>JABSTQ010005687.1:0-1451278 GCA_013358835.2 Ixodes persulcatus
TCGAATCTATTGTCATTTAACTCACCATTTTTCTCGATATTAAGTTCTTCGCGTTTTGCATGCAAATCCTTCAGCAATGTGCCATTTTGTGCGAAAATCTTGAACAGATTTAGATTCATCTACCATCTTCGTATTAAAGACCGAACTACCTCTATCGCTTTCTTATTTTTCTCATCATTATACAAAATCTCACCTAATATCTCTTTTGCCTTCGAATCATCTAATAACGCTAAAATTCACTTCTTTCTTTAAAAAATCCATCCAATGCAGCATTAACTATATATCGCTTATCAATATCAGTTATGCTAATGTTATGCGCTACTAGCTCGCGCAGACTCAATATTTATCCAATCGAGTAATTACCCTTTAGCAACTCACTCATTGATTGATTCTCTACTACCGGCTCTTCCTTATGCTCTTGTTTTACTGCAAGCTTTGCTTCAGATGCGGCTTCTCTAAATTTTCTTCAGATTTTGCACTCGAACAGTCAATACACTCAGCTAGTTTTAGCTGCTCCTAGCGCAATCGCGTCTTATCTTTTTGTATTCTTCTGCAAACTTATGTGTACAATATTATCATACACGATAACGATTCTCAACTATATCATTTGTATAGTCACTTTTTAATAAGTTGATAAGATGATATACATTAGCCTCACTCCTTTCCTTCTCAACAAACCGAAGTGCATTTTGCACATCCACCAATCTATCATGCTTCATCTTCAACGGCACACACTTCCTGTGTAGCTAGATCTTTATTATATCTTCAACGATTCATTTAACTCACCATCTTTTCCCCTAACTTCCAATTTCCTCGATTGCACTTTCCAAAATATTTAACAGATTAGCAGCATCTCTTCTTTCAGTACAACACTTTCATACTCATCAAATAATTTTTTTGCTGCAGGGATGTAAGGTCTTGCTGGAGATAAGCAGATAGAAGATACTTCTCTTTTAAATCTTTATCTATATCAGCAATCTTCTGCTCAAATTATTTTTTCTTAGCCTGATGTTCTGTACTGCTTTTCTCTAACAAAGCTTTTTGCAGCTCGTATCACTTTTTCCTTCTATCTTTCCATCAACCTGCTGCTTTTTAGTAAATCTTACTGCATTTGCGGCCCAATTCCTTCAGTATAATCTTCTATCATCCTGAGAAATAAGCATTTTAACGCCTTTTGCTTCAAGCTCTTCCCATGTTTGTTGAAACTTCTTTAATATTGCCGCACGCCAAGAGCGTAAGCTCTGAGTAAATAGAAAAACTCAAGAGACTCGCTTCCTTGTGGTAATTCTTGTACAGAACTAATTTTATTTATCTCGTCTTTATTGTTATTCTATAAAATCTTCACCCCATATAAATTTTATTCTTTATTATATCTCGCATTACCATTAATTTGATATCTGTTTTTCCAGAGAATTCAATACTGCCTGACAGTGGTTTAGTATCATCAAGCATCTTCGATAACAGATCATACATACCTCATGCAACTTCCACCGCTCTACTATTATTGTATCATGCTGTTTTGCAGGCTCGCTTTGCTGATATTGTGATAGCAATTTTTGTAACGCTTCTCATTTTTGTTAACTTCTCTGATATCTTACCAGTCAACTCTTTACATTTACCAACAACTTGCTCTATTTGGCTCCTTACTCTTTGCATCATAATTTGCTTTATCAATTTATCATAAAAAAACTTCACTCAATATGGTTTTTTGTATATTTAGTGCTAAATGACTCTACAAGTAGCTATATCTTCTTATATTATTATCTTTATCAAACTCAGTAGCATGATGTAAGACTGACTCAGATACTCTAAATATTTCAACTGAGAAATTTTACTATGTAGCAGCTCATTTTTCTGCTTTGCTATCTCTTTCTTCAAAGATTCTATTTGCAATCCTTCTGCTTTTCCCTATCTTCCCTTCAAACTCATTAATGAATCCGTTAATAGCACTATTTTTTTGAGATATAAATCTTCTAGAATCTCACTCTGCTCTTTTTTTAATTTTCTAATTCCTTAATTAGCTTGCCGTCATTAACACTCTTAATATATTTATCAAAATCATCTCTGTAATCATCAAAATATTTATGATTAATGCTATTCCTATGCTTTTTTTGATCTGCCCAACTCTCTCTCGTGTCGTTTTTTGATCCATTAATTCCTTCACCGATCGAATCAGAGCATCAGCATCACAAAATTTGCTTCCGCTCCTAGTTTTATCACCTATCTCTTTGTTTATCTCATCGATCGTTTCCCGCCTCTTTTTCATCTCATTATTTAAAGCGAGAAATTGCTTTGTCACTACTATTTTTCCACTTGGATCGTACTGCATGTCCATGATATTCTTAATATCCTTGCTACTATTCAATTTCTTTAGAATGAAATCTATGATTTTTTCCTCTTCCGACTGTTTTTCTAGATTCAATTCTTTAATTGTTGGCCTTATCACCATCATCTTTAAATTTCCGCATAACATCAGCAGACTCAAGAGGAGCCGCCATATCTTCAAACTTAATCTCTGGAGATTCCTTGCTTATATACTTATCATTGCCAGCTAACCCACTTTTTACCTCCTTAAAAATATTCTTCAAACTTATAGTTTGCATCACCTTGTCACACTTAAATAAGCCACAACCCTTTATATTGCTTATTTTTTTGCAATTCCTGAATCTTTTCTAATTTTTCAAATGGATCCTGAATATCTAACAAAATCCTCTTAGCCATTTCTAATGCCTAATCTAATGCCTCATTCAATCGCTTAGTAACATCCTCTTGAGCCTCTGACTTACTTTCTAGCTTACCTTCTAACTCCTCTGCTTTTTCTACAATATTATCAAATCCACTCATTAACTTCGAAAATTCAGCATTGTTCAATGACATACTTACTCCTTTTTCAAGAGCAGATGCAATATTAGCTCTATTGAAATCACCGAGCATTGAGTGAATCATTTCAAAATTCTGCTCATTAAAATCAAAATGTAATATCTTTGAAGCTAGACCTTGAAAAACTTAGGCACTATTGCTTGGATAAAACGCTTTCAGTCTTTATTTATCTACCGCAGATTTCTATTGTTAGTGAAATGCCTTCCTCTTTTTTAATGCTTCTAAAAACTTTTGCTGCACATCCACATCTCTACATATCTCACGAAAAGATCTATAAGAAATCATCGCTGCTTTTTGGTCATTAGGAATATTTTTAATCTCCCCTCACACTTGACTCAATCTGATTAATAAAAGTTTGCACCTCATTATCTTTATTATTCCTAACAAACTCCTCGGCCTTCCTTACGATACGATTTGCTTACAATGCTTTGCGTATATCCCCTTAAGCCATTTGCGCTATTTTTATAACCGCAGATCTGGGATCAGGTTTATTCAACGCAAACTCCTTGAACCTCTCTGCCATCACGAGACGATTTCCATCTTTTCCATACCATCAGCTACAATTTTAGCAAATTTGTCATATTCCATTCGATTTTGGACGTTTTTGAGCATGGCATTTGTCAAATCTATAATCGAATCTCTTTGCTCCTTACTTAGCTCATTTATAGTCTTCACAAGGCTTGCCACAAGTTCTTTGTTTGACCATATAAAGTCTTGAACTTCCCTATACACCATCACTCTTTCTATAACACCAGGCTCACCCTTTTAGTATAAAATTCTTCAAATCTAGAAGCTTATGATTGCTGAAGTAAACCCATATATACTCTATAAACAACGCTGCTTTACGAAAAGGTGATAGGAGTGATAGGAAAAAATTCGAATCATGACCGTAAGAAGCGACATAGAGTTGCAGAATTTCTTGAAAGCGTTTTCCGTCATTTTTTATGGTATATTTAAGTGCTTCAATACCTTTCTTGATCTTATTCTCCATTTCTTTTTTTCTAGCAATTTCTTGCTCCTCAGCCTTTTTCATAGCAGCTTCTTTCTCTGCAGCTTTTTTCATCTCTAAAGCCTTGTAGTTAGCCCGTTCTTTACTCATATAACGTACCCATAATCATTTTAAACAAGATCTACGATGTTCATCATATGTTAATATTTTTTTGAAGAAAATAGGAATTGCTAAAAAAAGATTAGGGCCACGTTGAACATAACCATAGGTATATGAACGACATACAATCTTTCTATTAAGTGTTGAATTTTTAATCCATATGAAATAGCCTGCTTATATCTAAGCATAAGCAATTGAGAAGTGGAAATTTTAACAATGAAAGGGATATACAACAACGTAGCCTCGACTAACACAGTCGATACTAGGCATAAAATATCACTAGGAAACGAAAGAAAAGCTGAATATCCAACGATCAAAGATTGTATAGATTCAATTGCAGAAAATGTTGATTCGAAATTCTTTGATAAGAACAAGATTACGACTACAGTATTACAAAAGACAAAAAGCACGTATCAAGAGTTAGATCGAATCCAAGAGGATATATCCAAATATAAAGAACAGTTTGATAACTTAAAGAAACTCAGCGATAGTACATCGAATCTTTATAAAACAATGGAACCATTGAGAGCGTCCGCAAACTCAAAAGAGGAGAATGTATTTGCATCTAGAACTACATACGGCAAAGATATAGAGAAATATGCAGATATATCTATACATAGTGCTACAATCCCAGATCTAAAACTTCAAATTAATCAACTAGCCTCTGCGCACCAGATAAGCAGCATATTTTCTCTCACACGCCTTGACACACCTTTAGTAAAAGCAGGTGAGCTTAGTGATGAAGAGATAAAGAATGTTGAGCAACAGAATTCAAAAGATTCAGCAATTTTCACTCCTGGTACGATCAAAATTGGCATACCTAACTTTCCACATCTAAGTGCAACATTCCAAAGCAAAGATACAAATATTACAGATCCTTCGCTTACTCAACATCTCAAAAAAGGAGTGTTTCATATCTATGAAAAAGAATCAGGAAATAGCATTCAGATTTTGATCAAAGAAGGTGACACGCTAGAGAAATTGAAGAATAAAATAAATCAATCGTCCAGTAATGTTAAAGCGAGGATCATTCCAGAAAATAAAGAATTTAGATTATTAATAGAATCTAAACATCCAGGGCCTAAAAATGCATATGCAATAAAAGATTATAATAACATACTAAACGGCCAATTTCAAAGTGAAGATCCTGCAAATGGATACAAAAGCTATGCATTAGTAAAACTAGAAGAAGGGAACAAGGCAACAACAATATTGGAAAAGATTAATTACCACAGCAAGGTAACTGGCGTATCTGCAAGCTATATGCGTATTAACGACGATGAATACAAAATTTCTCTGAAGAATGAATATACAGGCGCAGGAACTATAGTGGATCTTTCTGATGAAAGCGGTTGTCTTGGAGATACATTTTCTAGAAACTTTAAATTTAATGGTAGTATTACCAGCAGCGTTGGGTTTGAGTCAAAAGACTCACCTGTAGTATACGAATATCACCAAAAACCTGATGTATTCACAGTAGGTGATATCACAATAAATGGAGAGAAAATTTTACTAGAAAAAGGTGATACCTTATCACGCGTTGTAGAGAAGATAAATAACGTAAGCGGATCAACAAACGTGACAGCTGCAATCACTGAAAATCAAGGCGGTGATAATAAGTTCCGAATATCTCTCACATACACCGGAACAGCACCAGGAAAAGTCATACAGATCAAAGATCATTATATGTCGTTAAATAGTGTGTTTCCGTCAATTGATTCAGCAAGCGGCGCTAAATATATCACAAACGAAGCAAGCACACAGCATTCAGCAAATGCCATTATAGAATTAGATGGGCAAACCATTAAACGCTTCCATAATACTATCACAGATATTTTTAGTAGGGGCGCACTAAAAATAAAGTTAAAAGAGCCTACTGAATCTCCCATTCACATTACAATCATTCCAGATCAAAAGAAAATATGGGACGCTACCGTAGATTTTATATCAAAATACGACGCTTTATTGCTTCAAATCTGTAAATACGGATATGATGATTCTCCAAAGGAGGGTCTTGGAGCACTAGCAAGAAACGACATAATTAAACAAATATCAAACGATCTTGCAATACCACCACGCACAAGATCAATGCTGGATAGCATAGGACTATTTTTTGCAACAAGGCCCGAACAAACAAATGATAAGGGTGAATTTGAACCAAAGTGTGAATACCTTGATATTCGCGATGAAATTTTTAAAAATGCAATAAATGATGATATCACAAAAATAGAAGAATTATTTGCTTTCACACTAAAGTCAACTTCAGAGAATTTTCAGATGCCACTTGCATACGAAAGAAAAAATATAGATTTTGGCAGATTAATAGTTGATTCAATAGACTATAAAGTAGACTTCAACAAGTTGGGAGTAATATCGTCACAGAGCAAATTCGTCGACGGCAAAGATATCACTGTTGTGAAAAAAGACGGAAACATAATAATTAACAATCACAATATAAAGCTCTCTGAAGGAGATTCTCTTGCTACACTTGCCGAGAAAATTAACAAAGTGTTTCCAAAAAGTAAAAACCCAATAGGTAAAAAAAATGAAGCACAAGCAGAAATTGAAGCAAAAATTATAGAATCAGAGAATCGTAGCGCAATTTTACTCGAGCTAAATCAGCACCAAGATCTTGAAATTGTAGACTATGACAATATACTTGAAGACCTTTTTAAAGCTGAGTTACCATCATTTGAAAGCATATTATTTGATGATGAAAACGCAGTTGCAGTTAACAAGCCAGGAGAACATAACTTAAACCTATTAAAAGAAGGAACATTTAAAATAAATGACAAGAATATTCAAGTCTCACAAAGCGATACATGGCAAAATATAGCGGAAAAAATAAAAAAACTTAACATCGATGGTATCACCGCAGAAATTATACCGAATGCCAATAAATATCAGTTGAAAATTCAACAATGGAGCGATCTTAAGACAAAGCTTCGTATACATGATTATCATGAATGTACTAAAGGTGTAATCACTGACGCAAACGCAAATCTTAAGACTAAGTTCATCGCATATGAAAGCAAACCATTCTCTAAGGATGCAGTTGCAGTTAACAAGCCAGGAGAAAATAATTTAAAGCTATTGAAAGAAGGAACATTTAAAATAAACAACAAGGATGTTCAAGTCTCACAAGGTGATACATGGCAAGATATAGCACAAAAAATAAATAACCTTGAGATCGATGACATCACTATCGAAATTGTACCAGAAAATGAGCAATACAAGCTACAAATCCAGAAAAATAAGCCTGATATAAAGCTCGAGATCCAAGATCGTGATAAAGTTACTAAAGATTTAATCACTGCAGTAGCAAATACTAACGACGATAAAGTAAAGCTTTTTTTGACACAACAAGAGTTGCAACAGCAAAAGTAAATGGCGACAAAGATGTAATTGAAAAAAAGGCTCTGTTTCAAGTAGCACGACTCCAGTCAAGACCAGATAAACAACTAGCTATAATCGACATTTTTAATCCAAGCAGCGAAACGAAAAATTATATAAAATACCAAGTTGCTTACATCAATTATAAAGAGCAATTGCGTAAACTTGACGATCCAGAGTACTATAGCAAGATAATGAAGGATCAAGGTAATGTAAAGATACAGCAAGGAATTATAGATAAAATCGCAGTAAAAATTAAAGGTTACTCTAATCCACAATATATATCAAAGGACGATATAATATCAAACAAAATACTAAAGCTTCAGAAAGAGATTTCCGAATTAGAAGCAAAACAAAAGAAATTAGAACAAGAAGCTGATAAGAAGTGCAAAGAGGTGATGGCATATATTAAACAGCAAGAAATGACGCACGAAATGAATAAGAAAATGAGTCAAAAGCTTTGGGGAAATTCTAAAAATGAATTATAAAGCTAAAGGAGAACCCAAACACTGCATTAAGCAATGACAACAAAGTGCTTTGAGGGCATGATTTTTTAGCGTACAAGTTAATTGCTACACCTAATACTTGTGTATATAAATTTACAAAGATAATTCACGAAGTAATATGGAAAATTAGGCAAAAAAGACTTGCATAATAACTTGCTTAACAAGACCTAATACAAAATTTGCAGCACTTTATGTATGCACTAATAAATTTCAACTAAGTACTACATTCATTATCGCTATTAAAATACAAAGTCATGTAGGAGAAATCAGATGCAACAGGAATATGATCATCATGCTCTTTATTCGCTAAATGATATAAAACATACAAATAATGAGCAGACTAACAAAATAAAACATGACAATAGCAACTTAACAAACCAATACCTTTCATTCGGCGCAAGTAAAGAAGAGGCCTTAGATTTTTATATACAAGCTTTCGAATATATAATCAGAAGAATAAAACGCGCCGAAGAATCCCTAGCCAAATCCATCAGTGGCGTTGTGTCTGGATTAGAACAAACAATAGAATTTACGACGCACCTAACGGAGTTGAATAAGGTACTAAATCTTTTGATACTTGAACTTGAAAAGATAGAATCAGATAAGAGCCGTGTGGCATTACAACAATTCTATCGCTGGTTTTGGGCAATCAGGCATCTATCAAGCGTCTTTTTAATAGATAAAGATATAAAATGCAAAGAAAAAATAGAATCGATAGCAAAAGCCGCCTTACTCACCCTAACTCAATATAAAAGCGCCAATTTACCCAAAATCAAGGAACAAATTCTCAGCTTTGATAATATAACAGCATAATTATTAAAATCTTTAAAAAAATACCGAGGCAACAAAATAGAAATAATAGTGAATACCACGAAATTCTGCTATATTTCTTGCTCATACATCTGCACGTATATATCAACTCAAGCAGAATATTAAAGCTTATGTTGATTTAATTTCATTTTCAATTCACAATCTCTACTTAGAGTAGAGATTCTATCGGAAGCGGAGAATCGCAAGTAAAGGTTTTGATGTATATAATGAAACGCAGCATTATTTCTTTGGAGAGTTTATGGGAGATTTATTGCAAAAGCAATATATGAAATTGCGTAAGCAACGACGAGTTGCTGCAAAAGTTTACTTTGCTGAGCAGTTTACAAATCAAGATATACCAACTAGCAAAGTTGTGGACCAGCTAGCTGATTTCATAATCAACATCAATCAACCGATGAAAGCACTCAATAATCATTTTATCGATGCATATTCTGCTCAAAAACATGGAGATCAATCCCCAAATTATTACGCAATAGTTTTTAAAGATCTCAATGTACCAATTCGTATCGCTGAAATTTTTCTATTAAAGCAACACAAGATTCCTCACCTTCTATCACCAGAAGCAATTGGGCTCACAGAAATTAGTACAGATAAAGCAAGAAAACTTGTCGTCATATTTCGAGTTCCATCTGGAACACCACTAAGCAAATTATTAAAAACTGGCACTATCTTTAGTGATAATTTCATTATTAATAAGGTTGCTAAGGAAACATCAGTAACACTATCTGAACTACACAAGCTTGGGATAATGCATGGCAACATTAACATTAACAATATTCTTGTTGATGAAAACCAAAACATTACAATTTCAGAGTGTATATCTTCTATATGTGGCTTCTATCAAGAAGCATTTTATGAGACACCTAGTAGAGCAATATGCAATAAAAGCGCAAAAAGCTTAGACGATTTCCAAGCGGACTACTATGCACTAGGCATGACAATCTTTGTAACATACGCAAAGGAGATAAACTCTTCATATGAATCAAGTTATATAATACAATCCAAGCTACACGGCGGAACATATCATTTCCTAAATCAACTTTGCATAATCACAGGCAAACTAAGCTATCTAATACAAGGGCTTGTGCATGACGAACCTATGCTACGCTGGCAATATGAACAACTAAAAGAGGCAATAGATTCGAAGCATTATGATATAGAAAAGCTAAATGATGTGCTATTATTCCAAAAACCAATCAAATTTAATGAAGAGGAATATTACTCAAGAGCATCTCTAGCATTTGCTATGTATCAGAACTGGAATGCAGCACTTAAATTTATAAAGAGTGGTAAGATAAACGAGTGGTTACTGTCAAATGGTGTAGATATATCAAACCTATTTGCAGTGATTGATAATGCAAGAATACAACATTCAACTCTTAACGAAGCTTGCTGTTTTCCATATAATCTAAAGCTTACGCTTGTGCTTTGTATATTAGATCCAACTGGACCGATAAGGTTCAAAGAACTTGCATTCTACTTGCGTGAGATGCCAAACCTTATAGCAATATCGTACAACAGTGATCAAAGATATATGAAGATATTGTATTGCATAATGCTTACAGATTTCTTTAAAGTTCTTGATGTGATATATAGTGTACCAGGAAGCATATATACATCTACAGACTTTGATTCAATAAGCAACTGGACACAATATTTATTAATGGATACGATTGGCTTTGGCCATATTAGGTGCTTATATGAAATGAGTCCTTACATGCCATGC
Source organism: Ixodes persulcatus (assembly GCA_013358835.2). NCBI lineage: Eukaryota > Metazoa > Arthropoda > Arachnida > Ixodida > Ixodidae > Ixodes > Ixodes persulcatus. The sequence continues at coordinate 10,445 of JABSTQ010005687.1, forward strand.
AAATTCTTTTTAGATCGTGGAGATGTAATATGGAACGTAGCATCTTTAATGAATAAATTTGAAAATTCAAATATTAGTATATCAAAGGCGTCAGTAAATGAGGATGTTATAGCATTTATGAGTGCAAAACTAGGAATTAAAAAAAAGATATCTTTCGAAGAATTCAGTGACTTTCCAATTTTAAGCTCAAGTAGTGAAATAATATTTCTTGCACTCTGTGCAAAAGCGCAAAAGAAGCATGATATAAAAAAATTGCCAATGCTTTGTCAACAATTTGCAATGTATATACAAGACATTACACCAAACCTACTTAGAGGCTCAACAGCACAATATAAATTATCTAACGCCGTAAAAAATAGTAGCAAGTATGGCATATGTGAATACTTACTACGTATTATAACCCGAACACAATATTTTAAGAAAGATGCTAGAGAATATCGCAATACCTTATCGAATTATGAGCAGTTGAAGAATAAATATGAAACATATAAAGCGCAACATCAAAATAACTCTGGAGCATATTTGTATGGCATAGATATAGTAATGCGAATTGGTTACATAGCTTTCATAATCTCATTACTTATGGTAATTTTGGAAGCAATGAAACTATAAAATGCTTGTTCTACTTTTTAAGGATTACGGCCAGTATGTCTCTGGCAAGTCTGTCCGCCAAAAATCGATTTGCTGCGCAAATAAATTTTTGCAGAAAATTAAATGTACAAAAATTAGCCTAAAGAAGCGGCCCTGCGCTAATTTTCGGATATATAATTTGTCCTATACCTAGCAAATGCTACTTTAGGCACTGCCTCACAAAATCCATAAGGTTTTTGGCGATTTTGCCACTTTTTCTGCTGGATTTTCAGTGCGCCATAGTTGCTTGCAGGCTAAGATAAATACTGCACTCCTTCGAGTTATGACGGATGGACCATATAATATTTGATTCAGAAATGAACTGGCACTCTAAAAAATCATGCCATTAAAACCATCGCGCGCGTGCATTCACTTGAGCGCGGTGCCATAGATTTGCTTGTTGCAATTTTTTAAAAACCTGCAATACAATTTACTTAATTCCGCTTGTCTCTATTCCCACAAAGAATGTTTTACCGTCCCTTGCAAGAAGTAAAGCAGCACTATTCTTACCACTTTTCTTCATTTTATTAAACAAAGATATCAGCTCATTAGCACTTGTTACAGATTTGCCATTAATCTGAATTATTATGTCGCCTGGTTTAATTCCAGCAAGAGCTGCGACAGAAGCACGCTCAACATGCACGACAATCACTCCTGTAGCGCTTTCATCTATATCATAAAACTTTCTTAGTTCTTTATTCATATCCTGAACCCCCATGCCAAGCAATGTCTTTTCACTTAAAGAGTCCTTAACTTCACTGTCATCGTCATTGCTAGCTTGATCCCCTACAGGTTTTTCAATAGTTACATTCAAAATTTTTGCTTTTCCGTCTCTAAGAATTTCCACAGGAACTTTTGCTCCTATATCAACTTCACCAACCATACGAGGAAGTTTATGCATGCTGGGTACATCTCTATTGTTGAATTTAACTATAACGTCACCAACATGTATTCCAGCCTTTTGTGCTGGGCTTCCTTTGACAACGCTTGAAACAAGAGCACCCTTTGGCTCACCTTGCATTCCGAGTCCTTCAGCAATATTTGGAGTCATAGTTTGTACCATAACACCAAGCCATCCTCTCACTACCTCACCTTTTTCACGTAACTGTTTCACAACGGATTGCACAACAGCAGAAGGAACAGCAAAACCTATACCAACGTTTCCACCGCCACTACCAGGAGGAGATAATATAGCAGAATTCACACCTATAACTTCTCCCGCCATATTCAGCATTGGGCCTCCAGAGTTCCCCATATTAATAGCAGCATCTGTTTGTATCAAATCATCAAAAGCGTTTATATCAATGTACCTTGCTTTAGCAGAAATAATACCAGTTGTAACTGTCTCACCAAGCCCAAAGGCATTTCCTATCGCAATAACCCAATCACCTACCTTTGCCTTATCGGAATCACCAAATATTATATATGGAAGCCGTTCTTTAGTATCTATTTTTAGTACTGCTATATCAGTTTTTGGATCTTTTCCTACTATTTTTGCTTTATAAACCTTAGCTGAATTGTTTAGAGTGATATTTACTTCCTCAGCGCCATCTATCACGTGAAAATTTGTTACAATATAGCCTTCAGGATCAAATATGAAGCCAGAACCAAGCGACATAGGTCTCTTTTTGTCTGGAAATCTATCGCCTTCCAACCAATCTCTCAGTATATCTCTTGGATCATCCAGCCCATTCATAGGGCGTCTTTTATTAGAAGCTTTTTGAGTAGTAAAAATATTAACGACTGCAGGAGTAGCTTTCTCAGCTATCTCTGAAAAAGATGGTAAACAAACTCCCCCTGCTGTTTGGCTAGTGCCTTTCTGAAATAAGGAGCTTATGTCTCCAAATGCAAGACTACTGTAATGTATTATTGAAAAAATCGTACACAGTATAATTAACTTCTTATTAATTCTCATGTTATGTTAGTAGTAAAAAGTTTCGCATCACATCAAATTAGTTAAGTGCCAATGAGTTCAGTTTGCGTGAGAGAAAATGTGCCAATCACATCTAAAAAAACAAATAACACGGTCAGGTACTAATTCTATACGACTATAGTGTTATTTGACAAATGTTTTTATGTATAATTTTTTAATCATATCACAGTGTTTATTTCTATCTAAATATAGAAAAATAGTATAGGATTGGAAAAAAAATGATTACTTAGAAAATAAAAATTTTAGTAATCACATCACAAGTATTTTTGGATCAATAGACCATTCAGGATGTACTTTTAAAGTTGTAGTACATTTTTGCAAGTTAACAGCTAAGTCATAGCTGCATACTATCATTTCGATAAAAATGAAAATTTACTAAAAGATAGAATAATTAACCATAAAAAGTGTGGCAGTAGTGAAGCATTAGCGCATAAACTTACAAATGACATACAAGAAAGTAGTGATAATTCTATGAGTAATTCTAATTATGCACAAAAAATGTATGGAGTAAGATATTTGCTGAAATACCTTACTCCTTACAAGTGGTTGCTTTTAATAGTTTTAATTGCATTGCTTGCAACATCATCATCATTTTTATTACTTAGTAGAGCAGTAGGTCATGTGATAGATAATGGATTAGTACAACAAAATGTTGAAATGCTCAATGCATCTATTGCTTATTTCGTTTTCTTGATTCTCATACTTGCAATCGCAACAGCATTTAGATTCTTCTTCATTACGCTGATTGGAGAGATGGTCATAAGAGATATAAGACGCGATGTATATAACCAAGTTTTGCGACTCTCTCTAGATTTTTATGAAAGCAATAAGTCAGGCGAAATCCTGGCACGTCTAACAACAGACACGACGCTTCTTCAATCTATAATAGGCAACAGTATTTCGGTCGCTGCACGTAACGCTGTCATGCTTGTTGGTAGTTTTATAATGCTGCTACTAGCAAATTTTAAGCTTACTGTATGTATGTTTTCTATACTGCCAATGGTACTAATTCCAATAATATTTTTTGGCAGAAAAATGCGTAATTTTGCAAAAGTAGCACAAGAAAAAGTGGCAAGCTTATCCTCAATTTCCGAAGAAACTATAGGATACATCAAGACAATACAAGCTTATCACTCCGAGGAATATGAGAAAAAGACTTTTGAAGAAAAGTTAACAGAGGTGCTTTTATTTTCTACTACAAAAATCAGAACAAGATCTATCCTTGTATTCGTCGTAATATCTCTGATATTTTGCGGCATAGCATTTGTTCTTTGGATAGGAGGAAATGACGTAATAGCAGGTCATATAACAGGCGGAGAACTCTCTTCATTTATTATACTTTCTGTTATATGTGCAGGGACAATGGCCGCACTCACAGAAGTATTTGGTGAATTCCAAAAGGCAATAGGAGCAAGCGAAAGGTTAATGGAATTTTTGGATATAAAACCATCTGTGGAAGAAAAAATATCAAGTACGCTAGCTGAGCAAAAAACATTCAATATAAAATTCTCCGATGTCACGTTTCATTATCCATCCAAGAAAGATACGTTCGTATTTCAAAACTTGTCGTTTGAGGTACAAAGCAATAAGATAGTCGCTATAGTTGGAAGCTCAGGAGCAGGTAAAAGCACAATATTTAACCTCTTATTGCGATTTTATAATATACAAAGCGGGACTATCACTCTTAATAACGTTGATATAAACTCATTTTCATTGCAAGAGTTACGGAGTAATTTTGCATATGTCAGTCAGGATCCTGTTGTATTTTCAAAATCTGCGCTTGAAAATATTAAGTATGGAAATCCGAACGCATCTTTTGATCAAGTGAGAGAAGCGGCAAAAAATGCGGCAGCTCTTGATTTTATAGAACAACTACCAGAGAAATTTGATACATTTCTCGGAGAAAAAGGTGTAAGACTTTCTGGAGGGCAAAAACAAAGAATAGCAATAGCAAGAGCATTCTTAAAAGATCCAAAGATACTATTGCTTGATGAAGCAACTTCAGCGCTTGATTTTGTTAATGAAAAGCTAGTTCAAAAAGCGGTAGATAAACTAATGGAAAACAGAACAACTATTATAGTAGCACATAGACTCTCTACTATAAAAAATGCTGATATGATACTAGTCATGAAAGAAGGGCATATAGTGGAAAGTGGTAATCACACAACGCTTATTAAGCAAAGTGGCGAGTATACGAAGCTACTAAATGCTTCAACGACAATGTGAATATAAACATATTTTGTGCTGTAAAATGGAAAAAAATAAAGAAAAAATTAAGCGCAATGTTAGTGGAGTATCTAGAATCATAGTCGTAGCCTCAGGAAAAGGAGGAGTGGGTAAGTCCACAGTAGCTGCTAATCTAGCTATAGAGCTCAGCAATAATGGTTTTACTGTTGGACTTTTAGATGCTGATGTTTATGGTCCTTCAATTCCAATTATGTTTGGCATAAATAGCAAGGCCAAGTTAGACGGTAATCTTATAATACCGGAACAAAAATATAGCATTAAAATCTCTTCTATAGGATTTTTGGTTGACCCAGAAGTTGCGGTTGTATGGAGAGGGCCGATGATTACAAAAATGCTATATCAACTACTGAGTATGACGCGCTGGACAGATTTAGGAGAAAAGAACATAGATTTTCTCATAGTTGATACACCACCAGGAACAGGAGATATGCATCTTAGCCTTGCAGAAAACTATAAAATAGATGGTGCTATCATAATTTCTACACCACAGGGTCTTGCACTTGCAGATGCAGTGAAAGCTGTTGATATGTTTTCAAAACTCAACATACCAATAATTGGAATAGTCGAGAATATGAGTTATTTTCAAAATAATAATGACGATTCTGCAATAAAACACTATATATTTGGTTGTGAAGGAGTTTTAAAATATAGTCGCAAAAAAAATATACCATATCTAGGCAGTATACCTATATCCCAGGAAATAGCCGAATCCTCAGAATTTGGAGCACCAATATCTCATTCCAGACCAGGTAACTGTGATAAGGTATTAGAGGCATTTAACAATATAGCAAAAGAAGTTATAGCATCAACGCATTAAGAGGCACTGCCGGCAGTGCCATTGCTGAAAAATCTGCTCATTCATGTTATTAATTGGCAACTCGAGTTTGATATTATACCAACTACAGCAAATAACATAATATATGGGCAAGCATTTTTTAGAAAATTTAGGATGACGCTCAGATGTGCTGTTATTTGCTGTAGTTGGTATTACTACAAAATTCCAGTTTTAGATTTGCAACTGTTAATTGCGGCCAAATTTATTGCTATGCCTTTCATAAAATCATCGACAAAGCAGTAAATTTCTGTGAAATCTCTTTTCATAGTCTGTCCGTAAAAAATTGATTTGCTACGCAAATAAATTTTTGCGGAAAATTAAATGTACAAAAATTAGCCTAAAGCCTCTGCACTGCGCTAATTTTCGGATATATAATTTGTCCTGTACCTAGCAAATACTACTTTAGGCACTACCGACAAAATCCATAAGGTTTTTGGCAATTTTGTCACTTTTTCTGCTGGATTCATGTGCGCCATAATTGCTTGCAATCAAGATAAATCATATGTTCCTTAGAGTTATGACGCAACCACTAGTCGCAAATCCAGTTATCAAAGTAGTGCAAATTATACCAGCAACCCATTTAATCGTCGTGTCAAGCACCGCCACTTGCTCTTCACTAGTACATTTCTCAAGATTTCCTTCAAGATTGGAAAATTTAATATCTATCTTATCCTCAAGTGCCTTTAGTTGCTCTTTTGTTGCAAACTTCTCGATGTTTTTCTCAAGATTAGCAATCTGTTCTTTTGTTACAAAACTTTCAAGACTTTTTTCAAAATTGGCACCTTTATTATACAGCTCGTTATGTATTATTATACACATGACCCACTAGTTCTTCCTAGCTCTTTTTGAAGTCTAACTTTATATGTACATAATAAATACCAACTCTTCATTTACCGGAGATATATGGCTAAAGCAGCATCAAAAAAAGTCATGCTAAACTTTGTCTTTTTGATAAATTTGAAGTCAGCTTTTCGCCTGAAATAGCAGTTATATTGTAGATTTCAAACGAACAAAACTTATTCTAAATACTCGCTTGCCATACCTACTTTATAGTGCTTTAGCTATATATAACAAGAATTTTATATCTTCCTTTTCAAGGATACCAGAAGACAATAAAAAGAAAAGGTAGTTTAATAGATAAACAAAAGATTTATCTATAACTTTTCAAGTAGTTATTTATAATATTAACCTTATGATAACATGTTTTGAAAATTATATGTGATATATTATCGCTACTCAAGGCTCAGTAATGAGATGTTAGTATACTAATGCCGTGCATCATTTTATTTAACATATCAATAAAAAAGAGAAATCTATCATGGAATTTTATAAATACATTCTTGCCAATTAGAAATGAAGCAGAAGCCTTAAATTTTTAAAGAAAAGTCACATAAATTTATAGCACTAGCAAAGCATTGAAAAGCTTACAAGCTACTGAAAAATAGGTATTTATCATACAGAGAAATACGCAAGATAATATGCTAAAGTTTTAAAAAGCAAAATTATAGCGGATAAAAGGTTATTTTAGAAAGGATGAAAAATAATGAAAATCGTAATTAGCAGATTAGTTGCCCCAGTATTTATATTGCTGATGAGCATATACGGAATACAAGCACAAGCATCATACAGTATAAATTCTCAACAGGCTTCAGAGCATCCTCAAAAAAAGCAATTTACGAAAAAAATTTTAATAAGCAAAGTTATTGATCACAAAGCGCAAGGTAAAAACTTAGAACTTCACGTTGAATCATCTCAAGGCAGTCAAAGTTTAGCAGCTCAAATTGCATCTAAGTTTGTCAGTCAAAACCCTGATGTATTAGTTGGTGTTGGCACTATATCAGCGCAAAGTTTTTTAAAGCATATCGCTCAAAATAGAAAGCTGCAGCTTGTCTTTAGTTCTGTGAGCGACCCAAAAGCTGCTAGACTCACAAACGTACAAGGAAGATCAACACAAAATATCTCCGGCGTATCAAATTTTATAGATTTAAAATCGCAAATAGAACTCTTTACAAAATTGCAACCAAATTTAAAAAGACTAGGTATCTCAAAACCCGAATTATGGATTAAGCAAGGTTGCCAGAATATGGATATGTAGGTAAAGATAATTTTGAAGTAACAATCGAGACCTACCTATGAAAAAAGATATCACAAATTTATTTTGTTTCATCGATGATTTTAGCAGCAAGTGTAAAAAAGAGATAAATAAAAGAGCGCTCTCAGAAGTTACAAGCATAAATCCGACGAGAGTACCAGGACTTTTTGAGTCTGAAATAATAACAATAAGTAATACTATTCCAACAATCTCCATGTAAAAACTTTAAAATTTTCTATAATTCATATTTGCAGCTATATAGATCTGAATTTCCATTGATGCCAAGCTATGAAAGATTTGTAGCATTAATGCAAAGAGTAATAATGATATTAGCTGTTTTATTACATACTTTGCTTTCTAAAAGCAGCAACATTTCTTATATAGATTCTACCTCTATATACGTTTGCCACCATAAAAGAATCTCTAGGAACAAAGTATTCAAAGGTATAGCAGCATTAGGAAAGACTAAGAAGTGATGATTCTTTGGTTTTAAACTGCATATTATTATTAATAAAAAAGGAGGATTAGTAAAAGTATCACTGAGCAAATGTAATAAGGACGATAGATCGCAAGTTATGATGATGAGTGATAATATTAAAGGACTCTTGTTCGGTGATAAAGGTTATATCTCCAAACCATTATTTTTAGCTCTATATAAGCAAGGACTGAAATTAGTCACTGAAGTTAAAAAAGGGATGAAAAACTGCCTTTTATCTCTAGAAAAAAAGATATTCCTAAGAAAGCCCTCTATTGCTAATACTTAGAATATTACTAATACATAATTCGGGTTTATATAACCCAGGTGAAGCAAATTCAGTAACAATCTTAGGGCAACTTATAGAAGTATGTCGTACTTTCGGAATTGAGATTGTCACACAGACAACAAGTAGAACATCTGAAATAGCTCAAGCAACAGCAAAACTTGCAAGCAGTGTAGATGCAATTTTTATAAACAACGATAAACACAGCACTAAACTCAATCAAAATCATCATCTCTGTTTCTGCAAAGCAAAATGTTCCTGTATATGTGAGTGACACAGATTGTGTAGAGTTTGGTGCTCTTGCAGCGCTTGGAGCAATCAATATAAGCTTGGTTTACAAACCGCAGAAATTATATCAAAAATTCTAGATGGAGTTCAGATTGAGCAAATTCCGATCGCATTTCCAAATGAAACTGTTCTTTTCATTAATTATAATGTTGCAAGCAAGTTTAATATCAAAATCTCAGAAGATCTGATGTCTAAAGCTGTTATTATCGGAATGAATCAACGGATATCAGAGAGATTATAACGAGTCTATCAGTCAAAAATCGATTTGCTGCGCAAATAAATCTTTGCGGAGAGTTAAATGTACAAAAATTAGCCTTTAGACCGTCCATACGCTAATTTTCGGATATATCATTTGTCCTACCTAGCAAATACTACTTAACAAAATCCATAAGGTTTTTGACAATTTTGCCATTTTTTCTGCTGGATTCCTGAGGCACCGTCATTGCTTGCCGCCTGGATAAATCCTCAGCTCCTTAGAGTTATGGCGCAAATACTACTTAGGTATTTAACCGGCAGTGCCATATATGAACAAACTATCTCCATAAGAATAGCATAAGAGTATATGAAGAAAGAGCAACTTTTGAACGCACAAGCCTAAATTCGTACATGGCATTAATATACAAACTAAACAGCATTATATACAAGAATTTTTTAGATGGTGCCTCTGGCAGGACTTGAACCAGCACACTCGCAAGGAGTAACAGATTTTGAGTCTGTCGCGTCTACCATTCCGCCACAGAGGCATAAAATTTATACAGCAATCAATCAATTTTTACCGCAAGCTGTCTCAAATTTCAAAAGAAATAATAGTGAGTCTGCAACACATATCAAAATACAAAGATAAACCAACTACCATGTGCTATAAAAAGCTTTACTACTTTGAAGTCTTATCTTTAGGAGCAAAAGTAACTATCTCTTTAATACGCGCAGCCTTACCTTGGATACTTCTCATATAGTAAATTTTCGCTCTACGTACTCTTCCTCTACGCAACACCTCAATTTTTTCCACATGAGGTGAATATAACGGAAACATTCTTTCAACACCATACCCAGAACTCATCTTCTTAACTATGAAATTAGAAGCAACGCCCTTATTATGCTTTCCAAGACATACACCCTCGAATATCTGTATCCTTTCGTTAGCACCTTCTTTTATTTTGGTAAAAACCTTGAGCGTATCTCCCGCTTTAAAATCCGGAATCTTCTTGTCACCAACCAACATCTCCATACGATTCTTGTTATATTGCTCTAGCAAATTCATCTTTTTTCTCCTTGTAAGTACAAATTCCACAAATCAGGACGCACATCCCTAGTTTTAGCTTCAGCCATCTTCAGCCTCCAATCGTGCACAGCACCATGATGTCCTGACATCAAAACATCTGGAACACTGCGTCCTCTCCAGCTCTTCGGTCTTGTATAGTGAGGATATTCTAGCAACATTCCACCGCCTAACCCAGCACTAAAAGATTCTTCACTAAGAGATTCAGGATTCCCAAGCACATCAGGTATCATCCGAACACAAGCATCTATCAATACCATCGCAGCAACATCTCCAGATGAAAGAACGAAGTCTCCTATACTTACCTCTATTATAGAATATTCTTCCAATACCCTCTCATCCAATCCCTCAAAGCAACCGCAGATCAAATTCACTCCTGAACCAGATGCTAGTTCTACAACTACCTTCTGCTTCAGCAGAGCACCTTTTGGCGACATATAGATAATCGGAAGACCATTCCCTAAAAATACAGAATTCACTGCATCTCCAACAACATCAGCTCTAAGCACCATTCCTCCACCGCCGCCATATGGCGCATCATCCACGGAACCGCTTTTGTCACTAGCAAAATCTCTCAAGTTATGTACATCAAGCCCCCACTTTAACCCAGCAAGCGCTCTTCCAATTACAGACACACCGAGCGGCCCAGGAAACACCCAAGGAGATGTAGTCAACACATTAGCTTTCCACATATACTTAGTATAAAGTCTGTCCGTCAAAAATCATGTACAAAATTAGCCTTTAGGCACGACTCTGTACTAATTTTCAGATATAGTACTGCCGGTAAAGCCACTTGCGCAGAGCTTTTTGGCCCGATTTTCAAGTATTACTTCGTTAGTTTCTTCGCAAATATATATAACATTTGATTCAGAAATTAACTGGTACTCTAAAAAATCATGCCCTTAAAATCCTCGCGCGTGCACTCACTTGAGCGCAGTGTCATATAATTTGTCCGACACTTGCAAATACTATTTAACAAAATCCATAAGGTTTGTGGCAATTTTGCCACTTTTTCTGCTGGACTTTCGGTGCCTCATAATTGCTTGCAACTAAGATAAATCTTGTGCTACTTAGAAGTTGTGACACAGGCGACTATAAAATTAGCAACGAAGGCTCACCGCCTAAAAAAGCATACTATAAAACACAAACACAAGATCATAATCTGGAGCGGGTGATGGGAATCGAACCCACACAGCCAGCTTGGAAGGCTGGGACTCTACCATTGAGCTACACCCGCAAAAAACAAAAATCACACCAGAATAGTATGCATAAGCAAACCCATGATGGTGGAGAGAGCAGGATTCGAACCTGCGAACGCTCGCGCGGGCAGATTTACAGTCTGCTGCCTTTGACCACTTGGCTATCTCTCCGTCTCAAACAACGATACGCATTCAATCACACTTTGCACAAAAAGACAATATTATTTAACTGTTAACACGCGACAAAAATTGTTGCTGCATTTCTACTGCTTCAAACGCACCAATCATTGCCTGTGTATGCATTATAGTTGCCTGATGGTAAACACCTCTTGATGTTATACAATTGTGCTTTGCTTCTATTATAACTGCAACGCCTTTTGGCATTAACACTTCATTAATACAACTTGCTATTTGCCATGTTAAACGTTCCTGAAGTTGCAACCTCTTTGAAAATGCACAAACAACCCTTGCTAATTTACTGATTCCAACCACTCTTCCATTTGGTACATACGCAACATGCGCAACGCCAACTACAGGAGCCAGATGATGTTCACAATGTGATTCTACTGTGATATTTTTCAGCAAGACAAGATCAGAGTAACCTTCAACTTCTGAGAAAGTGGTTTCGAGTAATTTTTTAGGATCTATCTTATATCCCATAAAATACTCATCAAAACTTTTCACAACTCGTGCTGGGGTATCAAGAAGCCCTTCCCTTTCTGGATTATCACCGATCCAACACAACAAAGTTCTTATAGCTTCTTCAGCCTCATCTCTTAAAATTCCATTTCTTTTTGAATTCATAAAAGCCTTATTTTCCTATACTTTCATCACCAAATCTAATAGATATCAACCTCATATCATCTTCCGCTGCAAAGTCAATGCTTGCAAAAATTGTATGCTTTGGAAGGGAATTTTCTATGATTTCTGGCCATTCTATTATCGAAATACCAAAATTAAAAGCATCTTCTATTCCTAGCTGATAAACTTCTATTATATTTCTTAACCTATAAAGGTCAAAATGCCAAAGTGCAATAGCATTACTTAGATTGTATACATTTACTATGTTAAAAGTTGGGCTCGTGACCTCAATCTCACTCTTTTCAAGAGCATTTATAACCATTTTTGCGAATGTTGTTTTTCCAGCACCAAGATCACCTTTAAGGCATAGTATATCACCAACACTCAGCCGCGATGCAATATCTTTTGCTAATAAATTCATCTTTTCTAGATCACACTTAACATTTTTCATCGTTTGGAACTCTTGCTTTTTATTAGCCATAAAAATAAAAGTGGTACACTCACGCGAATTTTAACTTAACTTTCAATAAATCAGTAGTATAATTGTGCATGTAAATGTTCAAGTCTTTGCAATATAAGTACTGTTTATTGCAGTTTCAATGCATAGTTTAACATGTATTGAATGCTATGCTGAAAGTTCTAAGATAATGCAATTAACTTACCTGGTATTAATCTTTTTAAATTGATCATCAACTGATTAGACAGACTAAATACCAATCCATATTTGGCACATATACTGCATTTAGGATGATATTCAAAGATGATAGTTTTTGAGTATTGCTTTTTTTTCAACCACTCAAATATATGAGATAAGTTTTTATTTTATGTCAGCGCGCTATTTATCAGAGGTTTAATTTAAAGAATTAGGTGATTTAATGTTTTCATACTTGTTAAGAAAAGTTTTTGGGTCTGCGAATGATAGGATTATTAAATCTACAAATAAAATAGTAAAGAGTATTAATGCGCTAGAAGAAACATTCACTACTATGAGTGATTCTGAACTTAAAAGCTATACTAATGTCCTAAAGCAAAAGCTAAAAGAAGGTTGCTCTCTTGACTCCATATTACCACAAGCATTTGCACAAATCAGAGAAGCATCAAGAAGAGTGCTAAGCATGAGACATTTCGATGTGCAAATGATAGGTGGCATTGTGATGCATTATGGCAAAATAGCCGAGATGAGAACTGGTGAAGGAAAAACATTGGTTGCAACATTACCTGCGTATTTGAATGCACTTACAGGAGATGGTATTCATATAGTCACAGTGAACGATTATCTTGCAAAACGTGACGCAAAACTAATGAGACAATTGTTCAGTTTTTTAGGTATTACCGTTGGTTGTCTAACAAATGACATGGATGAATTTGAAAAGAAAAATGCTTATAAAGCAGATATAACATATGGTACTAACAATGAATTTGGATTTGATTACTTGCGCGATAATCTAAAACATGATCTTGAACAAATTGTACAACGCAAGTTTAACTATGCAATCATAGATGAAGTAGATAGCATACTGATAGATGAAGCAAGGACTCCTCTGATAATATCTGGTCCTGCCGAGAATAATGCTAGTTTGTATTATAAAATCAATGATGTAGTTAAGCTCCTTCCAAAAGAATGTTATGAAGTAGATGAAAAAGGGAAATCAGTATTTTTAACAGATAATGGGCATGAACATATAGAGAGCGTATTACAACAAAAAGGTATAATACAAAGCGGCTCTAGCCTTTATGATTATGATAATATGTCTGTTGTACATTACATAAATCAAGCTCTTAAAGCTCATCACACATTCCGCAAAGATGTAGATTACATAGTAAAGGAAGGCAAGGTGATGATAATAGATGAGTTTGTAGGTCGTATTATGGAAGGGAGAAGATATTCAGAGGGCCTGCATCAAGCAATAGAAGCAAAAGAAAACGTACAAATACAAAATGAAAATCAAACTCTTGCATCAATAACTTTCCAGAACTATTTTCGCCTTTATCCAAAGCTTGCTGGTATGACTGGAACCGCAGTAACGGAAGCTAATGAATTTGCTGATATCTATAAGCTTGATGTAGTGGAAATCCCGACCCACATGCCAATTGCTAGAAAAGATGAAGATGATGAAATATATCAAACTGCTAAAATGAAATACGAAGCGATTTTAAAAGAGATAAAATCTTCTTATGAAATCGGACAGCCCGTACTTGTTGGAACAGTTAGTATAGAAAAATCAGAGTATTTATCTTCTATGCTAAAGAAGGCAAAAATTCCTCACTCTGTCTTAAATGCTAGATATCATCAAAAGGAAGCTGAGATAATAGCACAAGCTGGACGTTTTAAATCTGTCACTATAGCAACAAATATGGCTGGAAGAGGAACTGACATAATGCTTGGTGGAAATCCTTCAATGTTATTTTCTCAAGAGATTGAAAATAGAAAAGGTGAACTCAGCCAAGAGGAATCTGAAGCTTTAAAACAAAAAATTGCCTCTGAAGTATCTGAAAATAGAGAGAAAGTGCTGAGTGCTGGTGGACTATATGTGATAGGAACAGAAAGGCATGAATCAAGACGAATAGATAATCAGCTGCGCGGAAGATCTGGAAGACAAGGAGACACTGGACGGACTAAATTCTATTTGTCAATCGAAGACGATTTAATGAGGCTTTTTGGTTCTGATAAAATGGGCAGTATGCTCACAAAACTTGGACTAAAAGAGGATGAAGCTATATTTCATCCGTGGATTAGCAAAGCGCTTCAAAAAGCTCAACAAAAAGTAGAAACTCGCAACTACGATATAAGAAAGAACTTACTCAAGTTCGATGACGTCATGAATGAACAAAGAAAAGTTATATATGGCCAGAGGATGCATATACTAACCTCTACCAGGCTTTTTGATGAGATTGAGGTTATTAGCAGTGAGTTAAATAAGCATATATTTAGAAAGTATGTAACTGGCAAAAATATACGTGATGAATGGGATATCAACTCTTTAGAAATGGAATTAACAAGAATTTATGACTTGCATTTTCAATTGAGTGATATGGTTGCCAGTGAAAATTCAAGTGAAGCTGCAATATTAAAAGCAATCAATCTACGTGCATTGCAACACATCTCTGAAAAATTACGGATATATGGTGAAGATTTAATTCAAGAAGCTTTAAAGCGAATATACCTCATATCATTAGACCATCTCTGGAAAGAACATTTACATACCCTTGATCATATGAGAGCTGGAACTAATCTTCTTGCATATGCTAATAAAGACCCGCTAAATGAGTATAAAATAGAGGCGTTTAAATTATTTAAACAAATGTTGCATGATCTAGATGAATTGGTTACTCAACGCATTTCTAGGCTAGTGATCACACATGATTTGGATAGTGATCAAAGTGAAGCACATGAAACATCTGGCACCATCACAAAAAGAACAGACAACCTTCGCTATAATAGAATAGATGATATAGTTATAGATGGTAAAATAGGGCGTAATGAGAAATGTCCATGCAATTCTGGAAAGAAGTTTAAACATTGCCATGGGTCAATACAATAAGTCAAGACTGTTATAATAGCTATAGAATCGATTGTACCATCAATTACAGCAATTGGTCTATCCGTCAAAAATTTATTTGCGCAGCAAATCAATTTTTGCGGATGGATAAATATACAAAAATTAGCTTTTAGACGCGACCCTGGGCTAATTTTCGGATATATAATTTGTCCTGTACCTAGCAAATACTCCTTAGAGTTATGACACAACGACCAATTGTTATCTTATCTCTATATAAAGAACTCCCTCCAATTTAAATTGGAGCACTAGTATAATAAACCTTCAAATGCGATACACCAGACAAATAATGTTTAGTGTATTTCCAATCTCTTAGATGAATTATTACCTGGAATGCCCTACGTCTCTTTGCGCACTTTGTTCTTTTCCTAATGAAGATTCTTGTGCATTTGGCACATCTATATTACTTCCATTGGCTTGAATACCATGCGCAGTCATAATCTGTACAGCTTCTTTTGCAACAGCTTCACTTATCTCACCAGAAACACCACGTTCTAAAGCTTGCGGTTGCAATACAGCAAAAGCAGATTGTGCTTGCTGTGTTGCTTCCTGCATTGGTTCTATCACTTTATTCACATGTTGTACAAGTTGGCTTTTTACCTCTTCTCTAGAGTACTTTTTATTAAAATCTTCAATAGAAACATCTAGATCTTTATATATATTTCTAACATTTTCTTCAACTTTATCCAGCATATCATCTATACTTTTATCACATTGTTCTGCAAGTGCTTTTAATGGCGCTGCAAAAGCCCCAAGCTTTCCTAAAAACTTAATCGCTTTGTCATTAGTAAAATCTAGACCTTGTTTTACAGGTTGTATTATATATGTTATTATTAGTTCTGATATACCTTAGTAATTGCTTCTATCAGCTTGTCAACAGTTTCATTTCTTAAAACTTTACTCATCATCTCTTCAAATGACTTTGCGCTGATTTTCCCACCAGACGCTCTTTCGACCAGCTCTGGAATTTCATCTAGCCCTTCATCAAAAAGTTTTTCAAGCTCACCCTCAAATAACATCTCAACGCCTTCTATAGCAACAGCTGCTATTTTCTCCTCTGTGCCGCCAACCGTTGAGAGCACAACTTGCAGTCCATCTACACCTTCTTTGACTAGTGCACCTAAGCTGTTATCATCACCTTGATTGACAATGGTAGTAGAACCAGACATTTTTCACCTCATTTCACTAATTAAGATAAAATACATGCTACGCGTGATATTTATGTATAGCAACGCGCAACCCTAAGTTGAGGGCATGCAATACATGGTAGCGAAATGTATTGTTAAGCACAACTTAAAAATTGGATAGCGCTTTTTAGCTGTTTACCAATAAATATTACTTGTAAGTAACTGATTAGGTGTGAAAATTTAATATGAATAAGTAGAGAACCTTGATATATGCAATATTGCAAAAATATATGGCACTGCTTTCATAATCTGAATTATGTATTAATAATATTCTAAGTATTAGCAATAGAGGGCTTTTTAGTATTGAACTGATAAGCAATTAAAGTAGCAATGATATGAATAAAAGCATTGACTGGTGACCTATGCCTTGAATGTTCAAGCTGAAGTTTATTTTTGAGATAGTCAAAGACAGTTTCTACAATAGAGGGCTTTCTTAGGAATATCTTTTTTTCTAGAGATAAAAGGCAGTTTTTCATCCCTTTTTTAACTCCAGTGACTAATTTCAGTCCTCGCTTATATAGAGCTAAAAATAATGGTTTGGAGATATAACCTTTATCACCGAACAAGAGTCCTTTAATATTATCACTCATCATCATAACTTGCGATCTATCGTCCTTGTTACATTTGCTCAGTGATACTTTTACTAATCCTCCTTTTTCATTAATAATAATATGCAGTTTAAAACCAAAGAACCATCACTTCTTAGTCTTTCCTAATGCTTGCTATACCTTTGAATACTTTGTTCCTAGAGATTCTTTTATTGTGGCAAACGTATATAGAGGTAGAATCTATATAAGAAATGTTGCTACTTTTAGAAAGCAAAGTATGTAATAAAACAGCTAATATCATTATTACTCTTTGCATTAATGCTACAAATCTTTCATAGCTTGGCATCAATGAAAATTCAGATCTATATAGCTGCAAATATGAATTATAGAAAATTTTAAAGTTTTTACATGGAGATTGTTGGAATAGTATTACTTATTGTTATTATTTCAGACTCAAAAAGTCCTGGTACTCTCGTTGGATTTATGCTTGTAACTTCTGAGAGCGCTCTTTTACTTATCTCTTTTTTTACACTCGCTGCTAAAATCATCGATGAAACAAAATAAATTTGTGATATCTTTTTTCATAGGTAGGTCTCGATTGTTACTTCAAAATTATCTTTACCTACATATCCATATTCTGGCAACCTTGCTTAACCAATAATTCGGGTTTTTAAGTGCAACTCACCAAATAACAGCATATAGTTGCTACGTATTTTTTAGAAAATTTAAGATGAGATTTGAGTGTACTTAAATTTTAAAAGAAGACGAAGCTAAAGTGTCCTGTTATTTGAGTAAGTTGGTTATAATATGGAAAATCAGGCAAAAGGAGTCTGCGCAAGTGACCTTGCTGGCAGTGCTATAGCAACAAATCTTATAATCAAATAAAATTGTTAAATATTAAATTCAGTACCCATAACATTAGCAAGAGAAGAATTATTTTCACCGTACTTCGGTGATCAACTTTTTTGAATGAGTCATAGAACCTATTCTCTGAATTAAAATATGAGTGATATAACAGTAAAAATAGTAATCACTATTCTTTCACTTAGCATACATAACGTATTAAAATTTATATGTGTGCACAATATTTCACTTATATTTTTGTATCTTAACATAAGTTACTGTCAAATTTGCGATTTCTTAATGTTTATATAACACTCTTTAAATAATTAATTACTATGTTATTGTGAAAGCAAAGATTGCTATAACTCAAAATTTAGATCTTACTTAATGAAATAAGTGTAGTACACAATAGTGTATAACATTTTTGCAATAAAAGTGTCGCTATTATTGCATATTTTAAAAATCTTTTTATGATATGGTGTAAGAATTGCTATTCATATATTTTAGGAATTTATTTATGGCTTTGCAAAATTTATTGAAGTATACCATTGTATTACCTATAGTTGTTATTTTAGTTGCATGTGGTGACAATGAGGAGGTTGGTAAAAAACTAGTGGTTGGTGTTGCACCAGATTATCCTCCATTTGAATTTATAAAAAATGGTGAGATTGTAGGATTTGATATAGATCTTGCTTCGGAAATTGCGAAAAGCTTAGATAAGAAGCTTGAAGTAAAAGAAATAGCTTTTGAAGATCTAATCGCAGCACTAAGAGGCGGAAATATAGAAGTTATAATATCTGCAATGACCCAAACAAAAGCTAGAGCAGAAAATGTCGATTTTTCAAATTTATATTACAGAAGCAGTGATATGAGCTTGCTTTTCAAGCCTGACAAAAAAGCAATACATAGCTCTTCCAACTTAGAAGGACTTATAATAGGAGTGCAATCCAGTAGCTTTGGTGAAAAGTTGTTGAATGAAAACGAAGAAAATATGCATTTTGAGGTTTTGCCGCTCATAGATAATAATCAACTTATAGAACATCTTAAAAATGGCAAAATAGACGCTGTATTGATAGAAACTATGCAAGCTAAAGTTTTCAACGACTATAACAAGGAACTTGAATACATAAAAATTGATAGTATGCCTATAGTACAATTACCTGATAATATAAGAGGCTTTGCTATAGCTCTTAAGAAAAAATCTGACCTACTTCCTGAAGTAAATGTAATTCTTGAACAGCTTGCAGCATCTGGAAAGCTTAAAGCTCTCGAGGAAAAATGGCTTGAAGGTTACATGGATTAATACTGTTTCCCATATTATATTTCTTTCTATAAATTATCATCGCTTATAATTCAGCTTACACAAACAATTTTTGCGGAAAGTTAAATGTACAAAAATTAGCTTTTAGCCGCGACCCTGTACTTCGAGAGTTATAACGCAAAGACCAAGATTGAAAATTGTATATGTACCTCTTCATTTATTAGAGATATATATGTAAAATAGTATTATATCTCTAATTTTACTTTAATAAAAACCGTAAACAGAAATAACAAAACTCTTAGATACAAGAAAAGGATACCTTTCCTTGTATCTCTTTATTATTTCACACAACTTATTTCGTTCATTACCTTATCTACTTCTCTTTTTAAAGAAGGTTGAAGCTTAGGAAATTCTTTTGACATCTTTGCTAATGTAGAACAAGCTTCTTGGCGCTTATCTAATTTGATTAACATTTCTCCAAGCCTCAGTAGATTATCAGCGGCTCTATTCCCAGTTGAGTTAGATTGATATCCTTTCAGGTATTCAACGGCTGCTTGATCATATGATCCACGAACGGCATATATTTCGCCAAGCCAATATCTGGCAGCTCCTACAATAGTACTCCTTGGATATTTTTTGATAAACAATTCAAAAGCTTCCTGCGCTTTTATATAATTTTTACTCTTTAAATATCCATAAGCAATTCTAAATTCATCTTCAACGCTGTTTGCAGGAATCTCACTTGGATCATCCAATTGCACAGCAGGACTTTCTTGATTTTTTGGAGAATATACTTCTTCAAGTGCTGATTCCATATCGCTAACCATCTTCTGAGCTTCTTTTTGCTCTTTGATTGGCTGCTCTATATTGCCAATACGCTGCTCAAAATCAGAGGAGATTTGTGTAATCCTTTCATTTATTCTTGCTATATCTTGCTGCAACTTCTCCATATCATTGTGAATACTCTTCAGATGTTCATTAATTTCATCAACATTCGCTACTTCAGCTGAATGCGTACTTTCACCACCTTTTATAGTATTTGCCTCTGTACTTAGGTTGTAAGTATACTTTTGCAACATGTTAAGAGACTTTTCAAGTGTCTCAATCCTTGCAGCAATATGTGCATTATTACCAGTAGAAACAGTAGAGCCTATATGAGTCGGGTCCTGTGTATTATGTGCTGCTAAGGACTTATCACTGTTTAACGCTATATAAATAAACACGAATAAAGGAAACCATGCAGAAAACATCAAGAATCTAGATATAAAGTAATCCAACCAGCGGAAAGGTTTAGAGGCTAAGTTTACGCAGAATGATCTTAAAAACACAGTTCTGTGAGATTCCATCTTATTGTACTTCTAGTAAATTAGCTATGGAAGAAAAACGCGTTTTATAAGACAGACTAATTCTTATAAACTACATTCAATATCTTATTTTCTACGTATATCACTTTTTGTACAGACTTGCCAATCAATGTATGCTTTACATTATCAATAGCAAATACTTTTTTTTCAACCTCTGATTGAGGCGCGCCCCTAAAAATTTCTAAAATAGCTTTTGTTTTTCCATTCAATTGTATAGCTATATTAACAAAATCATCTTCCAGATATTTTTCATCTGCCTTCGGCCAATCAGATTTAACAAGTGAGCATGCGAATCCACCCCTGCTCCAAAGCTCCTCGGTGATATGAGGGATTATTGGGTTTAAGAGTCTGATTATAATAAAAAGCGCTTTTGTTTTTAAACGAGCTGAGACCTTATACTCTAAGGTGGCATTAAATAATTCTCTGCAAAGTGCTATTACTTTATGAAAGCCATGGCTGGAAAATTCACGTGTCACATCATGAATTGTTCTATGTATTATTCTCATGAGCTTATCATCATCTGGCTTCCCTTCTGAAGAATTACTCTCTACATTCTCCAAAGTACTTACAACTTGTTTATAAAGCTTATTCAAGAATCTGCTTGCACCTTCAATTCCAGTGTCACTCCACTCTATATCTCTATCTGGCGGCGAATCGGAAAGTAGGAAAAGTCTAGCTGTATCTGCGCCATATTTTTCAACTATATAGTCTGGCTCTACCACATTACATTTAGATTTGCTCATTTTCTCGATTCTTCCAACATTCACACGCTCTCCAGTTGATTTAGAAAGCACTTCTTTCCCATTTTTAGTAATGTCCGAAGGGTATAGCCAATTTCCATTTGAGTCTTTATATGTTTCATGGTTTATCATTCCTTGAGTCAGAAGACTAGAGAATGGCTCTGTGAATTTAAAGTAACCCATTTTGCTTAGAGCTCTTGTAAAGAACCTTGCGTAAAGCAAATGCATAACAGCATGCTCTATTCCACCGATATATTGATCAACAGGCATCCAATAATCTACAGCTTCTTTATCTATCGGTTCTTTGAAATGAGGCGAGCAATAGCGCATAAAATACCATGATGAATCCACAAAAGTGTCAAAGGTATCCGTTTCACGCTCTGCTGGTCCAGCACATATATGACACTTTGTAAATCTCCATGTTTTGTGACTTGCAAGCGGATTGCCTTGCCTGCCAAGCACTGCATCATCAGGCAGCAACACAGGCAGAGCTTCTTTAGGCAAAGGCAGCACTCCACATGACTTACAATAAATTACTGGAATTGGACAACCCCAATATCTTTGCCTAGAAATTCCCCAATCTCTTAGCCTATAGTTTGTGCATTTTTTACCAAATTTTTCCTCTTCTAGTCTAGAGGTAACAAGTATCTTCGCATCTTGTGATTTAAGACCGTTTAAAAAAGCTGAATTTATAAGAGTTCCAGGGCCAGTATAAGGTTCTTTTTCAAAATTCCAGCTCTGTCCTGCTGCGCTATCTATATCTGGCAATATAACTGGCCTAACAGGAAGATTATACTTTTTTGCAAAAAGAAAATCTCTCATGTCATGCGCTGGACAGCCGAAAACTGCGCCCGTTCCATAGTGCATTACGACAAAATTTGCAGCATAAACTGGCAGCTCTAGTGTACTATCAAGTGGATGTAAAACCCGAAGTCCAGTGTCAAAACCTATCTTTTCAGCTGTTTCAATTGTTGCTTCATTTACAGCAGTATTTTTGCATTCCTCGATAAAATCTTTCAGAGCAGAGGATTTGTTTAAAGATTCAATTATTGGATGGTTATATGCAACCTCTAGAAAAGACGCTCCAAAGATGGTATCTGGTCTTGTGGTAAACACCTCTATTGTAGAGTCGTTTTTTCCAAGAATACTGAAGTGAATTTTCACGCCCTCTGATTTCTCTATCCAGCGTTCTTGCATTGTAAGTACTTTTTCAGGCCATCCTTCTAAACTTTTTAGCCCATCAAGTAAATCATCAGCAAATTCAGTGATTTTTAAAAACCATTGTTTTAAAGATCTTTGCTCGACTGCGGCGCCAGATCTCCAACCTTTTCCATCTATCACTTGTTCATTTGCAAGGACTGTTTGATCAACAGGATCCCAATTGACTACAGATTCTTTCTGATATACTAGTCCGTTTTTATAAAAATCTAAGAATAGCTCCTGCTCATGCAGGTAATATTCTGGCAGGCAGGTTGCGATCTCTCTGCTCCAATCATATGAGAAGCCCAACTTCTTCAGTTGGCTTTTCATGAATGCTATATTTTCAATGGTCCACTTTTTTGGAGGAATATTATTTTGTATAGCAGCATTCTCAGCAGGAAGACCAAACGCATCCCACCCCATAGTATAAAGCACATTAAAACCTTCGGCTCTTTTGAATCTAGCAATGGCATCCCCTATAGTATAATTGCGCAGGTGCCCCATATGTATACGCCCGGATGGGTATGGTAACATTTCCAGCACGTAATACTTTTGCTTTGTTTTGTCTATTGATGCATGAAATATCTCATTCTTATGCCAGTAGGATCTCCACTTTTCTTCAACGAAGCTAGGTTCATATGATTGATCTTTGCTAAATGCGATGTTTTGTGGTGGCATTCTAAGCTCGCCACTTTTTGGAGAATTGGATTGCAAAAAGCTTTCACATGACTTCTGGTCTTGTGCTACACTTTTAGTTATTTCTGCTGTTTTTGCTGTATGTTTTGAAAATTTATCATTCTTGTTGCTGGTATCAAAAACGGGCATAAACATCTCATATATTATTCTTATAGTATTATAATGTGAGTTGCCAATTATTTATAATTGTCAACTCAAGGCAAAATGTACAAAAATTAGCTAGGGAGCGGCCCTTCTCTAATTTTTGAAATACAATTTTTGACGCCGGTCGTGCCTAGCCTACAGGCATATTGATTAATCGGCAACTAGCGTTATTATATATTGCAAAAAGCAGAGCAAAAGCCTGTCTATTTGCATGATTTTTGTATCTCTATCACTGAGGCCTACAACAATCCACTAAAATATTTTTTCGCTTGGTCGCTAATGAATGGTCCAATCAAATTGTAAACAGTCTTGTTATAGTTCTGCAGCCACTCCTTCTCAGCTTGCTCAAGCATGCTGAAATCAACCAAATCGTATGCAATAGGTACTGCTGTTAAATTTTGGAATTCAAGATATCCAGTGTGTTTTGATGGAATAACAAGCAACATATTCTCTATCCTTATACCATATTCTCCATCCTTATAAAACCCTGGTTCATTAGATAAAACCATGCCAGCTTGAAGTGCTATATCAATCTTTTTTCCAGAGCTTATGGATTGCGGTCCTTCGTGCACAGATAGAAAGTGCCCTACTCCATGCCCAGTGCCATGTCTATAATTGCACCCGTGCTGCCAAAGATCAAAGCGTGCTAGACTATCCAGCTGACTACCTCTGGTATTTTCTGGAAATACTGCTCTTGCAAGTCTTATATGTCCTTTTAGCACAAGTGTAAACATTGCTTTATGTTCATCCTGCGGCTTTCCTATGCATATTGTACGCGTAACATCTGTTGTTCCAAAATAGTATTGTCCGCCAGAATCCATTAAGTATAATCCATTTTCCTCTATGATGCTGGAATTCTCAAGACTTGGTTTATAGTGTACGATAGCAGCATTTTTACCATATGCAGATATTGTTTCAAAGCTTGGGTATAAAAACTCCTTATTCTGCGCTTTAAATTCCAATAATTTTTGCGAAGCTTCAAATTCGCTAATTCCAGGATTAGAGATAATCCAAGCAAGAAACTCTGTAACTGCGATTCCCTCGTACAAATGAGCTTTTTTAAAGCCATCTATTTCTACTTCATTTTTTACAGCTTTCATCAGCTGTATAGGGTCTTCTTTTATTATGCATGTATTTGTATTTTGTAAAAACCATGATGCCGCATCGCTAGGATCCAGTTGAATCTTTGCTCCCGACTCAAGTAGCTTGCTAAACTCAGACTTTATCTGACTTATATGCAATATTATCAGATTATTCCCAAAAGTTGGCAGAAGCGCTGATTTAGCTTTCGTAATGTCATCCACGAAGAGTGTAAGTGTGTTTTCTTTTGTCTCAAGCAGTAGGTAAGCAAGTGGAAATGGAGTATACGGCACTGCATTCCCCCTTATATTTAGAAGCCAACAAATTGAATCCAGCCTTGTGACAAATATATAGTCTAAGCTCGTTTCAACCTTTGCTGTTAGCTTATTTAGTTTATCTAAATAGCTTTCTCCTGAATATCCTATGTCAAGTGTTGTTATATCGCTATTCTCTTGAAGATTTTCGTTGCTTCTCGCGCATCTTATAATGTCTACTAGATTAGTATCAATCCTTTTCATTGAGAAATTATAGCGACTCGCAAGTGTTTCATAATATTTGAGATTATCGATTGTATGAAGCATAGGGTCATATCCAAGAGAGCCGCCATTTAATATATCTCCTATAATCTTGCAAGCACCTGGTTTATACATATCAAGTATTTCACAATACTGGCCTATTTCTTCCTTTGCCTGCAGTAAATATCTTCCATCTGTAAAAAAGATGTTGGTATCTTTGGAAATTATGAGGACTCCATTTGAATATGAGAAGCCAGTAAGCCAAAGTAGTCTATTGAGTTTTTGCGGTGGATATTCATTTTGAAACTCGTCAGAGGAAGGTATGACATATGCATCAATTGCATATTTTGAGTAAAGCGATCTTAGATGTTTTATACGTTTTTGCATTTCAAGCCACGATTATATCTTCTATTCCATAAATTCCTGGCAAAGGCTTGCTCTTTGACAGCCAGTCTAATATTTTTATTGCACCTTTTGCAAACAGTGCTTTACTAAATGCTGTATGCTTTATGGCAATAGATTCATCACAGCTTATAAATGTAATCTCATGCTCTCCGAAGATGTTACCACTTCTTTGTGCAGCAACTCCTATTAGATTCTCTCCTCTTTTGCCATCATCTGCTCTGTATATTCCATATTGCAAATTATATTCCCTCTTTTTAGTAGAAATTACATCAGATATTATAGAGTTTGCCGTGCCAGATGGAGAGTCAAGTTTATTTCTGTGATGTTTCTCAAGTATATCTATGTCGTATGTAGAATCTAGTGCTTTTGCAAGTTGTATTGCTAGAAAGCGCTGCATATAAGCACCAAAACTAGTGTTCGGTACCACCACAACCTGCGTCTTTTTAGATAGAATATCAAGCTGAGACTTAATTTTTATTATTTCAAGACCAGTGGTACAAATTATCAAAGGTTTCGGAGTTTGTAACGCTTCTGCAATGACTTGCGCTGTTAAAGAATAATGTGAACAGTCTATGATATAATCGTTTTGTGTCAGTACATTTTCTAGTGTTAAAGAATCTGATTCGCTGCGGCTAAAACACAGCCCAAGCAGATAATTCTGGTGTTTTTCTAATATTTCAAAAATTGCCGCACCAAGTCTGCCTGACACGCCTATTATTCCTACTTTTTTCTTCATAACTCTATATTCTATGATTTGCTCAGTATTATTTCTGTAATATTTAGAGCGATTTATTGCATTTCTAGTAACGATTAGAACATTATTGTATTGCCAGAATATACTGAAAAATAATATACTACAAGCCAGTTTAGAGCAAATGCATCTTATGGAAGTAGCTTGTAGTATTGGCTCTCGATGCAGTTGTTGAGTTGATATGCATTTAGACCGCTCATAAACAGAGCAATCTCATCAAATTCGCAGATAAAAGGTTGAATTTTGCGCTGCGCGAATCAATTCTTAGCAAAAGACTCTCGATTTGCCACTTTTATTACCAGTTCTGGCTTTAAGTGTCAAATCAACTTATTAACAAGATTAGATGTAATAGACTTTCAATTGTTATACATGTATTTTCATTTATTTAAAGCTTCGATATATGGGAAGTTCTGGCGTATTAGAAGTGTTTGGCATACAGTACTCATGCCTCTTTCATGGCTTTACTACCTAGCTTATCTAATTCGCTATCATATTCTTTCATTTCCCAAAAAAATAGAAAAACCGGTAATCTGCGTTGGCAATATTACTGTTGGTGGAGCAGGAAAAACAGAAGTGGCGCTTGCTCTTGGACGTCTCTGTCTAAAACTTAGATTAAGACCTGTATTTATAGCACATGGATATAATAGCGCGATTCGAGGAGATAAGGAATTTATAGTTGTGAATAGCAAGTTACATACCAGCGCAGATGTTGGTGATGAAGCTATTTTACTTGCGCAGCTTGCACCTACTTATATATCTAAAGACAGAGTTGTAGCTGCCAGAGCTGCAGCTAAAGAGGCAGATATATTGATATTTGACGATGGTATGCAGAATAATAAGTTAAAAAAGGACTTAGTATTTAGCGTAATTAATAGTGATTATCTTTTTGGGAATCAGCTATTGCTTCCCGTTGGTCCACTGCGCGAACCAATTGTAGGTAGTATCGCAAGATCAGATTACTTTGTATTTACCTATTGTGATGGTGTTTTAGATCAGTCAAGAAAAGAACTGCAGGCATTGTTTACAAGTAATAAACCAATAATGTATTTAAATACAGAAATATTAAATGCTGAGCAAATCAAAGGTCGCTCTTTTGTTGCGATATGTGGAATAGCAAATCCAGCGAATTTTTTAAGAACTCTGCATTCTCTTAACATTACTGTGGTAGAATATTTCATATTCTCAGATCATCACCAGTATACAGAACAAGATCTTGAAAGTGTTTGTTTAGTAGCGACAAAGTGTGACGTTAAGATCATCACAACAGCAAAAGACGTAGCAAGAATTCCTCAAAAGTATCATGCATTCATTGAGGTTGTTCGTCTTTACAGCAACTTTCATGCAACAAAGGAGTTGTCAAACACAATCATTGCGCTAACCAATCGTTTTTAAATAATACATAAGTTTCTATATCAACAAACTTCCCTCTCACTTTTCTATATGCTTTCATGAGCGATTCATGAGTAAAATTGTGTTTCTCCAAAAACTTTTGAGATGCAATGTTATGCGTCATGGTTTTCGCTTCCATTCTGTGGATTTGCATATTTGTGAAGGCAAAATCAAGCACTTGTGACATAGTAGCACTCATAATTCCTCTTCTCCAATATTGACTCATAAGCTCATAGCTTATTTCAGCTCTATTGTTGTAGAAGCTCCAGCTGTTAAAACCTATAGTACCTATTAAGTTGTTTGTCTTTGCTTCTGCTATACACCAATAAATAGAATGTTTCAGGTAAAATAACGAACTCCAAAATTTTATTTCTTCTATTGCAGCTTCAGGAGAGCTAGGGATATCCTCATCAGATAAATATTGACTCACATTTGGATCCGAAAGAAGCTGATAATACCTAATGTTATCAGCAAGCATAAGCTCACGCAAAATAAAATCTCCAAATCTGATAATTGGAAATTTTCTAAAAAACTTTTCTTTGTTTAATTTAGGTTGTGATGTAATTTCTTTTATATCTCTCATATTTCAAGCTCCAATGT
Source organism: Ixodes persulcatus (assembly GCA_013358835.2). NCBI lineage: Eukaryota > Metazoa > Arthropoda > Arachnida > Ixodida > Ixodidae > Ixodes > Ixodes persulcatus. The sequence goes on from JABSTQ010005687.1 coordinate 38,790, forward strand.
CTGACTTATACAGCACTTTAACTTATACCAACACTAAGAAGAAATAAATTTATATATAGTTTTACCATTTCATTTTATAATCTTTCTTATAATAAAATTGATCCATAATTTACATCTAAAATACATATAGTTGCAGATAATTTAGCTAAAAGAGCTATTCTATAGTGAATTTTTCCAATAACAAGTCTTAGTCAATATCTAAGCTACTAAACTTTTTTCTTCAAAGTTTGGCATTAATCGACATAATGTCTATATTAAGTAATGGCTCCTTTGTCGCAAGTATGATTTTGAGTACTTAAGCTCCAGAATTTACCAAAAATCGCATAATATAGCTCTGTTTCTCTTTCATAGTGTTTGCTACTTGTAAATGTATTCACTGCAAGTATACCACCATCTCTCATAATTTCCTTTAGTTGCATTACAAACTCTTTTTTTAAAAAATGATCGGGTATATAATCTTGATCAAATGCATCCATTATTATAAAATCGTAACCCTGTTTGTTATACTGCTGTGCTTTGTATCTGATAAATTCCGCTCCGTCCATAATGACTATGTTAGTTTTCTCAGTAGCATTGAAGAGAAAGTATTGTTTCGCTACGTATGGCATGTCATGATTTATCTCAACTATGTCAAGCGTGACATCAGGGTGTAGCAAAGCAAGAATTGCTTTTGCTAGTGGGTCCCCACCCGCCAAGACCTATAATCAATACCTTCTTCGGTCCTGTGTTTATATAAAGAGCAGATAAAATTGATTTTTGGTAATCGAATACTATTTTGTCTACATCAGCGAGTATTATAAAGCTCTGTCTAGATAATCTACCAAGCCTCGGATCTTTAAATGATAGACACCTCTCTTTTGAGGTATCATAAATCCACATTTTGCCATGCTCGTTTTTTATAATGTCTATCACTTTTACTTCTGAACTAAAAAACATATAAAATTCTTTTACGAGAGAATTAATTGTACGGCGCTTAGCATTATAGTAAACGCGGCTATAAACTTTAGTGTTACATCTAGTTTCAACATTTCATTCAAATCTATACTTGAAAATTATAACAGATTATATGATATTGTAGCTTACTCAATTTTTGGCCTAATCTAAAAGATGGAAGAATATGCAATTTAGAAATATAGCAGTGATTGCACATGTTGATCACGGAAAGACCACTTTGATAGACAACCTGCTAAAGCAGAGCGGAACATTCAGGGCCAATCAAGTAGTTCAAGACCGAGTTATGGACTCAAACGAACTTGAGCAGGAAAGAGGAATTACAATCCTAGCAAAATGTACAGCACTTTTTTATGAAGATGTAAAGTATAATATTGTTGATACACCTGGGCACGCTGATTTTGGTGGAGAAGTAGAGCGCGTGCTTTCTATGGTAGATGGTGTTCTTTTACTTGTTGACTCTTCAGAAGGGCCAATGGCACAAACGAAATTTGTACTCTCAAAAGCTCTAGCCCTTGGCTTAAAGCCGATTGTGATTGTCAATAAGGTTGATAGACCAGACAGAAGAGTTGTAGAAGTATTAAATGAAGTTTTTGATCTGTTTGTTAATCTTGATGCAACTGAAGAACAACTAGATTTCCCAGTGTTATATGCGTCAGGAAGAAGTGGTTGGGCAACCACAGAACCAGAAACTACGGGCGTTGATTTGAAACCGCTTTTTCAAATGATTAAGGATAAGGTTTCTGAGCCCAAAGTAGACAAAGATGCTCCATTTTCTATGCTTGCCAGCATTCTATCATTTGATAATTATGTGGGACGCATACTTATAGGCAAGGTGTATAGTGGCTCAGCAAAAATTGGAACTCCTATTAAGAGCCTTAATCTAAAAGGAGAACTAGTCGAGACTAGTAAGCTGACAAAACTATTTGGCTTTAAGGGGATAGAACGAGTAGTGATGGACGAAGTTGAGGCTGGCGATATAGTTGCAATTGCAGGCATAGAAAAAACATCAGTTGCAGATACTATATGCATGCCGAGTGTTGCCTCTCCAATTCCATCTATTCCTATAGACCCACCTACCATGTCCATCACAATATCTGTGAATGATTCTCCTCTTGCTGGACTTGAAGGAAGCAAAGTAACATCTCGAATGATTTTGGAAAGACTGCAAAAAGAAGCTGAGAGCAATGTGGCTATTACACTAAACATTACATCAAGCGGTGAAAGCTTTGAAGTTGGTGGTAGAGGAGAATTGCAGCTTGGTGTTTTAATAGAAACGATGAGAAGAGAGGGATTTGAACTTTCCGTATCAAAGCCAAAAATACTATTCAAGAAGAATGAGAATGGTCAACTTCTAGAACCTATAGAGGAGGTTGTTCTTGATATAGACTCTGAGTTCACTGGTGTTGTGACAGAAAAAATATTAAGTCGCAAAGGTGAAATGCTTGAAATGAAACCTTCAAGTGGTGATAAAGTGAGGTTGATCTTTTTGGTACCTTCCAGAAGCCTATTGGGTTATCAGAGCGAGTTTAGAAATGATACTCGCGGCTCTGGCGTGCTAAGTCGCTTGTTCCATAGTTATCAGCCATGGAAAGGTGAAGTAGTATCGAGAAGAAATGGTGCGCTGATTTCAAACGCTCTTGGAGAAACCACAGCTTATTCTTTATCTAGTCTTGAGGATAGAGGTTCTCTATTTGTTTCAGCAAGGACTAAAGTATATCAAGGTATGATAGTTGGAGAACATAATAGAGAAAATGACCTTGAGGTAAATGTAATTCGCGGGAAGCAATTGACCAATATGCGTGCTTCTGGGTCGGATGAAAATATTAAGCTCACTCCATCAAAGCAGTTTACATTAGAAGAGACAATTACATATATAAATGATGATGAGCTTGTAGAAGTCACACCTCTCAGCGTTAGACTTAGGAAAAGGTGGCTTGACCCGAATGAAAGGAGGAGATTTTCTAAAACTTCTTCTTGAATATATCAGTCAAAATACAAAAGCCAAATGCTATTTTGATTGATGTACTAAAGTAAAATATGCAGGTTCTCAGAAGATTGAGCGGCAATTATACAAAGGTCTTATACCAACTTCCACAAATAACAGCATATATTGGCAAGTATTTTTTAGAAAATTTAAGATGAGATTTTGAGTGAGCTGTACCAGAAGTACAGCGGCAAAAAGTGCGCTTAAATTTTAAAGAAAAGATGAAGCTAAAGTGTTCTGTTATTTGTGGGAGTTGGTAGTCTGTCCGTCAAAAATTGATTTGCTACGCAAATAAATTTTTGCGGAAAATTAAATGTACAAAAATTAGCTTGGGATCGGCACTGCACTAATTTTCGGATATATAATTTGTCCTGTACCTAGCAAATACTACTTTAGGCATTACCAACAAAATCTATAAGGTTTTTGGCAATTTTGCCATTTTTTCTGCTGGATTTATATGCGCCATAGTTGCTTGCAGGCCAAGATAAATCCTGCACTCCTTCGAGTTATGACGGATGGACTTGTTATCACTTGCAGCTTAATGATCTTGGTAATAAAATCTGCATTAAATGACAAATACTGTCATATCTACTGTGATAAAATATACAATCCTATTTTTTTATCGATGCTGCGATGGCTGCTGTACTTAAAACCCGAATTATGTATTAATAATATTCTAAGTATTAGCAATAGAGGGCTTTTTATCCTTTAACTGATAAGCAATTAAAGTAGCAATGATATGAATAAAAGCATTGACTGGTGACCTATGCCTTGAATGTTCAAGCTGAAGTTTATTTTTGAGATAGTCAAAGACAGTTTCTACAATAGAGCGCTTTCTTAGAAATATCTTTTCTTCTAGAGATAAAAGGCAGTTTTTCATCCCTTTTTTAACTCCAGTGACTAATTTCGGTCCTCGCTTATATAGAGCTAAAAATAATGGTTTGGAGAATATAACCTTTATCACAGAACAAGAGTCCTTTAATATTATCACTCATCATCATAACTTGCGATCTATCGTCCTTATTACATTTGCTCAGTGATACTTTTACTAATCCTCCTTTTTTATTAATAATAATATGCAGTTTAAAACCAAAGAATCATCACTTCTTAGTCTTTCCTAATGCTGCTATACCTTTGAATACTTTGTTCCTAGAGATTCTTTTATGGTGGCAAACGTATATAGAGGTAGAATCTATATAAGAAATGTTGCTACTTTTAGAAAGCAAAGTATGTGATAAAACAGCTAATATCATTATTACTCTTGGCATTAATGCTACAAATCTTTCATAGCTTGGCATCAATGAAAATTCAGATCTATATAGCTGCAAATATGAATTATAGAAAATTTTAAAGTTTTTACATGGAGATTGTTGGAATAGTATTACTTATTGTTATTATTTCAGACTCAAAAAGTCCTGGTACTCTCGTCGGATTTATGCTTGTAACTTCTGAGATCGCTCTTTTGTTTATCTCTTTTTTTACACTTGCTGCTAAAATCATCGATGAAACAAAATAAATTTGTGATATCTTTTTTCATAGGTAGGTCTCGATTGTTACTTCAAAATTATCTTTACCTACATATCCATATTCTGGCAACCTTGCTTAATCCATAATTCTGGTCATGAAGGCAGTGCCATATCATGATTGCTATGTATTTTATCTTTCAGACAGCAGAAATATTTTGACAAACACAATATTATAAAATCTATTGTTGCTAGCTACTTACTGTACATTAAGTTAAAGGTTATTCAAATATTGCTTTGCTTGTTTGCGCAAAAAGTCTTTATGTTTTGAAAATAAAAATTGACTGAAACATAAAGCGCTGTACTTATAAGGCGTATATACCGCATTTAGAATGAAGAGTGGGTATTTAAACTTTTGCACATACGAAGCTATATTTCAAAAAGAGCTAGAAAGAACGCAAGGGACATGTGCATAATCAATACATAACGAGCGATCCCTTTAAGGCGCCAATTTTTGAAATATAGCTAGAATATGGCACTGCCTTCATAAGTGCAAGCACTAGTAGGATTTGAATGGCATGATTTTTTAGAGTACCAGTTAATTTCTGAGTCAAATATATATATTTGACTCAGAAATTAACGAAGTAATACTTGCAAATCAGGCCAAAGGAGTCTGCTAAAGTGACTTTATCGGCAGTACCTTAGCGAAAGCAGCATAAAAAAGTCATACTAAACTTTATCTTTTTGATAAAGCTTCAGTCAGCTTTTTTCCTGAAATAGCAGTTATAGCAAAAGAAGTTGAAGATGGTATAATTATAAGTTCTGACGTTAGATTTTAAACTTCAAGCTATGCACCAACTCTATAATATTTTCAACTTCCTTTACTATATATTGCAGATTCCAGACGAATAAAAATTTATTCTAGCCATACCTACTTTATAGTGCTTTAGCTATATAGTCCATCCATCATAACTCGAGTATATACTCTCTCTACATATAATCTGATGTATTGAATACTTGTTGTATAAACCAAATAAGTTCCCTACATCTTGTGATCATAAGCAGTAATAATTATGAGAACGATATTGTAAGCAATACATAGAAAATAGTATCAGTACTTTTGTTATTTTTTGCCGATAAATTTCATTAATACTTACTATAATGATTTTCTAACCTGATTGAGAAATATTTGCAGCATACTGAAAAGTTGGTGATCCCGACGCGATTCGAACGCGTGACCTACTGATTAAAAGTCAGTTGCTCTACCGACTGAGCTACGGGATCACAAATAAAAAGCTTTGCTATACGAAAGCCATGAAGTAAACAATAAAAGAAGGAACCCCTTAGCTTAAAACTATAGAATTCCAGGTAAGCTAGCAGAAAAACAAAGGCTGCAGCATAAACCACGAAAGTTAGCCTATCCGTCAAAAATTGATTTGCTGCGCTAATTTTCGGATATATACATTATCCTGTACCTAGCCAACACTACTTAACAAAATCCATAAGGTTTTTGGCAATTTTGCCATTTTCTCTGCTGGATTTCTATGTGGTATAGTTGCTTACAATCAACATAAATTCTGCACTTCAAGAATTATGATGCAACGACAAGTTAAGCATAACTCTTCATAAAAAACAAACGCCATCATAAAACCGCAAAGCTTGCAACAGCCTCTATTTGCTGGAAGCGCTAAAAACACTGTATATCACAGACATATAAAAAGCGCAAAACACTTTTACTCAATTACCTCATCTACAGACTCAAGCACAAGGTACCGCCCCTCTAAATTCACCTCTGGCACAAAAACTCTGGTGAATGGGTGATATAACGTTCTCTCAGAAGTGACATCGCATATCTCAAGAAGATCACCAGCGCCAAAGTTAAACACATTCTTCACTATACCAATAGACTCACCACTAGTGAGCTTAGCAGTCATACCACAAAGATCTGCATGATAGAATTGATTCTGCTCAGTCACAGGAAGCTCCGAACGTTTAATAAAGAGCTGCTTATTACAAAGCTTTTCAGCCTGAGCTCTAGAGTTAACACCCTCTATTGCTGCAATAATCTTGTTATTTCTGGAAGAAATTATTTGCAGCTTGTACTCAATCATATCTCTATCGAACACCCGACTAAAGCTCATAAAATCCTCAGGATTCTCAGCAAACGAGTATATCCTAACGTAACCCTTTACACCATAGACGGCAGTAATAATGCCGATACAAATATCAAAATTGTTCATTTCAACTCAATTAAAGCACATAAGCAAAAAGAACTTCCAAAGCAATAAGACAAGGAAGTAACCTAGAGAACAAGAACCAATCAACAGAAACGCTTCACACACCTTAAAAACCTATTTTCAGCATCAAAAACGTATCAGTCAGAATACAACACACCATGTGCGCCCTAAAAACCAGTTCTCCACATCTTTCTCATGACTAGTTAAGAAATTGCTTAAAAAGAAGAGCTTTAAACACAATACACAAACAGTATAGATCTTCTATAATAGTAAGACCAATAACGAAACACTGATTTGTAAAAATTGAAATACCACTTTCAGCAAACAATGGTTAGCACAAAACCAGAAAACAACTATACCAAAGCTAATTTTTTACAAAACTTCTGAACAACCTCAGTCGGCTTAGCACCAACAGAAAGCCAATGTTTCACTCTATCACTTTTGAGAACGACGCGTTCACTATGATCACTAGGAAGCAACGGGTTATAATAACCAACTTTCTCCAAGAAATTGCTATCCCTCGGAGAACGAACATCCGTAACAACCACATGATAGAACGGCCTCTTCTTTGCGCCAGCTCTAGCTAATCTTATCTTTACAGCCATATAGCAACTAATCTAAATTCACTACAAATTCCAAAATGGACCAAGTCGATTATTAAATGAGTTTTTATGATTTGTAAAGCTCTTTGGCACTGCAATCATAAATTAACTTTCATAATCAAAACAAGAGTATGCCACATAAAGCTCATAAAAAGCTGTATCGCAAAAGATTCATGTATCTTTTATGAATGCATTTTAATGCATCCACCATAACTCTTTATAAAACTTAAACTAAATGATACAAAAAAGCAAACTATAAGCAAAAGACAAGATAACACTCAACAACAAAGCTAAATCACACAACGCTAAGACTGCACATAAAACTTAAATAAAAGAGCAAAATAAAATAACATTAACACCAACATCACTTTAAATATGCAAATTATCATAATATGATGATAAATCACATCACCTTGCCATATAATTCAATATTTATTACATTAATCATAAAAATATGTCAAAGCGCTATCACTATAATTTATAAAAACCAATATTTAAGCGCAAAATAAATCATTAAAAATTACGCAATGTTTTTTTAACATTCGCCGATCATTTGCTCATATAAACTAGGCACAGGAAAAGTTGAAATCAGTATAATGGTTGACTATGATATATTACGGGTGTAATTAAATTGCTTTACTTCAATATAAAAATATGATTGCATAAGTGAAACAATACTTTAAACGTAAATCTATCAAAGATTTATTATCTCAAGCTGAAAGTTCGAAAGATCTTGAGCGTTCTTTAAACGGTTGGCAGCTTATCCTTCTTGGAATAGGCGCAATCATCGGAGCAGGAATATTTGTATTAACCGGAGAAGCTGCTAGCCAACACGCTGGACCTGCTATAATTCTTTCTTTTGCAATAAGCGGTGCTGCCTGTGTATGCGCCGGTCTCTGTTATGCTGAACTTGCCTCCACAATACCAGTTTCAGGTAGTGCTTACACCTATATATATGCAACGCTTGGAGAGCTTCCTGCATGCATTATGTCAGGACTTATGCTGCTTGGCAGCTTTCTAATAATAGCATCAGTTGCTGGTGGATGGTCTGGTTATACACTAAGTCTCCTTGCTGATTTTGGCATTATAATACCCGCAAGACTTACAGCAGTTACAGGGCAAATAGTAACTCTAGCAGATGGAACCGATGCCCATGCTCTATTTGATCTACCAGCACTTTTTATAGTCTTGTCACTAAGTACATTATTGTGTTTTGGTGCACAAACTTCAGCTTGGGTAAACTCTGTTATAGTCTTTATCAAAATGTCTGTTTTAATTGCTTTCGTTATACTCGGCGCATTTAGTGTTGATCCAAGCAATTGGGTGCCACTCATCCCTGAAAATACAGGCGAGTTTGGAAAATTCGGATTTTCAGGCGTGATAGCTGGCGCTTCGATTGTATTTCTTGCATATAATGGATTCGATTCTGTTGCAACTGCTGCACAGGAGACAAAAAATCCACAGCGTGATCTACCAATTGGGATACTAGGCTCTCTGTTAGTGTGCACAGTTGCATATGTTCTAGTATCTGCTGTTTTGACCGGTATTGTTCCATATAGCGAATTTAAAGGTGCTCAACCAATAGCACTCGCAGTAGATAGAATGAATATGCCTTGGTTCTCTTTTGCTATAAAAGTTGGGGCAGTCTCCGGTCTTACTTCGGTAATACTTGTAATGCTTTATGGCCTTGCTAGAATCCTTTTTACTATCGCAAAAGACGGTTTGTTGCCAGATGTACTAACCATATGCCATAAAAAGTATAAAACGCCTTACATAAGTACAATGCTTGCAGGCTCTGTAATCTCTGTAATTGGGGCAACAGTACCACTCGATACATTAGTAAAACTCTCAAATTTTGGAGTGCTTTGCTCATTTGCTATCACATGTTTTGCTGCTTTATATCTTCGTTATACGCAGCCAAATATTGAAAGAGCTTTTAAGTGCCCTATGGTACCTTGGATTCCACTCCTTGGAATTATTCTTCTTATTCAGATCATTGCTGGGTTACCTATAGAAACTTATATTGAAGCTGCTTGCTGGATGGTGTTTGTACTGCTTTTATACTTCTTATATGGCAGATCTAATAGCAAACTGCAAAACTGTGCGTAGAGAATCTAAGAATGCGCCATTTATTGGCGCATTTTGCAATGCTTTTGTAGAGCTTTTAATTATATATTGAATAGAAGAAGATGATATAGCTAGTCTATCAGTCAAAAATTAGCCTTTAGATCGGCCCTGCACCAATTTTCGGATGTATAATTCCGATACTTGCAAATACTACTTTAGGCACTGACGGCGAAGTCACTTGCGCAGACCTTTTTGCCTGATTTTCAAGTATTACTTCGTCTATCCGTCAAAAATTGATTTGCGCAGCAAATCAATTTTTGTGGAAAATTAAATGTACAAAAATTAGCCCTTAGAACTACCCTGCGCTAATTTCCAGATATATAATTTGTCCTGTACCTAGCAAACACTACTCAACAAAATCCATAAGGTTTTTTTTGACAATTGACCTCTGCGAAATACGCTCTTTGAGACCTTAGATGCGAATTTTCATTAATAAAATTCGCAAAGTACACTTGTTCATGTTGAAGCCTTTAGCTTCAACAAAAGATCTTTCTACATGTTAATATTCAGTCTCAATTAAAAAAATTTTTACTCTTTACGGATAGACTATAAAGATTTTTAGCACACAAAACTTTTCACGCTGAAAACTACAGTTTGTACCTTGCCCGCTTAGATTTGTTATTGCAAAGCTACACCAGCTACTATTTTATAGCCTCTCAAAAACGCATCTGTATATATCATTTTCCGTCCTTGTCGCTGTAGTAATTTTGGTATCAGAATTCCACCACTGCATGCTATCTTTAAATTATTATCTAACACTTTCCCAAATTGCTCTCCATGCTCAATTTTAGTATAGTCTGCTGCTATAATTTTTATTATCTCTCCATTGTATATAAAATATGCTCCTGGTTTCGGACTTAATGCTCTAATTTTATTGTGAATTATTTTCACATCTTGATTCCAATCAATTTTTTCCTCTTTATAGTCGATTTTCTCAGCATATGTAACACCAACTTCTGATTGTTTTTGTAAAACCGCTCTATCATTCTCAAACAATCCTATCGCTTCAATTAACATATCAGCACCAAGCTGGGCCATTTTGTCATGCAATTCTTTACCAGTAATATCATCACTCAAATGCATCTCATGTCTTAATATTATATCTCCAGTATCAAGCCCTGAGTCCATCTGCATTATACACATTGCTGTTTTAGTATCTCCAGCAAGCAAAGTACGCTGAATTGGAGACGCTCCCCGCCATCTTGGAAGATCTGATGGATGTATATTGACAAAACCAAATTTTGGAATTTTCAATATATCTTCTGGTAGTATAAAGCCATATGCCGCAACTACACCTATATCAGGAGACAAAGACCTTAACCTTTCAATCTCTAAATCATTACGCAAAGTTTTTGGAGTTAATACTGGAATGTTATAAGACTCTGCCGCTCTATGAATCAAAGACTTTGATTCATTCAGACTTCTACCAGATTGAGATGGTGGTTTTGTATATACAGCAGTAATGTTATGCTTAGACGCTATCAAGCTTAGTAATGCAGGCTCAGCAAACAGCGGAGTCCCCATAAACACTATATTCATATGATTTTCCATAAAAGGAGTGATTTAAAACATCAGGCGAATAGTAAAATGTCACGATAGAAAATTCAACAATTTGTATATCAATATTATTATTAAATACTTGATTTTAATGCTAAAAGTTTATATGTTGCTATTATGTGATATTATTTAGTTTCTGGTTAAATAGTTAAACAATGCAAACTGCGTTTAGAATAGATAAGTACCATTTTGTTTTAATAGTGATAGCCGCTCTTTCTTTGCTGTATAACATATTGCCAAGGAGTTCTCGCGAAGATCTCTCTCTACTCTCACTTGTATTAAGTGAGATGAGTTATAGTGCTGGTGAACAAGAAATGGAAGAACTTGATATTGATGCGAAAGACGCAGCAAAGAATAGTGAGTTCGTAGTTGATGGGTTTAAAACTACTGTAACACTCTCTCATGGCGATACGATGTCTCAAATTCTGAAGGATATAGGAGTTACGCAGAACAGTGCTTTTCTTATCACAAATGCTATAAATAAAGTGTTTAAGTTGTCTTCTATCAAAGCTGGGGAAAAGGTAGAATTAGTTGCTTATAATGAGAAAGATGAAGCTGTTACTACTAATGGCTCACCAAATTCTATTTTTATCTCATTCCAAGACAAAAAGATTAGAGTGAAATATAATACAGCACTTCAGTCTTATATAGCAGAGGTTCTTTCTATTCCAACAACCCTACAAAGGCGTTTGGTATCTGGCGTTGTGAATAGCACATTTCTTGGAGCTGCTAGAAAAGGTGGTCTTTCTGGAACACTAGCAGCTGAATTTACCAGGATGTTTAGTTATGATGTGGATTTTCAGCGCGACCTTGAGAACGGAACAAAGTTTAAAATACTATATGATGTACACATAAACGATAAAGGCAATAGAGTCAAAGATGGAGCAATACAGTATGCTGCTCTTAATATTAAAGGAAGATTGATCGAAATTTATAGATACGATTTAGTAGATGGAAAAGCTGAATATTTTTACAAAGATGGATCCAGCATAAGAAAAGCTCTCTTGAAGACGCCTGTGAAGAGTGCTGTTATTAGTTCTGGCTATGGCATGAGGAAACATCCAATACTTGGCTATTCCAAAGTACATAGAGGGCTTGATTACGCCGCACCGACTGGAACTCCTGTTTTTGCCGCAGGTGATGGTATTATTGAATCTGTCAAGAGCCATAATACATATGGTAAATATATAAAGATTAAGCATAGCAGCAGATATGCCACTTTATATGCTCATTTGCATAAGTTTTCAAACAATGCCAAGGTTGGTAGCAAAGTCAAACAAGGAGATGTTATAGGATACGTTGGCGCGACTGGCCTTGCAACTGGTCCGCATTTGCATTATGAAGTACATGTTGATGGTAAGCAAGTTAACCCTTCCAAGGTGAGCGTAGTGCGCGATTCTGTGTCACTTGATAAGAAGCAGATGCTAAAATTTCTCGCAAGACAACGTACTATCCTTCAAATTATGAATGATCCTTCTTATATAACAGTTTCTAAATCTACTTCTTCAGACTCACTGTCGTAATTTAGTATAATCGTAATTTAGCATAAACTTAGTTATTACTTCCTAAATGTGCTTTAATTCATATTCTTGATCTACACTTAATTTGCTGTAATTGCCACCATATTCTGGCTTTAACTTGACGATATGATTAGGCACTTTGCCTGCAGTGCCTATAATCTATTAAATGCTTTCTGACTCTTTTGTCACTTAACAACACACTTGCGATTACAGCAAAACTATAGCTAAAGCACTATAAAATAGGTATTGCTAGCAGGTTTAGAATAAATTTTTATTCGCTTGAAATCGGCAATATAACTCTATTTTAGGCGAGAGGCTGAGTGAAAATTTATCAAAAAGATAAATTTTAGCATAACTTTTTTATGCTGCTTTATCCTTACAATTAACCTTAAGTTTTAGTTGACAGTTATTATATACTCTCATTTTAAACTGTGAGATTATAGAATGAGCTACTCAAATTTTTTTGATCAAGAGTTTTCAAATGTTGATTTAAAGGATAAACGACTTACAAAACGTGCTATTTCGATTGTTAACAGCTTGATATGCTTACCCTGGAGCTGTATTCAAGAAGTTTTCGTAACAAAGAATGAAGCTCGCTGCGCTTATGACTTTTTGAGTAACACCAAGGTAAGCTGATTGAGCTTGCTTAGACCGGCATCAGGAGCAAACTATTGAGCGTATTGATAACTCTCAAGACAAGTATATATATGTGTACAAGATAGTACTTTTTATAACTATACGGAGCACAAAGCAAAAACTGATATTGGGATCATCGGTAAACAAGGGCGTTTTACACAATTTGGATTTTTTCAGCATACTGCACTCTGCGTATCCGCTCAGGATGTAGCGCTTGGTATCTTGGAGCTAGACTTTATTGGTTATGAAGACAATTTAAAATTGCATCCTTATCGCAAAGACTTTCCCGAGATTATTTCAAGCCGTTGGCGGCGCTTTCTTTCTGAGATTATGACTAAACTTCAAGGAATCGATAAGGATATAATAATGTTATGCGATCGGGAAGCAGACTTTTTTGCACTGCTTAGTGATTTGCATAGTAGTCGCTGTAAGTATGTTATTCGGTGTAAATGGGACCGCACTACAGGAATATCAGCTAGAGCTAAGAAAAATAAGTTTTCCACTCTTTTGAAAGACTCTCCTACTCTTGGTAAAATTTCTTTCATAACAATTAATCCAAATACACATGAAGAAACTTAAAAACTATTCTACCTAAAAACCCTTGAAAATATTATGCTACCTACGATCCATCGTGGTGCAGATCATAGACAAAATAGTCTTGCTCCGATTAAGCTCAATGTAGTTGAAGCCTTCGACCAAGAAAATAAATGGCTCTTACTCACAAATCTTCCTGTGAAAACTTTGGAAGATGCCTCATTCGTAGTGCAGTCTTATAAAAGACGGTGGCATATTGAATCATTGCATAAGGTTTTAAAGACTGCATATAAAGCTGAGCAAATTTATTTGCATAGCTCAAGAGATGCAGTACAAAATCTTTTAACAATTATTAACATAGCTGCCTGCCAAACCTATTGGCTGATTCATCAAGCAAGAAAGGAAGGAAGAGGAGATAAAAGCCTACTGCTGTTTTAGTACTCAGGAGATTAATGCACTTAATATTTATTTGTTTAAAAGTTACCTGATACACATCAAAACCTGCGAGAAATATACTACCAAATTGCTGTACTAGGTGGTTATAAGAATAAAAATAATAAGCATCCACCGGGCATCTTAACTATTTATAGAGGAATAAAAAAATTGAATAATATTACATAGATGTATAATGCAATGTTGTCAACTAAAACTTAAGGTTAATTGTAAGGATATAACCTTTATCACCGAACAAGAGTCCTTTATTATTATCACTCATCATCATAACTTGCGATCTATCGTCCTTGTTACATTTGCTCAGTGATACTTTGACTAATCCTCCTTTTTCATTAATAATAATATGCAGTTTAAAACCAAAGAACCATCACTTCTTAGTCTTTCCTAATGCTGCTATACCTTTGAATACTTTGTTCCTAGAGATTCTTTTATGGTGGCAAACGTATATAGAGGTAGAATCTATATAAGAAATGTTGCTACTTTTAGAAAGCAAAGTATGTAATAAAACAGCTAATATCATTATTACTCTTTGCATTAATGCTACAAATCTTTCATAGCTTGGCATCAATGAAAATTCAGATCTATATAGCTGCAAATATGAATTATAGAAAATTTTAAAGTTTTTACATGGAGATTGTTGGAATAGTATTACTTATTGTTATTATTTCAGACTCAAAAAGTCCTGGTACTCTCGTTGGATTTATGCTTGTAACTTCTGAGAGCGCTCTTTTATTTATCTCTTCTTTACACTCGCTGCTAAAATCATCGATGAAACAAAATAAATTTGTGATATCTTTTTTCATAGGTAGGTCTCGATTGTTACTTCAAAATTATCTTTACCTACATATCCATATTCTGGCAACCTTGCTTAATCCATAATTCGGGTTTTGAGATCGGCCATGCGCTAATTTTCGGATATATAATTTGTCCTGTACTTGCAAATACTACTTTAGGCAATACCGACAGAATACATAAGGTTTTAGGCAATTTTGCCACTTTTTCTGCTGGATTTATGTGCGCCATAATTGCTTGCAGGCCAAGATAAATACTATGTTCCTTAGAGTGATAATGCAGGCGACTAATTAAAACTGTAATAGGAAAGCTTAAATTTCTCGGTAAGCTTCAGCATTCAAGGTGGATAATATTTTTTTCGGATATAAATACCCTCCTGTTTGAATGCAAATTCCAACTAATTCTCCATTCAAGTTATCCTGAACTGCTACTTCACAATTCTCAGCTATGCTATTTACCGCTTTTGCACGAATTTTTCTTCCATGTCTAATTAGTTTTATTTCTTCATGGTTCGCTATATATACACTCATTCCTTCTAACACAGAATGTGGTTTTATAAGTAGTGCCGCAATGTCTTCTCTACATTTTACCTTTTCAAATATGCAGTCAACGGAAATTGCATTTTCTACAGTAAAATTTCCTATACTAGTCCTGCGCAATTTAGAAGTATAACCATATACTGAGCAATATTTTGCAATATCTCTAACTAATGACCTTACATAAAATCCTTTCCCACATCGTAGAAAAAACTCGCTCTCTTCTTTGGTATGACTAAGCAACTTTAGCTCTTTAATATTAACAAGCCTACTTTCTATCGAGAAGTCAACTCCACTTCTTGCGATATCATATGCTCTTCTACCATTTATGTTTATTGCTGAATAAATAGGAGGTTCCTGCAATATCATTCCATGATTACTCGAGATAAATTCAATTATTTGAGAGATTTTTGGCCTATCACAAGAAGTTGCTAAAATATTACCTGTCGAATCAATTGAATCTGTGCTTACCCCCCATTTAATACTGAATTTATAAGTTTTTTCTTGTGCCATGGAATATTGTATCAGTTTAGTCGCCTTCCCAACAGCTACCATAAGAAGACCCGAAGCTAATGGATCTAGAGTGCCAGCATGTCCTATTTTATCTGGCTTAACAAACTTTTTTATCTTATTTAGCGCTGCAGCTGATGAAATCCCCTCTGGTTTATCAAGCATTAACCAGCCTTGTACCTCAAGCTTCATTTTATATCATAGAATTAATATTTTCTGAGATGTATTCAATAAACTCATCTTTGCTGCGAGTTTGTATAGAGAATGGTACAGCAAAATGAATAGTTACAAACCCAGGTTTTTTTATCCACCCACCTTTTGGCCACCTTAAGCCAGAATTTAAAAAAGCTGGGACAACAAGTGTGCTTGGAGAAGAATTATGTAGAGCAAGAATACCTGATTGAATATCTGCAACTTCTCCAACTTTCACTCTTCTCCCCTCTGGAAATATTACGATAATTCTGCCAGATTTCAGCATAGCTGATGATTCTTTTAACATCTTCTTGAGCGCTGCTGCTCCTCCAAATCTATCAATGCTGATCATTTTCATTGCTTTCAAATACCATCCATATATTGGAATTCTAGTAAGCTCTCTCTTAAGCACAAATATTGGATCTTTGAAATACTGCATAAAAAACACTGTTTCTAGTGCTGATTGATGTTTTGAAGCCACGATGAATGGTCTAGTATGCGGCAAATTCTTCACGCCAGTTACTACAACTTTTATTCCACACAGCCATCTTAGTACAAACATTACTCCACAAGCCCACCAATAGCCAGCTTTGGCTGCAGCTTTCACGCTTCCCAAAATAACGAATGGTGCAAGCGCAGAGCAAATCACAATAGTCCATATGCAAAAAAATAAGTTAAAAATTGAAGATGTTATAAACAGCCTTATAGATTTAAAAATTTTAAACAGCCTCATGCTTCTTTAGCCCTTAATCATACTACTTTTGTGGTAAAGGTTCGGGATTATCTGACAACTGCCTTAGAAACATTATCAAACCAGCCCTTTCTTTATCATCTTTTATTCCAGCAAAGGCCA
This sequence comes from Ixodes persulcatus, assembly GCA_013358835.2. Taxonomy (NCBI): domain Eukaryota; kingdom Metazoa; phylum Arthropoda; class Arachnida; order Ixodida; family Ixodidae; genus Ixodes; species Ixodes persulcatus. The sequence goes on from JABSTQ010005687.1 coordinate 55,740, forward strand.
TTTTTGTACCAGGTACATATTTTTTTGGTGAGTACATATATCTGTACAAATCTTCATAAGTCCAACTTGCTCCACTATGTCCTCGCCGTTGCATTGCTGGAGAATAATCGAAATCTTGGCGATGCGCAACCTTAGCGTTCACTATACCCCAAAGATTTGGTCCTATTTTATTTTTTGCATCCTTTGCATCTGTATGACAAATAGCACATTTCTTAAATACATTTTCACCCAACTTTGAATCTGCATCTGCCATAATCTTTACTATATCTACCTCTTCAGGCAATTCATTACTATTTGCTTGCTGCAAGCCATCCACACCGCCTTCTTTTATTGCTACAATACAACCAGGCTTTTTCAATTCTTTTTCAGGAATATATAGCATATTTCCAACGTTCCAGCTAAAAATGACTGCAAATATACCAAATGCAATAGCGAGCGCTATCTTATCAAACTCAAAATCTCGCACAGGAAGCCCACATCAAAGCCAAGTTAACATCAAAATCACCACAAATGTATCAGCATAAGATAGCACAATTTATCGTAAAAAAAGGCAAAGGTTACTTTGAAAACTGTATATATCACATCAATTATTATACATACGAAGTTAGACTTGAAAAAGAGCTGAGAAGAATGCGGTCGCATGCGTACACAAAATACATAAGTAGTATTTTGATGACACCAATTTTTGAAGTATGACTTAGTATACATATAATGGGAAATATACCATAATACTAAATATTGTGAACTTGAAAATTGACAGATTCATTACTGCATATAAGATACAAATAGAGACTCTGGTTATGTTTTAAAGATCATTAGATTTATCTTGGTTGCAAGCAATGATGATGCGCTGAAAGTCCAGCAGAAAAAATGGCAAAATTGCCAAAAATCTTATGGATTTTGTTAGGCACTGCCTTCATAAGTGCAAGCGCGAGGATTTGAATGGCATGATTTTTTAGAGTACCAGTTAATTTCTGAGTCAAATAATTATATATATTTGAGAAGAAATTAACGAAGTAATACTTGAAAATCAGGCCAAAAAGGTCTGCGAAAGTGACTTTGCCGGCAGTGCCTAAGTAATATTTGCTAGGTATAGGACAAATCATATACCAGAAAATTAGCGCTGGGGCCTTCGGCAGTGTCATATTCGTCATACTTTTCAAAATTGGCGTCGTCAGATTGCTAATTATCCACATTCCACTAGCTCTTTTTGAAGTATAACTTCGTATGTACATAATAAATACATTATTAGAGCTTTAAAAGCTAGAATGGTGCTAAACAGTTGTGCTGATCTGCATATTGCGTATCTTTAGCATAAGCTTTCATGCATGAATTTAAGTGTTCATCTTGAGTGTCCGCATGAATGTTGTATTGTTGTTTTATATCAGACTCAACAATATTTTGTTCAATCGCAGCTTCTGCTTTTTTAGTATTATGCGATGTTCGAATAGAAGCATAATACGCTAATTGTTTCCCTGTGTCTTCACTATTTGATATACAGTATATTAGCTTCATAGTTTCCACTACTTTCATGGCATTATTTCCGTAGTAAATGCCATTTATAATATTTAATGTGGTAAAAATATCACTTAAAGTATTCATGCCAAGTGCAGCGGCAGTGCATTCGGCGATGTTTATTCCGCCGCTATATAAGCCTCCAATAAAACCAAAAGAAAGTATAGCACCTAGTGTACTAATTCCTGAGCTAAAGGTACTTAGTAAAGCCGTTTTCTATATCATTAAAAGATGCGCTATACTTAACCGAGATATCCAGCTGTATTGGCGATTGTATGTGCAAATGGCTCTGTGAGTCTATATTGCGCAGTAGCTAATGTTATGCTTATAGGCAACATATGAAGCAGATGCAAGCGGTTGAAATTGAGTTGTTAGCCATTGGATATTTTGATCAAATAGAGTGCAGTTCTACTGGTTTCAACTATTTGTATGGTATTTCTGTACGTAGCGTGATTTGAAAATCCTGCTTCTAATGCTTTGCGGTGATTTGATATAGCTTCATGTCTCGCCAGCAAATTTTCTACTTCTTCAATTCTTTGCGTGTTCAGGGTTTCAGATTTTGATGAGTCAAAAAATACTGCATTCGTTAATAGAATACCTTGACCTGGCATCGATACCTCACCATCGCGCGCAAAGATGTTTCCTAATTCTTGCAGATTTTCTCTGCTGATTATATACTCTCCAGCATTTTTCTGCCCTTTTGATGTCAATTTTATAAATACACCTTTAGATGAGCCAGAGAAGGTAAATAGATATTGAAGATCAAATAATCCTGTTTTTTCAATCAATTCATTTTTATTCTGACGTTTAACCCAATCTTTAGCAAGAACAAATTGTTTTACTTGATTCCACATGGTTTGCTTTGATTCTCTTTGAACGCTCTGAATTTCTCCAAAATACCTAGCGTCCATAATGATTGTTTTAATTCCTAAACTAAATCCATAATTATTTGATAAAAATGTATTTTCTAAAACCAAGTCTGCTTTTAAAGAATTTTGCTCTCCATCTATTGTGTTGATGCTTGGAATGTAATGTTTCGTTTGTTCTACTCCTTCTCCTGCCTTATTTTCCATTGCCTCCATAGTGTATATTGCAGAAAGAGGGTAGCCAAACAGTCCTTGATTTAAAAATATCATGACTGCATTTTGTTCATGACTTGACATATAGTCCTTAAAATGGTCTTGCGATTCTATTAATCTATATACGCCATTTTTCATCGCAGCCAATTTATTACATGGTATATCTATCTCTTAAAAACTGAGTCTTTTCCTCGTTACCTGGAGCGTAATCTATACTGGTTAACTTAGTTAGTGATGGTTTTGTAAAACCATATTATTCAAAAAGACCGTTTTGATCTGTGCTATCTTTCATGATAATAACCTTGTTTGGTGTGTTAAATTTGCTCTGCTTTACTGCGCTATTTTATTTTCTAAAGCAGTGATATTGCAAACTATATAATGTAACTTTGCGTGTATCTCCACTATTATTCACTGTTAAGCTAAATTTTTAGATGAATGCACGGCATAGTATTAAGTTTATGTTAAATATTTGAAAAATTTGTTAAAAAGATAAAGAATACTGTCAAATTGTCGCGTGGATTTTTTGATTGATTTTTAAATTTCCACTACTTGAGTATCTGATAGCAAATATTGTGGCATTAGAATGCGCTACTAAACACCACATAAATTTGTTATATATCTATTGCAAATTTTATGAAAAAGAATAGAAAGATTTATAGGGCTGAAGCTGTAGCTCTTATCAATGGAAAAGTTATATTGCATACAGAGTAATGGTTTTTCATATAATTTTTGATCTAATCAGCATAAAATACTTATATCTGTTCATTTGCAATCTTCAGTGCTGTGTATTATGATCATGATCAAAATATGTGAGATAAGTATTAAAACATGGCTGGACATTCAAAATTTAAAAACATAATGCATAGAAAAGGTGCGCAAGATCAGAAGCGCGCCAAGATGTTCACGAAAGTAGTGCGTGAAATTGTAGTGGCAGCTCGTAGCGGTCACCTATACCCTGCATTTAATCCTAGGCTTAGAGCCGCTATAACACTTGCAAGAGAAGTGAATATGCCAAAAGACAGAGTGGAGGCTGCTATAGCAAAAGCTACGTCGAATGCCGAAGATAGCAACTATCATGAGATTAGATATGAGGGGTATGGACTTGATGGCGCTGCTTTCATTATAGAGGCTCTAACTGATAATAAAAACAGAACTGCTGGTGAGGTTAGGTCAGCTTTTTCAAAGTATAGAGGTGCGCTTGCAGAAGCAGGAAGTGTATCTTATCTTTTTCAAAGGCTTGGTATTGTAGTGTATAACTTTGCTTCAAAAGCTGGGCAAGATAGAATGCTGGAGATTGCACTTGATGCCGGAGCTTTGGATTGTATATTCTATGAAAGTGAGTGTGAGATTGTTTGTGATCATACGGATTTTCATAGTACAAGAGAGAAGTTAGAATCTGAGCTGGGCACACCATCTGTTGCAAGGTTAATTTGGAAGCCTAATGCGCAAATATCACTTAGTGAAGACAAGTTGAAAACTATGATCAAGCTTATAGATATTTTAGAAGATAATGATGATGTTCAGAATGTGTATCATAATTTTACTATACCTGATAGCATGACAGAGTTGGATTAAAAGTAGAGTTTGTTTTTGAATGTTGCTGTTGAATCAAATTGAGCTGAATCTTATGCGCGCGTTGATTAATGATAAGGTTGGAAGTCCAGAATTTCATAATTTGAAAGATGCGAAGGTTGTGGTTGAAGAACATATTTACTGTGAGGGACCGCAGGGTAGTCCTGGGCATCCAAGGGTCTATTTATATGTTGATAAAGAGGATGGTGTGATATGTCCATATTGCAATCAGATGTTTATATATAAAGAGCTCTGATATTGCGTTGTAAGTTATTTTCTCGATGAAATAATAGACTTCTTCTTCAAACGTTTGTTCCAGCGGCCAATTACTTTGTTGTATCCGTGACCTGAAGTATGCTCCTTGCACTTGCATGACTGGAAAGCGAGTTTTAAGAGGAAGTCTAATAAAAGACTTGTTAGTCTGTCCGTCAAAAATTGATTTGCTACGCAAATAAATTTTTGCGGAAAATTAAATGTACAAAAATTAGCCTAAAGCCTCGGCCCTGCGCTAATTTTCGGATATATAATTTGTCCTATACTTGCAAATACTAACAAAATCCATAAGGTTTTTGGCAATTTTGCCATATTTCTGCTGGATTTTCAGTGTGCCATAGTTGCTTGCAGGCCAAGATAAATCCTGCACTCCTTCGAGTCATGACGGATGGACTTGTTAAAAAAAGATTATAAGTAATGGTATGCGGCTCTATAGCAATCCATATCAATTAAAAATTCATATTAAGTCCAAGCTTGATGCTATGCATACGAAGGCTGGTAGAAAGTGGCAGTGATGCTCCTTCCGGCGCAACACTATACTTCGAATCACTTCCATCAATTTTAGGTCAAATAATATAATCCGGTTTACTGGTTCTAATCTTACCAGCATCGTAATATGTGTAACCAAAATCAATTGCAACTCTATCACTGATATCATATCTAAGACCAAATGCTAGCTATAAACCCGAATTATGTATTAGTAATATTCTAAGTATTAGCAATAGAGGGCTTTCTTAGGAATATCTTTTTTTCTAGAGATAAAAGGCAGTTTTTCATCCCTTTTTAACTCCAGTGACTAATTTCAGTCCTCGCTTATATAGAGCTAAAAATAATGGTTTGGAGATATAACCTTTATCACCGAACAAGAGTCCTTTAATATTATCACTCATCATCATAACTTGCGATCTATCGTCCTTGTTACATTTGCTCAGTGATACTTTTACTAATCCTCCTTTTTCATTAATAATAATAATATGCAGTTTAAAACCAAAGAACCATCACTTCTTAGTCTTTCCTAATGCTGCTATACCTTTGAATACTTTGTTCCTAGAGATTCTTTTATTGTGGCAAACGTATATAGAGGTAGAATCTATATAAGAAATGTTGCTGCTTTTAGAAAGCAAAGTATGTAATAAAACAGCTAATATCATTATTACTCTTTGCATTAATGCTACAAATCTTTCATAGCTTGGCATCAATGAAAATTCAGATCTATATAGCTGCAAATTCTGTGAAAAACTTTTTATTTTTGGCACCCTCTTTAAAGAGCGCGGTATTAAAGTCGACATTGCCTCCCTGCGCAGTGTCTGTGATATCTTCAAATGTGTCATCAAAAGCATCACTTTTATAAACATCATGCTTTATTCCTTGAAACACATCTGAACTTGTATCATTAACTCCAAATGCCTCCAAAACTTTACTTGGCAATGATAATGCTACTCCAAGCCGAGTATTTAGAGCATTCAAATCAGACAAACTGCAATCATTTGGAATAATGGAAATTTGTTGGCAAACATCTTGTTTTATATCATTCATAGACAACGGCTTCAGCCGATTTGTCATAGTAAATATTTCTGCATCTGTTAGATTTGTTGCAGCAAAAGTCTCGAAATTCCGCCCAGAAGACTCAATTTCTTTTCGTACTGCTGCTGCATTTCTTGCTTTAACAAACGCTGGATTACTATAATCTAACATGTTTCTTACCAGTTCTTTTTTGATATTATAGAGATGTGCAATACGAAATAGCCTCCTTAATGTCGCATTCACAATTTCTGAATAAATGATAAAGCATTATATTGCATGCATAGTCAATTATTAAAATCATATTAAGATGATAAATAATTAGTATAGTTGCTGTTTTGCAACACATATTGCATCAAAATAGGTATTAATAGATACGCAATTATGGATAAAATCTACCATTCCAGCATAACTGGAAAATACAGGAGCATAAAAAATGCGGCAAACTCTGCTCTTTTGCTAATATATTTTGGTGCCTCTTGGATAAGGTGGGATATAGGCAGTTTTGCTCCTAAACAAGCGTTCTTCATTGATCTGCCAGAAAGACGTGGATACTTCTTTAGCATAGAGATATGGCCAAATGAGCTATATTATATAGCAGCTATATTGGTTTTATCAGCTCTTGGACTATTTTTATTTACTTCGCTATTCGGCAGGTTATGGTGTGGTTATACTTGCCCGCAAACAGTTTTTACTGATCTATTTGTCAAAATAAAAGAATTCTTCCAAGGAGGTAGAAATACAAGGATAAAATTATATTTTAGTCCTATAAACAAAGAAAAAGTTATAAAAAAATCACTAACACACCTCTCTTGGCTATTACTTAGCTTCTTATTTGCATTCGGGTGGGTCTGCTATTTTTATGAAGCACCAGACCTTCTACATGATGTAGTTCACTTATCTGTCACTCCTGGCGGTGTTTGATGGCTTCTATCCATAACAGCAAGTACATATTTGTTTGCAGCTATTTTGAGACACAGAGTGTGTATATACATGTGCCCATATGGCAAGTTTCAATCAGCAATGCTTGACTCAGACACAACCGTTGTCACATACCACGACTGGCGTGGAGAACCAAGACATACTATAGACAAACATACTAATACCGCTCAAGACGTAAAACATGGTGACTATATAGACTGCGGAAAATGCGTCTTAGTTTGCCCAATGGGTATAGACATTAGAAATGGATTACAGATGGCATGTATAGGCTGCGGACTCTGTATTGACGCTTGTGATAGCGTGATGACAAAACTCAAGAGGTCAACTGGGTTAATAGCATATGATAGTATTAACAGCACAGCAGCAAAGCGATCCGGAATTCTCTTTCGCCTCAATACATTCAGGCCAAAAACAATATTTTATGGCTTGATTATGATCATATCCTGCTCACTTCTGCTTTATACACTAGCACATAAATCACGCTATATCATAACAGCACATAAGGATAGAAGTGCGCTTTTTGTCATTACACCAGATGGTATGGTCAGAAATACATTTTTCCTAAAAATATCAAACAAAACACTTCAAACACAAAAACTTGAGCTGAATTTAGAGTATGCTTACAATGCAACTTTTTTACTGCAAAACATGATGCAGGACTATTCAAATAACTGTACGATAACAGCACCAGAAGACTCAGAAGTAACTTATAAAATCTTTGTGAAAACTGATAAGCACGATTGGCAAAGTGAATCTCATATTAAATTCATTATTACAGATTCAAATTGTATATCTGCTCAAACTTCATCGACATTTTCACAGTAATCAATATTTGCCAGTTATTTTTAGGCTAAATACTAAAAATCAATTTCTTCTATTATACAAAAATTTTATATTTCGAAAATTGTAAAAAGAGCATCATTACTAAATTTTTGCGTATATCTAGATAAGTTGGTAATGATAAAATAATTGGCAACTTGCGTTACATAAAAAGCATTTTAACGATACCAATTATTGAAACATGACGATTATACCAGAGAAAAAAAGAGTAAAATCCATTTTATGGCAGAGCATATTTTTCTGCTCAAAATATAGAATTTGTCGTGTTGAGCATTTTTTATTGACTTAATAAAATGCTCAACACATAATATATTATATTTTGAGCATACAGGAGATCACTATGTCTGATTCTATCTTCATTGGTCGCAGGGTTGAATTAGAGCGCTTGCAAGCCTTATATAAAAAGAAAACGTCAAGCTTAGTTGTAGTTAAAGGCCGCAGAAGAATTGGAAAAAGCCGACTTATACTTGAGTTTGTTAAAACCATAGGCAATAAAACGTTTTGGAGTTTTGCAGGTCTTGCGCCCCAAGATGGGATATCACCGCAAGAATAAAGAGATAATTTTGCAAGGCAATTATCATTGATGCTGAAAGTACCACCTATAACATTTCAGGATTGGAGTGATGCGTTTGGGCATTTGAGCTCACATATAAATCCATGTGATATAATCCTATTTGATGAAATTTCTTGGATGGGCTCAAAGGATCCAACTTTTATCACTAAACTTAAGGCTTGGTGGGATAAGCAAACCACGCATATGCTGCTTGTATTCTGCGGATCTGTATCCACATGGATTGAAGAAAATATTTTAAAAAGCACAGCCTTCTTCGGCAGAGTAAACCTAACACTTAATCTTGAACCTTTATCGATCACAGAAAGCGCTGAGTTTTTAAGAAAAACAGGCATAAAAATGTCGCCTTATGATAAGTACAAACTACTCTGTATTATTGGTGGCGTGCCATGGTACTTGGAACAAGTAAATCACAAAATCACAGCTGATGAAAATATAAAACAACTTGCTTTTGAAAAAAGTGGCTTATTAGTGACAGAATTTGATCGTATTTTTCACGATCTATTTGATGGCAAAGGTACCACTTATAAGAAAATTCTAGATAGTCTCAAAGATGGAGCAAAGACTTTATCAGAAATTCGTACAGCAATAAAGTTTCCTCATAGCGGCACTTTAAGCCAAATGATGGAACATCTAATTGTTGCAGGCCTCATAGTCAAACAATCTTTATGGTCTTTCAAAACAGCAAGGCCATTAAAGCAAAGTTTATATGCTATGTCAGATCCTTATATTAGATTCTATGTCAAGATGATAGAGCCGAATCTGGCAAAAATTTCCATTAATGGATACGCAGATGTCACACTACAATCATTACCAGGGTTTGAAACTCATTTAGGCCTACAATTAGAACATCTACTTCTACAAAATCGCTCTCTTATTTTTAAAGCAATTGGCATACATAGGATAGATATAGTCTCTAGCGGCCCATATAGACAGATGAAAACCAGTACACAACAAGGATGCCAGATTGATTACCTTGTACAAACCGTGACAAAAAACCTATTTATTTGTGAATTTAAATTCAAAAGACGCGAAATTAATAGCGATATTATCAGCGAAGTACAAGATAAAATAACAAAGCTTAAAGTACCAAGAGGTTTCGCAAGCATACCAGTGTTAATCCATTTAAGTGGTGTCACTGACTCGGTTGCAACAAGTTCATACTTTTATCGCATCATCGATATAGTTGATTTTTTGGAGAGTTAATTAAAGCAATAATTGATAAAATTTACCTGAGCTTAACTTATATACCCGAATTATGGATTAAGCAAGGTTGCCAGAATATGGATATGTAGGTAAAGATAATTTTGAAGTAACAATCGAGACCTACCTATGAAAAAAGATATCACAAATTTATTTTGTTTCATCGATGATTTTAGCAGCGAGTGTAAAGAAGAGATAAATAAAAGAGCGATCTCAGAAGTTACAAGCATAAATCCAACGAGAGTACCAGGACTTTTTGAGTCTGAAATAATAACAATAAGTAATACTATTCCAACAATCTCCATGTAAAAACTTTAAAATTTTCTATAATTCATATTTGCAGCTATATAGATCTGAATTTTCATTGATGCCAAGCTATGAAAGATTTGTAGCATTAATGCAAAGAGTAATAATGATATTAGCTGTTTTATTACATACTTTGCTTTCTAAAAGTAGCAACATTTCTTATATAGATTCTACCTCTATATACGTTTGCCACCATAAAAGAATCTCTAGGAACAAAGTATTCAAAGGTATAGCAGCATTAGGAAAGACTAAGAAGTGATGGTTCTTTGGTTTTAAACTGCATATTATTATTAATGAAAAAGGAGGATTAGTAAAAGTATCACTGAGCAAATGTAACAAGGACGATAGATCGCAAGTTATGATGATGAGTGATAATATTAAAGGACTCTTGTTCGGTGATAAAGGTTATATCTCCAAACCATTATTTTTAGCTCTATATAAGCGAGGACTGAAATTAGTCACTGGAGTTAAAAATGGATGAAAAACTGCCTTTTATCTCTAGAAAAAAAGATATTCCTAAGAAAGCGCTCTATTGTAGAAACTGTCTTTGAGTATCTCAAAAATAAACTTCAGTTTGAACATTCAAGGCATAGGTCACCAGTCAATGCTTTTATTCATATCATTGCTACTTTAATTGCTTATCAGTTAAATACTAAAAAGCCCTCTATTGCTAATACTTAGAATATTTCCTAATCCATAATTCGGGTTTTAAAGTTTATTTTAGAGTCTAACTTCTGGAGTCAGAGACCATCGGCAGAAATTATGATTTATATAACTGCAAATATGAATTATAGAAAAATTTAAAATTTTTACATTGATGTCATTATTGTTATTATTTTAGATTCAGAAAGTCCTGATAATCTCGTCGGATTTATACTTATATACTCGCTATATTTCAAAAATTGCTACTTTGCGGGCGGTGCCTATAGCTTAGTATCAAAACCGAAATGCTGACTCTTCATTTACCTACGGTATATTTATAGCTCTGTTAATGAGTTAATTTCTGAATCAAATATTATATATATTTGCGAAGAAATTAACGAAGTAATATCAATTCCCACAAATAACAGCGTATATGGGCAAATATTTTTTAGAAAATTTAAGATTAGATTTGAGAGAGCTGTACTAGAAGTACAGCGGCTAAAGAGCACGCTTAAATTTTCTAAAAAGACGAAGCTAAAGCGTTCTGTTATCTGGAGGGTTGGTATAATATGAAAAATCATCCTAAAGAAGTCTACACAAGTGACTTTGCCGGCAGTGCCATATCCAAAAATTAGCTCTTGACCTTCCTAAGCTAATTTTTGTACATTTAACTTTCAGCAAAAATTTATTTGCATAGCAAATAAATTTTTGACGGACAGACTACAAAGATAGCTTTACATTGATTTTTTAAAAAATCTCATTTACATAGTGTATCAAGAAATAATGTATCTATTTATAATAGAAAATTAGTATTATTTATAAGAGAGTTTCATATTCAAGCTTTTGAGTTTAGTAGTGAAGTAATCAGGCAATTGTGCTGTGAATTTTAGATTTTTTCCAAATAAAGAAAGCTGGATTTGCCATGCATGCAAAAACAAAGGACTTTTTTTATTTGCTTTGTTTTTCACATATTTTTCATCTCCAAGAACCGTGCACCCAATAGATGAGCTATGCACTCTTATCTGGTGAGTGCGTCCAGTAATCAATAAAAATTCCACTAATGAAAGACGAATTTTACTATTATTTATGCAATCAAGTACTCTATATTCTGTGACAGCATTTTTTCCTTTGCTATCTTCTTGAACTTTTTCAAATTGTCGACACTGAAGACGAGATTTTTTAATAGGAATGTTAATCACATCTTCAGTTATTTCTGGTATTCCATCAAGAATAGCAATATATCTTTTTTGTATAGTTTGTTCCTTTAGTGCAAGCGATAATGTTTGAGCAACTTTTTTATTTCTCGCTAATAATAGTATTCCACTGGTTTCCTTGTCTAGTCTGTGTACCAATCTAGGCTTTTCATCAGCTTCAAACTGCAGTAAGCTTGATAATGAGTCTATGCTTATTTTAATCTTACTTCCGCCTTGTACTGCAAGTCCTGCAGGTTTATTTAACACCAATATGTTTTCATCTTTATATATTAGACTTTCTACTAGCTCTGCTGCTATCTTTTTTTCAAGCTCAGAGAATGTTCTATCAGCATAACCCACATTTTTGATGATTGTGGATTCATGTATTGGAATTCTAACTTCATCGTCCTTTTCAAGCCTTGCATTTAGTGTTGAACGCTTTCCATTGACTCTAATTTGGCCAGTGCGTACGAGTTTTGCTGTAGTTGTAAATGGTACGGTAGCAAAGTATTTATTAATCAGTTTGCTGAGCCTAGTTCCTGCATCTTGTTGCGAGATCAAAATTTTATGTATGTTCATTCCTATTTTGATATTTTGAATAATTCTTATTAAATTCAGTGCTTAAAAACAGTGTGTCGTTGACACCTATCATGAAATGATAATAACAGCAACGATGCGCTTAGTTATAGAGTAGTTTCATTGTGTCATAGATGATACTAATCATACTTTTCAAGTGTATACAACATGCACCATCACTTTTCCTAGCTCTTTTTGAAGTCTAACTTAGTATGTATATAATGCGAGTTGCCATATATCTTGTAGTAGCCACTAAAGTGATAAAACTTGTATATATGTATCTCTTTATATTATTGAAAAAATCTGTCATACACTCGTGTTATTAATCGACAACCCTGGTATTTTAAGCATTAGTCAGATATAACAAGGTCTACATGTAAATGTTAAGTTTGCAATATTTGCACATTTGGTTTATAATGCATATGATAAAGGTATGAATTTTCTCTCTTCTAGAATTTTTATTATAATTTGCAGTATTGCTCTGTTGGTTTTAGCAATGATTGTTATAGGCAAGTGTGAAGTTGACTTATAGCGAAAAAAGTTGTAAGTAGTATCCTGGCTAAGTCAGCCTTGTAAAAATCAATTAATCTGTGCATTGGTTCATGAAATGAGCGAAAAATATAATGCTGACAATATATTTGCAAGGATATTACGCAGAGAAATACAAGCAAATGTGATATATGAGGATGAATTCTCTCTAGCCTTTAATGATGTAGCGCCTGCTGCACCTGTGCATGTTCTTGTGATACCTAAGTTCGAATGCATTTCCTTTAATGACTTTGTACAAAAAGCAGATCCATCATTTGTGAGTAACTTCTTTCTTTCCGTGCAAAAAGTTGCTAAGCTTCTTGGCTTGGAAGAGTCGGGATACAGAATTGTGGCTAATCACGGAAATGATGCGGAGCAGACTATCTATCATTTTCATATCCACTTGCTTGGGAAAAAACATCTTGGCACCTTTATTAGCTGAGTTTCTTTTTAAGGTATATGTTTCGAGGCTAGTGAATGCGCATCAATGTTGGTAAATATAAAAATCGCAAGGTATTGTTGCCAAGTGTAGTGCACTGTAAGAAGCTTGGGTTGAGACCTACGCAGTCAAAAATTAGAGCTGCTGTGTTCAATGTGCTTAGAGCTGTCGCAAATTTGAATGCCGTTCGTGTGCTTGATGTATACTGTGGTAGTGGTGCTTTTGGAATAGAAGCACTTTCTGTTGGAGCTTCACACGTAACTTTTGTTGATATTAGCTCGCATAACATACAGCATTTAAAGAGTAATGTGAATCGCATTAATATACGTGAGAGTGTGGAATATCTTTGTATGGATGCTAGAGATTTGAGTAAGGTAACTGGGCAGTATGGGTTGATATATGTAGATCCACCTTATAATAGCTCTTTTGCATATGAGAGTGTAGACTCCATTGTAAGGAACAGGCTTTTGTCTGATGATGGAGTGTTAGTTATTGAAGTTGCTAGACGTAATTTTATAAAAACTCCAAGTAATATTACGGTTTTTGACTGTAGAGAATATGGAAATACTAAAGTAGTGTTTTGTGGATTGGCAAATTGAAATGATGCAAAGATCGATCAAAAGCGCTGTGTCATGCAGTGGTGTAGGACTTCACACTGGGAAGATTGCAAATCTCACATTAAAACCTGCACCTGTAAATTCTGGGATTAAATTTATTCGCATAGATGTGGGTGGTGGAAATGAAGTGCAGGCTTCATTTTTAAGCGTTTCTGATACTGGATTTTGTACGGTATTATCTAATGAGTGCAGTGTGAGTGTTATGACTGTCGAGCATTTAATGGCTGCTTTGGCCGCATACAAAATCAGCAATGTCATAGTTGAGATAGATGCGCATGAGGTTCCTGCGCTTGATGGTAGCGCTTTATGCTTTGTGAATTTAATACAAAGTGTTGGATATATTGATCAAGAAATTCCTACAAAGCGATTAAAAATGTTAAAGGATGTTGAGGTTAGACAAAGCGATAAAAGTATTAAAATTCGTCCGTATGATGGTTTTGTTATAGACTTTACAATATCGTTTTCGCATCCAAGTATAGGGATACAGAGATATATTTTTGACTCAAATAAATGTAGCTTTGCTTCTGAAGTAGCAAAAGCAAGAACATTTGGTTTTATTGAGGAGATCGAGATGCTGCAGTCTAGAGGGCTTGCAAAAGGTGCTTCTCTTAAGAATTCAGTCGGCGTATCGGCTAATGGAGTTGTGAATGATGAGGGATTGCGCTATGAAGATGAGTTTGTTAGGCATAAAGTTTTGGATTGTATAGGGGACTTATACCTTGCTGGGTATGAGTTGATTGGTTATGTAGAAGCTATAAAATCAGGACACATGTTAAACAACAAGCTTTTACATACAATATTTGAAAATGAGAACAATTACGCAATAGTTTTGCCACCTACCTTCTAAATGAAGTGCAACAAGCTAGTCCATCCGTCATAACTCGAAGGAGTGCAGTATTTATCTTGGCCTGCAAGCAACTATACCACATAGAAATCCAGCAGAAAAAATGCCAAAATTGCAAAAAACCTTATGGATTTTGTCGGTAGTACCTAAAGTAGTATTTGCTAGGTACAGGGCAAGTTATATATCCGAAAATTAGCTCAGTGCAAAGGCTTTAGGCTAATTTTTGTACATTTAATTTTCCGCAAAAATTTATTTGCTGCGCAAATAAATTTTTTACGGACAGACTAAAGAAAATTCGCACCTCAGGCTTCAAGGAGCACATTTCACAAAGGTAATTTTTAAGAATTAATAAGGTTTTTTGCAATTTTGGCATTTTTTCTGCTGGATTTCTATGTGGTATAGTTGCTTGTAACCAACATAAATTCTGTGTTTCAAGAATACAAGGCAGCGACTAACAATTAAAGAACAGCACTTTCAACCCATAAGGAAGCTGCATCTGCAGCTTCTCTCTTTGATAAAGCTTTACGACATTTTCATAACGCGAGTTGCCAATTAAAATTGAGCATCTAAGCTACTAATTGCGGGCAACGCGGATAAATAGATCTTTCATAAAATCATCAAAAAAACAGTATATTGAAGTGAAATCCTTGTTCATAGGTTATTTTTGTATGTAAAAAAACGCAAACAACCTATAGCGCCCTAAAAATCTACTCCACAGCAATCAATTAATCGGTAACTAGCGCTTTCATAGTTGATTTTTCTCCGTCTGCTCATCACACTTATTATCAATCTTAGGCAAGAACTCTTCACCGTGCTTAATTTCAATAGAAGAATCTTTAAAATCACAGCCCACATCTTCGAACCTTCCCCCTAAATAATGAGACAAAAACCTCTCAGTGATGGCAAAAAATGATAGGCGATTCTCTGGTCTTGCAAATCCATGACCTTCATCTGGATAGAGAACATATGTGACAGGAATATTCTTCTGTTTCATCACATCAACAATTTGATCAGATTCAGATTGTTTTACCCTAGGATCATTTGCTCCCTGCCCTATAAGAAGAGGCTTATTAATTTTCTCAACATATGTAATTGGAGATCTAGATGCTAAAAACTTCTTACCTTCTTCTGTAGTATGATCTGCTCCAATCTTAATCTGTAGCGTTTTAAGCGCAGGCATCCAGTAAGGAGGAATTGTATTTAGTAGAGTCTCTAAACTTGAAGGACCTACTATGTCTACCGCACATGCGAACACATCTGGAGTAAAGGTTAGCCCAACTAGGGCAGCGTATCCACCATAACTTCCACCCATGATAGCAACTTTCTCTTTATCGGCTATTTTATTTTGTACAGCCCAATCTACAGCATCTATTAGATCATCATGCATTTTTCCTGCCCATTGAGCATTTCCTGCATTTATAAAGTTCTTCCCAAACCCTGTTGATCCACGATAATTCACGCTTAAGACAACATATCCTCTATTGGTTAGCCATTGATGAACAGAATTAAAACCCCACTCATCTCTTGCTGTTGGACCACCATGTACATAAAGTACCATCGGGAGCGGAGATTTTGTTGTTAATCCATCATCCTTCTGAGTTTCGCTTGGAAGACTGAGATAGCTAATAAGATCAAGACCATCTCTAGACTTGATCACAACTGGTTGCATATGTACCAGTTTATACTTATTTAAATCATTCCTATTTGTAAACAAAAACTCAGCAAACCCGACACTCTTTTCTGCTCTATTATACTTATAATATTTTACAGGACCATCATCCTGCGAATCTACCACTACCCAATGCTTTCCATCCAAGGACATACTGACTATTTCCATATCTCCCTTTATTATGGATTTCAGATATTTTATATCTTCTTTAATAGAATCATCTATAACAACAATCTCATCTCGTAAGTAATTGTAGTTGACGAGCAAAATATTCTTCTCTGTTGGATGAAGAGTCATGCCAGAAACATCGACTTTATCATTACTGTATATTAATTTGCCAGACTTGGTCTCTATATCAACTTTGAAAAGAGCTGCAGTATCTCTGTTTCTTGAATCTATTGTATAAATCTTATCATTAGCTTTATTAAAACCTATTATGCCAGTTGTATAATAGTCCTCCTGTGGAATAACATAGAACCCTTCAGCTTTTAGTTCTTTATCAAATTTATACACATGCATATCACCATTTCGCTCTTGTTTTATAGCAAACCGCAAATTCAAATCATCATCACTTATTAAATCCATAAACTCATTGTTTTCGTATACAAGCTTAGTTTCTCCACTCTTGATGTTTAATCTATAGATGTCATGCCAACGCGGATCACGACTATTAATTTGAACAAGAATTTCATCTTCAAATTTGGGGCTCACTTTATGTATCATTGCGTGCACACCACTTGCAGTCAGCCTTTTTTCTTCTAAAGTCTCAATATTAACACTATAGACCGCCCAATTTTCATCACCAGCCTCATCTTGCATATATATCACATGCTTATTGTCATATGCGAAAAAATAAGAACGAATCCCTCTCACCTTGTCATTTGTAATGCATCTAGCATTTTTTATATTTTCTGCATCTGCAATATAAACATTGAGCACTCCATCCTTAGGTGCAATATAACCGATGTATTTGCCGCTTGGACTAATGCGAGCTGCTGTTTTATCTGGGTTTCCGAAAAGCACAGTCCTTGGTATTAGTGAATCATGTTTTGTCTGCATAGCGATGGAGTAGTTTGGAATTATTATTGATAACAAAAATACTTGGCATACACGTATAACGTTTACAAGCCTAGTTTTGCGATAGAATCTGAATGACATATTAAAAGAAAATTAAATCGTAATTTATGAATAAGATGCGCAAGCGAATCAAACTAAAGCTCAACAATTAAAGGTAAAGGAAAGCTACTCTATACTATTTAGCACGAAAACCTAGCCTAAGCACCGTATAAATGCCATCAGTAACTTTAAACTTATATCTTACCATACAAGCTGATATAACACGGAAGAACTAAAAAAGCATCATAAAAAAACGCCCTAAGGAACATAAAGGCGCTAAATTA
Source organism: Ixodes persulcatus (assembly GCA_013358835.2). Classification (NCBI taxonomy): domain Eukaryota; kingdom Metazoa; phylum Arthropoda; class Arachnida; order Ixodida; family Ixodidae; genus Ixodes; species Ixodes persulcatus. The sequence continues at coordinate 73,470 of JABSTQ010005687.1, forward strand.
TCTATATGCTATACATGAGTATAATGCATTCCAAAAGCATAAAGCAAATAGAACTGCTTAAAGTTCTGCATTCGGTGTACTCACATTTGTATCACACTCAGACGCTATGCCATCTGTAACATCTGTATATACTGTGCTTGATGGTAACACTTTCTAGCGAAACATCATCTATTAAGCCTGCTTCAACATTACTAGAAGAATCAGTAGCGACAGGTATATCTTGCGCAGTAGCGCTAGCAGCTACTTGTTTAAAATCAAATAATGAATCTATCACCTTTGCTACCTCTTCTGCATTTTCAGCATTGACCTCAGTGGTAGTAGAAGTTGCTATGTTTGGTGCTTCGTCATCATCTCCATTATATTAGTCGCTACAGACTCTTTAATCTTTTCATTAGTTAAATCAACACTATGTATCTTAAAGGTATCAAGAAGAATACTTGCAAGAATGTCTTCAAAGGAGTTAGCTTACTTTTGAAGGTAGAAAGAGGTGAATCTGTAATCACGACTAGATATTAAATCTGTGGATCTGATAAGAGCCCTCTTTCACAAAGCCTAAAGCTGAACAGTATCTTAAGAAAAGTCCGTACTTATTCTGCATAAAGATGGTTAGCTAAAGTCTTGGTTTCCTTTTTAACCTCATCTTCTCAGGAGCAATATAATGTCTAAACCAATTTTAGGAATTGACGTCTCCAAATTAGGTTTAACTATTTCATTACTCATTGATAAAAATCATTATCATACTAAAGTAGATAATAATAAACAAGGTTTTGAGTTTTTGTTTAAGTGGCTAAAACAACATAAGGTTAATAAAGTATCAGCCTGTATGGAAGCTACAGGCATTTATAGTAAAGCTATTGCTGATTTTTTATATATAAAGAATCATGAAGTAAGTATTGTAAATCCTTCTTGTATCAACGCTTTTGCTAAAAGCAAGTTAGCAAGTCATAAAACTGATAAGGTTGATAGTATGTTAATTGCTGAATATGCAAGTAAAAACGATTTAATACAATACATTCTAAAGAATAAACCACAGCAGGGATTTCAAGACATGTATCGTTGCCTACAAAATCTTAAACATAAATATAATCAAGTTCAAAACTATCTTGAAAATAAAGATTACTTACCGTCTTCTGTTTATACTAGCTATAATAAGCTTCTCTTACAAATTGAAGAAGAAATTGATAACATTCAATTATCTATAGATAACATACTTGTTAGTAATATTGAACTAAAGCAAAAAATAGATAACATGCAAAGCATTCCAGGTATAGGTAAACTTACAGCTGTTGCTATATTGGCAGAATCTCCAGATTTAGATTCTTTTAATAGCGCTAGGGAGTTAGCTGCTTATGCAGGACTTACACCTAAACATAAAGTATCTGGTACATCAGTTAGAGGAAAGAGTGCTATATCAAAGATTGGTTCTGCTAAACTACGTAAAGCATTATATTTTCCTGCTATAGCCGCTAAAAATCATAACACAATGTTTAAAAAATTTACATAAAAGCTAGCTAGTAAGGGTAAACCTACTAAGGTGATTATTGTTGCTATTATGCGTAAGTTATTACATATCGCATTCGGTGTAATTAAAAATAATTCTAGCTTTAATCCTAATTTAATCCTTGATTCTTAAGATAGTATCAGATTCCTCTATTGCTTCTTGTGATTCCAAATCTCTATATAAATCTGTCATAATATCCTCTCATTTGTTCTACTCTAATTGTTAAAACTGGCATAACATATAAATGCAAATTACAATTGTCCATATAAAACAATGCTATATAGAATGAAATTTTAATAGTACGATTCCATAAAAACATTACGACGCAAGCAATAATGCATTGAACTGCAAGTGCATCTTTGCTTTAGTCAAAAACCGGTATCACTAATTAAATTCTCTGCATTACACTAAATAATAGCAAAAACGACAATTATTAATCTACACGAAACAATTGCTTAATATTAATGCAATACTTTAATTGATATCACATAAAAACCATCAGAGTCAAGAATTTAAAAAATATATAAAATTTCAGCAAAAGCTCATTATAAATCCAATATTTTCAGCAAAGAAAAATATTTGCAACCGGAAGTTCGATATCAATTATAAGCAGTATACAACTAGTAAAATAAAATTTGGCTATATGTTAAAACACTACTAATAAAGTTGAATGGATTACAAAAGATTAACAATTTAAGAGAAGCAAGAATTAAAAGTGCTTCATAAACATAACTTAATTGCAATAATTACATAGCCTACATGAGATATGGCCTATGACACAATCTAAATGCAATAACACAGGATAAAAATAGACTTCTTCTTAAAACCTGTTACAGTGGCCAATTACTTTGTCGCATCCTTAACCTTCAGGTGACGCTAATGAACTTCGGGCACACTATACTCCTCGCGCTCCGTATGCTCCCTGCACTTCCATCACTGGAATCTAGTTTTAATAAAAGAGTCATGCCAGGGCTTTGTCTTTTTGATAAATTTTAAGTCAGCCTCTCACCTAAAATAGAGTTATATTGCCGATTTCAAGCGAATAAAAATTTATTCTAAATACTCGTTTGCTATGCCTATTTTTATAGCGCTTTAGCTATGGTACTGCCTTCATAAGTGCACGCGCGAGGATTTGAAGTGCATGATTTTTTAGAGTACCAGTGAATTTCTGAGTCAAATATTATATATATTTGCGAAGAAATTAACGAAGTAATACTTGAAAATCAGGCCAAAGAGGTCTGCGAAAGTGACTTTGCCGGCAGTGCCATAATACCAATGCTGCAAGCAGAAGAAGCCTCAAAGCATTCAGCAAGTACTAAAATAATAAAATACTCTAAAAAATATTCATGAGAAAAAGAAGCACTGTTTTGTATATTGTTTACTAGCTCGGCTCTACCATTTCTTCTGTAATAACCCAAGCATCAAATTGTTCAGCTGTTACAAGTCCTAGTAACACTGCAGAATCCTTTAATGTGATATTCTTTGCATACGCATTCTTCGCTATTTTAGCCGCGTTATCATAACCTATGTGGCGATTTAGAGCAGTTACTAGCATAAGAGATTTTTTCAAATTCTCAGATATGCGGTCCTTATTTGGTACAATTCCAACGACACAGTTATCTGCAAAACTGTTTATAGCATCATATAGAAGGCGTATAGACTGCAGCAGGTTATAAATCATCACTGGCTTGAAAACATTCAATTCAAGATGTCCTGATGCACCAGCGACTGTAATTGCTGTATTATTACCAATCACATGCGCACAAACCATTGTAATAGCCTCGCATTGCGTTGGATTGACTTTACCTGGCATAATCGACGAACCCGGCTCATTCGCAGGCAATATTAACTCACCGATGCCACATCTTGGCCCTGAACCTAAAAGCCTTATGTCATTTGCAATCTTCATAAGGCTAACAGCAAGAACATTCAGCGCACCACTTACTTCGACTATAGCATCATTAGCCGCAAGTGCTTCAAACTTATTTGGAGCACTCCTAAACTTGTAACCAGTTATCTCAGCGAGAGTACTTGCGAATCTTTCTGCAAAACCATTAGGTGCGTTTAACCCGGTTCCAACAGCAGTACCACCTTGCGCAAGCAGCAACAATCTAGGCATAGCACTACGTACTCTTTCCATTCCATATTCGATTTGCTGTGCATAACTTGAAAATTCATGACCAAGCGTGAGCGGTGTTGCATCTTGAAGATGAGTTCTACCTATCTTAACTATATTTTGAAACTCACGCTCCTTTTCATGCAACATTTGATAAAGATTCTCAAGAGCTGGGAGTAAATGTTCTTCTATTTCAGATACAGCGGAAACATGCATAGCAGTTGGAAATGTGTCATTAGAAGACTGACTCATATTAACATGATCATTTGGATGTACAGGCTTTTTACTCCCTATCTGCCCACCCAATATCTCAATTGCTCTATTAGATATTACTTCATTCATGTTCATATTAGTTTGAGTGCCAGAGCCAGTTTGCCAAACAGATAGCTGAAAGTTATCAAGATGCTGTCCATCGATAATTTCATCTACAACTTTGCATATCGCCTCTCCTATAGACTTATCAAGATCTGTCATCTCCATATTAACGAGCGCAGCAACCTTTTTAATCAATGCAAGAGCTTTTATAAAAGGCAAAGGCATTTTCTCTTCGCCTATTTTAAAGTTTTCTAAAGAGCGCTGAGTTTGAGCACCCCAATATTTTGAAGAAGCAACCCTGATTTCTCCAAAGGTATCAGACTCTACCCTGTAATCGCTTTTAACAGAACTAACCATATGAAAACTATTAATATTTTATTAAAGTTAAAGAGCCTTAAAATTTGCTGCTTTCTCAAGCGCATATGCAATTTGAAACAAAGTAACTTCATCATAAGCACGGCTTATGACTTGCAAACCAAGCGGTAATCCATCTTCTCCTAGTGCAGCTGGAACAGATATACCTGGCAGACCAGCCAGATTTACAGTTACGGTTAGTATATCATTTAAATACATAGTAACAGGGTCAGATACACCTTCATTCAAACCAAAGGCAGTAGAAGGAGTCGTTGGAGTCAATATAGCATCAACACCTTGAAAAACATTCAAAAAATCATTGTATATTAGTCTCCTTACCTTCTGCGCTCTCAAATAATGAGCATCATAGTGGCCAGCAGATAATATATATGTGCCTATCATGAGCCTACGCTTTACCTCGCTACCGAAGCCAGCAGCTCTGCTCTCAGCTATCATATCGGATATGATAGCACTACCATTATTAACACGCAACCCATAACGCACTCCATCAAATCTTGCAAGATTTGATGATGCTTCAGAGGGCGCAATTACATAGTAAGTAGGAAGTGCATATTTAGTATTAGGAAGACTGACTTCCACTATCTCTGCACCTTGACTCCGTAGCCAATCTTTTCCAGATTCCCACATTTTGATTATATCAGTCTTCATACCGTCTATAACATATTCTTTTGGAATTCCAATGCGCAAACCTTTAACAGAACCATTTATATTTTGTGACCATTTTGGAGTTTCAATATTAACAGAAGTTGAATCTTTATCATCATACCCACATATGGATTCAAGTAGCAAAGCAGCGTCCTTGACGTTTCTAGTAAAGACTCCTGCCTGGTCAAGAGAGCTTGCAAAACCAATCATTCCAAATCTTGAACAACGACCGTATGTAGGTTTTACACCGACTACTCCACAAAAAGAGGCAGGCTGCCTTACAGAACCTCCTGTATCAGAGCCAATTGTGCCAAGAGACATCTTTGCCGCAATTGCAGCAGCAGAACCGCCTGATGAACCGCCAGGCACAAGATCAATATTGTCATTTTTTCTTTTCCATGGATTCTTCACATGTCCAAAGTAACTTGTTTTATTTGAAGAACCCATAGCAAATTCATCCATATTAGTCTTGCCAAGGCTGATGCCACCATTCTTATAAAGAAGGTTAGTAACGGTTGATTCATAATATGGTGTAAAATCACACAGCATCTTAGAAGCTGCTGTAGTTCTTACACCTTCAGTGCAAAATAGATCTTTTATTCCTATAGGAATACCTTCTATGATACCACTCTCTCCTTTTTGAATTTTCCTGTCTGATGATTCAGCTTGCCTCAAGGCAAGATCATGAGTCACAGTGATGAAGGCGTTTATTTCTGCATTTAATTCATCAATGCGCGTAAGATAGCTTGTAACCAACTCTTTAGCTGTAAAATCACCTTTTTTCATATATTCCACAGCTTCTACCATTGACAGACTTAACAATTCACGCATTAATTTCTCCAAAGTTATTTATATCCATACAAGTGCTAATAACATTAAATTCAGCACATTCAAACACATAATAAATACCAACTCTTAATTTACCTGCGGTATACTCGTATTAAATCACTTAGTTTTTAACTTATTAAACAATTAAGCAATTAAGCTAAATTAATATTAAGCTATATAGAATCACATATAAAACCAGATATAAAAAACTAAATCTGCTTTTTATAAGCATCAATACAAAAATGTCCTATGTCACTAAAATGCAATCACAGTGGTTAATAAACATTATTAATTCATAATATAAGAAAACGCTAGCAGTAGTTACAAGACTCTATAAGCCATGGATTTAAACGCAATGGATTATATAACAAACTACCTGGAAATACGCAACAAATTCATGACATCTTGCTGATATTATGATATCTGTACCATGTAAATAGTGAAAGCAGTTTCAGCAAAATGCTAAAATTGAGAACAATAATATGCAAAAAACCGCTATAAATCCTATAAGAACAGAAGATTTTGCAGAGTGGTATCAAGAAGTTATCAAAGCAGCAGATCTTGCAGAAAATACCTCTGTGCGCGGCTGTATGATTATAAAGCCATACGGATACGCTATTTGGGAAAATATACAGAGCATATTTGATGCAACATTGAAAAGCTTAGACGTGCAAAACGTTTACTTTCCTCTTTTAATACCGATAGAACTTTTAGCAAAGGAATCAGAACATATAGATGGATTTGCAAAGGAGTGTGCTGTTGTCACGCATCATAGACTCAAAAAAAATGAAGAAGGAATGCTAATACCTGACGGAGAACTTGCATCTCCTTATATAGTAAGACCAACATCTGAAGCAATTATTGGAAGCATTGTTGCTGGATGGATACATTCTCACAGAGATCTACCAATTAAATTAAATCAGTGGTGCAACGTGATGCGTTGGGAAATGCGCACTCGCCTTTTCTTGCGCACATCCGAATTTCTATGGCAAGAAGGACATACAATCTTTGAAGATAATGAAGGTGCTCTACAAGACGCAAAAAGAATGCACAATGAATATTTTAAATTCATTACAAAAGATCTTGCAATGTCAGCTATTATTGGTGAAAAACCAGAAGAAGAGAGATTTCCAGGCGCTTCAAACACTTATACTGTAGAACTTATGATGCAAGATGGAAAAGCATTACAAGCAGCTACATCTCATAACTTGTGGCAATCATTCTCTAAAGCATTTAACATCAAATTTCTCAATAAAGATGGAAATAACAGCTTCGCTTGCACAGCATCATGGGGCATAACTACTAGGTTGATTGGTGCAATTATCATGGCGCATTCTGATGACGATGGACTAGTTCTGCCACCAAAGATAGCGCCTTATCAAGTTGTTATAATTCCTGTAGCAAGAAATACTGAACAACTAAATGAAATAGTTTCATACTGCAATAAAATTAAGAATTTGTTGGCTTCTTCTAATATTAAAGTATGTTTAGATCAATCTGAAATAACGAGCAGTAATAAAAAATGGAAGTGGATAAAAAAAGGTGCACCTATAAGACTTGAAATTGGACCAAATGAAATGGAGTCAGAAACAATAACACTCTTTAGACGAGATCTGGCGCACAATGATAAAAAGTCTATAGAAATGAACAATATTCTTGCGATTATACAAAAAGAGCTACATGCTCTAGAAAATAATTTGCGAAAACGTATGGAGGAATACACAAAAAAACAAACTAGATTTGTAGATAGTCTGGATGAGATGAAAAATTTGCTGAAGAATAACTTCCATGGTTTCATAGTAATGGAAAAAGAAAAAACTGAAGAGGCAAAATTTTTTGATTTAATACAAGAATATTCTATGAGTCGTAGGTGTATATTAAATGATTATCCAAGTTATTCTAAAAATGAATGTGTAGTTATAGCAAGGGCTTACTAAAATTCCAGCATGCCAGTTCCTGAGCATATAGCTAAGGGCCATATAGTATGCCTCAAGCGAATGAAGAGTTGGTATTTGAACTTTTGCACATACGAAGTTAGACTTCCAAAAGAGCTAGGAAGAGCTTTGGAGAAGTATATAGTAATAATATAACGAGCGATCTGTAAGGCACCAATTTTGAAAAGTATGACGAGTATACACACTAAATTTCTGCTCGTATGACTTAATACATTATGATATGAATGTTCATCATTAAAACTTTGCAAAGATACGAAATTTTATTCAATTTGATATATGCTATATATTGTACAGCAGAGTTTCTGCTATGCATTGTGAGCAAAGCATATGTGCTCAGGAAATAAAACTATTTTATGATAACTTGGATTTGTAAGGTGTAACCTATCTATTTTGCAACAATAAATATGTTTCATCTTCAACAAAAACAAAAAGAAGAATGATTATAGAATGTGAAAATTGCAACACGAAGTTTTCAATCGCTGATGACCAAGTTACAACGAGCGGCAGATTTTTGCGCTGCAGTATTTGTGAGCATGAGTGGCTTTACATGCCAGGAAGTGAATTACATACAAAAACAGCTGTAGAAGAAAACTCCGCTATTCTTGCATTAAATACAAGGCGTAAATGGAAAAATACTACTAAAAAAATCGCCTGGGCTGTAGCACTATTTTTAACTGTATCAAGCTTGTATTACGCGTTTTCATTTTATAGCCATGAGAAAAATATTTTCAATTTCAGTGAAAATGTTGAAAATCAAGGCGTATCAATAGAGCATTTGACATTATATAAAGAGAACAAAGGTAATATTGAAAATTACACTTATAGATCATATTTAAAAATTCAATTTGAAATTATAAACCAAACAAATTTAACAAAAGTAATTAAACGTATCAAAATAGTGGTACGAGATATACATAATAATGGAGTTGGATATTTTAGAATGAATCCCAATATTGAATTATCCGCTCAAAACTCGTATAAGGTTGTTACATCAATTGAAGTATCTGATAACCCTTCGAATATCTTGATTGTCCTATATGATGAAAATAATGGTACTTATCAACAAGAGATTATATGTAATACTCAGTAGAATTACTTTCTCTTCTTTTTAGTGATTTTATAAAATTTTACTATAAAAATTTGTGTTATATGCGACTATAGAGCGTATTTTGCTCTTGTAGTTTTGTTTTTTTTGGAGCATGCGACTTATGTAACGCGAGCTTCCAATTATTTTATAATTGGCAACTAGTCTAAATATGTGCGAAAATTGAGTCAGGAGCTGCCTTCTTAAAGTTTTAGAAATATAAAACTCAACGATTTTTGCAGAGTAGATATGTTACAAGCCATTACTAAAGTGGCAAAATACACTCTTTGTATTGCAAAAAAATCTGCTATACACACTCGCGTTATTAATCCGCAACTCGTGTTATGTAAGGATAATAAGTGTTTATTTGTATAGTGTATATGTATTATGACAATTATAAAAAATTTTGTTCAATTAGAAAAATAGAAGTGCATAGATTATTTAAGACAATGAGTTTGAATCTAGCCTTCATTTATTTTGTATTTTGCATTTTCGCAGAATTTACGGAGCGTATTTATGAGTTTGAAGTTATGGCACAAAGTAATAATTGGTATGGTTTTAGGAGCAATTTGCGGTTTTATATTTGGCAAAGATGCTGAAATTCTAAAACCAATAGGCACTATATATATCAACTGCCTAAAAATGGTAATAGTACCACTTATATTTTTTGCTGTACTCTATGGAGTCACGAACATATCTGATGCCTCAACACTAGGACGAGTTGGATTGAAGGCACTTAGCATATACAGTTGTACCACCATATTTGCAGTCACAACTGGGCTGCTTTTTGCATCTTTTTTTAAGCCTGGAATCGGCATAAATATTAACCTCAAGATAGATCCAAATAAGCACGAAAAAACAAAAGAACTTTCAGATATACTGATGAATATTATCCCAAGCAACCCGATAGAGGCAATGGCAACATCTAATACTCTGCAGATAGTTGTTTTTGCTTTTTTTACTGGGTTTTGTTTGGTACTGATAGGTGAACGAGGTCGTGAGGTAAAAAACTTTGTATCATCTGCAGCACATCTTGTGTTTAAGATGGTAGAGCTGATAATCAAGCTAACTCCGTATGGTGTTTTTGCACTAATGGCTTGGGTTATAGGAGAACATGGTCTTGGTGTAATGGTAGCTCTAAGCAAGTTCTTATATGTTGTTCTTGCAGCACTATTTACACAATATATGATATTTGGTGTGCTATTATCAATAGTCGGTCTAAAACCATGGCCATTCTATAGAAAAATGGTCAATATTCAAACTATGGCATTTGCTACCTCGAGCAGCAAAGCAACTCTGGCACTCTCAATGCAAGATGTACATAATAAGTTAGGTGTTTCAAAAGAGACTGTTGGTTTCGTTTTGCCACTCGGCGCTTCAATGAATATGGATGCAACTGCAATATACCTTGGCATTACAACAGTGTTTTTCGCACAAATAATAGGAATGACTTTAACACCAGCACAATATTGCGTTGTCATATTTACTGCTACCATAGGCTCTATAGGAGCTGCGGGATTTCCAGGAGGTGGAATTGTAATGATGAGTATGGTTCTTTCTTCTGTTGGAATCCCGCTTGAGTGTATATCAATTATCATAGGGATAGATAGAATTCTAGATATGATCCGTACTACCATAAATATTACTGGTGACTGTGCAGTAACTGTTATCGTAGATAAACTAGAAAATACACTGGATAAGAAACGCTATTATGCAAAACTTGAAGATATCAAGAATAAGGTATTTTAAAATACCTTTGCAGCAATGACTTATTCACTAACTCTTTACTTACTTGTGATACCATTTTGCAACTTTGGTAGTGGCTTATAACAATAGTTGCATTTTATATTTCGAAAACTTTAGTAAAACCGCTCCTGACTTAGTCTATCCATAAAAAATTTATTTGCACAGCAAATAAATTTTTGCGGAAAGTTAAATATACAAAAATTAGCTTGGCAACTACTCTGCGCTATTTTTTGGATATATTAATTTCTGATACTTGCAAAAATACTATTTATAAACTCCTGCGCTTCTTAGAGTTATGATGCAACGATGATTTGATTTTAACATATACATATTTAAACAAGTTGCCAATCATAAAATAATTTTCTGTTTTAAGATCATGACTTCTATGATAGTGTTGCATCCGTTGTGGCTTAAGTTTTCTTAATTGTTGTAGTGCCGCTGAAAAAATAGCCAAAGTCTTCATAGGTATAATGAAATGAATAGCAAAAGAAAGCTGAACGTTGTGCTGGCAAACCCGAGAGGTCTTTGTGCTGGTGTAGAAAGAGCTATCGAAATAGTTGAGCGTGCAATAGATAAATATGGACCACCAGTGTATGTTAAGCACGAGATTGTACATAACAAATACGTTGTAGATAGTTTAAAAGCTAAGGGTGCTATCTTTGTTGAGGATATAAGTCATATTCCCGAAAGAGCTGTTACAATATTCTCAGCTCATGGAGTACCTGAATCTTGCGAGGATGAATCAGATAAACGCAACCTTAATATGATTGATGCTACATGTCCGCTTGTAAAGAAGGTACACTATGCTGTAAAAAGACATGATAATAACCATAGAAAAGTTATATTAATAGGACATTCAAACCATCCAGAAGTAATAGGAACAAGTGGTAGAATAAAAAATCATGTATATATTGTTGAAAGTATTGATGATGTCAATGATCTGAATTTCGATACATATGAGCCACTTGCATATGCAACACAAACTACGCTTAGTATTGATGATACAAAATCGATAATCACTGCTTTGCATAGCAAATTCAAAAACTTAGAAGGACCAGATGTCAAGGATATATGCTATGCAACACAAAATAGGCAAAATGCTGTAAAAGCAATACTGCCGATGATAGATGCGCTCCTTGTAATAGGGGCAAAAAACAGTTCTAATTCCAATAGATTGAGAGATTTGGGTGCTACATGCAATAAACCTTCTTATTTAATAGATGATGCATCAAATCTTAAGCTAGAAATACTTGATAATGTTCAGACACTTGGTATAACAGCTGGCGCTTCTGCACCTGATATATTGCTACAAAACTTACTGATGCTATTATCAAACTATTATGATACAAATGTAAATATGATCGGAGATATTGAAGAAAATATTAAATTTAAATTACCGAAACAGTTGGATTCTGTATCAAATGTTGAAAGTATATTATAGCAAAGTCTGTCCTTTCTCAAGAAAGGCAAGAAGCATATTAAATGAAAAAAAAGTAGACTTTAGATTAATTGAAGTCAAGTACTGGGAAAGAGGAGATGATTTTTTATCTTTGAACCCAGCAGCAGAAACACCTGTACTTGTTTTACAAGATGGAAGTGTCATATCAAGTAATTATGCTATATTTGAGTATATAGAAGCAGAGTTCACTGAACGTTCTATGTTTACTAGTGATAAGATAAAAGATGCTGGCATCAGAAGAGTATGTAGTTGGTTTGATAAGAAATTTTATGATGAAGTAACAAGGTATATATTATCAGAGAAGATACTAAAGATTGTAGATAGGAATAATACACACTCTATGCCTAATTCTGCAGCTATAAGAGCTGCTAAGAAAAATATCCTATATCATTTAGATTATATATCTTTCTTGTTACAAGAAGAACACTATCTATGCGGATCACACGTGACTCTTGCAGATTATGCTGCTGCTGCTCAACTATCAATTCTAGATATGGTTAACGATGTTCCATGGGAGCATAATAAAAAGACGAAGTCTTGGTATGCATTGATAAAATCAAGGTCAAGCTTTAGATCTGTATTGTTAGATGATGTGCAACATATAATACCGCCATCTCATTATCTAGATCCAGATTTTTAAATGCTTTGTCCATCCGTCATAACTCTAAGGAGTGCAGTATTTATCTTGGCCTGCAAGAAACTATGGCGCACTGAAAATCCAGCAGAAAAAATGGCAAAATTGCCAAAAACCTTATGGATTTTGTCAGTAGTGCCTAAAGTAGTATTTGCTAGGTACAGGACAAATTATATATCCGAAAATTAGCGCAGTGCCGATCCCAAGCTAATTTTTGTACATTTAATTTTCCGCAAAAATTTATTTGCGTAGCAAATCAATTTTTGACGGACAGACTTTATATTGCATATTAACAAAAAGCTTATCAGGTCTATGTTCATAAGACATAGAACTTATAGAAGCATTAAGAAAATGAGTTTCAAATGCTTATTCAAGCTAATACAAACTCTTAATTAGGTATTTAATTAAATATGTTGCAAACAAAACAATCAGCACTCCTCCTAGCCATAAAAGGACAAACAACATCCATTCTTTAACTCTTTGATGAGTATTCAGCCAAGCACAAGAGTTTTTAATACATCGCCTCATGGCTGCTTTTTTCACGAAAAACATAATAGCAATAACTTGTATAGCCTAAAATAAGTGGTAATAATGGTACAACTCCACATAACATGAGAGATAAACTTGGTCCATAAGCTGCAGCGTCCCAAATTGTGTAATGATATGGAATCAACCATGGAAATATACTAAGACCTAATCCAAAATACCCCATGAGAAATATACCAATACTGCAAAAAAATGGACGGCATTCATATTGAGTTTTACGCAAATCGCGAAAGAGTGAAAGAAACAAGACAGCTGTAAATAACGGAATAACTGAAAGATAATATAAGTTTGGGACACTGAACCAAAAATTCTTGATTCGCTCGTTTATAAATGGCACAACAACGCTTACCAATATCATAAAAATTCCAACAAAACAAAGAACATAAGATGCAACTCGATGAGACCATTTTTGAGTTATATCTTCAGTCTTCATGATCAACCAAGTAGAGCCTAAAAGTGCGTAACCAAATATAACTGCTATTCCAGTCATGATAGAAAAAGCCGTAGCCCAGTCAAATGGCCCACCTGCAAAGTTACGTCCATTGACTTGCACACCTTGGATGAACCCACCAAGAATAGTTCCTTGACAGAAAGCAGCTCCCAGCGAACCAAAGTGGAACACATAATCCCATAATCTGCGAGAATTTTTCCCTGCTTTAAAACGAAACTCAAATGCTACACCACGCATAATAAGCCCAAGTAACATCAATATGATAGGTATATAAAACGCAGGCATTAATATTGAGTAAGCTAGCGGAAAAGCAGCAAAAAGCCCTCCACCTCCAAGCACTAACCACGTTTCATTTCCATCCCAGAATGGTGCGATAGAGTTCATCATTTTATCACGGCATTGATCAGAAGGTGCAAATGGAAAAAGGACTCCAACACCTAAATCGAAGCCATCTAAAAGTACGTATAGAAAGATGGAAATTGCTATTATGATTGCCCAAATAAGCTGTAGATCTATGATATGAGAAAAATCAAACATGCGGACCTCCTTTTGTGGTAATCGACTCGATCACAGAAGCTTCAATTCCATGTTTATAATATTGTTCACCAATTCTTGTAACAGGAATGCCCTTCCCTATTAATTTAAGAATATAATATATGCCTGCACTAAATATCAGCGTATACATCACAATAAATGCAGCCAATGACCATGCAACCTGCTCTCCAAGAATAGCTGGAGAAACTGATTGCGCAGTTCGTATGATACCATATGCAGTCCAGGGCTGCCTGCCAATTTCTGTGACAAACCAGCCAGCTAGAATTGCAATAAAACCGCTAGGTACCATTAATATCCACCATATATGCAGCCATCTGCTTTGAAATAATTTGCTTCGAAAGTATTGTACAGCACTTACAATACCTATTCCAATCATTAAGATACCAATACCTACCATAACACGAAAGCTCCAAAAAACCCATACTATTTGTGGTCTATCTTCTTTTGGGATATCTTTCAATGCTGGAATTTTGCCATTTACATCACCAGTTAAAATCCAGCTGGCACCACCTGGAATCGTAATGCCATACTCTGTAGTCTCTTTTTCCTGATTTGGCCACCCGAATAGAAAGAGCGGCGCATTTTCTTTGTGATTCCAGTTACCTTCCATTGCCGCGACTTTTGCTGGTTGATAGTGCATAGTGTTTTCACCATGCATATGACCCACAAGCAATTGTATGGGAGATGCAATGGTAACCATAATAACAGCCATTGCCAGCATAATACATGCTTGTGGCATATCGCGTTTTTTTAAAAGATAAAACGCAGCGACACCGCCGACGAAGAAAGAAGTTGCTAAATATGCGGCTATTGTCATATGTATAAAGCGATAAGGAAAGGATGGGTTGAAAATAATCTCAATCCAATTAGTAGGAATTAGCCTACCATCTGTTGCCATTGTAAAGCCTTGTGGGGTTTGCATCCAACTATTAGCAGATAAAATCCAAAAAGCAGAAATTAAAGTGCCAGTTGCCACAATACATGTGGCGAAAAAGTGCATCCTATGACTGACGCGCCCCCACCCAAAAAGCATAATGCCAAGAAATGATGCTTCTAAAAAGAAGGCAGTTAATACTTCAAAACTCAATAAAGGACCTAAAACATTTGCTACACGATCAGAAAACACTGACCAGTTAGTTCCAAATTCATAGGACATTACAACACCAGACACAACGCCCATGCCAAATGTAACAGCGAAAATTTTGACAAATAGTCTATAAATATCCAGAAATCTTTGATCTCTGGTAGCAAGCCAGCGCCATTCTACAACTGCAAGGAAACTAGCAAGTCCTATGCTGATTGCAGGAAAGATGATATGAAAACTTATAGTAAACGCAAATTGGATGCGGGCAAGTAAGATAGGATCAAATTCCATATACAACTCCCAATATTTATTCAATAGCAAAATTTAGTATATAAACTATTTTATTGTAAAGAAAACTTAATTTATCTCAAAACCGATTATTTCAAAGAATTACATTATAGTAGGTACTACAAGCAAAGCGCCTAGTAAGTAAATAAATTTTTCTTCGGTAGTAAATGACATTGATAAGAATCAGTCTATGCAAAAGTCTTTTGCATAACTAAGAATTTGAATAATTTTTATTATTGACTATTTCTTTTTTATAAAACAACTCTTGCACCTGCAAATTAACAAAGATTTAATATTTATTTGCGCTGATTTCTCTAAAAACTTTTGTGGCACTTATGCTTTTAGATATAATTCTATACTAGCATCTATTTGCCTCTGCAATTTACCAGAGGTATTTGGGGATTCCATGCTAATTGTGTGTTCAATTCTTAAAATTGACAGGAAGTAATTTGTGCAAAGCAAGTTTATTAGAAGTAATGCATCAAGCATTAGAGGTAAGACATCTAGCATTGGAAGTGATACATCTAAATTTATTAGAAGTAATATATCAAGTGGTTTGCTCACATATCAAGAGTTGTGTAGTGCAGCTAGTCAAGGTGTAGAAGCTCTAGAAAATTTGATAAAAAATTACAAAGATAAACTAGGTGAATTACTTGATATAGAGCATTTCTCTGGAAACACTATTGTACACTTTGCTGCTGCTCACAACACAGATTCACTAAAGTTCTTGATAAAGAGGTTTGATATGAAGTGATGAAGGTGAAAAATGACGATGGCTACGCAGCAAGGTATATAATCCTGACTCACTAAAATTATTGATGCATGAGTTTCCAAGTGACGTATTGAGAAGAAAAAATGACTTTAGAAACACCGCTCTGCACTGGGCAGCAAAGCATAACGCGAAATCGCTTGAGCACTTCATCAAGGTATTTGAAGCTGATATGCTTGATATCAAAAATGAATTTTGTGAAACAGCAGTGCATATAGCTGCTCAGCGCAATATAGAATCACTAGCACTCTTAATAGATAAATTTGTAGAGAAAGTGCTGAGTGTGAAAAATCACGATGGTGAAACGACGCTGCAAGTAGCTGTCAGTTATAATACATATTCAACAACATTCTTATTAAGAAAATTTACAGAAAAAGCATCGAAAATATTGCAAAAAGAATGGTTTTATGTTGAAAACAACAATTATCAGGCAACTATTCGCTTAGCTATTCCTATAGTATCTTCACAAAAGCCACTTGCAAGTTCGATAGAAGCATTACTTGCTTCAAAAAATAACTACTTAAACATAGCAATATAATTTGCTGCTGGATATAGTGTAGATTCTCTTAAAACATTGATCAAGGCATTTGGAGAGGATTTGCTTGAGATAAAAAATAGTAATAGCAACACAGCATTGCATTTGGCGGCTTTCTTTAATTCGAAATCACTCAAGCTCTTGATAGAGAAGTTTGGAGATAAAGTACTTGAGGCAAAAGATTACCGTGGGAATACAGCGCTACATATTGCTATTGCGCATAATAAAGACTCTCTACAACTCCTGATAGATAAATTTAGAGGACTAGAAAGCTTGCTTGGTGAGAAAAATAACAATGGAAACACAGCATTACATACTGCTGCTACACATAATAAAGAGTCATTAAAACTCTTGATAGACACATTTAGAGAGACTGTAGAAATCTTGCTCAACGAGAAAAATAACTATGGCAATACAGCACTGCGTTTGGCGGCTGTAAATAATAAAAATTCATTGAAATTTCTAATAGACAGCTGCCCAGAACAGGTAAAAATTTACTTAAAGTGAAAAATAATAATGGTAAAACTGCGCTGAAATATGCTTCTAAGTTTACTGATGTGCTTCCAGAAGAATTTAAAAAGAGTAAAAGGAGTTGTATTATGTATGGAGAGAAAGACTGCATTTCCATCCCAGGGATTCCTGAAGCACTTTCTTACTATTATCAAGATCAGGTGGCGCTTCTTCTAAAACTGAGGCTTGAAGATCCAAAGCCTGGAGCTTGAAGCTCATTGATATACTTGAGGAAGTTTATACTTTGATAGATGGGAATGAAGATGATACTTCTGCTAAACTTTCATCATTTATCTTAGCTTCTGACAAAAACATCATACTCATGCCGCTCAACATAGGCGAAAACCATTTGGTTGGAATTGCAGCGAGGAAATATAGCGATAAAGTTGTGTTGCACTATATGGATTCTGAGTTAAATACAGCGCCTGAATCCCTTTTTGCAGAGCTTGGCAGAGAACTAAAATATCACGGTTATTTTATTGAACTTAGAAGGGCGAAAGTAGAAAAACAAAAATACAGCAACTGCGGCCCTGAAGTTATAGAAAACTTGACTGCATTTGCTAGTGGAAGGGCTCGCACGTCACAAGAAGAGGCAATACCGAAACATTCAACCCTGCTTGAAAAACATCTGCTGAAAGATTTTGGCAATGGTGAAAGCACAAGCGATAGTGCGCATGGAAGCGTAAACAAAAATATGCTAGTGCTTTCTGAAAGCGCAACTATCTCAGGAAATGTGCTTTTCTATGAAATATCTAGAGTGTCCGACGTCAAAAAAAGTGTAGCACAGACATTTTTATGGACGAAAAAACAAAAGCACAGCTTATTTACTACTATAAGACTGGTAAATTGCTCCCTCATGCGCGCAGTATGCTAGAAAGAAATTCAGTTGCAATCCAGGAACGCTATAAATTCTTCGTTACCAGAGAAACATTTGAAGTTTCAATGCCAGATATTTTTATTACGGATGGAAGGCTACAAGCACAAGTGTTGCACTAGAGTGGTGCTGTCAGAGTTACCAACCAATCTTCTATCGTTTCTGAAGAAGAAGTTGAAAATGTTGTATCAAAGGGATGAAAAACTGCCTTTTATCTCTAGAAAAAAAGATATTCCTAAGAAAGCCCTCTATTGCTAATACTTAGAATATTTCCTAATCCATAATTCGGGTCAATAGATGCGTTTGGAGAGAAAATACTTGAGGCGAAAGATAACCATGACAACACAGTGTTGTACTATGCTGCTATAAATCCAAACTCGCTAAAACTCGTAATAGAAGCGTTTCCTAAAAAAATAGAAAGCTTTCTTGAGGAAAAAGATAAATTGGATATTACACCAGTGCAACATGACTTTAATCAAGATGTAGAGCCAGTAACACCTTTTACAGAGAAGTTTCCTGATACAATTCTAGATCAACATAACGAAGAGAGTGTTAACGATTTTTCTACGCAGATTTCTTCAAATGATACTGCGGAATCACACTTCATGTTGAAATTTGAGGTCTACTGTATATGGTCTTTGCGTCATAACTTTCGAGGCATAGGATTTATCTTGGCCCGCAAGCCATTATGGTGCATCGGAATCCAGAAGAAAAAGTGGCAAAAACCTTATGGATTTTGCTAAGTAGTATTTGCACGCATCAGATAAATTATATATCCAAAAATTAGCGCATGGCCACGCCTAAAGGCTAATTTTTGGACATTTAACTTTCCGCAAAAATTTATTTGCGCAGCAAAGTCGTTGTACAGACGTTTTTGGCATAATTTTCAAGTATTACTTAGTTAATTTCTTTGCAAATACATATAATATTTGACTTAGAAATTAACTGGTACTCTAAAAAATTATGCTCTCAAAATCCAGAGCGCGTACACTTATGAAGGCACGTCATAGCCAAGGAATTTAAATATATTATATAATCGGCAGCGTGTAGTAGCGTCTGAAATTTGTGAACAAAGATCTAATTTTAGATTTTAAATTTCAAGCTATACACACTCCATAACACTTTCAACTTCATTGACTAAATACAACAAATGCTCAGAATATAGAGCTATTAACTTGTTCCATTAAATACTGTATATTTGATTTTCCAGGCTTCAACAAACTAGCTAGATTCTTTGCTTTATTCACGCTTATAACACCACAATTTTCGTTGATCACACAATTTGATAGCCTTCTGTGATTCTTATTCACCGTCGCTTTATCCTTAATCTGTGACATGATGCCCTCCATTAATAATTAGCCTAATTTTCATATCTTCTTATATCTTAAATATATATCTGTAAAAAATTATAAAATTATGAATAGTGAACTCTATAGGCCTATATATCTTAAATACAGAGGTCAGCAGGATTTGTATTATAGCTAAGACTGTCTTTAAAGACTAGAATATCTGTTTCACTCTGACAAAAATTTTTATTAATTAACTGCTCGCGAATATTAATTATTGCGTATGTTTTCGTAGTAAAAACCTGAGATACACTCAAGCAACTACCGCTATAATCAAATTGATTTTAATATTAATGACTAAAAAGCAAATGATCAAGAAATATTTATTTAAATGCTATGAACAAAATCTTTCTATATAACATGCATCTCCATACGAAAAAATCTATAACCATTTGATATTGCTTCACTGTAAAGAATGCCAATAAATTCTAAACTAGTAAACGCAGAAACCAATACAAACAAAACAATGTAGATTTAGGGAGATGAAAATTTGTAACTAATGAATCTACAACACGAAATTCATAACCAGGTTTAATAAATATATCAGTTTCACTAGAGTGAGTTGGCATTACCATACCCATAGCATCTGCTGAACTTTCCAGTGCTCTTAATGTTGTTGTCCCTATACAAATAACCTTTGCACCCTTTCTTTTTGCCATATTTATAGCACTTGCAGTATCATTACTGATAGCAAAGCTTTCAGTATGCATGCGATGTGTGTTTATGTCATCTGTTTTAATTGGCAAAAAAGTGCCAAGGCCAACATGAAGAGTCACAAATACTATTTCAACCCCAATATCTCTTACCTCTTGAAACAACTTGGTAGTAAAATGCAATCCAGCTGTTGGAGCTGCAAAAGATCCTAGCTCTCTTGCATATTCCGTTTGATATGGCCTCATTATCAGTAGCTTTGCTGCTTAACATGTCGCGTTTGATGAGGCAGCGGCATAATTACATATCGTTCAAGATTATGAAATATCTGCGCCTCACTAACCATTAAAAATTTAATATATATTTCATTATTAGCACTTTCTTTATATACTACCTCAGCTTTAAATTCACCACCTTCATCAAAATATAATATATCCACAAGCTCTAATTTCTTAGCAGGCTTAGCTAAAATTTGCCATAATAAATCGCTATTCTGTATTTTTTTACGAGATTTATAGTAATACCCTTCCCTTCACAATTCTATTTGCGCGCGTGAAGCAAAGCTGGAATAACCTTGGTATCATTTAATACCAAAACATCACCTTTTTTGAATACTTTTTTTATATCAGAGAATATACCGTGTTCAATCTTCCTATCTTTAGTACCAAAAATTAATCTAGAAGTATCTCTAGGAAATACTGGCGCTTGAGCTATTAACTCACTTGGCAAGTCAAAGTCAAAGTCTGACAAACGCATTTGAAAAACCTTTAGTGAACAAATATATCATCTTCCCAACCTAAAATATCTAACCTCGCTCTATGTGGCAGGAACTCAAAACACTTCTTAGCAAGATCTACTCGCTTTTCACGCACAAGCATATCATCTAATATTACTCTTATACTATGTAAATGCAGTACATCATTCGCTGCATAATTTTGCTGTTCCTTGGTTAAAGCTTGCGCCCCCCAGTTACTACTCTGCTGCTGTTTTGAAATTCTTATCCCAAGCAACTCGTTACACAGCTCCTTTAAACTATGATGCTCAGTGTATGTTCTTGCAATCCTAGACGCAATTTTTGTACAGTATATATTTGAAAAATCAATATTTAAGTAATATTGCATTATTGCAATATCAAACCTTCCAAAATGGAATATCTTAGTACGCTCAACGTCACTCATCAACGCTTTCAGATTCTTACAATCATATTTCTCTGATGGAAAATGTACTATATGTACCCTGCCATGTTCGTCTGCAATCTGCACAACACAAAGCCTATCACGCCCTATTCTAAGACCCATTGCCTCTGTATCTACAGCTATATCACCAGATATATCAAGACCATCTGGAAGATCATAAACATGATATTGTATGTTCATAAACTCTCTACTCCGCCAAAATTTTCTTTCAAGCATACCGTTTGATTTACCTTCAAAAGACATACCATTTATATATAAAACCATGACTTTTTAATAACGCATGGCTTTCATAGCTAAACTAAAACTCTTCCACACTTCTATTATTTTAGCATTTAAAAGATAACAAGCAGAAATAATGCCAATAACAATAGCAAATATAGTAGAATTTTCTCTTTAATTAATCTCCAATCCTTCTTCCAAACTCTTTTCTAATATCACACAAATCATAAAATACACTGTAAATAATCAACAAACCTAGTCTATACCTCAAAAATCGATTTGCTACGCAAATAAATTTCTGTGGAAAGTTAAATGTATAAAAATTAGCCTTTAGGCACGACCCTAAACTAATTTTTGAATATATAATTTGTCCTGTACCTAGCAAATACTACTTAGAAACTGCCGGCAAAGACACTTGCGCAGACTTTAGCGTAATTTTCCATATCAATATATAATATTTGACTCAAAAATTAACTGGCACTCTAAAAAAATCCTCGCGCGTGCACTTATGAAGGCAGTGCCTAGAGAATGCTTAAGGAATAACTTCAGAATTATAAGCACATCATACTATTTTTTATTGTAGAAAAATCTACATGCTAAATATAAAATTTTTCACTGTATACTCATCATACTTTTCAAAATTTGCACCTAAATTCTTCCTAGCTCTTTTTGAAGCCTAACTTCTTGTGTGTGCAAGTTAAATACCAATTCTTTTCATTTATTAGAGGTATATATCACAAATTTCTGATCCATGCATCAAAATCTCTTCTACCAAGATCTTTTTCAAACGTCAGAAGATCTGATACTGAATCAACGCATAACTCATGAGAAAGCATCACCAATTCCTGCCCGCTACTCAGTGCAATACATTGCGTTTTACAAGCTTTTTCCAAATGATAAAGAAAGAACATTGCTTCATGTATGCTCTTTGTGCAAATAACGACACCGTGATTGCGTAGTATCAGTATATTTGAGTTACACCAAAGCACTGGCAAGTAATGTTCACCGCTCACTGGTTAACAAAAGCGAATAATAGTTATAATATTTAACATTTTCATAAAAATGCAAAGCCCATTGACTAATTGGTAAAATACCACACTTCATAGCAGAAACTGCTATTATACTTGGTGTATGGACGTGAAACACTGCTTTCACATCTTGACGTTGCTTGTAAATAGAGCCATGAAGTATATAGCCTGTTGTATTAATATGCTCCTCTATACCACTTTTTACTTCGCCACTAAATGTGATACCTAATAAATTCTCCTCTCTAATTTCAGAAAATCTTAGCCCAAACTTATTCATAAACATTATACTAGGCTTATCTTCTGATCTTGCAGAAAGATGTGTGTATGTATTCATCAAGCTCAAGCTTAGCTATAATTTGATATGCATATGCTAAATCCATTTTGATAATATTGTCACTCTGCACTATACACAGTTCACTTATTCAAATTCTATATGAGAAACTTTAGAGCCTGGAAATTTTTGCAATATATGCTGCACCAATGAACTTTGTACCATATTACTACGCATTTGCTCATTCTGTAAATTTTCTAATTCTGTTAGAGAACGAGCAAAATCATCACTTTCAATTTCTACTCTCCACTTTTGTTTTGTAATATCACATATTTTTCTCTCAAGTAAAGAAGCAATATTGTTATTTGCACCATTCAAAAGCGTTACTCTAATTACATGTTCTATGATTGAGTTTACAGATATCTCATTTTGCAATGCATAACAAAGTACCATTTCATTATGATCATATAAAACACTTATTAGATCATTTGCATTTTTTGGATCAAAATTCGCGTGTTTTGCTAAATTATCGCTTAAAACATCAACATCATGCGCATTATCTTTATATTCAACAACTGCGCTCTGCGTGCTGTATGCAGAATCAAAATCGCTATCATTCCGTTTCATATTCCGCTCTAACGAACGTTGCTGATTTTGTTGACTACTTGCTGTTTTAAATTCATTTAATATATCCTCTGGTGTTTCCAAGGTATTTGCATAAGCAATTCTGATTATCACCATTTCAAGAGATTCAAATGGAATCATAGAAATGCTAATCTCTTCCATACCTTTCATTAACATCTGCCAGATTCTTGAGAGAAAAATTACATCTAGTGATCCAACAAAACTTTCCATATATCTCTTATGCGTCTCAGAGTTGCTTTTTTCACAAATCTTACCATTAGTCTTTGAAAGTGTTATATCATGCACAAGCTCAAGAAGAGCACGAATGATATGGACAGGATCAACTCCTCTTTCATATAAAGACGATGCAAAACTCAAAGCAACAACCACATCACCACGTATAACTGAGTCAAAAAGCTCATAGACTGCATCTAGTCCACCAAGCCCTAACATCTCCTCAACTATTTCTTTTGTGACGTTTGTACAGCAGCTAAGTGCAATTGCTTGATCTAAAATAGAAAGACCATCACGAACAGAACCATCTGCAGCTTTTGCCACCATGTAAACAGCTTCTTTATCTATAGAAACTCCTTCTTTTAAAGCAATTTCCTCATAATGCTTTACTAAATGCTCAACAGAAATTCTTTTTAAGTAAAATTTCTGACACCTAGATAGTATAGTCAGTGGTATCTTATCCATTTCAGTTGTTGCGAAAATAAATTTCGTGTGTGCTGGTGGCTCTTCCAATGTTTTAAGTAATGCATTGAAAGCACTGCCAGATAGCATATGCACCTCATCTATGATGTAAATTTTATTTCTAGCTGAAATTGGTTTATATGCAACATTCTCTATAATAACACGAACATCGTTTACACTTGTATTGCTGGCTGCATCCATTTCTACAACATCTGGATGTCTTGATTCTGAAATCGCAACACAGTTGTTACACACACCGCAAGGTTCTTTACTTGGTATATTCAAATCACCAGATGGACCTATGCAATTCAGAGCGCGTGCTATTATCCTTGCTGTAGTTGTTTTACCAACACCACGAATTCCGGTAAGCAACATCGCATGTGGAATTTTGGAATGGTTTATCGCATTTGTGATGATACGTACAAGTACATCTTGACCTATCAAGTCAGAAAATAGCTGCGGACGATACTTACGCGCTAAAGCTTTGTAGTAATGACTTTCCATAAATTTAATACTGTATTACATACTTATTTTGTTTGGTGCCAGTCATTTGCACTTTAATTTCTTTACATTGTATTTCCATTTTTCTTTACATATTTCTTAAGCAAATAGATATGGCACTGCCAGTAGCGCCAAAGCTATATGTTCTATCCATCATAACCCTCAAAGTGGAGGATTGATGTTGGTTGCAAGCAATTATGACGCACCTAAATCCAGCAAAAAAAGTGGCAAAATTGCCAAAAATCTTATGGATTTTGTTATGCACTGCCTTCATCAGTGCCTAAAGTAGTATTTGCTAAGTACAGGACAAATTATATATCCGACAATTAGCGCAGGGCCGCGACTTTAAGCCAATTTTTGTACATTTATTTGAGCAGCAAATCAATTTTTGACGGATAGACTACATAACAGAAAGGACAAGACAAACAAATATAGCAGCGAGCATAAGCCCATCCATCCTATCTAGCATTCCACCATGCCCAGGAAGAATATTGCCGCTATCCTTCACCTTCACAATTCTCTTTACAAGCGATTCCAACAGATCTCCACACTGTGCAATGAAAGCAGTAACCGCACTAAAGAATATATATTTTGGCGTAATGGATGGCATTATCGCTGTCATACATGCACCAACCAAGACTGCAAACACACATCCACCTATAAGACCCGACCAGGTCTTTGTTGGACTCACAACAGGTAGAAGTTTTGGGCCCCCTATTATATTACCAAAAACATATGCTCCAACATCAACTGACCATACAGTTAAAAAAAGCCAATAGGAAAGTTCCATACCAAATGGCTCCACAACACGAATAGCTATTATACAAACTGAAGCTATAACTATGTAAGTTACTCCAAACGCACTAAGTATTACACTCTTTATCCTTGAAAATTTTGCTCCTGCATGAAACGATATATTCACCATTTCGATCATCATTACAGCGCATATTCCAAGAATCAAAGACTTGAATAATATACCACCACTCCATATTGTAAATAATACAACAGGCGCAAGAACAAGTGTTGTGATTGTTCTCTTCATTAAATTCGCTGCATTTTGCATAAGCTTCTTTTTAATTTTTGTGCGTTATATTTTTGAGATCAGCTCATTCTTTATCTTTAGCACATCAAACCACATAGCTTTCTTTTCACTTGGTTGTCTTAGCAGATATGATGGATGTAATATAATTGCTGTTTTGATGTTTTTTTCCAAATAGCAGTTTGTATAATCAAAATACTGTGATTTTAAAGATTTCATTGATTGCCTAAGGTTTAACAACGATTCAACTGCTGTACTTCCAACTAGAATTATCAATTTTGGATTTATAAGCGCTATATGCTTCTCTACGAATGGACGGCATATGGCGATTTCCTCAGGAGTTGGCCTTCTATTTCCTGGCGGTCTCCAAAATACTGTATTTGTTATATAGCAATTCTCGCGTCTGGAAAGACCTATAGATTTTAATATATTATCCAGCAGCTTTCCACTCTGACCACAGAACGGTATTCCGTATAAATCCTCCTGAGCGCCAGGCGCTTCACCAACAAGTAAAATATCAGAAATAGTACCATCTCCAAGAACTGTATTCTTTGCAGCTCTTTTCAAATCACAACCTTCAAATTTCTTAATAGCATCATAAAGCTCATCTATATTTGATACTTTATCTGCAATTCTTCTACTTTCTGATGTTACCCTATTTTCACTTACAGTCCCCACTTCTAGCACTTTATTAACAATTTTCTGCTGTGCTTTTCCATATCTTTGCATACTGTTTGATTCCTTATTAAGCTCCTCTGCTGATTTCAACATGCTTGAGTAAGCAGCACTTGAATCTTGAATATGCTGACTTTTCGTCTGATCCTGCGGAGTCTTGTTATAAAATAGGTCAGCACCGATATCATTAAACCATTCTAATTTTCTCATCTAAAACATATCTCTTATGTGTTGATCAAGCCCGATAATATCTTCTATTAAAGACACAGAATTTGGTCTCTTTGCTACTTCCAAAACCTTTCTAATAAAACCTATAATTTCTAGAAATGAAATTTTGCCACTTAAAAACATATTTACTGCTATTTCATTTGCTGCATTTAAAATAATGCATGCTGCAGTCCCTTCATTTAATGCAGAAATTGCCAAATTAAGTAGTGGAAATTTTTGAAAATCAGGCTGCAAGAAACTGAGTTTCCCTATCTCTATCAAGTTTAATGGTTTTGGATGCCATTCTAGCCTTTCTGGATATAAGAATGCAAGCGAAATTGCTGTCTTCATATCTGGCACGCTCATATGCGCAATTGTAGAGCCATCCTTATAATGTACCATACCATGCACAATAGATTCAGGATGCACAAGTACTTCAATTTTACTTGATGTGAGATCAAATAGAAGCGCAGCTTCTATCACCTCAAGTCCTTTATTCATGAGTGTTGCAGAATCCACAGAAATTTTCGCCCCCATGCTCCAGTTTGGATGTTTAACAGCTTCTTTTGGAGTCACCTTAGCTAATTCTTCCATACTCTTATTTAAAAAAGGACCTCCCGACGCCGTGAGCGTAATTTTCTCCATCTGTTTAGATTGATTAGAAGCTCCAGAATTTAAAATCTGAAATATTGCACTATGCTCTGAATCAATTGGTATAATCTTTGTACTATGCTTCTCAGCAAGACTCAATATCATGCTGCCTGCACAAACTATACTCTCTTTGTTTGCTATTGCTATTTTTCTAGTATTTGGAATACATCTATAAATCGGTTCAAGTCCTGCAACTCCTGAAATAGCGGCTATAGTAAGATCGTGCTGATTTTTTACAACATCAAGCAAAGCATTCCTGCCTGCTAGCACTTCAATTCCAGAGCCAAAGAGCAAATCTTTTAACTCGCCGTACTTACTTTCCTCATGAATTACTGAATATTTCGGCTTATGCTTAAGGCTTTGCTCCGCAAGTTTCTTTGTATTATTACCACCTACTAAAGTCTCTACTTTAAAGAGCTCTTTACATTCCTGTATCTCTAAAAGCTCAAGGGCACTAGAACCAACAGAACCAGTCGCCCCTAATATCATTATTTTTTGCATTTATCTCTTGGTATAGTATATCTAGTCAACATATTTAATCCAAGTTGCTGATGAATAACACAAGTGTATGATGCGTTACATTATGCATCAAACGGAAATGAATAATTTCTGCGCAGCAGCAATTGCTTCTTCTGTAATACTACTGCCTGAAAGCATTCTTGCGACTTCTGATATACTGTCAAGCTTGCTAAGCTTATTTACTGTTACTTTTGCTGCCTCGTTTGTTTGCTCTTTCTCCACTAAATAATGATTATTTGCATACACAACGACTTGCGGTTGGTGCGTTACCACTATAACCTGCTTTTCTTCAGAAAGTTTTAAAAGCTTCTTTCCTACGTTACTTGCAACTTTTCCACCTATTCCTGAGTCTATCTCATCAAAAATTATTGAAGTAACACCTTTATTTCCAGAAAGTGCAACCTTATATGCAAGCATAAATCTTGATAATTCTCCACCAGATGCTATCTTACTAAGCGCACCAAATTCACTATTTGAATTAGTTTTTATTAAAAAGGTGACATTATTAATTCCATTCTTCTTTGCATCTTGAATACCTAGTTCATCGACCTGCACTAAAATATCTGCTTTTTCAAGATTAATATGCTGAAATTCTGCCAAAATCTTGCTTCTTAACTCAAAAGCTGCAGTTTTTCTTCTTTCAGATAAAAGCTTTGCTTCACACAAATAATTACCTTGTGCATCTTGAAGCTCTTTGCTTAAGCGTTCAATGATTGAGCCTATGTCACATATCATTTCATATTGCTTTTTAGCATGCTCCAAAAATTTATTCAGGTCATTGTCTGCGACTCTGTATTTCCTAATTAAATTTCTAAGCTCAAAAAGTCTATTCTCTATGAAATCAAGATCTTCATTAATAATGAGTTCTGATCTTTTGTGCTCAACTGTATTGCTAAGCTCTTGAAGATCAATTCTGATAGCTTCAAATTTTAAATTAACATCAGAAAAATAATCAGGAAACCTAGACAAAGCCTTTTCTATAGCACATAACTGACTTATTACACCTGTTCCTGGCATATCTAATATTGAAGTTGATTCCAGAGTAGCTTCTAATACCTTTGTCTTAGATATTAAGACCTTACGTTTCTCATCGAGCAATGCTTCCTCTCCCACTATAGGCATGAAAGCTTCAATTTCATCTATGACATGCTTTAGGTAAGCTTTTTCGCTTTCTGAAGCTGCTTGCGTAGCTATAGCGTTATTTAGCTGCTTCTTGATGTTTTGCATAGTATCGAAACATGCCTCAACATCCTTTAGTATTTTTTCGTTTTTTGAGAACAAATCTAATATATTAATATATTCTCTTGGATCCAGTAATTGCTGGTTCTTATGTTGACCGCAAACTTCAACCAAATGTGAACATATTTGTCCTAGTTGCCCTATATTAATTAAGCTATTATTTAGAAAAGCTCTAGTTCTTCCGTCAGGATTAATTACACGTTTGATGATTAACTCGCACGCTGTGCTAAGCGGCTTTGCTTCTATACCTAATTCTAATAAAATATCGCGCAAATTCTTGTTATCAAGTAAATCAACCTCGATTTCCACAGTTACAACAGCCGCCTTATTTTTGTCTTTTAGGAAATGTACCCCACCTTTATCACCAAGTGCAAGACCAAGCGCATCTAATATAATTGATTTTCCCGCTCCAGTCTCTCCACTCAAAATGCAAAGTCCGAGATCAAACTCTATGGATATATTTTCTATAAGAACAAAATTCTCTACAGTTAGTAAACGTAACACCATTGATAAATACTTTAAAATATATCTCTAATAAATTAAGAGTTGGTATTTAACTTGCATACATATGAAGTTAGACTTCAAAAAGAGCTAGGAAGAGCTTAAGGGAGCATTTTTGTGTATAATCAATACATAACGAGCAATCTTTAAGGCACCAATTTTGAAAAGTATGACTAGTATACAACTAATATATTTCATAAACACTATTTTAGTTGATGAGCTCAACCAAAAACTCTATCATATAAGAAAAAGAAATACACTATAAGTATACTAGTCATGCTTTTCAAAATTGGCGCCTTTAAAATGCTACTTATGTAACTCTAGCTGCCGATTGATAATCATAGTGTATGGCAGATTTTTTAGCAATAGCACTGTTAATAGGGCACTTGTGTAAGGATTTTTTTGAGCACGATAATTTCCGCGCATAATACTTTTACATATTTGCAAAGAAATTAACGAAGTAATATAGAAAATTAGGCTAAAAAAGCTTACACAATGACTTGATTAACAGGATAATACATAATAAATGCTACCTCTTCGTTTACCTATGCCGATATAAATTTACCTCGAAACTCCTCTATTTGCTGTTCTAGATGCAAGTTCTACTCTTTCCTGCCAAACTATGACCTTTGTCTTGATTTTCCTTCTCATGATCTCTTTCTTGTTTAGCATGTAGAGTTTGCAACTCACTCATGACAGTACAATGCAACATTATAAGATCTTTTCTGTGTTCCGAAAGAACATTTTTAATTACTGCTCTAACTTGTTCCTCTAGCATAGCGGTAGCTTCTTCTCTCAGCTGCCCGCTTTCAGTTTATCTCTAGGGAGTGTATTGAAGTTTATAAAATCATCATCAGTTAGCTTGTTCGCTTCTACACCCTTGATAAAATCAACAATATCATGCCCCACACCTTCAGACAATGCTATAAGCTATGTTGTTATTCTAGAACATGTTAAACATTCTAGTAAACTAAAAGTTGTAATAAGCGTGTCAAAATATATCTATGATGATAAATGAAGAGTTGGTATTTATTATGTGCACTGTTAACAGTGCTATAGAAATTTGCGAAGTACTATCTTTAGTTCTACACGATTCTCATTTAGATTTAATCTTTTGTTTGCTTAATATCATTAAAAATGCTATCATGCGCAGTGGTCTATATGTGGATTTTAGCTTGCTATTGCTATTTTTTGAGCATGTGCCTTGCTTTTTCTATGTTGACTTTGTTTATTTTTAGGAGGTACCCAAAAATGGGCGGTCGTTTTGGAGAGTTGTTGCTAATCTTCTTAATAGTACTTGTCTTATTTGGCGCAGGGAGAATACCAAAGATCATGCGCGATATAGGAGCCGGCTTAAATGCATTTAAAGATGGCATGAAGCATGGAAAAGACGAAGATAAATCTGATAATCAGAAATAAATAAAAATCATACATAATATAAAATGCTGTCTAACTTGCGTAAGCTATTCATAAAAACGTATGGCTGCCAGATGAATTTCTATGACTCTGAAAAGATGGTGGAACTTTTAAGGCCACACGGTTTCACCATTACAGACTCTGCATCTGATGCCGATCTATTTATATTGAATACTTGTCATGTAAGAGAAAACCCTACTGAAAAAGTTTATGCAGAACTTGGAAGGATCAGAAAAATCAAGGATACAAGAAAGGAAAAAGGCGATGATGTTGTAATAGCTGTTGCAGGCTGTGTCGCCCAAGCTGAGGGAGAGGAAATCTTTAAGCGTGCTAAATTTGTTGATGTTGTTGTTGGTCCACAATCTTATCACCATCTTCCAGTCTTGATCGAGCAAGCTAGGCGTGACAAAAAGTGGGCTATCAATCTTGATTTTTTAGAAAATGTAAAGTTTGATTCTGTAAAACAGCTAGGTGAAACGACGACATGTAACGTCTCGTCGTTTCTATCTATACAGGAAGGATGTGACAAGTTTTGTCATTTTTGTGTAGTACCCTACACGCGAGGTCCTGAATATTCAAGGCCTGTGCATGAAATATATAGAGAAGCTCTGAATTTGGTATCGCGATCTACAAAAGAGATTACGTTGCTTGGGCAGAATGTAAGTGCCTATCAAGGCGTAGCACCTGAGAATCAATTATTTGGCATAGCTGACTTAATTCAGCATATTGCAAGGATAGATGGACTGGAGCGTATAAGGTATACAACTTCACATCCTCGTGATATGGAAGATAATAAATTATTTGAGTTGCACGCTAGTGAGCCAAAGCTAATGCCTTTCATACATCTTCCAGTGCAATCTGGTTCTGATAAAATATTGCAAGCAATGAACAGAAAGCACGATAGAAAACTCTATGTTGATGTAATATCGCGTTTTAGGAAAGCAAACTCTAACATACAGTTTTCATCTGATTTTATTGTTGGGTATCCAGGTGAAACTGAGCAAGACTTCTTGGAAACCATATCACTTGTCGAAGAAATAGGATATACACAATATTTTGCATTCAAGTATAGTAGGCGTCCTGGCACTCCAGCTTCTATATTAGAAAACCAGATTTCAGAGGAAGTAAAAAATGAAAGATTAGCAAGGTTACAGGAAGTATTAAATCGCCAGCAGCTTGATTTTAACAGAAGTATGATAGGTAATAGCCTTGACATTCTTGTATACAAGAATGGTAAAAAAGATGGCCAGCTTTTAGGTAAATCTCCATATATGCAATCTGTAATAATTGACGATTGTAATGCAGACCTTATGAATAGAATGGTCAAAGTCAAAATTATTTCTGCATCACAAAACAGCCTAGTTGGCGTGATTTAAAACATTTTAATACGCCATAAACAAAACTTGTTGTTATAAGCAATTAGTCCATCCGTTAAAAATATTACCTTCATTCGACCTCTTGCTGATAAAAATCCTCAACTGAAAAACCCATGTGATCTACTAAGACATCTCTTCATCATTACCATCACTCTTAGCAAAAAAATCATAGCTAAATTTACCAAAAGCACTCTGCAAAAACCAACCAAGCTCAGCATATGCAGCGTCTGATTTTAAAGACAAATCATCTCTTAATCCATAATTCGGGTTTTTAGAGTACCAGTTAATTTCTGAGTCAAATATTATATATATATTTGCGAAGAAATTAACGAAGTAATACTTGAAAATCAGGCCAAAAAGGTCAGCGCAGGTGACTTTGCCGGCAGCGCCATATCCGAAAATTAGCGCATGGCCACGTCTTAGGCTAATTTTGTATACTTAAGTTTCCGCAAAAATTGATTTGCTGAGCAAATAAATTTTTGACTAACAGACTATCTTAACTGATGGATTAGACTTCGTCGGAAACGCTTGTTTCAGTGAGGCAAGTGCAAGGAGTAAGTATATATGGAGCCCAGTATACACAAAGTGCATGAGCATCTACTGAAGGCTAAGAATGCGACAAAGCGATTGGCCGCCGGAACAAAAGCGTTTGAAGAAGAAGTCTATTCATTCAAAACAGCAATAGCGAATTCTTTAAGCATTATCAAAGCTTTCACTCAAAAGCTTGAAGTTACCACCAACAGCAGTGGTATTTATTGTCAATGTCCTCTCTGTGACAAATTTAAGAAGATAATTTTGCCCACCAGCTTTAAAACCAGTACCAGAATTTCCTTCTCCACCAAATGGGTGTGATTCAACCTGCGCTCCTGTGATAGATCTGTTTATATAGACATTTCCAGCTTTTATTTTACTTGCTACATACTTAAAATTTCTCTCAATACGAGATTGCATTCCAAATGTTAACCCAAATCCTGTACTATTTATTTCTGCAATCACATTATCAATGTCTTTTGCTTTATAAGAGATAACATGCAATATCGGACCAAAATTTTCTTCTTTTATGTCATTAATGCTTTTTATCTCTATTATGCAAGGCGCTATAAAATAGCCGTCTTTATATTCCACGTTTTCAACGTCACCACTCCACGTAGTAACTTTAAAGCTATTTTTCTTCATATACGTCACATGAGCTTCTAGAGAACTTTTAGCAGCAGCGCTAATGACAGGGCCAAGATCATTTGAAAAATCCAAGGTATTACCAATCTTAATCTCCTGCAACGCACCAGAAAGCATCCTAAGTAGTGGCTCATATATCTCATCTTGCACATAAAGAACACGCAATGCAGAACATCTCTGCCCTATACTACCAAACGCAGAGAACAATATTGCATCCACAGACTGTTCCAGTAAAGCCGAACTATCAACTATCATAGCATTCTG
This sequence comes from Ixodes persulcatus, assembly GCA_013358835.2. NCBI lineage: Eukaryota > Metazoa > Arthropoda > Arachnida > Ixodida > Ixodidae > Ixodes > Ixodes persulcatus. The sequence continues at coordinate 107,335 of JABSTQ010005687.1, forward strand.
TCCACCAGTTTCTGCAATGAAAGATGCGATTGGTGCATTTCTAGAGGCCAGCGCAACATTTATAGCACGAGCAACTTTAGTTGAGCCTGTAAAACAAACTCCGGATACTCTGTTGTCACTTGTTAGCTGTCTACCTATCTGCTTGCCAGCACCAAGTAACAGATGCAGCGCCCCACTGGGCACTCCAGCAGCACGCATTAAATCGACAGCATAAAGCGCTATCAAAGATGTCACTTCTGAAGGTTTCGCAAGCACAGTATTACCACACACTAATGCTGCAAAGATCTGCCCACAAAATATTGCTAATGGAAAGTTCCAAGGACTAATACAGACAAATACACCTTTGGGATATAAAGCAAGTGTGTTCAACTCACCTGTATACCCATCTAATACACTCGGCTCAGACATAAGAGCTCGAGCTCTATTTGCATAATATCTTGCAAAATCTATAGCTTCCATCACCTCATTTATACAATCTTTTATATTCTTTCCCGCCTCTCTTATAAGCAAAGCATATAAAGTATGACGATTATGGTGCATCAAATCAGCAACTCTTTCCAGAATTTCCGCTCTTTTTTCAACGTGAGAAGAAGACCACTCATCAAAATATTTATTTGCAGATTCAAGTGCATGTTCCACATCTTTGATACTAGCACTTTTCAATCTTGCTAAAACTTCCTTCGAATTGGCAGGATTTGTCACAGTTATACATTTGCTATCACTGTTTTCTAGAATAGTCTTTTCATCTACTACAAAATAACTTGGCCATGATTTCTGTAGCATTGAAACAAGAGTTGAAATACTAACGCCTTCTACAGACTTTCTAATAATCTCTAAATCTTGGGCAAAACCCAGATCATAACCTATAGAATTCAATCTACCGCTTGAGAATATGTTTTGCGGCCTAGGAATTTTAGGGGCAACGTTTAGTTTCTTAGTCGCTGCCTTCACATGTGTTTCCATATCAGCACTTTGTGAAGAATCGCTTTTCCTATGCACTATATGTAGAAATGAGGTATTGGCTCCATTTTCAAGCAACCTTCTAATGAGATATGCCAACAAATCGTGATATGCGCCTACAGGCGCATAAATTCTAGAAATATATCCTTGTTCCAACACAATATTATGCAAAACGTCGCCCATCCCATGCAATTTTTGAAACTCAAATTCATCCTTATCACACATATCTTGAATTGCAGCGATCGTATATGCATTGTGCGTAGCAAATTGTGGATATATCCATTGCTTATTAGCAATAATCTTCTTAGCACACGCAAGATATGATATATCTGTGAATTCTTTACATGTAAAGACAGAGTAGTCCAGCAAACCTAATTCTTGAGCATTTTTAATTTCAAAATCCCAATAAGCACCTTTAACAAGTCGCACAGGAATCCTTTTATTATATCTCTTCGCAAGCTCTATAATATAGTCTATTACTACAAACGCACGTTTCTGATATGCCTGCACAACAAAGCCTATGCCATTATAGACTGCAAATTCATCTTTTGAGATAAGCTTTGTTAGAAGCGCTAGGTAAATATCTAACCTACTTGCCTTTTCCGCATCAAACGTTACAGATATATTCTTAGCTGCACACTTCTTAACTATATTCTCAACTCTTGGAAATAATTCACTAAACACCCTCTCTCTTTGAAGCAATTCAAATCTTGGATGAAGAGCAGAAAGTTTTACAGATATACTAGGAGCACTATAACAATCTTCTCGCTTTTTATCTCCTGCTACTACATCTATTGCCGTGAGATAACTTGAGTAATAATTTTCAACCTGCTCTATGTTTCTAGATGACTCACCAAGTATGTCATATGAAACTCTTTGTCCGTTTTTTTCGTATTGTCTAGCATTTTCAACACCAGACTTTATAGAATCACCTATAATAAAAGTATTTGCTATAGAATGGATAGCTTTTTTTAAAATTTTTGAGACAGCATTCTTCCCCAATTTTACTACTAGCTTTGCAACATCAAAATCTAATTCATTAAATTTGAGCATTTTACCAGTGATAAAAAGCCCCAAAGTAGAAGCATTTACAAATAAAGACTCACTTCTCCCGGAATGCTTCAACCAATCTTTGTTTAAGATTTTATCCACTATCAACTGCCGCACAGTTTATTCATCAGGAATTCTAAGCAAACTCTCTGCTATACACATCATAGCAACACCTTCTTCAGTAGAAAGCCCATATTCTTTAATAAAACTTTCTACAATACTCTCTTTGCTCTTCTTTATTGCCATAACATATTGCTTTGCTCTCTCTCGGACTTTAGTATCCGCAACATGATCAACATCATAATATTCTAGCAAGCTTTCAATGAGCATTTTTTCATCTTGGGGCATATTAACTAAACTTGGCGTTTTTTCATCGAGTAATTGTGACATATCAGGAACAAATAACTAAAATTGAAAAAATTTTGCTTAGCATAGTGCTATATACAAATACTTTAAGTATGCAACATATAATTTGTGCAATTATATATATAATCTCATAAATAACACCACCTGACTTCAAACAACATCTCAATATTCTTGTATACTTTATATATCCGCCTTTTTTTAGAAATATTTATCATATAATGACTAATACATCACAATTTTTCATTACAGCATTCACTACACAATAAATCTTTACAATCTCTAATGGTGCATATATACCGCATATAAATATACACATCATCCACAGAATAATTAACAAATAACAATCATAACCATAATATTTTGAACAAGGACTTAACCTACTCAGATTACGATTAATACATGTAGTAAATGCTCACAATTACAGCCTATAAGGTAGTGAACATAAAAAGCAAGTAGAATGCATGGTCTACATTAAAAATTACGCAGCTAAATTCAATTATAAATTTTATTTATATACCACTTGATACACTAAAGAAAACCGTTACAACATGTATTGACCATATACTACACGAATTGTCGATTAATAACTAAAAGTGTATGACAAATTTTTTCTGCTATACAAAGAGGTACATATACAAGTTTTGCCACTTTAGTAGTGGCTTGCAACATATCTATTCTGCACAAATCATTGAATTTTATATTGCAAAAATGCAAGCAAAATAAAGATTTTATCTACAAAGCTAACGTACTTGCACTAATTTTATATCTCTACTTAAAATATCAAAAAGCTACGTAGTATATCCGTAAAAAATTGATTTGCTGCGCAAATAAATTTTTGCGGAGGGTTAAATGTACAAAAATTAGCTTAAAGATGCGGCCCTGCGCTAATTTTCGGATATATAATTGCAAATACTACTTAACCAGCACCTAACAAAATCCATAAGGTTCTTGGCAATTTTGCCACTTTTTCTGCTGGATTTTCAGTGCGCCATAATTGCTTGCAGGCCAACATAAATTCTGTGTTTTGAGAATTATGACGCAACGACTACGTATTATAATTAATTTATATTATAGAGTCAAAATTCTATACAAACTACTGTATAACATTATTAGCATTTCTAAGCACAGAATCAGGTATACTAAGCCCTACTCTTGCAGCAGCTCTCAAATTGATAGATATTTCCTGCTCTTTTGGAGATGCAACTGGTATTTCAGATACCTTCTCTCCATTTAATACACGCTCTATTATACGTCCATTCTATGCCTATTTCATATTGATTAGGCCTCATAGCAGCTATGATTCCCATATTTATAGCGTCTATACCACTACAAAATGCTGGTTTCTTTGCATCTTCTGCAATCTTTACTATCCCTTGAAGAAAAGATAATGTGATATTATCGTTGCTAACGAACAATGCATCTACATCTCTATTCAACTGCTTTGCAGAGCTAATTATATCTCAACCTGAATAAACAGGAACAGAAATGATTTGGATACCAAAGTTTGGTACACTACGTCTTATTATTCTGATTAACTCAAGAGAATTTGCTTCAGCAGGACTGTATAACACTCCAAGACTCTTTAGATTCGGCAATATTTTTTTGAATAGCTCTAGTTGACCCTCAACTGGAACCATATTTGATACTCCAGTAACATTTGCATTAGGCGCTCTTATATTCTTCATAAGCCCAGCACTGACAGGATCTGTCACAGAGCTAAACACAAGCGGTATATTTCCGTGATACCATTATAAGTGCTTGAGCAGCTTGCGTTCCTATTGCAACAACTACGTGTGGATTTTTAGATATAAAAACCAACTCTTCATTTACCTGCGCTATAGTTTTAATAGCTATCATTTAAGAAAGAATTGCATCTAGCATCCATATATTTTTTTCATGTTCAGCAAGTTGTGATGTGAAAAAATCTGCTGCTACAAAATCCGATATTTTTTCAGAATCTGCTATAATTGTTCTGATTAAATCAGAGAGAATTTTATTATCCTCCAGCAGATGTTTTAGCATAGATTGCCAATTTGCAGATATCTCAATACTGGACTTTATCATACTATTCTTATCAAACTCTGTGAATGAGGCATTTATGCTTTGATTTCGCATTACTATAAGCTCAGCTATGCCGTCTATTCTAGATTGCATGGTTTCATATTGCTCTTGAAATAATTTATGTAGTGAATGGAAGTGTGGTCCTGATACATTCCAATGACAAACTTGCGTCTTTAGGTAAAGGCTGTAAGTACTTGCGAGTATTGTATGTAAATCTTTCATCTTAACCTTCAATAGATTTGTGTTTAAGTTTATTTAAAAGTGGTTTGTTAAGTAATGCAAAGCGTTATTGTGCCTGTATACTTTTCCATATATGGCGACCAAGCTATTGTATAAGTCTTTTTATCCTAGTTTTCTATATTACTTCGTTAATTTCTTTGCAAATATGTAAAAGTATTAGATGCAGCAATTAACTTGTACTCTAAAAAATCATGTTCTAAAAATCCTTATATAAGCACTTTTGTTAATGGGGCCATATCAATGCGTGTTGCAATAGATGTGTTCTAATATATCGATATATCATAGTTTTATTGAATTTTAACATGTTGTTATTGTATGAGTGTAGTTATAGATTTTTGCCTATCTATCACTGAGTTGGAAGATTAAAATGCTGTGAGAATTGAGATAACTTTGCGCTGCGGAGATAAACAAAGATTATATTCTAATTTCTTATGTACGCATAGTTAAAAACAACTCTTTATTTATTATAGGTATACTCGTCATACTTTTTAAAATTTGTGTTGTCACAAGGCTCCTTATTTTATGCGAATTGCTAGTTCATTTTATAATTGGCAATTTGCGTTTCTTAGCTCTTTTTGAAGTATGATGAGTATATAACTTCGTATATTGCGCGGTTGATAAAGTCATTTCTTAAAATCCGTGCGCGTGCACTTTGCAGTCAGTGTCATACATAATAAATATCAACTCTTTATTTGTTAGAGATATATATGATCTTTTTAACCCGAATTATGTATTAGTAATATTCTAAGTATTAGCAATAGAGGGCTTTTTAGTATTTAACTGATAAGCAATTAAAGTAGCAATGATATGAATAAAAGCATTGACTAGTGACCTATGCCTTGAATGTTCAAGCTGAAGTTTATTTTTGAGATAGTCAAAGACAGTTTCTACAATAGAGCGCTTTCTTAGGAATATCTTTTTTTCTAGAGATAAAAGGTAGTTTTTCATCACTTTTTTAACTCCAGTGACTAATTTCAGTCCTAGCTTATATAGAGCTAAAAATAATGGTTTGGAGATATAACCTTTATCACCGAACAAGAGTCCTTTAATATTATCACTCATCATCATAACTTGCGATCTATCGTCCTTGTTACATTTGCTCAGTGATACTTTTACTAATCCTCCTTTTTCATTAATAATAATATGCAGTTTAAAACCAAAGAACCATCACTTCTTAGTCTTTCCTAATGCTGCTATACCTTTGAATACTTTGTTCCTAGAGATTCTTTTATGGTGGCAAACGTATATAGAGGTAGAATCTATATAAGAAATGTTGCTACTTTTAGAAAGCAAAGTATGTAATAAAACAGCTAATATCATTATTACTCTTTGCATTAATGCTACAAATCTTTCATAGCTTGGCATCAATGAAAATTCAGATCTATATAGCTGCAAATATGAATTATAGAAAATTTTAAAGTTTTTACATGGAGATTGTTGGAATAGTATTACTTATTGTTATTATTTCAGACTCAAAAAGTCCTGGTACTCTCGTCGGATTTATGCTTGTAACTTCTGAGATCGCTCTTTTATTTATCTCTTCTTTACACTCGCTGCTAAAATCATCGATGAAACAAAATAAATTTGTAATATCTTTTTTCATAAGTAGGTCTCGATTGTTACTTCAAAATTATCTTTACCTACATATCCATATTCTGGCAACCTTGCTTAATCCATAATTCGGGTTTTTAGAGTTCTGCAAATCTCCAGTTTGTAACGCATAATTGCTTCCATATTGAATTTTAATGTTTAAGTGCTTATAACTGCATGCTATTCAGTGCAAGAAAGAAATTATACGGTAATTGTGTTAATATTAGTAGATTTTGTAATTTAGCCAATCAAATATTTAGCTTGTCTTAATATTAAGGTTATGCCCATATGCTGAATATGAATAAAAGATTAAGGCAAAGAGATTTGAGGAGTTAGCTGTAGGAGTTATAGATATATTAGGATATTTCTAGCTATACCATTTTTTATGGCATTTATTGTTTATCTAATGGACTCTGAGAATCGTAAATCTAATAAAGGTTTTTCGGTAAAGATACTGCAAACTGTTGAACATCCAGCTCTTGATGCGACTAGGCATGACATTGAAGATTATCTGAAAGAATGTTGTAATGTAGCTGTGAATTATAAAACTGCGCAAGGAAGCCAAGAACTAGCAAAACAGATTGCTAGAGGATTTATTATGCACATATGAAGTTAGACTTCAAAAAGAGCTAGGAAGAACTAAGAGAGCATTTTTGTGGTTATACACTATTCTTGCTTTTCTTTTATGTACATAAAATGAACCAAATGATTTAATACGTACAGTACAATCATCTGCCGCTAGAGATTCTATAATAAAATCTATCACAGCATCTACTATATACTCAGCTTGAAATACATGCAGCCCAACTCGTTTTTTAATCTGACGTGTCAAATATTCCCTATTCACTGCCATGAGTTACCTTTTTACATCAATTTATGAAAATTCATCGAACAACCCTCTTGGCTAATTTAACAGATATTGTATTTGCGCCACATCGAAAGGCTTCCAAAATAAAATATAAAGGTAAGATATTGTTGCTCATCTCAAAAATAAGAAAACAAAAATCCAATGATTTTTCAACATAACACAATACCAATATATAACATGGATTGTTATTATCTCATATATACAAATAAACATCAAAAGATTTATATTTGTATATAAATCATCTTTGAGTTGTATTACTATCTCAGCACTGCATAACTTTTCATACTGCTCTGCCTATAAATGCACGCGCGAGGATTTTGAAAGCATGATTTTTTAGAGTGTAATAATTTCTACCTCAAATACTTCACATACCTACAAAGAAATTATATGGGATATTAGATAAAAAATGTTTATACAATGACTCGGTTAACAGAGTTATGACAAGATATATATTTTTAAACAAAATATTCCGAGACAGAAGAATAAAAATTACAACTTATGATAGATTTGCGCAAACTTCTATAAATTATAGATATTCATAATAACTCAAAAAGTACTTTACTTTACGCAGAATCAAATATAGATTCTCGTTGTCATATAGGAGTGTAGCTCAATTGGTAGAGTTCCGGTCTCCAAAACCGGCGGTTGGAGGTTCGAGTCCTCTCGCTCCTGCCAATTCATTTCATGTAAAATTAGTTTCTTTTTTCGTTTTCAAGAATACTCGTAGGAGATTGTGAGTGGCCACAGCCTTAATAACTGGCGGCGCAAGGAGAATAGGAAGATTCTTGACGCTTTATCTTATAAAGAATGGTTGGAACGTTATTGTGCATTACAATAAATCGCATTCTGACGCATCATCTATCAACTCTTCGCTTTCTGAAGAAGAAAAAGGCAGAATAGAACTAGCGTGTCTTGATTTTTCAACAGCCTCTTGTAATTTTCCTGCGCTATTTCATGCAACAAAAGAACCAATAAGCCTTCTGATCAATAATGCATCTGAATTTAACAATGACTCTATCCATTCTTTAAGCTCGGATAAGGTAAGCTCTTGTCTTGCTGTAAACCTGACAGCACCTATGGTACTTACATCTCTATTTGCAAAGCAAAACTTTCCAAAAAATGCTAACCCAAACATAATAAACATGTTAGATTGCAATGCAGATTCTTCAGTGAACAACTTTTGCACATATCGGCTAACAAAATTAACACTTACAAATTTTACCACAATGTCCTCAAAACAGCTTGCACCAAAAATCAGGGTTAATGGCATAGCAGTTGGATATGCACTAAAAAATGAACGACAGAGTCAAGAAAATTTTGAAAATGAAATCAAAAAGTCTATACTCGGCAGGCAAGTTAAATGCGAGGAGATCACAAGTACTTTAGATTTCATAATAAAAACACATTCAATTACTGGCCAGATAATATGTCTTGGTATTTAGGCTTATGATTTCAGAATATTACCTAGTTATAAAATCGATTCACATCATTGCAGTTATATGTTGGATGGTTGGCTTGCTATATCTACCAAGGCTATTTGTGTATCATGCCAATACAAGAGTAGGCTCTGAAACAGACATGACATTTAGAACCATGGAAAGAAGGCTTTTCACTTATATAATGACGCCTAGCATGATTCTATCTCTACTCTTTGGAATCACTTTGATCTATATAATCGGACTTAAGAGCGGCATCTGGCTCCATATTAAGCTGCTTTTCGTATTAATGTTACTTGCATTTCATCACATAATGGGGCGCTTTGCAAAAGCGTTTGCACTTGGTGCTAATAAGAAGACCACAAGGTTTTTTAAAGTAGTAAATGAAATACCATCTTTACTGATGATTTTCATAGTTTTTCTTGCGGTACTGAAGCCATTTTAAGCTATATTTAGCTATAATAAATGTATGTCTAAAACTATATTTGCACTATCTACTATATTTGGCAAGTCTGGAGTAGCTGTGGTAAGAATCTCAGGTCCAGATGCGAAGCTAACATATAGCAAGTTAGGAGGAAAGGAAGAACTCATTAATCGAAGAGCGACGTTGAGTCGCCTGTTTTCAGTGGATAAAAGTCATATAATAGATTATGCAATAGTAATTTTTTTCCAAAGTCCGGCAAGTTTCACTGGTGAGGATGTTTTAGAACTCCATGTGCATGGTAGTATCGCAGTTATCAACGACTTGATGCAAGAATTACATAAATTAGATTTTTTGCGTCTTGCAGAACCTGGGGAATTCACCAAGAGAGCATTTTATAATTCCAAATTCGATCTCACAAAAGCAGAAGCTCTAGCAGACTTGTTAGATGCAAAAACTGAGCTACAAAAATCTGTTGCAATACGCAACCTTTCTGGAGAACTTGAGAATTTATATGATGCATGGAGATCATCACTAATTGATATCTTAGTCACTTTGGAAGCATTGATAGACTTTCCTGAAGATGATATACCAGATAAATTGCTAAATAATATTAATTCTGAGGTTTTAAGACTAAAGTCAGAGATTACTAGATATATCAAGACAAACCAGAATAACACCTCATTAAATGATGGAATTAGAGTGACAATCATTGGGCCGCCTAACGCTGGAAAATCCACTTTACTCAATATTTTTTCTCAAAGAGATGCTGCTATTGTATCTGATATAGCAGGAACCACACGCGATATTATAGAAAGTAAAGTTGATATAGGAGGCTTTCCGATTGTTTTTGCAGATACAGCAGGAGTCAGGAAAACAATAGATCCTTTGGAGCAAGAAGGAATAAAAAGAGCTAAAAAATCATTATTGAATTCAGATGTAGCAATTTTTGTATTTGATGCAAGTAGTGAATCTGACTTATCATACTCAGAAGAACTGATCAGAGATTTCTCAATATCAAGAGATGATATATCAAGTTCCATAATTTGCCTTTTAAATAAGTCAGATCTGAAACCAGCAGCACAAGAAGTTAAAAACGCAATCTTGAATCTTGGTATTCCAGAATGCACTATGATTCCAATCTCACTAATAGATCAAAGCACTGCATTTGATTCCATTGCAGAAAAATTGTTGCCATTGATTAAAGCTAAGTACCATGTATCAGCTACAGAACCTGTGATCACAAAGCTAAGACATATTCACACCTTGAATGATTGCGTTTCACATCTTAGCTTATTCTCTTTAGAAAAACACTTGGAAATTGCAGCTCAAGACGTAAGATTAGCTGCAGACGCTCTTGGCAGATTAACTGGCAAAGTTAATGTTGAAGAGGTGTTAGATCGTATTTTTAGTAACTTTTGTATAGGAAAATAAACATTGAAACACAAAACATTATTCGTTTTTGATATCGAAACTATACCTGATTTGGTTACTGCATCAAATTTAATATCAGATGAAGCAGATGCTGATAATCCCGAGGCCAGCAGAGATTTTTTAACAGAAAAACTTAAAGAGTATCACCTAGACATTACTCAAGGAAAAAACTCATTCTTAAGACAGCCATTTCATAAAGTAGTTGCAATAAGTTTTTTAGAAGCAGATATAGAATATCAAGATGATTTTGAATATTATAAAATAAAAGATTTAAGATCAGGCGGCAGCGTAGAATCCAGTGAAAAAGACCTTATCACAGGATTGTTCCAATATTTAAGAAAGATCCATCCAAGATTTATAAGTTTCAACGGCAAAACTTTTGATATGCCAGTTTTGAAATATCGAGCAATGCTTTATAACATATCACTAGATTGGTTCTATAAATCAGGTGATAAATGGAATAACTACAGCAGTAGATATTCAGTAGACTGGCATTGTGACTTGCTAGAAGCGTTTTCAGATTTTGGAAGCTCAGCGAGAGTGAGGATGAATGAAGTATGTGCAATGCTGGGCCTGCCAGGCAAAATGGAGATTGATGGCAGCATGGTTGAGCAGATGTACTATGAAGGCAAGATTCAAGAAATCAGAGACTATTGTGAATTAGACGTATTGAATACATATATACTATATTTGCGCTATGCGCACCATATTGGCAAAATGAACCGAGACGGATATCTGAAATCTATCTCAGAAATCATATCTTTCTTAACATCAGGTAATAAGGAACATTACAACATGTTTCTGGAAAAATGGTTAAGCGGCGCGAGAGAAGAGGAATTTGAGTTATAAAAATAACTTGTACAAATTGATTCATTCAATATTAAACTGCATTCATTTATATGATACTAAAGTGTGCACTTTTTAAATAGAACCACATATTACATGCAATAATGTAAATCGATTATTTCTGATTTTGCACACTATATATTGCAATTTTAGTCAAAATGATGCAGTTACTAACTAACGGAGTTATTAGATTCATTAATAATACAATCTGTTTAATTTCAACGACGATGTAGAAGCATGACAAAAAATATACCAAATATATTGACACTACTGCGCATTTGCATGATACCAATTCTTATAATGTCATTTTATTTACAAGATAACTTTGCTCATTATATGGCAGCTGGAATATTCATATTTGCTAGCATAACAGATTATTTTGATGGATTTTTAGCAAGACTTTGGAGCACACAATCACGCTTTGGAGCAGTTTTAGATCCAACTGCTGACAAAATGCTTGTTGCTTCTGCCCTGCTTATGCTGGTACACTTTGATAAGGTATATGTTTTCCCTGCTATTGCTATATTATGTAGGGAGATATTGGTTTCTGGTCTTAGGGAACATCTAGCAGAAACAAAAGTTAGCATACCAGTAAGTAACATAGCAAAAATCAAGACTGTAATACAAATGATAGCCATCACAGTGTTATTGCTCGGCGAAGAGTGTACCGGAATACCTTATACTGATGCAATCGGGCAATTTTTGATATGTATTGCAGCCATATTGACACTCGCTACAGGTTATGTTTATCTAAAGGAAGGATTAAAACATTTATAAGTATGTATAGAGCACCACAGATTGCCGTAAAACTATGTGGGCTGAGCAATCGAGATAGTATATTATCCGCCGTACAGAATGGTGCTGACTATATAGGTTGCCATTTTGATACCGCATCCGTAAATTGCATTACCCCAATTGCAGCAAGGGGAATGCTAATGGATATGCCACTTTTAAATGTAAAAAAGGTGGCAGTTGTAAATAGAGTAACAAATTTACTGCTTAACAATATTATTTCATTATTTCATCCAGATTATATACAGTTTAATGGCTTTGAATCACCTGACATACTCAAAATTATCAAGTCACAGTTCAATTGCAAAATGATCAAGACATTTCATGTACAAAATTTTTATGATTTTGAGAAGACCATACCATATGACGACGTAGTTGATATGTTTCTGTTCAAACCATCAAACCAATTTGAAGAATTTACGGATTGGAATATCTTTCAAAAAATAGAGACAGACAAACCATGGATATTATCTGGTGACATTTCTAGGTATAACTTCCACTATATAGTCAGAGAAACAAACGCTAAGATATTAGATGTAGAAAGCGGAATTGAATCTATTCCAGGAAGACAAGACCCGATACTAATCAAAAGTGTTATAGAGTCAATACACAGTTATTTTTAATATTTATTACCTGCGCTTTCGTTTTAAAAAAATATAAAATGCACCACTTCCTCCATGATGCCGCGCTGCATGGCTGAAGTACAGTATTTCATCTTTCACAGACTTTATATTGACCCATTCTTGTATCATGCCATTGATTGTATCATTTTTTATTAAATCACATCTTTTTGCCCTACCCTTTCCTGTGATTACAAGAAGCAGTCTTTGTCCGTTTAAATATGCTGCAGTAACAAATTGTTCAAACATATAAAATGCAGATTCTATAGTATATCCATGCAAATCAATTGAAGAATCTATGTTGCACTTTCCTGATGATATGCTTCTAATTTTTTTATGAGAAAGGCATGAATTATGCGCAATAAGTAATTTGTCTCTATACTCTTCCAATAATCTAGCTGTTTTCAAAGCACGAGTAAGATGTAAATTCTCAACCTTCTTGACATTTAGATTCATCTTATTAGACACTTCTTTTCTAAGGCATGATTTTTCTTTATGTTGTTTTTCCTCTAATTCTTTAAGAGAACAGATATTATTATCACATAATGCTATATTATTAGACCATTTATAAGATTCTTCAATCGAAGAGTGCTTTATATCTTCTTTATATGATTTTATTGAAGATTTTTTAATTAAGTGACTCTTATTCTCCTTAATTTCTTTATCCTCTAAGAACTTTAACCACTCCAATATATCTTTTTTTGGGATATCTTTAGACATAAAAGCTATAAAAAGTGATATGTTTTCTTATAATACAAGAAGTCACAGCAATTTTTTGATATAAGATAACCTAGGCACTGCCGGCAAAGTGCTGTACTATTTTGCTACTTTAGTAGTGGTTTGCAATATATATACTCTGCAAAAATCGTTGAATTTTATATTTCAAAAACTTTAGGAATTGGCAAATCGCGTTAATAACATTATTCCTCTCAGGATATAGCTATCAATATACAAGCTCATCTAACCAGATGCTTACCATATCTTTACTAATTGTGTCAATTATGCAGTATAGGTGATCTTGACTCGCAAGTAGAAACGTTGTATAATTTGCCTCTGGTATATATTGCAATTCAACACTTTATAATTATTTTGTAACTTTGAAATTTTATGGCTAATCACAGATCCGCAATTAAAGCTCATCGCGCTTCGTTAAAAAGATCAAAAAGGAATACACAAAGAGTCAGTAGAATTAAGACTTTTACTAAGAAGTTAGAAGCTGCTATTGTAAAAAATGACGTCACTGATTTAAGGGCAATGCTTAGCACAGTCGAATCTGAAATCATGCGTGGCGTGAAGTTTGGTGTCTTGAAGCTAAATGCGGCATCTAGAAAAGTTAGCCAACTCACAAAAAAAATCAAAGCTCTAGAAAGCGTTTAATTTTACATTAACATGATTTTGTGCACTTAGTAGTAGCAAACTGGAAAATGAATTGTGACAAGGCTAGCGCTTCCCACCTTGTCTCCGCTGTTATGGAAGCATTCACAGGTAACATTACATGTGATATTGGTGGAGTAGAAGTTGTTTTTTGCCCACCGTATGTATATCTTGGCACTGTCTCTGCCATGATCAATAACTCACCTTCATATCAAAGAAGCTATACAACCATACATAGCCCTCTTCCTTATGATAACTCAGTGGTCGCCATTGGAAATCTAGATTCCACAGAAGCTGCTTGTAATATCACAAATCATTCTTCTGAATTATCGCTAAAGTTTACGCTTGGAGCACAGGATGTTTCTGAATATTGCGAATGCGGCCCCCATACAGGGCAGGTAAATTCGCGTATGCTCTTTGATCTTGGCTGCAAATATTCAATAGTTGGACACTCAGAGTGCAGGATCGCAAAATACGAATCTAACTTATCGATCTCAAAAAAAGTACGTTCATTGCTAAAGAGCAAAGTGATTCCTATAATATGTGTTGGTGAATCCACACAACAAAGAAATAGCGGAACTTATATACACGAAATTCTAGATCAACTTCATGGCTCAATTAATCTGTTGGATACAGAAAATATCAGCGATGTGATAATCGCATACGAACCACTATGGTCTATTGGTTCTTGCAACATCCCAACTCCAAGTGATATCAATGAAGTAGCAACCGTTATAAAAAATCACTATACAGGAATAAAATTTTTATATGGCGGCTCTGTTAATTCCTCAAACATTGACATGCTCAGCAGTATTAATAGTATAGACGGAATTCTTGTTGGAAACGCAAGTCTTGATGCACATGAATTCATAAAAATTATCCGTGTAGTTTCTTACAAAGCAAAATAGCTTAAACTGCAAAAGTCCAAGCTATTATTTGTAAATTTATGAAATGTGATACTGGAAATTTCTATCACTTGCATTTATTTGCCAGACTACTTGATCGTCTGCGTCATCACTCTAAGAAGCTAGAGGATTCGTATTTGTTGCAAGCAATTATGGTGCACCGAAAGTGCAGCAGAAAAAGTGACAAAATTGTCAAAAATCTTATGGATTTTATTAAGTAACGCGAGTTGCCGATTATTTGATAATTTGTAACTCGCTAAATAATGTACAAAAATTGAGTCAGGAGTAGTTTTCTACAATCTTCGAAATATAAAATTCAACGATTTTTGGAGTGCAGCAGTGTCAAAATGGTTATATGCACCTCTTTGTATGGTACTGTGAACAATGCTGTTGCCGAAAAATCTGCCATACACTCGTGTTATTAATTGGCAACTGGTGTTAAGTAGTATTTTTGCAAGTATCAGACAAATTATATACACGAAAATTAGCACATGGCTGCTACCAAGCTAATTTTGGTACATTTAACTTTCTACAAAAATTTATTTGCGCAGCAAATCGATTTTTGACGGATAGACTATAAAGTTTAACCTATTTTAAATGCTAAACCTCAACAAGTTCTATTCCATCTATGTTCTTCATTTTCTCTAAAGACTCTTTTTTCACAAATATTTGCTTCTGATGCGAAAAGTATATTTGAAACGTTTTATCTGAAATTTGATCAGTACCATCAGAGTATTTTAGTTTCGCTATGATATTGATTGGCACTCCAGATTCACAAGCTTCATTTGCTATCTTATCTATTACTTCTATTTTCGATACATAAACGTTAAAAGAAGAGTTAACCTTTGACAAATAATCATCAAGATCATGTATTTTTTCGATAATTATTTTAATTCCTGCCGCATCTTTTCTAGTTTCAGTCTCACAAAATACAGCACGTCCCTCAGCAATTAGATCTGCATTTTCATATAAAATCTGTTCATTAAATATAGAAACATCTATAATTCCGTTTGGATCTGACAATTGCAGGAATGCAAACTTACCTCTAGGAGTGGAACGTATTTTCTTATTGATAACAATCCCTGCTATGTTCATTTTGGCAGCGTTCTTGTCAGCTAAGCGCTCGATTAAATCTGAAGTTATTACCTTCGCTTTTTGTAGTTTAACTTTGTGCTCAGACAAGGGATGCGACGATAGATAAAACCCAAGTGCTTCAAATTCCATCTTTGAACCTTCTTTCTGATCCCAATCTTGGCATAGTTGTAATTCCGGCCTGAGGCAGTATTGCTTACCATCTTGAGCAAAAAGATCTATTTGTGAAGAAGAGTTGTTGTGGTAAAAATTTGAATATTTTATTAATGTATCGACATTTGAGAAAATCCGCTTTTTATTATCTGCTACAGAATTTAATGCTCCAGCTTTCGCAAGATTTTCTATAGCTCTTTTGTTGATAGTGTTATGCGAACACCTTTCAAGTACATCAAAAATGTCGGAAAATGGTCCATTTTCTTGCCGTTCTTTTACTAAGATTTCCATCGCGGAAATTCCAACATTCTTAATACCAGCAAGTCCAAACCTTATAGCATCTCCCTCGATTTTGCAATATGCTCCGGAACTATTGATATCAGGAGGCAAGATTTTTATTTTAAAATGTCTGGCATCTGAGCAGAACATACTTATCTTATCTGAGTCGTGTATCTCAAGGTTAATAGAGGCTGTAAAAAATTGCAGTGGGTAGTGCGCTTTTAGATACGCAGTTTGATATGAGATTACAGAGTATGCAGCCGCGTGAGATTTATTGAATCCATAACTTGCAAACTTCTCGACTAAGCCAAATATTTCTTGCGCTTGCTGTTTTTCTATTCCTCCTTTTACAGCGCCCGTCACAAAGCCTTCACGTAATCTCTCCATCTCAGCTTTGTTTTTTTTACCAATTGCCCTTCTGAGCAAATCTGCTTGTCCTAGGCTATAACCAGCAAGGATCTTAGCGATCTCCATAACTTGTTCTTGGTATATTATGATACCGTATGTTTCACTAAGTAACTCTTCAAGCTTCTTATGTATGTGAGATACCTTTTCAATTCCATGTTTTCGCTTGATATAGCTTGGTATATTATCCATAGGACCTGGTCTATATAGCGACGCAAGGGCCATTAAGTCTCCAATACAATCTGGCTTCAGATTTTTAATAGAGCCGCGCATGCCGACACCCTCAAACTGAAACACCCCTATTGTCTCTCCTCTGGATAGCATTTGATAAGTTTTTTTGTCGTCAAGGCCAATACTATTGATATCAAAAAATTTTGGATTATCCTTACTTTTATTTTCTTGCATAATGCTCTCATTGATAAGAGAGCAGGTTTTGGAAATTACAGTTAATGTTTTGAGTCCAAGAAAGTCAAATTTTATGAGACCAGCAGATTCAGCATATTTCAGTGAATATTGCACTGCTTGCATCATTGAATTCGCATCCTGATAAAGAGGAGCAAGCTCTATGATAGGGCGATCTGATATTACTATTCCCGCTGCATGTGTTGATACATGCCTATTTATCCCTTCAAGTTGCAAGCTAATTGAAAGTAATTTATCAATATCTGGATCATTTGCTCTTTGCGCTTGTAATTCCTTGTCTAATTTTATTGCTTCAGAGAGTGTAATTGGATTTGCTGGATTATGAGGAACAGATTTGCTTATCTTATCTATAAGACCATATGGAAGTTGCATAACGCGGCCAACATCCCTAAGCACTGCTCTTGCTTGCAATTTTCCAAATGTTATTATCTGCGCTACTCTCTCATTGCCATATTTTTGCTGTACGTACCATATCACTTCATCCCTGCGCTCTTGGCAAAAGTCGATATCAAAATCTGGCATTGAGACTCTTTCAGGATTTAAAAATCTCTCGAACAGTAGGCCAAATTTTATAGGATCAAGATCTGTAATTTCAAGAGCCCAGGCGACTATTGATCCAACACCTGATCCTCTTCCTGGACCAACAGGAATCCTCTGACTTTTACTCCATTTGATGAAATCTGAGACTATCAAAAAATACCCAGGAAAATTCATCTTATTTATAACTTCGAGTTCAAATTCTAGCCTTAAGAAATACTCTTCTCTCTCTTTTGAATCTGTGATATCACTAATTCTATTCTCAAGTCCTGTTTTGGCTGCATTGCGAAGAGCTTCAGCTTCACTAATGCTTTTTGTATTTCCAGAAATGTCTTGTGACTTTGTGGTGAACTTAGGCAGCATTGGAGATCTCTCCTCTGCCATAGCCGAGCATTTCATTGCAATCAATGCTGTATTTTCGATTGCTTCTGGCAAATCGCTGAAGAGTTTCACCATATCGCTTGGTGATTTGAAATAATTATGTATGCCTGCTTTTGGTCTTGTATCTTCAAGCAAATACTTACTTTCTGTTATACAAAGCAGCACATCTTGAGCAACCATAAGTTCGGGTGTGAGATAAGATATGGGGTTGCTTGCAACGATCGGTATATTATGCTTATATGCAAGATCTAAACATATATCCTCAAGAGCAAAATCTATTTTATCACTATTCCTAATGAACTCTAAAAAGAAATTATCTTCAAATTGTTTGCTTAGACTAACAACTAATTCCTCAAGTTGAGCAGTTTTGCCGGAATTAAATAGCTTACTTGTTATGCCTTGTGTAGTGCTTGGTGATAATAGCACTATGCCATCTGATTTTTGAAATAGTTGCTCTAGCGTAATATAAGATGTAACATCACCTTTTGTATCTAAAAATGAATGGCTTACAAGGTATAATAAATTTCTATATCCACTTTTGTTTTTAGCTATTATAAAAAAGTCGTGTAGATTTAATTGATTACCACTTTGTAGAGCAAATTGTTGCGGCAATAAGACATTCATTATACAGCCTATCAATGGCTTGATGCCGTTTTTTACACATTCCATGGAAAATTCTAAAGAGCCAAATAAATTACCGTAATCAGCAAGGCAAAGTGCTGGCATCTTATACTTTAGAGATTCTTTAACAAGCGCTTGAATTTTATTTGTACTTTTACCAAGAGAATAATCTGAGTGTGCTCTAAGATGTATAAAAAGGTTTTCTAAATTACTGGATGAATGCATTGATTGTTTGTTTGTGATTCAAAATTGTATCGACACGACATAATTCTATAACATATAATGCATGAACTTGAAACATCATGATTTATACTTCATTTTATTTTTGATGCTTTTCAAATTGTATACTTTTTGATACATTGCCCTGGATTATTCATTTGATTCGCCATTGTGATTAATATGGAAGACACGATCAATATTTCTCAAGAATTTTAAAACTTACTTTTATTTACTTACATGTTTTATATTCCAAAGTGGAAAGAGTTTTTTATATGGTGTTGTTGCCTACTTGCAATATATTTTGCACTTCCTAGTATGTTTATCGATAGCAGTAGTAATTTGCTTAATTACCTGCCTAAAAATACTGTGAATTTAGGTTTAGATCTTAGAGGGGGAGTTTCTTTATTACTCGAAGCAGACCTTGATAATTATAGAAAAGAGGTTCTGCAGCAAGCTTTTTCTCAACTAAAAGTGCAACTCAAGAAAGATACTATACATTCGGTAGAATTTGAACTATTACCTGATTTACAAGGAATTCAACTAAAGCTCAGAAAAGGGATGCCTAAGGACTTGCATGAACAACTCTTAAAAAAAGTAAAAGAGACTGTCGGGCAAAACTTTCGAGTTCGTACCGAAACAGAGCTTATATCAGTAAAGTTTGATAGTGATATTCTTCAAGAAGCTGAAGACAAGATAATGGAGCAAAGCATTGAAATAATAAGAAGACGTATAGACGAAAAAGGTGCTAAGGAGATTGATCTACAAAAACAAGGGGAAAATCAGATTTTACTGCAAGTTCCTGGGGCAAGTTCACCTGAACAAATTAAGAGATTGCTTGGCCGCACTGCAAAGCTTTCATTCCATCTTGTGGATCTAGAAATTACAAAAAAATTTCTTGAATCTAGGGTAAGACCTCCAATTGGGTTTAAAATTCTGCCGTTTAGTCTTGGTAACAGTGAAAGCAATCAGCGTTATTTAGCTGTTGAGTCAGAATCTATGCTCAGTGGTGACATGTTGATTGATGCACAAGTTGTAGTAAATGCATTGAAGCCTGCAGTGAGCTTTAAACTAAGTAGCGTTGGAAGTAGGATATTTGCAGATATATCATCAAAAAATACAGGTAAAATGCTTGCAATTGTTCTTGATAATGAGATTATAAGCGCACCTGTAATTAATGAACCTATAATTGGTGGTTCCGGAGTAATTTCAGGAAGCTTCTCTATGGAAACTGCAAATGAACTTGCTCTTATGTTTAGGTCTGGTGCACTTGCTACCCCCCTCAATGTAATTGAAGAGAGAGTAGTAGGACCAAATTTAGGCAGTGATTCCATAGAAGCAGGCGCACGCGCCATGATTGCTGGAGCTATTGTAGTGATTATATTTATGGTTGCATTTTATGGTGTATTTGGTTTAATAGCAGATATAGCAATGATAATGAATATATTTTTCATATTTGCTATGCTAAGCCTTTTAGACGCTACACTTACGTTACCTGGTCTTGCTGGCATAGTTTTTACGCTTGGTATGTCAGTTGATTCTAATGTTCTTATCTGTGAACGCATCAAAGAAGAGTTGCGCTTAGGAAAGAAAATGTTACCAGCCATCTCAAGTGGATATAAAGCCGCCTTCTTTACAATAGTCGATTCTAATGTGACAACCGTGATTGCAGGACTTGCTTTATATTGTTTTGGAAGTGGACCTATCAAAGGTTTTGCTGTGACATTAATAATAGGCATTGCCAGCTCTATGTTTACAGCTGTACTTTTGTCCAAGGTTCTATTACTCAACTGGTATAGAGTTTTTAAGTTAAAATGTTTGAAGCTTATTTAGATTAACTATAAATATTTTTCAGTACATATTATTAATGATAAATGAAGAGTTGTTATTTAATTTATGTACATACGAAGTGATACTTCCAAAAGAGTCAGGAAGAATGCGACATATGATATACAAAAATTACATGAAAAGCATTTTAAATGCGCCAATTTCGAAAAGTATGACGAGTATGCAGCTGCAAAAATAAGAAGATATATTTGACCAGTATAAGAACTTATTAGATTAGATTAGATTAGATTAGATTAATATAAATGAAGAAATATTTACTAGGTATTTTTTTGTCCTTTGCAATTCTGATTACAGGTTGCGGCAAAAAGGATGAAGAGAAAATGTTAAAATTTGCTGTATCGGCTGATTATCCACCTTTTGAATATCGTGAAGGAGCTGGTGCTGTTATTGGATTTGATATAGAGCTAGCTGGACTTATAGCAAAGCAAATGGATATGGAAGCCATATTTGAAGATATGAGATTCGCTAACATCTTTGCTGCTATACAAAGCGGCGCGGTTGATGCAGGCATCTCTACAATCACTGTTACAGAAGAGAGAGAAAAAAACTTTGATTTCTCAGGTGTATACTATAGAGAAGAGATTGCTATTCTTTTAAACAAAGGAGAACAAGCAATAACTGATAAATCTCAATTAAGAACAAAAAAAATTGCTTGTCAACTCGGAACAACTATGGAGATTTGGCTGAAAGAAAATGTGAAAGATACAGAACTTGTGCTTCTTGATAATAATCCGCAAGCTGTTGAAGCTCTAAAAGCAGGTAGAGTTGATGGCGTGTTAATTGATTTATTTCAAGCGCAAGCTTTTGCACAAAAAAATATAGAGCTTGAATATACTAGCATAGCAAAATCAGAGTTTGGCTATGCAATAGCTATTAAAAAAGGTTCAGAGCTCAGAGAAAAAATTAATTCTGTGCTTAGAGCATTAAATGAAAGTGGAGAGATTGCAAAATTAGCTCAAAAATGGCTGGGTGAAATTTAAGATATACATCCACAAACATAGGAGATTTTTTAGTTTAATTACTCATCTGATATTAAGTTATAAATGATATAAGTTATTTATGTATCATTTATTACTTTTCACCTATTAGAGCCTATGAACTGCACTAATGATTGATGCGTTGTATATTTATGTATTGTTTAAAGTTAAACCTTCAGCGATGTCTTTAAGATTTATTTATACTAATGAGAAAAGAGATTCCGCCACATATTTTAAACTATTCTAGATTTGATTCTGTTATAATAAATATTAATCTTTAGTGTGTTATTACTTCATAAGTCTGTTACGTCTTGCAGTGGTAGCTTCTTCTTATTTTAAGCTTGATTACAATGTACAGTTGATAGATTATTTTACAAGTGTAGTATTGTTGTAATACGGCCCTTTAATCTTTAAAGGATTATGTACGGCGTAATATATAATTAATATAATTAATATCATTTTAATATTATTTATATATGATTGCATTTCTGCGCAAATAAATATTTAATAAATTTTTGTTTTGCAATCTTAGTAAAATTGTAACATTCTATATTGGCTTGCTAACACAATTGGCATTTATTTATTCATTAAGGAGGAAAAGTGAGGGACGATAATATAGCAGATATCCAACCCTGCGTTGTAGTGGATGACGGTGTGATATCAGCGTCAGACCTTGTGTCATCGTTAAGGCATGCTGTGAATGTGAACAATGCTATCGATACTCA
Organism: Ixodes persulcatus; assembly: GCA_013358835.2. Lineage (NCBI taxonomy): Eukaryota > Metazoa > Arthropoda > Arachnida > Ixodida > Ixodidae > Ixodes > Ixodes persulcatus. Next base: position 129,955 of record JABSTQ010005687.1, read on the forward strand.
AGAGATTAATGTGAAATTATCATTTCAAGCATCTAATAATAACTCAGTTCTAAATGCTACGTTAAATATTAAAAAGATCAAAGAAGTTGAAGAATTAATAAACTCTAAAAATCCCAAACAGTCAGATGCTGATATACTACAACTTTGCGGCAAGAATATAGAGTTTTGGCAAGATTATGGTATTGCAAAGAATGGAGAATTTACCAATTTACCTACTGGCTCCACAAAGTTCAAACTTGCAAATACAACACTGCATAAGTTCTTTAATGTACATAGGATAAACAAGTATTCAAAGAAAGAAGAGATACAAGACGTCATTGGTTTATACAAGGATGAACATAACTATAATCAGTGGGTTTGTTCTGAGACTTATGATGGCTCGAGGAAGATTGAATCATTTCAAGATGGAGTAATCAGGTATAACGACGAAGGTTCATTAGACATAAGCGACTTTGTTTTTGTTGCTGGTAAATCTGGCGGAGCTAATTCCGCTGGTCAAGACGGCGGAATATATAGAAGAGGAGAGATAACAGCTCTAATTAAGCAAGAAAACAAAGGTGCTGATGTTGATAATGTTAGTAATATATGTGAATTTCTGGGCAGTAGGATGTTTGCACACGCAAAACCTAATTCTGGCGCAAAGGTATTTTTAGCAAAGAATTCTAGCAGCACAAGAATTCCGGACGCTGACGGAAGCAATATATATGTTGCTTCCATATTTTTCGATCATTATAAAGATTTGTATGTTGATGCATATAATATTCTTGGAAAGCGAGCACCAAAAGATAGACCTTGGTTAATTGGGCAAGATGCAAGTGTGTTTAATCAAACGATAACAAGTAAGAATTATAGTGGATTTTCTGATATAATGCCTCTGTCGCTACTTATCGGAGATTTTGATATACATTGGGGAAATGTTGGTGTTGTTAGAGATCCAAGTAAGCCAGACGTTCCAGCAAAGATGGTAAGAATAGATTTTGCTTGGGCGTTTAAAGGTGGTTTTGAGGATGAAGTCCATCCACATTCGCTTCTCCGTCACTTGCCTGGATTTGGTCCAACAAATCACTTTGTTGAGTATCCTGAAGAAATGAGGATAAACCCTGCCTTTGTTAGAGGTTTGAAAGATATATATGATTTCGATTTTACCATCGCTATAAAGGAGGGTTTTGACGAAGTTGGTCAGTACTATGGTATAGTTCCACTGCAAGAGTTTGCAAAGCAGGTTGCTACCATTGAGATCGCTAAAATTAATGATAAAGAAGGTATAGTAGAATCTCTAAAAACTCATTTTACAGAAAAGATGCAGAAGAGACAAACATCCCTTAAGGATTATGCTACTACGATAGATATCAGTCTTGCTTTTAATAAAAATGAGAAAGGTTCTTGGACTCTTACAGGATATCAAGATGATCATGGAAATCGCAGAACAGTTGAAGACATAATACATGAGAATCCGGAATACTTCAAAAGAATACTTACTGGAGTGGGAAAAGTAAGCTTAAAAAGAGATGAGCAGAAATCTTTTGGTGGGTTGATTTGTATGCTTGACGTATTTGGTATTTATAGAAAAATAAATGAAAGCAAGTGTACAAAGCAGCTTTTTGCCTATAAAGATCTTATAGATACAGAGATAAAAAGAAAGAAGATCTTGATAAATGAAAAAGACGGTCCTAGCTTAGAAAAAGAGAATGTTGTATCAAAACAAAATGCACAAGAAATAAAAGATCAACAGGAATTAAAGCATGAAAAAAGAAACGTTGAAATCACACCAAGTTCTCAAGAAATAACAAATCAGCAAGACTCAAGAAGTAAAAAAGAAAATGTTCAATCAACGCAAAATACACAAGACACAAAAAATGAGCAGAACTCACAGAATATAAAAGGAAATACTGAATCAACACAAAGTGCTCAAAAAGTAAACTATGCCGCACAAGATTTGAAGCAAAAAGCACATGTTGAAGCAATACAAAGTACTCAAAATTCTGGCAATAAGTTTGCTGATAGGGTTGGACAATCAGCAGTAAATAATAAAACTATTCAGTTAAAACACTAAAAGTTACACCTTCAATTTTTTGCAGATATAAAAGATGCTTGCTATGCTTCTTGCAAACACTGATAAATGAACATGGTTTTCATACTAGAATTAAACTATGTTTATCTGCCATTTATCACCAGCTTTATTAGTTCTTTAGCTGATCTATTTAGTCTATTCGTCAAAAATTGATTTGCTACGCAAATCAATTTTTGACGAATAGACTATCTAATATTTTTTATAAGCTCTCATCTCTTATTTCTATATTGTGCTCAGCTTTGCTGCATCTATATTTTCACTTTCAATACTTTGCATAAAACTTGTGAGCTAAATAGCGATATTTAGAGTACCACGATATACTTAAGTAATGCATCCCAAAATAAGCCTATGGCACTTCCTATAATACCACACATCAAGCTTACAACCCGAATTATGGATTAAGCAAGGTTGCCAGAATATGGATATGTAGGTAAAGATAATTTTGAAGTAACAATCGAGACCTACCTATGAAAAAAGATATCACAAATTTATTTTGTTTCATCGATGATTTTAGCAGCAAGTGTAAAAAAGAGATAAATAAAAGAGCGATCTCAGAAGTTACAAGCATAAATCCAACGAGAGTACCAGGACTTTTTGAGTCTGAAATAATAACAATAAGTAATACTATTCCAACAATCTCCATGTAAAAACTTTAAATTTTTCTATAATTCATATTTGCAGCTATATAGATCTGAATTTCCATTGATGCCAAGCTATGAAAGATTTGTAGCATTAATGCAAAGAGTAATAATGATATTAGCTGTTTTATTACATACTTTGCTTTCTAAAAGTAGCAACATTTCTTATATAGATTCTACCTCTATATACGTTTGCCACAATAAAAGAATCTCTAGGAACAAAGTATTCAAAGGTATAGCAGCATTAGGGAAGCCTAAGAAGTGATGGTTCTTTGGTTTTAAACTGCATATTATTATTAATAAAAAAGGAGGATTAGTAAAAGTATCACTGAGCAAATGTAACAAGGACGATAGATCGCAAGTTATGATGATGAGTGATAATATTAAAGGACTCTTGTTCGGTGATAAAGGTTATATCTCCAAACCATTATTTTTAGCTCTATATAAGCAAGGACTGAAATTAGTCACTGGAGTTAAAAAAGGGATGAAAAACTGCCTTTTATCTCTAAAAAAAAGATATTCCTAAGAAAGCCCTCTATTGTAGAAACTGTCTTTGACTATCTCAAAAATAAACTTCAGCTTGAACATTCAAGGCATAGGTCACCAGTCAATGCTTTTATTCATATCATTGCTACTTTAATTGCTTATCAGTTAAATACTAAAGAGCCCTCTATTGCTAAGACTTAGAATATTACTAATACATAATTCGGGTGTTAACACTGCATTCACAAGTACAGACGTACGGATTTTTGAGCGCATGATTTTTTAGAGTACCAGTTAATTGCTGAATCAAATATTATATATATTTGGAAGAAATTAACTAAGTAATACTTGAAAATCATGCAAAAAAGGTTTGCGAAAGTGACTTTGCTGGTAGTGGAATTTTTGACTCATCTTATTACAGCTAATAAGTATATTATTGATGATGATTCGTATAGTAAAAAAACAAGGATATATCGCGCTTTTTCATGAAAAATTTGTATTATTTATAATATATAAAAGAGCATTTTTACACTTTATAAGTGTAAATTAATTGTATAGTTAAAATGCATATTGTATCCATAATAACTGCCAAGGAGTGATTAGTATGAGATCATTTACCGCTAAAATAGTGCAAATTATTGTGTTTGGTATAGTTTCAGATGCAATATTAGGAATATTGATAGTATATATATTGGTTATGAAGATACTAATATGATGGCTTCAATAAAGGGGAATATTTTTTCAGGTCTGTATGTCTTTGGGAAGCATATTATGAAATATTTACTCAGCTTATTTGTATTTAGGTTTGTTGATAATAAGCTTTTATCTTCTTGTATGGGAGCAGGATTAACATCTGTTTTGTTTGAAGTGATATTTAAATTTAATGATGTGACTTTAGAAAGTAGTCTTGCTTATATGATTAGAGGATGTTTAAAGTCACTGATATTCAAGTTGAATTCACCAACACATATGATTGGTGCATTAACTGAAGTCTTTGGAGAGTTCACAGGTGAGTGGATAAAGAGTAACATAATAATACGCAGAGCAATTTGAATTTAAGCAATTAGTTTACTGATGATATTTTTTGTAATCAAAGTTATTACTATAAATATGATCATTGGATGAAATAAGCAAAATTGCTTACTGTACTATTGCACTGCGTGTAAAGTCACTTTCGCAGACCTTTTTAGCCTTATTTAGTCTGTCCGTCAAAAATTAGCTTAAAGATGAGGCCCTGCCCTAATTTTCGGAGATATAATTTATCTTGTACTTAGCAAATGCTACTTAACAAAATCTATAAGTTTTTTGGCAGTTTTGCCACTTTTCCTGCTGGATTTTCGGTGCGCCATAGTTGTTTGCAGGCCAAGATCAATCCTGTGCTTCGATAGTTATGACGCAAAGACTATTTGCAAGTATTACTTCGTTAATTTCTTCGCAAATATATATAATATTTGACTTAGAAATTAACTGGTACTCTAAAAAATCATGCCCTTCAAATCCTCGCGCGTGCACTTACTTGAGCGCAGTGCCTAACAAAATCCATAAGGTTTTTGGTAATTTTGCCACTTTTTCTACTAGACTTTCAGTGCATTATAATTGCTTGCAACTAATATAAATCCTGCGCTTCTTAGAGGTATGATGCAACGAATACCTACTTTATAGTGCTTTAGCTATATATATGCTCCTCTTTGTATCGCAAAAAAATCTGCTATACACTTGGATTATTAATAGGTAACTTGGGTTAGTTATTGGTGCAAACGAAATTAATTCTGTTTATGATAAGATTTTGCAGTTTAGATGCAGCTTCCGAGTCTGTTTCTTCATCGCCCCAAGCAGATTTGAAGAATAATTGTTTTAAAGCTGTGACATTTACTGAATAATTATCATTTGAATCTTGTAATAAAAGGATGCGATATTTTTTCTCTCTTGTTTGTTTGAATACTGCCAATGTGTAACTGCAGTGCCAGACTCTTTGTCAGTAAAAGCTATTTGAATATTTGACAGAGAATCAAGCATAGTATTCCATACTAGGTTTTTACTGCAGTTTGAGGTTTGTTTCTTTGGTTTTGCAATAACATAAGAGTTATCTGTTGAACTATATATTGTAAAACCACTAGTTTCACCTCCAAGCAAGCTTCCAACTCTTTTATTCTCCACTTCTTCTTTGGAAGGTGGAAAAACAGGGTTTTTCTGGCTTATATTAGTACAAGCAGGCAGAAGTAATAGTGAGCATAAGGTAAACAAAAGATTTAGTCTGTATTGTCTATTCATAAATTTAATTGCTAATTGTTGTAGTATTCTTAGTTTATATGTCCATCAAAAAATCGATTTGCCGCGCAAATAAATTTTTGCGGAAAATTAAATGTACAAAAATTAGCCTAAAGCCTCTGCCCTGCGCTAATTTTCGGACATATAATTTGTCTGTACCTAGCAAATACTACTTTAGGCACTACCGACAAAATCCATAAGGTTGCCACTTTTCCTGCTGAACTTTCGGCACATCATAATTGCTTGCAGGCCAAGATAAATCCTCAGCTTCTTAGAAGTTATGACGCAGGCGACTTAATACCATTCTCTCTACTCTAGTAATTATCTTTTTATACTGCTTTGAGCTATAAAAAAGCAAAAATTTTAATATAAAATTATCTTCGATAATCTGATAGCTGTTTCTTTTGTGGCAACGGTTAATTAGAATGTAATTTCTTTGATCACAGCTTGTTGCAATATAGACAGTATATTACTCCAAGCCCAATATAACACCAATCCAGAAGGGAAAGAGGCAAACATGAACAGGAATATTAAAGGCAACATCTTCATAACCTTGGCTTGAGTTGGGTCAGACGGCTCTGAGTTTAGTTTTTGTTGTATATGCATGGTTAGAGCCATTATGATAGGTAGTACACCAATCATCAAAAATCCTGGAGGATCCCAAGGAATCAGACCAAACATATTAAATAGACTTGTAGGATCGGGGGCGGATAAATCGTGGATCCAAAGCATGAATGGTGCATGTCTCATCTCTATCGTAACATATAGAACTTTATAAAGAGCGAAAAAGATAGGCATCTGTACTATAATTGGCAAGCAACCAGACATAGGGTTAGCATTTTCCTTTTTATAGAGCTCCATCATTGCTTTATGCATGCTTTGCATATCATCTTTAAATTTTTCCTTAATTTTGGCCATTTGCGGCTGCAGAGCTTTTAGCTTATTCATACTGAGGAAACTCTTATATGAAAGTGGAAAAAGGAGTAACTTTATTACGATTGTTAAAAGAATAATTGCATAACCAAAATTACCTAAAATCTGATAAAAATAGCTCAGCAACATAAAGATAGGCTTGGTAATAAAGTATAGTATTCCAAAGTCAACCGCTCTATCAAATAATTCTATATTATAAACTTTCTCATAACTCTCTAGAAGTTTAAGCTGTTTAGGTCCAATAAATAGATTATAGCTGTTATCTATGGAGTTGTTAGACAGTATAAGTTGAGCTTCCAATATCCCATCTATCTGAAATCTATCTCTATCACTTACCTTAAAAGAAGAAATTTTTGCATTAAATTGACTACCTTTCTGAGGAATAATAGCTGTGAGCCAATATTTGTCTACCCAGCCAAGCCAGCCACTTTGAGACTTATAAGTTAAATTTTTATTATCTTTGATATCACCAAACGTTACTTCATGTAATTTGCTATTTAACACACAAATTGCTCCTTCATGCATAAGCATGTTAGTGTTCTTACTTTCAGTAAACGTGCGATTAACAGCGAAATATGGGTGAAGCGAAACAGCAGAACCACTATTATTTTGTACAGACTGCTTTATGTTTAACATATATTTCTCATCAAGTGAGAATTGAAGTTTGAACGTAATACCAGTACTATTTTTCCAATGCATATTTACTGAATTCATTGGAGATAAGTTATTCCCGCTATGTTGCCAAACGGAGTTTTTAGTAGGAAGCTCTACTTTTTGTCCGGATGAATCAAGCCAACCAAATTCTACAAAAAATACCTCATTAGTATTTCCTGGAGAGAGTAACACAACGTTTTGTGAGTTTGGATCTGCAGTTTCTGTGTATTTCTTTAAAATGACATCATCCAGCCTTCCACCGATCAGGCTTAGCGAGCCTTTCATTGTATCGCTTTCTAAGCGTATTCTCTTTCTCTCTGAGAATCCATGTTGTATTACATGTTCTCTAGGTAAAATTTCAATTGGTTTCTTTATATATTCTAATGTTGTAATATCTCTGTTTGTATTATTTTCTGTAACTTTTGTGTTTGTTTCAGGCGTCATAATGAAGTTTTGCCACACTGTTAAGATAATTAGAGATATTATAAGTGCTATTAAAAGTCTTTGATTTTGTGTCATCTTCTAGAATAAATATTTTACAGATACTCTACTTACGAGTTCAAGGGGTGTTTTACTGCTTTACTACTATGTTTGCAAGTTCATTTTTATTTTAAGGGAATATAAATGTAAAACCTTAACGGCACATTATAGTTGCTGATTTGAAGTATTTCGAGTATTAAAAAGTTGAGAAAGAAGTGAAGAGAGTGCTTCATTAAGAACAGATTCTGAGTGTTCTTCATCACACATCTTATTTTTCATGAATGCCGATGCAATCTCTATGCTCATTTGTAAAATTTCAGATTTTAATTTGATGATTAAGTTATCCATGTTACGCGCTGCAAGGTTATGAGCGCTTTGTATATCACGTTTCATATCTGATTGGATCTTAGAATTTATATTTTCAAGTAGATGTTTGACTTTCTTTTCTGACTGTTTTGCTATGAGATCTCTTTGTTCTACTGCTTTTGTATATTCTAACTTAGCCTCCTCTAGCATTTTCATAGCTTCTGCTCGTATTTTTGTTGCTTCTTCTATATTGGCGCTGATCATCTTTATTTTATTATCCAAGATTGACGCAATAGCCTTTCTACCTTTTGGGAAAACTGCAGCAACAAAAATGAAAAAACAAATGGAAATAAAAAACTCCTCGTTAAACTCAAACATACTTAGGAATACCATCAAAAATAATTTTATGCACAAGCTCTAAGCTTATCAGTTTTTATACATAGAAAGATTTACACATTCGTCATACTTTAAAGATTAGCGTCTTTAAAATTCTCCTTATGTATTTTGTATGCAACATGAGCTGCTGATTCATAACACAAGTATATGGTAGATTTTTTCTGCAATACAAAGAAGTGCATACATGGCACTTTAGTGGTGACTGCAACATATTTACCATGTAAAACATAGTTGAATTTTATATTTCGAAAATTTTAGAAAAGCTGCTTCTTGACTCAATTTTCAAAACATTGAGACGAGTTGCTAATTATCAAACAATTGGTAACTCGCGTCTCCTAACCTTTATTAAGTTTAACTTCGTATGTACATAAATACCAACTCTTCATTTACCGGAGCTATAATCTTTTGCGTAGGTACATATACCATAAGCTATAGCTAAAACACTATAAAATAAGCATGGCAAACAAGCATTTAGAATAAATTTTTACTCACTTGAAATAGGCAATATCACTCTATTTTAGGTGAGAGACTGACTTAAAATTTATCAAAAAGACAAAGTTTAGCATAACTCTTTTATGCTGCCTTAGCTATATAATGGCACAAAAGCTAGATAATAACAACGCATACAAATATCGTAATACAACAAAGTACGGAATAAGAATATTGCAAGCGATATCATTACGAAATCTTATTCTTCTGCTGAAAGAAATGCAAAATTTCATTCTTTACATCATCTGCAACAGATGGCACTTGCGCGCGTATTTCTTGTTCTAGGTCTGCTAACTTTTTAGATTCTGCTACTAAAAATGCTTTAACTTTATCATTAGATATAGCAACAGCTTCTTCCATCATTACTCTAGCTTTAGCATCTGCTTCTTTTTGTAGTAACACAGAATGCTCCCTAGCTTGATGCATAATTTGAGCAATCTCAGATTTCAATTTTTGGCATTCTAAAACAAGAGTCTTTGACTTTACTATCGCATCATCTACAATAGCGTTGCGCAGCGCTATTTTTTTAGACATTCTAGGGAAGAAAAAATATCTAACGAAACAGTATAGAGCAGAAAAAACCAATATTAGCCAAACAATCTGCATCAAATACGTGGAAATGTCTAGTTGTGGCATTGGCAGACAGTATCAAATCATTATTAACTAAAATATATAAGTAGAGTCATCAAGAACGCAAATATACCCATAGCTTCTGCAAGGCCAGCGCCTATATATGCATACTTGCTAAGCTGGGACTCAGCTGAAGGATTGCGCGCTATGCTTTTTATCAACGCAGCAAAAATATTACCCACTCCAATTGCAGCGCCTAGCATTCCGAGGGTTGCAAGACCTACTCCAACATATTTTAGTGATAACAATTCCATAAAAAACATTCCTCAATTATTAGTAAATATAAAACAAACCAGAAACTTATCACAATAGCAAATATCACCTAAGTATCGCTTTAAATCAATAACTTAATTATACAAGTAGTATAAATTTCTAAAGGATTATGTCACAACATTTCCTTAAAAGCGAATTTAGAACTATACCAGGTTACTTTAAAACAGATAGATGTCTCAATAGATAAAGTAACAAAAGAAGTTATTGGAATTATTACAAGAGGCTAGAATAGCATAGAGATAGATAAAATTAGTGTAAATTTAAAGCATCATTTAGATATACACACGTTAAAATAGAAAAAATATAAGCCTGTAAAACTGCAACAAATATCTCAAATCCTGTAAGTAGCGTCAGTAACATAAGTGGAAAAATACCAAAAAATCCTGCCATAATCGCCATAGATGCTAGAACCTTAAGCACAACATGTCCTGCTATCATATTTGCAGCAAGACGTATAGAAAGGCTAACAGGCCTTGCAAGATATGCGATCAATTCTATCACAAAAAGCATAGGAGCCATTAAGATAGGTGTGCCAGACGGAACTAGCAATGAGAAGTAGTGCATTCCATGCTTGCAAAAGCCTATAACTGTAACGCAGACAAAGATGAATGCTGCAAATGCCATAGTGACTGCTATATGACTTGTTACGGTAAATGCATATGGAAGCATACTAAATAGATTGCAGAATAATATAAAAATGAACAGAGAAAAAATGAAGGGGAAATATTTACGAGCCTCGCTACCGGCTGTACTTTTTACCATATTTTCTATCATATCATACAATACCTCGACAGCGGCTTCTAGCCTATTTGGCACAGCCTTGCTAGAGCGAGTTCCCAAAAAGAGAAATAGAGCAGTGATGAGAAGCACAATCAACATCATGAGTGAAGAGTTGCTAAATGAAACATCAAGTCCTGCTACCTTAATAGGAAGCAAAATTTTTATATTAAATTGCTCTAGAGGGCTATGCATAAGATGTTCTAATATCTACTTATGTTATAAATTCCAGCGAACAAGCCTAATATTGTAAAAATAAACAAAAAAGCAGGCATTGTGCCAAAGTATAGATCAACATAATAACCTACAAAAACACCTATTGCAATCCCAGCAAGTATGTTTATTCCACTGCCACTTTTATTTGTTGATTTTTTTTTATAATTGGCATTCAAAATACCACCATGTTTTGCTTGCATGCGTTCTTGGTAGCATGTTTTAGATTCTAAATCATCTATCCTAGATTTGATGCTATCTTTATTTGACATTGTAAAATTAGGGGATTTTAAGAAGATTATGCAGTTTGAAAGGTAGTTGTGCAAGATTTAATACAGCTCAAATGCTAGAGCAAAATGCTAAATACAGTGAATTTTGACCCACTCACGTGCAGCTGAATTTACAAAAAGATAATACAGATATCAAGCAAAGCGAATTAGAGACAGTTGTCCGAAGCTAGAACGAGCTTGAGCATTAGAGCGATTAATCTTCCTATAGCTGTATAAAATATCAGAATTTGTATAGGTATCTATGCATAGATCTTCTATTTCAATACCCATCTCAGATAATACTGATCTGCAGTATCCAGGTAAATCAAACAGATACTTTTCTCCGTTATTTTTAAAGAAAGTGCTGTTACTTTTAGATTGTTTTATAAATCTGTCATGTAAGTCATATGATACCTCATAGCTATATTGTCTAATTGATGGGCCAAGACACGACGCAATACTACTGACATTTGCACCTAAGGATTCCATAGCGAGCACAGTGTTTTGTAAGATGCCACTGAATGCACCGCGCCAACCCGCATGGGCGGCTCCCGATATTTTATTTTTCTCATCGTATAAGAGTATAGGTACGCAATCAGCAGTCTTAACGCCAATCACAGCCCCTGGAATATCTGTTACTATAGAGTCAGCTGGCATATCGCTACTAAACATAGCCGCGTCCTTGCGCGACAATACCAGCACCTTATCTGTATGTTCTTGTTTAGGCATTGCAATTATGTCACCATCGCAAATCTCAAAAATATTGCTTATATACTCAGCTCTGGAGCGTTTTTCTACCAACTCTGCAAAATCTAAATGCTTCAAAAAAAAATAACCACACGCACCGTGAGAACTCAAAAGCCCGGATTTTATATAATGCTTTAGCATATATATTCCGATGCCGTTACATTATTGTACGAGTATATAAATCGTATTTTTAGCAAAAACTGTGACATAATTACTACCATTACTTGCGATTTACCGCCTCTTTCAAGTCTTTTCCAGGAATAAACTTTGGTCTTTTGCAAGCTGGGACGTTGATCTTTTGTCCGTTTTGTGGATTGCGTACGACCTTAGCTCTAACATCTGCTACTTTAAATGCTCCAAAACCAACTATCCTGATCTCATCGCCACTTTCTAGCGCTTTTTGTATAGTAGAAAGTACAGCAGAAACAGCATCCGCAGCTTTAGTTTTAGAAACACTCATAGCGCCAGCAACAGCTTCAATAAATTCAGTTTTATTCATTTATGATCCTCAATTATGATTATTTTAAGATGATAATTATCTCGACAGAGTATTTCAGACGCAAAAACATATCAAGATAATTTTAGGCTAGGCCGTGAAAATCTTATAAATTTTGTGCTTTTGTTTACCCTTAATGGCAATTTGGCTAGATTATACGCCTTAAGATTGTTAATAAAGTCATAGTATGTGCGAAACTAATTCTTTAATGGCATAAGGTTTTACTGTATAGATTATGCAAGATTGCTTAAAGACATTAAATATGTGTTTATTATGTATATCATAATGAAAAATTTATAAAAATATGATATTATATGCCGAAAGAAATCCCATGCCGAAATTTTCAATTGTACTTATTACGCCAAGTGGAATATTTAAAGCTGTTCCTAAACAGGCGCACTTTATTTTTTGACCTGATAATAAGCTTTTTACTATACCTATTCCGCTGATTGTCATTACTGTAAAAGTGACGATATTTGTAAAAAGTGGCAAAAATACGCATAGATACGATATTCCAAGGCTGAATTCGATGAATGGATAGCAATATCCATAAAATCGAAATTTTTGCGCCAAAAGATCATATACTTCAAATGCTTTGACAAATCCATTTATATCGAGAAATTTGAAAAGTGAAAGAAATATGAAGAAATATGCCATGAAATATTGCATTAATGTACCACCATTAGCATTATACATGGCAATCATCATTGTGCAAGATAGCACAAAACAAAATATCAAAATAATAAAAAGAGAGGTGTATTTTGATAAGTAATCAGTTATTTTTTGCATAATTCCTCCATATAATGACATGATAGCGCTTCGCTTTTATAGATGATACATTTTTAGAAAAAGCAGTAAGTCTTAATACTTTTGGAGCTATAAGTTCATCATATAAAATAGAAGGCGAATCATAATTTGTTAAATTGTTGTTATTTTGCTAAAATTAGTGATGCTTTATAATTGAAAAGCAATGTTAGTAAAATTAAACATTTTACTAATTTATTTTTTTGTGAAGATTATTTTTATATTATCGTCTGCTTTGATCAATCATTAATTTTTGATGACGACTTATTAAACCCGAATTATGGATTAAGCAAGGTTGCCAGAATATGGATATGTAGGTAAAGATAATTTTGAAGTAACAATCGAGACCTACCTATGAAAGAAGATATCACAAATTTATTTTGTTTCATCGATGATTTTAGCAGCGAGTGTAAAGAAGAGATAAATAAAAGAGCGCTCTCAGAAGTTACAAGCATAAATCCGACGAGAGTACCAGGACTTTTTGAGTCTGAAATAATAACAATAAGTAATACTATTCCAACAATCTCCATGTAAAAACTTTAAAATTTTCTATAATTCATATTTGCAGCTATATAGATCTGAATTTCCATTGATGCCAAGCTATGAAAGATTTGTAGCATTAATGCAAAGAGTAATAATGATATTAGCTGTTTTATTACATACTTTGCTTTCTAAAAGTAGCAACATTTCTTATATAGATTCTACCTCTATATACGTTTTCCACCATAAAAGAATCTCTAGGAACAAAGTATTCAAAGGTATAGCAAGCATTAGGGAAGACTAAGAAGTGATGGTTCTTTGGTTTTAAACTGCATATTATTATTAATAAAAAAGGAGGATTAGTAAAAGTATCACTGAGCAAATGTAACAAGGACGATAGATCGCAAGTTATGATGATGAGTGATAATATTAAAGGACTCTTGTTCGGTGATAAAGGTTATATCTCCAAACCATTATTTTTAGCTCTATATAAGCAAGGACTGAAATTAGTCACTGGAGTTAAAAAAGGGATGAAAAACTGCCTTTTATCTCTAAAAAAAAGATATTCCTAAGAAAGCCCTCTATTGCTAATACTTAGAATATTACTAATACATAATTCGGGTTATTAAGATCTTCAAGATCTATTATAATCAAAAGAAAGATAAGTTTGCTGATGCGAAAGTTGATTTGCGTGGTAGTGGAAAAATAGTGCAGTTATGTTTCACGTGTTGGCATGGCCTTGTTAATCAAGTCAATTTAGGCGAGTTGCTTAATTATCAAATAATTAGCAACCCGCGTTGCATAAAGAGTATTTTGACTATGTCAATTTTTGAAATATTTATTCTTTAGATTTAAGTCTGCTGATGTCTTGCTTTATCCAACAACTATAACCAGTGCTGGGCGTAGCAAACGTGAATCTATAATATATCCTGCTTGTACGACTTGAGCTATTGTATTTTTCTTCTTTGTTGCGTCTTCTTGCTTGCTCAATGCTTGATGATACCTGTGATCAAACTCGCTTTCTATCTCTGGGTAAATTCTTTGAATGGCATGTTTTTCGAATGCACTTAGCAATATTTTCTGTGTCATTAAAACACCATCACTCATGCTTTGCATTTCTGGCGTAATTTCAGCGTTATCTGAGATGTTTTCTGTTACTCTATACAAGTTTTCTAGAACCTCAACTAATTCTTTTGCAAAGTTCGCAATGGCATACTTTTTTGTATCATCGAGCTCGCGCGCAAAGCGTTTCCTGAGATTATCATTCTCTGCAATCTCTAAGAGTAGCTTATTGTTCAACTCTTTCACAAGATTCTGCAGTTCTGCTACTTGATTTTTCTGCTCATTTTCTTTTTCTTCCACAACTAGTTTTGAATCTTCAGTAGTTACGTCATGATTCTCATTTTGTTGTAATGTGGCATTATGCTCTTTTTCAGAATGGTTTTCTTGCTGCATTTTATTTTCCTGGAGCTTATCTGTTTGCATGATTAATACGTTTTCAAAAAGTATTTTGACAAATTCTCAGTATTAGATAGTATACCACTGAGACGATTTCAAGGCAAAAAACAGCTTTGGTGAAATATTGAGTTTGAATTGTTACATAACTGTTTTAAAATCGCAGCTGCTATGTAACACGAGTTAAAGTATTTCGTTATGAATTTACCTTTATTGAAAAAAGTTTTGAGAGTAGCAAATCGCTTGCGTATTTAATTTAATATGGTTAGTTTTTCAAGTTATTATACTATTGCTATCAAGCGAGAATATAAGAGAAGTTTCACTATTTTTAGAATAAACTAAATGCTGATTTTTATTTAACTTCGGATAGACTAACTATGCCCTATGTTCATTTATATACAAGCTTGAAAACATAGTGATGAATATGCCTCCGGTAAATGAAGAGTTGATGTTTATTATAGCACTGTTAACAATGCTGTATACAAAAACGCCGTTGTAGCTCAGTTGGTAGAGCAACGCATTCGTAATGCGTGGGTCGGGGGTTCGACTCCCTTCAACGGCACCAAACGTCGGGTTTTATTATAATTTACTTTAACTTTAGGTAAGGGAGTGATACATGGAGCTTTTATTTTCTTTGGCTGTTATTATTTTTATTTTAGCGTTTTCTGCTATCAAAATTGTTCCGCAACAAGAAGCTTGGATAGTAGAGAGATTTGGTAAATATCACCAATCCATGGTTGCTGGTCTGAATTTTATTATTCCATTCATCGATAGTGTTGCATACAAGCATACTCTAAAAGAAAGGCCGATAGATGTTCTCGAACAAGCTGCTATTACAAAGGATAATGTGACTTTATTGCTTGATGGGGTTCTTTATGTTCGTATAGTAAATCCTGTTGATGCATCATACGGTGTTGAGAATCCTTATTATGCTGTTACACAGCTTGCACAAACATCAATGCGTTCTGCTATAGGAAAAATTTCTATGGATAATACATTCGAAGAGCGCGAATTGCTGAATGTACAAATTGTAAATGCGATAAATGAAGCTGCTACTACCTGGGGCATACAATGTATGCGCTATGAAATACGAGATATTAAGCCACCAGTTGGTGTTGTGAAGGCGATGGAGACGCAGGTTGCAGCAGAGAGGCAGAAGCGTGCGGTTATACTTGAGTCTGAGGGGCAGAAGCAGGCAACTATTAACTCTGCAGAGGCTAGAAAGTGTGAAGTTGTACTAAGTTCCGAAGCTATTATGACGGAGCAAGTGAACAGAGCAAAAGGTGAAGCTGAAGCAATAGAGATGATTGCGAATGCGACTTCAGTAAGCATAGTAAAAGTTGCTGCTGCTATCCAGAATAATGGTGGATCTGATGCCGCAGCTCTTAGAGTTGCAGAACAATACATAGAGGCATTTAAACTTCTTGCTAAGGAGAATAATACTCTTATTATTCCTTCTAATACAGGAGATGCAAGTGCTATGGTTGCGCAAGCTCTTGGCATCTTCAAAGGAATGAAGTCTTAGGATATGGTTTGAATAAAGCTTGCTTTGCTAAAAATGCTAAAAAGTATTATTTTTTGTCAATGCATTTTGATTTAGAGAGTATATATCTGATTTATATTTTATTATAGCTAAAGCAGTATAAAACAGGCATGATAAACGCGAGTTGTTAATTATAAAATAATTGGCAACTCGTCTAGATATATGCGAAAATTGAGTCAGGAGTGACCTTCCTAAAATTTTCAAAATGTATAAATTCAACGATCTTTGTATGGCAGATATGTTGTAAGTCATTACTAAAGTGGCAAAACTTGTATATATGCATCTCTTTGTGTTGTCGAAAAATCTGCCATACACTTTTAGTTATTAATCGTTAATTTGTGTTGTATACAAAATACATAAGGAGCATTTTAAAGGCGCTAATTTTGAAAAATATGACAAATATACTAACTTGTGATCAAAGATTTTTAATGTTTGGAGAAAATACAGATGGAAATCATAATAACCGGAAAACATATTAGTATAGGTGATTCCTTGCGTGTTCATATAGAAGAAAGCCTGAAGTCCAGAGTTAAGAGATACTTTGAGAACGCGATTAGTGCTAATGTTACAATTTCTAAAAATAACAGTATTTTTCACTCGAACGTTATAGTGAACGATGGTACTGGACGTGGTGTTGTAATAAAAAGTAATAACGAAGATGCAGATCCGTATAATAGTGTAGATGGTGCGATACAGAAAGCAGAGAGGCAGTTGCAAAAATACAAAGAGCGTTTTAAGGATAAGCATAAAGTGCGCAGTGTTAGAGATCCTGAAGTGCTTGATGAGCTAATGGCAACTAAATATGTGCTTGCAGCAAGTGATCATGAAGTTTTGGATGAATGTCCAATCGTTGTAGCAGAGAGACAGTCTCCATTGCTCAGAATTACTGTGAGTGATGCTGTTATGCATATGGATTTAATGGATTTAACTACGTTGTTATTCATTAACTTAGAAAGTGGAATGATAAGTGTTGTATACCGTAGAAAAGACGGCAAAATAGCTTGGATAGAAACACAAATTCCTTATATGCTAAAATGAAAGCTGATAAAAGAAATACGGTAGTAATAGCAACAGGTGGAACTGGTGGTCACGTATATCCTGCTGAAGCTCTTTCGCGCCATATAGAAAAGAAGTTTAATGTAGTATTTACAATAGATGATCGAGGATTTAATTTTATAAAAGATGTTGTGGATGTATCGAAAGTTTTTAGAATCTTTAGTGTAAGTTCGGCAACTTTATTCTCTTCATACATGAAGATTTTGCTTTTATTTGTGAATTGCTTGAGATTGGTCTATTTGTTTGTCGCTATAAAGCCTAGGTGTGTTGTATGTTTTGGTGGATATGCGTCTCTGGCTCCCGCTTTTGCTGCTTTTTTAATGAGGATTCCAGTTGTAGTACATGAGCAAAATTCTGTACTTGGGAAGTCTAATAAGATAATTTCACACTTTTGTAAGAGTTTGGCTGTCTCTTTTCCAGATACTGCTGGATTGCCAAGTACTGTATTAAATAAAGTTGTTGTAACTGGTTTGCCTATGCGGCCTGAACTGCTTGACATAGCAAGAAGTACACAATATAAGGCAGAGTCAACTCCAAGTCTTGCTGCGAGTGATGAAGTTGAAAGCAATGCTATATCAGGAAAAACAGAAAGTGATGCTGATAACTCAATTCTTTCTATTTTAGTAATAGGTGGAAGTCAGGGAGCAAAGGTATTTTCTGATATTTTTCCAAGTGCTATTAGTTTGCTACCGCTTGATAAGCAAAAACAGATTGCAGTGACTCAGCAAGTTAGGCAAGAGGATATGGAAAATGTTAACGAATTTTATAGCAAGACAAGCGCAAGAGTTGAGTTGAGCACTTTCTTTAAAGATATTGGGAGGAAAATTGCGACACATGACTTGATAGTTTCAAGAGCTGGAGCAGTAACAGTATTTGAGTTAGTTTTGTTTCAAAAGAAATCGATACTTGTGCCATTTCCAAGTGCAGCTGACAATCATCAATTCCATAATGCGATATTTATTCGTGATAATTTGGGGGCTATCTTGATTCCTCAAGATGAGTTTAGTAGTGCAAAGCTATGTGATATAATTCTTAGATTTTTAAGTAATATGAGTGAATTGAAAACGTCTAGTAAAATAAATCGTAGATTTTTTTGTGAGAGTGCTGCGAAGAATCTTGCTGAACTACTTTAGGAGTTTTGAAGGTAGGTTATTTTCGACTGGAAATGTTATGTACTGCAGGTAAAGTGAAGAGTTGGTATTTAACTTGCATGCATAATGCGAGTTGCCGATTAATAACTTAAATATATGGGAGATTTTTTCGGCAATACAAAGAGGTGTATATACAAGTTTCGCCACTTTAGGGGTCTGCAACATGTCTAACCTGCAGAAATAGTTGAATTGAATTTATATTTCGAAAACTTTAGGTAAGTCGCTCCTGGTTCAATTTTCGTATATGGTACTGCTAACAGCGTCATATTTAGACGAGTTACTAATTATAAAATAGTTGGTAATTCGCGTTAGTATAATTAGTCCATTCTGAAGAATTGGTGTAGATTAGGAAGGATGTGAAAAATTTAATGATTGAAGTATACAAAGATTTGCAAAGTAATATTTGTTTAACGTTACGAATCTTGCAAAAAATGTATCATAAAAAAATAGATAATTGTCAAAATGCAATGTTTGAAAGTCGCCTGAGTTGGTTTTACTGTCAGAGAAGATATAGTGTCAATTGACTTGAGGATGAAATTTCTGAAATTTATCTTGGGAATGAAATATGTTTTAATCTCAATTCTCTAACACAAAATATTATATTTATTGCATTCTTCAGAATAGACTAATTAGATTGAAAAAGTTTAATAGACTTCTTCTTCAAACTTGTGCTAGTGCGGCAAGTGCAAGGAGCATACGGGGCTTAGGGGGAAGCACCAAAGTTGTACAAAGAAGTACATAGGCATATCCCTGAAGGCTCAGGATGCGACAAAGCAATTGTTCGCTGGAACAAGTTTGAAGAAGAAGTCTAATGAAATGTGAGAACTTATCTAGCAATTTATATAGCAGAGTAATGTATCATGGCTTAGCAGCAATTGGCAATATTTGCGAATGTAATGTTTTGAATCAAGTACAGATAACAGTTTTGATGTTAGCTAAATAAAAAAAGTTCGTTGGTTTTTGAATTCTAGCGTGTATTTTTCCAGCAGTTCCTGTGTTCATATGATGAAGTCGGTCGTTTGTAAACATCCTATAACATATTTGTATATTTTATTTTTACATATAACACTTTCCAAATTGAGTTGGTTATTATGAAAATTTTAGCATTAGATACATGTTTTGGTACTTGCTCAGTGACGTTGTTGATAGACGGAAGTGTCCATATAACAAAGCTTGAAGAGCGTTATTCAATGCAAGCAGAAATGCTTTTACTAATGATTGAGGAATTATTGAGCGAAGCAAACTTAATATATAGTGATTTAGATTATATATCTGTTACTATTGGGCCAGGTGGCTTTACAGGAGTGAGGATAGGTCTTGCTGCTGCATATGGAATATGTATAGTTTCTAAAATACCATTGATATATCTCAGTACACTTGAGGTTGTTGCTTTTGAGTCAGAATATAATGCAAAGAAGTTTCCACTCAAGGTCATTGCTTTAAAAGCAAGTTTCGACAAGTTTTATTGTCAGTCCTTTGTAAGTTCCAGTATTAAAAATACGATTGATTTAGAAGATCAATTTAAGTCAATTATGGAGCCATGTATTGTAGATATAAGTTTCTTAAATGAAGTTGCGCAGCGCTATGAAGTATTTGGTAATTACTCACTAAACAATAGATCGTTATATAATAGTGAGCCAGAGAAGTACGGGTTAAAAGAAGTTATTATGCCAACAGCAAATGGCTTAGCGTTATTGTCATATGAAAAAATTATAAATGATAATGTGGGTTCGAACATGATAGATTTTGCAAATCGTGGAGATATCAAGTTTATTGAGCCTATATACTTGCGTTCATTCATTTAGGAGTAAAATTATTACTGTTTTTGTTTGCAGCGGAAATATAGTAGGAGTATAATTGCCTAAACAATTTGGTGAGGATGAAAAAAGAAATCGAATTTTACAGTGTGTCCTTATATTATTTGAGGCATGGCATACGCTTAGCTCATGCATTTGATGTTTATCATACATAGAATATGCAAGTATACCGCAGGTAAATGAAGAGTTGGCATTTTTGGATTTTTGATACGAGGCTATATTTCAAAAATTGGCGCCTTGTGAGACAACTCATTATGTATTGATTAGACCTCTTCTTAAAACTCGCTTCTTGAGATCAAATACTAGGAGATTTAGGGATGCAAAACTGGAGTGTATTCAATATATGAATATATATGAGGGTTTGAGCACGAAATCGATAAAGCAGCTCGGCTAAAGAAAGTAGAGTTTCCGAAGGCTTATTATACACATGTGCTCCAAGTTCTTTCTATCTTTTTTTGAAAGATAGTGAGTATATTTACCTATAATAAATGAAGAGTTGCTATTTGACTTGCGCACATACGAAGTTAGGCTTCAAAAAGAGCTAGGAAGAGCTAAGAGAGAATATGTATAATCAATACATAACGAGTGATCTTTCAGGCGCCAATTTTGAAAAGTATTACGAGCATACTTAGTGCTTCAAGTTTTCTTTCCTAAATTTTATTGTTTTATAATTTGCATTATTTCATTAACTAAAAAATTTACTTGTATCACATGTCACTTTTATCATCAGCTCCTATATATAAGCCATTTAAATATCCATGGGCGTATGACGCTTGGAAACTGCAGCAGCAATTGCACTGGCTACCAGAGGAAGTCCCAATGGCAGATGATGTTCAGGATTGGAAGCATGAGCTGACTGAGAATGAAAGACATCTGCTTACGCAAATTTTTAGATTTTTTACCCAGGCTGATATTGAGGTGAATAATTGCTATATGAAGCATTATGCCAGAGTTTTCCAGCCGACAGAGGTACAGATGATGTTGGCTGCATTCTCTAATATGGAGACAATACATATAGATGGTTATTCTCAGTTGCTCGATACTATAGGGATGCCGGATGTTGAATACCAGGCCTTCATGAAATATAAGGAAATGAAGGATAAGTATGATTATATGCAAAATTTTAATGTCGATTCTAAGCTTGAGATAGCCAAGACCTTAGCTGTATTTGGTGCTTTTACAGAAGGGCTGCAACTTTTTGCTTCATTTGCTATGCTGCTTAACTTCCAAAGATTTGGCAAGATGAAAGGTATGGGGCAGATAATTACTTGGTCTGTGCGAGATGAGACTTTGCATACAGACTCTATAATTAAGCTTTTCAGGACTTTTGTACATGAAAATCCAGAAGTTTTTGTGCCTGAGCTTCATGAATTCTTATACGAAGCGTGCAGAACTATAGTTCATCATGAAGATGCGTTTATAGATCTAGCATTTGGCTTTGATGGAGCAATAGAAGGTATGTCATCTGGTGATATTAAGTTATATATAAGGTATATAGCTGATCGTAGATTAAAACAGCTCGGGATGACTCAAATATATAATGTTGAGAAAAATCCGTTACCTTGGCTTGATGAAATGCTTAATTCTCCAGAACATACTAATTTTTTTGAAAATAGGGTGACTGAGTATACAAGGGCTGCAACCACTGGAACATGGGAAGAAGCATTTGCGAAGTAGTGATTGTTACTGCATTGCTTAGTAAAAATTTTTAGTCAACTTGCAATAAAATGTTTAATGCATACTTTTCAAAAAACAATAAGCTTAGATAGTGATATAGAAAGTGTATATCGCTTGATATCAGATATTCAAAAGTACCATGAGTTTATTCCTTGGTGTTCCGCGAGTAAAATAATATCTCGAGAAGTGATAGAGCGTAATGAGAAGTCTGATGCTGTCATTCTAGAAAAATTAGTTGCTGATCTTAATATTGGTTTTGGTTTTATAACGCAGAAATATTACTCATTAGTTCTTTTGTCTCCACCAAGAGTAATTGAGGAGGATCAGCATCGTATGGTGAAATATAATGTTGCATCTGTGATTGCTGAGGTGCTTGAATCTGCCACTATTCAATTTTTAAAGACTTCTTGGAAGTTGAAGCAAGTGTCGGAGAATAACACGGAGGTAGATTTTCATATTGAAATTGAGCTTTCCTCGAAAACGTTTTCTGTGATGCTTTCTAAGTTATTTCCTGGATTATGTGATAAGATGGTAGAAGCATTTTCAAAGAGATTATTTTAGCATCAAATTGTATTTAGTATATCAATCAAAGATACTGCATTACTATCTCAAGCAACTTATCAGCAATCATATTTTTATTTGCTCTACGTATATTGTGAATTATTTTATCCTTAGTAATGACTTGCAGTTCATTAAAGTCTTCTCCAAATACTTTATTTTCTGATACATCATTTATTGCAATCATATCAACATTCTTATTTACAAGCTTCTCATGGCCATTTTTAATGATATCATTCGTCTCAGCTGCAAATGCTACACAAAATAAGTTAGGAAATGCCATTTTTACTTCTGATATAATGTCAGGATTTACAGATAATCCCAAATTCATTGCAGATTTGCCGGTCAGCTTTTTTATCTTATGCTTGGAATAATTAAGTGGCTTATAGTCTGACACTGCTGCACATCCTATGAAAATATCTGCATTTCTGCTCTCTAATAATGATATTTCCAACATTTTCTCTGAAGATTCAACATAAGTAACATTTAAAAAGCTTGGACAATTTATATAAGTAGGACCACTAATCAATGAAACTTTAGCTCCAGCATAAAAAGATGATAATGCGAGCGCATAACCCATTTTACCAGAGCTATAGTTGCTAATAAACCTAATAGGATCCAGTTTTTCTCTAGTTGGACCTGAGGTGATAACAATAGATTTATCGCTTAGCAATTGATCTCGTGTTTCTAAAATACAGTAATGTAATATAGTATCAACCTCACTCAGACGGCCTATTCCTATATCACCGCACGCTTGAGATCCAAATTCTGGCCCAACAATTTTAACAGAATGATTTAATAGAATACTTATATTGTTTTGAACAATCAAATTTCCCCACATATTCGTGTTCATAGCAGGAACCAGCATGATTTTTGCACGCGCTACAAGACATATTAATGATAACAAACAATTTGCAAAACCATTAGCTAGTTTTGCAATAAAATTTGCAGATGCAGGGGCAATTAATACTAAATCCACATCTTTCGCCAGCGTTATGTGAAGCATTTTATCACTTTGCAGCGTTGCATCGCATGTATATACTCTATTTGGAAAAAGTGCACGCCATGTCATAGCCGAAATAAAGCTCTCTGCAAATTCAGTAAGTACTATAATCACGTCAAATCCGGCAGATAATAGCAGTTTTGCTAAATCAATAGATTTATAAGCAGCTATGCTACCAGTAATACCCAAAATTATCTTTCGTTGCATTTATAAGTCATATATTTGTAAACTATCAGTAAGTATACCTTTAAACATAGAATCAAGATCAATATATTGCCATTCCTTATCTTCGATCTTTCTTTTGAGAAATAATGCATTACTGCTACTTTCGTATACGATTTGATAGATCGTCATATTCCATGTAGCTCCACCATCTTCTAAACTTTTATCCATGAAAGACATAACATCATTATTATAGCTTATAACTTGGTTAGTATAGTAGTGAAAATAGACTAGAATTATGCACTACCTTTGCAAAAATCAATATTACAATGCAGATTGCCCAGCAGAGAGTCTTGCTATAGAGACTCTGTATGGAGAACATGAAACATAATCTAGACCTGAATCGTGAAAAAATTTTATTGATTCTGGATCACCTCCGTGCTCTCCACAAACACCTAACTTAACGTTTGGGTTTGTTGATTTTGCTTTTTGCACGGAAAGTCTGATAAGTTGGCCAACTCCGCTTGTATCTATCGAAACAAAAGGATCTTTCTGAAAAATCTTTTGTTCTAGATATATTGGTAAAAACTTGGCACAGTCATCTCGAGATATACCCATGACCATTTGTGTTAGGTCATTTGTACCAAAGCTACAAAAATCAACGAGTGGAGCTATTTTATCGGCTTCAAGAGCAAGTTTTGGTAGCTCTATCATAGTTCCGAACAAAAATTTAGCTTCAAAGTCGAACTGAGCCTGTACTTCCAAAGCTGTTTCACAAACAATTTTTTTAACTATTTGCAGCTCAGCTGCGTTCATAATAAGCGGCACCATTATTTCAGGAATAACATCGATACCGGCTTGCTGCGAAAATTGCCTCGCAGCAAGTAGAATAGCCTTCACTTGCATTGAGTAGATTTCAGGATACTTAACGGCAAGCCTAGAACCTCTATGCCCAAGCATTGGATTTACTTCTTTTAATCTTGCAATCTCAGTTGCAACATAATCTACACTATTGCCACTAGCCCCAGCAAATCTCTCTATTTCCTCATTTGTCAGTGGAAGAAATTCATGCAACGGTGGATCAAGCAATCTAATTACAATGGGCTTTTCCAGCATAATTTCAAAAAGATCAAGAAAATCCTGCTGCTGATACGGCAATAACATGTTAAGCGCTTTTACTCTTTCTTCTTTTTCTTTCGAAAGAATCATTTTGCGCATCCAAAATATCCTCTCAGGCTGAAAAAACATATGTTCCGTTCTACACAGCCCTATTCCAAGCGCCCCAAATCCTAAAGCTATTTTAGCATCTTGCTTAGTCTCAGCGTTTGCCATCACTGACATTTTAGCAAAGCTGTCTGCAATTTTTGTTATTCTTCTATATTCATTAGAAACGCCTTGTAAAACTGTTGCTACTTTACCAGCAATGATATCTCCGTTCATTCCATTTATCGTGATCCAATCACCTTCTTTAAGGATCGTAGTGCCGATCTTCAACGTCCTTTTCTCTACATCTATTGTTATGCTAGATGCTCCACATACACACGGCTTTCCCATACTTCTTGCAACAACAGCTGCATGAGAAGTCATTCCACCACGCGCAGTTAGTATTCCGCAAGATGCGTTCATACCCGCAATATCTTCTGGACTAGTTTCATGCCTCACTAGTATCACACTTTTACCTCGTGACATATCTTCTGCAGCTTTTGACGAGAAAACAATCTGTCCGCTAGCAGCTCCAGGAGAGGCAGGAAGCCCTCTTGCAATCACTTTGCTTGTTTCATTTGGATCTATTACTGGGTGTATCAACTGCTCTATGTTTTTTGCACTAACTTTCATAAGAGCTTCTTTATCTGATAAAATTCTATCATTAACCATATCAAGAGCAATTTTGATATTTGCTTGAGCACTTCTTTTCCCAGTTCTAGTTTGTAAAATCCACAATTTTCCATCCTCAATTGTGAATTCTATATCCTGCATTTCCTTGTAGTGTTTTTCGAGTTTCTCAGCTATTTCAATTAGGTTAGAAAAAATTTGAGGCATTTTCTCCTCAAGTGATTCTATATCACTACCTCCAAACTCAGATTTACAGCTGATAGAAATTGGTGATGGTGTATAGGTACCAGATACTATATCTTCTCCTTGAGCATTAGGCAAAAACTCACCAAATATTCTTTTCTCTCCGTTTGATGGGCAGCGTGTGAACATTACACCAGTTGCACTGTTGTAACCAAAGTTACCAAATACCATTGCCTGTACATTCGCAGCTGTCCATATATCATCTGGGATTGAATGAATAGCTCTATATTTTTTTGCTCTATTGCTATACCAAGAGTCAAAAACTGCACACACAGCACTCCAAAGTTGTTCCAATGGGTCTTCTGGAAATTCTCTCCCTGTCCTTTTTATTATTAGATCTTTATATTCATCTATGATCTTACTCATTAATATTGAATCAATATCTTGATCTTGAGAGATGTTTTCCCTTCTTTTATGATTATTAAAGATTTTTTCAAATTCATATAAATCTATGCCAAGTACTACAGAAGAATACATTTGAATAAATCTTCTATAACTATCATACGCAAATCTTTCGTTCTTTGAACTTGCAGCTAGTAACTTAACTGAACTATCGTTTAGCCCCAAGTTCAATATTGTATCCATCATACCTGGCATTGAGATTGCAGCACCAGACCTTACAGAAACAAGTAAGTTACTATTTGGCCCACCAAACCTTTTTCCAAGAGTATTTTCTAGATGAATAATTCCTTCAACGACTTGACTCTTTATCACCTCCAACAAAGATTTGGAGTTCTTATAATATTCGAAACAAGCAGCTGTAGAAATAGTAAAACCAGGTGGTACGGGTATACCAATCTTAAGCATTTCTGCAAGATTTGCACCTTTAGAACCAAGCAGAGACTTCATTGAGGAATCTCCGTCAATATGATTTTGACTAAATTTATAGACATATTGAACAGTTTCTGGTTTCATCCAATTATTCTTCGTCTTAGATTGATTAATAAGTTAAGTTGGGATTCTAGCAGATATTATAATGAGGGTAAACTACAGCTCTCTAGTTGCTTAATTTAATTTTTTCACGTTTCATAATATATACTTGTTGGACTCCAAAAATCCTCACGCTGGCACTCACTTGAGCGCAGTGCTATAATAAATACAAATCCTTCATGTACCTGCGGTATACATATAATCTCTTAGATCTCAGTATGAAAAATCTAGCTATTTAAACAATCGTGTACATCTAGTACACCAGATATAAGGCACCAAACTCCTAGCACTTGTATACACATATCATTTGACTATTGCAAATGTTTTTAATATAAGTCCAGGACACTTGTAAAATATTGGAAGGGGGTTGGATGTTAATGCGAAACTCAGGTCTCATGCAAACTACTAAGTTTGTTGCACTTGGATTTATTATAGATAAAGTAAGCGAAAGCATAATGTTTAGTATGCTGAGATTAACTAATATATTCATTGCGGATTTACTATATGATTTAGTAACTGCTAGATCTATCACAAATAGTATAAATGGAAAAGTTTCTCTGCAAGCGCTATGCAGTGTGAAAAGAATGAAGAATATTCGCTTTCTGATTATTTAGAGCACCATGCATATGAAGTTGGAATTGGCTTTGTGATATACACATTGGCTGAGACTGTAATAAGCGCATTACCAAATGCTTTTCTTGAAAGATTGCCGTTGCATAGAGTATTAGAATTTTTCTCCACTTCTCCATTTGCACTTGTGGAATATTTAAACTTAGCACCACCGGATTTTATGCAACCTGATTACGACATGATATATGAGAAGCCTCACACTGTAATGCATATGGTTGAAGCTATCTTGATGCCGTATTACAATGTATTATTTAAAGGAGAGCCAACCGCTTGTGAATATACCGAAACGCTTGCGTCAGTTCGTGACGATTTTTTGTTTGCAGCAGAATATTACAGCACGCCGTTACAATTTGTAAAAAACAAATTTGAGGATACAGGTATTTTATACCAGGACATATTAGTTACCAATAACACAGATCATTGGATAGATGGTGAGTTATAAAAGTTAATAATATAATGCAGCAAGCATTGATATATAGCCCTGTGATTAGCGAATATTTCATCTGCACATAGGGCAACTCGCAAGGTCATTATATAAGCCCTTGTTGCTTAATTTTCCATATTACTTTGTTAGTCCATACGTCATAACTCGAAGGAGTGCAGGATTTATCTTGGCCTGCAAGCAACTATGGCGTACTGAAAATCCAGCAGAAAAAATGGCAAAATTGCCAAAAACCTTATGGATTTTGTCGGTAGTGCCTAAAGTAGTATTTGCTAAGTATAGGACAAATTATATATCCGAAAATTAGCTCAGTGCAGAAGCTTTAGGCTAATTTTTGTACATTTAATTTTCCGCAAAATTTATTTGCTACGCAAATAAATTTTTGACGGACAGACTTGTTAGTTTCTTTGCAGATATGTCAAAATATTCAACGAGAACATTAACTGCTACTCTAAAAAATCATGCCCTAAAAATCCGCGTGCTTGCACTTATTGAGCGCAGTGCCTATATACTAATCAATTCTTAAAGTATAGATATTAATCCTAATAAAGCATTGATTTATTTCACCTCAAATTATGTATTTGTTAGAATCAAGAGATTAATTATTGCTGGATTACTTGCTGTTATAATATACCTCAGGTAAATGAAGAGTTGTTATTTAACTTGCGCACATACGAAGTCATATTTCAAAAAGAGCTAAAAAGAATTTAAGCGCAAGTGTTAACAAAATACATAAAGAGCATTCTCACAAAAAGTACCAATTTTGAAAAGTATGATAAGTATATAGTAGATTTTTTAGCTATGGCACTTGTGCTGGCGGCGCTATAGAAAGAGGTGCATATATAACATTCTGGGACTTCTACCATGCAAAAATCATTGCAGTTTATATTACAAAAACTTTATGAAGGCAGCTTTTAACTCAATTTTCAAAACCTTAAAACAAGTTGCCAATTATATAATGATTTACAACTCACATTAACAAATAGCAAATCTTAGAAATATAGAAATCTCTCACATATAATTTTGATATAATTCTGTACACAATTTCTTGCTAAGAAATATGGCAATTATATAGCATAAGAGTTGTGATAAAAGCATTGCAATTGTAAACAGCGCCAATTACAATCCAGGATTGAGGGTAGTGTATTTTTAATACAATTGGTTCTGCATGGTTTGTAGACATTGTTAGTTCTCTTTTTGTTGTAAATTTTTCTGCCTTGATTTGTCACTTTTGTAGGTTCGTTCTAGCTTTTGTTTTTTCTTTTACTAAAGAGTTAATCATTTAAATATAAGAGAGCTGAGAAAATGCCTTGTGGCTTAGGATTGTTTGTAGTTTTTGCGTCGATGATTACAGGCTATCTAGGTAGCGGTGGGAATGTTATGGTTATTTTTCAACCATTTGAGTTGCTACTTATAATTGGTACTGCAGTTGGTGGTTTTATTATTTCAACTCCTAAACATTTAAGGGCAGAAGTAATAAGTTGTTTGAAAAAAATTGGTGCAAAACACCAGTATCATAAAGAACACTATACAATACTCTTGTTGTTTTTGTTCAATTTTTTGAAAAAAGTTCGTGCTGCTACAGCTATTGAAATAGAGGGCTATTTAGATAACCCTGAAAACAACAGTTTATTCGATGGCTTGAGAACATTACCTAATAGTGAAGCTATTACTACTTTCTTCTGTGATAGTTTCAGAATGGTTATGCTAGGAGTCAATGATCCACATGAAATTGATAACATGATTGAATGTGTTATACAACGTACTTTTGACAAGATGAAGGAAGCAGGTGCTGCAATTCATACGCTTGGTGAAGCATTACCAGGACTTGGAATTGTTGCAGCTGTAACAGGAGTGATTATAGCAATGGGAGCAGTTGGTTCTGATTCTGCTACACTGAGTATTAAAATAGCATCTGCTATGGGTTGGAACGTTAGTCGGCGTATTCCTCTCTTACGGAGTAGTATCTCCGATAGGGACGCTATTTGAAAAAATAGCAAGTGATAATATAGTACCACTGGAATGCATAAAAATGGCAATTATAACATATGTTGTAGGTCACCCACCGTCTCTTTGTATGGAACTTGCTAGGCAGATATTACCAGCTAAATCTAAACCATCCATAATTGAGTTGGAGAATGCAGTAAATTTATTGAGTGATCAGTAATAAGATTAATAGAGTGCATATATGGCAGAAAAATCACCTAAAGATAAGCAAGTCATAGTGATTAAAAAGATCAAGCGCAATGTATCACATGGCAGACATGGCGGCGCTTGGAAAGTTGCATATGCCGATTTTGTAACAGCTATGATGGCTTTTTTCTTGTTACTTTGGTTATTAAATTCTACACCTTCTTCTAAGCTTCAAGGCATTGCTCAGTTTTTTGAACCAACCATAGGTATAGTAGGTAGAAGTGGATATATGAATGGTAGCTCTCAGAAAAGCAATGAGACCGAAGTAGATTCTGAAGGAAGTACTGTGAAAGGAATAGTGTATGGAGTAAAGAAAGCTGGTGAAGTTATAAGCTCTGAACAAGGTAGACAAAATATTACAATTGAAGAGGAGAACGAGAAATTTACAACTATAGAAAATGAATTGAAAAGAGAAATAGAAAAAGATCCGCAGCTTAGCCAGTATAGAGGAAACGTATTATTTGAACAAACTCCAGAAGGATTAATAATAAAAATAGCAGATAATGATGGCAAACCTATGTTTGAGCGCAGTAACGCTCAAATGACTCCTCAAGCACTTGTAATATTGAACAAAATAGTAAAGCTGATTAAGTACGTACCTAATTTTATCGCGATAGGTGGTTATACAGAAAAGAATCCTGAGAATTTATTTGCAGATTATAGTAACTGGGAGTTATCAGCCGACAGAGCAAATTTAGCAAGGCGAGAACTGGTGAAAGATGGAATATCACCGGATAGAATAGCAAAAGTCACTGCGTTTGCTGATACAAACCCTGAGATTCCAAGTGACCCTTCTGCGTCTCCAAATAGGAGGGTGTCTATCATGCTGCTTAGAAACTCCGTAATGCCATCGTATAAAGTATCAACACCTAGTGATTTTGACAAGAAAAGTACAGGGAATTAGTGCAGCTATGTAGTTTATATAGTCTGTCTGTCAAAAATTAGCTTTTAGAGCGACCCTGCGCTAATTTTCGGATATATAATTTGTCCTGTACCTAGCAAATACTAATTTAGGCATTACCGACAGAATCCATAAGGGTTTTGGCAATTTTCCCACTTTTTCTGCTGGACTTTCGGTGCCTCATAATTGCTTGCAGGCCAAAATAAATTCTCCCACTTCTTAGAGTGATGACGCAGGCGACTTAAAACTCAATCAAACGTAAACCAATGGTAATCACTTGCAGCAATTTCATCTAATAATTCAAGTGCGATTGGCAAGTAATTATTAAATATATATCTACCAGCAGTCCAACCTGCTGTGGATTGGTGGTTAAGATGCATGTTAATAGCACCATTTCCATCTAGTGTCGGAGTTCCAGTAAAAGAACTGCAGATACGCGATAATATAGCAGGGAAACCTGTTCCTGTGCCTTGAATATTAATTGGATTCACAGTACTCGGATTGATATTGAAAGCTTTCACACAAACATCAGAAAATTTATTACCAATATCTGTTTTAGAAGTAGCAGAATTAAACTCAATACATGCCTCTCTAAGTCTATGATGAAGCGCACCTGGTGGTTTATTGCCCGCAGCAGCAACATACCTCTTACAAGTAATATCCATAGCAAACATAGGCTTCTGATAAGCGCTTATCTGATTTAATATTGACTCAGCTTTAATTGGTAAGTCTGACAGTTTATGCTTCTCATAGAGCTCAGTATTTAATGCAATTTTCGAGAAAAAGTTCTTCTCAGCATCAATTAGGTTTTGTATTTCATTTGCAACATATGCAGGGTTTGAATTTGCAGGAGTTGGTGTGATTCCAAGCTTTGCTAGTATCCCATTTTCACCATAAGCACTCTCATTTGAGGCAACTTGAGCGGCGTAAAGCTGATTAAAATTTGACTCAATTTTAGACGCGGTATCTGAATAAAGTACTTTTTTAGAGGCATTTCCGCTAAGAGTCTGACCAACTTTGTTTAAAGCATCTGTGAATATTTTTTTGGTTTTAGCATATACTTGAAAAAACACACTATCAAATGACAAAGGGCCTTCTTGTACCTTGCCTGTGATAAGCTCAAATGCATTATCAAAAGCTTCACTTTTTAAGCTATGTGTTTTATTACTTGATGTGCTGTGGAACTTTTGTTGCTTGCTTCAAGTTTGCTTAAAATTTTATTTGCTAAGAATGAGAGTGTTTTAAGATGAAGATTGAGTTCGGTTAGATCAGACGAACTGAAATCATTTGGAACCATAGAAATTTGTGAGCAAGCACTTTGTTTTATATAATTCATAGACAAAGGCTTGAGCCGATTTGTCATAGTAAATATCTGAGAATCCGTAAGATTTGTTGCAGAAAAAGTGGCAAAATTCCGCCCAGAAGACTCAATTTCCTTGCGTACTGATGCTGCATTCCTTGCTTTAACAAAACCTGGATTACTATAATCTATAATGTTTTTACCTGTCCTTTATTGGAAATAGTTTTTTTAAGTCTTAAGCATTACGTTTAAGATCTCTTAATAAAATTATTAAACATGATGTTGGATATATAGTCAATTACTAAAATTATATGAATGCAAATAATTTATAGTCGCTTGTATCATCACTCTAAGAAGCAGAAGAATTTATCTTGGTTGCAAACAATTATGATGTACATGAATCCAGCAGAAAAAATGCCAAAATTGCAATTTTTGATAGACAGACTTCATATAGTCGATATTTTCCACAATGGATGGAATCAGAATAAGTATGCAAATCAGTTTTTGAAGCAGTAGGTAAAGTGTATATTACCTGAGGTCAATGTAGAATTGCTCTTTTATTTATATGTATACGAAGTGAGACTTCAAAAAAAGCTAGAAAGAATTGTAACACAAGTGATAATGAAATCATAAGGACCATTCTGTACCGAGCCAATTTTGAAAAATATAGCAAGTATACACAAGCAGTTACTTAAAAATTCCCTCGTCCTCCACATTTACTATCACCATCTCAGTGCCAGAAATTTTCACTAAATGCGCACCTTTTTGATTCAAATCTGATAGATTTATACTTCTTTTCACACTATTGCAGACAAAATTCTTATCTGCAAGGTTTACAAATAAATCTACAGCTTCACATTCCTCTTCCAAACTATCAAGTTTGCTTACTATAACAGCTCTGATACTATCCTTTGGTATATTTACAAATATAAGCATTGCCGCCTTCTATTTTTGATTTTGCAAGTGTTTTGAGAGATTCCACTCCAAGCTCATTCATCCATATATTTCTTACATACCACTCTTTAAAACCGCTTGAGAACAATACCTCATTTCTATTTCTAACTGCGAACAATTGCCCAGATTCACTAATTAATATAGAAGGCTGCTCGTGAAAAAAAAGCGTCGCAACAGAGTATAAAAGCACCGGAATACCTAAATACCGAACTTTAGTTCTACAAAATGATATAAGCAAAGCACCAAAAACAATTACTGAAATAGCATAATTAACATCATGCTCACCAAATAAAGCTTAATCATTTAACTTATCAATCTATACACAGCTCATCTTGTTGTTCATTTTGATGTCTCTGTGACTTAGACAGCACTCTAACTTTACCAGTCGCATAACCCACAGCACCTATTTGTTTAAAATACGCATGTCTACTAAAATCAAAGCCCCAAGGTAACATCGGCCTCGGTGGTGGCAATATATTACACCTAACCTCTATTTTATCACCAACATTCAGCGCTAAATTTTTCTCCCTTGTATTAATCCTGATCTTCACAGGATTTTTACCCTGCTCCACTTTGTCTATACTTAAATCATAAAGATACAATCTCAAATCTCTCGATCTTACCTCTATATTTTCTATCTTTCCAATCACTAATACAGAATCAATCTTTGTATCTATCATATGCGTAAAAGCACTGTCACTTCTAAATCTTGCAGCTAGATAGCCGATAGATATACAAAGTACTGCAGCAAGAACGCAATAAAGAATTACGTTTCTTTTTGAGCACATCATCAGTATGTATAAACACACTAAAAGTATGAGTAGCTGGTACATTTTCATAAATGCACCAACATAAAAGAAATATAGTATTCCGAGTCCTATGAAGAAAGGAACCCACAGCAGTCTATTTTTTATTTCTTCAGAGAACCAAGACAAGTTTTGTAGTACAAGAGAAAATTGATATTAAAGTTTCACAAGTATAGTCAAGGAAATTGAAAGTATTATAGAGTAGGTGTGTAGCACAATCTAAAGTTATATCTTTAGTGCACAATTTTCAAACGCTTCAGCAAGCTGCCGATTTTGCTTTCACAAATAATATAACATCTTCAAATTCCTTGACTATATTGGGAAATTAAGCAAAAAAGCTCAGCACAGGTTACTTTGCCGGCAATGCCATAGTATATTGGAGCTTTTTTCAAGCACAGAGACTAATTATCTTAATTTTACAAAAAAATATCAAAATCTATGCCTTTATACGCAATACTAACATTGAAACAGGAAAGATTTCTTTTATTCTTCTCAAGCAGACTTGTTGGAGTCAGCGCTCCACCATCAATATAAAAACTGCAGTCATCTCTTATAATAAGGCAGCATTACCTCTCCCAGAGCGCTGTATTTAATATAACTCTTGCTAAGATCCGGATTTTCTATTTCAATCTCGAAATCCCAATCTATAACGTCGCTTTCTATAGTAGAAATTTTCATGTACACCACTCTCATCCCGTTTCTGAGTCCAGCTTTGTATGCATTGCTGCTTTCCTCAACACCAGAGATAATACCGGTACAAAATGATTTATCAGTATCAAAGCCGAGATAATCTAAAGCATTGCTACGCCTATATGCTAAAGTTGCACCTGGTTCTAAAAGCCCACTAGGAGGCAGTGTTGGAACAAAATCGACAATATATCGATCCATATAATTATGTAACCCTGATCTCTTCCATTCTTGTTTAATATCGATAAGTTTAGTCAGCTCATCATAGAATTGCTGCTTCTCAATGTTGCAATGAGCGCAAGAACAGTGTGTATGAACTAAATTTTTCAACAAGTCATCCATATTAAATTTTCCACCACTTCTAGACCTTATAATATAGTCCAAATCTATGGCAATCAGTCTGCCAGCCTCATAAAAATTACGAAAGAATTTATCATCCGATAGTACATTCTGCGCTAGAGGAGTTCTGCTTATATAAGAGCCGCTCACCATTTCTTGTATACGCCTATAATGCCTGTAATGTCTCTCCAATGATTTATTAATATTCTCAATATATTCCTGCTTACTAATGACCACATTTCTATAGTTTAATAGATGTGCATAGTAATCAGTAAAGCCTTCATCGAACCAAAAATGATTGTACTCAGTATTTGGGCCAAAATTAACAGAGAGTACATCACCCTTACCAAATAGTCCGTTCATACACTCATGAGAAATAGTCCACGCGATTTTTAAATGATCATTTTTTTCGTTATGCAAAATGATACTTGTATTTGGCGTTCTAAAGCCGTTCCAGTAGCTAGCAGTCGAATCATTTACTCGCGCTATAATCACAGTCTTCAAGTTGTTTTTTGAATGTGCGCCTAATACATTATCTATAAATTTCTGGTTAAAGCTTATAATCTTATTGGCTAAAGTCACAAGATATGAATGAGAAAGCACAACTTCATTAGTTTTAGCATTCTTTACATCATTTAGTGGAAATCCTACAGTTACAACCGATGGCCCTGCTTCGGAATCTTTTTTGGGGATGCCTATGTCAAGATTAGAAAATATGTAAATATTAGAAAAAAACTATCTGAATCAGAAGGAATTTCACCAAGCATTTCCTCTATATTAGAATTAGAGGGCATTTTTGCGTTTTTCATTTGAAGCGCTGTAAAATCAAAAGCAATATTCCAATGCCAATCTTTTCCTAAATCTGGATAAACAAACGCCTTACTCACTTCAAAATAATACTATCTCTAGAAAAAAAGAATCCTGGCACAGACTCTGGTTGATATGACAGCGTTACATCTGTGTTTGGTGCGTTAAGTACTGAAACTATCTGGCAATAATAAGGATAAGTTTTCATGCACTTCTTCCATTCTTCTCGGTGAATTTCTAGCGTTTCTCCACCAGAAACAGCATTAAAAAAATGATGGATCGTCCGATGTGCCGCTCAGTACTGGTAGAAAAATATAAGTTTTACCAGTACTTTGGCCTTGAAATTTTACTTCAATGGTTATGCCAGCATCATAGCTATGCCGCGATATTATATAGCTTATTAAATCACCACAGTGTTTTTGCGCGTCAGAATTTACCGACTTGAAATCGGATTGGCCAAAAAACTTAGATAACGCTCCGCTTAAAGGAACGTTCTCTGTAAAAGATATAAGATTAGGCGCTGCATCAAAATAGGTTGTACTAGCACTAGCAAAACCCATTAAAATGATTAAAGCAAATGAGATTAACACTTTGACCAATGTATATATATTCATCAGTCTCTCGCCTGAAATATAGTTATATTCCAGGCTCTAAACAAATAAAAATTTGTTCCAAAATACTCGTTTATCACACCAATTTTATACTGCTTTAGCTATAGTTAAACACATTTTAAAAGTTAAAACCAAAACTCATTTCAACATCGTTTGGTCTAGGGTTCCATGCGTCCCGTTCTATTTCTACATCCACCCAAACACAAACTTCTGCTGCTCTTTCTCCACTTTTAAAGCATTTTTTTACCTTCGCAGTCTCCATATAATCAGATTGATCTTAAGGAAGGACTACTCGCTTAGACTGTATTTAGCTCTTCGTTTATTGCATTTATATCAATATCAAACATATTATTTACCTTATTAAATTATATAAATGCATATACTGCCGCTTTATATTATTTATGCTATTGAGATGAAGGCATAGCAGGCCATATTCTCCTGATTTTCTCATAAACAACATAATATTGAAGCGGCAATAGAATGCGCAAGCACAGGTTAGCGGATTATTTCACAGATCTCAATATTTTTGCTCGCAAATAAGCTTAAAAACTCATCTTTTTTCAGGATATATTAAATATTCGCAATATTTGCAATGCTAAGCTGTACCTTGCAATCATACATATGGCACTGCCTTCATAAGTGCACGCGCAAGAGGATTTGAAGAACATGATTTTTTAGAGTACCAGTTAATTTCTGAGTCAAATATTATATATATTTGCGAAGAAATTAACGAAGTAATACTTGCAAATCAGGCCAAAGAAGTCTGCAAAAGTGACTTTGCCGGTAGTGCCATAGCTAAAGCGCTATAAAATAGGCGTGGCAAACTAGTATTTAGAATAAATTTTTATTCGTTTATAACTTAACTGCTACACAACTCTATTTCAGGCGAAAAGCTGACTTAAAATTTATCAAAAGGCAAAGTTTAGCATAACTCTTTACCACAAAGTTCTTCCTAGCTCTTTTTGAAGTCTAACTTCGTATGTGCGCATAATTAAACACCAAATCTTCATTTTACCTGCGGTATATAGATCTCTTCCTATGAACGCACAAAAGACACAAAGAGAATAAAATAGAAATTTTTAACAGGCAGACTTTTCACACTAGCAACAATATTGCTTGGGCGAGCTTGCTACCAATGATAAAACCAACTACAAATCACACGTCTACGTGTAAGTTAATCATACTCCTGATTTTTTCAAATGACGGTAAGAAAAACCGCAAGAGCATACAACAACTAAATAATGAACAATAAGGCCACCTACTTTTGTTGTCACTGACAAAGCTACAACTACTAAAACTTAAGCAGCAGGGAAAACCATCATTTTCCCGGTAGCCCTAGAAAACAGCATGTCATTATAACAAAAACAGAAAAGACGTCTATATAGATTTAATCTCTCCTGTTTCCCATGATGCGCAACAAGGATATAAACAGATTTATGAAATCCATGTATAGGTTTAGAGCTCCAAATACAGCAACCTTTGAAACGTCAGCACTAGCACCGCCAAGAGCATAGTAAGAATCCTTAATCTTACGAACATCATAAGCAGTAAGACCAGTAAATATCAATACACATATGAATGATGTAATGTAATGCAGCCCACTACTACGCAAGAAAATATTCACTAAACTAGCTATAATAACTCCAAACAACCCCATCATTAAAAATGAGCCAAAGTTGGTCAAATCTCGCTTGGTTGTATAACCATAAATGCTCATGGCACCAAAAAGTGAAGCAGTAATGAAAAAGACACGAGCTATGCTCTCACCAGTATAAGAATAGCATATTATAGCAACTGACACACCAAGCGACGCAGCATACACGAACAAACAAGCTCTAGCAGCTTGAAAACTTATTGTGGCAGACTTTATACTCATGAACATCACAATGCCTATAGGAGCAAAAACCGCAACCCACCATATAGCACTCGACATAAGAGCCACAACCAACTGCGGAGAGGAAGCTATATAAATAGCAACAGCACCAGTTACAGCAAGCGCAAGCATCATGTAATTATAAACAGACAACATGTAAGCACGCAAGCCTACATCGAAGGTCGTATGCTTATCTGCTGCAACACTAGAAATATTCGATTTTAGCTTTATATAATTCATACCAATATCACAAAATAAAATTTTACAACAATAATTTAACATAAACTACCACAATTTGCAATCAGCACGTTGATCAAAATTTTGGTACATTTCTAACTTTATCGAAATACAGCACCATTTTTATTCCACTCAGCTTTTTAAGCTATGTTATATGTATAAAATTCTAGACAAGCTGATTGCTTAAAACCTGCCGTACACCAGTTGTAATTAATCAGCAACTAAATGTTAAAAAGATAATTTCTTTTTAACATAGCTACCCGGTGCATCTTCTACTACCATTTTCTTATCAATCGATCTCTGTGGAATTTTAGCAGCTCCATGTTTTTGCATCCAGACTAGCCAATCATTCCACCAGGAACCTTTAAACTCTTTAGCTTGCTCTTTCCATGCTTCTGGATCCTTCTCCAGCTTTTCATTGGTCCAGTAGCAGTATTTCTCCTTACTAGGATGATTAATGGCACCTGCAACGTGACCTGAACCGCTCAGCACAAATCTATTATTGCCAGAGTAAATTGAAACTGCTTTATAAGCCGATTTCCAAGGAGCTATATGATCATCTTTTGTAGAAAGTATATAAGCTGGAATTTTTATATTTCTCAAGTCAATAGATATATCACAAAACTTAAGCGCGTTTGGTACTACAAGAGCATTGTCTTGATACATTTTGCGCAAATAGAATGAGTGCATTGCAGCAGGAAGACTTGTAGAATCAGAATTCCAGTAAAGTATATCAAACGCTCTAGGTGATTTTCCAAGCAAATAGTTATTTACAAAGAATGACCATATCATATCGTCAGCTCTTAGCATGCTAAATGTTTGATATAGATAATATCCATCAAGAATCCCATCCTTTGCCATTATACTTTCAATAAAGCGGAGTTCAAGCTCATCTATGAATACTCCAACATCTCCACATTCAGCAAAATCCACAAGTGTTGTCAAAAATGTTACTGACTGCACTATATCAATTTTCTTTGCAGATAAATACGCCAAAGCTATAGCAAGGAGCGTTCCACCCAAACAATATCCAGCGCAGTGTATTTTCTGTTCTTTTGTGATTTCTGCAACTTTCTTGATTACAGTAACAGCGCCATCCATTAAATAATCTTCGAAAGTTTTATGCGCAAACGATTTATCAGGATTCACCCAAGATATCATGAAAACTGTATAACCCTGTTCTGTTAGCCATTTAACATACGAGTTAGCAGGCTGTAAATCCAAGATGTAAAATTTGTTTATCCAAGCTGGAATTAGAAGCAGTGGAGTTTTATGAACTTCTTTTGTAACAGCTTCATACTGAATCAGCTGCATTAATTCATTCTGATATACTACTTTTCCAGGTGTAATAGCTAAATTTTCTCCAACTGCAAATGCAGTTTTATCAACAGTTGGTATACTAAACTTACCATTTTTTTGTGCCGCTCTCAAATCTTGAAGAAGATTTTCCATACCTTTTACGAAATTCTCGCCGTTGCTTAAGATAGCCTCCCTTATTACTTCGGGATTAGAAAAAGCAAAATTTGCAGGGGATATAGAATCACTAAAACGCTTTGTGTAAAATTCTAACTTCTTCTTTTGTTTCTCATCTGAAATATTTGAGCATTTAGCGATGTTATTTAACCAATCGGATTGCTTTATGTAAGTATCTTTCATTAATGCAAAAAATGGATTGTTGGTCCATTCTAAATCAGCAAACTTTCGGCTGTTTGAATCTGTACCTTTTGCTTGAGATAAATTATTCAACGCACAAGAGGATGCAAACTGCTGAATCATAGGCATGATAATAGCAGGGTTTGACCAAAATTGCATCACAGGAAGCATTACTTGCGAAAGCTCTTGTATCATAGAGCCTGGAGCCCCGGCCTCTTGATTTGCGCAAATTGACATAAATATTCCCATCACTTCCTGATATTTTAGGTAAGCTGACGTAAGATTTGAGCTAAATTTTTGGAAATCATATACGCTTTGATCTATTGTCTGCATAACTTCCCCTTCCTGGTATCTTGTGTTAAATCAAATTTTTGCCTTGAAGCCTTCTAAACGCCTTGAAATCTAAAGATTGGCAGAGAACTTCAGGCAGCAAAAATTGCTTCCTAAATCCAATAAGGCATTAGCGCTAGTACTGGAGTCTATATAAAAACAATAGGAGCTGCAAGCAATAACAACTATACATTAATACGCATGAATATTATTATGTGAATGTAAAAAAGATATAAATACTTAAAGTTTTGATACTTATTTTCTGCAGCCAAATATCCTAAGTTTTCTTTGCAATAATTACTTGCCTGTAACAATGGTAAAATCATACCTCATCGTGTTAAATTTAATTTGCGAAATTATTAGCAAATTGATACAGCTATACGCTGCATGCCTTGTATAGCTAGGCCAGGACCTAACTCACAAGTATTAACAAATACAAGAGGATTATACGATATGCTTGTTCCAATTTTACTTTTTACTACACTAAATGGGCTTTGTTATGCCAGATTTACTTCATTTGATGATGCAGCAACGCTAACATCTATATCATAAATTACCACAATTGCAGAAGATGGAAGCAGTGTAATATTATCCGAAATAAAATCTAAAATCCTCAAAGAACAAGGAAGAACCACCTATACAAATTTTCACTTTAATTATAATGCTGGGCAAGCCGAAGTGGAAATAATAGAGGCAAGCGAATATAATGTACCTAAAAGAGAACATAGAACTCAAACCACTTGCTAGCTCTCCCGATGGGTTTGATCAGCAAATGCAAACGCTAATAGGGTTTCCAAATGTTGAAATTGGCGCTGAGATATACATAAAAAGAGTTGCAAAATTAAAATCAATATTTGATGGCTACTTTAGCGAGTGTATGTTGCTTGACTATCCGCTGCAGAGCTTCAATAGCAAATTCGTCTCAAAAATTCCATTACATATCAAAGTTAATGATCCGGAAAATGTGCTGGATATCGCAGAAGGCAAAAGTAATTTCTTTCATGAATTGGATATATCTTTGAAGCAGCCTGTGTATAGAAGTTTTATAGGAGAATCAGAAAAAGACGGAATAATGAACAAGGAAAAGCTAATATTCGTTTCTCTCTCAAGCGAGCCGGATTGGAAAACACTAAGCGATAAAATAGTACCTTATTACGAGAAAGTCTTATCACAAAAACTTACAACGATTTTTAAGAATATTGCAAAGCAAGCCGCTGAGTTTCAGAATGACGTTGATGTGATAAATGCTGTCACCTCATTGCTAAGTGAAAAAATCAAATATATGGGTGATTGGCGCTCTATATCCGGAGGATATTTCCCAAGAGATCTAGAACAAATAGCTTCTTCTCAAATAGGTGATTGTAAAGATATGTCTACCAGTACAGGTGCAATCTTGCGCAGCTTAGGCTTTAAAGTAAATTCTGCACTAGTTGAAAGAGGTACTGATTTACATCCAAATTACATAGGACTCCCCCTCTTTAGGCGCCTTTAATCATGCTTTCCTTAAAGTAACTGCAAAAGATGGAAGTGTGTATTGGATAGAACCAACTAACGACATCAGAATGGCGCAAAGCATCTTCAAAGACACCGCTGGAAAGATGACGCTTGTGCTTGACACGCAAAGCCAATAATATGAACGTGTTTCTTATACAGATTATGAGAACGCTGTATCTTTTACCGAAAAAAAACATAACATTACTTAGCGAATCAAGAACGCTTTATGATATTGAGTTATCATTGCAAGGTGCATCTGCATCAATGTACACAGCCCAGACTCTTTACTCCTCTGATGATGCGATAAAAGATGAGCTTATTACAATATTTAGCGGAAAAAGTTTGAATAAAAATGATATAAACTATGTAGAACTTCCAGATCTCAAATCAATGATAGTGCAGGACTTGCTGTTTAAATTTTCTTTTAATACAACAAACGCGTTTCATAAAACCAATTTTGGCTTGGGAATGGAGCTTGGATATTTTTATGATCTTGAAACATTATTTAAGAATTCAGAAGAAAGAGTCACAGATATTTTAATGACTCCAAGCACAAAAATATGAAAAACATTATTAAAAGGAATTGTTGTACCTAATACCGAGTCTCTGAACTTCAATGCCAGCAATAACTGGTTGATTTCAGTCGAAATATAAGCCACAACAGCAACGTCACAGAAGTTCTTATTAAGCTGGTTATAAACCATGCAATAATACCAAGTGAGTTTATAGAAACGGAAGAGTTTCAATCATTAAAAAATGATTATCTGGAAAATTTTGCAGATTCTTTCCTGCTGATTGAGCCGCAAATCCACCAAGATCAGTGTAGTATATGAGAAACTCTTGTGTATTGCATCAGTTGACACGTTTTTTTGGTTAATACCAATTCCTATCATTATTTAACACGAGTTGCCAATTGTTTTATAATTGGCAATTCGTCCTATTCTGCGAGCAAGTGCCTACCACACAACAATCAATTAATCTGTAACCAGCGCTAAATAGAAATTTTTATTCTGTTAAAAACTTATTCTAACACCTTTAATGCTTTTAGCAGATATCGCAGAAAGCATTAAATCTTTATCACTCACAGCTCTTTTGAAAGTTGCACTCAGTATGGTACTATCAAGTAAATATTGCACGCATTGCATTATGTGAGGTATCACTTCATACGGGCAATGAACTACTGAACAATCAGTACAAAGATATTTTATTTGTACACTCGTCATACTTCAAAAATTGATGTCGTCAAAATGCTCCTTATTTAAATAAATCCATTTGCAAACTAGTAACAAATGTATACTAATATTGCACTATTCACAAAGTACCATATTGCATTTTAATCAAAAATGTAGCTGCTTGAAATTTTTATGGCCAGATGCTAGGATGCTTCATCTGTTATACAGCTTTGATTGCAAACAATTTTGTGCTCATTGTAATTTTATTGAAATGCATTATAGTAATAACGTAATGAAGAAAAAAATATGGTTTTATACCACTTTGCAAACAGCTAGACTTTTCATTACAACATGTGAGATTTTACGAGAACGCGTTTTCAAAAGCTTGCAGAATTTTGCAAACTACACAGCTAGATTTCTAAAAATTCAAACTATATACAAATCACTTCTTTTCATTTCATTTTTTGCCATATTAAGTAACACTTGC
Organism: Ixodes persulcatus; assembly: GCA_013358835.2. Lineage (NCBI taxonomy): Eukaryota > Metazoa > Arthropoda > Arachnida > Ixodida > Ixodidae > Ixodes > Ixodes persulcatus. The sequence continues at coordinate 173,706 of JABSTQ010005687.1, forward strand.
TACGCAAGATTTACATCGCTTGATGATGCAGCGGTTATGCAATCAGCATCTAGAACTACAGAGATTTCTGAAGATGGAAGCTACACTACCTTATCTACAAGCAAATTTAAAATTCTAAAAGAACAAGGAAGACAATTCGGCGCTAACTTTCACTATCGTTACAACGCTGGGGATACTGAGATTGAAATAATAGAAGCAAAAACAATAGTAAATGAGAGTGAGTATAATGTACCTAAAGAGAGTATAGAATTTAAACCACTTGCTAGCGCTCCACATGGGTTTGATCAGCAAATGCAAATTCTGATAGCATTCCCAAATGTTGAAGTAGGTGCGGAAATACAATTGAAGACTGTTACAAAATCCAAAGCACTACTTGATGGTTACTTTGGCAACTATATTGTACTTAATATGCCTGTTCAAAGCTTGAGCAATAAGTTTATTTCGAAAATTCCGTTGCATATCAAGGTTAATGATCCGGAAAATGTACTAGATATCAAGAAAGATAAAAGTGATTCCTTTAATGAACTGGAGATATTTTTGAAAAAGCCTGTGTACAGAAATGTTATTGGAGTATCGGAAAACGATGGGATCATAAACGAAGAAAAGCTGATAGTCGTTTCTATCTCTAGTGAGTCGGATTGGGGAGCATTAAACGACAGAGTGGTGCCCCATTACTAGAAAGTCTTATCACAAAAACTTCCAACAGTCTTTGAAGATATTGCAATAAAAGCTGCAAAATTCAAAAATAACGTTGATGTGATAAATGCGGTCACATCATTACTAAGCGAAAAAGTCCAATATATGGGAGACTGGCGCTACGTATCTGGTAGGTTTTTTCCAAGAGATCTTGAAACGATAGCTTCTTCTCAAATAGGTGATTGTAAAGATATGTCTATCAGTACTGGCGCTATCTTGCGCAGGTTAGGTTTTAAGGTTAGTTCTGCACTAGTTGCGAGAGGTTTTATGCACCCAAATTACATAGGGCTTCCTGATCTTAATGCATTTAATCACGCATTTCTAAAAGTAACTGCAAAGGATGGGAGCGTGTATTGTGTGGATCCAACTAACGACATTAGTATGGCACAAGGTATATTCAAAGACATAGCTGGAAAGATGGCGCTTGTGCTTGATACGAAAAGTCCATCCTATGAGTGTGTTCCTTATATATATTATAAACGTAATATATATTACAGCAAACAAGATGCAAAATTGCTTGGTGAATCAGGTATGCTTTTGGATATTGAGCTATCGCTACAAGGAGAAGATGCATCAATGTATACAGCAGCTGCTCTCTACCTTTCTGATGATGAGATAAAAGATAGGGTTACTGCGCAATTTGCTGGAAGAAGTTTAGATAAAAAGGATATTAACTATGTTGAGCTTCCAGATCTTAAGTCAAGGATAGTGCAGGACTTGTTATTTAAATTTTCTTTCAATGAAAATAACTTGTTTTCTAAAACAAATTTTGGTCCTGGAATATCACTAGAAAGTTTCCATATACTTGATGCATTACTTAACGCTCCAGAAGAGAGAGTAACTGATGTTTTAATGCCAGGGCCAGAAACCACGATACATAGAACATTATTTAAAGGAATGATTATACCTAATATTGATGCTTTGAGCTTCAATATTAGTAATGATTGGTTTGATTTAAGTCGCAGCCTCAAGTATAATGGCGACGATACTGAACTGCTAACTAAGTTTGTGATAAAGCGTATGATAATACCGAACGAATTCTTGAAAACAGAGGAATTTCAATCTTTGAAAAATTATTACTTGAATGCTTTCTCAAATGCTTTTTTAATCCTAAAGCAGCAAAACAGTGAATATAAGGATAGAAAGTAGGTAGTTGTTTATGCTGGTCACTAGGTTTGCGCCAAGTCCAACAGGTTTATTGCATGTAGGGAACATAAGAACTGCACTAGTAGCTTGGCTAAATGCTAGAGCAAGTGGCGGGCGATTTGTTCTTAGAATAGATGATACAGATAGTGCTCGTTCATCAGTTGAATATATTGAAGCAATAAAGGAAGATCTGAGTTGGTTAGGGATCACTTGGGATGCTTGCTTTATGCAGTCTGAGAGAATGGAAAGGTATGAAAAAGCAAAGCAAAAGCTGATAGAAACTAGGCGGCTTTATCCGTGCTATGAGACACCAGAGGAGCTAGAGATTAAGAGAAAAACTTTACTTTCTAGAAATTTACCACCTATATATGATCGTGCTTCTTTGAATTTGACTGGATCTGAGAAAGAAAAATTAGAAAGCTTGGGAATGAAACCGCATTGGAGATTCTTGTTGCAAGGCAATAAGATATGCTTTAGCGATAGTGTGCGAGGGTCAATTGAGTTTGATACAAATAAATTGAGCGATCCTATTCTCATTAGAGCAGACGGTACAATGACTTATGCAATAGCATCTGTGGTGGATGATATAGAATTTGGCATCACAGATATAGTACGCGGAGAAGATCATATATCAAATAGCGCAATACATACTCAGATGTTTGAAGCTCTAGGGTCTGTTGCTCCTAACTTCGCACATATCTCACTTTTAAAATCCAAAGAAGGGGAAATGTCGAAACGTGTAGGTGGGTTTGACATACGTTCTATACGACAAAATGGCATAGAACCTATGGCAATTAACAGCTTTCTCGCAAAGCTAGGAACATCAGAGGCGCCAGAAAGCCAATTTACTATAGAATCATTGATAGATCAATTTTCTCTAAGTAAATTTGGAAAATCTGCAGCAAACTATAAATATCAAGATCTTGAAAGGGTAAATCGAAAACTGCTGCATGTTGCAAAATATGTTGATGTCAAAGATAAGCTTATTTCTCTTGGCATGCTTGACGTTGATGAAACATTCTGGAAAAGTGTGCAGCCAAATATTACGACGCTCCAAGATGTAAAAATTTGGCGTGATATATGCAAAGCAGTTGTGAAGCCTATAATCATAGATTCAGATTTTACTTCGGCAATTGTAGAATTATTACCTGAGTCTGAATTTTCTAATGATACTTGGGATTTATGGATAAAACGCATAAAACAAGAAACCGGAAAAGCTTCAAAGGATTTGTTTTTGCCGATTCGTCTTGCATTAACAGGAATGGATAATGGACCTGAGCTGCAAAATCTGTTGCCACTTTTAGGACGCAACAAAGTAATAGCTAGACTAAGCGGCATTGCTGCTTAGAGTCGCGATAACATATGCAAGCGCTATATCATTTTCGTCAGAAAGCGATAAGTAGAATTTGTAGTTGCTCCACACTCTGCTTTCTATATTGATGTATGGCGCACCAACTTCATCTTTTCGCACCTCTATTTCTTTAAATGATAACTTACCTATTCCTATACCAAGTGCCTTGGCACATGCCTCCTTTGCTGCGAATCTTCTTGCAAAATAAGAATAATACACCAAACTCTCAATTTTTGGTCCAAACTCTATCTCATAATTTGAAAATATTCTGCTTATAAATCTCCCACCAAACCTCTTTATACACTCTTCTATTCTCGATATACTAACTATATCACAGCCTATCCCAACAATCTGTATTTGCACCTCTACCTCATAAAATGCAGCATATTTTTAGTTATCTATAATATTTTAGTCCTTTAACACATCAAAATGCTTGGAATCAAAGCCGTAGTTATTCACAACTAAGCACTTGCTTTGATAAAGAATAAGGAAAAATGCGATTGACTAGGGCCACATCTAACTTCCATTTTCAAGTTTTTAGTGTATCATATACACTGGCTGGACTTAATATTAGATTTTTAACTGTCTTGATCTTCCTAAACAAATAACAAGTCTTAGTGTTTTTATTCCATTAATACTTTTGACTTAGGTATATCTTGCATTGTTAAATTTTAACAAATAGGACGCGAGACTTTTATGATTTCCGGCTTTTTCGCCGCTCTACATTCCATTAAAAATCTATGTGGAGACGCTAAGTTATTTCCCAAATAGGCTTGATTGCATGACACAAGAAAAGAAAAGTGACAACAAAAAAACCCTAAGTATACATTCTGGCAAGCTCGGACTTGCCAGTCAAGATGCTTCTCGAAATTTTGGTATGAAGACCGATGTGACTTATTCTAGAGTACAAACTGGAAAAAGCAATAACAACACAGTAATGATTGTGACCAAAAATAAAGGGACTAGAAGTGGTGTCGCGGCTCATTCTATGAAAACATCACTCACGCAGCGTGAACAAGAAGATCGCATAAATGCTCTGCTTTCAGCAGAACGGGAAAAACGCGAATCAGCCTTGTCTCATGAATCTAAAACAGCATCTGATACTCAAACAGTTGCTTCTGCGCCTGAAGAATTTACAAACGTAGAGCTAAGTGAAAACTTGCAGTCTGACTTAAAGAATGATGTTCATGAGCCAGACACTCTTCCTAAAGAAAGCGAAGCTGATGTAATAGATAAGTCAAGCGGAGCTGATTGCACTGTACAGCAAAAAACTGCCGATTTAGAGGAACCAGCTAAAAAAATAGTAGATGCTTTCGACTCAAAAAGAAGTGATAGCATCAAACTAATGATTAGTAGCAAAGGTAAAGTTAGAAATCTTAATAATATCAACATTGAATCTAGAACCTCATCTAATTCCGACGAAAGCTCTTCTAATGCACCGCAAACCAAAGAGCAAATAGAAATAAAGAAACCTGTGAGCAAAAAGGATTCTGAGTTGTCAAACATAAGAGACAAAGATAAAGATGTCGAAAGTACTGCTGCATCCAAAAAACATGTTGCTGTTAAACGTGCAAGCAAAAAGATTTCTATGGCAAGCTTACGTATATTAGAAAGAGAAGATGATGTTGATGGCATAACGATAGGACATCACGCACGTTTCAGAAAATTAAAAAACAAAGCTGCTAAACAACAGAAAACTGTTGTTATTGAGAAGGTAATTCGCGAGGTTATGATTCCCGATGCTATTACAGTACAGGAATTATCTAATAGAATGGCAGAAAAAGCCGCAGATTTAGTAAAAGCTTTGATAAAATTGGGAGTAATGGCAACAATCAATCAAGCAATAGACGCTGATACTGCTGAGTTAATAGTTTCAGAATTTGGTCATATACCAAAACGCGTGACAAATGCTGAACTTGAAAGAGCAATTTTCTCGGAAAATGAAGACTTTGAATCTATTCTTGTACCAAGAGCACCAATAGTTACAGTGATGGGGCACGTTGATCACGGAAAAACTTCGCTTTTGGATACGCTCCGCTGTACAGACGTTGTGACCGGAGAATTTGGTGGTATTACACAACATATTGGTGCTTATCATGTATCTTTGGAAAGTAAACACAGTATCACGTTTTTAGACACTCCAGGTCACGAAGCATTTACTGCAATGCGTATGCGCGGTGCTAAAGTGACGGATATAGTTGTACTTGTAGTAGCTGCAGATGATGGAATCAAAGAGCAAACAGTTGAGGCAATTAGCCATGCGAAAGCCGCAAACGTTCCAATTATTGTCGCAGTAAATAAGATCGACAAAAAAGAAGCTGATGTTCAAACTGTAAAATCTGCAATGCTTGTCCATGGTCTTATTCCAGAAGAAATGGGTGGAGATACTATGGTAGTCGAGGTATCTGCAAGAAATAAGATTGGAATGGATAAGCTAGAAGAGGCAATATTACTACAAGCTGAGCTGTTATCTCTGAAAGCAAGAGAAGAAGGCTCTGCAGCTGGAGCTGTTGTAGAAGCAAAAATGGATAAAAACAAGGGTGCTTTAGCGACACTTTTAGTTCTAAAAGGCACTTTGAAGGTAGGAAACATAGTGGTCGTCGGAAATTCGTATGGTAAAATACGAGCGCTGATTAATGATAAAGGCGAACACTTAAAACAAGCGGGCCCATCTATTCCAGTTGAAGTGCTTGGTCTAAATCAGGTCCCATCCGCAGGAGATGAGTTTATTGTTGTCCAAGATGAACGCCACGCTAGAGAATTGGTTGATTTCAGAATTCAGAGAGAAAGAGCTAAAAAATTCATTGCAAGTCACTCTTCAATGGATCAGTTATTCCATAAAGTACAACAGGCTAAAATAGAAGAATTACCGCTGATAGTCAAAGCAGATGTAAACGGCTCTATAGAAGCAATCGTCTCTAGTCTAATGAAATTCTCTAATGATGAAGTCAAGATACGATTAATGCATTCCGGCGTAGGTGCAGTAAATGAATCTGATGTAACACTCGCTGCAACATCAAACGCACTTATACTAGGCTTCAACGTTAGAGCAAACACTCAAGCTAGAAATCTAGCAAAACAGTTCGGCGTTGATATTAAATATTACTCTATAATATATAATTTGATTGATGATATTAAGGCTGCTGTTTCTGGCATGCTTGCCCCTACCATCAAAGAAAAATTACTAGGTTATGTAGAAGTACGCCAAGTATTTGATTTAACTAAAGTTGGTAAAGTAGCTGGCGGATATGTTACCGAAGGCGTAGTAAAACGCAGTGCAAATGTAAGATTAATTAGAGATAATATAGTTATACATGAAGGAACGCTGAAAACTTTGAAACGCTTTAAAGACGATGTCAAAGAGGTAAAAAGCGGATTTGAGTGCGGACTTGCGCTTGATAGATATGATGATATAAAGAGCGGTGATAAACTTGAAGTTTTCTTAGTCACTGAAGAAAGCAGATCTTTATAAGTCTGTCCGTCAAAAATTGATTCGCCACGCAAATCAATTTTTGCGGAAAATTAAATGTATAAAAATTAGCTTGGGATCGGCCCTGCGCTAATTTTCGGATATATAATTTGTCCTGTACCTAGCAAATACTACATTAGACACTACCGACAAAATCCATAAGGTTTTTGGCAATTTTGCCATTTTTTTCTGCTGGATTTTCAGTGCGCCATAGTTGCTTGCAGGACAAGATAAATCCTGCACTCCTTCGAATTATGACGGATAGACTTATAACAAGGAATTTTATAAATTTAATCGAACTATTTATCTTTCCAATTTAATGATAAAAAATTTTGAGTGGCAGATTGCATGCCGCTATTTATTAACAAAAAAAAAAGACGGTTTTATTTCTGTTATCAATACCCTTTCATTAATTGGAATTGCTATAGGTGTTAGTGTTTTAATTATAGTAATGTCCATAATGAATGGATATGAAACTGAGCTTATTAAGAGGATTTTAGGCATCAATGGCCATATCACTATTATGGCACCAGGTAATAGACTTATGTCATTTGATAAGTCACTATCTCAGCAAATTCAAGATATTCCAGGCATAAAATTTGTAGCGCCAATCATTACTGATCAAGCTATGGTTATGTGTAGAAATGCAACAGGAGTGATTATTCGGGCAATTGATGGAATAGATTTAGAAAAAAAGCCAATGATGGAAAATTCTCTTTTAGGCGGAAATTTTAACTCTTACAAGCGTGGAGAAGGCATCATCATTGGAATAGAACTTGCTAGACAACTTGACGTTTCTGATGGAGACAGCATTAAACTAATATCGCCTGAACTTGATAATCTTGCAATAGGTTCGATACCAAGAGCAAAAACTTTTAAAATAATAGGAATTTTTGATGTTGGTATGCATGAGTATAACAGTAGCACTATATTCATGACACTAAAATCTGCTCAGTTATTTTTAGGATTCAGTGAAAAAATCAGTGGTATAGAGATTGTATTACAAAAACATGCAGACCTACCGCACACCAAAAAAGCAATATCTCAAGTTCTAGGAAGTAATTCTAAAGATCTTGCAATAGTTGATTGGACGCAGCAAAATGATTCACTAATGAATGCATTGCGTATAGAAAGAAATGTTATGTTCTTCATACTTTCCCTCATCGTTGTTATAGCTGCATTCAATATTATCACAAGTCTTACGATGCTGGTTAATGATAAAAAAACAGGAATCGCTATATTTAAAACAATAGGGATGGATCAATCTTCAATAGTAAAAATATTCATGTTATGCGGCTCTATAATAGGAATTACAGGAACTATCATTGGCTGCGCTTTTGGAATACTTTTTGCTTTCAATGTTGAAAAAATCAGAGCATTTCTCGAATCTTTAACAGGCATTACATTGTTTGACCCTGTAATATACTTTCTAACTAGTCTTCCGTCAGAACCATCTTTTATAAATATAATGTTTGTTTTCTTCATCTCAGTATTTCTATCGCTTATTGCAACCATTTATCCTGCTATAAAAGCATCAAAACTCTCTCCAGTCGTAATATTTAGATCTAGTAGCTAAGATTGGTATTTCATGATTATTGTCACTATTTATGCTTCTTAATTTAAGGCACTGCAGACAAAAGCCATTGTACAGACCTTTTTGGCCTGATTCTCTATATTACTTCGTTAATTTCTTCGCAAATATATAAAAGTATTTGAGGCAGAAATTCAACTGGTACTCTAAAAAATCATGCCATTAAAACACTTGTGCGTGCACTTACTTGAGCGCAGAGCCATATTTTTACTATGATTTTTACTGAAATAGAATATATTGATAGCATACTCGTCACACTTCAAAAATTGGTGTCATCAAAATGTGTCTTTAACAAATACTAACTCTTCATATACCTGCGGATATCTAATTCTCAAGTATTACTTGAATTATATTGATTTATTACTCATTATGTCCTCAACAAAATTGTAGTTAAATATTCTTGTTATAAATAGTTATAATGTGAATGTGTGTAAAACGCGCTATCTTAAAATTATAGGCTGTTTTATTGATCATGACCGAAATGAGGTAAAAATGGATATACACGAATATCAAGCAAAAGAGATACTTAGAAAGTACAACATTAATGTTCCAAGTGGAGGGCTTGCGCTAAGCGCTGATGCTGCAGTTGATGTAGCAAAAAACTTACAGGGGAATGCCTGGGTAGTTAAAGCACAGGTACATGCAGGCGGCAGAGGAAAAGCTGGTGGCATAAAACTTGCAAAAAGCATTGATGAGGTGCATTCCTTAGCAAGCCAAATACTTGGCATGCGTCTTGTCACAAAACAAACTGGTAAAGAAGGAAAACTTGTTAGGAAGGTATACATAGAATCTGCTTCTGAGATAGATAAAGAATATTATCTTTCTTTGGTCTTAGATCGTAATAGCGCATCCATCGCCATAATATTCTCTTTGGAAGGAGGAATGGATATAGAGGAGGTAGCACACAAAACTCCAGATAAGATTATTAAGGTGCACGTTGATCCTGCTATAGGACTGCAAGATTTCCATATTAGGAAGCTAGCTTTTGGTGCTGGATTTGATGTTGCAACTGTGAATAAATTTGCATCTGTGCTGAAGCCACTTTATAAAGCTTTTTTAGAAAATGATGCAAGTCAAGTTGAAATAAATCCGCTTATTGTTTCAAAAGCTGGTGACTTCATCGCACTTGATGCAAAATTTAACTTTGATTCCAGCACGTTATTTAGACATAAAGATATAGCAGCACTAGACGATATAGATGAGAAAGATCCGCTTGAGGCGAGAGCTGAATCGAGCGATCTTAACTATGTCCGCATGGAAGGTAACATAGGTTGTATGGTAAATGGTGCTGGTCTTGCGATGGCGACTATGGATATAATCAAGCTGTTTGGAGGGTCTCCTGCAAACTTCTTAGATATTGGAGGTGGTGCAGATACAGAAAGAGTACGTTCAGCATTTGATATCATTGTATCAGATAGTGGAGTGCGCGGAATTCTTATAAACATATTTGGTGGCATCGTGAAATGTGATATTGTCGCAAACGGTGTAATACAAGCGATGAAGGATTGCAAAGTCACTGTTCCTGTCGTTGTTAGGCTTGAGGGAACTAATGCAGATGCTGGAAGAGAAGTAATTGAGAAAGCTGGAATTAGTAATATCCAAGTAGCAGAGAACTTATCTGACGCCACGCAGAAAATAGTAAATGCTATAAAATAAACGCACAATGCAAAACAGATCATAAAGGAGACTTATGTCAATACTCGTTAATGCACATACAAAGGTCATATGCCAAGGGTTCACAGGCCGTAACGGTACTTTTCACTCAGAGCAAGCTATCGAATACGGAACACGTATGGTAGGAGGTGTGACACCTGGTAAAGGTGGGACAATGCACCTGAATTTACCTGTCTTTGATACAGTTTACGACGCAAAAGCGAAGACTGGTGCTGATGCATCAGTTATATACGTTCCTGCGCCATTTGCAGCTGATGCTATACTTGAAGCGATAGATGCAGAGATTCCGCTAGTAGTTTGTATTACAGAAGGTATTCCTGTGCTTGATATGCTGAAAGTGAAGCAAGCACTTCTAAGATCAAAAACACGCCTAGTTGGTCCAAACTGTCCTGGTGTTATAACAGTTGATGAATGTAAAATAGGAATCATGCCAGGGTATATACATAAGAAAGGAGTCGTGGGTATCGTTTCAAGGTCTGGTACATTAACTTATGAAGCTGTTGCTCAAACAACTGCAGAAGGTTTAGGTCAGACTACTTGTGTGGGAATAGGTGGAGATCCACTCAACGGAACAAATTTTATCGACGTCATAGAGATGTTTTTGAACGACCCGGAAACACAAGCTATAGTTATGATAGGAGAGATCGGTGGCAGTGCAGAAGCTGATGCTGCGCATTTCATAAAAAATCATAAGATTAAGAAACCAACTGTTGGGTTTATAGCTGGAAGAACAGCTCCTCCCGGCAGAAGAATGGGACATGCTGGCGCCATTGTATCAGGAGGAGATGATACGGCAGAAAGCAAGATAGAAGCATTAAAAAGCGCCGGAATCAAAGTCGCTGATTCTCCAGGCTTGATAGGCAAAACTATGTCTGAATTGTTAAAGTAATATCGGTAGATAACATACTTTATGTAATAAGCTGCAGCTTCTTTTCTCAAAATATACGTTACTTTCTAACTTTAAAATAGTACTAAAAACACGTAATTTTGAGAATTTGAAGCGCTAATTGCACTTGAGCTTATCAAGCTCTCTTATTCAAGAATACTAATTTTTAAAGTGTATCAAGAAAGTTTTTTCCAGTTACTATTTGCATGCACACTAAAGTTGCATTCAGGTATATTGCACCGCCTTCATAAGTGCACGCGCGTAGATTTTGATTGCATAATTTTTTAGCATACAAGTTAATTTCTGAATCAAATACTTTTATATATTTGCGAAGGAATTAACGAAGTAATAACCAACTCCTCAAATAACAGCATATATTTGCTGCGTATTTTTTAGAAAAATTCAGATGAGATTTGGCTGTACTAGAAATACAGCTGCCAGAAGCGCGCTTAAATTTTAAAGAAAAGACGAAGCTAAAGTGTTCTGTTATTTGGGGTAGTTAGTATAATATGGAAAATCATGCTAAAAAGGTCTGCACAAGTGACTTTGCCGGCAGTACCATACCGCAGGTAAAATGAAGAGTTGGTATTTCATTAGACTTCAAAAATAGCTAGGAAGAATTTAGGCGCAAGGTGTTAACGAAATACATAAGAAGTATTCTCACAATGCGCCAATTTTGAAAAGTATGGCTAGTATACAGCACCTTTGTATAACACATAGGTTGCATTGTTGTTATATGGGGTATTGCGTATGCAAGATAAAATAAATGAACAACACATTACAATGTTATTAAAAATGCTCGAAAAACTAATCAAAAGAGTCTATTCTTTAATGTCACGCAGGGCATGCTACGCTTTACTTTTAATACTAACATAGTCAGACTTAGAGTTGTTTTATTAAAAACTGTATAAAATACCATTTATAAATTTTCAAACTATGATTAATGGATTACATACAGCCGATATTGTAATAATAGTGCTGTATCTTGCTGTATGCTTGATTCTTGGGCTTTATAAATCTAGAGCGGTATTAAACATCAGGGAATATGCCGTTGGAAAGGGCTCTTTTCACGATGTGCTGATGGTTTCTACAATCTTTGCAACTTTCGTTGGAGCAGCCTATACAATAGGGACAGTAGATAAAGTATATAGTATTGGACTCTTATTTGCTGTACCTAGAATGTTTGCACCGCTGTTTTGGCTAATTACTATTCGTGTTTTTGCAGTCAACATAGAGAAATTCCATGGTTGTATTACAATCAGCGATATAATGGAAAAACTTTATGGTCATGTTGGCAAATGGGTTACTAATTGTACAGCCCTAATTGTTGCAATAGTTGCAATATCAATTCAAGCGCTAGCAATTGGTCAAATTCTCAATTATTTCTCTGGCATTGCACTACACTATTCCGTTATAATCGGCATGATGGTAACAATATTATACTCAGCTTTTGGTGGTGTAAGAGCTATTGTACTAACAGACGTATTACAATTTGCGATCTTTATGATTGCAGTACCAATTGCATGCTCGTTTCTATACCATGATCTTGGCGGCTATTCAGACATTATAGATAAAATTCCACCACAGCATTTGGAGCTTAATTTATCTTCTGAACAAAACCTTATTTTTTTTGTTAGCCTTATAATATACGGCTTAGTACCAGATGTAGGTGGAGCTTTTATACAACGTTGTCTTATGGCATCTGGCAGGAAACAGCTAAGCAGGGTACTGAAGATAGTTGCGCTTGTCAACTTTCCATTTTTAGGTGTCTTATGTATTACAGGCTTCCTAATACAAATAAAAGCACCCGATATCGCATCTGACACTGCATTTGTCTATTTTATAGACAATTATCTCTCACCAGGTTTAAAAGGCTTATTGATCGTTGCACTGCTCGCGATTTTGATGTCAACTGCAGATTCATGGCTGAATTACTCAGGTGTACTGACAGCTCATGATATAATCAAACGCTTATTTCCAAATTTAAGCGATGCTCAAGAATTACTTGTTGCAAGAACAACAAAAGTCTTGATTGGTTGTATTGCTATAGATCTTGCTCTCTATGGGAAGGGATTGGTAGAACTTGATTGGCTAGCAAGCAATTTTTGGGAACCTCTGGTTTTAGTTCCGCTAATAGCAGGATTCTTGAGTCTCAAAACAAACTACGTATCATATATAGCCTCCGCAATATTTGCAGTCATTTCTACGTCATCTATTTCTTACTTCAGGCAGGACTTTGATCTAATCAGTTTTATAGGAGGATTAGTTGGTAGCGCAATAGGGTTATTTGGATCACATTACCTGCAGTTGCAGACAGGGCTTTTGAGGCAAACTCTCGAAGATGCTGAGCTAAACAACTCTCATCCTAACTTTGTAGAATTTATGAAATTTTGCAGCACACTATATAGAAATTTGTTTATGTCATCGCTATTTTACTTAAGCAACTTTCGCATAGTACTGGATATAGTAAGAAATCGTATAAAACGTAATGAGATAAGAAATTATACTTTTAGCATTTTTGTTATTTTTCATTATCTGATTCCATTTTTTATTACCAATATCACATTTAACTACCCAGATAATGCATTAGTATTAGTATACTTCAGAACTATTGCAATATTCTTATGTGTAGGCTTGATATTTGCAGATTACTGGCCTCACAACATTAAGAAGAAATTTTTCGCATTTTATTGGTACATATCGCTTCTGTTTTGCCTTCCATTTGTCGCAACTTACACTTTTTTTGTAACTGAAATGGATGAGTTTTGGTTACTCAATACAGTACTTTCTGTAATTCTTCTTGGACTTCTAGTTGATTCTCTAAGCTTTGTAGTTTTAACCTCAATAGGAGTTGCTCTAGGTTATGTCTGCTTTCATGTAATCAGCCCAAACCAGATCACAAGCAACCTTCCATCACATGATATATATCTCATAGGATATTTGTACGCATTTTTGATGCTTATAATCATAGTGTTTATAAGAGGAAAAGAAAAGGCTGCTGCTCACAAAGTAACACAAATGGAGATATTTGGAGGTGCGATTGCTCATGAAGTGAAAACACCACTGGCTGCAATACAGATGCTTGCTGAGACTTTGGATATTGTAACAACAGATTTTAAAATCAAAGCTCAAAAAGTTGAATCTGCAAAAGGTGTAGAATATCACTGTGCATTTGATGAAAGAGATTTCCATATTTTATTTGATTTTTTGCCAAAGAATCTCATACACACTTCAAGAGAAGGACAAAAAGTTGTCGAACTTCTTTTGCTGTTGCTAAAACATAAAGTTGCGCAAGATGATAAGCTACATTCAATGCGAGAAACTATCAATAGTGCACTCGATGATTATATAATGACATACTCGCTCAGCAAGGCACAGCGAAATAGGATTATCTTTGATAAAGCAAACGACTTTTACTTTTGTGGTCCAAAGCAGTATATTAAACAAGTCTTTAACAATTTAATGACAAATGCTCTGAAATACGCAGGAGATCATGCAACCATTAAGATATGGATCGCAGACAATTCTCTGCATTTTCAAGACGACGGCTACGGAATTAAGCCTGAGATGCTATACAAATTATTTCAGCCTTTTTATAGCGGCAACGCTGCAGGTAATGGTATAGGCCTAGCCTTCTGTGAAATACTGATATCTAACATTGGTGGTTCTATAGAATGCATTTCTGAACAAAATGTGTTTACAGAATTTGTAATTACGTTGCCTTCTGTGTAGCAATTTTATATAATTCCATGGGTTCAAGCTAACTGTTGGAAGAATGGCCGAGTGGTTTAAGGCGCACGCCTGGAAAGCGTGTTTACCTGCAAGGGTATCAAGGGTTCGAATCCCTTTTCTTCCGCCATATAGAATGTTTGTTTCCATTTGTATTGCAAAAAATCTGCCATACACTCGTGTTAAGAAGAATAGGTATGCGCATGTGTATATAAAATACATAATGAGCATTTTGATAACATCAATTTTGAAAAGTATGATAAGTATCCAAGGAGTAGCTTACTAGTTTTTTTAATCTGCTAAAACAATTTTACTATTGTATTATCTTTGAAAACTCAAGGTTCAAACACGCTTATAACCCGAATTATGTATTAGTAATATTCTAAGTATTAGCAATAGAGCGCTTTCTTAGGAATATCTTTTTTTCTAGAGATAAAAGGCAGTTTTTCATCCCTTTTTAACTCCAGTGACTAATTTCAGTCCTCGCTTATATAGAGCTAAAAATAATGGTTTGGAGATATAACCTTTATCACCGAACAAGAGTCCTTTATTATTATCACTCATCATCATAACTTGCGATCTATCGTCCTTGTTACATTTGCTCAGTGATACTTTTACTAATCCTCCTTTTTCATTAATAATAATATGCAGTTTAAAACCAAAGAACCATCACTTCTTAGTCTTTCCTAATGCTTGCTATACCTTTGAATACTTTGTTCCTAGAGATTCTTTTATGGTGGAAAACGTATATAGAGGTAGAATCTATATAAGAAATGTTGCTACTTTTAGAAAGCAAAGTATGTAATAAAACAGCTAATATCATTATTACTCTTGGCATTAATGCTACAAATCTTTCATAGCTTGGCATCAATGAAAATTCAGATCTATATAGCTGCAAATATGAATTATAGAAAATTTTAAAGTTTTTACATGGAGATTGTTGGAATAGTATTACTTATTGTTATTATTTCAGACTCAAAAAGTCCTGGTACTCTCGTCGGATTTATGCTTGTAACTTCTGAGATCGCTCTTTTATTTATCTCTTCTTTACACTCGCTGCTAAAATCATCGATGAAACAAAATAAATTTGTGATATCTTTTTTCATAGGTAGGTCTCGATTGTTACTTCAAAATTATCTTTACCTACATATCCATATTCTGGCAACCTTGCTTAATCCATAATTCGGGTTTGAAGATTATTTAGAGTTAGAGCTCATTGACATCAACGGTGTAACAAAAATGGATCTATATTTGATTATGTAGCCTTACAGTCATAAGTCTTATATCATATGAATTGAGGTGAATTTTAAGCGGAGAATACTCAAGATTTGAGGAAAATATTAATATTTTGAAATTCAGGATAGCACTGCTTTTCACTTGTAATCTTGAGCATGTGGTGGAGTAGTGCTTTTCTAGTAGTTGCGTCATAATTCTTGAAATGCAGGATTTGTATTGGCTGCAAGCAACTATACCACATAAAAATCCAGCAGGAAAAATTACAAAATTGCTAAAAACCTTATGGATTTTGTCGGTAGTGCCTAAAGTAGTTTTGCTAGGTACAGGACAAATTATATATCAGAAAATTAGCGCATGGCTGATCTAAAAGCTAATTTTTGTACATTTAACTTGCCGCAAAAATAGATTTGCTAAGCAAATAAATTTTTGACGGACAGACACTAGAGGTATATTCACAAGTGTACTATACCAGATTTAGTGTTTTGTTTTTTAATATAAAAGACCTGTCGGCCATTTTTGCGAGGTCCGAATTGTGTGTTACAAGTACAACAGATGCTCCTCTTTCTTTAGCTTCATTAAAGAGCAAATCTGCTACAATCTTTGAATTAGTTTCATCGAGATTGCCTGTAGGTTCGTCAGCTAAAATAATTTTTGGGAAATTTACAAGTGCTCTTGCAACTGCTATTCTTTGTTGTTCCCCACCAGACAATCGTGAAGCCAAGGAATGTCGCCTATCCCAAAGCTCAAGTTTTTTTAGAAGCAGCTCGGCATTTTGTTTTGTGCTGGATGATGAGGAGCCAGATATGAGTTGTGGTATAGTAAGGTTTTCCAGTACAGTAAACTCAAGTAATAGATAATGAAATTGGTATACAAAACCTATAAGCTTTCTGCGAGCTTCTGCTTTTAAGCGATCAGACGCCTTTGAATAGCAATGCCCTGATATAAAAATATCGCCACATGACGGCGTATCAAGTAGCCCCATAATGTGCAATAATGTGCTCTTTCCAGAACCTGAGAGCCCTATAATAGAGACAGAATCTCCATCTGCTAATTTGAGGTTGACATCCTCAAGAACTCGCGTGCTGGAGTTATATTCATCATAATCCTTAGTAATGCTGCTTAGTTCTATAGACATCAAACACGTCCTATGTGTTGCATATAGTGCACTATATTAAAATTTGCCAGGTACAGGACAATTATATATCCGAAAATTAGCGCAGGGCAGAGGCTTTAGGCTATATTTTTGTACATTTAATTTTCGGCAAAAATTTATTTACTACGCAAATAAATCTTTGACGGATAGACTAACAAATCTAACCGCTGAGCTTCTTCTCTTCAAATAGTACATGCTTTCTAACAAGCGGATCATACTTGCGAAAGCTCAACTTTTTTGTGAGTTTTTTTGGATTTTTTTTCTTTACTAGAAAGTAACCAGTTCCAGCGGAGCTAGCTAACTTTATTAACACAGTATTTTTCTTAGCCATTGATATTTTCCATCTATAAGTAATACGTAAAGTGACTACACTACACAAACCTTGAAAGTGGCAGTTCAAACCACAAAATCCAGGTGAAATAAAATGGGCGATTTAAAGTCGAGGTAACTAACCGAAAAAGCTTCACTCAAGTTAGTTCACTGCAAGTAAGCCGTATATACCTTCCAAGAATTTAAAGTAACAAGAGTGGTATGTACCACGCTGTAGAGAATATACAAAATCTAGAGCTTAGAAGCAAGTAAACTAAAAAAACACCGCTAGAACTTTTGCGCTATGATAAACAAAGCTGATTTTCGAAATTTTTATACCTCTTATTCTTTTTATAAAAGACAATGGCAAAAATACCCAACCCCATCAGCAAGTGAGTAGTATATCAGGCACGTGAGAGCCATCTTGAGGAATAACATAGAGCATCCTCATGCCATACACTTAAACTGCACAGATTCTATTATCTATATTCAATGTTGTCAATTGTTCAAACCCGAATTATGGATTAAGCAAGGTTGCCAGAATATGGATATGTAGGTAAAGATAATTTTGAAGTAACAATCGAGACCTACCTATGAAAGAAGATATCACAAATTTATTTTGTTTCATCGATGATTTTAGCAGCGAGTGTAAAGAAGAGATAAATAAAAGAGCGCTCTCAGAAGTTACAAGCATAAATCCGACGAGAGTACCAGGACTTTTTGAGTCTGAAATAATAACAATAAGTAATACTATTCCAACAATCTCCATGTAAAAACTTTAAAATTTTCTATAATTCATATTTGCAGCTATATAGATCTGAATTTTCATTGATGCCAAGCTATGAAAGATTTGTAGCATTAATGCAAAGAGTAATAATGATATTAGCTGTTTTATTACATACTTTGCTTTCTAAAAGTAGCAACATTTCTTATATAGATTCTACCTCTATATACGTTTGCCACCATAAAAGAATCTCTAGGAACAAAGTATTCAAAGGTATAGCAGCATTAGGAAAGACTAAGAAGTGATGGTTCTTTGGTTTTAAACTGCATATTATTATTATTAATGAAAAAGGAGGATTAGTAAAAGTATCACTGAGCAAATGTAACAAGGACGATAGATCGCAAGTTATGATGATGAGTGATAATAATAAAGGACTCTTGTTCGGTGATAAAGGTTATATCTCTAAACCATTATTTTTAGCTCTATATAAGCAAGGACTGAAATTAGTCACTGGAGTTAAAAAAGGGATGAAAAACTGCCTTTTATCTCTAGAAGAAAAGATATTTCTAAGAAAGCGCTCTATTGTAGAAACTGTCTTTGACTATCTCAAAAATAAACTTCAGCTTGAACATTCAAGGCATAGGTCACCAGTCAATGCTTTTATTCATATCATTGCTACTTTAATTGCTTATCAGTTAAATACTAAAAAACCCTCTATTGCTAATACTTAGAATATTACTAATACATAATTCGGGTTTTAAATATGTTGGAAGATGTGGTATGGCAAACTACAACAATAGCAGATGAATTAAGAGAGCAAAGCTTTGTTCAAGGAGTTGAAGAGTGGCATATGCGTGCCGCAAAAACAGGGCTTTGACGTAGAAATCATAGAACGTGCAACTGGTATATCTAGACCTGATTTAATTAAACTGCAGCAAGACATTAGGGAAATATATTAGGCGCTGCCGGTAAAGTCACCTTCGCAGACTCCTTTGGCCTGATTTTCAAGTATTACTTCGTTAATTTCTTCGCAAATATATATAATTATTTGACTCAGAAATTAACTGGTACTCTAAAAAATCATGCCCTTAAAATCCGCGCGCGTGTACTCAATTGAGTACAGTGCCTATAGGTTGTTTTAAGTTTTTTTAACACACAAAAATAACCTATGAAAAAGGATTGTACTTCAATGTAATGTTTTGTCGATGATTTTATGAAAGATCTACCTTAGCAAATTGCCTGCAATTAATAGCTGCAAATCTAAAACTGGAGTGAAGAATTATTTGTCTAGCAGCGAAGTATTAACCATAACGCGAGTTGTCAATTATTTTTGAAAGGTAGAAGTGTTAAAAGTCATATAGGCCTCTCTAGTCTGTCCGTCAAAAATTTATTTGTGTAGAAGTTAAATGTACAAAAATTAGCCCTTAGAACTGCCCTGCACTAATTTTCGGAGATATAATTTGTCTTGTACTTAGCAAATGCTACTTAACAAAATCTATAAGTTTTTTGGCAGTTTTGCCACTTTTTCTGCTAGATTTTCGGTGCACCATAGTTGTTTGCAGGCCAAGATCAATTCTGTGCTTCGATAGTTATGACGCAAAGACTCTCTAGTGCGTTAGGCATTTTGCAAGCGGTGCCTAGAGTTTATTAATTAACAACTCAGATTAGCTCAAGCGCTATAACTTCTCGAACTTTTCCTCAATGTAATCGCAGATTATTTTTTTAAAATCTACAATTATATTTTCACCTCTTAAAGTTGCGACCTTAAATCCATCAACAAAAACAGGGGCAACTGGCGCCTCTCCCGTTCCTGGGAGACTTATTCCTATATTTGCATGCTTGCTTTCTCCAGGACCGTTCACTATGCAGCCCATAACCGCTACCTTTAAAGATTCAGCACCTATGTAACGAGATTTCCACTCCGGCATCATTGCAATAAGAAATGATTCAACATCTGAAGCCAGTTGTTGAAAATATGTGCTAGTGGTACGGCCACATCCAGGACACGCAGAAAGTTCAGGAACAAATGTGCCAAGCCCTAAACTCTGAATGATTTCCCTACATAGCAAGACTTCTTGTGTTCTAGATTCGCCAGGCTTTGGTGTAATTGAAGCACGCACCGTATCACCTATTCCTGATTGCAGTAATATTGCAAGCGCTGCAGAAGTAGCAACAGTGCCTTTAGTGCCCATTCCAGCTTCAGTGAGACCTAGATGCAATGCATAGCTTGACAGCTTCGCAAGTTCTGTATAAACCGCAACTAGATCTTGTAGTCTGCTGACTTTCGCAGAAATTACTATTTTGCTAGGAGACATTCCGATTTTTTCTGCATGAGCTGCGCTATTTAAAGCAGAATTAACAATCGCACTTCGCATAACACAGTCATAAGGATCTGGTTTATCTTTTAAATTATTAGCATCCATAAGATTTGCCAGTAGATCTTGATCTAAGCTTCCCCAATTAACTCCAATCCTGATTGGCTTCTCGTATTTCAAAGCCGTTTCTATTATGCTTTCAAATTGCTTATCTCGTTTTGCTCCAAATCCTACATTCCCAGGATTTATCCTGTATTTATCAAGCGCACTTGCGCAAGTGCTATATTTCTCTAAAAGAGAGTGTCCATTATAATGGAAGCAGCCAACTATCGGAGTAGCTATATTTAACTTATGTAGCTCATCTTTTATATATGGAACTGCTTTTGCAGCTTCTTCATTGTTCACGGTAATTCTTACAATATCGGAACCTGCTTCTACAAGTTCAACAATCTGCTGTACAGTAGATGAAATATCTGACGTGTCAGTATTTGTCATGCTTTGAATAGCAATAGTATTCCCGCCACCAATGATAACATGTCCGATTTTCACAGAGTGTGTTTTTTTTCGATTGATTAATGGCAGTGCTACCATAAAAATATATCAAATATTATTGTGTGTTAAACTACCTACTAGCAGATACTGTGTAGCTAAAACGCGTGTAAAATAGGCATGCTAAACTTTATCTTTCGACAAATCTTTATCAGCTTCTCGCCTAAGATATAGGTATATTTCAGGTTCTAAACAAATAAAAGCTTATTCTAAAATACTCATTTATCATACACATTTACACGTGTTTTAGCTAAAAACCCGAATTATGGATTAAGCAAGGTTGCCAGAATATGGATACGTAGGTAAAGATAATTTTGAAGTAACAATCGAGACCTACCTATGAAAAAAGATATCACAAATTTATTTTGTTTCATCGATGATTTTAGCAGCAAGTGTAAAAAAGAGATAAATAAAAGAGCGCTCTCAGAAGTTACAAGCATAAATCCAACGAGAGTACCAGGACTTTTTGAGTCTGAAATAATAACAATAAGTAATACTATTCCAACAATCTCCATGTAAAAACTTTAAAATTTTCTATAATTCATATTTGCAGCTATATAGATCTGAATTTCCACTGATGCCAAGCTATGAAAGATTTGTAGCATTAATGCAAAGAGTAATAATGATATTAGCTGTTTTATTAAATACTTTGCTTTCTAAAAGCAGCAACATTTCTTATATAGATTCTACCTCTATATACGTTTGCCACCATAAAAGAATCTCTAGGAACAAAGCATTCAAAGGTATAGCAGCATTAGGAAAAAGTGATGGTTCTTTGGTTTTAAACCGCATATTATTATTAATGAAAAAGGAGGATTAGTAAAAGTATCACTGAGCAAATGTAACAAGGACGATAGATCGCAAGTTATGATGATGAGTGATAATATTAAAGGACTCTTGTTCGGTGATAAAGGTTATATTCTCCAAACCATTATTTTTAGCTCTATATAAGCTAGGACTGAAATTAGTCACTGGAGTTAAAAAGGGATGAAAAACTACCTTTTATCTCTAGAAAAAAGATATTCCTAAGAAAGCGCTCTATTGTAGAAACTGTCTTTGACTATCTCAAAAATAAACTTCAGCTTGAACATTCAAGGCATAGGTCACTAGTCAATGCTTTTATTCATATCATTGCTACTTTAATTGCTTATCAGTTAAATACTAAAAAGCCCTCTATTGCTAATACTTAGAATATTTCCTAATCCATAATTCGGGTTATAAGACTATTTCCAGTCATACAACCTGGTGCATCTATACCCATTAATTGTAGTACTGTTGGTGCTACATCTTTGAGCTCTCCATCTTTCAAAGCTATATTATAATTGCCGAAATAGACTAATGGAACCTTGTTCATTGTGTGAGCAGTGTGCCACTGATTGCTAGTCTTGTCAAACATCTCTTCGGCATTGCCGTGATCTGCAGTGATGAGCAGGTGCGCCCCGCATTTTTGCGCTGCTTGCATTATTTCTCCAATGCAGCTATCTATGGTTTCGCAGGCAATCTTTGTTGCTTCAAAATTTCCTGTATGACCTACCATGTCTGCATTTGCAAAGTTTACACATATAAAATCATAATAATTCTTTTGTATGTTTTTAACAACAGCATCCTTGACTTGCGCTGCAGACATTTGCGGCGCTAAATCATAAGTAGCAACTTTTGGAGATGGAATTAAGACTCTATCTTCATCATTATACTCTTTTTCCCTTCCGCAGTTTAGGAAGTATGTGACATGCGCATATTTTTCCGTCTCTGCGATTCTTATTTGTCTTTTTCCTGCGCGTGCTATAACTTCCCCCAATGTGTTTTGTACAAATTCTCTAAGAAACATTGGATTTATGTATTCTGCTAGTTCATTTGAATACTGAGTCATAGACGTCATATAACAAAATGATGGATTGCTTGTTCCGGCTAGCATCTTAGCAGTTTGTCTCATTCTATCCGGCCTAAAATTAGCCATAAACAAAGCATCATCATCACGAGTTCCTTTATACCTTCGCAAGATAGCAGGCGGAATGAACTCATCATACAGAGAAT
The DNA here is from genome assembly GCA_013358835.2 of Ixodes persulcatus. NCBI lineage: Eukaryota > Metazoa > Arthropoda > Arachnida > Ixodida > Ixodidae > Ixodes > Ixodes persulcatus. The sequence continues at coordinate 196,568 of JABSTQ010005687.1, forward strand.
TTGCATAACAATGTTCTATATACTGGATCGGATCTTCAAAATGAGTGTCTACCCGTCCAAGCATTGCACTCAAGTAGCGCTCTGTTCTATCAAGCCTCATATCGCGATCCATTGCAAAATATCTTCCAGAGATTGTAGATATTTCGATATTATTATCTATAAGCTTTTGTATATATCGAAGCGCGCTTTTAGGAGAAGTATCTCTTCCATCTGTAATTGCATGCAGCAAAACGTCAATTCCAGAATCTTTTAGTATACTTGCACATGCGACTATATGATCTATGTGAGAGTGTACACCACCGTCTGAAATAAGACCTACTAGATGGCATCGATTGCTAGCACTTTTACAATTCGTAAGCAAGTTTTGAAACCTAGTATTAAACATAATAGACCCGTTTTCAAGTGACTCACTTATACGCACTAGATCTTGTTTTATAACTCTTCCTGCGCCAATTGTCATATGTCCGACTTCAGAATTTCCAAACTGTCCATCAGGAAGGCCTGCTGCTTTACCACTTGTGTCTATTAAGGAATTAGGCATGATCTCAAATAGCATGTCGAAGTTTGGTGTATTTGCAGCAAATATAGCGTTATGCTGCACATTTTGTGAATAACCCCAGCCATCTAGTATACAAAGTATCAACACACCTAAAGCTCTGCTAATTTTTTGGTACAATCATCGCCAATTAATGGATCTATAATTAGATCCAATTTCCCTTCATTTAACATCTCATTTAATGAATGTACCGTAAGGTTAATTCTGTGATCCGTGACTCTACTTTGTGGGTAGTTATAAGTCCTGATCCTCTCAGAACGATCGCCACTGCCTATTTGATCTTTTCTAATCGCTGCTCTTTCACTAGCCTTCTTTGATCTTTCAGCATCATATATTCTAGCTCTGAGAATTTTGAACGCCTTGGCCTTGTTTTTGTGTTGTGATTTCTCATCTTGTTGGCATACAACTAAGCCAGTTGGAATATGGGTAATCCGAACTGCACTGTCTGTAGTATTAACGTGCTGACCACCCGCTCCACTTGCCCTATATACGTCTATTTTACAATCTTTTTCATCAATCTGAAGATCTACTTCCTCAGCTTCTGGCAGCACAGCAACAGTTGCAGCTGACGTGTGTATTCTTCCACTAGACTCCGTTTCTGGAACTCTTTGCACCCTATGCACACCTGATTCAAATTTCAGTCTTGCAAAAACTCCTTTGCCACTGATGTTAGCTGATGCTTCTTTATATCCATCAAGACCAGTTGAGGATAAAGATAGTATTTCAAACTTCCATTTGCGCTGCTCTGCATATTTTTGATACATCCCAAATAGTACTGCAGCAAATAGTGCAGCTTCCTCACCGCCAGTTCCAGCCCTTACTTCAAGTATTACGTCCTTATCATCATCAATATCCTTAGGTATCAGCATCATTTTTATCTTGTCAGACAATTTGTCCATTTTTCTTTGAAGCTCATACTTTTCTTCTTTTGCTAGATCTTTAAATTCTTGCTCATATTCATCGCTCTCCAGTATTTCAGATAACGATTTGTATTCATTGCTCGCATCATTATGTTGACATATGACAGATACTATATCATCCAACTTCGCTCTTTCTTTGCTAAGCTTAATGAACTCCTGAGAAGAGATCTTATCACTACTCAGCAATTTTTCTTCTATATGTTCATATCTTTCAAGTATTTTTAATAACTTTGCGCTAAAGTCCATATTCTCCTAGTCTAAAACTCTTAACATCTTTATATTCTCGTCATACTTTTCAAAATTGGCGCCTTGTGAGAATGCTCCCTATGTATTTCATTAACACTTGCGCCTAAATTCTTCCTAGCTCTTTTTGTAGTCTAACTTTATATTTGCACGAGTAAAATCTTCACAAATTAATATATGATATTTGACTCAGAAATTCATTTATACTCTAAAAAGTCATGCCCTTAAAATCCGCGCGCGTGCACTTATGAAGGCAGTGCCTATAACAATTCCTTGCGTCATCATAACATGATTGTAACAATTTTTATAGTGGTTATCAGAATTTTGTTGTACAATCCTCCCTGCCGCTTAAATAGCAGCAAGAATTTTGTTGTTTAGTTTGCTACCTTTTTATATACAGATCATGAACAGGCGCTTGGAATTATGTATGATGATATAATTTGGAACAATCTTTCTTTAAGTGCAGCACTGACTATGGAAATAAAGGTGCCGCTAAGCGCTACTGGGATCTCAATTGATAGCCGCAAAAGTCAACACGGTGATATATTCATAGGTATATCTGGAGAAAATTATAATGGCGGGATTTTTGCAGATGAAGCTATCAAGCGCGGTGCATCATTTGCAATTGTTGATAATGATGCAAAAAGCCATATAAAGAATCTTGATAAAATCATAGTTGTGGAAGATACGCTTTCTGCACTAAATAGAATGGCCGAACATAAGCGCTCGATTATAAGCGCGGAGGTAATAGGCATTACCGGAAGTGTTGGAAAAACTTCAACAAAAGAAATGGCGAAAATTGTGTTGCAAGAAGATGCATTTGATGTCTTTGCGAGCATTGGGAACTTCAATGGCAAGTATGGCATGCCACTATCCTTGGCAAACATGCCAGATAATTTCGATTGCTGCATCCTCGAAATTGGTATGAGTGAGAAAGGTGAAATTGAAAAATTAACTAAGCTCGCAAAACCTGATGTTGCAATTATCACAGAAATAGGCCCAGCACATCTTGAATTTTTTAGTTCAGTTGAGAAAATAGCTGACGCAAAAGCTGAGATTTTTCTTGGAATGTCCAGCGGCAGTGGCATTGCTGTTTTAAACGCAGACAATAAATATTACAAAATACTAAAGAAGCATGCAGTTGCAAGTGGCCTGAAGTTAATAAGCTTCGGTAGTGCAAATTTTTGCGATCTGCAACTTATCTCAACTTCTATAGAACGTGCATTTACCAATATAGAGGTTATGTGCCACGGCAAGAAACTGCAATACAAGATGTCTACTATTGGAAATCATTTTGTAATGAACAGCCTTGGGGTGCTTGGAGCTGCTCTTGCACTTGGCAGGGATATATCAAAGGTTGCAAGTAATATGCATAAATTCTCCCCAATCAAAGGAAGAGGAGAAGTGCATTTAGTAAAAGGCGACATTATACTAATAGATGAGTCATACAACGCAAACCCCATCTCAATGAAAGCTGCTATCTCAAGGCTTGGAAAGCACAAGAAGTCCAATAATAGACTCATAGCAGTAATGGGAGATATGAGAGAGCTAGGAGCCGGTTATATCAAGATGCATGAAGAGTTGCTAGAAGATATAATGAAATGCAAAATAGACAAAGTCTTCACCGTTGGGGATTCTATGAGTAATTTGTTTAGAATATTGCCAGGCAGCATAAGAGGATCTCACTACGTATCTTCAGAAATTGCTAAAGAAGATATAAGAAAATTTTTGATGCCAGGTGATGTTATTATGATAAAAGGTTCATTTAGCATGAATATGGCATCGATAGTTAGCAGTATTATTGGATGTTAAGTGATAAGCGCTATAAGCTTGCAAAAGGTTTTGACAAACTCGCTTTCTAAAAGTAGCAACATTTCTTATATAGATTCTACCTCTATATACGTTTGCCACAATAAAAGAATCTCTAAGAACAAAGTATTCAAAGGTATAGCAGCATTAGGAAAGACTAAGAAGTGATGGTTCTTTGGTTTTAAACTGCATATTATTATTAATGAAAAAGGAGGATTAGTAAAAGTATCACTGAGCAAATGTAACAAGGACGATAGATCGCAAGTTATGATGATGAGTGATAATATTAAAGGACTCTTGTTCGGTGATAAAGGTTATATCTCCAAACCATTATTTTTAGCTCTATATAAGCGAGGACTGAAATTAGTCACTGGAGTTAAAAAGGGATGAAAAACTGCCTTTTATCTCTAGAAAAAAAGATATTCCTAAGAAAGCCCTCTATTGTAGAAACTGTCTTTGACTATCTCAAAAATAAACTTCAGCTTGAACATTCAAGGCATAGGTCACCAGTCAATGCTTTTATTCATATCATTGCTACTTTAATTGCTTATCAGTTAAATACTAAAAAACCCTCTATTGCTAATACTTAGAATATTACTAATACATAATTCGGGTTTTAAATCTACGATACATATGATCCTTGTGAACTAATTGCTCCAAACTAACTCTTTGCAGAGAGCATATATACTTTCCATCATGCGCTTATTATATAGTAACAGGCCCATAATGATCCATATGTCAGATTCTATCTCTCTTACAAGTTTCTTCTTCGGTTGGATAGTATCTTCAATCCATTCTAGCTATCTAGATAAAACTTCTTTATTAGACAATTTACTTCGCAGGCAGTACCGTACTTAACTACGCTTCCTTAAACGCTCTATGGAAACTATCAAGTATAGGACTGATTAGATACTGCAGGAATGTTCTAGTACCTTTCACTATAAATACTGTCACCGGCATTCCAGGATATAACTTTATATCAGAATTTATTCTATGTACTGTTTCTTCTTTTATTTCTATTCTTGCTATATAGTGCGAACGACCGGATTTTTCATCAGTAAATCTGTCTGCTGAAACATATATAACTTCCCCAGCTATTCTAGGTACAAGACGGTTTTTATATGCATTCAACTGAATCTTCGCCTCAAGTCCTACTCTTATGCTTTCAATATCTTGAGGAGCAATCATAGCTTCAACTATAAGCTTATCATCTTGTGGCACTATGTCCATTACTCTTCCACCTGGATTTATAACTCCTCCTATAGTGTGGTATTGTAGACCAGTTACGATACCAGCACTTGGTGCTCTCATGATCCTTCTGGAAAGCACATCCAGTACAGCTTGATACTTTTGTTCTGACTGTAATACTGCAGACCTATTTTCCTTATATTCTTGAGCAAGTTTTTGTCTATACTCAGTTTCAGCACGTATTTTTTGCAGAGCGGCTTCCGCAATCTGTTCCTCACATTTGGCTATCGCAGATTTAGTGGTATGCACATGTGCCTCAAGTTCTTGTACTCTGTTTTGAAGTGGCAAGATCCTAGATTTTAGCTCAAGTCCCTGATCAAACAATTTTTGCGATGTTACAAGCTGTTCTTTAACCGATACAAGCTGCGCATCATACGATTTCAGGCTAGCTTCAGCACCTTTTAAATCTTCTTTAAGCTGCACAGTTCTATGATCTAGAACTTCTAGCGTAGTTCTTAGCGCTTTTTTATTTAATTCGAAAAGTGCAGATTGCGTTTGTATAAACTGCTGAACTTCCTGCTGATTTGGATCTAAAACATCATCAGAAAAATCAATGTTATCATCACCTCTTTCTTCAGCAATCAACCTCTTTTCTACACTTTTGACAAGTCTAAGCTGAGAAAGCAATATATTCGCCTCAGATTTAGCGTGAGTGCTATTTAATATAATAAGTTCCTGCCCAGCTTGAACAGATTGTCCATCTTCTACTAGTATTTGCTCTATAACTCCACCTTCAAGGTGTTGTATTGTTTTATGGTTACTGCTCACAACTATGCTCCCCTCTGCCATTGCAGCACTATCAAGCGGTGCAAGCCCACTCCATATAATAAAAAATCCGACAGTGATAAGTATAACCAAACCACAAAACAATACAGCTGGTCTTATTTGCTGATGCAGTTCTTCTTCTATCTTATGTTGATACTTCGCTTCTTCTGGTGTGATTGCGAACATAAAAGACTTTGCATCAATGAAAAACTTTTTGACCTCACCACAATCAATTAATTTTGCTTTCTCAGCCTTAGCTTCAATCACTTGTACATTATCCTCGTGATTTTCTTCTATAGTTTTACTTTCTTGTTCATGAATATTTTTAGATGACATAGCACCACATAATAAAAATTAGTATGATCAGCAAAACGCTGACCAATCTTATATATGAATAGACTTCTTTTAATATACTTCTTCTTCAAATGTTTTTTCCAGCGGCCAATTGCTTTGTTGCATCCTTTAGCCTTCAAATGTGATGCTTATGTACTTCTTACACTTGCGCTTCCCCGCGCTTTCGTATGCTCCTTGCACTCGCCTCACTGAAACAAGTTTGAAGAAGAAGTCTAATAACTAAGAAGTAACAGACATAAAAGACTGCTGACCCTTTTGCATCTTCTGCATTTCTTCTATAACTTGCTTTCTAGGACCAAACATGACGACCATACCATCTCTCATAACCATAATTTTATCGATAATACTCAATATAGAAGAACGATGTGAGATAATTGTTGATGTAATCTTTTGTTCTTTCGCATATTCAAGTGCACTTGCCAAAGCAGCTTCACCATAACTATCAAGGCTAGCGTTTGGTTCATCTAAAACAAGCATCTTTGGAGAACCAAAGAAAGCTCTAGCAAGCCCTATTCTTTGTTTTTGTCCGCCAGATAAAGTAGAGCCATCAAAACCTATTTCTGTATCGTATCCTTTTGGTAGTTGCAAGATCATATCATGAACTCCTGCAAGCTGCGCAGCTATTATAACATCCTCATGATGAGCATTTGGATCCATCCTACCAATATTTTCTCTAATAGTTCCGCTGAATAGCTCTATGTCCTGTGGGAGATAACCTATGTTTTTGCCTAGCTCCTGTCTATTCCAATCGCGTATACTTGCTCCATCTATTCTCACAGTTCCAATTGTCGGGTGAAGTGCTCCAACTATTAATTTTGCAATCGATGTTTTGCCAGAACCGCTCGCTCCTATTATTGCAAGCATTTCCCCAGCTTCTACTGCTATAGAAACACCTTTAACTATGTGTTTTTGAGAGCCTGGTGGAGCATAATATACACTCTCCATCTCAATTTTACCTTCTGGTTCTGGAAGAGACATAACTGTATTCATAGCAGAATACTTAGAAAATGCTGTATTTAATCTCTGGTACGCTTTTTTGCAGTTAACGTATCCCTTCCACGAAGTGATCGCAACTTCAAACGGTGCTAGGGCTCTGCTAACTAGAGATGAACTTGCTATAATAGATCCGCTAGAGAATGCTCCTTGTTCTTTTACAAATAGATAAGCGCCAAGGCCTGTAACTGCTATCTGAAGTATAAGTCTAATAAATTTTGTAACTTCCGTGAAGACGGCCTGTCTTTTAGTAGCAAGAGACTGCATCCTCTGAACATCATTGTTGATGTTCTGCCATGATTTATTGACATTTGGTAAAAGGCCCATCACTTCTATCACTTCTGCATTACGTGTTACTTGATCAACCTGCCTCATGCTTCTAATAAGTGTTTCATTAGTTGCTTCAATAAGTGGTTTTGTTGCTTTATCACCCATAAGTCCGACTATGATAAGCACAACACCTCCTATCACAGCTAGCATCCCTATATAAACGTGTAACATAAACAGCACTATTAAGAATATAATAGCCCAAGGAGTATCAAGAATTGCGACAAGGCCAGGACTTGTTAGATAAGTCTTTACTGTTTGCAGATCACGCATTTGTTGGCTATTAGCGTTTGCTTTAGATTCAAGCGCTGTTCTCACAGAATTTGCAAAAACATCATATGATAGTCTTTTCTCAAACCAGCTGCCCATTTTTGTCATCGCAAAGGAACGTGCTGCCTGGATAAGACTCAGCAAAGCAAGTGCGAGTAAGATCACGAGTGTTAGCATGCTTAGCGTATCAAGATTTCCACTTGAAAGAACTCTATCCAAAACTTGCATTGAATAAAGCGGAGTAGTCAGCATAAGAAGGTTAACTGCACACCCACATATTAGTATGTATTTCACCATTACCTTGCAAGCTAATAGATTAGCTCTCAGAGGTGTAATACCATTATTTATTTGTTGCATAACTCGGTTTTAGCTCCTCTCTGCTTATTTTTACTTGCCAGTTGTATATAATTCATCAATTTCCAAAACCAATAATATTTGAGAAATTATTACAATTCTATGCATATATAGTCAGCTTATCACTAAGTGAAATATGCTTCGCTAAATATATATATATATGCACAAAAAATAAAGCAGAATTTCTGTTGCAAGTTGCCTGCAGCGTGCCCACACTAAATAGTTGTACGAAGCAGTAGCTTCGCATTATTAACCCAAATAGGTGAAGAATTTATATGACTATGACTGAGAATATGGCAGATGAGCGTAAAGAGATTACCGGAAAGCGCGCAAGCCCAGCGGAAGATCCAGCAAAAGATTCTCTTGCATCACAAATGTACGTAAATCAGAGCAGACTTGAAGTTGAAATAGGAAGTATCGAAGCAGGTTCAGCAATTCTAGGTATTGCTGAGAAAGGTGCTCAGATCGTTCTCGAAAATGGCACAAAAAATGGAAGAAACAAGAGCTAAATCTGCGAGTGGTGAGATTAGTGACGAGGAAAGAATATTGCTGGATCAACACTTTCAATCGTTTAAAGCTCAGTTCGAACGTACAGTTGCAAACAACAAATATGGTGATAAGAATGAAAGAAGATATCACAAATTTATTTTGTTTCATCGATGATTTTAGCAGCGAGTGTAAAGAAGAGATAAATAAAAGAGCGCTCTCAGAAGTTACAAGCATAAATCCGACGAGAGTACAAGGACTTTTTGAGTCTGAAATAATAACAATAAGTAATACTATTCCAACAATCTCCATGTAAAAACTTTAAAATTTTCTATAATTCATATTTGCAGCTATATAGATCTGAATTTTCATTGATGCCAAGCTATGAAAGATTTGTAGCATTAATGCCAAGAGTAATAATGATATTAGCTGTTTTATTACATACTTTGCTTTCTAAAAGTAGCAACATTTCTTATATAGATTCTACCTCTATATACGTTTGCCACCATAAAAGAATCTCTAGGAACAAAGTATTCAAAGGTATAGCAGCATTAGGAAAGACTAAGAAGTGATGGTTCTTTGGTTTTAAACTGCATATTATTATTATTAATGAAAAAGGAGGATTAGTAAAAGTATCACTGAGCAAATGTAACAAGGACGATAGATCGCAAGTTATGATGATGAGTGATAATATTAAAGGACTCTTGTTCGGTGATAAAGGTTATATCTCCAAACCATTATTTTTAGCTCTATATAAGCAAGGACTGAAATTAGTCACTGGAGTTAAAAAGTGATGAAAAACTGCCTTTTATCTCTAAAAAAAAGATATTCCTAAGAAAGCCCTCTATTGCTAATACTTAGAATATTACTAATACATAATTCGGGTTAAAAATACTAATCATAAAATAAGTGATAAATTAGCAGTTTATGTTGTAAGAGCTAAAGAAATTGAACCTCCTTGTGGAGTAGAAGCTATTGATTGGACATTGCTAACTAATATTCCTGTAACTAGCTTTGACAATGCGATTGAAAGGATTAATTGGTATAAACTAAGGTGGAAAATAGAAGAATATTTCGCAGTATTAAAATCTGGATGTAAAATAGAAAATTCTCGTTTATCTACAAAAGAAAGATTAGAAAAATTAATTGCTCTAAAAAGTATTATTGCATTTAAAATTTTATATTTGTCAAAAGTAGCAGCATCCTTTCCTGAAGAAGCATGTACTAAGATTTTATCTTCGGAGGAATGGACGGCTCTTTACATTCGTGAACATAAAACTCTTCTAATACCTGAAGAACCTCCAACTATAAAACAAGTTGTTATTTGGTTAGGAAAATTAGGAGGTTTTATAAATAGAAAAAGTGATAAATTACCAGGACTGTGACACTATTGAGTGGGATACGAAAATCTTACGGAAAGTATAAAAATGTTATCTATATTCATGCCTCAAATTTGTGGGTAAAAGTAAGGATTTAAATCTGGAGAATATGTTGGTAAGTAGTCTGTCCGTCAAAAATTGATTTGCTACGCAAATAAATTTTTGCGGAAAATTAAATGTACAAAAATTAGCCTAAGGACGCAGCTCTGGGCTAATTTTCGGATATATAATTTGTCCTGTACCTAGCAAACACTACTTAACAAAATCCATAAGGTTTTTGGCAATTTTGCCATTTTTTCTGCTGGATTTATGTACACCATAATTGCTTGCAATCAAGATAAATACTATGTTCCTTAAAGTTATGACGCAGGTAACTAAATAGCAACAAATACCTTTGAAATTTGTGCTAGCCACTCCAACTACAAAACGCTAGTGATAAAATGCTATACGCCATGTATTTTAAGATGCTTTAGTCTCTGCGCCAGCAGACTCATCATCACGGCCGGAAATGGAAAGAATTGCAAAGTTATCATGAGAAATAGGTGTAACTCCAACAGGTAATTTAATATCTACTATGTGAACGGAATTACCTATCTCTAGGTTTTCTAGATCCACTTCAATGAATTCTGGAATATTCAAATCATTGCAATAACAAGTCAAAGACCTTGTTGCAACGTTTAATACTCCTCCCTTCTTAATGCCTGGGCATTTAGATTCATTAAGGATCTTTACACGTATAGAGACTCTGACGCTCTCGCCCTCTCTAATCTCCTGAAAGTCTACATGTTCAGGGAAATCAGTAACGGGGTGTAATTGAATATCTCGCAACAAAACCATGTGAGAACAATCACCTAGTTTGATTTCTATCACTCTGGATTGCATACCACCTTTATGGTATTCCTTTATGAAATCTCTACCATATAAAGAAATCATAAGCGGAGAAAGACCGCCATATACTATCGCAGGAATACGCCCAGCACGTCTAGTAGCTCTGGCTGCTCCTTTTCCACTAGCAGATTTTGGTTCTGCAACAAATGATATTCTAGAAGACATACTTTTAACCATACAAATGAGAACAACACCCGAATAAGCATAAGCAAAACACGGGTAATAACAATATATTAATTCGTCTATCCGTCAAAAATAGATTTGCTGCGCAAATAAATCTTTGCGGAAAATTAAATGTACAAAAATTAGCTTTTAGGCGAGGCCATACGCTAATTTTTGGATATATAATTTATCCAATGCTTGTAAACAACTACTTAACAAAATCCATAAGATTTTTGGCAATTTTGCCACTTTTTCTGCTGGATTCTGCGGCGCCGTCATTGCTTGCAGCCAAGATAAATCCTATATGCCTTAGAGTTATGACGCAGGCGACTAATTCAAATGAGCTGATATGGAATTGGCTTGCCAGTAGCGTCTAAAGCTAATTTTCCATCATCAAATTTTGCGGCAATAAAATTACCATGTCCAAGCCTTGCACCCTTATACATCACAGGTTTGACTTCTCTTCCGTCAATCTTTTTTAACGCAGCAGCTTTCCCACGATTGCTGATGTTATTCTTGGAACCACTCTTCGGAGCCATATCACAGACCTCGTAAATTTCTTTCATTTAATAAATTGCCATACCGCTAAAAGCACGGAATTGCAAATTTTAACCCACGGATTCTCTCATCCTTCTCATAAGAAGTCAAGTGAGTTATATAATCTATAAAAGAGAGTAATCACGTATGACAAAACAATAAACTAGTATTACTTGCCTTTATACATATATCTATTTTGCAAGCTAATAAGGTATTGTTCAAACATCATATCTCTTTGTAATGAGATAAAGTCACGCTGTATGAGACCTTTAAGCGAATCAACGTCATCTCCTTTGCGTTCTTCTATGCTTAATAATTTAAAAACTATGTAATCATCAGAATCTTCAAACATTTTGGAGAATTGTCCTTGCCTCATAGTGAATATTAATTGAGCAAAATTTTCACTAAGCGTGCTTTCATCACTTTGAACAGCAAACTTTTCTCTATATTTTGATACTAGTTCTGGCAAATCACCTTCGCTTGAAAGTTTTACTTTCTGAATTAGCTCATTGGCAGCGGTACGCATTTCTTTATCTTTCCAAATTGACTGTAACTCTTCCTTTATGCTGTCAAAATCTCGTACTGAAGAGGCTTGCAGAGATTCTATCTCATAAAAGAAGTACTCGCCTTGAGCACCTGCAACTCCATTTCTTTCTTTAGGGTCATGCTTTGTAAAAACATCCTCCACTAATGACATCGGAATATGCTGCAAATTGTTATCACCTTCTATTAACTCAGCAGTTTTTACAACCAAGCTATATTTTTTCGCAACATCAGATATAGGCAGCTTGTCATACAAAAAATCTTCAGACACTAAAGCTTTTAATTCCTGAAAAGCTTTGAATCGTTTTTCATCCTGTATCATTGCAATGAGCTCTTCCTCAGATTCTTCAAATGTTTGTTGCCCTTCAGGTAAGGAGGTCTCTACAAAAAAGATGTGCCAACCAAAAGATGTATTAATTGGTTTGCTAACATCTTTTTCTTTAAGCTGAAAAATAATATCTGATAACTCTTGTGGCAACATATCTTTAGTTACTATACCAAGCTCAAATGACTCTTTCGCTAGATTCATACTACTTGCAATTTCTTCGATACTTTTGCCGCTTTTAATTTTATTATATGCATTAAGTGCTTCTTGCTCTGTTTTGAATACTAATTGTTTTACAAATCTCCTATTTGGATGTGTAAATAAATGAGCACTATTATGATATAATGACTTTATGTCTTCCTTTGCAACAGAAGCATCAGGAGTAATATCATTAATATCGATACTTATATAAGATATATAGCGCTTTGCTGGCATTGTAAATCTGTCTGGATCATTTTGATAAATACTGTATAAATCCGCATCTTCTGGAATTTTTGTAATCTGGATGGCGGCTTTATTTATTTTAAATACTTCTAACTGACGAACACCGTAAATAGCAACAAAAAGCTGATTTATCAGCTCTTGATTATCTAATCTTCCAGATGAAAATATAGTGGCTAACTGCTGTTCAGATATCATATCTTTTGTTCCTTGTATGAATTCTGCTTCAGCAACGCTGTGGCTATTAAAATATTTGTCCCATAATTCTTTGCTAAATTTTCCATCCTTTTGAAAATATGGATCATTTGCGATACGATACTTTACGGAATCATTGCTCAGCAGCAAATCTAACCTTTTACTTTCCTGGAGCAAAACTGCGCTTCTTATTATATCTCCAAGAGCTTGATTCCTGCGCTCTTCTAAATTTTGTGCGCCTTGCAAATCTTCCGGTATAACAGCTGTGCGTCTTCCAATCTCAGCATTCAGTCCTTCTTTAGTATACTTTACATCGCCGATTTTTAATACGTATTCTTCTTTTTTAAAAAAGGCTGTGATGGTTCCTGCGGAAATAAAGATCAAAATACCTAAAATTAACAATACTTTGATAATAATACTATTGACACCTTCTTTGAGTAAATTTAGCATCCTTTGGAACCAAGATATTACAAGTAGTAGTAGATTATAAAAGCAAAACACTGGCATTAGTCCAGTGCTTCACTAGGTATAGGAGAATACATCATATTAAATGAAGATGGAATAAAAAATTCATGCTATATTTGAGTAATTTACAATTTTAACTAATAATGAAAGCATATGGTTTTATTGATATCTTGATTTTGAGGGTTGAATGAATAAAAGCGCTGTAGTTTTATTAAGTGGAGGATTGGACTCTGTTACTGCACTTGCACTTGCGAGTTCTGAAGGATTTGAGGCATACTGTATCAGCTTTGATTATGAACAGAGACATCGTGTAGAACTTGAGTGCGCTGCTAAGGCTGCTAAACAGTTTAATGTGTTATAGTATAAAGTAACACATATAGAACCATGTACATTCAGCGGTTCTGCTTTAACATCTGAACAGCGTGTTCCTAAGCGTATTGACTTTTCACATTTGAGTAGTTGCGAGACTGCTGTTACATATGTTCCGGCGAGAAATACTATATTCCTTTGGTATGCACTTGGATATGCTGAGATCAATGATAGTGATTATATTTTTATATGAGCAAATGCTTCAGATTATTTTAATTATCCTGACTGCAGGCCCGAATATATAAATGCGTATGAAAGCATGGCAAACCTTGCGACTGCTAGAGGTGTATCAGGAAAAAGATTGCAGATTAAAGCACCATTCTTGACAATGAAAAAGTCGGAGATAATTAGTATTGGGTTAAAGCTGGGAGTGGACTATGCATTGACAAGTTCATGTTACCGTGCTACAATGATCGGTCGCGCTTGTGGCGTATGTGATGCATGTTTGTTAAGGTCTGTTGCCTTTCACGAAATTGGAATGGAGGACCAGCTGGTTTATGAATGTGAAGCTTCTTCAGGTATGTGATTCTTAATTAAAATAAAAGGGGCTTCTATTTTTGCACAGCTAGATGGCTATTATCAAGGTCGATAGATGCGCTTCTTTCTCATAGAGTTAGTGCTCGTAAGAGATATGCAAGAAAATTATTTTATTCAGAAGAATTAGAAAGTTAAGTATAAGGCTTTTTTGTACTCGCTAGATATATTCATGATGAAGGCTTGAGGTTTCTGCACATACAAGCTGTGGTGTATGGATATAGATCTTGCTATCCTCATCATTACTGAGAGTATCCCTCTGATAAATGAAGAGTTGATGTTTCTTATATTGCATACGAAGTTTAGTTTCAAAAAGAGCGGAGAAGGATAGGTGCACATGTCTATAAGAAAATACATAAGAAGCATTTCGATGGCGCCAATTTTGAAAAATATGATGAGTATATTCATAAAAAGGTCAAGTTTTCATTAGGTGTAATACACACTGTGTTTGTAACTATCAGTATGGTTTTCAACAATTCTTCTTAGTTATATAGTGTGTCATTGTAACCTCAAGCTCTCATATTCTGGTGATTCATCCTTTGTTCAGAAGTTTTATTTGTGTGGGTTTGAATATAATGTGTCTGCTATTGCTTTTTAAGAAGGATGACACTAGATATTATTTGGTTAATCTAAATACAACTGAATACAAGCTATATGCAAATTTTAAAGATGTTGCCAGGTTGTATGATTGATTTGGCGTGCACCACGCTTATTTAATGAATTAATAAATATTTGATTAAAAACGTTACGTAGCATTTGTGCTCTGATTATATAATACTTATGAATCTAGAATGTGGGCAATGGCGCGGATTTGCGCAAAAGTGCCCCTTTTCTTTTGGAATTTTAAAATATAATATATAATTATTGATAATTTGCTACTTAACAAGATCGTAAACGAAACTCTTTTGATATTATGCAACCTGATAAATTTCCTATAACACCTAGTGGATATAAAAAACTAGAGGCAGAGTTACAGCACCTAAAAGTTGTTGAGAGGCCAGCTGTCATTAATGCGATCGCAGAAGCTAGAGCACATGGCGATCTTTCTGAGAATGCTGAATATACCGCTGCGCGTGAAAAGCAAGGTTTTATAGAGGCTAAGATACTTGACCTTGAAAACCAAATTAGCAGAGCAATGGTAATAGATATGAGTGATTTTAAAGGTACTCAAGTCAAATTCGGTGCTAGAGTTACTTTGTTTGATGAAGAAAGTGAAGCAGAAATAGTATACACTCTTGTTGGCAATTACGAAGCTAATTTAAATGAAGGATGTATCTCTATAGATTCACCTTTAGCTAAAGCGTTAATAGGTAAAAATAAAGGAGATAATATAGAAGTAACAACGCCAAGAGGGACAAAATATTATGAAATCATATCAGTAGAATATGCGTAGGTAGTGCTTTATTTTGAGCTTACTATTCATACAATCTAATATTGTGTTACATATTTGTCATTACAAGCTCATAAAAAAATCTTGATACCTTAGAATTTGTTGTGTTATCGTCTCATTATTGGCAGTTGTCTCCTCATTGTCACAGTTGATTGCTTCTTGAGTCTTGTGCGCCTTGTTTGTTTTATGTGTGCATCTTAAGTTCTGTTGTCTTGTTTTGGATGAGACTTGAGGTTTTATCCTGCTGTGCTTTTATGGTGGAACTGGAATATTTGTAATTGGAGAGAAGTACATGCGATTTTTTAGCGGTCTTAGGTCATTTGCCTCGAGCAACTATTTTGCTTTTTGTGCTATTATGTTGATTTTGTTATATTCAGGAAGTGTAGCGTTCGCTGCAGCACCTTCTGCATCATCAAATGATGCTCTAACGCAAGCATTGTGCGCAGCTATTGGGTTAGTGCAAGGTGCACCTGGTAAAGCTATAGCAATTATAGTTATTATTTCTGTCGCTCTTGGTATGTTCTTTGGAAAGGTAAGTTGGGCGCTCGGCATTATGATATGTGTTGCAATGGGTATATTGTTTGGAGCGGAAACTGTTGTGCAAACAATTACTGGGAACACTGCTGCTATATGTCCACCTGGTACTACATAATAGCAAAGTAGCAACCTGTCTACTTTTCTCTTCCAGTTAGATAAAACTGTTATTTGAATACAGTTTTTTGCACATATCTTAATTCAGTAATGCTTTAGTGTTTGTCATTCATAATTCAAATTTGAGTTTACTACTCATTTGTTTATATTAAGCACTGCAGGTAAAGTCACCTGCGCAGATCTTTTTGGCCTGATTTTCCATACAATACCAACTCCCCAAATAACAGAACACTTTAGCTTCGTCTTTTCTTTAAAATTTAAGCTCGCACATGGCCGCTGTACTTCTAGTACAGCTAAACTCAAATCTAATCTAAAATTTTCTAATAGAGTAGATATATAGCAACAGCTACTAAAATGGCATTTCTCTTTGTCTTGCAGAAAAATCTGCCATACACTCATGTTATTAATCAGCAACTCGGGTTAGTAATAATTGGTCATATATTGTTGCATGTCATGTCTTATCTATATTCTTATCATTTTGTTGTTTAGCAAAATTCAAGTTTAGATAGTAGTTTTCAATTTTTAATTTTACTTGTATTAGTTACATATGTTAGTGTTTTTACCTGAAGCTATAGCTTTAGATGCGCTATTAGAGATAATCTAGTGGTATCATTTTTTGATAAGATATAGTTTGAAAGCTGATGGAGCACTTAAGAAAACTATGGATAAGATACTTGATCTAAATCTGGCAAATGCCAGGAATTCTATAGACAGGATTATACGAAGATCTGCAAAGCGGCAGGATGTGTTTTTTGCAGTTGCCATCTTATGTATCATCTCTGTGTTGCTTTTCCCAGTTCCACCGCTTTTGCTAGATCTATTGCTAAGCACTTCTCTGACGTTTTCAGTGCTCATATTAATGACTGTGCTTTTCATAGATAAGCCGCTTGAATTTAATGCATTTCCTAGCTTGCTGCTGGTTGTGACTATGCTCAGGCTTTCATTAAATGTTTCAACAACTAGATTAATTTTAGCGAATGGACATCTTGGTACAGATGCTGCAGGTCATGTTGTAAGAGCGTTTGGTGATTTCATGATGCAAGGTTCAATCATGATAGGGATTATTATCTTTACAATACTGACAATAATCAATTTCGTTGTAATTACAAAAGGATCAGGAAGGATTGCAGAAGTTGCTGCAAGATTCAGTTTAGATGGAATGCCTGGAAAACAGATGGCAATCGACTCTGATCTATCCGCTGGTTTGATAGACGAAACGCAAGCAAAAATGAGGAGGCAGCAATTAGAAGGTGAAAATACATTCTTTGGTGCAATGGACGGTGCAAATAAGTTCGTAAGAGGAGATGCTGTTGCTGGGATATTAATCATTTTCATCAACTTAATAGGTGGCATTATCATAGGTATATTGCAGAAAGATATGACGTTTGATAAAGCGATGCACACTTATACAATACTTACAGTTGGTGACGGTCTTGTGACTCAAATTCCTGCGATTATAGTATCAATCAGTGCAGGTCTCTTAGTTACAAAATCTGGAGTCAGAGGTTCTGCTGATAAAGCAATAATAGGACAGCTGATACAATATCCAAAAGCTCTATCAGTAACAGCTGGTTTGCTTTTGTTTATGGCATGCATACCAGGGATACCAGTTGCTCCTTTTTCTACATGTGGTGCTATTATGGCTACTATTTCCTACTTCTTATATAAAACTGGAAGGCAAGCTGCAGGTGGAGAAATTGAACTTGAAGGAGAAAGTGACGCTGAATCTATGCAAATGGCGGGCTCAGCACAGGCTCAGCAAGAATCAGTAGCATCTAAACAAGTAGGGCACATAGATAATATAAAACTAGAGCTAGGCTATGATCTATTGCCTTTAATCAATAATACAAATTTCAAAATTACTGACCAAATTAAAGGTCTTAGAAAGCAATTGCTCAAAGATCTTGGATTTACTATGCCATCTGTCAGAATACAAGATAATATTCAACTACCTCAGGATACATATATAATTAAAATTAAAGAAATAGAATGTGGTCGAGGTGTAATCAAGCCTAATAAATTGATGGTTATGGAATCAAAGGGTGGTAACATAGACATGATGGGAGATGAAACCAGAGAACCAGCATTTGGACTCTCTGCAAAGTGGATAGATGAAATTGCAAAAGATGAAGCACTGCTCAAGGGATATACTGTTGTTGAACCTTCTGTTGTAATAGCGACACATCTCACAGAGGTTATAAAAGAGAATATATCAGAACTTATAACGCACGTAGACACTCAAAGATTATTAGATACTCTTGCGCCTGAACAAAGGAAACTAGCTTCTGAGATAATACCTGCTCATGTGTCAGTAATAGTTGTGCAGAGAGTAATACAGGGGCTACTGAGTGAGGGTATATCAATTCGTGATTTTGCAACCATTCTTGAAGCAATAGCCGAAGTATCTACAGGCGCACCTCCTAACTCACAAAATGCAACAAAGATTGTAGAACATGTCAGGGTTAGGCTTGCTAAGCAGATTTGTAATGCAAACATGAACGACAAAGGCTATATCCCGATCGTTGTGCTTTCACCAGCTTGGGAGCAGGCATTTAGAGAGAATATAGTTGGAGAAGGTGACAATAGGCAGCTTGTCATGCCACCTAGCAAACTGCAAGAATTTGTAGGATTAATTAATGCAGAATTTGAAAAGCATGCAGTTAATGGTGAAGTACCTGTGATTCTAACTTCTCCAATGCTAAGGCCATTTATTAGAGCAGTAGTCGAAAGATTCCGCTCGAATATCGCAGTGATGTCACATAACGAAATTCATGCGAAAGCAAAGCTAAAGACGCTTGGTCAGATATAGGGCTTCTTGAGGTTGCAAGCAGCGTGTATTGATAGAGTTTTAGGTATATCAATACAGAATCTATTAAAAATAACATCAGAAATTGTAATAAAACAATTGCAAATGCTGTAAATTGATGTATATTCTCCTCGGGTTTGATACGTTTTAAGGATTTTTTTTCATGGGGACATCCTAAAATTGGTTGTTTCTGTAGAGGCTGTTGTTCCGCTTTTATTAGATGTCTTTATAGATCTATAAATGTGAGTTTAGCTGGTAAAAGGAATTTACCTTATGTGTATTGATCTTTTGTGCTTTATTTTATCGGCGCTAATTGTGCAGTTATAGGTATATGTATAGTTCTGGGAAATTTTTGTATCTTGACCATTTTTAATTAAAGCTCGCTGGTAAGCGGGCTATTTTTTTGCTATATATATAGCAGTTTTGACTAAATTCTTCCGTGCCGGTTTTTATTATAGGAGACTTAAGAATGGTATCGAATAACAACGTTAACATCAGGGCCATGCTTTTTATGGTGCTTAATGCTATAAGCCTCGCTTCTCTTTATGCAACAATGAAGTTCATTACAGGTTCAGTTAACTCTAACCAGGCTACTTTTCTATATAAATTCATAATACTTATTTTTATTCTGCCGTGGATATTTTATAAAGACGGAATAAATGCAATTAGAACTCCAAACATAAAGTTACATTTATTGAGAAGCGTATTTAGTGCAGGCGGTTCTCTAAGCATGATGTACTCACTAAAGTTTCTAAAATTGCTGGATGTTACAGCTCTTACGCACCTTGAGCAGATGCTTTGGATAGTTGTTGGTACTGTCTTCTTTAACGAACGTATCACGACAACAAAAATAATTGCTGTTTTGTTAGCGTTTTTTGGTGGTTTCATAATAGTCAAACCGGAAGCTTTGCATAACCTTATTTCTCAAGATAAAGTTGTTGCAGAGTTTAATAAAGTATATTTGTTTGTTTTTCTGACAGTTGCACTCTGGGTTGTGAACAGTTCTCTGGTGAAACTTTTAGGAAATAGAAAAACAACTAATAAAGCACAGTTATTCTATGTAATGCTCTTTGCATCTTTATTTTCATATTGCGTCGCATTTGTAGAATGGAAGCATTTTGCTGTGGTGAGTTGGTTCTTTATACCATACCCAGGAGGGTTTAATGCAGCTTTTGATGCTAATTTGGGTTTGAAAGAGATAGGATTAATTTCTATTGCTTCTCTCTTTTATTTAATTCACAGTGTTGCTTTTTTCCAGGGAATGAAAGGCGATATGACATCGATAGCACCGCTTGTATATCTAAAGTTAGTTTGCTCAGGTTTGCTTGGATACATAATATGGCGAGAAGTTCCTAAAATGGCGGTATCTTATGCTGGGTACGCAATGATTATAACAGCTGGTATTTTAGTTGTGATAGCTGAATATAGAAAACAGAAGAAAACCAAGCAAACTGAAATATTGAATGCTGGACTTAATGAAGCGTAAACAGTAGATTGCGCTTTTTATGGGTACGCAATTGATAGTACAATTTCTTGCTATAGCGTTATCTGTGTGTTACAAGTCATAAAAATGCTTGCGTTTTCATTAGTATATATGTATAAGTAACCTTCCTCCAAGTGTTCAAACGCACTTTGGTGATCGATTTTTTGGTGTTATAGGCTTTTTTGGCATGCCTATGGCGCAGCTTATGCTTGTTGAATAATCAAACAAATGTTCGAGGGAAAAATGCCTAAGTTAAAAACAAAAAGTAGCGTCAAGAAGCGGTTTAGTCTTACTGCAAGTGGGCGCGTTCGTTCTAGCCAAGCTAATAAACAACATAACATGCGAAAGCGTAGTAAGCGGCAGTTGCGTATGCAAAGAGGAACTGTGGTGCTCTGCGCTGTAGAGGAAAAGAGAATATATCAATATATTCCTTATACCAGCGCTTTATAGATTTCATGAAAATACTAAGAAGAGAGTTGTATGGCTAGAGTGAAGAGAGGTGTGACTGCTAGAGCGCGTCATAAGAAGATAATAAAAATGGCTAAAGGTTATAGAGGCAGGGCTAAGAACTGCTTCCGTATTGCTGTAGAGAAAGTGGAAAAGGCACTTGCCTATTCTTATAGAGATCGTAGAAATAAAAAAAGGGATTTTCGTGCTCTTTGGATTCAGCGCATTAATGCTGCGAGTAGAGAGCATGGTATCGTATACTCACAATTTATAAAGGGCGTCAAGCTTGCTGGCATGGACTTAAACAGAAAGATGCTTTCTGAGATTGCTATACATGACAGAGAAGTGTTTGCAGAAATAGTTGGGAAGGCGAAGGAAGCGCTTGCTGTTGCTTGAATAGTTTTTGCGTAATTAGTTTGAGCTTCTACCTACTTTATTTATCTTTGTAGTTCGCGTTAAAAAGCTTCTTTCTTAAAGTCATTATCGATTTTTTAGTGATTGCTATTAGTTAGTCGCCTGCGTCATAACTTTTGAAACGCAGTATTTATTTTGGTTGCAAGCAATTATGCTGCCCCGAAAGTCCAACAGAAAAAGTGGCAAGAGCCTTATGGATTTTGTTAAGTGGTATTTGCTAAGTACAGGACAAATTATATATCCGAAAACTAGCGCAGGGCTGCTTCTTTAGGCTAATTTTTGTATACTTTAACTTCCTGCAAAAATTTATTTGTGCAGCAAATCGATTTTTGACGGACAGACTGGTTAGTAAGATGTGTCTGTTTAAGTTCTGCTGCAGTTCTACTAGGTAACAATGCCAGTTTTATTTAAGGTATGTGTTACCTTTTCAGTGCTAAATCTACTTTGTTATATATTGTTTTTTTGTATTATTGCTAGACTAGACACTATGCATTCGAGCGATTCTCCTTCTTTACTCACTTATTCTTGGCAGAGGCTGTTGTTATGCTGAGCAATCTTTCATATTAAATAACGGGAATGATTTACTCATTCAATATTTAGAATAAATTTTTCTTCGCTTGAAATCGGCAATATAACTCTATTTTAGGCGAGAGGCTGACTTAAAATTTATCAAAAGACAAAGTTTAGCATAACTCTTTTATGCTGCCTTAGCTATAGCATTTTTTGCAAGGTAAGTTTGTTTTTATATTAGACTCCTTCTTCAAACTCGTTTCCAGTGAGGCAAGTGCAAGGAGCATACGGAGTGCTTGGAGCACAGTGCAGACGAAGTACAGGAGCATCTTTAGCCAAAGGAAGCGACAAAGCAAATTGGCTGTTGTAATAAACGTTTTAAGAAGAATCTATTGAATGTAGTTATATCGTTGAGTCTATTCCTACTACTTAATGGGATTATTCTACATAAGATTACGAATTTAATTACATAACAATATAAGTTTATAGTATTCTTATGCTATCCTTTAGCTTTCCACATGTTTTAATAAATTGAATTAAGTTTTTATGGATAATTTCTTCAGATGAAGATAATAAGTCTATAGTTAGTATGTGATTATTATTAATCAGTTGCTTATCGTGTGCAGCTACTTGTTTTGTATGCTGATTTTAAACAAAACGTAGAAGATGAGACTATGGTAAAAATTACAAAGAGCGTTGTTTCTTTTTTGCTATATTTTGTTAAAAGACAATGGCTTGGTTTTACTCTAATAACAATCTCTGCTACCAGTGCAAGCATAATAAATAATTCAGTTTGGCCCTACATGATTGGGATTTTGGTGGATTTCTTTAGCACTCTTGATAGGATTGAAGAGAATGTGTTCATCGCACTCTCTGCTCCGCTTAGAGTCACGCTTTTTTGCTGGATATTAATGGAATTGATGCAGAGGACTAAGGGAGTTTTGCTTGCAAATGTTGCTCCTAAGTTTGAAGCAAATATAAGGATGTTTGCCTTTAATAGAGTGATAAAACATACGTATGAATATTTCACAAGAAAACATACAGGAGCAATTGCGCATAGGATAGATGATTTACCGCGTACAGCGAAGTTGATAGTAGATGATACATTGACAGTTTTTGTTCCGCTAGTCATGTCAATTATAATTTCCTCAGTAGTAATATCTATACATAGTATCACACTTGCTTTTTGCTTCATTGGCTGGCTTGTCATATATTTTTCTCTAAGTGTTTTCTTTTGTATTAAATCAACAAAGTATTCCTATCTTCATTCAGCAGCGAAGGCTGCAGTTCAAGGTGTGATAGTAGACAGTATCACAAATCATTTGAGCATTAAAATATTCGCAGGGCATAGTCATGAGTTGCGCAATGTACAAGCAACACAGAATGATGAAATTAACAAATATAAAGATAATCTTCTATATATAGAAAAGTTTAAAATCTTACTAAGCATAGTAAGTATATTGAGTGTTGTATTTCTTTTTTGTTTTGCGATTAAGCTTTGGCAACTCCAATATATTACAGTTGGTGATATGGTGTTTATAGTAAATACAACTATGACGCTAATGACTGTGATTTGGTTTGCTGGAGATGAGATATCTTACATGTTTCACGAATTTGGTATTTGTAAACAAAGCTTAAGCTTAATACAAGAATCTTCTGATGAGCAAAGCTATGATTATAGTCATGACCTTGAAGTCACAAGTGGTAAGATAGAGTTTAGGGAGGTCTCTTTTAAATATCATCAGAATAGTAATTTATTCAATAAGAAGTCTATATTGATACCTGGTGGACAGAAGATAGGTTTAGTCGGGTTTTCTGGTAGTGGAAAAACAACATTTACAAACTTGATCATGCGTCTCTATGAAATTTCCGGTGGCACTATCTTGATTGATGATCAAGATATATCAAAAGTTTCTCTGCAATCTCTTAGAGAGAGTATAGCCTTTATACCACAAGAACCATTGCTGTTTCATAGATCAATAAAAGATAATATTAGGTATGCAAATTTTTCTGCTACCGATGAAGAGGTGGTGCAAGCTGCAATGAGAGCAGAAGCACATGATTTCATTATGCAGATGCCAGATAGATATGATACAAAAGTTGGTGAACGCGGTTCTAAATTGTCTGGAGGTCAAAAACAGAGGATTGCTATTGCAAGAGCAGTGCTTAAAAATGCTTCAATAATTATCATGGATGAAGCAACTTCTGCACTAGATGCACTTACAGAGCAGATGCTTCAAAAAACGCTTAATAATCTAATTGCTAATAAGACTGTCATTATAATAGCGCATCGTCTTTCTACGCTTCTTCGTATGGATAGGATATTGGTATTTAATAAAGGCTCTATTATAGAAGATGGGACTCACAATGAGCTTTTAGCAAAAGCGGGACATTACGCAATGCTATGGAACATGCAACATGATGGAATTTTGCCAGAGTCCAGTAATCTTAATACGTAAAAATATCATATGTGTCTTAAATTAATCATTGAAATTCTTTACAGGCAAAAATATAGTGATCAATCGATTCGAAGTGGTCTGATTCGTAGGTAAAACAAAGAAATAAAACAATTATGATAGATTCAGCAAATACGTCTCTACTATTTCCTGGGCAGGGTTCTCAGCATACAGGTATGGGTAGAGAATTATATGAAACATTTGAAGAAGCAAGAGAAGTGTTTTTGACAGTAGATGAAGTATTGCAGCAAAATTTGTCTAAATTGATATTTGAAGGAGATGCAAATGAGTTAACAGCTACTGAGAATGCACAGCCTGCGATTATGGCAGTTTCTATAGCTGTTTTACGTGTACTATTGGTTCAGTTGAGATTGCCCATTACTTCTATTTGTAGTGTAATGGCGGGGCATTCACTTGGTGAATACAGTGCCCTTTGTGCCGCTAGTGTGTTTAGCTTAGAAAATACAGCAGCTCTCTTGAGGATACGTGGGAATGCCATGAATAAAGCAGCATCCAATATCAAAGGTGGCATGGTGGCTTTAATTGGAGCAGATCTTGAAAATGTAGAAAAAATGGTAGAAAGCCTGAGACAGTTTGGGCTGTGTGAAATAGCAAATGATAATGGTGCAGGACAGATAGTCATTAGCGGGGAGATGAAAGCTATGGAGAAGGCTGTAGAGCTTGCTTCTCAGTTTTCTATAAAAAAGGCGGTGCAGCTTAATGTAAGCGCTCCTTTTCACTCAAGTTTAATGACTGATGCTGCAATCACTATGCAAAAATCGCTTAGTCAGATAGTTATGAGTGCACCAGTTGTTCCAGTGATAGCAAATTATTCTGCAAGCGCTGTTTCAGATGTTGAGCAAGTTAAGGGTATGCTGGTAAAACAAGTTGGAGGTAGAGTCCGCTGGAGAGAGACTATTGAGAAATGTACCTGTGACTATAAAATAATTAATTTCATAGAGGTTGGTCCTGGTCAGGTTTTGACTACGCTTGCAAAACGTATGTCAAGCGGTATACGTGTATTTAATCTTGATTCTCCAAATAGTATAGAGCGTTTTGTAGAAAGTACTTTATGAAACCTGAAGATATTGGGGGTTTTGCATGAGTCTCATGTGCATTTGTCTTATTCTATAATATATTTCATGTTACAACTGTTAAGTGCTTTTAACAGCTTTCAACACAATAGAATGTCAGTATATTCAAGATAATTTCTAGTATTGAAATTATCATGTATTTCATGTTGCTTAATTTTAGCATAAAGTGATTTGTGTATTTTATCTCTCTGTAAATTTTTATGAAACAAATAATCATGGAGAGTTTTATGTGTTTCGATATAAATAAATTGTTATAGATATGTTGTTTGATTTGAGTACAAAGCGTGCTTTAGTTACTGGTGCTACTGGTGGTATAGGCAAAGAGATAGTGAATTTGTTAAATAATGCAGGTGCAAGTATTGTAGCAACTGGGACAAAAGCGAGTATGCTAAATAAAATGCAAGATACGCATAGCAATATTCAGACTATGGTTGCAAATTTACAGAATTTAGAGGAAGCTTCTAGATTATTTTATGACGCAGAAGATAAGTTTGGTCAGATCGATATTTTAGTTTGTAATGCAGGTATAAATAGAGATAATTTAGCCATTAGAATGAAGGATGAAGAGTGGGATGAGGTGCTGAATCTAAATTTGACAGCTGCATTTAGGCTTAATAGGGCTGCTATAAAAAGAATGATGAAGAGGCAATTTGGTAGAATCATCAACATTTCATCCATTGTTGGTGTAACAGGGAATTTTGGTCAAGTAAACTATAGTGCAGCAAAAGCAGGACTCATTGGAATGTCGAAAACATTGGCGCTTGAAATTGCCAAGCGTGGTATTACGGTGAACTGTATAGCACCAGGATTTATTGATAGTCCAATGACCTCAAATTTAAAAGAAGAAATAAAGAGCTTGATAAATGGGAAAATTCCTATGGGGCGCATGGGAGTTGCAGCTGACGTTGCAGCAGGTGTTTTATATCTTGCATCTGATGCTGCAAGCTATGTAACTGGTCATACTCTTCACATAAATGGTGGCATGGTAATGTCTTGATTAGGTGGTATATAGACTTCCAGTGAAATATGTAGTAATTTTGCTTGTAAGATCTAGCATATGCTTTAAGCATTATCGAGACGTTTTAGCTAATTTTTGATGTTGCAGTGTTTTGATGTAAGTTGTCAAGCTCACTTAGACTGCATTGGACTATGCTTTTGATGATGTAATAAATCTGAGAATGATTCTATTGTATAGTTTTATGTCAAAATAGACAAAGATCAAATTTATAGAATCTATGTGGTGCAAAAGTTATCGCTTATTGTGCGGGGTTTGAAAGCTGCTATTGCTCATGTGATATTTTTAAAGGTGTTGAAATTGTTATGCAGCAGTTAAAGTTTTTACTTTAGAATTCTTGCTTTGCTTGCTATTAAAATTACGTTTTGTATTAAAAAGAGGTTAAGTATTCATTATGAAGATATCAGATAGCGCTGCTATGACACCGCATATGATTGTTCAGGAGTTAGATAGATTTGTTGTAGGACAGGAAGAGGCTAAAAAATCTGTCGCTATAGCGCTTAGAAATCGTTGGAGAAGAAAGCAAGTAGCACAGCCGCTTCAAGGAGAAATAGTTCCGCACAATATATTAATGGTGGGGCCTACTGGTGTTGGAAAAACAGAAATTGCAAGGAGACTTGCGAAGCTTACTAGGTCTCCATTTATCAAAATAGAAGCAACTAAGTTTACAGAGGTTGGATATGTTGGTAGAGATGTTGATTCCATAATCAGAGATCTCTTAGATATAGCAGTAAATTTGGTACGTTCTTCTATGCATCAAAAAGTTACATCTCAAGCAAGAGAAGTTGTAAAACGGAAGATACTAGATATTTTAGTTGGTGAAAATGCAAGTTCGGAGACAAGAGAGAAGTTTGAGCAAAAGTTAGATTCCAGTGCTTTGGATAATATAGAGATTGAGATTGTGCTTTCTGATAATCATGCGCAGCCAAGTAATGTCCCCATGTTTGATATGCCAGGTGGGCAGATGGGCATACTAAATCTTGGTGAGCTGATTAGTAAAGCATTTACTGAAAAGAAAACAAAAACTGTGAAGACAAGCGTCAAAGAAGCAATGGAGTTGTTAATAAGAGAGGAGAGTGATGCACTTATAGATAATGAAAAAGTTATTTTAGAAGCAAAAAGAATAACTGAGGAAGAAGGAATAGTTTTTATAGATGAGATTGATAAAATAACAAGTAACGGTTCAAGTAGTGGTAAGGGAGAAGTAAGTAGAGAAGGTGTACAGAGAGATCTACTTCCGCTTCTTGAAGGAACAAATGTTACTACAAAATACGGCACTATACAAACTAGTCATATATTGTTTATTGCTTCCGGTGCTTTTCATATCGCTAAGCCTTCTGATTTGTTACCAGAGTTGCAAGGGAGGCTTCCAATACATGTTGAGCTCAAGCCGCTCTCTGAGGAAGATATGATAAGGATATTGAAAGATCCTGAAAATAGTCTTACAAAACAGTACCAAGCATTGCTAAGTGTTGAGAATGTTGCTGTGAATTTTACTGACGATGGTATAGAGAAAATCGCGAAGGTTGCGGCGTTGATAAATCATGAAATTGAAAATATCGGTGCACGAAGGCTGCACACAATACTTGAGAAATTGCTTGAGGATATTAGCTTTAATGCACATGTAATGCAAAATCAGATTATAAACTTGAACGCTGAATATGTTGAAGAAAAATTAGAACACATTGTGAAAACCAGTGACTTAAGTAATTTTATTTTGTGAACTATTACACAAAATAATTTTATTTTTTGTACAATTATTTATATCATAACTCTATATCTAGTCTTGCAGTGATTGATACTAAATTATTCATGATACATATTATCTGTATGGTACTGCTGGCAAAGTCACTTGTGCAGGGCTTTTTGGCCTGATTTTCAAGTATTACTTCATTAATTTCTTCATAAATATGTATATAGTATAGTATTTAATTCAGAAATTAACTGGTAATCTAAAAAATCATGCCGTCAAAATCCGCGCGCGTGTACTTACTTGAGCGCAGTGCCATAGCTCAAAAGTGATAAGTTGCTTACTATGTTTTAAAGAAAGAGCGTGGTAAATTAAAGAAAGTATGGATGTGCTAATTTATATATCTTCTAACCCGAATTATGTATTAGTAATATTCTAAGTATTAGCAATAGAGGGCTTTTTAGTATTTAACTGATAAGCAATTAAAGTAGCAATGATATGAATAAAAGCATTGACTAGTGACCTATGCCTTGAATGTTCAAGCTGAAGTTTATTTTTGAGATAGTCAAAGACAGTTTCTACAATAGAGGGCTTTCTTAGGAATATCTTTTCTTCTAGAGATAAAAGGCAGTTTTTCATCCCTTTTTTAACTCCAGTGACTAATTTCAGTCCTCGCTTATATAGAGCTAAAAATAATGGTTTGGAGATATAACCTTTATCACCGAACAAGAGTCCTTTATATTATCACTCATCATCATAACTTGCGATCTATCGTCCCTGTTACCTTTGCTCAGTGATACTTTTACTAATCCTCCTTTTTCATTAATAATAATATGCAGTTTAAAACCAAAGAACCATCACTTCTTAGTCTTTCCTAATGCCGCTATACCTTTGAATACTTTGTTCCTAGAGATTCTTTTATGGTGGCAAACGTATATAGAGGTAGAATCTATATAAGAAATGTTGCTGCTTTTAGAAAGCAAAGTATGTAATAAAACGGCTAATATCATTATTACTCTTTGCATTAATGCTACAAATCTTTCATAGCTTGGCATCAATGAAAATTCAGATCTATATAGCTGCAAATATGAATTATAGAAAATTTTAAAGTTTTTACATGGAGATTGTTGGAATAGTATTACTTATTGTTATTATTTCAGACTCAAAAAGTCCTGGTACTCTCGTCGGATTTATGCTTGTAACTTCTGAGAGCGCTCTTTTATTTATCTCTTCTTTACACTCGCTGCTAAAATCATCGATGAAACAAAATAAATTTGTGATATCTTCTTTCATAGGTAGGTCTCGATTGTTACTTCAAAATTATCTTTACCTACATATCCATATTCTGGCAACCTTGCTTAATCCATAATTCGAGTTTATAGTCTATCCGTCAAAAATTGATTCGCTGCGCAAATAAATTTTGCGACAAATCAAATGTACAAAAATTAGCTCAGGAAGGCAATACCCTAATTTTCGGATAAATTATATTACTCGTCACACTTTTCAAAATTAGCGTAGTCAGAGCGCTCGTTATGTATTTATATACTGCCTAGCACTCTTCCTAGCTCTTCTTGAAGTCTAACTGTATGTACATAATAGATATCAACTCTGTATTTAATAGATTACTTTAGATTTTAGCAAGTCTGATATAAATAGAACATATTTTATAAGGTCCTAATGTCTGATTTACATTATAATTGCGCTATGCGTTGCGTGCTTGGTTATACGCTATGGTTGTGATTTCTACATGAGTATAGGGTTTTATATGGTTGATCTCCCTAATGAAGCGAAACCACAGATGTATGCTCTACATAAATCGTTTGGTGTACTTTCGTTTTTTCTCCTTGTATTACGAATTATTATTAGAAGGTTTTCATACATTCCTGAACTTCCAGATTCTATATCTCAATTCGAGAGGATTTCAGCAAAGATTGGTGTTTTCATTTTATATATATTAATGTTGATTATGCCTATGAGTGGTTATTTTATGTCAGTTGCAGGTGGTCGAGATGTATATTTTTTCTCTTTTGAATTGCCAAAGCTTTTACCAACAAATAGTCAGCTGTCAGCAATTAGTTACCTAATACATGTGAATGTATATTATGTACTCGCTGCTGCGATTGTGCTGCATATACTATTTGCTATCAAACTTTGATATTTGATAAGGTAAATTTGTTTGCTAGAATGTGGCGTGTTGAGAATGCTAATTGAAATTACTCAAAAAAAATTCTTACGTCTGTTTTGTGATCATTTTACTATTGCACTGCTTGCAAAATACACGCGCGAGACTTTGAAGTATAATTTTTTAGAGTGCAGGTTAATTTATGTGCCTAATACTTTTACATATTTGCAAAGAAATTCATGAAATAGTATGAAAATTAGGTAAAATTGTAGGTAGTTGCTATATTAATAGAATTTTAGTTCGTTGTTATTTGGAGGATGTAGGCTTTAATGAGAGCTATGTTGTATGTGAAAATCTCGATGTTGGTTTTTGCGTTCTCAGTGCTGATTATAATTGTTATGCTTGCGTATAATAGGGTAGCTAAGCCTGTAGTTGTATCTGATATACCGCTTGTTTCATCTGATAAATGTATGACGAAGATGCCTCCTGAGAATCCTGGAGGAATTGTTATCTCAAATCAAAATAAAATGATTTACGATCCAATAAAGTCTGAAAAAGCGGAAAAGTCCAAGGCTAGTAGAGCGACAAGCATTACAACAAAGCTTGATGAAGAGGATAAGCTTGGCTTGCTTCAGGAGATAGGTGTTGAGAAGTTAAGTATGCTTGAATATGAAGCTAAAAAAGTGGTGTCAGGTAACAATGAAAATAGCGTATTTGATTTTGCGAAAGAAAGCAATGTTGAGAATAAATCAGTTTCAAAGCATGTTCAAAAGGATAATAAAAGTATAGAGATTGCCAGAGAGAAAGTGACAGGGAAGCAGGTTAAAGGGCGCGTAGTGGATACTACCAATCAGAAGGATCAGAAGAAGCAAAATCGACAAAGTATAAAAATTGGTGGATTTGCCAATAGGTCTCTAGCTAGTAATGAGATTTTGTTAATGAATCAGAATTTGGGAATGGAAATAAAGAATTCTGATTATGTGCTGAGGCAAGTTCTGTCTGGTGGAACAAGAAAGTTTTTTATTCATCTTTATAGCAATATTCTTATAGAGAAAGCTGATTCTATTTGTGGATATGCAAAGAAACGTAAGTTAAGTTGCGATTTTGTTGTTGATTAGCAATCATATATATTTTGCAAGTAGTCTATAAATCATTTAAGGAAAACACAAATAAATTAACGCAAGTTGTAATGATGAAATAATTGGCAACTCATCTAAATATGTGCAAAAATTGAGTCGGTAGCAGCATTCCTAAAGTTTTCGAAATATAAAATTCAACGATTTATTAGAGGTATGCATCTAATAAATGAAGTTAATTAGTCCATTCTGAAGAATGTAGTAAATATAATATTTTGTGTGAGAGAATTGAGATTAAAGGGTTCAAGCAATAGGCGCTGTCGGCAAAGTCATTTTCGCAGACTCCTTTGGCCTGATTTTCAAGTATTACTTCGTTAATTTCTTCGCAAATATATATAATATTTGACTCAGAAATTAACTAGTACTCTAAAAAATCATGCCCTTCAAATCCTCGCGCGTGCACTCACTTGAGCGAAGTGCCTAGATCTTTCAATTTGTTTTTAAAAAAGTTGGTAAGAATTTTAGTAAAACATAGGTAAAAAATTTCCTTACATAGTTGAGGATAAGTTTTAAGTTGTCCCCTGCGATTCCTTTTAATCTGCAAAGAAGCTAATTTCCAGATTTTTTTCATGTGGTCAATATGCGGTTCGATTGCTTGTCTACGCTTGATTTTTTGCTTAATTGCTTTTGTTACACCACGACTTTGGCCGCTGATAAATGTAGTGCATCGGCTCAATTCCGTGCCACTTGTAGCCACGATCCAAATATGCCGTCTTGATAAAAACTCCAGTAAATTTTTCCGCCTGCTTAATCGAACTTTCCCAATCTTTCTCTGAAACCATGACAATATTTAGTCCGTCCGTCATAACTCGAAGGAGTGCAGGATTTATCTTGGCCTGCAAGCAACTATGGCGCACTGAAAATCCAGCAGAAAAAATGGCAAAATTGCCGAAAACCTTATGGATTTTGTCGGTAGTGCCTAAAGTAGTATTTGCAGGTACAGGACAAATTATATATCCGAAAATTAGCGCAGGGCCGATCTAAAGGCTAATTTTTGTACATTTAATTTTCCGCAAAAATTTATTTGCTATGCAAATAAATTTTTTACGGACAGACTATTTAGCGCACCAGAAACCGTTAGACCTAAAATTTTCTCTAGCTTTTCAGGACCAAGACGCTTGCGCCACCTCAAAATTGTTTATTCATCAATTGGAAATTGCCACTGCAAATAATCATAGCCACAAAAATATTGCCAGTAGGGATTTTTCCCATAACTGTTGAAAGTGGAGTAGAAGGCTCTATAATATGACTAATCGGATTTAGCAATATGTAATAATGATATGAATGCATTAGAAAGTATTATGTCTTCAATCAAAGAAGAAGATTTAGAGGGATTAGGAAAGCTTTATGATGTAAATAGACATAATAACAAAATAACAGGAGAGTTGTTATTCAAAGGTTTAATGAGATTAATTTTACTAGGTTAAGAAAACTAGTTTAAGGATGTTAGAAAAGTTAATAAACCAAGGTTTAGTGTTATTTCATGATAAAGTTGCAGCTACATATAGCGGCGTTTCAAAGCGTTTAAGAGTAATTAAATGGGAATATTTTGAAGGAATATACAAAGATTTAGTTGATAAAATTGAAGATGAAGTATGTTCAGAAGAGAACAAGCAGCTTCATAGGTTGATTCAACAATTATTAATTTATCAGGCTATATATGAAAGATGGTCTAAAAATAGGTGGCAAAAGTAATGATAGTTAAATCAAAGTGACAATAGATCTTAGAAATAGCCTTCCTAGTAGTATCCGTTTTTGTACATCGCAATCTGAATCGAGTGAAGATATAGCGCTTGTTAAAGCTATAAATGAAGCAAAGATAGTAGCAGAAGATATATTGCTATGTGATAGAGGAATAAGTAAAAGTGCTAGTTATAGTGAGTTTGAAGAGAAAGATTATAAATTCGTTACAAGGGTGTCTATAGGCAGGAAATACAAGATAATATCGAAGAACAAAAGCGAATCGAATATCAAGGAAGATATTATTGTAAATCTATATGATAAGCAGCATAAATGCTTTGATACTAAATTAAGGTTAGTCAAGCTATTGAATAAGGAAGGTAATGAAATTTGGTTTTTAACCAATTTATTTGATATGCCAGCTTTTGAGGTGACAGAGCTCTATAGAAGAAGATGGAACATAGAAGTATTCTTTAAATTTATCAAGCAAAACCTTGGGTATAAGCATTTTTTAAGCCATTCTTTAAATGGGATGAAGGTGTATATCTATATGATTTTAATTACAGCGTTATTATTCTTATTGTATAAAATTAGAAAAAAATTGCATGGTCTCAAGATTCCATTATTCGAATTTACATTACAGTTAGAGAAATCTTTTATTAAAATTTTAATTATTATGTCAGGAGGCAATTTCGATCTTGTTAAACAATACTTTTAACACTTTCAACGGTTATGGGCACGTAGGGCGACAAAATACTCCAGTTGTTTTCACAACCACAAAGAATACACCATCATAGTGCGCATTTTTATCAAGTGGGGCTTGGTAGAATTCTTGTTTTTGTGCATCTGTTATCATTTATATCCTAAATTAATAGTCGCTTAGCCCGAAGCGTAATAAATTATCGCTATAGGGTTACTATAATGATTCCAGAAAATCGTGCGACCGAAATTCAGGCATTGATTTTTTATTTTTCATTCTACTTTGCTTCCTGATTTTAGTTCACCCACTTCAAGCGACATTTTTACTGCTAAGTGCGTGATGAACATAATCAAAAATGACCGTATCACAGTAAAATTCTCGCTCTATGGGTACATGCGCCTATTCTCCGCCCCAATAACAAATCTCAAGACCAGTTTTGCAAAAACCCAGTAAAATCAAGGGGTTCTGGACATGCGTACCTTCGGGTCGGACGTTCGCATGTAACGGAGAAACGGAGAGTAAAATGGGAGATTTTGGGGTAAAATCGGTGATTTTATAATTCTCTAAGTATGCATGTGTTGGGCGAATGAAAGGCGCTAAAGCCTATGAATACTGGGGTTCTGAGGATGGTTTTGGAATGTGAAAAATGATGCCCAAAAAGTTCGAGCGCTGTAAACTGGCGGAGAGAGAGGGATTCGAACCCTCGATACGGTTACCCGTATACTTCCTTAGCAGGGAAGCGCCTTCGACCGCTCGGCCATCTCTCCTTTTTTTTTCAAAACAATGAAATGTATATCACATATATATGCTTATGCAAAACAAAAATTGAAAAACGTATATTGCAAGATTGAGTGCCTTATGCATCTTTCAAAATTAAAAATTATACCGACACTGCATATAACCCTCATTTTGATATCTTGTCTAGCACCCCATTTGCAAAACCGCTTTCTCCATAGTGACTAAAAAGCTTAACTATCTCTATGTAGTCATTAATCAAAAATGCCTTTGCTTCTGCTTCATTAGATAAAATTTCATGTGTTGCTGCACGCAATACACACTGCACAACCTTAGCAATTCTATTCATAGACCAATTTGAAGACAGAAATTGCGCAATTTTTTCATCTATAGATTTTTGATTTTGGCAAACACTTTGCACTGTTTTAATGAGATATTGTTGGTCTATCCATCGATATTCACTAGGTTCCTGAATTGTATTAATGTTTGTAATTATAGAATTTATAATTTCATCGTAATTACAGAAACGTAGTTTTTCTATCGCTTTTGAATGCGCAGAAATTGCATACAGGCACTGTACAGCAAGTACTCTAGTGCTATATCTTCCCTTTAGCCGTTTCTTCCACAAAGACTCTTTGTTAGTTTCTGTATTTTGAGTACTGATCATCTTCTATAAAATGCAGTTGGTTCTTTGCTTTGATTAATTGTAAGCAGGAATGTACAGCATCAGTCACAACAGCCTCTAATAAGTCTGTTGCTTCCTTTTCATGTTGCGACGCTATTATACCAAAACCTACTGGCAGTACGCAATCTAAAGATACATCACTAATACTTCGTAAGCACTCTTTTATGAGAATTTCATTGTAAAAACTACCATAAAATATACAGCCTAGCGCAACTACTCCTTCAAAATTATAAGCTTCTATTGATAGATTAATTGCTGTTGCTATATTTAGAGGATTTGTCACCGAAACAACCATATGCTCTGTATTATTGTGCTGTAGTATATTTTGCGCGACTTCTAGACTCCGACTTGCTATTTTTCTGTGTAAAGTAGATTCTACAATTAATATTTTGTTCATTGATCTCAAGTTTTAGCTCCAACAAATAAAATGGGCACCAACAAAAATGGTGCGGATGGAGGGAGTTGAACCCACACGCCACAAGGGCACTAGATCCTAAGCCTAGCGCGTCTGCCGATTCCGCCACATCCGCTAAAATTCTTTACCTATTGTCAGACTTATTATATTACAGTATTCGATACTGCACACCAATAAAATGGCGGGGATAAATAAAAGCTGAACACATACACAAAAATACTAGATTCTAAGTCTAGTACATCTTCTAATTCTACTGCATCCGCTAAAATTCTTTATTCTTGTCAGATCAATGATATTGCAATATTATAACGACTCTTCCATAGTGTTTGCTAGTGATTACACAAAAACACTAGACAGCACTAAAAATCAGCCTGATCAACTCGTTCCAATCGCACTTGTGATAAGCAAAAAGAACCAGTCGGTCGAATCTTTAGCATGGTAGGAATAGGTACACTTTTTATTGTATAAAATCAACAACGAAATGTAATAGAGTACGACTTGATATATGACATATGTAGTAACTGAAAAATGCATAAAATGTAAGTATACTGATTGTGTAGAAGTTTGTCCCGTTGACTGCTTTTATGAAGGGTCTGATATGCTTGTAATAAATCCAGAAGAATGTATAGACTGTGGAGTTTGCGAACCAGAATGTCCAATTGAAGCTATACAATCTGAGGGGGCTATAAAAGATCAAGCTCAGAGAGCCAGCATAGTAGAAATTAACCAGCGCTATTCAAAATTGTGGACAAATATTACAGCAAAAAAAGAACCTCTTCCAAATGCTGATAGATACAAGGATGAGACTGGAAAAATGCTTAAGTATTTCAAAGAGGCATTGGAAAAAATTAATGTGTAGTAAAATTTTCTACCATTTCAAATAACGTTAGTTTATTCTGTTAATTGTTGATGTGCTTTCTTTTACTTACATAAAGCCGTTGGTTGTTTTTGCCTATCTTAGGCTAATTCTCGCTTGTACCTATATGATACAGCGATTTGATGTATGTATTGAACATTAAACATTTTTTGTGTGTTTCTTATAAGTTATTAACTCATTTTATAAGATGCGTAGTATTTATATTTTTGCTGCAATACTCTGTACTATTGCGCTATTTCCATTAACGTCAGATGCAGCCAAGAAAGGGCGGTCACATACTACACATAAAAATCACACAACCAACTATAGCATTACACAATCACCGAGATATGCTGGGCTCGTTGTGAATGCAGATACTGCCGAAATAATATATTCCAAAAATGCGAGAGTCCATAGGTACCCTGCTTCTCTGACAAAAATGATGACAATATACTTGACGTTTGAAGCGCTCAAATATGGTAGAATCAAGATGGATGATGTAGTAACAGTTTCTGTTCATGCTGCAGCGCAACCAAGAAGCAATATGAATTTGAAACCAGGCGCAAAAATTAGAGTAAGAGAAGCGATATACGCTCTTTCTGTAAAATCTGCCAATGATGTATCCGTTGCAATTGGTGAGCATATTGCTGGAGATGAGTCTAGGTTTGTTGATATAATGAATATAAAAGCTAAGAAACTTGGGCTTCGTGACACTAAATTTTGTAATCCTCACGGGCTACATGATGACAAACAAGTTAGTACTGCCTACGATATTGCGATTTTGACGCTTGCAATGCAGATACATTTTCCGCAGTATTATCATATGCTCTCAAAGACATCGTTCACATATAATGGAAGAGTAATAATGGGACATAATAAAGTACTGGAGCGTTATAAATGGGCAAACGGCGGTAAGACTGGATATTTAAAAGCATCAGGCTATCATGTTGTGACATCGACGAAAAGTCCATATGGCAGATTAATCGCAGTTGTAATGGGTGGTGAGGCATATGGTGGGAAAGATAGAGATGATCATGCAATTCAACTATTGCAGAGTGCGTATGATGTAATGAAAGCAAAAAAAATTAGCCGTTTAAATTCTAAAATTGGATAACACTCTCTTTTTATACTGCTTTAGCTATAGCTAGTCTATCCGTCAAAAGTAAAAATAAAAATTTTTTGAATTGATGCAGAATCTTAGCCCGTAGAAAGATCTTTTGTTGAAGCTAAAGGTTTCAACATAACCAAGTGGACTTGCGTTTATTAAAGAAAATTCATATATAAGGCCTCAAGGAACGCATTTCGCAGAGGTAAGTTTAAAAATTTATAAGATTGTGGCGGTTTTACCACTTTTTCTGCTGTACTTTCGGCGCATCATAATTGCTTGCAGGCCAACATAAATCCTCTAGCTTCTTAGAGTCATGACGCAGGCGACTGCTAAGATGAAATTGTTTAAAATGAGGGCAGCTTACTGAGTCCATCCGTCATAACTCGAAGGAGTGCAGTATTTATCTTGGCCTGCAAGCAACTATGGCGCACTGAAAATCCAGCAGAAAAAATGGCAAAATTGCCAAAAACCTTATGGATTTTGTCGGTAACACCTAAAGTAGTATTTGCTAGGTATAGGACAAATATATCCGAAAATTAGCGCCTGGGCCTTCGGCTTTAGGCTAATTTTTGTACATTTAATTTTCCGCAAAAATTGATTTGCTACGCAAATAAATTTTTGACGGACAGACTACTGAACCGCTGTATACGCACCAGTATGTGCTGTGATGTTGAAGAGACTGTGAAGTCTCTTCTTATCACGATTCATCAATGTTGATCACTAAAACTGAACATTACTTTATAAAACTCATCCATAAACAAAGTTTCATATGATGTGTCATTATAGCTAGCTCCGCAACCAACATGATATTTTGCTATATACATACATTCTTCTAATCTATCACTTAGCATTGTATAGGCATTTTTTACTGCTATAACTACTTCTGCACGAGGTATTCCCTTTTTTTCAGCATAAGAAATTGCTTCGCTATATTCTTTGACGCGCTCAAAGACAATTATCTACAACCAATTTATTTCTATTTATATCAGTTTGTTCATAATATGATTTTTCTGGATGGAACTGCACTCCAAGCTGACCAGTTTTAGAAGCCACTGCTTGTACTACTCCTTCTTTAGATACAGCTCCAAGTTTAACATCGCCAAGTTGTTCTTGTACTCCAGAGTATTTATGCGATCTATACACTGGAAATACACATTTCTCTAATGCTTCATTTTGCTCAGCTTTAGTAAGCGCTGCAAAATGCGTGAAAGTACCTTTAATGAACGTTACACGATGATCATGTTCATATTTATTATCTACAACATCTAATTTCCCTCCTTTATTTAGAATAAGATGCTGTGCGCCTGAGCATATGCCAAGGTATGGAGTCCCAAATTCATTTAAAACGTTCAGTACTGCTTGATATAGTTTCTCGTTCTCTAGCATCGTATCACCTTGTATATCTTGCAAAGTAAATGCTATATTTAGGAAGCTATCGCCTGCTCCGGGATTAATAAATCACTAAACTCTTTAAGAAATTCTGTGTCATTTTGCTGAGCCTGGGACAATGGTAGTATGTATTATACCGTAGTTCGAATGCACAAAGGGTTTTAGTGCTTCAAGGACATTTGATGACCACATCCCTAGTATGTTTGAGACTCCAAGTAAAATTCCAGAAATTGGAACATTGTCATGAAATAGTTCTTGTACAAGATTAACATCTTGGCGTTGCAACGCACCTCTCACGATTACCTTGTAATCAAAGTCTAACGATATATTGCCTAAAAAACCATTTAAACCTGGTTTTTTCATCATATTGTAGAGTGTATATTCTATACCTTGAGAGTCTGATAAGTTACTAAACAATAGCTCAGTTAATTCAGAATTTTTAGCTTCTACTGCGATGTGTAATGCATTTGCGTTTGCTTTAAGCGCCATTTTCAAATAGCAATTTAGCATTTCAAAGTTATTAGATTGGATAGCAGAGTCAATTGCATTGAGAATAGCGTTATATGTATGGCCCTCGATAATTTTCCAGCCATTTTCAATAAGTAACTTGAGATGCAATATGATAATGCATACCTTGCTGCATATTAGCTAATTTTTTCTTCTTTTTTTATAAGAGACTCGAGTTCCTTGTATCCATTATGTTGAACAATAGTTCTGACGATACCTGCGTCAACTTTATCACAGTGTTTTAATAATAGTTTAAGTGTTTTTTTGTGATTTTTAATAAGAGCGATTTCTACAAGACCTGCGTCGACATTTTCACCATTTTTGAGCAGCAATTTTAGTATTATGGTGTTATTATCAGATACAGCATTAACCATCATATCTCTGTTAATATCTCCACCATGCTTCAACAAGAGTGCTACAGTTTCGCTATCATTTTGCGATACTGCAATATTTACAGCATATTCACTAACTTCTACACCATTTGCAAGCAGAGTCCTTATATTCTACATATTTTTTTGCTTTACCGCAATATCTAAGGAGGTTGTGTTGCTACTAATGTAGCGCTCAACTAGCAACCTTAGGGCACTGCTATCTATTTCCTTAATCGTTTTTCTGCGGGGAGATCAGTAGTTTCTGTAGTCATTGCAGGCAGTCTTGTTGTAAAATCAAGCTTCATATATGATAAGTATTATGATTTATTAGTTACATTTTAAGTTGTATACAATGTATACAGCCTGTTGAGCTCTGCTGCAATAACTTTGTTGAATAGATAACTCATCTTATGCAGATGTCATTGCTTCATTCATAAAAATTCGTACTGTATTTTTGTGCATTATTTTTTTAGGAGGAAAGCTTTCCCATTTATGGGACAATGCATTATTCATCACAATCATGCTTTGTTCTGGTAAATATATATACTACACTCTTCATATGTAGTATACCGCAGGTAAATGAAGAGTTGGTATTATAGGCACTGCCGGCAAAGTCACTTTCGCAGACTCCTTTGGCCTGATTTTCAAGTATTACTTTATTCATTTCTTCGCAAATATATATAACGCGAGTTGCCAATTAAAATGAGCATCTAAGCTACTAATTGTGGGCAATGCGGATAAATAGATCTTTCATAAAATCATCAAAAAAAACAGTATATTGAAGTGAAATCCTTTTTCATAGGTTATTTTTGTATGTTAAAAAAACGCAAACAACCTATAGCGCCCTAAAAATCTACTCCACAGCAATCAATTAATCGGCAACTCGCGCTATATAATATTTGACTCAGAAATTAACTGGTACTCTAAAAAATCATGCACTTAAAATCCTAGGCACTGCACTCACTTGAGTGCAGTGCCTAGGTTATTTTAAGCTTTTTTGAAGTGAACAAAAATAACCTATGAAAAGGGATTTTACATCAATATATACTCGTCATACTTTTCGAAATTGGCGTCTTAAAGACCGCGCGTTATGTAGTGGTTATACACTGCCTCGCGTTATTCCTAGCTCTTTTTGAAGTATGACTAGTATATAAGGTTTTTTGCAATTTTGACATTTTCCTGCTGGATTTTTGTGTGGTATAGTGGGCTTGCAATCAACATAAATACTGCGCTTCGAGGGTTATTGAGGCAACCACTAGCCAATTTTTGTGTACATTCTATAAATAAATACCAGCTCTTTATTTACCTGCGGTATGCATGAGTTCAATCGATAAGTTTATATTTATTAATACTCATTTATTCCTAAAGATTATCACGTCAGACACAGGTCTTTCTATTTTTTCTCCGACAGCTTCATCTTGGTCACCAAAAGTATTATTGACTACATTCCCATTAATCCATAATGTTGAAGAGCCGCCACCATCTAAATTAATTGCATATTCACATCCTAAATCCTGCATTAATTTTGCAAGCTCTAAAATTGTTAACCCTTTAACACCTGCTTGAGCAGAAAACTCATCTAGTAAAATTTGTTTTAGTTCATTTAATGTAATCTCTCCTGGATCTTGCTTATTATATTTTTCCGCTAATATTTTCTCTTTTTCCTTTATTATTGACTGTACTTCACCAATAGTAATAGCTGTTATATCTCTTATATAAATAATGTTCTGCCAAAACTATAATTATCTTTCTATTGGCGTCTATTCCCAAGGCCGTACGTGCGTGAGGTTGTGTATAAAATTCACTTTTTTTGTTCAAAAGCTCCTCAGAGATTTTACCATTATCGATTAACATTGGGATACCAGAAACAAAAGAAATATCTTGGTTTTTGTAATTTACAGGGTCTGATTGATTAATTGTGATGATTCCATTTTTTATAATGACTAATGGTTGTATGAGCTTTTTAAGACCATATACTTTGCCGTGGATTACTAAACTACGGCTTGCTTTTCCATCGTTTTTACCACCTATTTCAAAAAAGCCACCATTAATAACTATATTAGCAGAAGATTTTTGCGCAATAGATTAAACAGTTTCACGGCCAATATTTCCATTATTCGCTTTAATAATTTCAGCTTCATATTCAGATTGATCTAAATGCACTATATGTATCACTTTAGAATTTGCTAACTTTTTCTAATAAGTATAACCTAAAGCATTAGTTGTAAGTTGTAGTAAGAGCATAGCAATTATTATTAATATGATCCTCATTTTTTAAACTTTTTATGAGACATAGCATTAATTATTGGTATGGGCTGTTTAAGGATTTCAATTACTTCTTAATCGGTTGCATAAACTTGTATATTGCTAAAACAGTATAAAAGAGTCGCGATATATGTTATGATGCTAGGCGATACTAAAGGAATAAAAGCATAATATATCCTATTCAGTTCAGGAAAAAGGTATTAAAATTATAAGAAGCTCATAAAGCATTCATAAAGTTATTGGAGCGATTTAAAAACTCTATATGACTTTTTTATACTGCTTTAGCTATATAGTCTGTCCGTCAAAAATTGATTTGCTACGCAAATAAAATTTTGCGGAAAATTAAATGTACAAAAATTAGCTCTTAGATAGGCCCTGCGCTAATTTTCGGATATATAATTTGTCCTGTAACTAGCAAATACTAACAAAATCCATAAGGTTTTTGGAAATTTTACCATTTTTTCTGCTGGATTTTCAGTGCGCCATAGTTGCTTGCAGGACAAGATAAATCCTGCACTCCTTCGAGTTATGACGGATGGACTATATAACGAATATTTTTTCATCAAGCTGCTATGGAATAGAGGTGGATCTTGCTGTATTCGTGTAATATTTTTACGTGTCTTGTGTGGCGTCATGGATATCATGTCCATCAATTAAAATAGAGCAATCTACTGATATAATAAAACTATAATATCAAGTTAACAAAAGTTGATTTCTCACCACATAAAATAGTCTACAAGTCCTATCTTTGGATCTACTTTAAGTTTAAAGTGTTAACGTTTAGTTAGTCTAGTATTTTTATAGATGACATCGGCAAAATCAGGCTTTGCATACGCCTATACCAACTCTTCATTTATCAGAGTATATAAACCCGAATTATGTATTAGTAATATTCTAAGTATTAGCAATAGAGGGCTCTTTAGTATTTAACTGATAAGCAATTAAAGTAGCAATGATATGAATAAAAGCATTGACTGGTGACCTATGCCTTGAATGTTCAAGCTGAAGTTTATTTTTGAGATAGTCAAAGACAGTTTCTACAATAGAGCGCTTTCTTAGGAATATCTTTTTTTCTAGAGATAAAAGGCAGTTTTTCATCCCTTTTTTAACTCCAGTGACTAATTTCAGTCCTTGCTTATATAGAGCTAAAAATAATGGTTTGGAGATATAACCTTTATCACCGAACAAGAGTCCTTTAATATTATCACTCATCATCATAACTTGCGATCTATCGTCCTTGTTACATTTGCTCAGTGATACTTTTACTAATCCTCCTTTTTCATTAATAATGCTGCTATACCTTTGAATACTTTGTTCCTAGAGATTCTTTTATTGTGGCAAACGTATATAGAGGTAGAATCTATATAAGAAATGTTGCTACTTTTAGAAAGCAAAGTATGTAATAAAACAGCTAATATCATTATTACTCTTTGCATTAATGCTACAAATCTTTCATAGCTTGGCATCAATGAAAATTCAGATCTATATAGCTGCAAATATGAATTATAGAAAAATTTAAAGTTTTTACATGGAGATTGTTGGAATAGTATTACTTATTGTTATTATTTCAGACTCAAAAAGTCCTG
Source organism: Ixodes persulcatus (assembly GCA_013358835.2). Classification (NCBI taxonomy): domain Eukaryota; kingdom Metazoa; phylum Arthropoda; class Arachnida; order Ixodida; family Ixodidae; genus Ixodes; species Ixodes persulcatus. The sequence goes on from JABSTQ010005687.1 coordinate 240,242, forward strand.
GTACTCTCGTCGGATTTATGCTTGTAACTTCTGAGAGCGCTCTTTTACTTATCTCTTTTTTACACTCGCTGCTAAAATCATCGATGAAACAAAATAAATTTGTGATATCTTCTTTCATAGGTAGGTCTCGATTGTTACTTCAAAATTATCTTTACCTACATATCCATATTCTGGCAACCTTGCTTAATCCATAATTCGGGTTTTTGTCGCATGCGGAGTTTCTTATTGCGTGCAAATTACCCAAGCCAAATGCAAGAAGAGGGAGTTTACATACTCCTTTTATTGCATCTCCTGCAGGTCTTATACCATTTGTATTTTTGTGTGCCATAATCCCAGCCACTATAGTAATCATAAGAGGCCTGAGCTAATTTGGTGAAGTCCCGACAAAACTACCGAAGTATGTAGAGTCACTATTGAGTTGTTCTAAGTTTATTTCTAGAGTTGAGCCAATAAACTGAATAAAGCCTTTGACAAGAAACTTAAGTGGTGCAAAACCAAATATTTCTTTTGTATTAGGAAGTTCTTCTAAAATATGCTTTAAGAACATCTCTTTAGGTTCATACCTGTAGTTCTGCGTGAATTTTCCAATTAATGGTATTTCATCGATGTAATCGTTCCACGTATTTGTTTTCTCTTTTGTATTAGTTTGTGACATTTCTTTTGATAAATAAAATAATAAATACAGCTTAACAAAATTTGGCAGATCGACCTTTTTACCTGAAAAAATCATTGATCCTTCATTTGTAGATGATGAATAAAATGTAATCTCAGCATTATTTTCATCATGGAAAAAACGATCTATCAAAAATGATTAGATAATAAACTCTGCCTACTATATCTATGAGACATATCTTATACTAACTCTCCTAAATAACAGAACACTTTAGCCTCGTCTTTTTTTTAAATTTAAGCGCACTCTTCCCAGCTGTACTTCTAGTATAGCTCACTCAAATCTCATCTTAAATTTTCTAAAAAAATACGCAGCAAATATATGATGTTATTTGGAGAAGTTGGTATTAGTAAATATCCTAACATTCATAAATAATAGAAACTGGCAGATTGTTAGATATTATTAATAATCTGCGCTATTCTCCTTTTAGTTGAATTTGGTTAATCTATGTTTTTATGTTGTCTCTTTTACTTTCGATTATGCTTATTTGCTTTGATGTAGCAGATTTTTAGGGATCCTATACTGCATATTTGGTAGTGTAAAGCAAATAAAACAATCTTAATTTATAGTTTATTAAAAGTGTTTATGAATGTTTTATTGTCAAATTATAGCTATAGTTGCGTATAAATTTTTGTTTTCTTGTATATTTTAATATGTGATATTCGTCTTTATTTAGAAAAATAAATTTCTCAATTAGATTGATGTGCAGTTGTGTATTTATTATACTGATGGCTAATGTTAAATAATTGGCAGAGTTACTTGGAATTTGGAGAAATATGAAAGTTGCAAAAGACGCATTCTATTTGGAGCGTACAAATATGGTAAGAAACCAGCTGATTCCAAATCAAATATATGATAGTCGCATATTAGATGCTATGGAGAGTGTGCCTAGACATATTTTTGTAGAAGAAAAGTGGCGTCCTGTTGCATATGTAGATGAAAATATTCCAGCTTGCGTCGGGCGCAAGCTTCTTTCGCCGCTTTTACTTGCAAAGATGTTGTCTTACTGCAATTTGAAAGATAGTGCGACAGTTTTAGATGTAGGATTTGGTTCAGGCTATTCGATCGCCCTGCTTGCAAAGATTGTTAAAAGTGTTACTGCAATTGAGAGTAATGAGCATATGTTATTTCTTGCTGCGGATAATGTAAGCTCACTTGGTATTTCGAATTACATATGTATACATGGTGATTTGTCAGAAGGTCCTATGGATGGAAATAATTTTGATGCTATCATTATAAATGGGATACTAAGTGCAAGTCCTGATGGCAAGCCAGATAAATTAATTTCGCAGTTGAAAAAAGCTGGTATCCTAGTTGTAATGGAAAAGGTTGGTAATGTTAGTGTTTTAGTTAAATACTCACATACGCAAGGTTCAGTAATTAGAAAAGAGCTTAAAATTGTAGATGCTCCCTATATCGCATGAAGCTAAGCGGTGCTTATAATTTCTATCTGACGTTTTGTTTTTTTATTGTGCTGCCAGCAGTACTATAGCTTCGTATCAAAATCTGAAATACAAACTCTTAATTTAGCATAGGTATATATACTCATCATACTTTTCAAAATTGGCATCGTTAAAATGCTTTTTATGTATTTTTATATACGCATAAGCCTTCATTCTTCTTAGTTCTGTTGGAAGTATAACGAGGATATTCAGAGTTTGATGTTAGTAAACGTGCTTGCATTTTATTAATAATTTGCGGTATTTGCTTATTGTATCGCTTGTTACTTATAGATAGTACATTACATTTATTTTATGGATTGAGAATAAAAAGTTTTGATAGCAAAAATCTTGATGTTTTAAGTGGAGGGCATATGCCAATAACAAATGCAAAAAGAGCAATTGTGAGTGTCAGCGGCACTAATCTGACAAAAGATGAGTGTATATTGTTTCAAAAGTATCCACAGCTTGGTTTTATATTGTTTAAGCGAAATATTGTTGATCTTGAGCAAGTTCAAGGCTTAATTAAGCAGCTGAAAGAATGTATTGGTAGAGATGATCTGCTGTTTTTAGTTGATCAAGAAGGTGGTCGTGTTTCAAGGCTCTCTCTACCTAATTTTTCTGCCACACCTAGTGCGGGATTTTTTGGTACTAAAGCAAGAGAAGATTTAGAATCTGCTAAAAAGCTTGCGTACGAAGAATATTATTCCATGGCATTACAACTTAAAGCTTGTGGATTCAATATTGATTGTTTTCCTTTGGGAGATCTGCTATTTGAAGGGGCAAGTAACGTAATAGGGTATAGAAGTTTTGGTAGTGATATAAAAAGATAGTAGAAAGTTTATGTAGAGTAGCAGATTCTGCTTTAAAAGCTGCGAAAATTCAGTCTGTGCAAAAACATATTCCAGGTCATGGTAGAGCAATTGTTGACAGTCATTTCAAATTACCTATAGTGGATGCAGATCTTGAAACATTAGAAAGCTCAGATTTTAAGGTTTTTTCTGATCTGAGAGATTTTAAAGTTGCTATGACGGCTCACATAATCTTTAAAGCACTAGACAATAAATTTCCAACAACTATCTCTAGAAATACTATTAATTATATTAGAGAAAAGATAGGGTTTTGCGGGATTTTGTTGACGGATTGTATAAGTAAGTATGAAAGCAATTTCTGAATTTGGTACAATTGGAGAAGTAGCAAATATGTCTTTGGAAGCAGGATGTGATATCGTATTGTATTGTCCAGGCGATATGAGGCGGCAATGAAGCTGTTCTTGAATCTGTATCATATGCTTGCGATTCTCTATGGTCAAAAATAGAGTCTTTAGCATGTAATGAAAACTATACAGGATAGTTTGATAAACGCTGAGCTGACATCAAATTCAACTTAAAAGAATTAACATTATATGAGTCAATTACTACTGGAGTTATTTTCTGAAGAGATTCCTGCGCTTATGCAAGTATCTGTTGCTGCTTCTTTGTTTAAATCTATCTTATCAGATATATCTGTTATAACTTCAGAGAAGCTTTGCGGACAGCATTTTGCAACGCCTAGACGAATAGGATTCTATATAGACGGTATTCCGTCTAAAATAAAGCGTAGTAGTAAAGAAGTGAGGGGGCCTAGAGTGAGCGCTGCTGCTTCTGCCATTGAAGGCTTTATGATAAAGCATGGAGTTTCATCAAGAAAAAGTCTTAAGACAGATGATGAATTCTTTTACTTTGTGGAAGAAGAATCGATTGAGGATGCAGGTGACATATTAAAGGATATTATAGAGGCAAATTTGCATAAACTAGTGTGGCCTAAATCAATGCGATGGGGGGAACATAGCGTCAGATGGGTGAGACCGTTACATTCTATGCTTTGTGTTCTGAATAATGAGGTGTTACCTATAATATATGGTCATATATCAGCTGGAAATACTACAAGAGGGCATAGATTCATGGCAGATTTACTTATAGAAGCTAATTCATATAAAGAGTATGAGAATAGACTTAGTGCTGCTTTTGTTACGCTACAACCATCAAATAGACGAAATATCATAGAAGAAGGGCTGCTTAGAATAGCAAGAGATCATGATATCGAACTTATTAAAGATGACAATTTAATAGAAGAAGTAGTAGGTCTTGTCGAGTACCCCGTTGTTTTACTTGGAAAGATAGAGAAAAAATTCATGTCTTTACCTAAAGAAGTATTGATTACTTCGCTTAGAATTAATCAAAGATATTTCATGTTTAGTAATAAAGATGGTAGTCTTGCTCCATTCTTTGGTATCGTTTCAAATACAAAGTTTAAAGATGATAGTACTGTTGTGCTTGGTAATGAGAGGGTGCTTGCTGCTAGGCTTTCGGATGCTGAGTTTTTTTATAGTGAGGATTTGAAAGTTAAGCTTGTTGATAGAATCGAAGGTTTAAAAGCACTTAGCTTCAATCTTCAGATAGGTAGTATGTACATGAAAATGGAGAGAGCTGTAAAGATCGCATTAAAGATAGGCGAGCAGTTGAAGTATGCAGATAGCACTAAAATTAAACGAGCCATGATGCTAGCGAAAACTGATTTACTAACAGAAATGGTGAAGGAATTTCCGGAACTTCAAGGTGTAATGGGATATTATTATGCAATTGACAATGGTGAAGATATGGAAGTTGCAATCGCAATAAAAGAGCATTATAAGCCTCAAGGTCCAAGTGATCTTGTGCCCGATAGTGTTCTTGGTAGTATAATAGCTATTGCAGATAAAATAGATACTCTAAATCAAATGTTTGAGCATCACATAAAGCCAACTGGCTCAAAAGATCCATATGCGCTTAGAAGAGCTGCAATTGGGATTAACAGGATTATGAATGAGCATTCTATAACTATTGTTTTTGATAGTTTAGATATTAGAGATGATGTAATTAATTTCATTAGAAGTAAGGGTTGATAAAATTCATTTGATAAATGCAATACAATCTTGCTGTCTTATATACTAAATTTCCCTCGAAAAATTAATATTGTGAAAGTGTTATTCTTAAGAGTTTCAGCATCTTATGTTTTATTCAGTAATTTAATGAGCATTGCTTATCGTATTTTGTTATTAGCAATTTTTACTATCATTCTTAGTAACGTCTGTTTTGCTGAACAATCGTCCTTTGGAGATTTAACGTCATTAATAGGTGGTGCATTTAGTGATTATACGCTTGATGCTGATAGTGTGGTATATGATGTTGCAAACGGCGTAGTTCAAGCAGAGGGTAATATCAAGATGAGAGCCGGAAAATTCAACATCACAGCAAATAAGGTGTTATATTATCAAAAGCAGAAACTGATACAAGCATACGGTATGCTGATTATTAAAGATGAAAAAGGCAATGAATTTTCTGCTGATTTTATTGAATTAAATAAAAATAATATATCTTGTATTTTGCAAATTAAAGCAAGAATTCATAGCAAACAAAATGATTTTTTAATCACTGCCAAAAAGATGGAAATAGAAGGGAATTCTACATATAAAATGCAGAATTTTGCCTTTACTCCTTGTAAAATATGTAGCAGTTTTTTTGTTAAAAATACTCCTCTTTGGCAGATCAAAGGAAAGAGCGCTGTTCTGGATTTGGAATCTGGAATAATTCGCTACGTAAATGCTTATATTGAGTTTTGGAGTATTCCAATTTTTTATGTCCCATCTCTTAGTATGCCTTCTCCAGGTATAAGTAGAAAAAGCGGTTTTTTGATTCCAAGTCCTTCTTTTTCTCAGATTTTGGGTTTTAGAATATCAATTCCTTATTATTTTAACATAGCTCCAAATATGGACGCTACACTCAACATTACTACTGCGACAAAAGATAAAATATTATACCAGGCAGAGCTGCGTCATCTTATGGATACTGGATCTTATAGTGTTAAAGGCAGTATAATGAAGTATTATGATCAAGAAGGTGGAATTGGTGTAAAATCTAACTCATATAGAGGAGATATAGAGAGTCTTGGAGAGTTTATATATAAGAAATCGCTATCAGATTATATACATGGATTCGAAATCAATATGCTTTTCGATAAATATAAGACTTATTTAAAAAGATATGATATCAAAAAGAGTGATATCTTAGTAAACGATCTTTATTGGCATTGGTTATCTGATGATGCTTATTTTTCGTCTAGAGGGTTGTTATTTGAGGATCTAAGGCCTAGAAAGCATAACTATAGCTCTGTGAATCCATTTGTAACGGTTGGACGTAGCTTTCGCATTTCAGAAAACGTGAGCATGAATTTTGCAGGTAACTTAGTGAATCTGCTTGATGATCCTGACCTCAGCTATCAGAAATTCGGTACGCATAGTTCTTTAGATTTTAAAAAGAAGCTTGGAGACTATTTTTTTAGGTCGTCTCTTGCCTTGCGAGGCGATTTTTATAATGTGTCACAGAAGAATTCTAAAAATAAGTTGAATGTTTCTGCAGAGGCCTTGTTTGAATTGCGTAGAGAATTTTGGTATTCTCTTTATGATATCGATTTCATGTTTGAGCCTACTGGGCAAATAATATTGTCCCCGTATAGCGATAATCAGTATGCTCCAGGTTCTGGTCGAAGACCTATACTTGAGATAAATAGTGATAACATATTTTCAAGCAATCACTATTATGATTTGGACCAAGTCGAATTAGGTAACCGAATTAATTTTGGTGTGCGTGGCAATGTAATTGGAGAAACTTTTTTGCAGGTATATTTTTTACTTGGTGGTAGTTATAACATTAGTAAAAAACCTGAAATTCTCGATACTAGCAGAAGTTATATATCAAAAGTGAATTTGCAATTAACTGACAACGCAACAATAAGTAATCGTACGTGGCTTGGCATAAGAGATCTTCATGTGATTCGAAATGAAGTGGATGTTTCTCTAAATTATGAGAAGTGGAGTTTGAATTGTTCATATGTTGCAAATGATAAAAGGTATATTATAAACGAGGAGTTGCATGCTAAAAATGACAAAATGCATTCATATCCAAGAGAAATGCAGGTGAATCTTTGGTATAATATCTATGCGCCATGGTGGTTCAATGTTTTTGAGCGTAGTAAGTTAGGTGGCGATGCTTCGGATGATGGCAGTTTAATAGAAAATGGTATAGGACTGAAATATAAAGATGAATGTATAGAAGTCATATTCGGTATTAAAAGAAATTACGTGAAGCTAGGTGATATAGAGCCGTCCACTAGCTTCAGTTTAAGTATTAAGGCTCCATTTTAGATTTGTTGGATTCATCTTAAAATTTATTTGCATACTTTTAATTCAGAATTTTCAGCGGGTTAGCGTCATTATATTCAAAATAAATTAATCAATTTAGTTATATGTCAAAATGGTTTGTTGATAATCTGTTTCAGATGTCGCACATAAATAGAGGATTCGTTTTCATAACTATTTCATGTATCTTTTATGCATTTTTGAATTCTGTAATAAAATACTTAGGACATTCTGTTGATCCATTGTTTTTAGTATTTTGTCGAAGCTTTTTTGCAATGCTGATATTGCTACCTGTAGTGCTTACAAATTATATATCTGATCTGAAATTTTTAATTGGTAAAGCGGTGTTGCTACCAAATATAGTGCGAATAGGACTAGGTTTTGTTGGTAATTGTTTTTGGTTTATAGCCATGAAGCACATGAATATTACAGAGTGCGTTGCAATCAGCTTTACAACTCCATTGTTTATAATGCTGTTTTCTATAATATTTCTGGCTGAGCGAGCTGATGTTAAACAATGGGCATTATTATTGATCGGATTTTTAGCTGCAATCTATATTAAGACTCCAGAGATAAAAATGATGAATTATTACAGTATACTGGTGCTTATTGCCGCCGCACTTTGGGCTAGTAGTGCGATCATTTTTAAGAAGTTCATTATATCACATATACATCCAGTCGTAGTGGTGTTCTTTACTTCTGTTGTAACATGTTTTTTATCTACTCCTATGGCTGTTGCTTATTTTTCAAAATTAGATTGGTTCCAATTTTTATGTATTATTTCTATAAGTGTTTTTATGATAGCTGCTCAGATTTTTGCGGCATTCGCATATAAATTCTCGCAGCTTAGTATTATAATCTCTTTAGACTTTAGCAGGCTGATTTTTACCTCTATTTTAGCTTATATACTGTTTGGAGAAGTACTAAGTCAGCGTACATTTGTTGGTGCTGCTATTATAGTAGTTAGCAGCTCATATTTGGTATATTTACATAATAAACCTATGAAAAAGGTAAAGGAAGGTTGATTTTTATATTTGTATGATGCTAAAATATGGCGTTTATTTATTTTTACGTTATTATGTGTAGCCAAGTTATTGCTTCAGGAAAATTATTGTGAATTCTACGAAAATTCAGTGGTTGCGTTTGTCTGGGGCAACAAGAATTGGCCCAAGGTCATTCATGGAGCTTTTAAATATTTTTCAAACTGCTGAGAATGCCATAGATTGTTTGTCTGAACTAAATAAAAGTGGTCGTACTAAAGGTAAGATAAATATTCCATCTTATAGCGAAGTTGAAAGAGAGATAGAGTATTATGATAAAATTGGTGCTCATGTGCTGATTGCAAATGAGAAAAATTATCCCAAAATGCTTAAGGAGATAAGCAATTATCCACCAGTTCTAGTATGTAGAGGGATGCTTGAGCTTCTGCTGAGTAATAAGATTGCAGTAGTTGGTTCTAGAAATGCTTCTTCAAACTGGTTGAATTTTGCAAAGACGATTTCAAGAGATTTAGGAGCAGCTGGGTATGTTGTTGTCTCCGGACTTGCAAAAGGAATAGATGCGGCTGCGCATTCTGGAGCTTTAAAATTTGGCACTATAGGAGTAATTTCTTGTGGGATAAATATTGTATATCCTAAAGAAAATCAGAAATTACATGAAGAGCTTTATGAGAGAGGTCTTGTAATTACTGAGCATAGGTTGGATCAACATGTGATGCCTGAACATTTTCCTCAGAGTAATAGGATAATCTCAGGTCTGGCTTATGGGACTTTGGGGATAGAAGCTGCAAAAAGATCTGGAACTTTAATTACTGCGCATTACGCTTTAGAGCAAAATAGAGAAATCTTTGCGGTTCCTGGCTCTCCATTTGATGTGAGGTGCGAAGGAACAAATGAACTTATAAAACAGGGCTCTATTCTAGTGCAGAGATCGCAAGATATATTATCTGAGCTTAGTCATATTGTAACAAGTCAACATGAGTTGTTTAAGGAAAAGATTAGCGAGGTGAGTTGTAGCGTGCGCAGAATACTACTATCAGAGGATGAGATGAAGAAGTATAAAGAAGAGTTGTTATCCTCTCTTTCTTTTAGTCCAACACATATTGAGGATGTGATGGCGGTAACGAATATCCCACGACATATTTTTAATCTTCTTGTTATTGAACTTGAATTGGCTGGAATAATTGAGCGTACTTATAAAGTAAATTGAGTATAATAGCAGAGCAATTAGATTGATAGCATGATGTTTAGTGAAAAAAAGAGCGTTGCGATTTACTTAATTTCAGATTCCTCTGGCGAAACTGTTTTGTCGGTTAGTAAAGCTGTAATTGCTCAGTTTTGTGATATTGCCGCTATAGAAGAGTATATATGGACACTTGTTAGATCAAAAACTCAGATAGATGAAGCGATTGACCAGATAAAGCAACGAGATAACGGAGTAGTTTTTTATACAGTCACAGATCAAGAGCTCAGGGATTATCTTGAGCATCGGTGTCGCGAAATAGGTGTTGTTTCTATATTCTTACTAAAGCGGTGTTTTGAAGCTGTTGCTGGTGTTTTAGGAATAAAGACGCTTATAACTGGTGCACCAGGGAAATATAAAGTACTTGATGAGAGCTATTATCGGAGAATAGAGGTGATAAACTATACTGTTCAGCATGATGATGGACAGGTTTCAGATGACTATGACGATGCTGATATACTATTGCTTGGAGTTTCTAGAACTTCAAAATCTCCAACTGCTTTATATTTGGCTCAGCGTGGGTTTAAGACTGCGAATATTCCGATCGTGAAAAACTTAGAAATTCAACTGGCAGCTATAAAAAAGCCGGTTATAGTTGGATTTATGATATCGGCAGATATGCTTGCGCAGATTAGGTCTAATAGAGCACTGAGAGCTGGTTCTTGCTTGCTTGAAGAAGATGATGTTTATGTTAGTTTAGCTGATATAAAAGATGAGCTGCGATATGCTAAGAAAATATTTTCACAGTTCAACATACCTGTAGTGGATGTCACAAGGAAAGCTGTTGAAGAAATTGCTGCTGAGGTGATAAACTTATATTGTCAAAAAAAAGGAGATCATAGAATGAAAGTTTGATCAGCTTTATAATGAGTTTTATAAGAGAATAGTATATCATTTTATATTGGATCTTTGTTGCTTGCTGAAGTTTTTGAAGATTCAGTCTTTAGGATTTACATTGCTCTATATTACAATTTGAAGAGTAAAGCTTATTTGTAAATAATTTTTTGTTTGAATCATTTGTTATAAAAGCTGTTGTATTTATAAATATTTAGCTATAATGATGCGAGCTGATATTGGCTCGCATATTGTGGTGTGTTTTCATAGTTGATGCTTTGTATTAAGTCAAATCTGCTGAGTTGATTTAATTTGTTTAGAGCTACTGTTTTCGTATAACTAATTTCTTTAAGTGTTATAGGAATTAATTTATTTGTATTTACTAGAGTTGATGGTCGTTAGGTATTAGATGAAACAATTAAGAAATAACAGGAATAATTTGTTGATCTGGCTTGTGATAGTCGGCGTTTTGCTGATGCTATATAATTTGCTGGATGATGCTGCGCTGAGTGGTAAGCGGGTCCCTTTTTCATATTTTCTTGAGCAAGTTCATGAAGGTGCCGTTAGTGAGGTTGGCATAAAAGGCAATGTAATAGATGGTCGTTATCAAAACGGGCAGCGATTCTCAACGCTTGCACCTAATTTTTATCCAAGGTTAATAGACCAACTTGTTGAAAGTAAGGTGAAAATAGAGATTGTGCCTACAGAAAGTTCTTTTGGTTATCTGTTTAATATACTGCTTTCTTGGTTTCCTGTTTTGTTATTGGTTGGAGTTTGGATATACTTCATACGGAATATGCAAGGTGGTGGTGGCAAGGCGCTTGGATTTGGAAAATCTAAAGCGAGGCTAATTTCAGATACGAAAAACAAAGTGACTTTCGCTGATGTTGCTGGCATTGAGGAAGCTAAAGCTGAGCTGCAGGAGATAGTTGAGTTTCTAAAAGATCCTATGAAATTTCAGAAACTAGGTGCTAGAATTCCAAAAGGTTGTTTGCTAATAGGTTCTCCTGGTACTGGTAAGACGCTTCTGGCAAGAGCTATAGCTGGAGAAGCTGGTGTGCCGTTTTTTATTATCTCAGGTTCTGATTTTGTTGAGATGTTTGTGGGTGTTGGTGCAAGTCGCGTGCGCGAAATGTTTTCCGAAGCTAAGAAACAGGGGCCTTGCATAATATTTATTGATGAGATTGATGCTGTTGGAAGACATCGTGGTACAGGGCTGGGTGGTGGTCATGATGAGCGCGAGCAGACATTGAATCAGTTGCTTGTAGAGATGGATGGTTTCGCTGAAAATGACGGAATCATAGTGATAGCAGCGACAAATAGACCTGATGTGCTTGATCCTGCGTTGCTCAGGCCTGGAAGGTTTGATAGGCAAATTACAGTGCCAACTCCAGACGTGCAGGGGCGTGAGAAGATACTGAAAGTTCATATGCGTCATATTCCTATTGCGCCTGATGTGAATCCGAGAGTGCTGGCTCAAGGAACTCCTGGCTTTGCTGGAGCTGACCTTAAGAATTTAGTGAATGAAGCTGCGCTACTTGCCGCGAGGATGGGGCGTGAGATGGTTACTATGCATGAGTTCGAATCTGCCAAGGATAAAGTTATGATGGGTGCTGAGAGAAAATCTATGGCTCTGACAGATGAGCAGAAAGCTCTTACTGCATATCATGAAGCTGGGCATGCGCTTGTTGCTTGCTATTTGCCTGCTTCTGATCCTGTGCATAAAGCGACTATAATCCCTAGAGGTAGAGCGCTTGGTGTTACTATGAGATTGCCTGAGGACGATAGGTTTTCTGTTACCAGGGAGAAGTTAAAGGCTGATATTGCAGTTGCAATGGGTGGACGTATTGCAGAAGAGTTGATTTTTGGTTATGAAAAAGTGACAACAGGTGCTGGTGGCGATATTAAAGCTGCGACTAAGATAGTGCGTCATATGGTAATGCATTGTGGTCTGAGCGATGAAATAGGGCCTATTCTTGTTGGTGACGATAAAGAGGAGGTGTTCTTAGGTTATAGCATGGGACGTAGTACTCATATTTCAGAAGAACTAGCGAAGAAGATAGACCAGGAAATTAAGAAAGTGATAGATGACGCATACGGAGTCGCACATGATATAATTTCCTCAAACATAGATCAGCTGCACTCTATAGCAAAATCATTGTTAAAGTACGAAACTCTTACTGGTAATGAGATTAGAGATTTAATCGAAGGTAAACCTGTACAGAGAGAGGATTACACTGATAATAGTATTATTGAGCCTTCTGTTCCTATTGCAGATGGCAATGGTCCTTTGTGTTCTGCACCTACTAGTGGTGGTGGGAAGTACTGGCAGACAAAGACCTCGGTAAGCTTAATTCGCTTTGGCATCTTTTTATAGTATATCCGTCGAAAATTGATTTGCTGCACAAATAAATTTTTGCGGCGAGTTAAATGTACAAAAATTAGCTTTTAGATAGGCCCTGCGCTAATTTTCGGATATATAATTTGTCCTGTACCTAGCAAATACTACTTTAGGCACTACCGACAAAACCCATAAGGTTCTTGGCAATTTTGCCATTTTTTCTGCTGGATTTTCAGTGCACCATAGTTGCTTGCAGGACAAGATAAATCCTGCACTCCTTCGAATTATGACGGATGGACTTCTTAGAGTTATGACGCAACGACGAAGTAATACTTGTAAATCAGGCCAAAGGAGTCTGCGAAAGTGACTTTGCTGGCAGTGCCTAGCTCTAACTTTCATATGTGTGCATCATTAAAATACCAACTCTTCATTTATTAGAGGTATAGTATAAAGGGTGAGTCTGGAAGAATATAATATGAAATTTGAAATTATATTAAGATATTTATAAAACTTACAAATTTTATTGTATTATTAAATATATTGGTGATGTTGATTATTTTTGAAACTTATGATCATATAGATATAGCTGCGAATAATTTGGAAAATATGGGATATTACGAAAAATCAAATGAGTTCTAAAGAAAGCGCTAAAGAAGTTATATAGATTGTTATGGCTATTGCAGCTCTTAGCCTTGCTGGATTTATAATAATATAAACTAGTGCAATGCTGTAATAATATTAAGCAAAATTCTAATGTTGTTGCTACTATAGCTGGCACGGAAGCTGCATCTGGAATGGCTAAAAGCGTAACATGTATTTCCCATTGGTAAAGAGTATGACACGAAGTATGAATCATATAAAAAATATCAGGATGATAATTTATATCATAACACAATTGTTGAAAACCGAATTATGGATTAGGAAATATTCTAAGTATTAGCAATAGAGGGCTTTTTAGTATTTAACTGATAAGCAATTAAAGTAGCAATGATATGAATAAAAGCATTGACTGGTGACCTATGCCTTGAATGTTCAAGCTGAAGTTTATTTTTGAGATAGTCAAAGACAGTTTCTACAATAGAGGGCTTTCTTAGGAATATCTTTTTTCTAGAGATAAAAGGTAGTTTTTCATCCCTTTTTAACTCCAGTGACTAATTTCAGTCCTCGCTTATATAGAGCTAAAAATAATGGTTTGGAGATATAACCTTTATCACCGAACAAGAGTCCTTTATTATTATCACTCATCATCATAACTTGCGATCTATCGTCCTTGTTACATTTGCTCAGTGATACTTTTACTAATCCTCCTTTTTCATTAATAATAACATGCAGTTTAAAACCAAAGAACCATCACTTCTTAGTCTTTCCTAATGCTGCTATACCTTTGAATACTTTGTTCCTAGAGATTCTTTTATTGTGGCAAACGTATATAGAGGTAGAATCTATATAAGAAATGTTGCTACTTTTAGAAAGCAAAGTATGTAATAAAACAGCTAATATCATTATTACTCTTTGCATTAATGCTACAAATCTTTCATAGCTTGGCATCAATGAAAATTCAGATCTATATAGCTGCAAATATGAATTATAGAAAAATTTAAAGTTTTTACATGGAGATTGTTGGAATAGTATTACTTATTGTTATTATTTCAGACTCAAAAAGTCCTGGTACTCTCGTCGGATTTATGCTTGTAACTTCTGAGAGCGCTCTTTTACTTATCTCTTTTTTTACACTTGCTGCTAAAATCATCGATGAAACAAAATAAATTTGTAATATCTTTTTTCGTAAGTAGGTCTCGATTGTTACTTCAAAATTATCTTTACCTACATATCCATATTCTGGCAACCTTGCTTAATCCATAATTCGGGTTCTATAAGGAATTAAGTAAACGATTTGTAAAATACAAGTTTCATTTATAAACATCCAAAATTAGTTGGAAGTAATGCAGTTAATATGTATATTCGTCATACTTTTCAAAATTAGCGCCTTAAAGATGGCTAGTTATTTATTGATTATACTTCCTCGCGCTTTTTGAAGTCTCACTTCGTATGTGTGCAAGTTAAATATCAACTCTTCATTTACCCGCGGTATATATCATCGCTATATTTCTCTACTATTCGAAAGGAAGTAGAGTCATAGTAAGGTTCCTTGAATATTATCTAATTTATGAGTGTCTCCCAAAGCGCCGCATGACGATCTCTGCAAATCAAATACGCTATAGCTGATCTATTAAATTTAAGTTTATTTTATAGAAACTACTTCAGCTACTAACGTACCTTCCCTTGATTTTTTCCACGAGATGCAGATTGTGCTTTTATCAAATTAACCCAAAACCCATTTTCAGCAGCAGTTTGCATACTCATTCTAGCGAGAATATATCCTATTTTTTGTGAAGCTATAAATTTTGACCAAAATCCCTTTGGCTCTACTATTCCTACAATCTTTTCGCTAACCTCCACTTGAACCTTGCCTTTTTCCATATGTGGGTCATACTTAGTAACACCTTGAACCTGCTCTATGTCATATAACATATCTTCTGATTTTCCCACAGACTTTTCAGCATTCTCAAGTTTTACATCACGCATTTTAGAAGACTTACCTTCACTACCATTTTTTTTCTTTCCTTGCTCTGACAAATATTGTGACGATGACCTTATCGACTGTATAGCTCTGTCTACTTGCTTTGCGCTATACCTCCTATAAAGATACACAACTAGCATATAAAATCCTATAGTAACTAGGCATGCTATTGAGGAAATAAAGAACATGTAGTAATAATGGTTCATGGAATTTTGTTGTTATATATCTGTTTTAGGTAACATGAGTTATTAATCGGCAACTCAGGTTACATATGACATATGATAGATTTATTATCACACCTATTTTCTTTATAGGTAAAAATGATCTACTAGAGTATGCAGAAATAAGGAAAGTGTAACCTCTATTTACTAAAATACTTTTCTTCAAACAATCTTCGTCTATATTTAACTAATATTCCAAATTTCGAATCATTGCAATCACGAGAAACACTAAAAATTCTAGTAGCTCAAATGAATAGATCACTCAAAAAAGAGGTAATAAGAAAGTCTATACATATGACATCGGTTTTGATACCTATCTTTTATATGTTAACTGATTTTTCGACTTCTATAATTATATTTATCATTATATTAAATCTATGTTTAATATTCGATTTATTAAGGCTGAGGGTATTAAAACACTCCAGCATATTTGAAAGACTCATAAATATTACTGGAATATTCTCAATATTTAGAGAGCATGAAAACAAAAGAATAAGCGGAGCAAGTTATTTACTTTTAGGCGCAGTCATATGCATAACATTCGTACCAAAAATTATATTTGTTATGGCATTCTTCATACTAGTAGTTGCGGATTCTGCAGCCGCACTCATAGGGAAGGCATACGGCAAATATAAGATAAAAGAGAAAACTTTAGAAGGAACATGTGCATTTTTTATAGCATCGATTTTTGCTGTCTTTCCTACTGCGATATTATACAATAACACTAATCTACAATTTATATCTGTACTGCTTGTTTCAATCATCATTACCACATTTGCTGAGTTATACCTCACCAGCAGAATGCTGGATGATAATTTAATTATACCGCTTACATTTTGTATAAGCTACAGTATAATATCCAGCTTTATTGAGATAGGAAACTTACATCTCCACTAGTAAACCATTTTTACTAAAATAAAATGCATACAACAACACCTATAAATGAACAATTACAAGTATCTGATACTGGAAAGATTCATATTGACACAAGTAGTATCGTTACAATCTCAGACAGCTTCAAAAATCTGCAAAACGGTGCAAGTTTCAAAGGCTTGGCGAAAGAAATGCAAAATGGCGAAACACTCATTCAAACAAATTTTGGAGAAATAGTACTAACGCGCTCAGGAAGACACTCAATCTTTAACGGAGCCATTCAAATAGAAGTAGAACAATTAACAGATTCTTTGATAACACTTAAAATAACACAAGAAAAACAAAATATTTCAGACATAAATCAAGCAAGACCACAAACTCCTACAACATTTGAAATTAGAATAAACAAAAATCTCGTCAGTAACGCTATAAAAACCGCTGATTCTCAAGTTAAATATAGCGAAATCCCAGTCATTCGAGACAAAATAAGCATGGGAATACAAAGACCAGAAGTAGAACTAAAAAGCATTTACATAGATAAACAATTTTGGAATTCAATATTTTCGGAAAATTCACCAGCAAGAAAACTACTTTCAAATGAGTTGTTATCGGCAAATATAGAACCAGAAGATAAAATAAAAGGAAATTTCGTTATAATCAGAGATAGCGATGTTATTTCTCGTATGGCTGGAAAAAAGTTTTTGATAAATGAAGATGGAGCACTATACTTAAAATGCAATTTGATTACTCATGAACAATATAATGTAACATCTATAAAAACTATGCTTGGCTGCTTTATCCACAACAGCTATTCCTGGGTGCACATGAAAAAAGGAGATGAGTTCTTAGTGATTCAACTCACATCACTTGAAATGAGCAAAGATAACATTACCATAACCAGCCCAACTAAAGTACAAATTGCTGAGAATTTCGAATTACTTAAGAATTTAATTCAGAAAACGGAAGAAACTATTAGAAACGCAAGCAATACAAAAAACATGGATTATGGTTTACTTCCATCATTTTCAAAAGAAACTAATCATCATTCACAAATCAATGTTGTTTTTGAAATGATGACACTACTTGCTGGAATAAAGCGAACCTCTAAAGATGAATCCACAGAAAACCCACCATCAACACAAAAAACAAATATATTCAGTTTGCTGAGGGAGGTTTATAAACAAACTGCATCTCTAGAGTGTCAGCTTATAATGCTGCCTTTCTTTTATGACGGGAAAATTGAGTTCTGCAAGATTTATATAAAGAATGAAGAAGAAAAAAGAGAGAATGATAATCCTCAAAATCCAGATAAAACACTAAATTTTAAATTAGAAATAGCTTTGCGTAATCTTGGACCAGTTGTTATGGACGGCAAATTCACTAGCAAGTCTGGCCTACGAAAGTTAGAATGTGAAATCCAAACAGAACACGGATTCCCATATTATGTTAAAGAGGAAATACATAGCGCTTTTTCCAACTGCTGTGATGCATTAACACTGCAAGGAAAAATCTTGTTTTCACATATTCAACATCAAGAATTTGATGCTAAATATGAACATGTAACAAATGATTCAGAAGAAGACACATATGAACATAGAAAATATGATGTAGTAATGTAACTTGCATAGCATTCACAGCTCATGTAAAATACCAAAGCTATATTGGCAAATTTCCCTTATCATTAATTAATAAACTCCTAATTTCTAACTAATACATTAGTTTAATTGCAATATACATGCAACAAATGGCACAAATAGATGAACAAAGCACAACTTGAATATCCATACGGACTAAATGAGCATCAGATGGATGCTGTTTCACACATAGACGGCCCAATACTTGTTCTCGCAGGAGCAGGAACAGGAAAAACAAAAGTGCTCACAACTAGAATAGCACACATTATATCACTTGGCGCAGCTTCACCAAATCAAATACTTGCAGTGACATTTACAAACAAAGCTGCAAACGAGATGAAATCGAGAATCAGAAGCTTTGTCGGTGACGTTGTGGATGGAATGTGGATTGGAACTTTTCACTCTATAGCTGCAAAGATATTGCGCTACCATGCGAGTAAAGTTGGATTGTCAAATAATTTCACAATCATAGATACTCAAGACCAATTGAGAATTGCAAAACAAATTCTAAGAGATGTTGGTATTGATGAAAAACAGTATCCTCCCAAACTAATGCTATACATCATCGGCAGATATAAAGATAAAAGTTGGACGCCAGATAAAGTTCCAGAATCTGAAGTTGGTGGGTTTGCAAGAGGTATGATGCGCCAGCTTTATGCGGAATATCAAAATAGATTGTTATCACTTGGTGCTTTGGATTTTGGCGATCTTCTACTATATAATGTAGTTCTCTTTAATGAAAACCTTGATATCGGATCATATTATCAGGAAAAATTTAAATATATACTTGTAGATGAATATCAAGATACCAATGTAATTCAGTATTTGTGGCTACGCATACTGACGCAAAGCAATAGTAACATATGCTGCGTTGGAGACGATGATCAGGCGATATATGGATGGCGCGGCGCTGAAGTTGCGAATATACTGAGATTCGAGAAAGATTTTCGCAATGCTAAAGTTGTAAGACTAGAGCAAAATTATAGATCAACATCTTATATTTTAAATTGCGCCACTCAACTCATCTCAAATAATAGGTCAAGACATGGCAAAACCTTATGGACCGCAGATTTTCATGGAGAAATGATAAAGCTATATAGCTTCTTTAATGATAAGCATGAAGCAAGATTTGTAGCAGACGAGATAGATGTATTGCATAGATTACATAAACAATCACTTTCAGAAGTCGCAATCCTTGTGCGTGCTAGTTATCAAACAAGAAATTTTGAAGAAAGTTTGAACACTTTTAGAATACCATATCGTATAGTCGGAGGTACAAAATTTTATGAACGCACAGAAATTAAAGATATAATTGCGTACATAAGATTGCTTGTTAATTTAGATGATGGTCTTGCACTAGAGAGAGCAATCAATATTCCAAAAAGAGGAATAGGAGATGCAACAATGCAGCAAATATATGAGACATCAAAAACTAATAGTATATCTTTATTTGCAGCAGCATCAAGTATGGTGGAAAATCAAGTCATAAAGGGGAAGACAGCCGCTGCAATTTTATCATTTTTTGAACAACTAGCACGCTGGAGAGGTTTATTGAGCAATATGAATCACACAGAAGTCATAGATATCATGCTTGACGAAAGTGGATATAAGCAAATGTGGAAGAATCAAGACACAGAAGAATCAAAAGAGCGACTGGACAATATCAAAGAATTAGTGAATAGCATTAAAGAGTTTTCAGATTTGTCAACGTATTTAGAGCATGTAAGCCTCCTTGGAGATACAGACGCGATTTATAATGATGATAAAGTGAACGTAATGACCATACACGCCGCAAAAGGACTAGAATTTTCTAACGTTTTTCTTCCTGGATGGGAAGAAGGGTTGTTCCCTAGCGCAAGAACAATCTCAGAATCTGGAAATACTGGAATAGAAGAAGAAAGACGCCTTGCGTATGTTGCAATCACAAGAGCTAAAGAAAGGCTATACATTTCATATGCGAATGCCAGAAGCGTATATGGGTCAATTCAATCTTCCACCCCATCTAGATTTTTAGATGAGCTACCTAGCGAAAGCTGCCAAGATATGTCAGAGCTGCTGCTTAAGAAGAAAAAAGATATCAATAACGCTCAACGAACAAAACAGCCAATCAATAATCAATCTGGGAAGAAAGTAGAACATAATGTGTTCGGAACTGGAATAATCTTAAATGTATATGATAGTATAGCTCAAGTCCTATTCGATCGAACAGGTCTCAAAAAAGTCTCTATAGATTATTTGAAAGATTGTGAGGAATAATATAGTTAGCCAAAATGCAAAAGATCCCTAAACATATCGCAATCATCATGGACGGAAATGGGCGCTGGGCTCTACAAAATGGACTAAGGAAGGAAGAAGGACACAGAGAGGGGATAGTAGCAGCAGAAAGAATATTAAAAGCCTCTATAGCAAATGGCGTCAAATATTTAACACTATACGCTTTCTCTTCTGAGAATTGGGCAAGACCAAATAGTGAGGTGTTAAATTTAATGAGCTTGCTACATAAGTATTTACTAAATAACACAGAAGATCTAATATCCAGTGGCGTCAAAATAATATTCATAGGAGATAAATCAACCTTAGATCCTGCAATACAAGAATTAATGCAGATTGCTGAATCTTCCTCTGCACATAATAAATTTCACCTAGTAATTGCTATCAGTTATGGTGCAAGAAATGAAATAAGAAATGCTGCACTCGAAATGTGTAAATACGTTATTTCAAATAAAATTGAGCATAACACGATTACAAGCAAGCTATTTGATAACTTTATTAATAGTGATATTCCAGATCCTGATCTGCTTATAAGAACAGGCGGCGAAAGAAGGATTAGTAACTTTCTGCTATGGCAAATTGCATATACTGAACTCTATTTTAGCGATAAACTATGGCCTGCTTTTTCTGAAGCTGATTTGATTGATGCAATTAAAGATTTTAGCTCTCGGGATAGAAGATATGGAAAATAGAAAACATCCTAGTAGCTTTAGAAACAATTAAAAAACTTAAAAATCTATATTAACTTCAATTTGATATAAGAGCTAATTTTTGTACATTTAACTTTCCGCAAAAATTTATTTGCGTAGCAAATCAATTTTTGACGGCCAAACTTTTTAGTTCTTTTTGAAGTATGACGAATATACCTCTAGTATTAATACTCAATATTACAGCTCTTATAAAATATAAAAATTTATGCCAATCACAAAAACTATCTGCATATTTTGTGGAGCAAAAAAAGGTCATAATGATAGAATTATTGAACTTGCAACAATTGTTGGCAAAATAATCGCAAGGAAGAATATAAATCTAGTATGTGGTGGCGGCAACACAGGTCTTATGAGCATTGTAACTGCAGCATCTGTCTCTGAAGGTGGTTTTGTAACAGGTATTCTTTCTGATGGTTTGAAATCTGAAGTTCCAAATACCAATAGCACAAAACTCATTAAAACACCATGTCTGCAAACTAGAAAAAAAGTTATGATTGAAATTGCTGATGCATTTCTCATATTACCTGGGGGATATGGAACTTTAGATGAATTTTTTGAAATTATGGTATTATATAGAATTGCTATGATAAAAAAACCAATAGTGCTATTCAACTATCTAGGATTTTGGGATGACATAATAAGGCAGATGGATCGAATACAACAAGAAGGATTCTTAACCAAGCATTACAGCAAAGTACCAATTATAGTAAAGAATGTAGAAGAGTTTCAAAATTGGCTTTCCAATTTTTGACTGAATTTGAGAGAAATCGTATTATAACACTTTAGCCACATGGCACTGCTTTCATAAGTGCATCCTAAAAAATAGATAATCGTCAAAACGCAATGTTTGAAAGTCTGTCCGTCAAAAATTTATTTGCTACGCAAATAAATTTTTGCGGAAAATTAAATGTACAAAAAGTAGCTTAAAGCCTCTGCACTGCGCTAATTTTTGTATACATAATTTGTCCTGTACCTAGCACATACTACTTTAGGCACTACCAACAAAATCCATAAGGTTTTTGGCAAATTTGCCATTTTTTCTGCTGGATTTTCAGTGTGCCATAGTTGGTTACAGGCCA
Source organism: Ixodes persulcatus (assembly GCA_013358835.2). Lineage (NCBI taxonomy): Eukaryota > Metazoa > Arthropoda > Arachnida > Ixodida > Ixodidae > Ixodes > Ixodes persulcatus. The sequence continues at coordinate 262,351 of JABSTQ010005687.1, forward strand.
AGACAAATCCTGCACTCCTTCGAGTTATGACGGACGGACTAGAAAAAATAGCGAAGTTTTTGCTAAAAACACTACAGTAGCTTTATATCTTGAGTTTCTATCTAAACAGCACTTGCAAGCAGATGAAGCTTTAAACCCGAATTATGGATTAAGCAAGGCTGTCAGAATATGGATATGTAGGTAAAGATAATTTTGAAGTAACAATCGAGACCTACCTATGAAAGAAGATATCACAAATTTATTTTGTTTCATCGATGATTTTAGCAGCAAGTGTAAAAAAGAGATAAATAAAAGAGCGCTCTCGGAAGTTACAAGCATAAATCCAACGAGAGTACCAGGACTTTTTGAGTCTGAAATAATAACAATAAGTAATACTATTCCAACAATCTCCATGTAAAAACTTTAAATTTTTCTATAATTCATATTTGCAGCTATATAGATCTGAATTTTCATTGATGCCAAGCTATGAAAGATTTGTAGCATTAATGCAAAGAGTAATAATGATATTAGCTGTTTTATTACATACTTTGCTTTCTAAAAGTAGCAACATTTCTTATATAGATTCTACCTCTATATACGTTTGCCACAATAAAAGAATCTCTAGGAACAAAGTATTCAAAGGTATAGCAGCATTAGGAAAGACTAAGAAGTGATGGTTCTTTGGTTTTAAACTGCATATTATTATTAATAAAAAAGGAGGATTAGTAAAAGTATCACTGAGCAAATGTAACAAGGACGATAGATCGCAAGTTATGATGATGAGTGATAATATTAAAGGACTCTTGTTCGGTGATAAAGGTTATATCTCCAAACCATTATTTTTAGCTCTATATAAGCGAGGACTGAAATTAGTCACTGGAGTTAAAAAGGGATGAAAAACTACCTTTTATCTCTAGAAAAAAGATATTCCTAAGAAAGCCCTCTATTGTAGAAACTGTCTTTGACTATCTCAAAAATAAACTTCAGCTTGAACATTCAAGGCATAGGTCACCAGTCAATGCTTTTATTCATATCATTGCTACTTTAATTGCTTATCAGTTCAATACTAAAAAACCCTCTATTGCTAATACTTAGAATATTACTAATACATAATTCGGGTTATTAGGAATTATTTGGCCTCGTATATCTTGCAGATCTAATTTTCTCTCATCATGCAGTCTAACTTCCTGTAACACTGGAGATAACATTTTTTGTTTTCCAGTAAAGTGATTAAGCACCTCCAATAAACCATTTGCTGCGTATATATCATTGTTTCCAGACCATGCTGCTTCTAAGCTATTTTCTGCTGGATATATTATTCCTTTATTTATGGAGTTTGCTTTTATTGCGGCTGGAAGTATTCCTGTCACTTTTGTAAGTTTTCCGTCTAACGAAAGTTCTTCCATTGCTATGTAGTTTTCTAATTCCTCCTGTGAGATTATTTCAAGATCTACAAGCAATCCAAGCGCAATTGGCAAATCAAAATGACTCCCATCTTTATTTAGATCTGCTGGAGATAAATTCACGGTAATTCTTTTAGTTGGCAAGGAAAGTACTATACTAGAAAACGCAGCTCTAATTCGTTCCTTGGACTCCGCAATCGTTTTATTCGGAAGCCCTACTATACAGAAACTTGGAAGCCCTTGAACGATGTGAGTTTGAATATCTACCTCTCTTACTTCAATGCCGACAAAACAAAAAGTAGTGATATGTGAGACCATATGATATAAGTGAGCTTGTTGGATACTGAATTATGAATATATCTTTATAAAAGATTATTTGTGTAGATTTCGTATAACTGTTCTTACACTTGTAGTTTTATTTGCGTGAAATCTATCAACTTTGCTTGCCTTTTAAATTTTTTCTGTGTCAATGCAGTTCTATAGGTAAATTCAATTTGCTGTGCTAACTTATATGAATTAGTTCGATATTTATGATGCATGTTGTTTAGCCTTATTTTTATTTATTAATTATTTTATTTATGATGTATTGTTACGTAGCACAAGATAAGATTACATAAAATATATTTTTTCAACTAATTATTTAGCGCGATATAAAATTTTTATATAAAAAAATATAATGATTGATATATTGTTTAGCTCTATACGCAGAGCGCTTGGTGTGTTTTTATTTATAATTTCAGCATGTTTGATATTTTCTATATCTACATTCTCACCTGAAGACAGTTCAATATTGCATGCTTCTTTAGCAACTCCTAAGAATTTGATGGGATGGTATGGAGCATACGTTGCAGAACCTCTGATGCAAACATTTGGTTATGCAGTATTATTTCCAATTACCTTTTTAGTGACCATTGCACTCAAAATGTTGCAAAACAAACCTTCATGTTTTCATATATTGAGAATAAGTGCATTATTTTTAACATTACCAATTTTCGCCGGACTCTGCACATTCTTAGATATTTCTACAGAACCGCTTTTAAGACAAGGTGGTGGTTTTGTTGGTTTTTTTATCAAAAATGAATTAATGTGGCGCTTCAATCATGATATTGGCTTTACACTAGCAGCAGTTATCTCTTTAGTTGGCATTATAATTTCATTGCATATTACATTTTCAGAGTGGCGCTCTATCGTGGTGTTTTTTACAAAAGCTGTATATAGAGGTACTGTCTCTTGTGGCATTTTATTAAGGAAGTTAAAGTCTATTTACATGCGCAGTAATAAAGCATCACATGCCATAGATGATTTTATCTACAGTCCTGATGAAAGTAAAAAAGTAGCAAATTCATCTCGAGAAAAAACCAAAATTCCTGATAAAACACGCTTCAAATCTCTGTCTAAAACAGAGAATGAAGGAAAAGTGCTAAATAGCATCCTATGCGATGATAATTATCAATTACCGAATACTGGCTTACTAGATCCAATATCAACAATACAATCCAAAACTCAGGTAAACCAGCAAGCATTAGATTTAAATTCTGCTGCGCTAAAACAGGTTTTGGAAGATTTTGGTGTGCGTGGAGAAATTACCAACATATTCCCTGGACCAATAGTAACATTATATGAGCTTGAACCGTCAGCCGGAACAAAATCTTCACGTGTTATTAATATAGCAGATGATATAGCTCGCTCCATGAGCGCAATATCTGCTCGTATTGCTGTAATACCCCGGAAGAATGCAATAGGCATAGAACTACCAAACCAAAAGCGAGCAGTTGTATATTTGAGAGAACTTTTAGAAAGTAAAGAGTACCATCAAAATAATGGAGGACTGCCGATAATACTTGGGAAGAATATAGGTGGAGAAGCTATCATTGCAGATCTTTCGAAAATGCCGCATTTGCTGGTTGCTGGAACAACAGGCTCAGGTAAATCCGTCGCGATAAATACCATGATACTGTCCTTGCTCTATAAGCATTCTCCTAAGACTTGCAAACTTGTAATGATAGATCCAAAGATGCTTGAGCTTTCTGTATATGACGGGATTCCTCATCTAATAGCACCAGTTGTTACCGAACCAAAAAAAGCAGTTTCTGCATTAAAATGGGTAGTGCGTGAGATGGAAGAGCGCTATAGAATGATGTCACTTATGGGTGTACGTAATATTAGTGGTTATAATCACGTCATATCTGAACATATACAAAACGGAAAGGCTTTCTCAAAACGTGTACAAACTGGTTTTGATCAAGAACTTGGAACACCTGTTTTCGAAAATATTGAAATGAAGAATGAGCTGCTGCCTTATATAGTTGTTATTGTTGATGAGATGGCAGATTTAATGCTTGTCGCTGGGAAAGACATAGAGGCTTATATACAAAGGCTCGCACAAATGGCTAGAGCTGCAGGTATCCACATCATTATGGCAACACAAAGGCCTTCTGTAGATGTAATCACTGGTGTAATTAAGGCAAACTTCCCTACTAGAATCAGCTTTCAAGTTACATCAAAGATAGACAGTAGAACAATTCTTGGAGAACAAGGTGCAGAGCAACTGCTTGGTATGGGCGACATGCTATACATGGTGCCTGGCGGGCGTATAGAACGCGTTCATGGTCCATTTGTACATGATAAGGAAGTAGAAAGCGTAGTTGCTTTTTTGAAAGCGCACGGCGCTCCAAACTATATATCTGAAGATGAATTTATTGACAAAGAAGATGGAAATAACAGTGCTGCTCTCGAAGAAGTCTCAAGTGATCTATATGAAAAAGCAGTTGCAATAGTATTGCAAGATAGGAAAGCAAGTACGAGTTACCTGCAAAGATGTTTGAAAATAGGTTACAATAGGGCTGCCTCTTTGATTGATAGGATGGAAAAAGAAGGTATTATAAGCCTTCCAAATCATGTCGGAAAGCGCGAAATATTAAAGGGCTAGCCTGTTTATTATGCAACATAAATCAACATTTGAAGAACTTCACTCATGACTAAATTTTCGTGCATATTGAGATGAGTTGCTAACTTTAAAAATAATTGGCAACTCGCGTTAAATACAATAAAAATATACCTCTAATAAATTATGCCCTCAAACTCCTCGCTGGTGCACTTTGCAATCAGTGTCATTGCTTAAGAAATGGGAATACACTTATGTTATTAATCGACAATTCGAGTTATTTAATCATAAATTGCTTTTAATCCATCAATATTTCCACTTGTGATAAGATCTAGGTGTTTTGTAATTTTTTCTACTGACCAATTCCACCACTTAAGCTTCAATAAAAACTCTATTGTGTCCTCATTAAATCTCTTGCTAATTTCTCTTGCTGGATTGCCAGCAACAATTGTATAAGGCGCCACACTCTTTCTCACTGTACTGTTACTGCCAATTATGACGCCATCACCAACTTCTACACCTTGCATAATTGTAGCAGAATTTCCGATCCAAACAGCGTTCCCAATTATCGTATCTCCTCTGCTTACCACATGCATTGGATCTTTCTCTTTCTAATCTGCACCAAAAACTTTAAAAGGATATGTTGAGATTCCACTCATCGCATGGTTAGCTCCGTTCATAATAAACCGAACACCTGTTGCTATTTGACAAAACTTACCAATTATTAGCTTATCTCCAATGAACTCAAAGAGATAAAGCACATTGTTCTCAAAATTATAGACATCATCAGGGTCATCATAGTATGTATAGTCACCAACTATAATTTGCGGATTATTAATGATATTTTTAAGATACACAGTTCGTGTTATACCATTTATTGGATAAACTGTATTAGGGTTAGTATATCTTTGTTCAGCCATATTTAATCCTAGTATTTCTCATCGCCTAAGAATCCACCAACTTGAGCATTCCATAGTTGCTTATATAAACCATTTTTGGCAATTAACTTATTATGCGGACCATCCTCTATAATCTGACCCCGATCAAAGACGAGTATATGATCCATGCGCAGTAGCGTAGATAAGCGGTGAGCTATAACAATTGTTGTTTTATCTTTCATCAGTTCTAACAAGCTTTCTTGAATAAAGCTTTCTGTCACTGAATCAAGTTGTGATGTTGCTTCATCTAAAATAAGAATCGGAGCATTTTTTAGAATAGCTCTAGCAATTGCGATACGCTGACGCTGCCCACCTGAAAGTCTCACACCACATTCCCCAACAAGTGAGTCATAGCTTTGCGGGAGCTTTATAATAAATTCATGTGCATGAGCCTTTTTAGCAGCTTTTATCACTTCTTTATCAGTTGCATCAATCAGACCATAACGAATATTATCCATCAAGCTCCTGTGAAAAAGACTTGGATCTTGTGGAACCATAGCAATACTTGTACGTAGCGAATCTTGTGTTATGTCTCGAACATCATGACCATCTATGAGAATAGCACCATCTATTACATCATAAAGCCTAAGTATTAGATTCACAAAAGTGGATTTTCCACTGCCAGAATAGCCTACAAGTCCCACCTTCTGGCCTTGAAGTATCTCAACAGATTTGTTTTGAAAAAGAGTCTCATTCCCCTTGTAATTAAACTTAACATTATCAAAGATTATTTGACCACGACTGCACTTCAGAATGCTTGCATTTGGTTTATCTTGAATTTCTAAAAACACTATTAAAGCCGACAGACTTTGTTTACACTTTCCATAAGCCTGATTGAAATCATCAACGCGAGACATTGTATACCACATCATATGCCCTAGTTCCATAAAAAGACCCAAAATAAGAGCAAAGTCACCAACACTCACAATTCCCAGTTTATAAAAATAAATAAGAAAATAAACGCTAAAACACATCATAGCTGCAATCATTGCACCTTGAGTGGTATGCAGGATCACTATAAACCCTTCTTTTTGTCTAGACGCTTTCAAGACTTTTCTGAAGAAATCATCCATTCTAGCAAGTTCAAAAACTTTGCGCGAAAAAATGCGAACGCTGGTGTGATTAGAAATAGCATCAACCAACTGACCAGAGACTGAAGATTCACTTGCAGCATGACAATCAGCAAGTGTGATTAAGCGTTTCGACATCCAAACGCTAAACGATGCAAAACAAATAAACCACATGACTAAAATGTAGCAAAATGTTGGATTCACGCTAAAACTTGCTGCAAAAGACATCAGCAGCAACGAGCTCCCTCTTATAAAATCAACTGAAATCCTATGCAAAATCATTTCGATACTATCTGCAAGAGTAGTAATCTGATTTGAAAGACGTCCCGCTAAATTATCTTGAAAAAATTGATGTGAACCATCAATTACATGTTCAAATGTTGTCTTGACAATCTTTGTTTTGATAACTCCACGATACTTATAGCTTATATATCCAACTCCACGCCAAGTAAAATTATCAAATACGATAAAATTCAAAACAATTAGACTAGCAGGAAAATAGAGAATTGATACATCGCCATCACTCACTTGCGGAAGAAGATTGATTACATGCTTCACAAGCATGCTGTTAAGTGGCCCCCAAAATCCTGCACCAAAAACCAGTAAAACAAAAACTATTACTATAGATTGATATTCTCGCAAAAAGTACCATATGAAGGGAAAAAGTGTCTTTGGCAATATCTTCTCTCTGTCTACCACAACTTTTACCTCCGCAATAATACTACATCATCTATTTTAAAATATAATCTTATTACAAATTCTGGCGCTTTATTGGATTACAATATAAAAAAATCAAACAATTAAAGGTCGCCAAGTTCAGCAACATCTCTAAAAACCCGAATTATGGATTAAGCAAGGTTGCCAGAATATGGATATGTAGGTAAAGATAATTTTGAAGTAACAATCGAGACCTACCTATGAAAAAAGATATCACAAATTTATTTTGTTTCATCGATGATTTTAGCAGCAAGTGTAAAAAAGAGATAAATAAAAGAGCGATCTCAGAAGTTACAAGCATAAATCCAACGAGAGTACCAGGACTTTTTGAGTCTGAAATAATAACAATAAGTAATACTATTCCAACAATCTCCATGTAAAAACTTTAAATTTTTCTATAATTCATATTTGCAGCTATATAGATCTGAATTTCCATTGATGCCAAGCTATGAAAGATTTGTAGCATTAATGCAAAGAGTAATAATGATATTAGCTGTTTTATTACATACTTTGCTTTCTAAAAGCAGCAACATTTCTTATATAGATTCTACCTCTATATACGTTTGCCACCATAAAAGAATCTCTAGGAACAAAGTATTCAAAGGTATAGCAGCATTAGGAAAGACTAAGAAGTGATGGTTCTTTGGTTTTAAACTGCATATTATTATTAATGAAAAAGGAGGATTAGTAAAAGTATCACTGAGCAAAGGTAACAGGGACGACAGATCGCAAGTTATGATGATGAGTGATAATATAAAGGACTCTTGTTCGGTGATAAAGGTTATATCTCCAAAACATTATTTTTAGCTCTATATAAGCGAGGACTGAAATTAGTCACTGGAGTTAAAAAAGGGATGAAAAACTGCTTTTTATCTCTAGAAGAAAAGATATTCCTAAGAAAGCCCTCTATTGTAGAAACTGTCTTTGACTATCTCAAAAATAAACTTCAGCTTGAACATTCAAGGCATAGGTCATCAGTCAATGCTTTTATTCATATCATTGCTACTTTAATTGCTTATCAGTTAAATACTAAAAAGCCCTCTATTGCTAATACTTAGAATATTTCCTAATCCATAATTCGGGTTATTAAGTATACCTTTATATTTAATATCTTTCTTTTCATTTTCTGTTTTATATGTAGAAAAATCACCAGAGCAGTATAAATTGTCAAGTGCAAGTATACTTAAATTTGCCACTAATCCTTTCTGCATACCAGAATACTGCAATTGTTTAACATCACCATATCTAAAACTCTTCATTGAATATCTTGCACTAATCTGATTGTTTAGAATCTCCAGCAGATCAAAGTCACGTAAATTATTACCCTGAGATATGGATGAAAATAGAAAATACAGCAATATCAAAGCGCAAAATATACGCAATTTTCTTACAATACAGAGCATATGCAACATTATATGAATAATAAAGATGATAGCTTTGCTACAAACATATAAAAATATACGCTCATAAGGCATGGTCATGTCAAAATACAACAAAATTTTTGCAGATTCTAGCAATAGAATGCAATATATTACAAAAAAGGTGAGCGTATAAGCAAGGAGAGCAATCAAATGGAAACTAAATATCACATTTAGTGATTAGATATGGCACTGCCTTTATAAGTGCACGCGCGAGGATTTGTTATTCGTCTATCCGTCAAAATCGATATTTGCTGCGCTAATTTTCGTATATGGTACTGCGGCAGCGCCATAATATTCTAATCATCTGTGCACATCTGATCTTAAAGATCCTTTTGTCACCTTAAGCTCCCATGAAGCACTTTTTTGCTTCTTTGACGACTCATTATTTATACTACTAGAAATAGAATGTTTTTGAGCCGTATTCTTGTCTGCAAGTGAATCCTTCTTCTCAGGATTTCCTTGTACTTTAAGACTAGCAGCAGAATTGCTACGCTTTGGATTTATACTATCTGCCAAAGGATGCTTTTCTTCTGGATACTCTCGCATGTTATGCATAGAACTACTAAGCTTTAAGTTGCCCTCTGCAAAAGGATTTTTCTCTTCTGGATATCCTTGTAGATTAGGCATTGAATTACTACGCTTTAGCACTTGCACTTCATCAGAGCGTCCCTGCCCTACACCTGATTGCTGTGACTCACGCTCCCGCGTCACGATTTTCACTTCCTCAGATTGAGGCGTAATCATACATACAAAATGTTTAGTATCTTTCTTATAATATGATCTCCGCTCACCATTCATCCAGTCCTTTATCGAGCTGTATATCTCAACAGAAGTATCAATTATAAACTTGACTGGAATTATCACAATGGCAAGCGCTATTTTGAGCAATACGCCAAGGATAGAATGGCTTCCTCTAACCCATTTTACAAAACTTTTTGCTTTATTAGGCAGCTTAATACCAATTCTTATTACTTTATTTTGACTTTTAATTGTTCTGCTTGTACCATCTTTATCTACAATGGCTGCATAAATTGGATCTTCTTTCTTAAGAATTCCTTTCACATCCTTTTTATCTATTCCTTGCACACCTTTTATTCCCATAGAAGCAACTGTATGCTTCGTATGCCCACCAGCCAAGTGTGATTTACAATCTTTCTTAATCATTTCAGCTTCAGATGCATTCATTTGGCTTAAGCCAAGTGCAGCAGAGACTGATTTTTGAGCAGACCTCAAAGAAAGCAAAGCAGTGCGTCCTACCATTGCACTAGTTGTTATATAAATTACATCATTTGTAGCTTCTACTTCTTTAGTGTCAAGCTTAGCGTGCACTCTATTTACTGCCTCCATAACCATAGGACGCAGTGCTATTAATTCATGAGCCCTTGTGGATTTATCTATGCCATCAGACATTCTTTTAATAAGTCTTATGGCTTCAAGCATTTGAGCCAGCTCTATTTTACTAACAACTTCGTTATCCAAACCGGTCAAATTATTACACCAAGCAATAGCATCTCTTAGGTGATTCGCATTCGCGTTAGACGCTATACATACTGCAATTTTTTTTATATCATGCAGATTTCTCTCTCTTTCATGTATAAGCTGTATTTGTGACTCTACTTCCAGACGTTCAGGAGAACCCACTGGCATTTTATGCGCCTTATTAGTTAAGCTTTTAACTTCTTTCTTTGATGCTTCTGATTTCTTTATACAATCCTTTTCTATAAAGCGTCCTACTTTTTTAAGCACGTTATCTAGATCACTAAAGTTGCCAGATTTCATAGATGCAGCATCCATAGAGATGCTCGAATCAATTTTGCTATAACTATTTACAGCATTACGAACAAGACGATTCTTGCTAAAAAGATTAACTAAACCAAGCTTCAACCTAGGCTCACCAAGTATAGTGATATTAAGCTTCTGTCCATCAGCAAAGAACCCTTTTAGTTGCTCCATCTTGCTATTAATGGGTTGTTGCCCACTAAAAAAGCTTTTAAATCTTTCTCTAGTATCTTTAATCAATATTCTACTAGCTGTAACTTTTAATGTTTCATTAAGTCCATCTATAGAGTAAGAATGCCCAATCTCATAGGATTTGACCTCAGGCGGCTTATTTGGCGCTCTAAATTCTTGGTGAGCGACTATTACATCAAGTCTTGGATTTTTTATACAATATATCCCATCGCTGCAAGATGGAGCTACTTTATCTTGGTTCATTATATGCTTAGCAACATCGTTACTTATTATTTTACGCTGCTTACCGCTCATTTTGTTGTAATGACTAATGATTTCAAGCGCATTATTATACTCAACAGCATCTTTATGATTCCCAGTATTAGGATCTTTAAGACTAATCTTCTTCCCACGGGATTGGTATATTTTTCCATAAGCTTCAACTTGGGCTCTAGTAAACCCTAGCATCATTATACTGGATTCTGAGATGATGACTGGAACACCATCTCTGTCGTTTTGCTTTGTTAGAGTTGTAGTATGATATTGATGATCTTGGATAGATACATTCTTTCTTGTCCAATCCATTTTTGAGTTCTTATTTTTCACACCACTTTCAACCTTTATTGCGTGCCTTAAGGATGCTATGTAGTCCTGTTCTTCAAAAGAGTATCCACCATTTAATTTTTGGGAAAGACTATCTTGAATTGCTTCTACTAAAACTTTATTACATTTCAATATCTCAGTTTCACGTATACCTTGTTTACCCTTTTGACTCTCTGATTTTGAATCATCCTCTTGTTCTTCAACTCCGCTATCTCTATTTTTGCTTCTAGATAATTTGGAAATATTATGTGATATATCAGACTCTATGAAATGTGACTTCTCCACTGCTTGCGCACCACGCTCAGTAGTCTTCATTACCTCTTCTGCACTACGAAGCAATGAAACGCAGCGAACAAGTTTCATTACATGTTCTTGTGCTGCAATATCTTGCGATACATGTTCCTGCATTGTAGCATCACGTATAAGGTCAACACTTCCATCATGATGCTTAGAATCTTTCAGCTTAACCCATTTAATTCCACATGCAGCGTCCTTTGCTTCTTCTAATATATCTATCGCATCTGAATATCTCTTATCATCTATCGCAGAGGCAGCTTTCTCTAATAAGCTATCAAACAACTTATCAAACTCTGCTTGAATATCACTGCTCACTCCATTAGATAATGCATGTGGCAAAATCTTCTTAGCATATTCCTCCACATTGCACATTGTTGTCTCTTTATTATATCCTAATCTATCTGCATTTACTTCAGGCATAAACAAAATCTCCTACACATTGCTTAATCATTATTCAACAGTGATACTAGTAATCGTATAATATATTAAGAGTTGTGTACAGATGTTATTACAACATAAAATTGTATAAAAATTATTCATTAAGGCGCAAAGAAAAAGCTAAGCAACATCTATCGAGCTTATACTTCACATAAATTAAAAACTGGGCAATTTTGCTGCAATGCACAGATATTATTGTAATAAATAACAAATGCTTTGCAATATATGCATATGAAATATACCATTATTATCTAAATACTATGAGTTTTATAGCAAATTTGCTTCAACTGGAAGTTGTGCAGATTAATTCTCTATTCGCTTTACGCAAGAATGCATAATCTTTTCTTCCCATAATCTGTTTATACGATTTCAATACCAATTTACTAAAAACATTATTCATGCTCTTCTTCAGTCTTGCAAATATTTATAGATAATGAAAAAGAGTGTATATCGCGTGTAAATGAAGAGTTGGCATTTAATTAGGTAATGCCTTCATAAGTGAACGCACGCGGATTTTAAGAGCATGATTTTCTAGAGTACCAGTTAATTTCCGAGTCAAATATTATATATTATTTGCGAAGAAATATATGGAAAATCAGGCCATTCAAATCCTCGCGCGTGCACTCACTTGAGCGCAGTGCCTAATGTTTATCCTGCTACTTCAAAATTGTAAATGTAATGACAATATATGATATCAATATACTTTAGTTATAATGTAGCTGAAACAAACAATAATTAAAAAAATATTAAACTCTAGTTCTGCTATGTTGCCTTGAATAGCAGAGTTAACGCCTAACTTGCGATAAAAATTCCTCAGTATTTTCAGCATAATACTGCATTTTTCAGCCCTTTTCTTTTTAAACTTATCTTATAACATATCTAATACATAGATATATTATAAGAAATTTATAAGTATCGTAATATGTTTCACGTGTATGCTAAATGCAAAAAATATGCAATATTGCAAGTTATAAAAATCTGATGTAGATTTATCAAAAATGTATTCATAATAAATAATCCATATGGAGTGCACTTCGTATTGCGCCGGAAGGCTATATGATCTTCCTTTAATCTCTGAATTTCTAACAAAAATCAGCTGTGTTCATAAAATATACGGGGATGACGTGCTGCACGTTGAGCTCGATCATCTCGGTTTTATAGCTGGCGATAAGCAAGGTGGAGATGTCTTTGTCTTTAGCTATGGCTGTGTTATATTGTGGGGTCTAGAACAAAGCGCTGAAGAGAAATTCCTTGAAAAGATTTCACCATTTCTCCGTGATCCTCTTTCAGAATATATAACAGATATGTGTTATTATGTTGTAGGCTCACAGAACGAGACATATGTTGATGAAGAAAACGACACTATTATGCTGGAAAGTGCAGACGCACAAATTAAGCTCTCCTTCTCGTATGGCTTTTCTCAATCAGTGAAGCTAAGTGCTTTCGAAAATTCAGTTGAAAGCACCATCCATGAAAATAATAAAATTCCTGATGAATTAGTAAGAACTGGAAAAATATCTCTATCGCGAAGAGAGCTTGCCAGAAAAATAGGTATACTCTTTGTCGAGCGTAACTTTATCAATCTAAATAGCGATATACTTGATACTCCAGATTTCTTCTGGCGAAGACCAAAATATGAGCCGTACTACATCATGTCTATGGATTTTCTTGATATTAAGCAACGCATAGAAATCTTGAATACACGCCTTGATATAATACATGAGCTTTATGAGATATTATCCACTAAACTACATCATATACACTCAACAAGGGTGGAACTAACAATTGTTGCATTAATTTTTATAGAGGTGGTTTTTCTCATATTGAAAGACCTTTTGCATATAATTTAATATTTACATACTGTTTTATGATTGAAAATGATACTGCAATACAGTTAAAAGTAGAAAAAGCTTGGGATGATAGAAAATTACTTAAAGCTGCTGCATCACGCATGCAAGAGTCTGCGATTGCAATAGAGGAGGCAATATCAGGACTTGATTCTGGCTCTCTAAAAGTTTGCGAACTAATAAATGGAGTTTGGGAGATAAATAAGTGGCTCAAGAAAGCTATACTGCTATTTTTTTTAATACGAGAGAATGAGTTGATGCAGCAAAGCTCATCTAGCAGTGCATTTGATAAAATACCACTAAAATTTCAAAACTGGGGCTCAAACGCATTTATTTCTTCTGGTATAAGAGTTGTACCAGGTTCAATTGTCAGATATGGCGCATATATAGAACAGAATACGGTGCTCATGCCGTCTTTTATTAATATAGGAGCTAGGATTGGTAGCGGCACAATGATAGATAGTTTCGCGACAGTTGGAAGCTGTGCGCATGTCGGAAGTAGCTGCCATATCTCATCTAGTGTAGTTCTAGGTGGTGTGCTTGAACCTCTCAATACAAGACCTGTAATAATAGAAGATAATGTTTTCATAGGCACGGGCAGCATTATTGCAGAAGGTGTTCTAGTTGAACAAGATGCGGTAGTTGGTTCCAGCGTCTCCATAACTTCTTCAACAAAAATATATAACAGAGAAACAAAAGAAATTTCTTATGGTGTAATCCCGCGTGGATCAGTTGTTGTGTCTGGTATAGCGCAAGATTCTGCTACTATGTGCGCCATTATAGTTAAATCAGTTGATGCTGTAACAAGGAGCAAGGTAGGAATAAATGAGCTGCTTCGTGCTTAAAAAGCATAACTCTTTACGATCATTATCCAAATAATAGCGTTGAGACATTTTAAAAATATTTGCTGTTTAGTATGACGCTGCTAGAAAAGTGCTTTGCTCTAGGGTTTTGAGTGCATAATTTTTTAGAGTACAAGTTAATTTCTACTCCCAATACGTTTTACATATTTACAAAAAATTAACGAAACAATATGGAAAATTAGGCAAAAAAGTCTGCGAAAGTGACTTTGTTGGCAGTGCCATATACCTCTGATAATATGTGAGTAGTAGAAATAAGTGACTGCCACATAAGAAACTGAAGCTCCTAGATTCAAATCTTGCTTATAGCAACTTAATTTCAAATATTAATATCGATATGTTACAAGTAACTGTGTTAGGATGTGGTTCTTCTACTGGTGTACCTCAGGTTTCCTGCAATTGTTCAGTGTGCAGTTCTGCTGATGAGAAAAATAAAAGACTTCGTTCTTCAATTCTTCTAAATGTTAATGGAAAGATCATTATCATAGATACATCTCCAGATTTTCGACAACAAGCATTAAGGTATGGCATAGCTAAACCAGATGCAGTGCTATACACTCACGACCATGCGGATCACATAGGAGGAGCTGATGATATAAAAACTATGGTCAATGATGACGAGACTATACCAGTTTTTGCAACCGAATTAGTCGCTCACACTTTAAAGTTGAAATTTCGTTACCTATTTGAACATGTTACTCGATTTTACAATAAGAAAATGTCTATTAATATATTCAATCATGAATCATTCTCAGCAGCAGGAGTAAGTGTTACTCCAATTTTACAAACTCACGGTGAATCTGTCTCACATGGCTTTAGAATAGGGAATTTTATGTATTCTACAGACGTAAACGAACTTAGTGATGATGCTTTCTCATCTATTGAGGGAGTTCACACTTGGATAATAGGCTGCATAAGGTATTGTAAGTCGCCCACTCACTGCAATGTCGAGAAAGCTCTGCGCTGGATTGATAGAGTGCAGCCAAGACATGCTATAATAACTCACATGGGACATGAAGTTGAGTACAATGAACTTGCATCTTTATTGCCAAAAAATGTAGAACCTGCATATGACGGCATGATATTAAATTTGGCAAACTAAGCCCTTAGCGAAAGCATGCAGCCACCAGTTAAAAGACACAATACTACTTGCCAATTTAGCTCTCTTAATCTCAAAAGTCTGTCAGATACTTGCAAATAGCACATAGTCTGTCAGTCAAAAATCGATCTACTGGGCAAATAAATTTTTTTGCGGAAAATTAAATGTACAAAAATTAGCCTAAAGCCTCTGCCCTGCGCTAATTTTTGGATATATAATTTGTCCTATACCTAGCAAATACTACTTTAGGCATTACCTACAAAATCCATAAGGTTTTTGGCAATTTTGCCACTTTTTCTGCTGGATTTTCGGTGCGCCATAATTGCTTTAAACCCGAATTATGTATTAGTAATATTCTAAGTATTAGCAATAGAGGGTTTTTTAGTATTTAACTGATAAGCAATTAAAGTAGCAATGATATGAATAAAAGCATTGACTGGTGACCTATGCCTTGAATGTTCAAGCTGAAGTTTATTTTTGAGATAGTCAAAGACAGTTTCTACAATAGAGGGCTTTCTTAGGAATATCTTTTCTTCTAGAGATAAAAGGCAGTTTTTCATCCCTTTTTTAACTCCAGTGACTAATTTCAGTCCTTGCTTATATAGAGCTAAAAATAATGGTTTGGAGATATAACCTTTATCACCGAACAAGAGTCCTTTATATTATCACTCATCATCATAACTTGCGATCTATCGTCCTTGTTACATTTGCTCAGTGATACTTTTACTAATCCTCCTTTTTCATTAATAATAATAATATGCAGTTTAAAACCAAAGAACCATCACTTCTTAGTCTTTCCTAATGCTGCTATACCTTTGAATACTTTGTTCCTAGAGATTCTTTTATTGTGGCAAACGTATATAGAGGTAGAATCTATATAAGAAATGTTGCTACTTTTAGAAAGCAAAGTATGTAATAAAACAGCTAACATCATTATTACTCTTTGCATTAATGCTACAAATCTTTCATAGCTTGGCATCAATGAAAATTCAGATCTATATAGCTGCAAATATGAATTATAGAAAATTTTAAAGTTTTTACATGGAGATTGTTGGAATAGTATTACTTATTGTTATTATTTCAGACTCAAAAAGTCCTGGTACTCTCGTCGGATTTATGCTTGTAACTTCTGAGAGCGCTCTTTTATTTATCTCTTCTTTACACTCGCTGCTAAAATCATCGATGAAACAAAATAAATTTGTGATATCTTCTTTCATAGGTAGGTCTCGATTGTTACTTCAAAATTATCTTTACCTACATATCCATATTCTGGCAACCTTGCTTAATCCATAATTCGGGTTTGTAGCTAATATAAATCCTACGCTTCTTAGAGTTATGACGTAGGCGGCTATGAAGGCAGTGCCTAAAGGCAGCAATTTTGAAAAGTATGATGAGTATATAAATTATACTTCCTCTTCAAACCTATAACCATTCACTTTTTCAAGTAAAAATTAATTAAATATAGAAAACAACATTGAAAACTTATAAGCAAAACTTAAATTCCAATGAGTTATGATGGCAAGACTACTTAAGCTTGAAAGCCAAACATAGTAGCCACTTCTTCTCTAGCACATACTCTATCAATATTGCCTATGCTAGAAAAAGTGAGTTTTCTATCTTGTATAAGAATCTTATTCATAACACTACGCAATGACTCTGTGCTAACAGCATCAATTTTTGAGATAATTTCATAAATCGGCACAAAACGACCAAATACAGCATAGTTGCTCGCCATTTTTTCTGCACGAGCCATAGAACTTTCTTTAGCCATCAGAACACTTGCTTTCAGCTGAGCTTTCGCTCTCTGCACCTCATCTTCTGATATGCTCGTAACCATATCATGTAACTCACTAGCAGTTGCATCAAGCAGCTCATTTACCTTATCCTCACTAGTCGCAGAATAAACACCAAAAATACCGCAATCAGAATAACTTGAGTTAAAAGCTGATATGTGATATGCAAGTCCTCTTTTTTCCCTTATCTCTTGAAATAACCTTGAAGACATACCTCCTCCAACTACCATGGAAAGGACTTGTATATCATAATAATTAGGATGTACATAAGAGAGACCAGAAAAACCTATAACTAAGTGCACTTGTTCAAGATCGCGTTTTACCCTTGTATCACCACCTACATAGAAAGCAGGTTCATATACATCAATTGATTGTGTTGAAAGATTATTAAATTTGCTAAATGCATGTTCAGTAAATTTGTCATGATCTAAACTTCCAGCAGCTGATATTATGGTATTCCTATATCCATATCTTTCCCCAACATATCTGAAAAAGTCATCTCTTGTGACACTTTTTATAAAACCTTCTTTTCCCAAAATTGACCTACCAATAGGCTGCTTTGGAAATGCAACTTCTTGAAAATAATCAAAGACTATATCATCAGGAGCATCATTAGTCTGAGCTATTTCTTGTAATATTACATTTCGCTCGCTATCTAACTCTTTTTGATCAAACGTAGAGTTTTGTATTATATCTGCAATTATGTCTAAAGCTTTCTGCCAGTCTTCTTTGAGCACCTTGGCATGGTATACTGTTT
Organism: Ixodes persulcatus; assembly: GCA_013358835.2. NCBI lineage: Eukaryota > Metazoa > Arthropoda > Arachnida > Ixodida > Ixodidae > Ixodes > Ixodes persulcatus. The sequence goes on from JABSTQ010005687.1 coordinate 280,407, forward strand.
TTTCGCGGCTGGTATAAGCATTGAACTTACCGCCTATCATATCAAACTCTTCTGCAATCTGACGTGCTGTTCTAGTATTAGTACCTTTAAACGCCATATGCTCCAGGAAATGTGAGATACCGTTATACTTTTCTTCTTCATATCGACTTCCAGTTTTGATCAATACACTGATTGATACAGTTTCAATACCAGTCATATGATCAGTCAACACTCTCAAGCCATTTGCATTAGATTCAAACTTATGTGTCATTTTTAAATAAAGGAATAGAATTATATTAATTTGATTTTAGCCAGTATGCAGTATCAGATCTACTATATCAGGCAAGATTTAGAATAAACATACTAAAAATAGAATAAGAACCACTTAAAACTCTTAATCAAACATAGAACGTAGATCATGATATAAAGAGATGTAAGTCAATCTTTTAAACTAGCTTTAATATATCAAAAAATGTGGTGTGTCGATATATATTAAAGAGTGTAGCTTGCAGCAAATACAATTAGTTCATGGAAATACGTTTTGCCAGTGTATAAAACATGTACTGCAATGCCGTAAACCTCAAATAGTAGATGTTGTTAACATTACAAAGTCATTAGCCATTTTAAATACATACTACATTTTTAAACTCATTTCTGCACTTTAGAATATGTGAGATAAAAATTACACATAAAATTTATATTGGCACTTTTTAACATGAACAATACGTAAGACGAGTTATTCATAACATGAATATAATACTAGTCATACTTTTCAGAATTTGCGCTTTTAAAATGCTCATTATATATTTTATTACGGCACTGTTAACCAAGTCATTGTATAAAGCTTTTTATCCTAATTTTCCATTATTACTTCGTTAATTTCTTTACAAACATGTAAAAGTATTAGGCGCAGAAATGAGCTGGTATTCTAAAAAATCATGCCCTTAAAATTCTTATACAATCACTTTGCCCGCAATACCTAACAAAATCCATAAGGTTTTTGGCAATTTTGCACTTTCCCTGCTGGACTTTCGGTGAATCATAATTGCTTGCAGCCGAGATAATTACTTCAATTCGAGAGTTATGACGAAGGCGACTTTGTATTGGCGCAAAATCTGCGATACACTCGTGTTATTAATCAGTCGCTAGAGTTACATTAATATCTATTCTTCATTTATCATCGCTCTGTCAAGGACTAAATGACATTATGTTTGCGAAGTACTTTATTCAGCTTCTCTCCTAATGCACCTATCATATTTTCATCGTGAAGTTGTGATGGAGTAATCCTGAGACGCTCAGTACCACGTGGAACTGTTGGAAAATTGATATGTTGAACATATATCCCATAGTCATCAAAAAGATCTATAGAGATAGATTCCACCGCTGCAGGATCTCCAACTACGACAGGAATAATATGCCTATCATTTAGAATACAAGGAATACCATAAGAATTAAGAGCCTCTTTCACACTCCTAACAGTGCTTTTATGTTCGTTGCGTTCATGTTCATCTCTTCTTAAATACCTTATACTTGCAAGTGCAGCTGCAGCAACCGAAGGGGGAAGCGTAGTGGTAAATATAAAACCAGGTGCATAACTCCTAATAGCATCAATTATATCAAATTTTCCTGATATATATCCTCCGATGACACCAAACGCTTTAGCTAAAGTTCCTTGTATTATATCTACTTTATCGGCAAGACCGAGTTCAGCACAAAAGCCAGCACCCTGCTCACCGTAAAGACCTACAGAATGCACCTCATCTATGTAAGTCATAGCATTATATTTTTCTGCGAGTTTACATATGGTAGATAGCGGAGAAACAGTACCACTCATGGAGTATACTGATTCAAAAACTATTATTTTATGTCTTTCTTTCGGGTAAAGTGCAAGGAGTCTTTCAAGATCATCAACGTCGTTGTGTTTAAAGACATGTTTTTGCAGCCTGCTTTCCCTTACACCATGTATGATAGAAGCGTGATTGTCACTATCTGAAAAAATCACACAATCTGGCATTATCTTTGCAAGCACAGAAAGAGTAGATTGATTTGCTATATATCCAGATGTAAATACAAGTGCAGCTTCCTTTCCATGAAGAGAAGCAATCTCCTCTTCAAGCTCCACTATATAACTATGCGTACCGGCAATATTTCGTGTACCACCCGCTCCTGCTCCTGCTGATTTAGCAGCATCAATCATAGCTTCTACTACAACTGGATGTTTGCTCATACCAAGATAGTCATTGCTACACCAAACAGTCACATTCCTTTTAAGTTTCGGACTATACACGACGGGTAATGCTCCACGTATATGCTCAAGCTCAAAGAAAACTCTATACCTATTCTCCACTTTTACTTTTTCAACGGCTTCGCGAAAGATCTGAACATAACTAGACATACGACACCAAAAAATAAAAAGGCATACAAAGGCTATGAAGTCTGTCCACCAAAAATTTATTTGCTGTGCAAATAGATTTTTGCGGAAAGTTAAATGTACAAAAATTAGCTTAAAGATGCGGCCCTGCGCTAATTTTCGGATATAATACCGACTCCCCAAAATAAAAGAATATTTTAGCTTTGTCTTTTCTTTAAAATTTAAGCGCGCGCATGGCTGCTACACTTCTAGTACAGCTAAACTCAAATCTCATCTTAAATTTTCTAAAAATGCACAGCAAATATATGCTGTTATTTGTGGAGTCGTTATAATTTATCCGATACTTGCAAACATTACTTAAGCACTGCTAGCAAAAATCCATAAGGTTTTTGGCAATTTTGCCACTTTTTCTCCTGGACTTTCGGCGAATCATAATTGCTTACAGCCAAAATAAACACTACACTTCTTAGAGTTATGACACAGGCGACTATGGAATGGTCGAAACAAAAGAGCAAGCAGTACATAGTAGTACGTACTGCTACAAAAGATCCAATACAAATTAGAGAGCTTTAGTAACAAGCTTACTTCTAACTAGTTTAAAAGCTACACCAACTAAGGTAACAACATAGCCGTAACAAGGATCAAACAACTCAATGTGTTCAAAGCCATTTTCATGTATGAAATGCCCAGCACCAAGTCCAAGCGATGCAAGAATAAGTAAGAGAGCCATAATTACTTCTGAACCTACTCTCTCAACAACTTTACTATGTGTAACAGCAGCAGTCACTGTGAACACTATAAACGCTATAGGCGCTGCATGAAGGTATTGCAAAAATGTCGCTAACATAATGATAATTTCTCCATTTAAATAAAAATCGCTAACGTTCCTAATACATCAAATTGATTTATGTGGTCAATAGGATACTTGCAAATTCTAAAAACCACAATAAATATATTGCAGAATTAGTATATTAGGAATCGCTATTCTGACGATTAGATGATACAAGCTTATTAAAAATAATACAATAAAGTAGAAAAATGAGCGAAAAAAATTTGCAATCTATTAGAGGAACGCAAGATATATTTGGGAAAAATCTCGATATAATGAACCAAGTTATCGACGTTGCACGATGCAAAGCCCGCATTTTTGGATATCAAGAGCTTATTACGCCAATCTTCGAAAATTCAAACGTGTTTTTCAGAACACTTGGAGATACATCTGATATAGTATCAAAAGAAACCTACACTTTTCTTGACAGAGATAAAACAAGTATAACGCTAAGACCAGAATTAACAGCTCCAATAGTGAGAGCAGCAATATCGAATAACTTATTGCAAGATCTGCCACTTAAATTATTTTCGGCAGGCCCACTCTTCAGACATGAAAGACCTCAAAAAGCAAGATATAGACAGTTTAATCAAGTAAGTTATGAATTTTTTGGCTCAGATTCCATAGCTTCGGACGTTGAGACAATAGCTATGGCCGATTCTATAATCGAAGCACTTGGAATTTGTGACACAACAGAGCTAAACGTTAATTCTATTGGAGATATAGAATCCAGAAAAAAGTATGAAATCGCTATCAAGGATTATTTGGGATGTTATAAAACCAGCTTATCAAATGAAAGTAAAATACGTCTTGAGCGAAACCCGCTAAGAATTTTAGATAGCAAAGATAAGACCGATCAAGAAATATTAAATGGAGCGCCAAAAATAATTGATTTTTTATCAAAAGAGATTAGAAGTAAATACGAGCGTTTGCTAACATATTTAAATGATATCGGAATAAAATATAAGCAAAACCACAAGCTTGTTAGAGGATTAGATTACTACACTGGAGTAGTTTTTGAGATCATAACAGATAACTTAGGCAGTCAGGGAACTGTCATTGCCGGCGGCAGATATGATGAATTAGTCAGTGCCATGGGCGGCTCTCGTGTTCCTGCAATTGGTTTTGCTCTTGGAGTTGAGAGACTTGCTGCGCTTTTGGAAACAAGAGTGGATATAGCAAATAAGAAATTGGGAATCCCAATCATTCCTATTGGAGAAGATGCTGAAGAATATTCAATCAAGCTTATCCACTCACTGAGATCATTTGAGCTACCAGTTTATATAGACTATGGACTCAGCCTCAAGAAACGCATGCAAAAGGCGAATAAGAGAGGAGCAGATTTTGTTATTATTTTTGGCGATAGTGAACTTATAGAAAAAAACTGCATAGTAAAGAATATGACAACTGGTATTGAGCAGATAGTGAAATTTGAAAATTTGCCGAGTTATTTTGAGGGATTAAAGGTATAAATGGCTAAAGTCATTGTTTTTGGGAATGAAAAAGGTGGATCAGGCAAGACTACGTCAGCTATGCATACAGCAGTGACGTTGCTTAAGATGGGATATAATGTAGCTGCACTTGATTTAGATATCAGACAAAAATCTCTATCTACATACATAGAAAATAGAGCAACTACTGTAAAAAGCAATAATCTTGCACTTGCAATGCCTATATGTATAAAGCTTGAGACATCAGATTTGACATATGATGAAACTATCTCTGGTATGATATCAATATATGACACAGCTTGCGACTTTATCATCATAGATACTCCAGGAAGTGATACAGAACTAAGCAGAGCTGCACACTCTTACGCTGATATTATAGTGACTCCTATCAATGATAGTTTTGTAGATATTGATTTGCTTGGAAGATGCGAACCAAATGCGCTAAATGTGGTAAAGCCTGGAGTATATAGTGCTATGGTATGGGAGCAAAAAATAAAGCGTGCCGCTAGAGATAAAAAAGAAGTAGACTGGGTTGTGGTGAGAAATAGAATTTCGTCACTTGATACAAATAACAAAAAAAATATAGAAGTTGCTATCAGAAAGTTATCAAAGAAGTTTGGCTTTAGAGTAGTGCGAGGTTTTGGAGATAGAGTAATCTTTAAAGAACTTTTCCTAAGTGGGCTTACTTTACATGATACAGGTATTACAGATAAAATAAAGCTTACGCATTCAGTTATAGCTGCAAGGCAGGAGCTAAGGGAGTTTGTAGCTGCACTTGCCATAGAAAATCGACTTCTTGATAATGCTACGTGTTAAAATCTTATTATGATGCATTAGACTTCTTCTTCAAACTTGTTCCAGTGAGGCAGGTGCAAGGAGTATACAGAGCGCGAGGAAGCCCAGTGTCCAAGAAGTACATGAGCTCCCATGAATGCTAAGGATGCAACAAAGCAATTGACCGTTGGAACAAGTTTGAAGAAAAAGTCTAGTAGTTATTGGCGACTTTTTCAGGTAGCAGGTATATAATAACCTTTAGTTGCTGATTAATAACTCTGTCTGTCAAAAATTAGCCTAAAGCCTCTGCCCTGCGCTAATTTTCGGATATATAATTTGTCCTATATCTAGCAAATACTACTTTAGGCACTACCGACAAAATCCATAATGTTTTTGGCAATTTTGCCATTTTTTTCTGCTGGATTTTCAGTGCGCCATAGTTGCTTGCAGGCCAAGATAAATCCTACACTCCTTCGAGTTATGACGGACGGACTAATAACTCTTAGTGTATGGCAGATTTTCTGTAATATTACTGCCGGCAGTGCTATACAAATAGGTGCATCATATACTCGCTACACTTTTCAAAATTGAGTGCTGTGCAGAATTCTCCTTATGTATTATGTATTGATTTTATAACCATGCGCACTCATTCTTCCTAGCTCTTTTTAAGGTATAACTTAGTATGTGCGCAAGTTTAAATAACAACTCTTCAAGTTAAGGAGGTATATATAGCTAAAGCAGTATAAAACAGGCACGCTAAACTTTGTCTTTTTGATAAATTTTCATCAGTCTCTCGCATGAATATAGTTATATTCCAGGCTCTAAACAAATAAAAATTTATTCCAAAATACTCGTTTATCATACCTTACCTGTTTTATACTGCTTTAGCTATAACATTTTGGCACTTCTACAATGCAAAAATAGTTGAATTTTATATTTTAAAAACTTGAAGAAGTCCGCTCCTGACTCAATTTTTGGAACATTTAGGAAAGTTACCAATTGATAAAATAATTGGTAACTCGCATATAATAAGTAATTGAATAATTAATTTTGGTCTTTAAAATGCAAAACTCTATGCAAGCTACAGCAAAGAAGAGGCAAGTCCATATCTCAAAAGCAGAGTATGATAGTATGGTAAGAGTAAATCATGCTGGAGAATATGGTGCAAAACGTATATACGAAGGACAAATGCATGCATTAAAACACTCTAAATGTTATGATGAAATACATCATATGTATGAACAAGAACTTATACACCTGGCTTATTTCGAGAATCTTGCAAAACAAAAACGAGTAAGGCCAACTTTTCTTTCTCCAGCTTGGCATTTTTTAGGTTTTGCACTTGGAAAAATCTCTGGACTTCTAGGAGATAAATATGCGATGGCATGTACTGCAGCTGTCGAAGAAGTTATAGATGATCACTACTATAAACAGCAGAAGTTACTCTCCAAAGTTCCTAGTGAAGAGAAATTGCTGCAGAAAATAACACAATTTCGTAATGAAGAAATAGAACATAAGAGCAAGGGGCTTGAATATGTTCATTCGACTGCACAATCCAATTCTGTTGGAGTGAATATTTTTATGTTTGGTGTAAAAACTGCTACTAAAATTGCTATATCGCTTTCAAAGAGAGTATGAAATGAAATCTGAAATACTAAGAATTTTGCAAACTCGCGGTTTCTTTTACCAAAATACAAATATACAAGACCTAGACAATTTAGCGCATAATTCAGAGGTTGTGCTTTATTGCGGATTTGACTGCACAGCAAAATCCTTGCACGTTGGAAATCTTGTGAACATTATGATTCTAAGATGGTTTCAAAAACTAGGGCATACTCCAATAGTGCTAGTTGGAGGTGCAACAACTATGATAGGTGATCCATCTGGCAAAAGTGACGCAAGAACTATGCTCTCATGCGAGACTATTCAGGAAAATAAAGAATCAATTTCCACTGTATTTAAACGCTTCATAAACTTTGATAAAGCTCATTTTGTAGACAACAAGGATTGGCTTTGCGAGATCAAATATTTAGAATTTCTACGTGATTATGGTAGGCATTTTTCAGTAAATAAAATGCTTACCTTTGAAAGCGTTAAATCACGCTTAGATGCAGAACAAAGCCTCAGCTTTTTAGAATTTAACTATATGCTTTTACAAGCATATGATTTTTTAGAGCTATATAAAAGATTTGGCTGTAGGTTACAAGTAGGTGGTTCAGACCAATGGGGAAATATAGTAAATGGCGTTCAACTTGCGCACAAGGTAATAGATAAGGAACTATTTGGTCTTACTTGTCCTTTAATTACAATGGCATCAGGCGCTAAAATGGGGAAAAGCGCAAGCGGTGCAGTTTGGCTGAACTCTAGCATGAAGTCTCCATATGATTATTGGCAATTCTGGCGCAATACGGAAGACACTGATGTTATAAGATTTTTAAGGCTTTTTACAGAATTAGACGAACAAGAGATCGAGAGGCTATCAAAGCTCAAAGGCGCAGAAATTAACGATGCAAAAATTATCCTTGCAAATGAAGCAACAAAGCTTTGTCATGGAGAAGAAGCCTCAGAAAAGGCCTTTAGTACTGCAAGTAAAGCTTTTGAGCGTAGTGCCGAGCTATCAATCGATGATCTTCCAAAGATTAATATCTCAAAACAAGATATAGAATCTGGAATAAAGTTCATTCAGCTTTTTGTCATGACTGGACTTGCAGAATCTAATAGCGCAGCCAAGAAACTGATTGTAGGTGGCGGCGCAAAGTATAATAATAAGGTAATCCAAGATCCAAATCAGCAAGTTAGTATAGTTGATTTTCTTGATGGGAAGATAGTGCTTCTAGCAGGAAAAAAACGCTATGCGATTGCAGTTTACACAGAGTCTCTTTAGTCTGTCCGTTAAAAATTGATTTGCTGCGCTAATTTTCGGATATATAATTTGTCCTGTACCTAGCAAATACTACTTAACAAAATCCATAAGGTTTTTGGCAATTTTGCCACTTTTCCTGCTGGACTTTCTGTGCACCATAATTACTTGCAGGCCAAGATAGATCCTCCGCTTCTTAGAGTTATGACGCAGGCGACTCTTTAAATCCATCCGCTTTCAATCTTCTTTACGCCTTATCATTAAACTCGATCAAGCCCTTGAAAACACCATGATAGCAATTTTTTGACTTACAGATGCTTTGTTTTCACTTTCATCCAATAATGTAAGACCATTTTCTTCCGCAATGCTCTTAATGCTTTGAGCATTATGTGTAAATCTCTCAGTTTGTCTGATGAAAACTGGAGCTTTTCCACTAGATTTTTCGAAGCTTATCAATACAAGACTTTTACTATGCAGTAAAGGATTCAAAGATGAAACCACAAATTTAATATCAAGTAAGTAAGAAAGAATATCAGACAAAATAACTATATCATATTGAACGCCAGAGTATAATGCGAGGCTTTTAAAATAATCTTCAAAACTCCTAGAAAGCCCTATATGCGTATATATTCTAACGTTTTCATGCATCATTGGGTCTGCAACCTTACACATAGCTTTAGAGACTTCAATACCATTTATCACATCTGCGATTCTTTCACTGCGACAAAGTCTGCCAACTCTTCCCAATTTTGAACCTATATGCAATATATTGTTACCAAATGGTTTCTCTGATACCTTTACTATATTCTTAAGAATTTCAAATTCACTCAAGGAGCAATCAACAGGCGAAACTTTACTATTTTCTATATAATTATATGCTAGCTTGTCTAAATTATGTGCAACTATACTACCTGGCAAGCTTACAATCGATCCAAGTTCATTTGATATGAGTTTTTTGCAATATTTACTTTCACTAGCAAATGCAGAATCACCGGACGCAAAATAATGCGATAAAAAAACAGCTGCTCTTTCATATTTGAATTTTTCTATATAGCATCTTGCAAGATAATAATCAGACGCAGGATATTTATCACAAAATATCTTCAAAAGTTTAAATCTAAATATCGCATCATTTAAATATCCTCGCTCAAAGTGATATACTCCTAGCTTAAAATTCGTCTCTGCTAAAGTTTTTAATTTATCAGCATAAGTATACCACATATCAAGTAACTCTCTATTTAACTTTCCTATGCCAATACGACTCACAATATCTTTCGTTAAAGATATATATTCCACTACTCTTGCTTTCAGGTTATTAAGCATGTCATTATCGAAGATTAATATTTTGTAAGCTAAAGTTACATACTAATCTTGAAAAATAGTTTTTGACAACCAATTTCGGAAGATAATAGCAGATTGCGCAAGTTTTTAATAAATGCATAATGCGCGCGACCATAGATTGATTGCAGGCAGCAACAGATTAGAGCCGCTCACAAAAATAGTATAATTAATTAAGATATGTTATTATGACACTGCCAGCAAAGCCACTTGTGCAGATCTTTTTGGTCTGATTTTCAAGTATTACTTCGTTAATTTCTTCGCAAATACATATTTGATCCGGAAATTAACTGGTACTCTCAAAAATCATGCCATTAAAATCTTCGCACCTGCATTTATGCAGGTAGTGCCATATTTGTGTAGGTTGCTAATTTTGTCGTTCAAAATTATCCAAACTTCCTTCATACTTATATCAAATGTTCTAAAATTACCCGAGTTGCCATACATTCGTGTTATTAAACAGCAATTCGTATTAACAAATAAGTAGTGACTAACAAAGAATGGCTAAATTTTTGAGTATTCCCTTTACACGCAATGTTTTCAATATATTGATTTCTCAAATAGAGAATATAGCAGCCAAAAACGCATCCTATATAGGATATTCATCTAAACTATACTCTAAACTTGCGCTATCAGATTATTTGGTTATTCTGCCAAATCATAGATCTATCAGAGAATTTAATGAATTCATAAGAACACAAGGCAATTTAAGTATCTTGCCTTCTATACTTTCGTACTCAGATCTTGCAGATAATATGTTAGAACTTATAAGCAGAGAGGAGAAGTTAAGTGAAATAGAATTACTGCAACTACCAAATACATTCTCAAAATCACAACTAAACTTCGCTATTTACACAGATTATATTGCTTACATAAATAAGGAAGGTGAAAATTGTCGCCTCAAGACATATGAATCAAAAGATCAATTGAAATTTAAAGAAGCAGAATTAGCAGAAATTACAAGGGCGTTATCTGAATATTATCATAATCAATATGATCTTGAATTATTAAAATCAGGCAGTGATAAAGAGCAGCTATTGAGTTACTTAATAGAGAATTTAAAGCAACGTGGAGAAACAGATGGCGTCATTACAGAACAACAAAGACAAGTTATAGCAGCACAGCGCATAGAAAAGATACTCAGCATTTACAAGAAAAAAACTATATTTGCTTTGCTACCAGCAAATAATACTCCCTACATTAAACAAATTGTGAAAGCTATATCCAAGCTTGAGAACTCCTATATATTTATTCAAGGCCTACCAAGTCATAGTATTGCGAAAACAAACCAAGAATTTCATACAAATCGAATAAAACCCAACACATCACAGCAATCATTAAATTTTGATGTTAGCGATTCACAAAGTAGTTTTTTATCTGGCAAATTAGACACTCAAGGCAGTGGTCACTTTGCAAAATTCAGCACAATGAATGTTAATCAGAAACATTACACATGGCATATTGTTAACCATTTAAGTGCTCTTATAAATAATAAAGATGATGTGCTAGATGTTGCTTGCGAAGTGCAAACCTGTGACTTCAATAATATATTAGAGCTTTTCATATCACAGATACTCTGTTTACCTGAACTTATTGGAAACTTGATAGAGACAATACAGCATGAGTATGTTGCTGCTCTAGATCATGTTGAAATAGTAGAAGCAAAAAGTCAAATGGAGGAAGCAAAAATCATCTGTAATGCGGTACAAATTGCGATGCAAGAAGATGAAAATGCAAGGATTGCTATTGTAACAAATAACAGAGAGATAATAAAAATTATCTCTGCACTGCTTGATGCACATGTGATTCGCTATAATGACTCAACACCAATGCAGCATGAACAATCACACATAATACAGCTTTTTATATTAATACTGAAAGCTGCAACTGAGGGCAGTTCTGACTTTAAGATTTGGTTATCATTGTTCAAACATCCATCTTCTATAGTATTTGAGGAGCTTCGAGAAAGTGTATATATGTTTGAAAAAAGAATCATACGCCATTCTGAATATACACAAAATATAGATTCATATTTCAAACTTTATAGTAAAAATAATTTGTCTTGCGATATAGAACCACTAAGGAACTATTACGAAAGAATAATGCACTTTAGAGACGTGATGCAAAAAACTTCAGCTTTTGATCAAGTTCTCACTGCTCATTTTGAAACATTTTGTCATTTGATACACCCTAAAGCTCGTGAATCTCAGCACTTTTATATTTTGGAAGAATTAGTGCACAGCACTACATCAAATCCTGTTGTTACTTGCAACTTATTATTTAAAGAGGATTATAATGAGCTATTAAAGTCTCTATTGAAAAATCTAGAACTGCGTAAATTTGAAAAAACTGAGCCTTGTGTTGAAATTTTGACTCCAATGGAGGCAAGGTTTTTAAAATTTGATTTTGTGATAGCAGCGGGGATGCAAGAATCCTTTTTTCCAAGCTATCTCATAGATCACGGATATATATCGCAAGAAGTAAGAGCAAAGAAGAATGGCAATATTATAATGAAAGATGTAGAAATTGGATATGCGGCTTTTGATTTTGCACACTTGCTTGCACAAAAACGAGTCTTATTTTCTTATTCCAAATCAAGCAAAAGCGGCGTGTTACAAGCTTCAAGATTTATTGATCGCTTAATTGCGTATATAAGACTCATGAAGAAAATTAATTTAGATGATCTTGCATATCATAGCAAAGTCAGAGCAGAATATTCAAGAATTCCAAGACATAGTGCGAAAAGGCCAATTTTTAAAATTGCAGCACTTGCTTCGAGTTGCACATCATCTCTTAATATTGATGTGAATGAAATTATGCCAAGTAAAATATCTGTCAGTGGTATAGAAAGATTGATGAAAAATCCTTATTTATACTACGTGCATGATGTGTTAAAATTAAGACCATTAGAACCAATACCAACTCCTGGTATATCAAAAAAGCGTTTTGGAATTATTTTACACGATCTACTGTCCAATGCTGTAGAGAAAGCCATATCGTCAGTAGATGATCTTGTGTCTCTTTTTTACAGCAAATTTGGTGCTGGCACAAGTGACCAACTTAAGCAGCAAGTGCTGGAATATTTCTTCAAAGACTACATAAATCAAGTTGCTGATCTATTCTTGTGTTACCAAGAGAAAAATCTAAATTCTGTAAAGCAGAGTATCACAGAAGTAAAAGGTGTGATAAAGTTTTTAACAGGTGACGGAAAATTGGTCTGTGTTACCGCAATAGCGGATAGAGTTGATTTACTAAAAAACGGAGATGTCAAAATAATTGACTATAAAACAGGCAACATACCAAGCTCTAGTGAAATAAAAAGAGGGATTGCACCTCAGCTTCTTATAGAGGGTCTCATATATTTATATGGCGATGCCTTTGGTATAAAAAAGCAGCTAGTACAGAAAAAAGACGTAGACCTTTATTATATCTCACTGCACAGAAAATCTATTTTAAATGAGAGGATAATTAAATGTGATTTTCCATCCACTTATGATGCACTGACAAAGTTAATAAATAAATTTTTTACGCATGATGCTGTTATATTTCCATCTATGTCTGCTACAAAAAGTTATGAGAGAGAGCTGTATTCACATATCAGTAGAGATGAAGAATGGCTTGGTAGATGATTTAATCTAAATAGTCTGCACAATGATTTTGCCGGCAGTACCATATACAGCAGGTAAATGAAGAATTGGTAAATATTTAAAAGTATCAGACACAGAAATTAACTAGTATATTCGTTATACTTTTCAAAATTTGAGTACTTATGTTTTTGTTATACATTGGTACCATTCCTCCTAGCTCTTTTTGAAATCTAACTTTATATGTACATAATAAATACAGACTCTTCATTTACTTGTGGTATATCTTTAAGATAAAATTATGATTTATGATCAACTTATGGTATAATTATATGCTCATTAAATGTAACTATAAGATTTATTATATATTTTAACGACGCCAATTTTGAAAAATATGACAAGTATATACGATAATTTTTCAAAAGTATCCAGCATGCAAGATTCCAATATGACAGCGCTGTTTCACCAAGATTCTGTGCAACGTGCAGAGTTTACTAATCTTATAAAATACAATCCAAACGCTGTGATTTTAGGACTCGATGTTGGACAGAAAAAAATAGGAATTGCTAAGTGTAACATGTCTATTAATGTTGTGCTACCACTCATGGTGATGAAGCGTCACTTTGCGATTGAAGAAGATCTTATTGAGATAAATGGTATAATAAGCTCAACAAGCCCAGAAAAAGTGATTGGATTTGTTCTCGGATTGCCTCGTCAGGTGAATGGAACACTTGGTCAACAATCGGAATATATCATTTTGTTTGCTAATGCCCTAAAAGAATTTTTCAAAATGCCAGTCGCTTTATATGATGAAAGACTGTCTACCAAAGCTGCAGATAAGCTTTTAAGTGAAACTCCACTGAACAGGAAAAAACGCAACTCTATAGATGATAAATTTGCTGCAGCTCTGATATTAGATTCCTTTTTAAAGAGTCTTTCTATATTTTGAAGTTGAATTATCTTCAATTCCTGCTAAAAGAAATTATTCAAGCATTTCATAAACATGAGAATATTTATCACGGGAACTGATACAAATGTTGGCAAGACACTTGTATCTGCTTGGCTTTGTCTTCATTTTGGGTTTTCTTACTGGAAGCCTATACAATCTGGATCTAGTGAAAGTCTTGATAGCGATATTATAAAAAGCATAGGAATTTTTGCGTATACTGAAGCATATACACTGAAAGCTGCAGTTTCTCCACATTTAGCAGCATATTCTGAAAATATTAAAATCAATTTAGATAATATTTTAGAAAATATTCCAGATTGCAATCGTTTGCTCATAGAAGGAGCAGGAGGTGTGATGGTCCCTCTTAATGAAAATGACTTAATAATAGATCTTATAACCAAACTTAAAGCTCAAGTTATAGTTGTTTCCAGAACAACTATTGGAACCATTAACCACACTTGTCTCACTATCAATGCGCTTAGCGCGCGCAAGATTCCAATTCTTGGTGTGATTATGAACGGAGAGCCAAATCTTGAAAACAGAATGGCTATAGAAAAGTACAGCAAAACACGAGTGTTACATGAGTTACCTTTTTTGAATCTAATCTGCCGCGAGTCCTTAATCAAATCTAAACCTTCACATAAATTATGTTTATGAATTAGAGGTATATTTCTAAATTATGCAAATCTACTGATCAAACTCTATTCAGTCTGTCCGTCAAAAATTAGCCTAAAGCCTCTGCCCTGCGCTAATTTTCGGATATATAATTTGTCCTGTACATAGCAAATACTACTTTAGGTATTACCGACAAAATCCATAAGGGTTTTGGCAATTTTGCCATTTTTTCTGCTGGATTTTCAGTGCACCATAGTTGCTTGCAGGCCAAGATAAATACTGCACTCCTTCGAGTTATGACGGACGGACTATTCAAGAATTGGCGTCACTTCTCTTCTGGCGTGCTTTCTCTCTTTCCCAATCTCTTTGCTTGATTGTTTCACGTTTATCATGTTGCTTTTTCCCAACTGCAACTCCGAGAGATACTTTTGCTCGGTTTCTATGGTTAAAATAAATGTTGAGAGGGACAAGGGTAACACCTTTTTTTTTAATGAGTCCTATGAACTTCTTAATCTCACTTGCATGCAATAAGAGCTTCCTTGGGCGCAGTGGGTAATGGTTAAACCTGTTGCCCTCGGTATATTCAGGAATATGTGCATTTAAAAGATAGATCTCACCCTCCATCTGTGTCGCGTGAGATTCTGATATGCTGACCTTACCATTGCGCAATGACTTCACCTCGGTGCCAGTAAGTACGATTCCAGCCTCCATTGTCTGCTCTATAAAATAATCGTAACGAGCTCTCTTATTCTGAGCGATCAGCTTGCGTATATTTTTATCCATTCCAAGATTACATAATACAAATTAACTCTCTCCTCCTGAAGAAATTTTTGAACATTCAAGCATTGTCTTAGAATGTCTAGAGACAGAATTAGTCATAAAATAATTGTGAATAGGGTTTTCTATCACATCACTCTGAAATTCTCTAACTTTTTTTACAGCTTCCATATTCATTTCATTCTTCACTATACATCCAACATTATCAAAAACTGTTGAGATGTAGCACATCTTCTTTCTCACATCTTGAATTGAAGTATACTGTAAGTCATGGCCTAAAAATTTTGCTAGCTCATTAATTATTTCCCAATCAGCCTTGGCATGGTTTGGTGGATATGAAGCAATACGAGTTCTTTGAGCTCTTCCCTCAAGGTTCACATATGTCGCATCCTTTTCAGTATAAGCCGCGCCAGGAAGTATCACGTTTGCTCTATGAGCTCCTAAATCACCGTGGTGTCCCTGATATATTATAAAAGCATCTTCTTTCACTGTACTAAAATCTAATTCATCCGCGCCAAGCAACATGATTATACTTGCATCTGTCATAATCTGCTTTGTACTTAAAGCACCAGAACCTGGTAAAAACCCTATATCTAAGCCACCAACTCTTGACGCAGCACGCTGCAAAATATTTAATCCATTCCAATCTTCGCGCACCATTCCGGTATTTTCTGTAATAACTCTTGCGTAATGTAGGAATACTTCATAATCAGGGCGAGCCAAAATACCTGATCCGATTATAATCATCGGATTTTTTGCATTCTTTAAATCAGCAAAATAATCATGCTCGGCATCTGCTATCTGTTTTAAGATCCATGGGTTCAAACCTAGATGCTTATACCTATATGTTAAATCAACTTGCTCTCCGATCAATGCAACCTTCATGCCATTATATATGCATGCCTTCCTAAGACGTGCATTAAGTATAGTCGCTTCATGTCTTGGATTGCTGCCAACTATCAAACACGCATCAGCATCTTCTATCCCTGCAATCGTAGTATTAAAAGTATATAATGCACGCACCTGATTTCCAAGAAGACTTCCATCCTGCCTGCAATCAAAATTATAGCTGCCTAGTTTTGTGAATAATTCTTTAGTGAGAAGCATTGTTTCAACATCTATCAAATCTCCTGCGATCGCAGCAATCTTTTCAGGAGACGAAGCAGAAATTGCAGCACCAATCGCCTGATAAGCTTCAAGCCATGATACCGTTTTAAACTTACCTCCTTCTTCCCTTATCATAGGTGTGTCAAGCCTTTGATATTTCAGCCCATCATATGAGAATCTGGTTTTGTCAGAAATCCATTCTTCATTGATATCTTCGTTTAGTCTCGGCAAAACTCTCATTACTTCGCTACCTCTTGAGTCAACTCTAATATTTGAGCCCACTGCATCCATCACATCTATAGTTTCTGTATTGCGAAGCTCCCAGCTTCTTGCTTTAAATTCGTATGGCTTTGATGTTAGTGCACCGACGGGACAAAGATCTATAATGTTTCCAGATAACTCTGACGTTATGGATTTCTCGATGCATGTAGAAATTTCCATATGCTCACCTCTACCAAGCGCTCCAAACTCTTGCGTCCCTGCAACATCTTCTAAAAATCTGATGCACCTAGTGCAATGTATGCACCTTGTCATATGTGTAGTGATCAATGGACCTATGTTTTTATCTTTTACGACTCTCTTACATTCATTATATCTACTAACGCCTCTTCCGTATTTTATGGCTTGATCTTGAAGATCACACTCTCCACCTTGATCACATATTGGACAATCTAGTGGATGATTTATGAGTAAAAACTCCATTACACCTTCTCTAGCTTTCTTTACAAGTGGTGTGTTTGTGTGCACAACCATCCCATCTGATACAGGATGAGCACAGCTGGCCACAGGCTTTAGAGACTTTTCAACCTCAACAAGGCACATTCTACAATTCCCTGCTATTGCCAGTCTTTCGTGGTAACAAAATCTTGGAATCTCTATACCAAGCATTTCACATGCTTGAATAACAGTAGTCCCATTCTCTACTTCTATATCTACACCATCCACCACAATCTTTGGCATTGGCCGAATTCTCCTTGTTAAATTAGTATTTTATCAAAATCCCGCTTGAGTAAAAATTGATAATGCAGCAATACAAGGACATAACCTTCAAAATAAAACCGGTTATCAGCGCATTTCAAAAACATAAATCACAAGAAGGAAAGTATTTATATTGCTAATAATATATAATGTGTCCCTTAAGTGCAGCTAAATTTTATATTAAACCAAAGTATATAGCTATAAAGCTGCACTTAAATAAAAAGTTGCCTGCGTCATAACTCTAAGAAGCCCAAGGATTTATCTTGGCCTGCAAGTAATTATGATGCACCGAAAATCCAGCAGAAAAAGTGGCAAAATCGCCAAAAACCTTATGGATTTTATTAAGTAGTATTTGCAAGTATTAGAAATTATATATCCGAAAATTAGTGCGTGGCCTTCTTAAGCTAATTTTTGTACATTTAACTTTCCGCAAAAATTTATTTGCGTAGCAAATCGATTTTTGACGGATAGACACATTAAGACATATCAGAAATTTGCCTACAGAGAGCATAAACCAATATATCAAATTCTTCCAATGTTTTAAATGATAGTGTGATTGAGCCAGAAGAACCACTCAACTTTATCTCAGTCTTGCAACCAAGATTATTGGACATTTTCTCCTCCAGTGATAGTAAATCTAGATCTTTTTCTTCAGGAGCGCTTCCAATATTCTCAGGAGATTTAATACGAGTCACAGTTATAGAATCTTCCTTAACTCTTTTTGCTCTTGCAAGTTGCTCGGTCTCCCGCACGTTAAGTCCACGGTCTATAACCTGCTTTGCGAATTCTACTGGCTCATCGCTTGTGAATATAGCTTTTGCATGCCCGACAGAAATCTTATTTTGATCGACCCATCCTTGCACTTCTTGAGGAAGCCTTAGTAGTCTTATCATATTTGCTATATGACTTCTGCTTTTGTTCAGCTTCTCTGCAAGCAGATCTTGTGTATAACCAAATTGATCTATTAATTGCTGATATGCTTTTGCTTCTTCAATTGGAGTTAAATCTTCTCTCTGTATATTTTCAAGAATCGCAATCTGCAAAAGCATAAGATCGGAGCAATTCTTAAAAATCACAGGTATTGTCCTGAGACCCGCAATAATAGAAGCTCTCCATCTTCTCTCGCCGGAAATTATGCAATATCTCTTATTTTTGCCTTTAGCAACCAAAATAGGCTGAAGCACTCCATATTCTTTGATAGAATCGCTCAACTCCTGAAGTTCATCACTTGTCATAGTACCCCTCGGCTGGTATGGATTAACCTCCACATCATCTATAGAGATGTATATCATGTGCTCATGATTTCTTTCATCTAACTGCAGCAGTGATGCTGCATCTGTAGAAATCAATGCTGATAATCCCTTACCAAGGACTTTACGTTCAGTTGTCATTATAGTAAATTATTTTTAATATCTACATGCATACTAAATCATACTTCAAAATTGGCGCCTTTTAAAGATCGCTTGTTATAGGCGCTGCCCGGCATGCTTGTATTGATTATACAAGCCACCTTAGTTCTTCCTAGCTCTTTTTGAAGTCTAACTTCGTATGTGCGTAAGTTAAATACCAATTCTTCTCTTCTCAAGAGAGGCAATACAAAAAGAGAAGAAATCAAAATATGTTGAAAAACCATCAGATCTTTTTGATGATCTCCTTTCAGGGCTGCAGTGCTTACCTAAGCTACATGCTAGTTAATTAATAAGAATTTTTAGCTAAAAATTCTTTTGCAAGCATCATGTAAGCTATGGAACCAAGACATACAACATCATACAAAATTGCTGGCTTTCCATGCGAAGGAGCTTCAGACAATTTGACGTTTCTTGGTATAACGGTATCATACACTAGTTTTTTCAATTCTTCTCTTACTTCTTCTGCGACTTGTTGAGATAACCTATTTCGCTTATCACTCATTGTTAGCAAAACACCCTCTATATAAAGGTCACGATTTACTGCCGATTTTATAAGTTGCACAGTATTAAGTAGATGTGCAAGCCCTTCAAGCGCAAGAAACTCACATTGCAAAGGAATAAGTACAGAATGCGCAGCAGCCAAGGCATTCATTGTCAGAAGTCCAAGAGAGGGGCAGCAATCTATAAATATATAGTCGTAATCTGCATTCATATGCTGTAGCCTTGATTTTAGCAAAAACTCTCTTCCATCAAGATCAGCAGTTTCAGACTCTATGGCAGCAAGGTCGACAGTCGTTGGAATAATATCAAGGTTAGGAATTTGAGTTTTTACTATTGAAGATTCTACTGCAAGTCCATGCGACAATAATTTATATACATCATTCTCTCTTTGCTGGTTTGATAGACCAACGCTTGTACTAGCGTTGCCCTGTGGATCAAAATCTATGAGTAATATAGGACTTCCAACCGCCGCAAGCGCAGTGGACAAATTAACAGCAGTAGTGGTTTTACCCACTCCACCTTTTTGATTAGCAATAGCGATGATCTTAGAGCGCGTCATGTCTATTTTTCTGCAGATTAGAAATCGATATAATACTAGAATTCGGCTTATGAATATTATTATAATTTTCGAGATCAAAATGCCAATCTCTCATAAGGCTACTCACTTCTTTCTGCCAATCCTTTCCTTTATGTAGCAGATAATTAGTATTTTGCCCAGCAATGTGTTGTGTATAATCAAGCAACATCACAGCATCACAAAATGCTCTTGATACTATCACATCAAACACACTGCTTTTTGCATACCTAACGTCTCCACAGACCACTTGCGCATTAATTTCAAGCATTCCCTTAACTTCTAATAAAAACGCAGCCTTCTTGCTATTTTTCTCAAATAATACGCAATTATAGCCAAGTATTGCAAGTATCATTCCTGGAAACCCACCTCCGCTTCCTATATCTGCTATACTAACATGCTTATTTTGAATAAATCTGCTCAAAAGTGCAGAATCTAATATATGTGGAATTAGATCTTCATACGTTAAGACAGAGCGGGAGACAAGATTTATTTTTTTATTCCAGAGCAGCAGTAGTTCAGAATATTTCTGCAGTAACTCTAATTCTCTTGCAACAAAATAATAATTTAAACTTTCTTGCATATTAATAAAACATAAAACAAAGTACTTTTAATGCAGCTTATACTCAATCTCATAAATAACAGAACATCTTAGCTTCTAGTACAGCTAAACTCAAATCTCATCTTAAATTTTCTAAAAAATACGCAGGAAATATATGCTGTTATTTATGGGATTAGGTATAATTTTATATGGAAAAAATAAATAACCCACTAGCCAGCAGCTATAATTTGATAATCAAACAATAAAACAAAATGTCAAAGTTATCATAGATAATTATTTCTAGGTAATAATGTTAAATTACTTTAATTTGAAAATAGCTGTTTATATCTTGGTATAATACAGCTTGTTAACCAAGTCACTTTCGCAGACCTTTTTGGCATGATTTGCAAGTATTACTCTGTCAATTTCTTTGCAAATATATATAATATTTGACTCAGAAATTAACTTGTGTCCTAAAAAAATCCTAGCGCATGCATTTATGACGGCAGCGTCATACTTTTAGCAGAGGTTGCAACATATCTACTCTGCAAAAATCGTTGAATTGTATATTTCGAAAACTTTAGGAAGATCACTCCTGACTCAATTTTCTCACATATTTAAACAAGTTGCTAATTATAAAATAATTAGCATAACTAGTAACTCTCGTTAAGTTAATTCATTTACCAAGCAAAGCCATCAAATCTGACCATTCACGTTTAGATATACCGCTTTCTTCTTGAGCAACAGCCTTACCATTAATCATCGCTTTTATCACATTTAACGCAGCTTCCGATATGTGAGCCCCACCGAGCTTATAATTGCTGAAAGCTTCGTGTGTGTAGGGCACCCATTTCTTCACAAGTTCTTCTAGTATTACACCCGCATATTCTCTAATCTCAAACTGCGCATGCGAATCTGCACGTAACTTCAAGAAATGTAAAAGATTATGTAAATCTATCTTCCAATACCACTGTGTATAATAATTTAGTGATAGATTCATCCTTGCAAGTTCTCTAGTAAGCCCATCTCTTCCTTGATCTATAACTTCACCAGTTGCGTCATCCATATTCAGCATTCGCATATAATTGCGATATAGCATGCTTGCATCATGTTTTAGAAGCTCTAGCACTTCATTTGCTTCGTGATCAGAGATCAATGCATCGCGTCCCTGTTTATTTAATGAAGATTGTTTTGCTAAATGTTCACGCTTCGGAATATAAAACTCTCTATCTAAAACAGAATAACGCGCTGAATATTCATTCACACTTGCAGTTCTATGTCTAATCCACTGACGTGCTATAAATATAGGAAGCTTTATGTGCAATTTTATCTCACACATCTCAAATGGCGTGGTGTGAGAATGCCTCATCAGATAATTTATTAAGCCTCTATCTTCATTTGCTCTTTTTGTACCACGGCCGTAAGAGACACGTGCAGCTTGTACTATAGCGGCATCATCTCCCATATAGTCTATAAGCCTTACAAATCCATGATCTAGCACAGGCAAAGTTTTCTGCAACATTTCCTCTAGTGCTGGTACTGTAGGACGCAACGTCTTATAAGACTCCCCTTGCAATTCTTCTGACATGAAATTTAATTAGATTAAATATGAAACTCTAAAACAGAAAAATCATGATGAAAATAGCTTTCATAACTTACTGCAGAGAGACAAAACAAATAGAAATTTTTGAGAATGTTAGCGCAAGTCAAAAACTTTTCCAATAATTAAATACAGAATCAGTATGTAAAATTAAATATTCAAGATATTACCTGTATTATAAGCGCTGCCTGTAAAGTCACTTGCGCAGACTCCTTTGGCCTGATTTTCCATATAATACCAACTCCCCAAATAACAGAACACTTTAGCTTCGTCCTTTTCTTGAAAATTTAAGCGCGCGCATGGCAGCTGTGCTTCTAGTGCAGCTAAACTCCCAATCTCATCTTAAGTTTTCTAAAAAATACGCAGCAAATATATGCTATTATTTATGGGATTTGGTATTACTTCGTTAATTTCTTCGCAAATATATAAAAGTATTTTATTCAGAAATTAACTTTGCACTCTAAAAAATCATGCTCTTACAATACTCGCGCGTGCACTCACTTGAGCGCAGCGCATAATTCAACACATGAGCAAGCAAAAATACTCGCCTGTACTACCAGGCAATCTTTTTATCATGATTAATCTTGAAAAATTCCCACATGCTTTTCAGACAAAATATAACCAGCTATATTCTTTAATATCAGGTACACACATCAATATATATACTCATCATACTTTTCAAAATTGACGCTTTTTGTGAGAATGCTCCTTATATATTTCGTTGTACATGCGTGTATATTCTTCTAGCTCTTTTTGAAGTCTAATACCAACTCTTCACTTACCTTGTGTATACAGCAGCTTTTTCTTATTAACTAATTATTTTTGCTGTAGATACTACTCTTCGTATAATACAACTATAAATACAATAGTTTATTTATTGTCATTCTTATCGTTTGTTATCTCACTCCAAAAATTCTTTACCTTACTAAACAAACCTTCATCTTCGGACTGTTCATTTTTGTATTCATTATCAAATTCTTTCAGCAATTCCTTTTGGCGAGCTGTCAAATTTGAAGGAACTTCCACTTTAACACGCACAAACATATTGCCAAATTTATTTGATTTTAAAATTGGCATGCCCTTTCCAGTCACTTTCAACTGCGTATCAAACTGCGTTCCTTGTGGCACAGCGACTTTAACCAAAGAACCATCCAAACACTTTACTTGAATTGCACCACCAAGCGCTGCGGTAGTCATTTTTATACTCACAGTACAATAAAGATCATCTTTTCTTCTCTCAAAAATAGGATGCTGTAATATATTAATAAATATATATAAGTCACCTGCGGCTCCGCCACGCACTCCACATTCGCCCTCTCCAGTAACTCTGATCTTTATGCCATCTTCGACACCAGCTGTGATATTCACAGTAATCTTCTTCTCATTTTCAACTCTACCTTGGCCGTGACAGCTTCTACACGGATTTTTAATTACAATACCTGCTCCTCCACACGTTGAACAAGTTCTTTCAACCATGAAAAATCCTTGTTGTGAAACTGTTACACCTTTTCCTCCGCATGCTAAACACGACATGTTTTCATTATTTTTGTCAGCGCTGCCGCTGCCTGTACAGCTCTCGCAACGTACTGCAGTCTTATACTTAATATCGTATTTCTTACCAGAGCAAGCTTCTTCAAGAGTCATAGATAGATTATATCTCAGATCTGAGCCACGTACCTTAGTTTTTCTCTTATTGCCAGATCCTCTTGGGCCTCCACCAAAATCCTGAAAAATTCCATTAAATATGTCTGCAAAATCTGAGAAGTCGTGTGAAAACTCAGCTCCAGACTGTCCTTGCATGCCATCAAACGCAGCAGAGCCATATCTATCGTAAGCAGCTCTTTTATTCTCATCTTTTAATATATCATATGCTGCTGTTAGCTCTTTAAACTTTTTTTCAGCTTCTGGGTTCCCATGATTACGATCTGGGTGATACTGCATTGCAAGCTTTCTATAAGCTTTTTTAATCTCATCGGCAGATGCATTTCTACTGACTCCAAGTAGAGCATAATAATCTTGTTGCACAGGTTCTCCCTAATTTTAATCCTGTTAATTTTTCAAACCTGCAACCAGCAATATGCTAATAAAAGGTTGCAAGCAAAAGCTTCTTAATACGCAAAACCACCACCCACTTTACCATATAAAAAGTACAATATCTTGCTTCAGACGCACCACAGAACTACGTCTTACCATGTGTCACATGTGGTTTCGCAGCATTATATATTCCTCATACTTTTCAAAATTGGCGCATTTAAAAAGCTCTTTATGTATTTTATATACACATGCGCCACAATTCTTCATAGCTCTTTTTGAAGGCTAACTTTATATATACATAATCAAATACCAACTCTTTATTTATCTGCAGTATATAAGTGAAATTACACTGCTTTAGATAGTGCAAAAAGTGAAAAATTCAATGGCGCATCAAGATAAAATATATCTTTCTATTAAATATCTTGCTTATATAATGCCAACTCTTCATTTACCTGCGGTATATACATGATTATCTTGAAGGTGTGAAGTACCATATTCTTGCTTGTAATATCTACACTCGCGAAATTTGCAACAAAACTCTATTCCATTGAATTTTTGGCATATCAAGATAAAAATTTGAGATCTAGCAGTGATTTGTTAATATATGTTTAATATATTTAATGCAACAATGGTGCTCAAACCTATTTCTACAAAGGCTTATCAAGCAAAGTTATCATGAAGAATAAAAAATTATCGTATTAATCATCAAAAGAATATATTATTGATATCTGAAGCCTGAATTTTAGGACTCCTTACATTTATGACATTAATATTCACATTTTATTTGTAGACTTCGCTGTGAGTTTATCGCATAATCATCTCCCGCAAGGTTGTCATCAAAAAATGGAGGACGATGAGGGTGTATAATTATATTTTACGTTTTATTTATATTACGATATTCCATTCTATTTTGTGCTTTTATACTACTTGTTACGCATCAGAAAATGTAGCTGTAGGCAATAATAACTCTTTAAAAAGCCAATTGCAGCAGAATTCTACTGTAGTAGATCTAAATAATGCTATATATAGCACTCCTGTAGTTAATCAGGCTCAGAACATTGAGCCACAAGATCACAATCACTGTGTTAGTGCTATTTCTATATATGAAAAAAAGTATGGCTTACCTAGAGGTTTGCTTCAGTCTATTGCTCTAGTTGAATCAGGTTTATGGAGCAAAAGTAAGAAAAAGCTGTTGCCACATCCTTGGTCTCTAAATATAAACGGTAAAAGCTATTACTTTAAAACACAAGCAGAAGCTTTAGCGTTCTTTAAGTCTTCTCTTGCACGTGGAATTGAGAATATAGATGTAGGATGTGGTCAGGTGAATTGGCGTATACATGGCAAGTACCATTTCAAGAAACCTGAAAATGCTCTTAATCCAACTTATAATATAGCTTATGCTGCTTATTTTTTGTCAAAAAACTTTGCAGAAACTAGAAGCTGGAGAGGAGCAATAGCAATGTATCATTCCAGAAGCAAGGAAAAAGGTGAAGAATACTATGCAAAAGTAAAGAATGCATGGCAAACAGTCAATAAATCTGCTCCGAACGTGCTTTATGCTACACATTCTAATCCTAAAACTCCTATGTTGAATGGCTCTAGGATGCATCATAAGCTGCTTGTACAAAATACACAAATGCTTGATAAAAAAACAAAGTCTAGCGCTAGTGTAAGCGTTGATTCAAGCGATGCACTATCAGACAATATTATAGTTTTTGCTCGTAGTGGTGTAAATTAATCTGAAAGGCCAGCAGTAATTCAGTAGATCTCTATCAAATTTTGATTGATGAATTCACAATAAATTATGCTTTTATTTACACAAACATGTCAGTTTAAGTGAGGCTATGTTTATGGGTACTTTTTAGCATAATATGCTTGCTTATGTTCTAGAATATGGAGAAAGAGGAGTATGTGTCTCTTTCTTAGCTCAAAATTATTTATTTTTAATTACCAAACTTTGCATTTAATAAATCATTTAACAGTCAGTTGAAAAGAGCAGGGAGCTTTATGTTTAAGGTCAAGTAAAAGATTTTTGACATTAAAAACCCGAATTATGTATTAGTAATACGATTTTTGATATTGGTTATACATTCTTTATGTCTCTAAGTTCTGAGCCGGAAATTACTTAGAGTACTTCCTCAAAATGGTGAGATCTCAAAAATCAAAAAGGTAAATTTTCTCTTAACACACATAATATAGCCATAGGATTCCGCTTCTAGTCGTTTAATTTTGATTTAAACATCTGTGAAATATCATTGACTCATCATTATTTAGAATTAAAGTTGCGTGCTTTGACTCTAATGTAATGATATAGGTTGTATGAAAAATTTTTTGCTTGTCTCGTGTGCAGCACTCGCTACTCTTCTCGCAGGAACTGCTCACGCTGCAGATAATAAAGATGGTCATGATAAATTTAAGCAATTTTATGTAAAAGCAAACGGTGGTATTATAAAAGCTAATCTAGCTCTAAATTTTGAAGATCCAAATAATTCGAGCACGCATAACAGTATATCATTTGATACAAATAATGGATTTGCAGGCAGACTATCCGCTGGTTATCATTTTTACAAGCGCTTTGCTGCAGAGCTTGATTTTGGTGTAAGTCATGTTCAAGATAACGGAGAACAACAAAACTATAAAGTTGTTGCATATGATATATTTGCAAATTGCTGCTATAATTTCTCAATCGACCCTCAGTTTTCTCCGTATATCAAGGCAGGTCTTGGTTATACACATGCAACTTTATCTGAACCTGGTAGTTCAGATTATGCTATAAAAATGAATGCACCTACAGTAGCAGTTGGCATTGGAGTAACATATACTTTCTTAGGTGTATTTATGGATATTAATTACACGTTTTTCAAGTATTTAAGCGCTCAACTAAAATTTGGGTCAGACTTAGATCAAGATTTAGTACAAAATTTCAACACTTCCCACGGCAAGGCAAGTTACTATGCAAATCTTTTAACCTTAGGAATAGGATTCCGCTTCTAGTACTCTAAAAAATTAACAGCGCAAGTGCTAGAAAGTCCATCTGCTCATAAAGATCTTATGAACTTCCTAGTCGTTGCGTCATAACTCTAAGGAACATAGGATTTATCTTGATTGCAAGCAATTATGGCGTACATAAATCCAGCAGGAAAAGTGACAAAATTGCCAAAAACCTTATGGATTTTGTTAAGTAGTGTTTGCTAGGTACAGGACAAATTATATATCCGAAAATTAGCGCAGGGACGATCCCAAGCTAATTTTTGTACATATTATCTGCAAACCACAATTCTATTAAACTACTTAGCTAGAGGATGTTTTGTAAAAACTATTTCTGCCGCTCTATTGCTGGTAATTTTTGTATATATCTGTGTAGAGGATATATCAGAGTGACCCATCAGCTCTTGTAAAATCCTAAGATTTGCTCCATTTTCTAACATGTGTGTGGCGAACGAATGTCTTATCTTATGTGGAGACACAAGATGTAGTGGAACCCCAGATTGTATCGCTAAGCTTTTTAATATCTGACCAAACCTCTGCCTGGTAATATGAGATATATTGCCTTTTTTATCAATAGATGGAAAAAGCCAATCTGTTTTTTGCTTATTTTTTATGAACACAGACCTAATTTCTAAATATTTGTCTAGTATATCGACCGCTTCCAGGTTTAGAAGTACTATACGCTCTTTGCCACCCTTTCCTTTAATTATTATATGTCTTGCAACTTCTCTACTCTTTAAATCTCTTTCAATTACCTGCATTTTAAGAGTTACAAGCTCAGATATCCTCATTCCAGTTGCATATAACATCTCAAGCATAGCAGACGTTCTAATACCTTCATTAGATGTATCTTTACTTGCAGCCTCTATTAATAGAAAAACATTATCTTGAGATAATGCTTTAGGAAGAGAACTAGATATCTTAGGATTTTTTATTGATATGATAGGGTTATGATCACACCTCTTTTCACTAACTAAAAAGTCGAATATCTGTCTTGCTACAGAAAGCTTTCTTGCCAATGTCCTTGTGCTAAGATTTTTCACCTGAAGATATGAAAAATATTCTATAACATCAGACCTAGAAGCATACGCAATTGAGATATTGCGGAAATTCATATATGCAACTAATTCCAGAGCATCATTTTGATAAGCAAGTAGCGTATTATCAGACGCCGCTCTTTCAGCAGCTAACATCTCTATGAACTGTTCTACATATAATGTATCATAACATAACATGAGCTAGTTGAAACCTTTCCGCGAAGCACATTACTACATATGACACTGCTCACTAAATCAGTATGCAGGTCTTGTTTGTCTCATTTTCCATATTTATAGTCAAGGAAGTTAAAAGTGTTATAGAGTGTGTATATTCTAAAGATTTATATTCATATGGATTTCAAGCAAATGTGAGCTATAACACGCAATCATATTCTACAGATATCCAAATTATTGTTTTGCACCTTTAATAGTCCATCCGTCATAACTCGAAGGAGTGCAGTATTTATCTTGGCCTGCAAGCAACTATGGCGCACTGAAAATCCAGCAGAAAAAATGGCAAAATTGCCAAAAACCTTATGGATTTTGTCGGTAATGCCTAAAGTAGTATTTGCTAGGTACAGGACAAATTATATATCCGAAAATTAGCGCAGGGCCGATCCCAAGCTAATTTTTGTACATTTAATTTTCCGCAAAAATTGATTTGCTACGCAAATCAATTTTTGACGGACAGACTTAATACCTGCTTAAAAAGCGCTTGTGAAAAAGCAAGGCTTTTTTCACAGAGTCAGTACTTACTGGGCAGTGCTTTTGCTATTTTGACTAACAGTCCTTAAGCAAAATCCTTCAACCTTAAAAGCAGCAGTATAAAGCTTTGGAAGCCTGCGCACTTATGACAACATGCTTCCAAATTTTGGACGCAAAACAACTTCCAAAGTACGCAGTGCAGTCAATACCTTTACTGCAGCATCTGCAACTCAGGCGTCCGTGCATGCACGTAAAATTAGTCTCTCACAACCGTGATAGCAACACGATTCTGTGCCCAAGCTTCTTCGTTACTACCTTGAACCACTGGCCTTTCTTTACCATAGCTTACAGTGCTGAGTCTTTGACAATCTACACCAAGCTCTTTTAGGTACTTTTTAGCGCTATTTGCACGACGCTCACCAAGTGCAAGATTGTATTCTCTTGTTCCTCTTTCATCTGCATGTCCTTCGATTGTTGCAGTCACACTAGGATTTTCTTTGAAGAAACGTGCTTGTCTTCTTAGTGTATCTTGCTGTACTTGATCTAAGCTAGACTTATCAAATGAAAAGAATACCCTATCTCCGGCTTTTGCATTAAACTCATCTTGTAAAGTTGTTTGCATAGCAGTTCCCGGGCTATCAACATTTGCGCTATCAGATACAGTCTTCTTCCCACCGCAAGCTGTCAATGCTACTAGAGAGCAAGTGGTTAATAAAAATTTTGTAGCAATTTTCATAAAATTAACTCCTGAAGTAATATAAAATAGTTACGCATCACCATAGATTTTACCATTACATTTTTTTTGTATAATGGTCAAACATTTTGAGTTTCTAAGCTGGGAATCATGCAAGCCATTTAACCAAAATCAACAAGCTTTCAGCTTTCATTTTGCAACTTATGAATAGGTAGCCCTCAAAATCTTACAACACCGCGTTAGAGCAACAATAAAAGCGGTTAAAACTAGTGCGTTTCGATATATACATTAGAGCGCAATACTTACAAGCAAAAGCCGTATTTCATACTAAATAAAGTATGCAAACTCTACATCCATAACATTTTGCCTGCAAAATAGTGTACTTACACTCACTTTAATACATACCGAAACACACAAAACAAAGAACCATGATATTTTGATATGCTCCAGCTTATTAGGATACAACAAAGATATTAGAAGATCTAACTTATTTTGCTATGACTTACTATAATTAACATTTACCATTAGCCATATGTTTTGACATAGTATACTCGCTATATTCCAAAAATTAGCGCCTCTAAAAAAGACCACTTGTTATGTATTGTATACACCCCCATGCGCCCCAAGTTCTTCCTCGCTCTTTTTGAAGTCTAGCTTCATTATGCACGCAAGTTAAATACCAACTCTTCATTTACACTGCGGTATACACTCTATAGCAACACTCTACACTTATATAACTGGTGGATATCCATTAATGGTAATTACAAAGGAAATCAAAACAAGCCAAACAAAAGTTAGCGGAAGAAAAACTTTCCAGCCAAGCCTCATCAACTGATCGTAGCGATACCTCGGCAGTGCAGCTCTAACCCATATGAAAATAAATAAACAGAAACAAATTTTCAATACTAACCAAAGCGGACCAGATATGAAACTCAGCCAATCAAAACCGAATGGAGGAAGCCATCCACCCATAAAAAAGATTGCGGTAATAGCGCTCATTAGTATCATGTTCGCATATTCTCCTAGAAAGAAAAGAGCAAATGCCATAGAGGAATATTCAACATGATAACCAGCAACAAGTTCTGCTTCCGCCTCTGGCATGTCAAACGGATGTCTATTAGTTTCAGCAAGTACTGAAATGAAAAATATTACAGATACAGGTAATAAAAGCAAATCTAGATAAAACGGCGCATTGGACTTTATTATGACGACTTCTCTAAGATTCAAAGACTGTGTTACAAGTAGAACACAAACTACACAACAACCCATTGCAAGTTCATAAGAAATCATCTGAGCTGCTGATCTCATTGCACCAAGGAAAGCATATTGTGAATTACTTGCCCAACCAGCTATTATAATGCCATATACACCAAGCGAAGATGTCGCCAACAAATATATTACACCAATGTTAATATCTGCTATTACAAAATCTCCTATTGGAATAACAGCCCATCCTATCATTGCTATGCTAAATGTAATTATTGGAGCAAGTAAAAACAAGATTTTATCTGCATTTCTTGGAATAAGCTGTTCCTTAAACATTAGCTTTAAAGCATCAGCCAATGGCTGCAGAAGACCAAATGGCCCAACTATATTAGGACCCAACCTTAATTGCATCCACCCTATTATTTTACGCTCCGCATACGTCAAATAAGCAACGCTTATAATGAGTGGTACAAGCAAGATAACTATATTCTTTAAATTTGGGACAATCAACTGATATAAGACTTCCATATCTTTCCAAAAAACATGAGAAAAAGGATAAACTATACGCTGTAGAATACAACTGACATCCTATATTATCAAGTAACAAAAAAGCTTTATTATGCTTTCATATATAAGTCAGTACTCGCTGTTTTCTAGATATTGATTGAGTGTTTTTATAAGTAAACAACTATGCAAACTTTGTAAGGAGGAATAAGGACTGCTCACCAAGTTATTGTGTAGGCTTCTTTGGCTTAATTCTCCATATTACTTTGTTAATTTCTTTGCAAATATGTGACTTCTGAGAAATGAAGAATTGTTATTTATCAGAGTATAGTCTGTCCGTCAAAAATCGATTTGCTGCGCACATAAATTTTTGCAGGAAGTTAAATATACAAAAATGAGCTTGGCATAATTTTCAGATATATAATCTGTCAGGTATTTGCAAAAATACTACTTAACCCCAGTTCGACTTAAGGAGTTTGTGTATCGCATTCAGAAAGGAAGCTCTAGATTGCCTCTAACACTACAATATTCTGGGAATATGTTGTGATGCCTTTACTAGCTCACCACTAAAACGAATTCCTCAAAGCCTCGTTTTTAACAGCGCATGAAAGCAAAGGGAAGGCCTTTGTCAGCATTAAGCGATACTCTTTACTTTGAGCATCAAAATTTAACTCTTATATCGAGCTGGGGTTACACTTAACAAAATCCACAAGGTTTTTGGCAATTTTGCCACTTCTTCTGCAGGACTTTCGATGCATAATAATTGCTTGCAACCACCATAAACCCTCAGCTTCTTAGAGTTATGACGCAAGGCGACTTTATAAAGACTAGCAAGACGCTCTATTAAAGGCGCAACTTTTTATTTACTTTCACAATAATCTCACCGCTAATATCCACCTAAAAGCAAGTGCTGGCTCCTTACCTTCAAAACCAGCACTAAAATAGAACTCTCAACAAGCCTTCTTCTCTATATAATTTAAGGCGTAACACTACTTAAGGCCACTTATAACTATGCCAAAACTCTCAGCAAGACGCTCTATAGAACGCAACTTCTTATTGGCTTTCATTACAATCTCATCACTGATATTCATTTCAGCAGCATAACTTCTAACCTTCAAAGCCAGATTTAAAGCAGAGCTTTCAAGAAGCTTCATTTTCTCTCTTACATTCTCCGCAATTTCATGAGCAGATTTCTCAGCATTTAACACATATGACCTTGCCCCGTCTGCGATACGCTGAGCAGCAGCTTCAATGAATTTGAGATTAGCTTGGAGCCTGCTCATCGCACGACTTTGCGCTTCCTTCTCTTTTGCCTCTATTCTCGCAACAGGTGTCTTGATTAGATCCCAAGCAAGACCAAGTTTTGACATAGCATATATTATCCACTTATGCGCATCAAATTGATACCACTTCCATCCATTCCTATAATCCCTTGCAAATGCATGGTGGAAATTATGCCAATTTTCACCGAGCAGCAGGAAAAACATCCACCAAATATCTCCAGCTGTTCCATCAGTATATTTTCTAGCTCCAAGGTAGTGACAAAGTGAGTTGACACAAAAGGTCATATGTTGTTGAAATGCTCTACCAAGACCTAAGAAAATGTAAGCAGCAATAGCACCCTGCAAACTAAACGTCAGCAAATAACCAAGCAGTAGCGGCACCACAACATTCATGAAAATAGCGAGCTTATAATAATGCCTAAGCTGCCAAAGCAATGGACTACCAGGCTTTCCTAACTTCCTCATTGTCATAGTATCTATATGAAAGTCACTACGTATTAGCATCCAGCCCATATGAGACCATAAGAAACCAAGCCATCTATTTTTATATTTTAATGGAGAATGTGGATCAAGCTCTGTATCAGTATACGCATGATGCCTCTGATGATCAGAAGCCCATATCAAAGCAGGACCTTGAAGCACACCAGCTGTAAAAAGTGCTAAGCACCATTCAACCAATTTGCTTGTTTTAAAAGCTCCATGTGCCCAGAGTCTATGCAGCCCAACACCAACAGATATATTCGTGCAGTAATGCCCCATCAGCAACATAGAAAGTTCAAATATCCCAAATTGACGATTTCTTAAATACACAAATGCCATGGAAGCAAGAATAATTGGATAGACTATTAAAATGAACGCAACAAGCCAATTAATGCGTACAGCTACGCCAGATCCAGCATACTTCATAAGGATAAACCTCCTTTAGATCAAAATATATTATGACCAACTAATCAAAATTAGTGGTGCACAGCTACACCGTTTTCAACCGGAACTAAAGCTAGTATGTAGGTCTTTGTTGATTAATTTTCCGTATCAACTTAAGCACTTTGTTATCAGTATTATATACTTCCTACACAGTATACAAGCGACTTCTGAAAATTGCACGCATCAAGACCACTCTTTTATCTTCATCAGCAGAGTTTACAACACGAGCTAGCAGTTATACAAGAAGCAGATGCAGAAAACCATGGTTTAAGAACACTACACTAAAGCAATGTAAGACTACACCACGCAAACACACGACGAAATTATAATAGAACAACAACTGTTTTTCAAACACCTGCAAAACACATGAAACAACAGAACAAAAATTTTCAAAGCTTCACTGCATCCTGTCTACCATATTTAGAAGAATGCGTCAAACTACAAAATCGATATGATAAAGCAAGCAAACATATAGCAAGCGAAACTGCAGAGTAGATAATATGCCAAACAACCATAGAAATTCCCAAAAATACTCCTTGTTTCGCATCGCATATTACAATGCCAACATTCTCAATAATATTCTTTATGTCTAGTAATGAACGTGCGTCGCTAAAATCACTGATGCACTTAGACTTATATGATATCAATCCGCTCTCAACGCAAAAATGAAATATTGAGATTGAAAAGCCAGAAAAAATTACAACGGTACAAATTACAACATACCAAGAATATAGAAAATGCCACCTACTGTGCATAAGCATAGCAAAAAGTGTCAGAAACATTAATAGATAATAAGGAATTCTTTGATATATGCACAAATTACACGGCATCATCCCACCGAAAAATTCTATTGTATATGCAATGATTAGCGCTACAGCACTTATTGTCAGAGCTATAAAATAAAAGTGTCGATAAAGAAGTTCTCGGTAAATAACCTTTTTATTATTCATGATACAACCATATTGTTAAAATCTAAACCTATGATACAAATACTATTAATTAGTAATCATATATATGTAATGATATTGCAAATTTTAGAAGACCACACACATATAGAGTATAAAATTATAGAACAATTAAGCTCTCTAAATTTAGCTGCAGCCTTACAACTTTTCTATATACAGCAATTAACGACGTTACTTAGCAAATTGTTTGCGCTACTTAGAACGAAGCGCGCTTATACGCTTTGCGATAAGATATTTTCAATGGCTTCAAGAACTCCCACCATCCTAGAGGAATTCTGTCCCTCTACCATAATACGGATCAATTTCTCAGTCCCAGAAGGACGAACTATGATTCTAACATCTGAACTATCATTTTGAATCTTACTTAACTTCTCTACAATTTCCTTATCTTCAAGCGGACTGGATCCCAAAAAACCTATATCTTTTCTTATCTGAGGACGTAATTTAAAAATATCACTTATGTAGCTTGCTTTGCAATTTTTTTCAATCAGAAGTGTGAGGATCTGAAGTGCAGCAAGTATTCCATCTCCAGTTGTACTATGATCGCTAAATACTATGTGACCAGATTGTTCAGCTCCAAAATTGCAACCTGAATTTTTCATCATCTCTGAAACATGTTTGTCTCCTACTTTACAGCGATATACAGAAATTCCATTCTGAGCAAGAAATTCGTCGAGTGCACTGTTTGAAATATGAGTAACAACAATACTGCTTCCACTTAATAGCGCTCTTTCCTTTAGAGATAACGCAATCGCTGCAATCACATGATCGACATGTACAACTTGCCCAAGCTCATCGCATATAATCACTCTATCTGCATCACCATCTAATGCTATCCCTATATCAGCGCGAGTCTCTATAACTTTAGCAGAGAGCAAGGCCGTATGAACAGCTCCGCAGCCCTCATTTATATTAAAACCATTTGGCTCACATCCGATAGAGATAACTTCAGCGCCAAGCTCCCAAAGTATAGTAGGAGCAAGTCTATAAGCTCCTCCATTTGCACAATCCAAAACTATGCGCATGCCGTTTAAAGTCTTATCTTTTGGAAAAGAATTTTTTACATGTTCAACATACCTGCCAGGCGCATCATCAAGACGTTTAGCTCTACCTAATTTTTCTGGCAGCGCAAGGTGTTCTTCAAAGTCATTACAAATGATTAGCTGCTGCAGCTTATCCTCACAATGTTCTCCAAGCTTATAACCATCATTACCAAATAATTTGAGTCCATTATCATAGTAAGGATTGTGTGAAGCTGAAATCATAATGCCAAAGTCTGCTCTTAGTGACTTTATTAACATTGGTACTGCAGGAGTTGGCATCGGACCGACTAAAGTAACGTCAACACCCACTGAGATTAGACCTGCTGTTACTGCTGGCTCTATTAAATAACCTGAAAGTCTAGTGTCTTTTGCTATTAATGCACGATTTCTATAACCAGCACGATGTAGGTAAACACCGGCAGCCATGCCAAACTTGAGTGCAACCTCAGCTGTCATAGGATACTGATTTACTTTTCCTCGTATACCATCAGTGCCAAATAGTTTTTTTGTCATTTTTTATGATATCAGGATTTATGCTTTCTTATAAAATTTATAAAATTATTGGAATATGAGTGCAGCGCCATTATATCACTCTCAGAAATCTTACCAACTGCAGCGCGAGGTAAACACACATATTCTGGCATCACAACACTTTTTAGATGCACCAGAATATCATGTAGATGAAGAACTGCTCTAACTGCACCAAATTGGCTGGGACTTGCACTGAAAACTCCACAAATCTTTCCAGCAAATGGTTGAATATAACCTTCTTCCTGAAAAATGTTGAATGATAACCAGTCTATCAGATTCTTTAAACAGCCTGGCACCGAGCCATTATATTCAGGACATGCTATCAAGATTGCATCAGCTGAATGCGTAATTTCCAGCAGCTTTAGTACGTCAGCATTTCTCTCCAACTTGCTAAGCGCTATGTCACTAAACATCGGAATGTCAAAATCTGCCAGTCTGAAATTCTCTAATGCATAACCTTCTTTTTTGCGTATATTGTCTAAAGCAAAATCAAGCACATGCTCAGTCAAAGAGCCAGACCGTATGCTGCCGGCAAAAGCTAAAATCTTCATATATTCCCCCAAAAATAACGCATATTCATCCTTCCCTTTGGCAGTATACAAAGCCACACATGCAAAGCTATACAGCACGCAAGATATACTAGTAATACTTCTCAAAATTGGCATACGTCAAAGCGCTTCTATATATTTTGTATACACATGCACTCAAATTCTTCCTAGCTTTTTTGAAGTCTAACTTCGTATGCATATAACAGACTTCTTATTAAAACTCGCTTCCAGTGAGGCAAGTGCAAGGAGCATACGAAAGCGCGAGGAAGCGCAAGTGTACAAGAAGTACATGAGCATCCAAAACACGGA
The DNA here is from genome assembly GCA_013358835.2 of Ixodes persulcatus. NCBI lineage: Eukaryota > Metazoa > Arthropoda > Arachnida > Ixodida > Ixodidae > Ixodes > Ixodes persulcatus. The sequence goes on from JABSTQ010005687.1 coordinate 317,415, forward strand.
TACGACGAAGCAACTGGCTGCCGAAACAAACGTCTGAAGAAGAAATCTAATAAATACCAACTCTTCATTTACTTGCGGTATATATCCTTTTGCACAACCATTTTTCTCATACGATTATCAGTTAAATTCAAAGTAAAACTGCTTTAAGGAATATGAACTTTATATTTGCTGGATATTACACAATATCACCAAAAAAGAATCGGATTTCTTGCACAGCATTTTCTTTTGAATCAGAGCCATGCACTGCATTGACTCCTATACTTTCTCCGAAATCCCTCCTAATTGTTCCTGGCTCGGCCTGACTTGGGTCTGTAGCACCCATAACTTGCCGATTCTTCTCAACAGCACCAGGCCCTGAGAGAACCTGAATAACAACAGGCCCTGAAGTCATATACTCAACAAGTTCGCCAAAAAATGGTCTTTCTTTATGCACAGCATAAAAATCTTCCGCTTGCTTTTGCGTCATATGCAATTCTTTTGCAGCGACGATTTCTAACCCAACATCTAAGAACCTTTGATTTATTGCAGATCTTAAATTCTTTCTGATTGCATCAGGTTTAATAATGGATAACGTTTGTTCTATCATTATATTTAGTAAAATTTTATTTTTAATCAATAACTTTCTGATGTTTTCTACTGCGTTTATAACATAAATATCATACTACTTGCATTAAAACACCCTAGGCACTGCCGAACTACTTTCTGCAATTTCGCCTCTGCCTCATCACAAAACCTAATTTTTTAAATAGATCATGCTCTAGATAAAATGATCATAACTCAAAAATCAGCATCATTTCAAACATATTAGCTTTGCATCATGAATAATTTTCCCTACGTTAAATAAAAACGCTTGGAAAACAACACTATTTTACAAACTTAAGTACTAGGCACTGCGCTCAAGTGAGTGCACGCGCAATGGATTTTAAGGGCATCATTTTTTAGAGTACAAGTTAATTTCTTAGAAAATATATATAATATTTGCTAAGAAATTAACGAAGTAATACTTGAAAATCATGCAAAAAATGTCTGCGCAAGTGACTTTGCCGGCAGTGCCTAGATGCTGCTTTCTATAGAGTCTTTGCGTCATAACTATCGAAGCACAGGATTGATCTTGGCCTGCAAACAACTATGGCGCACCGAAAATCCAGCAGGAAAAAGTGGCAAAACTGCCAAAAAACTTATAGATTTTGTTAAGTAGCATTTGCTAAGTACAAGACAAATTATATCTCCGAAAATTAGCACAGTGCAGATCTAAAGGCTAATTTTTGTACATTTAACTTCTGCGCAAATAAATTTTTGACGGACAGACTATAGAAAACGAACAAATAAAGCACACATACTAACCACAAGCCAGAAAACACATGGGATGGAATTATAGCTTAAAACAACGAAATTTTCTACAAGATTATGCTATATAATTTTCAGATGGCCTCTTCCTAACACAAGGCGCGTTATCGTATAATCCATCTTCGCTTGCCGCACAAGGGCTTTTCAGATCGTAAGCTGAAGGATCTGACCTACATGATGCAAGAGGTAACATTGCGACAATAATCAAAAGTTTTATGTAAAAATTGAGTTTTTCCATAGCTTACCGCTCACTCCTCACGATCCAAACCAAAAGCAGTATGCAAACTGCGCATGGCTAATTCTTTATGTATATCATCTACCAAAACAGCCACCTTTACTTTCGAGATGGCAGTAGCTAAAATATTTATACCTTTTTCTGATAAGATTTGAAACATTTTTTGTAATATAGAATCCTGCTTGCTTGTATTAGTATTTACTATAGCAATTTTTGCGACCGACGTATTTAATTTGTATTCCATGCCACGAAGCTGTGATTCTGAAGCAAAAACTTGCTGTACTTTGTTTATTTCTGATTTATTTACTATAAACACCAAATAATGCATTGCTCCCAGGCTCTGTGTGCTTAGTTGCAATATTTCCGTATATAAAGAATGATACTCGAAAAGCTTGTATATTCTTTGTGCTAAGGAGTCCACTATATCACCACATGGCAACATTAGAACTGCTATATCACTTCGTCCAGCTATGCCAGTTATGTAATTTTTACTACTAGCATTACAATTACTCACCAGTATTGTTCCCGGGGTATTATCAAAAGTTGATAATACTTGCATTTTAAGGTTCGAGCGCATTGCGATTTCAACAGCTCTTGGATGCAGAACTTTTGCACCAGTCATAGACATCTCAAGCATCTCTGCATAAGCAATCGTTTCTATCTGATTTGCTTTTTCTACAATTTTTGGATCTGATGTGTAAACACCTGATATATCAGTGTATATGTAACATCGCTCTGCATTAAGTGCGGCCGCAACGGCAGCTGCTGTTGTATCTGACCCGCCGCGCCCTAATGTTACAATTCTACCTTCATATATTCCTTGAAAGCCACATATTATAGGGATTTCATCAATGCTGAGAGACTGAAGTATTGGAGCTGTATTTATTTCAACTATATTTCCACTGGAAAAATTTCCATCAGTTTTTATTGGAAGTTGCCAGCCAAGATATGACCTTGCTTTTAAGCCAATAGACTGTAGCGCAAGCGCAAGTAGTCCAGCACTAACTTGTTCTCCAGATGAGAGGATAGAGTCATATTCAAAAGATGCAGCAGGAGAACTCAAATCTGAAACTTTGCGTATTGTTTCAATTAAAGAATCTGTTACCCCGGACATTGCAGATAAGACAATAACCACTTTTTGTCCACTTTTCAAAGAACGACTAATTATGTTAGCAACACGCTTTATCTTCTCGATATTGCCAACAGACGTTCCTCCAAATTTCTTTACAACTACTTGCACAAACTTTACATCGTGAAAATTGAAAAATTTTTATCACATAAACCCTGTTAATTATTATGAACCAGAGCATTTTACATGCTCATTAGAAACGAATCTAAAGGTAGCATGTAGTGTCAATACGCAATATCACAACGGTGATATCTTTGCAAATCTTAATAATTTTAAAACACGTAGGTTGTATTAAATAACAAAAAAGTAAGCAATGAAATTTAGTGATGTATACCGCATTATCTATATGATAACATCCAAAAGTCGACCTCTGTTTAGTGCTAATCTTGTGTCTAAGCACCGTTCACAGTGCTTAGCTATGCATCTATATAGAACGCCCAAGGTCTTTTTTGAGAATTGATACTAAATGTCTAAAACTAATTATTCATGAAATACAAAGAAGTGGAAAAAATAAGAGACGAATCTTATAAACGTGGTATTTACTTAAGCGTGTTTTTATTTGCTGTCTTTATGGTTACCTCTTTTAGCTATAAAATATTTGCCTCAAACTCTCAATATATGGCTGATTATTTTATTGCTCTTTTGAGTTCTGCAGTTGCAGCATTTGTAGTGTTTCTTATAGCAATTCTATACTTAATATTGAAGTATCTCTGTCCAAAGTGCCATGTTCGTTGGGCTTATAGAGCTGTTAACGAGATAGTAGTGGATATTGTCATAAAGCATATAAGAATTCCTTATTCTAATAAGGAACTTGTATACAAAATACAAAAATGCATAGTAGAATTCAAATGTTGCAATTGTTTACACATAAACTCTGTGTTAAAAACTTATCGATCTCGTGAAATATAGATTTGCACTTCAAGCGAGGTCATAAAGCTTTTCAGTGCATTTTAGATCTGCAAGTGGTAGCGAAATCTATCGCTGATAAATTACTTATTTTTATATGGAGCGTTTTATGCAAGATTTTGATGTCATCGTAATAGGAGCTGGCCCAGGTGGTTACGTTGCTGCAATTAAGGCTGCACAACTTGGCAAGAGTGTTGCTTGTATAGATACATCAAATTTTCTTGGTGGCACTTGTTTAAATCAAGGCTGTATTCCATCAAAAACGCTCTTAAATTCATCGTATAAATATTATGAGACTTTACATAAACTAGAAGAACACGGCATATCCTGCACTTCTGTAGAATTCTCCTTATCTAAGATGATGGAACGTAAGAATACTATAGTATCAACTCTAGGCAAAGGTATAGAAGGTCTTTTCAAGAAGCATAAGGTGACTTTATTTAAAGGTCGTGGAAGTTTTATATCATCAAATGAAATTAAAATCGCACAGAAACAGAATAACCTTGAGAGTTCCATAAGAGGCAAAAACATTATAATAGCCACAGGCTCTCAGCCAATTTCATTACCAAACATAGCAATAGATGAGAAATTTATATTTTCTTCCACCGGGGCTCTTGCACTACCTTCTGTACCAGGTGAGATGATAATACTTGGTGGTGGAGTTATAGGTCTTGAGATGGGCTCAATTTGGTCAAGACTAGGAGCAAAAGTGACTATTATAGAGTACGCAGAAAAAATAATGGGAAATTCTGATACAGAAATAGCCAGAGAAGCTCAAAAAATACTTGAAAAGCAAGGTATCAATTTCTTACTGAAAACCAAAGCTATTTCAGCAAGTATTAATTATAATGTTGTGTCACTTAACATAGATATCAATGGCAATATAGAGACAAAAAAAGCTGATGTTATACTGGTTGCTGTAGGAAGAAAAGCCTATGTAGAGGGACTTGCGCTTGAAAATGTAGGAATTGTTTTAGATAAGTATGGCAAAATTCCAGTTGATAGCTCTTTCAAGACATCGCGCGAGAACATATTTGCCATTGGAGATGTAATATCAGGCACTATGCTCGCTCATAAAGCTTCAGAAGAGGGAATTGCAGTCGCAGAAATAATTGCAGGACAACATGGGCACGTAAACTACAGCGCTATACCAAGCGTCATTTATACACATCCAGAAATCGCAAGTGTTGGAGCAACAGAAGAGCAATTAAAATCACAAGGGATTGAATATAATATAGGGAAATTCCCATTTGTGGCAAATAGTAGAGCTCGAACAACTGCTGAAACGGAAGGCTTCGTGAAAATAATAGCGTGTAAAAAAACTGATGAAGTGTTAGGTGCCCATATAATAGGAACGTGTGCAGGCGAGCTGATCACAGAAGTTTCTCTTGGAATAGAGTTTAAAGCAGCATCTGAAGATATTGCTAGAACAAGTCATTCTCACCCTGGCTTCAGTGAGGCGGTAAAAGAGGCTGCGCTTGCTACGTTCTCAAAGCCAATACATATATAAATAGTCCATCCGTCAAAAATTTATTTGCGTAGTAAATAAATTTTTGCGGAAAGTTAAATGTACTAAAATTAGCTTGACAGCTGCCCTGCGCTGATTTTCGGATATATAATTTGTCCTGTACCTAGCAAATACTACTTGAGGCACTACCGACAAAATCCATAAGATTTTTGGCAATTTTGCCATTTTTTCTGCTAGACTTTCGGTGCAATATAATTGCTTGCAACCAATATAAACCAACAGCTTCTTAGAGTTATGACGCAGGCGACTTGATATCACAAATCATTGCAGAAAGTTTATTCACATTTGTCAAGTTGTATGTAGTAGTTTTTGTAACGTGGTTGCGCAATAGATTTATGATTTCCGAATATCCAGCCATAAAAAATAAGATCTTGTATAGATGATTGTTCATCATCAATATATACATCTTCTCCATCTATATCTTGATTTTTATAAAGTGCAACTAAACTCATGCTTTCTGGATGTATCTTTACCTTTTCTTCTTGCCAACAAGATAGCACATGTATGGAAAAGCTATCGAGTTTTTTAACATCACTCATGCCAACTGTGTGGTATTGCGATTTGCCAGTATTGATATTAAGAACTCTTAATTTTGCAGAGCTTCTGAATGAGCCATCCGTTAAAATTGAGTAAGTATCTCCATTATCATAACCAGGTGGTAGTAAATTTTGTTGTGAATTATCTACTCCATCTTGTTTTTTGTTTTTGCCAAATAAGAAGTCGAAAATTGATTTAGATTCTTTGGCTTCTGCTTCTGTGTAGATATAGCAAAAACAGCAGAAAATAATTACTAGATAGCGGGTTAAATTGTGTACTTGCATATTACCTCTAATGAATAAAGAGTTTATATACTCAAACTATGGCACTGCTCACCAAAGTCACTTGCACAGACCTTTGGGACATGATTTTCCATATAATACAAACTCCCCAAATAACAGAACACTTTAGCTTCGTCTTTTTGAAAATTTAAGCGCGCTTCTGGCCGCTGCACTTCTAGTACAGCTAAACTCAAATCTCATCTTAAATTTTCTAAAAAATACGCACCAAATATATGCTGTTATTTGAGAAGTCGGTATTACTTCGTTAATTTCTTCGCAAATATGTATGTATGTATTTCGCACTTTAGAGAGAGATTGAAGGTTTGCGATGTGTCACCTATGGTGATTTAAGCAATCACGTAAACTACTTTGTTTTCTTCGTCTTATCACCTTCTTTTTTGGTAGGTTGTGATGTATTTTCATGTGTAGGAGAAGGTTCGAAATTCACTTTTATGTCTGTCATTTCTTTGTTTAGTTGCTCTAGTATGACATCTGTGATTTCAATACTGTTTACATTGTAGAGAGCTGCTTCTTTTGTTATGACTAATATGATACCATTCTCTTCAGCATACTTTGCGACTATATTGTGAATCTTGTTCTCATAAATGACCATTGCATCATTAAAAGCTTTATCGAGGCTAATTCTCTCTGCATAAACAGATTTTTGGTAAGACTCAGCTTCTTGAGCAAGTGCTTCGTTCTTTTTTGTTAAAGCTTCCTTTGAAAGGGTAGACTTTTGGGCTTCAAGTTCCTGAAACTTCTTTTGAAGTTTTTCTTGTATCTTAATTGCGTTCTTCTTATATTCGTCTGCTTTCTGCTCAACTTGCTTATTCATGCTCTGAGAAGCCAGAGATTTTTCCATAAATTTTCGCGTATCTATTATAGCTATTTTGCAATTTGATTGAGAAATTGCAGTAGTATCAACGCCCAGAGCAGATTGTGTATAAAGTGGCAGTGCAATAACTGCAAAGAAGAAAAGATAGCCGAGCACTCCAGAAATAGCAGTCTTAGCATTTTTCGAAAATTTACTCATATGATTCCTTTTAGTTTATTTTGTTATTTTGCTTTATGGTCGAATAAATTAAGAATTATCCGTTTTAGCTTAGTGCTCAAATTAGTATCTCTAAAAATTTGAGCCAGTTATAAGGTCTTACACGTTAGTACTTGCAAAACGATTAGTTGATTGGGTGCATACTGCAACTCATATACTCGTCATACTTTTCAAAATTGGCGCCTGAAAGACCGCTCGTTATGTATTGATTTATACACATGCCCCATTAGCTCTTCCTAGCTCTTTTTGAAGTCTAACTTCGTATGTGCAAAAGTTCAAATACCAACTCTTCATTTTACATGCGGTATATACGCCTTATAAGTACAGCGCTTTATGTTTCAGTCAATTTTTATTTTCAAAACATAAAGACTTTTTGCGCAAACAAGCAAAGCAATATTTGAATAACCTTTAACTTAATGTACAGTAAGTAGCTAGCAACAATAGATCTTATAATATTGCGTTTGTCAAAATATTTCTGCTGTCTGAAAGATAAAATACATAGCAATCATGCTATGGCACTGCCTTCATAACCCGAATTATGGATTAAGCAAGGCTGCCAGAATATGGATATGTAGGTAAAGATAATTTTGAAGTAACAATCGAGACCTACCTATGAAAAAAGATATCACAAATTTATTTTGTTTCATCGATGATTTTAGCAGCAAGTGTAAAAAAGAGATAAATAAAAGAGCGATCTCAGAAGTTACAAGCATAAATCCAACGAGAGTACCAGGACTTTTTGAGTCTGAAATAATAACAATAAGTAATACTATTCCAACAATCTCCATGTAAAAACTTTAAATTTTTCTATAATTCATATTTGCAGCTATATAGATCTGAATTTCCATTGATGCCAAGCTATGAAAGATTTGTAGCATTAATGCAAAGAGTAATAATGATATTAGCTGTTTTATTACATACTTTGCTTTCTAAAAGCAGCAACATTTCTTATATAGATTCTACCTCTATATACGTTTGCCACCATAAAAGAATCTCTAGGAACAAAGTATTCAAAGGTATAGCAGCATTAGGAAAGACTAAGAAGTGATGGTTCTTTGGTTTTAAACTGCATATTATTATTAATGAAAAAGGAGGATTAGTAAAAGTATCACTGAGCAAAGGTAACAGGGACGACAGATCGCAAGTTATGATGATGAGTGATAATATAAAGGACTCTTGTTCGGTGATAAAGGTTATATCTCCAAAACATTATTTTTAGCTCTATATAAGCGAGGACTGAAATTAGTCACTGGAGTTAAAAAAGGGATGAAAAACTGCTTTTTATCTCTAGAAGAAAAGATATTCCTAAGAAAGCCCTCTATTGTAGAAACTGTCTTTGACTATCTCAAAAATAAACTTCAGCTTGAACATTCAAGGCATAGGTCATCAGTCAATGCTTTTATTCATATCATTGCTACTTTAATTGCTTATCAGTTAAATACTAAAAAGCCCTCTATTGCTAATACTTAGAATATTTCCTAATCCATAATTCGGGTTTTTAGTACTCAGGAGATTAATGCACTTAATATTTATTTGTTTAAAAAGTTACCTGATACACATCAAAACCCACGAGAAATATACTACCAAATTGCTGTACTAGGTGGTTATAAGAATAAAAATAATAAGCATCCACCGGGCATCTTAACTATTTATAGAGGAATAAAAAAATTGAATAATATTACACAGATGTATAATGCAATGTTGTCAACTAAAACTTAAGGTTAATTGTAAGGGTATACCATAATTCTCAGGGGTCAAACACATAACTCTCTTAATCCATAATCCGTGCTAGAAAGAAAATATAAAATATTTTCTTAACTTTTTGTTCACTAGATATTTTCTCATTGCAGGTTGATCGAGGAGAATGTTATGCTGCACTTTATGCGATATAGCTCAACCTCAAGTGCAAGAGTATCTCAGCTATTTTGCCTTGCGAACTAGTTAGCTACCAGTGCGGCCTATTCTAATACAAATGTCCGTAAATGATGTGGTTAATTTGAGTATCATCTTTTTTTAAGCTGTATATGTGTACAATGTAGCTTAAAAATATATCTTAAATTTATATGGAATTATAATAGATGTCTAATTTAGTAAAAAGTGTTGATAATAGCTTGCCCACTCTTAATAAACAGGACTTTAATTGCGGGTCGTTGTGTGCTGCAATTCGTAGCAATGATATCTCTATGCTTGAAACAATATTGCAGCAAGAGAATAAGATAGAGTTGTTACAAATGGTAGATAAATACGGCGAAACACCGCTTCATATTGCTGTATGGAAAGGTCACGCTGATGCTGTTAAAACAATACTTTCTACAGCTGACGATAGAGCTCAAGAACTTTGAGAAATAAAAGATAAGGATGGTCACATACCGCTTGAACTTGCAGTTAGAAGTGGAAATGTTGAGCTTATCAAAGCGATGATTTCAACAAAAGAATCGTGTTTAACACCAGCAGAAAGTGCATATACGCCACTTGATGTAGCAGCAGTAGAATTTAATCATGATACTGCGCAAATGTCTTTGACAGAAAACGCATCTAAAGAAAAAGAATACTGCTTACAAGAAGGTACATGTGAACAGCAAAGTGCATTTGCAGATGATACATTATCTGCTGAGCTAGTTATCTAATCTAAATTTTGCGGCACACGCACGTGTGCCGCAAAATCTGTCGCAATAAGAGCTATGTAGCATTCTGTTAGCTTTATGATGGTTTTTGTCGACCCTTTGCAATAGTTGATAAGTTTTTTCGCATTAGATAGACCACTCCCTCGGCTTTGTTGCAAAAGAAGCTATGCTAATTATAAATATTTATAAAGGCGCCTAAAAGCTAATTTTCAGATATATAATTTGTCCTATACCTAGCAAATACTACTTTAGGCATTACCTACAAAATCCATAAGGTTTTTGGCAATTTTGCCACTTTTTCTACTGGATTTCCGGTGCACCATAATTGCTTGCAATCAAGATAAATCCTATGTTCCTTAGAGTTATGACGCAGGCGACTAAATCATTACTTTTGCTGCAAATAATGCAATTTAATATCTAGTAACTTAATTTCTTTTCAATTTGTTTGCCTATATGCTCTATGATTAGGACGAATATATAATAGTAAGCACCTGCGATCAATAGAGGTGTAAAAAAGGTAAATTGTTCTGCTGCGATAGCTTGTGACCTTCTCATTATATCCATTGCCCCTATTGTTCCTATTATAGCAGTTTCCTTAAGCAACGTGATAATTTCATTTATCATAGAAGGAAAAATATTACGTATAACTTGCGGTAGTATTATGTCACGCCACATATAGAAATTCGGTATTCGCAAGGTTTGGGCGGCTTCAAACTGCCCTTTTGGAAGATATTCTATTCCAGCTCTTAGAATCTCTGCGACGTAAGCTGCACTATTAAAACCAAATGTTAATATTCCAGCAAGCACAACACTCATTTTTATTCCTAAGAATGAAGGAATTGCAAAGTAAACAAAGCTTAACTGCAAAATTACAGGCGTACCTCTTATCACAGAAATGACAGCACTTATACTTCTTATGCAAATATTTTTATGTCTCATTACGGCCAGTAACGTTCCTAGTAGTATGCCTACAGATGCAGCGGAGAAAAGGATTTGCAAAGTTACAACTGCACCAACGCCTATCAAGAGAAACTGAGAGCCAATATCCCAAAAATAACTTTTTATAGATTCTATATACTGCATAAGTAATGACAGATTATCAAGATGAATGCAAATTGCAAGATGAGCTGTAAGACGTTACCATAAACTTTAAGGCAACACCTTTATCTATCACTTTTTCTATATCTGTTAAACTAAATATTAATTCTGCAGTACATTTTGAAACCACTGTGTTGTTATATGAAAGCTCAGTAATGAGAAAGTCCACCGTGGCTCTAAAGGGGCGATTATAGTATTCAAAGAACTTTACATCCTTAACACTTACGTCTTTTCTTGTTTGTGTTTTGTACTTTAGTACAGGGCTATCAGGATTTTGTCTGGTATCCATATAATTCAAAAACTCAGAAAGCACTTTTCTTGAAGAATTACTCTGTAAAAACGCTATTTTCTGCTCCCAACTTTCTTTATTTGAATATTCTTCGTATTTATAGCTTTCTCTAGATTGAATATATGCAGTTATCATGTATCTTGCAATGGATTTATCTATGCTATCTCCCAAGTGTGAAATAGAGTGAATCCTAGTGACATAATTAACTTGATCGTCTGTATAAGAAACTAATGGATATTGTTCAATAGAGTAACGTGCTCTTGCCAGGTGTATAGCAACAACAGCAGCAACAAGTGCTAACAGTGTTACTATAAGCATATATGTGAATTGTGTATAATAAGAAAGGTATCTGGATGTATGCCAATCCAAGGCAGCTTTAAAATAGCGTCCTGTTTCTATCTCATCATCAATGTTGAGCTCAGTCTTTTCCATTCCTAGGCTTAAGTAATATAAATATAGCTTCGTATCAAAATCCGAAATACCAACTCTTCATTGATATATTTGGTAATATGCATTATTCTAAAAAAACAAATATTCTATTGCAATACTATTTAATTGCTTTGTGTATCTTTACTGTAGGCACTGCAGGCAAAGTGCTTGTGTAAGAATTTAAGGGCATGATTTTTTAGAGTAGCAGTTAATTTCTGAATCAAATATTACATATATTTACAAAGAAATTAACGAAGTAATACTTGAAAATCAGGCCAAAAGGTCTGCGCAAATGACTTGGCCGGCAGTGCCTACTACATAGTTTAATGCAGAGTTTGCCAGTTATATAAATTACTTGCATTACAATAGACTTCTTCTTCAAACTCGATTACAGCGAGGCAAGTGCAAGGAGTATACGAAAGCGCTGGAAAGCGCAGTGTACAAGAAGTACATGAGCACCCCATGAAGGCTAAGGATGCGACAAAGCAATTGGCCGCTTGGAGAAACATTTGAAGAAGAAATCTAATAAAAATTCTATATGCCGACCTAGCATCTGCATCTGGCAGCATAGGTAAAAGCTATATGACAAATCTGCCATACATTTTCCTGAATCTCAATTAAATCTTAATTTAATTGAAGCATGATAACAAGCATTGACCTAATGCTATACTTATAGAATTAGGTCACATCAGTAACTTATGATATAGTACATAAGGCTTTTGCAGGATTTGTACCTCTATATGCTGTTCTGGAGTATGTTCTAACACTGCGCCAGAAGGTTGCCCTTGAGCTGGAACTTTGTTCTTGATTAGTAGGATCCAATGCCACCTGGTTTGCAATAACAGCATCATCCATCAATGGAGCATTTGGAATATTATTAACTTCTACTTGCTGTACTGTTTGATTAGACGGCTGCACAATAGCACGTAAAGCATCACAGATTTCTTTTGAAGTCTCGCTAGCTTTTTGATATTTTGAGTCGCTAGTTTCTTTCATGTCTTGGTTACCTCCTTCACTTATAGTGCTGCAAGTGGTAGCACTCTCAACGCCGCTAGTTTCATCATTTAGGTCTACTTCTGCTAGCCCTGCTCCCAAAGCTGCTGTGTTAATTCGGCCATGTTCAGAATCAGTCTGAACGACTTGAGTGCCGGACTCCATTGTAGCACAGTTCTCCTGATTTGTGTTATCTTGATTTCACATGACAGAAAATTTTTTTAAACAATCACAAAATACGTCCTTTAAACGTTGAAAAAAATTAATAATTGGTTGCTGTAATAAAATCATAACCACCTCCTTGCTTTTATCCGATATATCAGCCTTCTGCAAACACTAAAATCAAACGAGTAGCAGCGTTTTAATGGTAAGGCAAATATAACTACTCCTTTAACACAAGCTGTAACACTTGTGTGTGTATACTCGTTAGACCTCAAAATGGAACCTTTAGAATGCTCCTTATGTTCTTTTTGTACACCATGCGCAGCCATTCTTCCTAGCTCCTTTTGAAGTCTAACTTCGTATGCACGCAAGTTAAATACCAACTCTTCATTTATCAGAGATATAGAAGCAAGTCATCATTCACAAATTAATCTCAAGTATAGAGCACAAAATTTATCAAGTGCAGGAAAACAAAGGTATGCGTTTATGAAAACCTTACATAGCAAGGCTGCAAATGTATGTGAACAATATGCACATACTGCAGGAAACACTAAAAACATAGATCAATTGTTCCTGTTTTCTACTGAGCTTAAAATTGCACGATCCTAGCATACTAACAACTTCTAAAGAAGTGTGTTATCAAAAGTCAGATTCAAAATATTTTAACTTAAATCACAACTACAGTTGAAAATCTCTTTCATTTTACTGTTTAACATTCGTCTTAGATATCGGATTTTTACTGAAATGCCTATAAAAGCTTATGACTGCGATGCACCAACGGCTTTATGTTGATATTGCAGTGCATAAAGAGCACTTTGGCCAACACTAACTGTCTTGGCGCATCAAATAGTATTTGTCATGCTGCTCCACAAGCACCTGTATAATATTTTAATACACAGAAAACCTAGCAATTGCTTGGCAATTCCACGCATTCAATATAACAGCGCAGCAAGAGATGCCACAGTCTGTATATAATTTATCTTATATTGATTTATTTATTTTGTTAAGTTTTTTTTAATAGCAGCAATCATTATTGCATTTTTTTGTACCTCGCAAGAAATTGATCCATAGGATAAATTTTATGCGGCTTATTTATACCAAATCCCACAAATAACAACATATAGTTACCGCGTATTCTTTAGAAAATTTAAGATGAAATTTGATTGAGCTGTACTAGGAGTACAGAGGCCAAGAGCGCACTTAAATTTTCTAAAAAGACGAAACTAAAGTGTTCTGTTATTTAGGGGAGTTGGTATTATATAAAAGTATATGGATCTATATCTATTTTAATCTTAATGCTATTTTGTTGTGGAAGTGAGCTGATAAACTTTTGTACTATATTTTGTATGTTTATCGGTTTTGTGGTTTCTACTCTATTTTTAGAGTGATGCGTTGAAACTCTTACTACTACTCTATATCTATACATTGATCTTAGCTTAAATATTGGAGCGGGAGTGGGACCTAGCATATATTCAGTATCTATTCTAACGCTACGTATAAACTCAAGAAGTTTTGATTCATTAGTGCATGAAAAAGTTATAAGAGCAAGCCTCGCAAAAGGAGGCATCATAGCTAATTCCCTATCATTTAGTTCAGACCTTAAAAATCCTTCTCTATCATACAAAGCTATATTTTGTAGTACTATACTATTTGGCATATATGCTTGCAGGCAAACTACGCCTTTCGTACTCTCTCTTCCAGCTCTTCCTGATACTTGATGTATCAATTGATATGTCTTTTCAAGACTTCGTGGATCGCAGCTGAAGCTTCCTGCGTCTGCGTCAATAACACCAACTAAATGCAAGTCCTTAAAATGCAATCCTTTTGCAATAATCTGTGTACCTATTATGATGTCAATATCTCTATTATGTATTGCGTTAATCATTGCAGATGCAGTCTTGTGATTAGTTGCAGTATCACTGGTGAAAACAGCTATTCTCGCACTTGGAAATAAAGATTTTAATTCCTCCTCTACTCTTTCTATTCCAGGGCCATAGACCAAAATTTGTTTGTGTCCACCACAGCTTTGACATGAATTTGTATTAAGTATGTTATATCCACAATAATGGCATTGTAATATGTTCTTTTGTTTGTGTAGCACAAGATAAAAATTACAATTTTTGCATTCTACTTTGCTACCACATATTTTACAGATGCTAAGAGGTGCATAGCCTCTTCTATTTAAAAATATGATGCTTTGCTTCTTTGCTTCTAAAGTATTTGATATTTGCCGCTTTAAAGTCGATGAAATCCAATTGCCTTTTGGCAAAATTTCACTATTCATATCGACAATCTTTACCTCAGGCATTTCTACACGCGAAAATCTTTCTGGTAGATGAGCATGCTTATATTTTCCGTTTTTTGCGTTGAAATATGTCTCTATTGATGGAGTTGCTGATGCTAGTACTATAGGAATTGACTCAAGCTTTGCTCTGAATACGGCCATATCTCTTGCGTGGTATATCTGCCCTTCTTCTTGTTTGAATGATGAGTCGTGTTCTTCATCGACTACGATCAATCCTAGATTTGAGAATGGCAAAAATAAGGCGCTTCTTGCGCCAATGACGATGATACTCTCACCACGAAGTGCAGCTTGCCAAGTGAGTCTTTTATTCTTTGCACTAACAGAGGAATGCCATTGTAAAACTTTCTGTGTTTTAAATCTGTGTTTTAATTTTTCAAAAAGACCAGTGCTGAGTACTATTTCTGGCAGCAACACTAAGATCTGCTTTTTAAGAACAACCATACGGTCTATTACAGCACAATAAACTTCAGTCTTTCCAGATCCTGTGACACCGTCCAGGAGTGTTGTACAGAACTCCTTGGAATTAAACAGTATTTGGTCCGCAGCAGTTTTTTGGGCACTAGAAAGAGCAATAGTTTTGTGATATTCATCCATGTCACTGTGATCAGGCTCAATTTCCTGCTCTTTTGCATCTAAATCTAGAAATTTCTGGGACTTTGGCATAGATAACTTCAAAGCCATTCCAAGTGGCATCATATTATACTCAGCAAAACGTTCTATGAATTTCCTAAATGTTTGTATTACCTTACAAGCAAGGTATACCTTGATCAATTGTTTAATCAGCCTTTTATCGCTATTTTCTTCCGACTTGGTTGTTTTTATATCCCATATTATACCTAATATTTCCTTACTTTTAAACGGAACTAATACAAAACACCCAACTAGATCCGAGTCATTCAAGAGTATTTCCTCACTTATTGTATAATCAAATAGCTTATTAAATGGTAGAGGTACTAATACAGAAACTAATCGCATATGGTAAATTATTGTGTAAGATAATTTAGTTCTAAATGATCTTGCGGAGGAATAAAGAGCGGTGATATTTTACACTGCCGAATTTTTTAATCGCATTGATGTGCTCGAAAGTTCCATAACCCTTATTCTTAAGCCAAGAATAGTGAGGAAATTCTTTGCCAAGTAATAGCATTATCTCATCTCTTATTACTTTCGCAACTATAGATGCTGAGGCAATCGCTAATGATTTAATGTCTCCGCCTACAATGCATCTAGTTTTATCAGAAAGCTGAGGTTGATTAAATGGATTGGCATTGCCATCCACCAAAATCACTTTGTCAGAGTAATCAAGTTTTAAAACAGCTCTCAACATAGCAAGATGCGTTGCTTCTCGGATATTTAGCTTATTTATTTCTTCAACACTGCTAAGGCAAGCTGCCCATTTTGATACTTTTATAATGCGCTCAAATAAGCACTGTCTTTGCTTCTCAGAAAGTTTTTTTGAATCTTTTATTCCGTAAATATCTGGATTTTTTTCGAAAAAAACAGCTGCAGCGACAATAGGTCCTGCAAGCGCACCTCTTCCTACTTCGTCAATTCCTATGATACCACTTTCAAATTGATTATCGATAGATTGTTTGTTTAATTCTACCACTTCTTTACACGAATTATGGATTAAGCAAGGTTGCCAGAATATGGATATGTAGGTAAAGATAATTTTGAAGTAACAATCGAGACCTACCTATGAAAAAAGATATCACAAATTTATTTTGTTTCATCGATGATTTTAGCAGCAAGTGTAAAAAGAGATAAGTAAAAGAGCGCTCTCAGAAGTTACAAGCATAAATCCAACGAGAGTACCAGGACTTTTTGAGTCTGAAATAATAACAATAAGTAATACTATTCCAACAATCTCCATGTAAAAACTTTAAATTTTTCTATAATTCATATTTGCAGCTATATAGATCTGAATTTTCATTGATGCCAAGCTATGAAAGATTTGTAGCATTAATGCAAAGAGTAATAATGATATTAGCTGTTTTATTACATACTTTGCTTTCTAAAAGTAGCAACATTTCTTATATAGATTCTACCTCTATATACGTTTGCCACCATAAAAGAATCTCTAGGAACAAAGTATTCAAAGGTATAGCAGCATTAGGAAAGACTAAGAAGTGATGGTTCTTTGGTTTTAAACTGCATATTATTATTAATGAAAAAGGAGGATTAGTAAAAGTATCACTGAGCAAATGTAACAAGGACGATAGATCGCAAGTTATGATGATGAGTGATAATATTAAAGGACTTTTGTTCGGTGATAAAGGTTATATCTCCAAACCATTATTTTTAGCTCTATATAAGCGAGGACTGAAATTAGTCACTGGAGCTAAAAAAGGGATGAAAAACTGCCTTTTATCTCTAGAAAAAAAGATATTCCTAAGAAAGCCCTCTATTGCTAATACTTAGAATATTACTAATACGTAATTCGGGTTAATAAGCTAAAGTAAGCAAATCTTCAAGCACTCTGGGCGACACAGAAATGTATATATAAAGATAATACAATCTTGATTCTATTTTTCTATATTTCTACTGTACAAATTGCTTGTGCCGCTATGCCTTCTTTTCTTCCAAGAAACCCCATATTCTCAGTTGTAGTAGCTTTTATACTAACCTGAGTAATATCTATATGCAGTGCACTTGCAATATTTTCACGCATTGCAAAACTATGAGGCATTATTTTAGGCATTTCACATATAATCGTCACATCTAAATTATTAATTTGCCCACCATTACTAGTTAGCAGATCTAAAGCTTTCTTAACAAACAACATTGAATCTGCGTCTTTCCACCTGCTATCATTGTTTGGAAAATGCATTCCTATATTACTGCATGCTATTGCGCCTAAAATGGCTTCCGTTATAGCATGCAAGCCAACATCACCATCTGAATGCGCGTCAATATAATAATCGTGGGCTATAGACACTCCACAGATTTTTATCACCGCATTATCATCTGCTGTATCACTGAATCTGTGTACATCAAATCCAATTCCAGTTCGTATCATACGCTTATTCTCCAAGATGTACTTTGCATATAATAAATCACTTTGCGATGTTATTTTGATATTAGACACACAACCAGAAACAATTCCAATATTTAGATTTCGCTCAATACACATTGCAACATCATCAGTAAAACTCGAGTCTTGAAGTTTTCTATGAGCATCAAGAATTGCCTCATACCTGAAACCCTGTGGTGTTTGAACGCTGTATAGCGAATCTCTATCAACATTTTGCAACTGACCATTTTGCCTTCGTCTAACTGAATTAATTATTGGCAATACAGAGTCAACTGCATCATAGCCAGATACCAATGCATCAATGACTGCATCAATTTGCTTAGAACTAACAAATAGCCTTACTGCATCATGTGTTATTACTTTGTCAGGATCTAAAGAACTAATTGCCTCCAGTCCCTTCATCACAGATTCTTGTCTCGTTGCTCCGCCTATAATTGGGTTTGGAAGATTAAGTCCAGCAGTTGCTTCCTTATATAAATCTACATGTTCTTCGCTTATCACTACTTGAACCATGAAAATCCTAGTGTTTGCAAGAAATTTTTCGATCGTATGTCTGAGAATTGCTTTACCAGCAACTTTATAATATTGCTTTGGAATCTTAGATAACATCCTAGTTCCACTACCAGCAGCAAGTAACAACGCAACAATACTAGTCTTATAAAATTTCGTCATCTTAAGTA
Source organism: Ixodes persulcatus (assembly GCA_013358835.2). Lineage (NCBI taxonomy): Eukaryota > Metazoa > Arthropoda > Arachnida > Ixodida > Ixodidae > Ixodes > Ixodes persulcatus. The sequence goes on from JABSTQ010005687.1 coordinate 336,043, forward strand.
TCACTTCAAGTTATAATGATTCAACATTTTATCAAACGCATCTGTTTTGAAAGATGCTGCATTTGATAGCGATTTGCATCAATACTAATTTCTTGTATTACTATAAGCATATTTCGCTTTTTTCTCATCATTTTTACTTATAAATCGTTTAGCAACATTTTATCTTATTATAATCCATACTAGCAAATACAAGATATAACTACTGTTTACTCAAAATAGCACAAACTTATACAAGTATAAAATACACATTTTTCATATAGCATAGAATTTTTGAATTGATTATAGAGCATCAATTACAAATATACGCATAATGCCAATTAACTTTCAAATTGATATTGCAAAATATAAAATAATTTACATGAACCAGCAATATCAGCTTAAATATCACACTAAGAGTTTGTATTTATCATATATGGCTAAAGCCCTATAAAATAGGCATGGCAAACGAGTATTGAGAATAAATTTTTATTCACTTGAAATAGGCAATATCACTCTATTTTAGGCGAGATGCTGACTTAAAATTTATCAAAAAGACAAAGTTTAGCATAACTCTTTTATGCTGCCTTAGCCATACATACTAGGTGAAACTTCAAAAAGAGCTAAGAAGTATGGAACGTACACGTATACAAAAATACATAAGGAGCATTTGTACTACGACAATTTCTGATGAAATATAACGGATATACCGTATACTATTTATGCATAGCAATCATTTCTTGCGTGTCTTTAGAAATACATTCATACTAGATCTTGGGCGCATGAAATAAAGTCGAGAGTTATGATTTTATAGCTCAGATTCCAAGGCTATAGTTTCATACTGCCACTAACGATTTTAATTCAGAGCTTGGTATTGATACACAGCTTAATGTCTTATACACAAGAAGGTTTTATAATCAAAACCTTAGTAGTTTTGTGTGTAAAATAGCTAGTTTTGTGCTCTCATATACTTTGCTGGATCAATACCGTTCATTTAAATTTATTCTAAATCTTGAATCAATAGCAAATTATTAATAAGTTTTTGGAGTGCTTAGTTGGATTTATACCCTTTAAGCAATCCCAGTATGCATCTCCCTTATCTATTTCGATTTTTTTATTTTATTAGCACTTACTGATCAGAACATTAATTTTAGTCCAGGAGTATATTTATGGAAAGAAGAGTGTTGGTTACTGGTGGAACCAGAGGAATTGGAAAAAATATAGCTCTTTCCTTTAAAGCAGCTGGTTATAAAGTAACAGTCAATTATTTTGATGAAGAAAGCGTGGGTATACAATTTGAGAAAGAAACTGATATTAAAGCAGTTAGATGGGATGTTTCGAATTTTAAAGAATGTGAGCGTGGAATACTAGAGATAGAAAAAAATTTAGGTGGGAATGTTGAGATACTAATTAATAATGCTGGAATAGTACGCGATGCTATGTTGCATAAACAATCGTATGAAAACTGGATATCTGTAATACAAACTAATTTGGTTTCTGTATTTAATATGTCACGCGTCATTATCGAAAAGATGAGAGAAGCAAAGTTTGGACGTATAATAAGTATGAGCTCTGTCAGCGCACATGGAATGCCTGGACAAACCAACTATGCTGCAGCAAAAGCTGGAATAGAAGGCTTTACAAAGTCTTTAGCTCTTGAAACTGCTAAGTTTGGTATTACAGCAAATGTCATAGCTCCAGGATTTGTAGATACACAAATGCTTCAGACCATTCCACAAGAAGTTATGAGCAAGATAATGGAAAAAATTCCGATGCATAGGCTTGCAACAACAGATGAGATCGCACATACAGCACTTTTCTTAGCTCATGACCTCTCTGCGTTTATCACCGGCGTTATAGTACCTGTCAATGGTGGTCTTAGAATGTATTAAGCACATTAACTCAAACATATAGCAACTCAAGGATTTTATAGCTAAAGCGCATGTAAAATAATGAATTTTATTAGGTACTTGGGGCAAAGTGCCCAGTTTAGAGCTTGAAATAACCATATTTCAGCTTTAGAAGTTACTTTAAAATTTATTAAAAGACAAAGTGTAGTGCGACTATTTTATAGCGCCTTAGCTATGGCACCTGGCTCTGTTGCAAAAGAAGTATTAAGTCTGTCCTTCAAAAATTTATTTGCTGTGCAAATAAATTTTTGCGGCAAATTAAATGTACAAAAATTAGCCTAAAGCCTCTGCACTGCGCTAATTTTCGGATATATAATTTGTCCTGTACCTAGCAAATACTACTTTAGACATTACCGACAAAATCCATAAGGTTTTTGGCAATTTTGCCATTTTTTCTGCTGGATTTTCAGTGCTCCATAGTTGCTTGCAGGCAAAGATAAATACTGCACTCCTTCGAGTTATGACGGATGGACGAAGTAAAATATAGCTTTAGCAGATACTAAGAGAAGCTGCTGCAAGACAAATAATTAATGTTTAATGCTTGTCTCTCTCTTTAGCTTTAGTACATCTTTTTCGGACAACTTAGTAACTTTCATGATAAATGGAATATCAAAGCCATAGCTAACTAAATTACGCGCCATATCTTCTCTTTCTTCTATCTTACCTTCCATCTTACCATTCTCAAGGTCTATTTCGATACCTATCAGTTTTCCTTGTTCTCTGAGTTGGTCTGCTATAGTCACAATGTCCTCTCTTTTGTCTTGAAATGAATTATGCGTTTAATGTAAATGAAGTCAGAATTCCCTATCGTCTTTAGACTATCTCTGTATAATTCTAAAAACTCTATGATATTCGTATCATAAATATGCTTCATAACTAGCTGCAACATCCCACTCCAGAGCTTTTCTTTTAACGCTTCATCTGGCATAGAATATGGCGATATGACCTGCATATTCCCACTTATCATCTTTTGTCCTAAAGCAAGATCTGGAAACAAGTCTAAAACACTTGTTGCTACTTTATAATCTTCTTTGCCACAGTATAAAATAAATGGAATTACATATGGCAGATATTTTGATTCAGGCTGCTGTTTCAGATGATGTTGCATAATCATCAGCTATATTTCAAGACCCTAAACGACATGAAATTTTCTTGCCTGCTTTGCTGTTCTAACAACAAGTAGAAATAACCCTGTTCACCATTTTTCATTAAAACAGAGAATAGAGTATCAACTATACCATCACCAATATCATGATCTACTAATGTTTCTTTCTCATGCTTTAGGGTAGAGAGATCTAATCTCTCGAGTATTTCAGGCAGCATATAGCTTTCGAAAAACTCTGTTGATACTTTTTTATGCGATATCAAATCACGAAAAAGTTTATCATGTGTATTGCCAGAGCCACACTTATTTTTCTTTGTCATATTTTTATAATAAAGTGAAGAGTTGGCATTTAACTTGCACACATACGAAGTTAGACTTCAAAAAGAGCTAGGAAGAACGCGATGAAGTGTATGATCAATACATAACGAGCGATTTTGACGACGCCAATTTTGCAAAGTATGACGAGTATATTTCTATTTTGGTTTTATATAGCCTCTAACAAGCTTTTTATATCTTTTATTTATAGCATCTATTGCTAAACAAATCTTTGCATTAAATAAATTCGGCACAGTAGGCGCGCTGATATTTAAATCAGATTTAGCAAAATTCTTGTTTATTTCACTTTTCATAAAACAACCAGTCTAATTAAACTATATCTTTCTAGCAAAGATACCATAAAACCTAAGCCGGAGCTATAAATAATTGCCAGAAAATGAAATAATATGCGTTAAAAGTCCCTATAACTTTTCCCAGAAACTAGATGACCGTATCTGGATTTGGTCATCTGAAATAAAAACAGTTTTGATATCCAAAAGGTTAGACAGCATAGCTTTGAAAATAAAAAAAGTCTTACGGACAAGCGCTGTCTCAAGGCCTTCTGCTATTAATATATAGCTAAAGCAGTATAAAATAGGCACGCTAAACTTTGTCTTTTTGATAAATTTTCATCAGTCTCTCGCATAAAATATAGTTATATTCCAGACTCTAAACAAATAAAAATTTATTCCAAAATACTAGTTTATCATGCCTATTTTATACTGCTTTAGCTATAACTTTAGAATCTTTATTACTCGTCACTTCTACAAAGCTTCCATTTAGAGTACCAAAGGTTCTTTTGGTAACTGCTAAACTTTTATTTTTATCTGCCGAACTGTGGCAACCATAGATTTTATATAAATAGATTGACTACTTCAAGTCCTGGTACTGTGAAGTCTCATGTAGAGTGGTTTAGAAAGCCTATCACTCTTTTATTTGGATTTATCTTAGCTGTCTTAGAGATGATACCTTTATCAATTAGGTATTTCACAGATACACTTCTCAAGAACTAGAGTTATCTCTAGCAAAATCTAACGAACTATAAAATAGCGAAGACTCACTAATTAAATGAACGAAATTCTGTTTATTTCGTAGCAATGCATTATAATCATCTATAGATATAATCACAGCTTAGTTCTTCCATCTCACAGATACAATTTGCGGCTCTTTTTGACTTAATTTAATCACTTTACTAAATTTCGCCTTCGCTTCTTGCAATTGCCATATTTGCATAATACAACTTCTCGAGTAACTAGTTAGTCTGGTCTTTATTACATTGCATATAAATTTTAAAATATCTCCTACATTAGTCAGAGCGCAGCTTCCGCTGTAAACACATCAGCCATCATATATTTTGAAGCAGCTAGCATTAAATCATCACGAAGGCGAAATTCTTCTAAAACCTCTAGGGCATTTGCTTTCTCTTCAAAGTATAGAATCAAAGCTTCTTCCTCAAATATCGGGAGAGACACATTAATTTGAAAATCTAAGCTCTTAGAATCAGTAGTAAAATTATACTGCAATAATGATAAAGCTGATTCTATAAAATGCGTATCATTATTTTGCCGCTGTTCTTCACTATCATTTTGACCTTCAGAGGTAGATTCGTCTTCCTCAATTACATCAGCTTCTTTGTTATCTTTAGAATCTGAAGTCTTTTGTCCTGCTCTATAAGTCAATACTTCTTCTTCAGACGCTTTTATTTCTTCAGATACTGGTTCCTCAAATAAAGATCCTATATCTTCTAATGCACTTTGAGACTTACTCTTTTGTTTTAACCATTTTTTATATTTTGGCCATTTGCTTTGTCCTAAAAATCCTCCGTCAAACTCCATGATCTCTTTAATCAGCCAACCTGGAATCATTGGTAGCTTTGCAGTCTTTATTGCTTCTTTTAAAGCTACAGCTTTATCTATTTTACGAATCTCAAGTTTTTCCTGAATTTCAAGAACTATTCTATCAAACTCTGCTGGATCTCCTTTGTTTCTTATCCATTCACCACGCGGTGTTGTATACGGCTCAATGTCAACTTTAGTGTCTAAACTTAAAAAAGCGCCATACTCAAGCAACAACTTAAATGGCTCTAAGGTATAATAATGGTAACGCCCTGCAAGATGTAAAGGCGTATAAAACACTCATTTTGAATATTAGGGTTTGCTCCATATTCAAGAAGTAACTTTATGACACCGGCATTTGCTCCTCTCCATGAGAATGCTGAGAACAATGGGAAATATTCTTTATATTGGGACGTGGGACCTAAGTTAGGATCTGCGACATATTCAAGAAATAGCTGTGCTATCATAACTGAATATACGGGCGAAGAAATAGGGAGAGAACACAAGTTTATATATAACGCTTGTGCATTTGGGTTAAAACCAGCTTCAAGCATCTCTTTTAGAACAACTGCTGCTTCTTCATATTTTTGAGCACGCTTCAAATCTCTGTACAACCTGTAATATCGCTTCATAAATACTGCCAATCAAGATCATTTGCATCTAGCAGACCACAATATAAATCTACCTCATATAAATTATTACCATCTTTTAACTTATACTCATATAGAGGTAGAATCTATATAAGAAATGTTGCTACTTTTAGAAAGCAAAGTATGTAATAAAACAGCTAATATCATTATTACTCTTTACATTAATGCTACAAATCTTTCATAGCTTGGCATCAATGAAAATTCAGATCTATATAGCTGCAAATATGAATTATAGAAAAATTTAAAGTTTTTACATGGAGATTGTTGGAATAGTATTACTTATTTTAAAGGCGCCAATTTTGAAAAGTATGATGATACACTTGTCTCATAAACTTTTCCTCTATTGTATGTATTAGGCAGTGCCTACTGTCTTTATAATATTACATTATAATGCTCTGGAATCGAATACATAGGTTACGATAACTAATGCAATATTTACAAGTAGCGCCAGTTGCCGAACGATATTGTGTCGAAGAGTTGTCTTCCTAAATAAATGTTGCCCTTCATTCTAAAACGAAGTGCAATAATCCAAGAAATGATGTAATACCAACTCACTAAATAACAGCATATATTTGCTGCGTATTTTTAGAAAATTTAATAGGAGATTTGAGTAAGCTGTACTATAGGAAGCTAAAATATTATAGAGTGGGTGCATAGCTTGAAGTTTAAAATCTAAAGTGAGAGCTTACAATATATAATATCTTCAACTTCTTTTGCTATAGAAGTGCGTGCTTGAATTAAAAAGACGAAGCTAAAGTGTTCTATTATTTGTAGGATTTGGTATTACATAGTCTATCCGTCAAAAATTAGCCTTTAGATCTGCACTGCGCTAAATTTTCGTATATATAATTGCAAATACTACTTAACCAGCACCTAACAAAATCCATAAGGTTCTTGACAATTTTGCCATTTTTTCTGCTGGATTTTCGGTGCGCCATAGTTGCTTGCAGGCAAAGATAAATCCTGCACTCCTTAGAGTTATGACGTAAAGACTATATACTTGTCATACTTTTCAAAATTTGCCTAGTCCACAATCCTTAATTTTCTGCTAATCTGTTAGTTAAAATGCTCTATATCCTCATGTTGATGGAATAGCTGAAGTAATTCTTCTAGTTTCATTTTTGATTTCTTTTCTTTGTTTATATCAAGTACAATACGTCCTTCTGATAACATAATAATCCTATCACCATACATAATTGCGTCTTGCATGTTATGTGTCACCATAAGTGATGTAATATCATTTTTCACTATACAAGCTGCAGTATAGTACATAAGTTGTCGCTGCATCTTTGGATCAAGTGCTCAGCAGTGTTCATCAAGAAACAATAGTTTTGTATGGAAAAGAGTAGCCATTACGACTGCTATCATTTGTTGTTGTCCACCTAAGAGGTTACCAACTTTTGAGTTGAAGAATTTATCGAGTCCTAAGTTCAAAGATATTACTTCTTCTTTTATTCTATCAATATTATACATATTGTGCTTGAGTTTTGGGCTGTTTACTCGCATTCTTGCAAGTGCCAAGTTTTCTAGCAAAGTCATTTCTTGAAATGTGCCACTCGTAATATTCTGGGTAACATATGTTATAGATTTTGACCTCTGCTGTAGTGAAAGGTTTGTGAAATCTTCTCCATCTATTACTATGGATCCTTCATCAATTTTATGTTCACCTGCTATTCTTAATCAGAGTTGACTTACCTGGACCATTACTACCTATGCATACACAAAACTCACCTTTGTTCAAACTAAAACTTAGATCATCAAGTGCTGTCTTAAATACACCAGGAAAGGATTTATAGACATTTTTTATATGCAGCACTTAATCAACCACCGTCACATTGTCTAAATTCTCAGGAATTTTAATATTGAAAGCCGCAGCTTTTTTCTTGCTTATAAAACAGACATGATCAGATAATTGAGGATATATAATTGGTATGGAAGCTGGGTTTACACCATCGAGTAGCTGAACTATTATATCAGATGCGGCAAGACCAATTTTGTAATGCGATACTCCAAAACTAGCTACGACAAGATTCTCTTTAACAGCATTTTCATCTGCATTAAAAACTGGAATCTTTAATCGATCTGCTTGTGCAACAATTGCAGGAAGTGAAGGCTGTATATACCCGCTCGTCCCAATATATATAAGGTCCACAGGATCGCTACTAAATCTTTGCATTCTTAGCGGAATATCTCTCTGACTATCTATCGGTACTGCAATTACTTCCATATCATAGACCTTAGCAGCTTCTTTCATCATATCAAATAAAGATATATCATTCACTTCAGATGTAGAATATAGCATTCCTATCTTTTTAGCTTCTGGCATAATACTTGTTACAAAATCAAGGAATGCTGCTAAATTTTGTCTATCAGATAGACCAGTGATGTTTCCAGAACTATATTCTCCTTGATGTACTAAGTTTGCTGCTTCTGGGTCTGTAACATTCACGAACAATATTGGAACATCTATAATAGCTTTCTTAGCGGCTTGTGAAACAGGAGTGGAAAGTGTTACAAATACATCAGGTTGCCTAGCTCTAAGTCTAGTTAGTACCTGCATCATCATATTTTGATCGAAGTTGACATCCATTTTGTCAAATTTTATATCTCTTGAATCTTGCAATCCATGTTGTTGCAAGCCATCTACAATCCCTCTAATTGTATCGTCTAGCGAAGCATGAGGTCCATAACTTGCTATTGCTATTTTAGGGAGTTGATTGTTTTTTTCCAAAAGTAGAATAAAACACAATCCTAGGAATGTGGAGATAACTATAAATGTAATTGCCAGTTTTTTATATGAGAAATATTTTGTCATAAATAAAGGATCTATTTTGATACAGTGAAAATCTCAAAGCCGTTACTTGTTACGCCTAAAGAATGTTCAAATTGAGCAGAAAGTGATCTATCCTGAGTCACGGCAGTCCAACCATCTCTCAGCAATTTAGTTTTATACCCACCAACATTAACCATTGGCTCTATCGTAAAAAACATTCCTTCTGTGAGTACAACATCTAATCCCTCGTCATAGTAATGCAGTACCTGAGGTGGTGCATGAAATATTTTACCAAGACCATGGCCACAATAGTCACGTACTACAGAATATCCATGTTTCTCTGCATATTCTTGTATTACCTTGCCTATGGTATTGAGTTTTACACCAGGTTTTACAGCTTCTATTCCAAGCATCATAGCATCGTAAGTAATCTGTATTAAACGTTTTGCTTTGATACTAGCCTTGTCACCGACAGAATACGTTCTGCTGGTGTCACCATGCCATCCATCAACTATCACAGTCACATCTATATTGAGGATATCGCCATTCTCTAGCTTCTTGTCACTAGGAATTCCGTGACAGACAACGTGATTTACAGAAGTACAAATTGATTTTGGGAAGCCTTTATAGTTTAAAGGTGCTGGAACAGCACCTTTCTGTATTATCATGTCATGGCACAACGTATTGAGATGGTCTGTAGTTACTCCAGGTTCCACAAAATCAGCTATGTAATCTAGGACTTGAGATGCTAGCTTTCCAGCTTTGCGCATGCCTTCAAAATCCTCTTTAGAGTGTATTGTGATATTTTGTTTTTCAGATCTCACTTGTATTTTTCTTAAATATGTTTAAATCAGCTATATACTCGTCATACTTTTTAAAATTGGCGCTTTTTAAAATGCTCGTTATGTATTTTGTTATACACATGTACCTGCATTCTTCCTAGCTCTTTTTGAAGTCTCACTTCGTAACGTAGTTCTGCTCACCAGGTCATTGCACAGGCCTTTTTGGCCTAATATTATATTATTACTTCGTTAATTTTTTGCAAATATGTAAAAGTATTAGGTACTTATACTTTGCATCATTGAAACGTATGCTCCAGTATGTTGTATGTTAATAGGTCATGCTCTAATAAACATATAGAGAGAGGCAAATAGCAAGCATAAACTGTGCCAGGTGTTGTTGTATCTTCAAAATAATAGGTCAAATTATATCACTAAATGTACAGTTTGGTAATGGTATAAATTAGCTACTTTTGATTTGTATATTGCGTAGCTTTTTTTAAGTTTGTTATATGGCATCGCCGGCAAAGTCACTTTAGCAGACCTTTTTTGCCTGATTTTCAAGTATTACTTCGTTAATTTCTTCGCAAATATATATGGCCAAAGCAGTATAAAAGAGTCATATCGAGTTTTTAAATCGTTCAGACAACTTTATAAATATTTTATCAGCTGCTTATCATTTTTAATGTCTTTTTCCTAAACTAAATAGGACATATTATGCCATAGCATAATAACATATATAGCGACTCTTTTATACTGTTTTAGCTGTAATATTTGACTTAGAAATTAACTGATACTCTAAAAAACATGCCCTTCAAATCCTAGCGCGTGCACTTACTTGAGCGCAGTGCCTAGTAAATTGATGCAAAAGTATAAACATTACTGAATTGATATGCGTTTGGTATAAGCTATGGATGCAATTTTATGTTCCGATAATTCTTTTTATAGGTTAATCTGCATACAAGTGCTGTTTAACGGCGCTGCCGGTACTGTGAGATTGATGACAAGGATATCAAGATGAATGAAGTTGAGACAATAAAACGTGAAATTACTAAACTGGCTTTAACACTTGCAAGCAAAGAAGGATGGAATAATCAAATCCTTGAGAAAGCAAGCGCGGAAGCAGGGGTTGATTCTGGAATGGGAGCTCTCCTTTTTAACGGCGATATAAGAAATGTCATAGAGTATTTTATAAACAATGTATATAAGACAGCATATTCTGAGTATTTTACCTCTGCTGGCAGAAGTAGCCGTATACAAGATATAATATTCGAGTTCTTCACAATCTGTTTGCGTACACTTGCTCCAAATAAACCTGCTATCTCTAAAATGTTATCGTTTTTTATGCTCCCTTGGAATACAGCATTTGGTATAAAAACACTTTGGCGCTGTGCAGATAATGTTTGGTATGAATTATTGAATGATGGATCATTGGACTTCAACTTTTACACAAAACGCTGCTTATTAAGTTATGCGGTTCTGAATGCAATTTTATTTTGGCAGAATGACGAATCTGTTGAATATATAGACACTATTGGTTTTTTGCGAGCAGAACTTAGCTCTATAGTGAAAACTGGAAGTTTTATTAAGAAATTATGCAAATGAAAGTTCCAATATATTTTTTTGTAGCAATTCTACTATCATCGTTACTACAAGGGTGTGGAAAAAAGGGTGACTTAGTTTTAGTAGATTCTAATGTTCATAATCCTTCTGTGGATTTAGAATCTGAAAGCTAGAGGTTAGCTAATGTATTAGCTGTTTTATTACATACTTTGCTTTCTAAAAGTAGCAACATTTCTTATATAGATTCTACCTCTATATACGTTTGCCACCATAAAAGAATCTCTAGGAACAAAGTATTCAAAGGTATAGCAGCATTAGGAAAGACTAAGAAGTGATGGTTCTTTGGTTTTAAACTGCATATTATTATTAATGAAAAAGGAGGATTAGTCAAAGTATCACTGAGCAAATGTAACAAGGACGATAGATCGCAAGTTATGATGATGAGTGATAATATTAAAGGACTCTTGTTCGGTGATAAAGGTTATATCTCCAAACCATTATTTTTAGCTCTATATAAGCAAGGACTGAAATTAGTCACTGGAGTTAAAAAAGGGATGAAAAACTGCCTTTTATCTCTAGAAAAAAAGATACTCCTAAGAAAGCGCTCTATTGTAGAAACTGTCTTTGACTATCTCAAAAATAAACTTCAGCTTGAACATTCAAGGCATAGGTCACCAGTCAATGCTTTTATTCATATCATTGCTACTTTAATTGCTTATCAGTTAAATACTAAAAAGCCCTCTATTGCTAATACTTAGAATATTACTAATATATAATTCGGGTTTATAAAAGTTTGTCTAATGGTTTCATTAAGTGTCATTTGACTTGCTGTGTTTCGTGTTTTGACAAGTGCATCTTCTATATATTTGATTTTTAGCGTATGTGCAACTTTTACTGCAAGAGTATAGATGATTGATTAATATCCTCTCTCCTTTCATCTTAAGTAATGCATAGGCACAGGAATCACAACAATCGCAATTCTTTATATTCTCAGCAAACCTATTACAAATTAATTTTGCGAAGAATTGTGTTACCGATAGTAAGTAGAATACTTTAGTTTATGTATCAACTCTCTTGCCACAGATTCATACACAAAAACAGATTTTGCGGCAGAGTTGATTGTTGTATATGCAAACAATTTATGTCACATTTTTGCTCCAGTGCCATAGACTGTATTGGAAGAGAACACTTGGCACAATTGGGTTCTGTTATAAAATCCAGTTTCTTCCAGCAAAGATCGCACATTGTATATGCTTCAGTTATTTCGGAATTGCATGTAATACACTCGGGTGGAAATAAATATATTTAAAATCTTATTCAAATAAGCAGTAGGTAGTCTAGAAATTTTCATGAGTTTACCAGGTAGGTGGATGGTTAGATATTGCGCAAGTTATATAGGAAAATATAAGATATATACAAAGTTTTTATGTATACACTATCTCGCATTCCTTCTATCTCATAGCTTCGTACCAAAATCCGAAGTGCCAATTCTTCATTTACCTGCTGTATAGTCCGGCAAAGTCATTGTGTAGGCTTTTTTAGCTTAATTTTCCATATTACTTAATTAATTTTTTTGCAAATATATAAAAGTGTCAGACGCAAAAATTAACTAGTACTCTAAAAAATCATGCACTAAAAATCCTGATATAAGCACTTTGCGAGCAGAATCATTACATCTCTTTGTTAATTTCTGCCAAATCTTACCATACACTCGTGTTATTAAGCGGTAACTCATTATTTAATGAGAAGTTTCAACATGGTTATTAGTATGCTGAAGATATTCTACTAAAAAAACAGTTACTGCGTATCCGGATATCATGACCCTATCATTTACGACGTTTGAGTATACTATGCCACCACGCTTAGATAATGCACGAGATATAAAGAACCCTTTATGCATAATGTCAGACCAATAAGGTGTAAGCCTGCAATGTGCAGAACCACAAACATCATCCTCATCTATATCAACCTTTGGTGCAAAATACCTAAAGACAAAATCACAATCATAGAAAAGTGGCCTTGCAACAGATGTAACAACTAAAGCTCTACACTGTTCTTTTGAAAGAAGCGTCAAGTTAGGTTTTAAATCTTGCACTACACTTGGGTCTGCAAAACGCATTACTACACAATTCTCATCACTAAGGAATTCAATTGGACGAATACCACCTACAATTTCGTTAAAACGTAAGCACATTGCATTATCTGTAATGCTATTCAGTTTGTAGGACGGAAAGTTTAGTGTTATAAGAGCATTAGAATCTTTAATAGCTGAAAGAGGACCAGAAATACTGTCAAACTTTATATATATCCCTTTTTCTTCTATACCAAGCTCTGTTAAAATATGCATAGCCGCAACTGTAGCATGACCGCAAATAGGGGCTTCTGAATTTGGTGTGAACCACCTGATGCTATAATGTTGCTTATTTAAATGCTTAACAAAAGCAATTTCAGAGATTCGAAATTCGGACGCTATGGATTGCATTAATTTTTCGTCTAACTCACAAACCTGTTCCACTATGCAAACACCAGCAGGATTGCCGGAAAAACGCGTTTTAGTAAAGGCGTCTACTATCCAAATCTTCATTTAGCCATATTATGCAATAAAATTAACTCTCTGTGATCTGCAACATATAGATACGGAACCATAACATTATCTACATCTTTTTGTGTGTTTTGATCACCAAATAGCACAAACTGTGCTGATATAGAATGCGCACACTTCGCGTCTACAATACTATCTCCAACAAACCAAACTTTTTCAGTAGAGGAAAAACTAAGAGCAGAAAGTGCAAGTTGTGCTGGATCTGGCCATGGCTTATCACGTTTTGCGTCAGAAGCTCCAACAATACCGGTAAAATATTTTTCCCACCCAAGACGTCTTACTTCATCTCTTAGGACGTTGCCGTTTTTGTTGCTGACAACAAGCATATTCAAATCCTCAGATTGCATATATTTTAAGACATCCTCAGCATGTTCCATAATCTCTATATTTGAGAGATCAATATTACTTAAATGATCATAATATAAATCGCGAGCTTTTTTCCAATCATCTCCAAATATCATTGGAAAAGCTTCATTTAATGAGTAGTGTCTATAATACTCACGTGCTGCTCTAACGCTATCTGATGAGTTTAAATCTCTCATTACTTTTTCAAAAAGTATCTGGTATATGTTTCCAGATTTTATCAAAGTATCATCCCAGTCAAAAATCACTATCTCAGGTTTTGTAGCATCGATGTTGGATAATTTGAATTGTTGAATCATTTTAATCTTTCTTGATAAAGAGTGAGTTAATCTTCATAGAATTCAGTACAACTACTATTTAAGACGTAGAAATAGCAACCGATGCTATGACTGGGGTTATTAACCCACACATAGCAATTGGTACAGTGATAATATTATATAAAAATGCAACAAAAAAGTTTTGCTTTACTATTATAGATGAATATCTAGAAATCATCAAGTTTTCAATCACAGCGTATAAATCTTTTTGGAATATTATATCTGCACTATTTTGTGCTATTCCAATGGCTGAAGCTGGAGATATAGAGATATCAGCAGCACTCAGTGCGGCCGCATCATTTAGTCCATCACCAACCATAAGTATATTTCCTCCGGACTTTTGTATGTTTCTGATAAATTCATATTTTTGACTAGGTGTCTTGCAAGAGAAATACTCTAATATATCAGTTGCATCTGCAACTTTTTTTACAGTATTTGTTCTATCTCCAGATAGTATAATCAATCTTAACTTTAGTTTTTTTAGTTTTGTGACCACATCTACTGCTTCTGGTCTCAGTTCATCTTCAAATGTCAATCTTATAGGATCTGAGTTTTCACTTACGAACCAGGTTTCCATTTTATCATCATCGAGTCCAATATCATGTTCTATACCACACCAGCTTCTGTTTCCAAGCTTGTAAGATTTATTATTATATTCGGCAAGCAATCCGAGTCCTTTTTCCTCTTTTACATTTATATCTAAAATATCACCTTCATATTGCTCTCTAATAGCAATACATATCGGGTGCTTACTTTTTGCGGCAATCGATGCTATAATTTTTAGATTTTCATCAGGTATTTTATTTGTATGCATACGGACAGTTCCCTTAGTCAATGTGCCGGTCTTATCAAAAATGATAGTGTTTACTTGATCAAACTTTTCTAAAGCATCGTGGGACTTTATGAATGATCCAAGCTTCATCAGTTTTAGACTAGAGATAACATGTGCAATTGGAACCGCAAGTGCAAGTGCGCAAGGACATGTAACTATTAAAACGGAAACGCCATAGAGAATAGCATTTGTAATGGATATTTTCATTATATAAGCCCAGTAGAAGATAGTGATAGCAGAAAGCATAAGAATAATAGGCACATAAAACTCTGTTATTTTGTCTGCAACCCTAACATATTTTGCTTTGCTACGTTCTGCAGCTTCAATGAGTTTGATTATATCACTCAAGATCGTTTGATCGCTTAACTTTTCTATTCTAATTTTGATGGTATTGCCAAGGTTTATACTACCTGCATATATCATTTCGCCAAGTGATATATCTTTTGGTACTGTTTCTCCGGTGATAATGCTTCCATCTATGGATGCAAATTCATCAATTAATTTCCCATCAATAGGTACTCTTTCTCCACTCTCCACTATTGTGATCTGGCCCAGCTTTGCGTCTTTAACTCTAATTATCTCAAGTTGATTTTCATTTTCTATAGTAACATACTGTGGTTATTTGAGTAACATTTGCCTAGCTGCAGCTCTTGCCCTATTTCTTACCTTTAAATCTAGATATAGTCCTATCAATAGAACAAACGCAAGGCTAATTGCAGCATCATAATATGTGTAATCTCCCATTAATACTGTTTCTTGAATACTTACTAAGGTTGCACCAATTATGCCCATAGATATTGGTATATTCTATCACTGCACCAGTTTCTAATAGCGCGCCGTGCAGGATAAAAAATGGCTTGCATGAATATATAATCGCAGGAATACTGATTGCCGCTATGATAACATGTAGTATATACCTTGTGTACTTTGGCATTGTTCCGTAATAATGGCTTATCCATATTACCATTGCTACCATCATTGCTTGTACTTCTGCAATGCCTGAGATAAACAAGCGCTTTAGTAAGTCTTTCTCTTCTCTGAGAGAATTTGCAATCATCTCTGATACTTCAAATGGAACTGCTCTATAACCAAGTTTTTCTATAATGGATATGATATTATTAATTTTTTTAGCGTCTCCCTCCCACTCCAAGCTTAGTCTATTGGTTGTCATATTAAGTCTAGCAGAGTTTACATATCCTTGTGCTTTTAAGCTAGATTCTATCAACCAAACACATGCACCACAATAAACTCCCTCCAATGACAGCACAATGTTATTGTGTCCGAGCTTTTCATCTTTAGAAACACTTGCTACATAATTTATATTATTTTGGATAGCGTCATTAACGCGTATTGGATTTGTATTATAAATATTTTTGCAGTACTTATAGTAGTCACTCAAATCTAACGATTTTATTAAATTGTGAGCCACTTTACATTCGATGCAACAAAAATTACCTAGATCTGACAATACGAAAAAAGTTTCATTGCAGTGCATGCATTTATAAGACATAAGAACCGGAAACTACATATAATAAGTGGAGCGAAAGACGATATTAATTTGGTACTGTGATTGTCTTTAATTGAGCATTTTATATTTAATATAGATGAAGATCAATTAAAGGAAACATTATATCAATTCAAGATGCTGATTGTATATATACTTGTCATACTTCAAAAATTGGCGCCTGAAAGACCGCTCGTTATGTATTGATTCCTATACACTACCTCGCATTTTTCCTAGCTCTTTTTGAAGTCTAACTCGCTCAAGTAAGTGCACGCGCGAGGATTTGAAGAGCATGATTTTTTAGAGTACAAGTGAATTTCTGAATCAAATATTGTATATTTGCGAAGAAATTAATGAAGTAATACTTGCAAATCAGGCCAAAGGAGTCTGCGCAAGTGAGTTTGTCAGCAGCGCTATATATGAAAATTAGCTTAGCGTTGTTGCTAAGCTAATTTTTGTACATTTAACTTTCCGCAAAAATTTATTTGCGTAGCAAATATATTTTTGACGGAGAGACTATAAAATTATATGACAAAACCACAAACGTTCAAATATTGTTATTTCTAACAATGTACGTACTTTACTGTTTGTTCATTTGGCTAATTTCATTTATCATTGATTAAGATGATCCCAATATTCATCCTTCTTGACTATATAGTAGCTAAGATTTGTATTGCTAGCTACATTTACCTCTGTGATTCCAAGCCCTTTCATAATTGCATGCAAAAGGAAAAACATAGATTGAGTTGTTTTCATATATTCTACCTTTCTTCTAGGATATAAACTAGCAACATTGTCAAACGACATACCATGTATCTTAAAGGTATCAAGAAGAATACTTGCAAGAATGCCTTCAAAGGAGTTAGCTTACTTTTGAAGGTAGAAAGAGGTGAATCTGTAATCACGACTAGATATTAAATCTGTGGATCTGATAAGAGCCCTCTTTCACAAAGCCTAAAGCTGAACAGTATCTTAAGAAAACTCCATACTTATTCTGCATAAAGATGGTTAGCTAAAGTCTTGGTTTCCTTTTTAACCTCATCTTCTCAGGAGCAATATAATGTCTAAACCAATTTTAGGAATTGACGTCTCCAAATTAGATTTAACTATTGCATTCGCTGTAATTAAAAATAATTCTAGCTTTAATCCTAATTTAATCCTTGATCCTTAGGACAGTATCAGATCTCTTGTCATAGTAACATTTTTGGGCTATAGATATCAGGCTAACAGCTGTACCAATCACATTACTTATAAGTACAAAGGCAGAGTACTGATACAACGCGTAAATGACCCAGCTAGTTGAACAAATAAAGTAATTGATCAGCATGAGCATTGAAATATTAGAGGCAGATTTGATGACAGAAGACTTATAAACCTTTGGAATAAGACCAATACAGTACTTAATAAGAGCTAACATCCCAAAGAAACTTTCTATATAAAACACATTTCCTCCGTTTGTACTAACAAATATCAGGTTCAAAGGGTTATGATAAAACATTCTCAGCTAAGTAAGCACCCCTAGTGTTATGCTACACATCATTACTAATTTATGTGTTTTGTCCACAAGATTATATCGTATGACTCTTAAATCATAATCTTGTCATATGTAGAATTCATGACTTAACAGCTTTGATTTACACATGTAGTGTTTTTATTGCATTTAACATAAGTGAATTCTATAAATAAGTTTTCTATGGTAAGCTAAAATTAAACATTATAATATAGCTTATAGTTTAATCATAAAATAAATTTTCAAAAATAATTATAATGCTAAAAGAAAATGATATTGCTCCTGATTTTAAATTGGAATCAACTGAGTACAAAGAAGTTTCGCTTAGCGATTTTGCAGGTAAAAATATTGTACTATATTTTTATCCAAAAGATGCAACACCAGGATGCACAATAGAAGCTAACGATTTTAATAAACATCTTGATGAGTTTCGGAAATTTGATTGTGTAGTATTAGGGATTTCAAGGGATAACGTTGCTAGCCACAAGAAATTCATCGCTGCACAATGCTTGGCATTTCCTTTATTATCCGATCCAGAAGGTGAAGTTTGTAAAAAGTATGAAGTATGGAACATAAAAAATATGTTTGGCAAAAAATATTATGGAATACAGCGAAGCACTTTCTTAATTGGAAAAAATCAAAATATAGTCAAAGCATGGTATAAAGTAAATCCTTTAGGTCACGCTAATGCAGTATTACAATCTGTCACATTGTTAGTATAACGTACTAAAAAACCCTAGAGGAATTGAGTTTTTTTGGATGTATTTTCTTGAACTTCAATTAATCACTTAAATAGTCCGTCCCTTTTTGTTTTTAAGTCTATATCAAATGTTTTGGCAAATCTGCCAATAGATGAATAAGATAGAATATATTTATTTATAGCGTTATAGGTAATAACAACGTTGTATTTAGCAGAAACAGTCAATAAAACATAATTGAGTAACTTAGATATTTTGTTCAGTACATGAATCATGCCAATGTTGCAACCCTTCTTCCGCAAATAAATCTCGATCAAAAGCTGTGTAACTAAACAGTTACATTGTGGTGCACATACTACTTAGAAATGCTAATATTACCTCCTAATTTGCTAAGTTAACCAAAGTTCGACATAAGTAATTTGTGCATTGCATTTAAGATATAGAATTACTCTAGACACTGTCTTCATAAGTGCACGCGCGCGGATTTT
The DNA here is from genome assembly GCA_013358835.2 of Ixodes persulcatus. Taxonomy (NCBI): domain Eukaryota; kingdom Metazoa; phylum Arthropoda; class Arachnida; order Ixodida; family Ixodidae; genus Ixodes; species Ixodes persulcatus. The sequence continues at coordinate 355,263 of JABSTQ010005687.1, forward strand.
AATGGCATGATTTTTGAGAATGCCAGTTCATTTCTGAGTCAAATATTATATATATTTGCAAAGAAATTCACGAAGTAATACTTGCAAATCAGGCCAAAGGAGTCTGCGCAAGTGGCTTTGCCGGCAGTGCCTATTCTACCCATGACCAGCTTTAAGTACACTTGAATGCTTATCTGATGGCTTATAACTTTGCAAAGCGATTAAAGCCATTAAAGCTAATACTACTTGGCAATTTATATTAAAACAGTGGATAAATAATCCTGAATATTTTATAATCAATCAAAACTATTACTTTTAACCCGAATTATGGGTTAAGCAAGGTTGCCAGAATATGGATATGTAGGTAAAGATAATTTTGAAGTAACAATCGAGACCTACCTATGAAAGAAGATATCACAAATTTATTTTGTTTCATCGATGATTTTAGCAGCGAGTGTAAAAAAGAGATAAATAAAAGAGCGCTCTCAGAAGTTACAAGCATAAATCCGACGAGAGTACCAGGACTTTTTGAGTCTGAAATAATAACAATAAGTAATACTATTCCAACAATCTCCATGTAAAAACTTTAAATTTTTCTATAATTCATATTTGCAGCTATATAGATCTGAATTTCCATTGATGCCAAGCTATGAAAGATTTGTAGCATTAATGCAAAGAGTAATAATGATATTAGCTGTTTTATTACATACTTTGCTTTCTAAAAGTAGCAACATTTCTTATATAGATTCTACCTCTATATACGTTTGCCACCATAAAAGAATCTCTAGGAACAAAGTATTCAAAGGTATAGCAGCATTAGGAAAGACTAAGAAGTGGTGGTTCTTTGGTTTTAAACTGCATATTATTATTAATGAAAAAGGAGGATTAGTAAAAGTATCACTGAGCAAATGTAATAAGGACGATAGATCGCAAGTTATGATGATGAGTGATAATATTAAAGGACTCTTGTTCGGTGATAAAGGTTATATCTCCAAACCGTTATTTTTAGCTCTATATAAGCAAGGACTGAAATTAGTCACTGGAGTTAAAAAGTGATGAAAAACTGCCTTTTATCTCTAAAAAAAAGATATTCCTAAGAAAGCCCTCTATTGCTAATACTTAGAATATTACTAATACATAATTCGGGTTAAAAAGAGAACAAAATGATGGAGAACATATTGCCATTTTACAGCCACAGCAAAATTTTAGTCAAAACAGTGGATTCAATGATAGCGGAGAATTGATCAATCCTATATATTTTAATGTAAATGAAGAATTATATGATCAGAATATGTTCTTTTCAGCTATGGATTACTTTAGCAATCTTTAAAAAACTAATACCAACTCCCTCAAATAACAGCATATATTTGCCGCGTATTTTTTTAGAAAATTTAAGGTGAGATTTGAGTCTAGCTTTACTAGAAGTACAGCTGTCATGCGCGTGCTTAAATTCTAAAGAAAAGACGAAGCTAAAGTGTTCTGTTATTTGGAGGAGTTGGTATTAGGTGTGAGTATAACAAGTAAAAGCACACAGGTTTGGCTCAACGCCTTGTGCTTGCACAAAACTCTTAAAGAGATTGATAAACTGATCTAGTCTATTCATCAAAAATCAATTGGCTGCGCAAATAAATTTTTTACAGACGAACTGATTCTCTTGGATCAAACAACTGCTTGCTAAGTAAATATATTTATGGTAGTGGTAAGCTTTTATTTAGCAGTCTACTTACAGCAGAAAACTGCCAGCCCAAATTTCATAATATGTAGGATGCCTTATTAACTTAACCCCTTATAATATTGCTGCTGCTGCTGAAGAGTTGAATCGTCACTCAGCTATAATAGGTGAAATAGAAAACTGTATGATATTACTTATAAATCTATTATAGATGCATGATATAATGCTAGTACATTAATACATTGCAAAGGACTAGCCTAGCATCGATCTTCTGAATAATTATATGCAACTCGTTAGAGCTTTAAATGAATATTATTACTGAAGATAAATCTCTCAAGCCAAGCTTTCCTTTAAAGACTAATAAACAACTATTTGAGCTATTCAGTTGTGCTGTTGATGTTCTACAACAAAAAATTACTGCGTTCATGCAATGTGATATACAAGCATCTTTTCCTATGAAATATAGCACTAGTACTATTTTAGGTGGATTTGATACAGCGCTTGATATAAAAGGCACTTCTGCTGCTAACTGTTTGCAAACTGCATTGTTATCAATGCTTAGAATAATGAAAAATGCTAAGAAGCTTCCTGATCTGAAATTAGAAAATATCTATAATGTTGATACCAGTCCAGTAATCCAAGGCACAGCCATGCCGGAGCACTTTAATGACACATTCGTGCCTGATTTTAAGCAGTGGTTCTTCTATTACTCTGATGATAAAAGCCCGCCACAAGGAGAGCTGCTGGTGCCTACTTTAGGATATGCATTTGGTGTCTCTAGGCCAGACCCGAGATATAGTACGAAAATCTTTAAAGTTAAAGATTGCTCTTCTGCTATGTCACAATGGCTGCAGGCAACCGTGGAGTTTTCAACTTTAGATATGGCACCGTGCTTTCAATAGTTCATGTACAGATTATGATGTCGCCTGCAAAGAAGTACAAAGAGTACTTACACCGTTAGAAGGATGACAAGATGTTGTGCACGGTGATGTTTTTACATATAGAACGCTTAGTAGTGAGCATACTAGATTTGTAGCGCAAAAAATAAACGATAGTTGTTTTGATGCATTAAGCAGACAGAATTTAGAGATCGAAGGATATTGTGATGTATTGCATGATTGTTAAGAAGAGGTACTACAGTACGTGTACTTGTTGCACAATTGATATAAACACTGTTAATAAATATCAAAATCAAGCCTAGGAATGTTTGTTGTTGATTAGTTACACTTGTGTTTTTGTTGATATAGGCTTAGTTATTTAGTCCGTCCGTCATAACTCGAAGGAGTGCAGGATTTATCTTGGCCTGCAAGCAACTATGGCGCACTGAAAATCCAGCAGAAAAAATGGCAAAATTGCCAAAAACCTTATGGATTTTGTCGGTAGTGTCTAAAGTAGTATTTGCTAGGTACAGGACAAATTATATATCCGAAAATTAGCTCAGTGCCCCGCCTAAAAGCTAATTTTTGTACATTTAACTTTCAGCAAAAATTGATTTGCTACGCAAATAAATTTTTGACGGACAGACTATTTAGTTCCGATAAGTACTGGTTTGAGTTGTGATTATAATCTATCGTAGAAACTGTATTTGATTATCTCAAAAACAAATTTCAGCTTTATCAATTAAAGGCTAAAAAAAGCGATCTATTTCTAATATATACCATATTGCTAATCCATAATTCTGGTTATAAATAGCCATTCATTCTGAATCAACCAAGATTCAATTATGATTTAGTCAGAAAATAGAAAATTGATGAATGCACCATACACTCTACCTTAGCAGAAAAGCGATTTATCACGTGCGCAAGGCCTGTTAGCCTATAGAAAGCAGCAGTAGCTTTTTTGGTGCACCTAGCGGGATTTGAACCCACAACCTTTACCTTCGGAGGGTAATGCTCTATCCAATTGAGCTACAGGTGCAGGCTATAGGGCATTTTCATTAATATTATTACAAAAAGTCAATAACATCATACTTTTATATTATCTTCTTATAGATAATATAAAAAAGCAACAAAAGCTTTTATAGGCACTTTATTGTATATAAACATCTAATTTCCATATAAAAATAAAAATTATAGCAAATACATGAAAAAATGCGATATACCTAGAAGCCAGAAGTAAAAAACTCAACCATTTGGTGTTTTTACCATAAATTATGAGCTTTGCAATTGTTTTGTTAAAATATTAGAAATTGTTATGCCAAATAGTGGATGTACATAGTCTGGCGCTATATCTGCCACAGGTACAATAAAAAAAGCTCTATTCATAAACTCTTTATGTGGAATAATTAAGAAATTAGAAACCTCATGTGATTCATTTATTACTTCTTGTCCTGCAAATATTATATCTAAGTCAATTACTCGTGGAGCCCATTTTGCAGAGGATTTTCTTCCAATTTCTCTTTCAACAGTTTTAAGAATTAGTAATATATCCTTTGGAGGGAGTATAGCATCAAATGTAATAGCAACATTAAGAAATTCTATATCCCAGTCTGCTGGGCTTGATTCTGGTAGTAAAGCTTGTGTCTCATATATCCGTGATATTATAATCTTCCCATCATATATGATTGTTGCTAGTGGTACTATTCTTGAGCTTTTTATATATTGCTCTGTTAATTTTACAACTTCTAAGCATTCTATATCAAAGTTTTGACTTTTCGTTTTGCTCACACAATTTACTTTGCATAACTTTTCTATAAGCATTTCAATTGCTCTTTTTATGTGTAATTTCCTGTCACCTATATTGGAACCAATACCGATTATATATTGCATATTATTTTACCGTTACTTAGCACTACAGATTTTCATGATTGTCATAAACTGACCAATCTCACATCACAATGTTTTATTACTTTAATAACCCGAATTATGGATTAAGCAAGGTTGCCAGAATATGGATATGTAGGTAAAGATAATTTTGAAGTAACAATCGAGACCTACCTATGAAAGAAGATATCACAAATTTATTTTGTTTCATCGATGATTTTAGCAGCAAGTGTAAAAAAGAGATAAGTAAAAGAGCGATTTCAGAAGGTATAAGCATAAATCCGACGAGAGTCCAGGACTTTTTGAGTCTGAAATAATAACAATAAGTAATACTATTCCAACAATCTCCATGTAAAAACTTTAAATTTTTCTATAATTCATATTTGCAGCTATATAGATCTGAATTTCCATTGATGCCAAGCTATGAAAGATTTGTAGCATTAATGCCAAGAGTAATAATGATATTAGCTGTTTTATTACATACTTTGCTTTCTAAAAGTAGCAACATTTCTTATATAGATTCTACCTCTATATACGTTTGCCACCATAAAAGAATCTCTAGGAACAAAGCATTCAAAGGTATAGCAGCATTAGGAAAGACTAAGAAGTGATGGTTCTTTGGTTTTAAACTGCATATTATTATTAATGAAAAAGGAGGATTAGTAAAAGTATCACTGAGCAAATGTAACAAGGACGATAGATCGCAAGTTATGATGATGAGTGATAATATAAAGGACTCTTGTTCGGTGATAAAGGTTATATCTCCAAACCATTATTTTTAGCTCTATATAAGCAAGGACTGAAATTAGTCACTGGAGTTAAAAAAGGGATGAAAAACTGCCTTTTATCTCTAGAAAAAAAGATATTCCTAAGAAAGCCCTCTATTGCTAATACTTAGAATATTCCTAATACATAATTCGGGTTAATAAAGTCACATTTATTTATAAGTTTATTTGTTATTTCTATGTGTATATCTCTAATCAATGAAGAGTTGGTATTTAACATATGAAATTAGATCACATAGTCACTATCAATAACTTGATATATTTTATTCAAATATCAATATCTCACATATTATAATACTATACATTTAATATGCATTAAGACGCTTTGATTTTGGCGCATTCTTCGCTATATCAAAGAAAAAATCATCTTAAATCTATATTTATCGCATAAAAACTTTGTTTTTGTGACTTTTATATATAAAACTTCTACTCTATATATTCTATGAAACTTGTGGATCACTGCACATTTTGTTCTACTATAGTTCTCACTTTACAATATGTATTATGCTAATTCGCTATTAAATTCTATAACCATAACAATAATCTTTTACTTGTATAAGACAACTATTTGTATAGTATTTTATCAGTATATGTTGCTAATAAATTGAGAGCACGGTGGCATCGCATAAGGATACTAGCATCTTTATGTCCATTATTTGTGTTAGTAATCCTACTTTACACTCTTTCTCTTTTTCTCAGAGTGTATCATGTTGGTGCATATTGATTAACTCTAGAAGTATAAACATATTGTGATTGTATGAATGCATTAATGGATTTTTTCAAAAAACTTGGCGCTGTAAAAGTTGGCGCTTTGTTAAGCGTTGCTTTAGTTATTTTATCACCCATAGTTTGGCTTGTATTTAGCGCATACAAGGTGCCTATGTCACCTCTTTATAGTAATTTATCATTAGAGGATAGCAGTATTATAGCATCGAAACTGCAGGCTATGGGTATTCAATATACTGTATCTGCTGATAATGCAGAGATAACAGTTCCTATGGATAGAGTTCACTCACTTAGAATTGGATTCGCTGAAGAAGGTTATCCATCTTCTGGTAACATAGTTGGATACGAAATATTTGATAAGTCTGATGCATTTGCTACATCACAGTTCGTATATAACGTCAACTTGGTTCGCGCGCTTGAAGGAGAGTTATCCAGAACAATCAGTGGTATTGCTTCTATAGAATCTGCAAGAGTACATCTTGTACTTCCGAAAAAAGAGCTATTTTCTAAAGATTCCGTTATTCCGTCTGCTTCTGTCGTTTTGAAAGTTGCAAAAAATAAGCAGATTGGAAAGAATGAAGTAGCTGCAATTACACATTTAGTATCTGCTGCTGTACCTGAACTAAAAGCTGAGAACATAACAATAATAGATAGCAATGGCAAACCTCTAAAGTTGAATTCTGATGATGGCGAAGAATTCGGTGTTTTTGCAACAGGAATGCTAGATTTTAAAGGTAGTGTTGAATCAAGATTGACCAGATCTATAGAAGAAATACTCGAAAGGTCCGTTGGAGTAGGTAAAGTAAAAGCTAGTGTTACAGCTGATATTGATTTTGATAGAGAGGTTATAAATACAGAAACTTATGATCCTGACGGTCAAGTTATTAGATCACATAAAGTAAGTGAAGAGAAAGAATCAGATACAAAACAATCAGATAATGTAAGTGTTGCAACAAATCTTCCTTATCCTGGAGCACAAAAACAACCTACTGCTAATTTTAAAAGCAGATCTAAATCTGATGAGATTACAAATTATGAAATATCAAAAAAAGTTAGTAATAGAATAAGCGAGAGCGGCAAAATAAAAAGCCTTTCTATAGCAGTTTTGGTTGATGGGACTTATACGGTAGATAGATCATCTGGTAACCCTATCTCAAAATATAACACTAGAACTGATGAAGAATTGCAACAAATAAAAGATCTTGTAATTTCTGCAGTCGGGATTGATGAAAAACGTGGTGATAAACTAAGTATTGTGAATATGCAGTTCAGTACAGGTGTTGAAGAAGATGTGGCACCAGAAACACTTATGGACTGGTTAAAGCATGATATTAGAGGCCTCATACAGACTGCAATAATAGCTATAGTCAGCATACTGTTGATTGTTTTGGTCGTGAAACCATTTATAGCAAAGATTATAGATGATAGAAGTGGACTTGGGATAGAAGGAGCAAGGGATCTTGAATCTATGATTACTGGTCTTGAAATGAGTCCTCAAGCTGCGGCAGCTGCAATCTCAGAACTTGGTTCAAGTGGCATTGGCTCTGTTTCAGCAGATAATATTAACAGTAATAGTTCAGAAGGCATGGATACTAACGAACAAGGTATTGCTAAGAGCGCAAGTTTAGAAACTGACACAAGTATAGAAGCTTTGCTCTCAAGCGCTTATAGTGATAAAAACCAGAACTTGTTGAGACATTTAAATGATGCAGTAAATCAGCATATTGATGGCACAGTGTCAATTATCAGAAATTGGTTATATAAAGGTGAGGATTAATTAATCTGTATGTCTATAAAAATGACTGGTGTAAATAAGGCTGCTATTCTATTACTGTCCTTAGAGCCTGAAGTAGCTTCGCGTGTGTTTCGCGCGCTTGATGAATCTGAGATCAAAGATGTCTCTCAAGCTATGGCAACGCTTGGTAGGGTTGATCCTGAAATTATCAAGAGTGTCATCATTGAGTTTGCACGTGATATGAATACTTCCATGAGTGTGATAGGAAATATTCATAGCACTGAAAGATTTTTGCGTGGAGTACTTGGACATGACAAAGTTAACGTTCTGCTTGAAGATATACGTGGACCAATGGGCCGTAATATATGGGATAAGATTGGCAAAATGAACCCTATGTTACTTGTTTCTTTTTTAAAGAATGAGTACCCGCAAACAATTGCTCTAATACTGACTAAAATGGCACCATCTCATGCTGCTAAGATTTTGTCACTTTTCAATAAAGAAACAGGATTTGAGATTTTAAAAAGAATGATGTCGATGGACACTGTAAAAAAAGACGTAATAGAAAGTATTGAAAAAACGCTACGTACCGAATTTGTTACTGATTCAGGTGGTATGCAAAAATATGACAATAATCATGTAGTAGCTGAGATATTTAACTACTTTGGTAAGCAAAGTGAAGAGAAGTTTATGGAGATGCTTGTTCAATATGATGAAGATGCAGCAGGCAAGATAAAAAGACTTATGTTTAAATTTAAAGATATACTGCGTATAGATCCTGAGGGAATTCAAGAGTTAATAAAGGTTGTGGATAAAGCTACACTTACTACTGCTCTTAAAGATGCTCCAGATGAAATCTATGAGATATTTATGCAAAATATGTCACAAAGAGCTTATAAGCTCCTTGTGGAGGAAGTTGAGGGCTTAAGAAGCGTTCGCAAAAAAGATATAGATGATGCAAGAAGCAACATAGTGAAAATTGCAAAGGACCTTGTAAATAAAGGCGTCATTAAAATGATGTACGCTGAAGGTGATGAAGAAGAGGAGTTATAGATATGGCCATTACTAAATTTCCTTTGACAGATTTCGTTTTAGAAATGAATAAATGTCCTTCTGTAAATACTGAACATATAAAATGTAATGAACAAGAATACAGTGAGGTAAGTGTTCAAGAGGTTGTCACAAGTGTTAAAAACCAGGCTCCTGCTGTCTCGGTAATCAATTCATGTGAATTTGTAAAATACTCAAAAGAAGAAATTGAGGTGCTAAAATCTTATGCTATGTCAGAAGGCATGAAAATCGCTAAGCTGGAGTATGAAGAGGAACAACATAAAATACAGGAAAAAAATTTTCTGTTATTATCTGCAATCAGGAGTAGAATTGATGAGATAGGCGCTGTAGTTGCAAGTCAATATGATGAAATGATTAAGGATTTTGGCGCTTTATTAAATTTATTTTTGCGTAAGGTAGTTGATTCAGTAGCTGAGCGTTTTTCTACTGATTCGATTTTGGATTTTTTAAGAAAGAATATGCACAAGGTTTGTACTGAACCATCAATAAGCATTAAGGTAAGCACTAAGGATTACGAGGCAATTTTTGACTGTATGAATGAGATAACAAGCATGTGTAGTCCTAATACAAAAATTGTATTATTAGCAAAAGATGATATAGCACAAGGTGATTGTGTGATTGATTTTGATAGAGGTGCTATTTCTAGGAATATTGATATCTTGCTTGAAGATTTGGATTCTGTGCTTGATAGTTATCTTTCAAAAACAGGCGATGCTTAGTAATTTTTTTAATTGGTATTAAATTAGAGGTATAAATGTTAGACCAACAAAGTAATATATCCAATCAAGCACAACAAAAAGAAGACGTTGGCGGAGAGATAAATCTCCAAGCAGTCTATGATATTCCACTTAAGATATCTGCTATACTAGGTCATGCTGAATTAAAAGTGAACCAGATTCTTAAACTTAATAAAGGTGCTGTTGTTGAATTGGACAAAAAAGTTGGAGATGCAATAGACATCTGTATAAATGATAAGCTAGTTGCACGCGGCGAGATAGTGCTGGTTGATAATAAGATCGGCGTCACTCTGACTGAGATATTTAAATCTGATTAGTATATTTTATTGTTGAGTCTTAGAGTCTAAAGATCTTAATTTGCGCTTTTCTTATCGTCTCTTAGATGAACAGAGCAAATTTCGAGCTACCGTACCACTAACAATTTTATTCAAGTTTAAATATAATAAAATAAGGGTTTTAATGATACTAATGTTAGTTACCAGATATGTAATTCAGATGACAGCATAGTTATATGTAGGTTTTATCCTGTAACCGTTACTTGAGCGGAATGATGGTGCTGTTTATTGCTTGATTCATTAATTTTATGTGTATTGTATGATGAGGTATTTTTTAAATAAAAGCAGCGTGTTAATTTTTGTTCTGCTGTTATTCGTCTGCAGTACTTTTTTACTGCCTGTAGCGATTTCAGCTGAACCTGATAAGCCGTTGCTATTGCTGAAGAATATGAAAGATGAAGAAGAGGTTGTTAATCAAGCAGACAAACTAAAAGAGGTGAATAAGAGTAGAGCTGCATCTAAAGTACAGCGTGCAAAAAAGAAGCCTCCTCAAAAAGTTAGCCGCAGGAGTGTAAAAAAGCCAAAGGTTATATCCAGTAATTTAGAAGAGAAAGCAGCAAAACAAAAAGGTGCCACAAAAATCGGTGCTATAGAAAAAAGTGATAGTGGTAAAGCTTTACAGCTTCATACCGATAGCATTGATAAAGGAAGGATGAATTTGCTTGATAAGGCTGGAATTGAGCTAGAGAAAGAAGCAAAACAATTACTTCCTCAGTCTGAAAGGATTGTTACTCGCTTTGAAAGCAATAGTTCTGGTGCAGTTGTTACGTTCTTTTGGAACTCTCCTGTAAAAGCAGCTGCATTCATCAGAAACAACAAACTTTGGATAATATTTGATCAGTATGCAGAGTTAGATTTTCAAGATCACAGCCGAAGTTTAGTAGGTAGATCATCAATGCTGCCAAATAAACTTAAATTATATAACCTTGAGCAATATAATATTGATCGCAATGCAACTTATATGACAGCTGATATAGGGCTTACCTTAGGAGATACAAACCTTGGTGTCACCCTTTCTCAAAGTGGCAATAGTTGGATACTTGAGGTTTCAAAACAACATCAGAGATATTATGGAATACCTTTGTTTGTTAGACCAATGGCACTTCCTGCTCCTAATATAGAGTTAATGATGGATGGAGAAATAACTTCCATCATTGATTATAGAGACCCAGTAACAGGTAATATGATGTATGTCATACCTGTTGATACTGAGAATAGAAGAGTTGAGGTGGACTATAAATTTGTTGATCTTAATTTGATTAACACAATTCAAGGTGCCGTTATTGAAAGAATCTCAGATGATATTAAGATATCTTCATTTGATTCTAGTATAATTATAACAAGTGAAAGTGGTTTAAATATTTCATCCACGCTATGGGATTATAACCTTAAGTCAATAGATGACGCACGCACAAGTAGGCATTCATTATTAAATTTTGAAGATTTGCCTAAGATGCATTTTATGGATGCACAAAAGTATTTAAGACATGATGTAATAACAGGAAAAGCATCTTATAGACCAATAGCAAAACTAAACTTGGCCTTATTCTACTTGGGAAATCAGATGTATCCTGAAGCAGTTGCATATGTAAAGATGGCACAAAGCGAAAGCGGTCTTATAAAAATCAGCTATAGAGCTACCTTAATTAATGCTGTTGCTCAATATATGAATCGTCGCTATGAAAAAGCTTATGACTTAATTGATTCTATAGACATAGAGAGTGTGCCAATAGTGCACCGCCAAGAGGTTATGTTCTGGAAGGTAATGATAGCATATAAGATGGCAGATTCTTATAAATACTTCGGACGTTCTAATACTATAGCATTATTTGAAGACTATAAGTCAAATTTTATGCAGAATTATCCTACCTTTCTTCTCTCAAAAATCGGATTTGATATTTTGGGTGATAAGGTAAGCAATGGTTCTGTAGATATGGCTCAAAGGATAATTACTGTATTAAAAACATTCAAATTACCTGAATCAGAACAAAACAGGCTATACTCTGATATTGGAGTACTGTATGCAACTCAGCATAAGATTAATCAGTCAATCGAAATGTTTGATAAATGCATAGCTAGTAGAAATGATCCTATACATTATATAAAATGCAGCTGGCTAAAAGCAAAAGTCCTACATAATAACAACAAAATCGCAAGTGACGAATTTACTGATCAACTTGAGCATTTGAGAGTAATATGGCGTGGACCAGGAGTCAACGGCCTCGAGATGAGTATCTTGAAAGATCTATATGCTTCTTATAATAGTCAGGATCAGCTATTGCAGGCACTTAGAATAGGTCAAATGGTTTTGGATGACTATCCAAACACTATAGAAGCATTAAGATTAACAAGTGATATGAGTCAATTGTTCATAAATTATTTCTTGATCAAGGGACAGCGGTATGATGCACCATTAAAGAAGCTGGAGTTATTTTATGAATTTAAACATCTTTTACCTATAGGATATTTAGGAGATGAAATTATACTTAATATTGCAGATTACTTAATTGAACTTGATCTTTTAAATAAAGCTTCAGATCTTCTGGAACACCAGGTACGTAATAGGCTAGTTGGTATAAAAAAAGAACGTGCTATCAATAAGCTGATGCATATATACATATATAATCAAAAACCTATTAAAGCTCTCAAGATAGTTGCTTTTGGTGCTCCTTATCAAGATTTACCAGACTTAATTGTAAAAGAGCGCAGATATATGAGTGCAGAGGCATTATATGCATCTGGAAATAGTGAGGCTGCTATCAATATATTAAAAGGAGATTTATCACAACAAGCAGATGAAATAAAGATGAAGATATTATGGTCGGAAGAAAAGTGGAAAGAATTTAATGATTTTTCTGAACCTTATATATATTCTATCAGGTATAAAGATACTCGTTTGACATCTCATGATGTTATTAGACTATTAAAGCAATCTATAGCTTACATTTTAGTTAATGAAATCAAGCTTTTTGAAGATTTGTATGAAGATTTTAAGCTTAGATTCCCGAAAGATAATAGACATGCTAAAATGCTCTACTTGCTTAGAGAGATGCTCAGATACGATAGCAAAGGTGCTATAGAAATGGCGAAGAATATTGGACATACAAAAAAAGTTGCTACAGACTTTGTCAAAATCTCCAGTGATGATGTTTAGCTACATACTGTTCTCCAACGAAGTATGGCTAAGCTAGGCACTGCCTTCATAGCATTTGCTAAAAAGCATAGTTTTGAAAAATGTATCATATTTTGTGTCTGAAAAGTTTGTGAGTGTAAAAGTGATACCTAATGCTAAGCAAAATAAGATTGAGATTCTTAGTGCTGCTGATGATGAAATATTACATATAAAAGTAAAGGTTACTGCACAAGCTACTGATGGAAAGGCTAATGTTGCACTAATAAAATTGCTTTCTGAATATTTTGATATACCAAAGTCATATATAGAAATTATAAAAGGTGAGTTATCACGTAATAAATTATTAAAGATTTACTCATGTTGATTAATAACTCTGTTTTAATTTTTCTAATGCCACAATATATAGCTAGTCCATCCATCAAAAATCGATTTGCTACGCAAATAAATTTTTGCGGAAAATTAAATTTATCACTCATCATCATAACTTGCGATCTATCGTCCTTGTTACATTTGCTCAGTGATACTTTGACTAATCCTCCTTTTTCATTAATAATAATATGCAGTTTAAAACCAAAGAACCATCACTTCTTAGTCTTTCCTAATGCTTGCTATACCTTTGAATACTTTGTTCCTAGAGATTCTTTTATTGTGGCAAACGTATATAGAGGTAGAATCTATATAAGAAATGTTGCTACTTTTAGAAAGCAAAGTATGTAATAGAACAGCTAATATCATTATTACTCTTTGCATTAATGCTACAAATCTTTCATAGCTTGGCATCAATGAAAATTCAGATCTATATAGCTGCAAATATGAATTATAGAAAATTTTAAAGTTTTTACATGGAGATTGTTGGAATAGTATTACTTATTATTATTATTTCAGACTCAAAAAGTCCTGGTACTCTCGCCGGATTTATGCTTGTAACTTCTGAGAGCGCTCTTTTATTTATCTCTTCTTTACACTCGCTGCTAAAATCATCGATGAAACAAAATAAATTTGTGATATCTTCTTTCATAGGTAGGTCTCGATTGTTACTTCAAAATTATCTTTACCTACATATCCATATTCTGGCAACCTTGCTTAATCCATAATTCGGGTTATAAGGTTTTGGGCAATTTTGCCATTTTTTCTGCTAGACTTTCTGTGCATCATAATTGTTATGACGCAGGCGACTATATATAGGCTATTAATTAAAGCTTGACATGGCTCTCTTTTTCTATTTCCAATCAATGTGTCTTGTCGCCATTACAAGCCTTAAAACTTATGATTCATACCTATTTCATGCGAAAAATATTGCTGCCTATACATTCATTTTTATATAGATCATATAAAAAACTTTAGTTTTTAGATTCTGTAAATCTACCTAGCAATATTTTCCTCATACAGTATAAGCTAGTATGCTTACTAAATATGTATAGCTCTTCCATATGCGCTTAAAACAGCCTCATACATCGCTTCAGAGATTGTAGGATGTGGAAATATATTATGAATTATATCCTCTTCTGTTCCTTCTAATACTTTAACAAGGCCAATACTATGTATCATCTCAGTAACTTCATGTCCAATCATATGACAGCCAAGTAATTCTCCTGTTTTTGCATCAAAAATCACTTTAACAATGCCACCTGTTTCTCCAACTGCCAATGCCTTACCGTTTGCAATCATTGGAAACTTTCCAATCTTTACATCAAGTTTTAGATCTCTTGCTTGCTGCTCTGTATATCCTAAACTTGCAATCTGTGGATAGCAGTAAGTACAGCCAGGAATTTTATTTCGATCCATGTGTTCTGGCGCAAGGCCTGCAATATGCTCAGCACATATTATCCCTTCATGACTAGCCTTATGTGCAAGCAAAGGAGGAGCTGTAACATCACCGATTGCGTAAACGTTCGGCTCATCAGTTTCCATATACTTCCCTGTTTTAATGTAACCTCTCTCTAGCTGAATTTTTGTTTTCTCCAACCCTAAATTTTCCACATTTGCTTGGACACCAACTGCAGATATCACATGTTCAAAATCCTTCTTCAAAACTTTGTCATCTGACTTCCATTCAATAGAAATATGATCTTTATGTCTAACAATATTTGTAATCTTCGAGTTTGTCGATATTTTAATACCTCGTTTCTGGAATGCTGCATGAGCCAGTGTTGCAATCTCTTGATCTTCTGCCATGAGTATTCTCTCTGCCACTTCTATGATGTGAACATCTGTTCCAAGCATGTTATAAAAGCTTGCAAATTCAACACCTATAGCGCCACTTCCAACAACTAAAATTGATTTAGGCAATTTTTTTTGCGTCATAGCTTCTTTATATCCCCAAACCAACTTTCCATCTATCTCTAAATGAGGAAGTACCTTGGATCTTGCACCCGTTGCAATTACTATATTCTTTGCTGATACTTCAGTTACCTTCCCAGATGCATCTTTTACTTCAAGTAGCTTATTAGATAAAAAACTAGCACTTCCTGAAATATGCTTTATTTTATTTTTATGCAATAGATGATTAATACCATCTGCTAGCTGTCCTGCTATTTTTCTAGAACGATCAATCAATTTTTGAAAATCTATACTGACATTTCCACACTTAATTCCAAATTCCTCGGAATGCTGAATTGTATGATAAACTTCAGCTGCTCTAAGCATTGCTTTAGTTGGAATACAGCCCCAATTTAAACATATACCACCTAAATTTTCTCTCTCTATAACAGCAGTTTTTAGACCAAGCTGCGCAGCTCTAATTGCAGCAACATAACCACCAGGACCCGCTCCTATCACTATAAGATCAAAAACATCGGTCATATACAACCTCCAGCTACCACAAAATTCAAAAATCAACTAAATCTAATAAAAATTCAAATCCAATGCTTATATAAACAAGCAACCTACTAAATCAGAAAGCTAGAGAATTGGTAAAATAAATGTTATAGCAGATTATCTTACACATACAAAGAAAAGTGTTAATATAAAAGCATTAAACTTTTTGATAAGCTTTACTTATAATAACAATTGATTTCACTCACTTTATGCAAAAATAATTGCAATTTTTTGTGCAAAAACCTCTTAGTATTCAAGCAAAAACAGCTTACATCTTAAAGAAATCTAATCAAAAAACGATAATTTTTCTTCTCTACTCTCTTACAAAAAATAAGTAAAATAAAGCTGTTAAAATTAACTTTTTGAAACGAATATAAGGTTAATGATAGTAAAATAATATATATCTTATCAAAAATCATCCTACATTATTTATAGCAAAATATTCCATACATTTTGCAGTTATAACCCTTCCTCTTGTAGTACGATTAATAAACCCTATCTGCATTAGATATGGCTCAATTGCATCCTCTATAGTATCACGATCTTCAGATAGCCCAGCAACAATTGTTTCTATTCCAACAGGTCCACCACCATAATAATCTGCTATATATCTGATATATTTATAATCTAAAGCATCCAGACCAAGAACATCAATACCAAGCATATTAAGAGCATTTTTTACTATGTCGGAATTGACTACTGCTTTGTTTTGATATTGTGCAAAGTCCCTAATCCGTTTAAGAAGCCTAATTGCTATCCTAGGTGTTCTCCTAGAGCATCTAGCTATTTCTTCTGCAGCCTCTTTTTCAATCTGCACTTCAAATATTTTCGCTCCTCTTAAAATAATCTTTAATAACTCACTTACATCATAGAAATCTAGTTTGACAGGAATACCAAATCTATCACGCAGTGGATTCGTTAAAAGACCTAGTCTTGTAGTTGCACCAACCAATGTAAACTTCGGCAAACTTATCTTTACAGATCTTGCAGCAGGGCCAGAACCTATGACTAAATCTATACAATAATCCTCCATAGCAGGATATAAAAGCTCCTCAACTGATGGATTAAGCCTATGTATTTCGTCTATAAATAATACATCATTATGTTCAAGATTAGTAAGAATTGCAGCTAACTCTCCAGTTTTGCTTAACATAGGCCCAGATGTAACCTTAATACCAACATTTAATTCCTGAGCAATAATTTGCGACAAAGTTGTTTTGCCAAGACCTGGAGGACCATAAAATAATACATGATCCAAGGCTTCTCCTCTCGATTTTGCAGCTGAAATAAAGATACGCAAATTTTGCTTTAACTTTTCTTGACCTATAAAATCTCTTAGCAGGCTTGGTCTAATTAAACTCTCATTTTCAGAATCATTTGATTGTTGCTCTAAGTCCCTTATATGTTCAGACATTTCATTTATCTTTAATGGAAAAGAATTTATGTTTATTGCAGTAATGTTTAACTCAATATTTTAGATATGACAACAGCAGGAAATAAACATTATAGAGAGATTCGTAAAGCAAAAGCTACATAACTCTATAAGCTAAACATGCAATGCTCAAGCGAATATTCTCAGAAAATACTAGACTTCTTCTGAAAAACTTGTTCTAGTGAATCAAGTGTAAGAAGCATACGAAAGAGCGAGGAAGCGACAAAGCAATTGGCAACTGAAACAAGCGTCTTAAGAAGAAGTCTATTGAAAGAATAAAGCAGAATCTATGCTTCTTTACTACCATCTGCTATCGTTTTCTTATCACCTTCTGTGCTTTGAACATTTGAAGCTGCATTTCTATTCAAAACACTTTGAGTAAAGCCAGTACTAGTCTTCTTCTAATCAGAATTCGTCCTAGTATATACATTATTTCCTGCATTATTTTGCTTACTAAGATTTAATACCGCATCATCCTGTATATTTCTGTTAGGAGGGTTCGACATCAAATCAACATTAGAACGAACACCAACACCTCTACTAATCATTGCATTCTCTCTAGGCACCCTTCTCTCTTTAAAATCTTTAGGATCTCCTCCAGTCTTATCTTTTCTGCTTGAAGATTTACTACATCCAAATACAAGAAATGTGCAAATTAATACAGAGACCAGACACTTAAAATGCATATAACTCCTTTAATAATTAAAGCATATCAGCTATATATTTCAGTAACATTACATAGAGATTTTCTGCTACAGTGCAACATCTAAATCAAAAGATTTATACCATTACAATATAATGAATTTTGAAATTGATTATACAAATACAAAAAATAACTGCTTAAGTTACCTGTATATAAAAAACTACTATCTTAAGACAGCTAGAAGCAAAACAAATAACATCAGTTTATAAACCGCTAGCAATTCCAGTTATACATATTTCTATATGATTTCCAACATCATTGCAATAAACCACTTCTATAATGCTATAAAGGCTGTTGGTAGAATTTATAGTTACACTACAACTATACAGAGATACCAAGCACGGACGGTTAACACTAGACTTCTTCTTAAAATAACTTAGGCACTGCCGGCAAAGTGCCTATTTCAGCGGCCAATTGCTTCAGCAAATCGATTTTTGACAAGCAGACTAGTTTTAGCATTATATAATCGCTTTTTAAGCGATAGAGAATTTAGTTCCCACTTGCAATCTTGAACCTCTCTTTCATGAATAATGTAAGCGGTTTAATCTCAATCTGCTTTTCTTCCAGCGTTTCCATCCACTTTTGAAGAATCTCTATATTAGCTTGATATGGACGTATTATACCAACTGAAACTCCTCTTGACTTGGCAATCATCTCAAGATCTACAATTTTTTCTAATATATCTTCACTACTACCTACATTATCCAGCGCAATATCTATCAAGCATATATTTTCCATAATATTTAATTCAGCAGCAGCTCTAGTAATAGGCTTTTTATCATATTCATCAGAATACAAAAATACTAATGGATTTTTCGAGGCATCAAGCAATATAGCAAAACTTTTCAGTATGTGACGAACATTGTCTATATAATCTGTAATAATCTCACCAGGGTTAGCATAAACACCAACTATATCGTCAGAACGAGAAAAAACTATCTGTACTCTAGAGTCGTTTTCATAATCACTTAAATCATCAAGCAAAGTATAAGGACCAAGATCCTCCATTGGATAAGATTTAGTCTGCATTGGAATTTTTATGATTGCTTCAAAACCTAGGTCTGCTGCTCTTGCAATTAACTCCGTCACATCATCTGGATAAGGTGAAAACCCTAAAGTAACAGAATTAGGTAGTTTAATTATATTCTCAAATGTAGATTTATTTATACCTATGTCATCTATAATGATTGCAATATACATCTTTCTATCCTGAGCAACATTATCTGTTTGTGATGTAGAAGTAGATTCATCTTCTACTTTATTATCACCCTTTTCACTCACAACAGTATATGTAGTATTACTATCAACAACACTATCATTATCAGTAGAAATGTCGCGTAGTGCTATAAGCCCGAGCCCAAATAAACAAATTATTAGAGCCGCCGCATAAAAAACTCTTTTCATCAAAAATATTTCTCGAGTTGTATTTATATTTAATTCTTTAATATAAGCCCAGAACAGCAAAGACCTAATACCATTCTGATCACGAACTTTTTTTATGATTCTTTGTTTTTCACCACATCTTTCATAAAATTGCATCTATAAAAAAATACAAGCAAAAAAATATTGAATCATTATAGTAAGTTTCCAATTAAATTTTACTACTCTATAAAATCTCCATTAATTAAAACTTTTAATGCAATATGAGATATATAATATTTGAAGCATAGAGCAACAAAATAGGCTCTTCAAAAATAAAATATACTACACAAACGACTAAACAAATTCCTGATTAGCACCAGGAATATATAAAAAGATTCTAAATATAATTTTTCTAGTTACAAGTGAATTTTTTAACTATAGAGCGCATTGCATTTTTATAACAACATGAAGAGTGAACTATTTTTCTAAAATAAGCTATTACTCTCTGTGATTTGCAAAAAAACCTTATAACCCGAATTATGGATTAAGCAAGGTTGCCAGAATATGGATATGTAGGTAAAGATAATTTTGAAGTAACAATCGAGACCTACTTATGAAAAAAGATATTACAAATTTATTTTGTTTCATCGATGATTTTAGCAGCGAGTGTAAAGAAGAGATAAATAAAAGAGCGATCTCAGAAGTTACAAGCATAAATCCGACGAGAGTACCAGGACTTTTTGAGTCTGAAATAATAACAATAAGTAATACTATTCCAACAATCTCCATGTAAAAACTTTAAAATTTTCTATAATTCATATTTGCAGCTATATAGATCTGAATTTCCATTGATGCCAAGCTATGAAAGATTTGTAGCATTAATGCCAAGAGCAATAATGATATTAGCTGTTTTATTACATACTTTGCTTTCTAAAAGTAGCAACATTTCTTATATAGATTCTACCTCTATATACGTTTGCCACCATAAAAGAATCTCTAGGAACAAAGTATTCAAAGGTATAGCAGCATTAGGAAAGACTAAGAAGTGATGGTTCTTTGGTTTTAAACTGCATATTATTATTAATAAAAAAGGAGGATTAGTAAAAGTATCACTGAGCAAATGTAACAAGGACGATAGATCGCAAGTTATGATGATGAGTGATAATATTAAAGGACTCTTGTTCTGTGATAAAGGTTATATCTCTAAACCATTATTTTTAGCTCTATATAAGCAAGGACTGAAATTAGTCACTGGAGTTAAAAAAGGGATGAAAAACTGCCTTTTATCTCTAGAAGAAAAGATATTTCTAAGAAAGCGCTCTATTGTAGAAACTGTCTTTGACTATCTCAAAAATAAACTTCAGCTTGAACATTCAAGGCATAGGTCACCAGTCAATGCTTTTATTCATATCATTGCTACTTTAATTGCTTATCAGTTAAATACTAAAAAGCCCTCTATTGCTAATACTTAGAATATTACTAATACATAATTCGGGTTTATAGTTAAGGAAGTTAGAGATATTGATATATTGAAAGAAAAATCGGCAAAGCGCTGAAGCGTTTGGAATTTGTGAACTAAAGATCTAACTTTAGCTTTGAAATTTCAAGCTATATAGTCCGTTCGTCATAACTCGAAGGAGTGCAGGATTTGTCTTGGCCTGTAAGCAACTATGGCGCACTGAAAATCCAGCAGAAAAAATGGCAAAATTGCCAAAAACCTTATGGATTTTGTCGGTAATACCCAAAGTAGTATTTGCTAGGTACAGGACAAATTATATATCCGAAAATTAGCGCAGGGCCGATCCAAAGCTAATTTTTGTACATTTATATTTTCCGCAAAAATTGATTTGCTACGCAAATAAATTTTTGACGGACACAGACTTAATACTCTACAAATAATGTTATGAACCATTGCTGAATCACAAATCACAAAGCATTAAAAGACTATCAATCACTTTATTCAGTATCAGATTCAGGATTTAAAGTTTTCTTCCCTTTACGCATTGAAAAATGCAATTGCGGTGATTTTACAGAACCAGTCGCACCAACTAAAGCAATTGGCTGCCCTTGTTTCACAAATGCACCTTTCTTTACTAAAATTTTCTCATTATGCGCATATGCAGAGAGATAACCGCCATCGTGCTTAATTACAATCAAATTACCATATACTTTTGGTTCTCTACCAACATATATAACTTCACCACCTGCAATCGCAAGAACTTTAGTACCTGCAGGCGCAGCTATATTTATTCCTTCATTACTCTTACCTGCAGCTTGACTATACCTCGATACTACTCTCCCATGCAGAGGCCAAATAAATTCGTCAGAATTTAAAGGTGTTGAGTATTTAAAGCCACTTTTTGTAGCAACATTCTTTGAATCTGCATTCACAGCAGCTCTACTATCTGCCATACCGCCTTTATCACCTTTGGTCATTCTAGAATCGTTTTCTAAAGCACTTCCAGCACTAACACTACTTTTCTCTGAATCAACATCATCTTGTTCACCCATTAAAGATCTTACTTCTTCCACATACTCAGGCTCTTTATCACTTGAATCTGGTATAAAAACAACTTCTCCCTCAAGGTGTGTACTAAACATTGGGACCCTTACAACTTGCCCGGCATAAAGATAAGCATCTGTGCGCAAACCATTTGCTCTAGCAATCTCAGATACTGGCACACCCTGCACTTCAGCAAATTGTTTTAATGAATAATCTCGTTCAACTGTGACAAATTTTACTACACCACTACGACCGTAATATAACTCTTGCTTGTTTTCTATCAAAGGCTTCTCTTTATTTGAGGTACAAGAAGTACATAAAGCCAGCAAAACCAGTAAAACTATAACATTTCGCACAAAACTCTCCATCGATTATATAACCAACTATTTGGCGGATAATAGACTTCTTCAAACGCTTGTTTCAGCAGCTAATTACTTTGCCGCATCCTTAGCCTTGAGGGGAATACTAATGTATTTCGTGTACACTGTGCTCCTTGCACTTGCCTAACTGGAAATAAGTTTCCAAAGAAATCTAATGTAAGAACTTAATATAATTCGCTTTATTTTTCTACATCGAAGATATCCCGTATATGTTTTTCTCTATGCATCTTATCATCATAGTTGCTATATCCTTCCCTGTAATTGTCTCTACTCCTTCAAGTCCAGGAGAAGAATTCACCTCTATTACTTTTGGACCATCTTTTGACCTTATAATATCCACTCCGGCAACTTTTAACCCCAAAGTTCTCGAGGCAGATATCGCAATCTTCACCTCTTCTTTTGTAAGTTGTACTTTATAAGCTCTTCCTCCCAAATGAAGATTCGATCTAAAATCATCTGGCGCAGAACGCCTCTGCATTGCGGCTACAACCTTATCTTCTATAACAAAGCACCTGATATCTGAACCACCAGCTTCCTTAATATACTCTTGTACAAGAATATTAGCCTTTACACTTTTGAAGGCATTAATAACACTAGCCGCAGCCTTTCTAGTCTCTGCAAGTACAACCCCCCTACCCTGTGTTCCTTCCAGCAATTTTATTATAACCGGAGCACCACCAACAGTCTCTATTAAATGTTGAGTAGCATCAGGAGAACTTGCAAAACTAGTAACTGGAAGATTTATACCTTTACCCGCTAAAATCTGAAGACACCTAAGCTTATCTCTGGAATTTGATATAGAAACTGCATCATTTAAACAAAACGCACCCAAAGAATTAAACTGTCTTGTGAGAGCACATCCATAGAATGTCATAGCAGGTCTAAGTCTTGGAATAACTGCATCAACTTCCTTCAACTCCTTTTTAGTGACTGCATGGTATATAGAATAACCACCATACTGCACGTTAATATAGCAGTTTCCAATATTCACAAATGAAATATTATGATTTCTAGCACGCGCAGCCTCCATAATACGTTTATTTGAGTATAATTCTGGATTTGAAGCAAGCAATATTATATTCAAACCAGATCTGGAAACTACTTTGCTGCTATATAACTGTAGCGCCTTTTTATCAGAAATTTTATTAGTTAAAAATGATGAATCTGGATCTACAAAAACTCTATTTCGCATCCCTTCTCTTCCAAGTATCATTCTATACCCCATAGAGTCTCTATTCGTTAGACTGACATCTATATCCCAAATAGAGTCACCCATTTTGATCTTAGTAGAAATTACAAATCTATGTTCTAATACATCATTCGAACTTCTCACAACTTTCTTGGATACAACAGGAGCAACACAAGACTTCACTATACGCCTATTATCTTGTATTGGATGTATATCAAACTTAACATATTCAACGCCATTTTCTATATATGGCACTATATTCACAGAATGTAATGCTGAAGTTTTTGCACCAGAATCAATTCTAATTTTGATTATTGGTAGACCTAAAGATGGAAGTGAACACCACTCCTCAGAGCCTATGAGAAATTTTTCGTAGTACGTAGTAGAAGCACCAAAGTCCTGCATTGTCACCAGTCATTTACAATTTTATAGATTACAAATTCTTCTTTGGAAGAAATTTGTAAAGCAAAAAGACGCAGCAAAACTATCTACTGTTACCATAATTAAATCAAGATAAAGATTTATCCCAAAAAGCCCTAAATAACACAAAAACCACTCTGTCTTTTTATACAAGCGAGCAATTATATTAGCAAATAAGCCTTAAAATCTATTATTTTGACAAATAGATTTTATAACTTGCAATAAATAGCCATATTTCCAAAGTCGGCGAATTGAATCGGCTATATGCATAAACAATTCCCTTTAATATAATATCTTACTATACTCTATTGGCACTATAAAGCTCTAGATGATACTAAGCCTTCCACTAACTTAAGCATCTATAGTTTATAGAATTCAATCTAACACTTATAAAAATTTAAGCTATAAAGTATAATACAGCAAAAGCATAGCAACTCTCACTCCATCTTGAAG
Source organism: Ixodes persulcatus (assembly GCA_013358835.2). Taxonomy (NCBI): domain Eukaryota; kingdom Metazoa; phylum Arthropoda; class Arachnida; order Ixodida; family Ixodidae; genus Ixodes; species Ixodes persulcatus. The sequence goes on from JABSTQ010005687.1 coordinate 379,457, forward strand.
CAACTATACTGAATTTAACAAAAATACAACTATGAACACATTAAATTACAAAAAAATCTGCATTACAAAATCATAAGCTCTAACAAAACATCGCAATAATCAAATGTCAAGAAAACTCAATGCACTGCCTTGAAAGCAATATAGTTTCAGGGGTCGAATATAAACTCGGCAATGTAATCAATAAAGAATTTAAACAGGTGAATAGAACAAAGGAATTAACACTTGAAACAGTAGCAATGATGCATATTCGAATAGAATTTAGCTTAGCATTAAAATGAGTACTTCTAGATTTATTGCATAACTTTACAAATACTACTTAGGCACTGCCTGCAAAGTCACTTTAGCAGACTCCTTTGGCCTGATTTGCAAGTATTACTTCGTTAATTTCTTCGCAAATATATATAATATTTGACTCAGAAATTAACTGATACTATAAAAATCATCTCCTTCAAATCCTCGCACGTGCACTCACTTGAGCGCAGTGCCTAGTAAGATTTATCACGATTAATTCATTTTTTAATAGCACAATTAGCATAGACAACAAAAGTGTGCTATATATTCTATAAATCATTATAAAATTTGACAATCTTTAAGATGTACTGCCTCGTTGAAGCTGTTCATATACTTTGCAGCTTCTTCTCTGATCGAAGGTATATAGGTATTACATTTATAGTCATTATGTAATTCATCGCCATGATTTGACCTTTCATTTGCAATTGCTCTTGCTTCTTCTGCAGCATAGAAGAATTCGCTCAGCATACTTGTATATCTTAAGTCATAGACTGGGTTTTGTACTTCGTTGTTTTTAGGCAATGCAATTGCAGAAAAACTCGATATCATATCATAATTATATTTCTTATAATAATACATCATTATGTTCAAGATTAGTAAGAATTGCAGCTAACTCTCCAGTTTTGCTTAACATAGGCCCAGATGTAACCTTAATACCAACATTTAATTCCTGAGCAATAATTTGCGACAAAGTTGTTTTGCCAAGACCTGGAGGACCATAAAATAATACATGATCCAAGGCTTCTCCTCTCGATTTTGCAGCTGAAATAAAGATACGCAAATTTTGCTTTAACTTTTCTTGACCTATAAAATCTCTTAGCAGGCTTGGTCTAATTAAACTCTCATTTTCAGAATCATTTGATTGTTGCTCTAAGTCCCTTATATGTTCAGACATTTCATTTATCTTTAATGGAAAAGAATTTATGTTTATTGCAGTAATGTTTAACTCAATATTTTAGATATGACAACAGCAGGAAATAAACATTATAGAGAGATTCGTAAAGCAAAAGCTACATAACTCTATAAGCTAAACATGCAATGCTCAAGCGAATATTCTCAGAAAATACTAGACTTCTTCTGAAAAACTTGTTCTAGTGAATCAAGTGTAAGAAGCATACGAAAGAGCGAGGAAGCGACAAAGCAATTGGCAACTGAAACAAGCGTCTTAAGAAGAAGTCTATTGAAAGAATAAAGCAGAATCTATGCTTCTTTACTACCATCTGCTATCGTTTTCTTATCACCTTCTGTGCTTTGAACATTTGAAGCTGCATTTCTATTCAAAACACTTTGAGTAAAGCCAGTACTAGTCTTCTTCTAATCAGAATTCGTCCTAGTATATACATTATTTCCTGCATTATTTTGCTTACTAAGATTTAATACCGCATCATCCTGTATATTTCTGTTAGGAGGGTTCGACATCAAATCAACATTAGAACGAACACCAACACCTCTACTAATCATTGCATTCTCTCTAGGCACCCTTCTCTCTTTAAAATCTTTAGGATCTCCTCCAGTCTTATCTTTTCTGCTTGAAGATTTACTACATCCAAATACAAGAAATGTGCAAATTAATACAGAGACCAGACACTTAAAATGCATATAACTCCTTTAATAATTAAAGCATATCAGCTATATATTTCAGTAACATTACATAGAGATTTTCTGCTACAGTGCAACATCTAAATCAAAAGATTTATACCATTACAATATAATGAATTTTGAAATTGATTATACAAATACAAAAAATAACTGCTTAAGTTACCTGTATATAAAAAACTACTATCTTAAGACAGCTAGAAGCAAAACAAATAACATCAGTTTATAAACCGCTAGCAATTCCAGTTATACATATTTCTATATGATTTCCAACATCATTGCAATAAACCACTTCTATAATGCTATAAAGGCTGTTGGTAGAATTTATAGTTACACTACAACTATACAGAGATACCAAGCACGGACGGTTAACACTAGACTTCTTCTTAAAATAACTTAGGCACTGCCGGCAAAGTGCCTATTTCAGCGGCCAATTGCTTCAGCAAATCGATTTTTGACAAGCAGACTAGTTTTAGCATTATATAATCGCTTTTTAAGCGATAGAGAATTTAGTTCCCACTTGCAATCTTGAACCTCTCTTTCATGAATAATGTAAGCGGTTTAATCTCAATCTGCTTTTCTTCCAGCGTTTCCATCCACTTTTGAAGAATCTCTATATTAGCTTGATATGGACGTATTATACCAACTGAAACTCCTCTTGACTTGGCAATCATCTCAAGATCTACAATTTTTTCTAATATATCTTCACTACTACCTACATTATCCAGCGCAATATCTATCAAGCATATATTTTCCATAATATTTAATTCAGCAGCAGCTCTAGTAATAGGCTTTTTATCATATTCATCAGAATACAAAAATACTAATGGATTTTTCGAGGCATCAAGCAATATAGCAAAACTTTTCAGTATGTGACGAACATTGTCTATATAATCTGTAATAATCTCACCAGGGTTAGCATAAACACCAACTATATCGTCAGAACGAGAAAAAACTATCTGTACTCTAGAGTCGTTTTCATAATCACTTAAATCATCAAGCAAAGTATAAGGACCAAGATCCTCCATTGGATAAGATTTAGTCTGCATTGGAATTTTTATGATTGCTTCAAAACCTAGGTCTGCTGCTCTTGCAATTAACTCCGTCACATCATCTGGATAAGGTGAAAACCCTAAAGTAACAGAATTAGGTAGTTTAATTATATTCTCAAATGTAGATTTATTTGTTTCACTCAACAAACTCTCTATTTCTTCTGAGAATGCATCCAGCAGTGGTTTTAGCAGATCTTTATTACGAACAGCATAGTGCAGTACTGTTTTTCCATAATATCCACATCTTTCTCCAATTAAGTATTTCACTTTTTCTGGTAGCATATAAATTAAGAGTTTTAGTAACTCTTTGTTATATCTAACAGCGGAATGTAATACAGTGTTGCCATATACATCTCTCACACTAAGATCTTGCTGAGGAAATGCATCTATTAAGAGTTTTAGCGAGTCTGAGTTATACTTAGTAGCAATGTGCACACCGTATAGTTAGAATAATGATGTTTATCTAGCACTTCGCAAACTTGCTCTTTGTATTCTTTGATTAATTTTTCTAAAGCTTTTGGATCTTCTTTAGCAGCACGACATAATTCGAGATATATTGAATCGCTTAGTATGCTTTCACTTTTCATAAACTACTCCCTATAGTTCAAATAATTTTTAAAGTTTCAATACAATGACCATCAAATATTTAATCTACTCTGTTAGGCTGCTGCAACAAATAAGTATTGGCATAAAGAAGATATGCAAAACTGCAGCATTTATATTAAATTTTAGAAAAAGATATGTGCTATCGAAGATATAACTCCGGCAAATGAAGAATTGGTATTTAACTATTTATAGTCAAGGAAGTTGAAGATATTATATATTGTGAAAGCAAAATCGGCAGCGTTCTGAAGCGTTTGGAATTTATGAAGTAAAGATCTAACTTTAAATTTGAAATTTCAAGCTATACGCTCACTCTATAATGTTTTCAATTTCCTTGACTATACATATGAAGTTAGACTTCAAAAAGAGCTAGGAAGAATGGGCACGCGCGTATATGCAAAAACAGGGAAAGACCATCTTAATGACGTCAATTTTGAAAAGTATGACGAGTATTATAGTATAGTTATGTAATAAATCATATAAATCTCCATATACTCATATTATCTAATAATAAAAATTGATAATAAAGTCTGAGATAGTTATATTTTTATTATATTAGCCGATTAAATATTAAGAATTTTTGATATACACTATTAACAAATGGTAATAATATGATTGTATATGAAGAAAAGAAAAGTATCAAAAACAATCATGCGATGTACAACTTAAAAGTAGTTCTGGTATATTTCAAACCTCAGAAATGTTATACATATCCGCTATATTTCCAAAATTGGCGTCGTCAAAATTTTTTTTATGCATTTTGTACGTCTCTGTTCACTATATCATTGTGCATGTCTTTTTTGCCTAGGTACTGCGCTCAAGTGAGTACACGCGCGCGGATTTGAAGTGCATGATTTTTTAGAGTACAAGTAAATTTTTGAGTCAAATATTATATATATTTGCGAAGAAATTAACGAAGTAATAATTGAAAATCAGACCAAAGGAGTATGCGCAAGTGGCTTTGCATGCAGTGCCTAATATGCCATGGCTAAAACAGTAAAAAGAATCACTATATATGTTAACCCCAGTTCGACGTAAGGAATCTGTATGTTGCATTCAGAATGAATGCTATAGATGGCCTGTAACAGCACAATATTCTGAGAATATACTGTGATTCTCTTACTGACTCACCTTAAGCAGCACACTAAAACGAATTTTTAAAAACCTCGTTCTTTAAAAGCACGCACCAGCAAAGGCAGGGCCTTTGCACACATTAAGCGGTATGCTTTACATTGAGCATCATAACACGCTCATAGAAATACAAAATTTATCTCTTACGTCGAACTGGGGTTATGTTATGATGCTATGTGATATTAAAGGAATGAAAGCATAATATATCCTATTCAGTTTAGGAAAAAGGTATTAGAATGATAAAGAAGCTGATAAAACATTCATAAAGTTGTAGGAAGGATTTAAAAACTCGACATGACTTTTTTATACTGCTTTGGCCATATTCATTATATACTGCCTAGCACTCCTCCTAGCTCTTTTTGAAGTCTAATACCAAATCCCCAAAATAAACAGCATATATGTGCAAATTACATACCAACTCTTTATTTATTAGGGTACGCTTTAGAGGTTTAAAATCCTGCTATAGATTTTCCGAGTTTTCTTTTCAGATTTTTGACTATTTTAGCACATAAATTTTTCATGCTATAAGCAACGAGAGCGTATATTCTTCACAACCATACTCTTACGCTTAAAATAGGAAGTACCTATGACCAAGTACCACGACCCTCTATTTTACCAAAAAATATTTGTAAGTTTTGAGTATTCATATTATATATCGCTTTCAAAGCCTTTATAGTATTGTTTTTTTCAGTGAAAATAACATTTCCTTCAAGATTCACTATACCACTAACAATATCGTATGTACCGTAATCACTAACTAACTGTTTATCATCCAGGTATATAATCACACCATTTTCTAAGGTGAATTTATTTAAATTCTTATACATTAAAAATCCAAATCCACCACTAGCACTAGAAAATCCTTTGCAGAAGATCTGAATCTTATCCGCCATTAAAGTAATATTTTTTAACTTAACTTGCGCCCTTCCACTTAAAATCACCTTCGTATCTTTTGTATAAACAAGCATTTGTTCAGCGCTCATATATACATTAGAACTAACCTCTTGAGCAAGAGCTGCAAACCCTTGCTTATTTTTTAATGCTGCACTTTGCGATTCCCAACCCATAACATCAAATGCAATAAAAAATTGCATCACCAGTATGGTCAAGAATACCCTCATCCCCTTATTAACCCCCCTACTTTTTGTGAGATTTTTGCTATTATACTAGTAGAGATTTCCTCTATTTCATGATCAACTAAAGTTTTTTGATTAGATTGAATCTTAACATTGATAGCTATAGATTTTTTTCCATCAGGAAGTCCATGACCACAATATATGTCAAATAACTCTATATCTCTTATCAAAGTATTCTTCAATTCATTAATTGCCCGAACTACTTCTTGAACTGGTATATCAGCATCTATCAAGAATGCGAAATCTCTACTAACTGTTTGATAATCTGATAAAGTGGGACAAGTAAATTTATTTTTTGAAGCTGGAATATTTTCTTCGAATATTTCAAAGCACATAATTGGAATTTTTATATCAAATTCTTTAGCTATTTTAGGATGTAATTGACCGCAGTAGCCAAGCTCTTTATTTCCTATAGAAAATAATGCACTTTTTGTAGGATGATAATAACATGGAGTATTTCTTGATAGAGATATATTCTTAATATTCATTCCAACTGATTCGAGTAGCGCCAATAAATCACCCTTTACATCATAAAAATCCCAACTACGTCGCTTTTCATATAAAGATCTAGATCCAGCAAACCCTGCTCTCACACCTGTTATCATTAAATCTTCTCTTACTTGATCATCTTGAATCTTATAAGTATTGCCTATTTCAAACATTGCAATATTATCGAAATCTCTAGTAATGTTCTTCTGTACCGCAAGCAGCATCCCAATCAATAAAGTAGGACGCATAGTATTAAAATACGTAGATATAGGATTTGCTATCTGCATGCAATCATCAAATCCAAGCGTATTACAAAACTTTTCATGAACAAAAGACCACGTGATAACTTCATTAAGCTGCTTTGAAAGTAATATGGATTTATACTTATTTATCTTTGTAAGATACTCATTTCTATAGAGAGAACTAATATCACAATCATTAGAAGCTGCTATAGGCTTCAAGGGCAGTTTATCAACTCCATAAATTCTTATAATTTCTTCTGCTATATCCTCTATAATCTCTATATTTCCCAACTTCCAAGATGGAATAGCTATGTTTTCACCTTTTATAACAAACCCAAGTCTGGATAATATTTCCGCACAATGCTCTCTAGAAAGATTTAGCCCTGTTATATCTAATATCTTTTGATAATCAAAATAGATAAATCTTACATGTTCACTTTTAGTTCCTTTAAAAATAATAGGTTCATAAGCAACACCACCGCACTCTGCCAATATTTTCCAAGTAATACCATTCGTAAACAAATCTGCATTATCTTCATCAACCTTGCGTTCAAACCTAAATCTTGAGTCCGTTACTATATTTAGAGCCCTACCAGATTTTATAACAGCACTACTTTTAAAATTTGCAATTTCTAATAATATATTTTTTGTATTCTGCTCTACTTTACTAAGCTCTCCACCTATTACACCAGCAACTGCCAAAATTTTAACATCATCTGCTATGACCGTTAGCCCTCGTGGTAATTCATATTCACAACCTCCAAGTGCTATAAATTTTTCTCCATACTTAGATGGACGAACTTTAATCGCTCCTTCAATTTTATCTGCATCATATGCGTGACTTGGTCTACCAAAGCTCATCATCATAAAATTTGAGATATCTACTACTGTACTCTTATTGCTATACCCAATAGCCTTTAACATGCTATTTTCTTTTTTATCGTGATTCGATATACCTTCAATGTATTGCAAAAGAAATTCAGTGACGTTTTCTTTATCTTCTACCTCTAAACTGAAATTAGGCATCGTCTCAACAGATCGAAAGCTAGAACGCTGTACAGTTTTTAATGTTCCAACACAAGCAGCAGAGAGTTCTCTTGCAATACCATATACACTTGCCCAATCTCCGCGATTAGGAGTAAGTGCTATTTCAAAAACCACATCATCAAGACCTAAGTAAGTTGCAAATTCTTGCCCTATAGTAGCCGTTTCTGGCAACTCAATTATACCAGCATTATCTTTTTCATCTAGTAGAAGCTCAGAGGCACTGCAAAGCATTCCATTACTTTCAACAGATCTAATGACTGACTTCTTGATTTGCATCTTATTAAACGGAACTATTGCACCAACCTTAGCAAGCACAACCTTTATCCCAGCTCTTGCATTTTCTGCACCACAAACTACTTGAAATTTGTTTACTCCATCATTTACTGTACAAACTTTTAGTTTCTCAGCGTTTGGATGTGGAATTATTGATTCTATTTCCGCGATATAAAAATTTTTATAATGCTTTCCAATATCCTCAAAAGATTCTACTTCAAACCCTATATTTGCAAGTGTTGATGCAATTTTCTCAGGACTTTCCGACGTTATAAGATATTCTTTTAGCCAATTAAAAGTAAATTTCATATTTTTGATGATTTATTGATATTTATAATTCAAATCTGAATAGTCGCCACTATTAAATCGCAAATACAGCGATATAATCTAATTTCAAAATTTATCTAATACTTATACCAATATTAACTAATAATTTTTGATACAAAGCTATCACCTAAATATAGCACTTAATTAACAGTGCCATATAAAAACACCACGATTCTTATTATGCATGGTGATGATACAATTTTTAATAAAACACGCAACAAAAACCAGCGAGTGTCAAAGTAAATTCTACTTTTCTGTTCAATTTATTGTTTAGTGCTTTCATCTTTCTGTTGATCGTCAGATTCGTTGCTTGCAACATTCTCAGTATTAGCAATACTACCACCGCTATTAATTGAAGCACCTATTGTGTTTGCACCCTTAAAATTTGCATTATCAAGATTTGAGTTCGTTATTACCGCTCCTTCCAAATCAGCATAAGAAAAATTACAAAATGCAAGATATGTACTATTAATCTTCATATTTTGCATATTAGTTTCTACAAACAACACTGTGTGTGCAATTCCAGAATTCAATATTACATTAGAAAGATTTGCTCTACTCACATCTGCTCTAGATAGAGTTACAAGCATTAAATTTGCATTACTTAAATCCGAATATTTCAAAAAAGCATCAGAGAGTTTTCCCCTTTTAAAACTAACATTTTGCAACTTAGCATAGCTAAAATCAGTAGCTTCTGCGTATACATCGTCCATTATAGCATCATTAAAAATGCCATGCCTGAAAACAGCACCAAATAACACAGCCTTTCTTAAATCCGCGTTAGTAAAATTGGTATTTTTAGCGCTTACAGTTTCTAAATTTGCATTAATCCATTTAACATTTAACATAGAAGCACCATCAAGTATGGCACCCTTCATATCAACACTGATACCTAAACTATTATCAAACTTTGCATCTTTGAAGCTGCTACGCGCAAAACTAGCAAATTGAATCTTAGCTCCAGAAAAATCTGTATTATTGAATGATGCAAATTCCGCCTTCACAACCGATAAATCAGCACCAGTAAATACTGCACTATCAGCATATGCTTTATGCATATCTGCACCATACAATGAAGCATTACTGAAATCAGCAACAGCAAAGTTTGCACCTCTAAAATTAGCATACTTAGCATTCACACCTTTAAAGCTAGATTCCTCCAGATATGCGTTCTCAAATATGGTGTTTTCCAATTTGCAATTATCAAACTTGACACCAAAAGCTTGCATTCCAGTAAAATCTAAACCAGAAAGATCAAGTCCAGATAAATCCGTACTGAGATCCTCTGCTAAATTTGATACTTGTTGCTTCTTGCTATTTTTTTGGAGATACAATTCAACATCTTTTCTTGTGATGATAACCTGCTCTTTTATGTTGCTATCATTATTTTCTACCTGCAACTGCTGAGCTTGGTTTTGCAAATTCTGTGTAACATTACCTTGCACTACTTCATCTGCAAAAGACAAGTTGTTACATAGCAATGTTACAGTAAATACTATAATATGAAATAACTTAAAATTGCTGCACAATATACATAATCTTGTCATATTTCTAATTTTATTAGCTCAATGTTACAAATAACCATTTATCAATTCTTCAGCGATCTGTACAGCATTCAACGCAGCACCTTTTCTTAAATTATCAGAGACAACCCACATACTGATTGTATTGTAATTACAAATTCTGCTATTACCACAGCCTCTTATCCTTGAAACAAAAACAGAATAGTCACCAATGCACTCTATTGGGGTATTATAATTATCTTCAGCACATAATTTTACAGAGGGTGCATTAGCCAATAACTCATGCGCAATCTCTGGAGTAATATGTTCTTCAAATTCAACTGTAACAGACTCACTATGTCCTATAAAAACTGGAACTCTTACACAAGTTGGTATTACATCAATTTCCTGATCAAAGATCTTCTGAGTCTCTACAATCATCTTCCATTCTTCAGAAGAATACCCACCTTCAAGAAATTCTCCTATTTGTGGTATTATGTTAAATGCTATCTGCCTTTGGAAATGTACAGGCTGAACATTTTGATTAAAAAACTTACTCTTTGTTTGGTAAAATAACTCATCCATAGCTTTTTTACCAGCTCCAGAAACAGATTGATATGTTGATACAATAATCCTTTTTATTTTTGCATAATCATTTAAAGGTTTAAGTGCAACAACCATTTGCAGTACAGCACAGTTAGGATTTGCTACTATATTCTTATTAGAGTAGTCACGCAGCTTATCCAGATTAACTTCAGGTACCACAAGCGGTATATCGTCATCCATCCTAAAGCAGGAAGAATTGTCTATAACTACACAACCACTTTTTGCTGCTATTCCCGCATATTGCCTTGAAACAGCGGCTCCAGCTGAAAATAATGCTATATCAGTCCCAGCAAAGTTATAATATGAGAGTGGTTGTACCTCAAGCACATCATCTCCAAAACTTACCTTCTTTGGTGTTGATCTATCTGAACCAATCGCAATTAACTGAGAGATAGGGAAATTACGTTCATACAACACATTTAAAATTTGGCGTCCAACGTTTCCAGTAGCACCAACAACAGCAACTTTATATTTCATTCTAGATATATTAATAATTAAGTTAATATATTTTTCATATTTTCTATAATTTGTATAGCAACACTATCCTCTGGCAGCGAAGCATCTACTATATTAAATCGATCTCCATCTTTCACTTTAAGGTGCAAAAACCCTTCCCTAATCCTTTTATAAAATTCAATATCACGTTTATCATAGTGACTCATTGATGAATTCCTATCTAAGACTCGCTTTTTTGCTATTTTAGGATCAAGATCCAAAATAAAAGTTATGTCTGGTACTATTGGAGAAACTTGATAATTTATATCATGTATAAAATCCATACTTAGACCTTTGCAATAACCTTGATATACTAATGATGAGTCAAAAAATCTGTCGCATATTACAACTTTTCCTGCGAGTAAATTAGGTAATATAAAGTTCTGTATATGATCTCGCCTCGCAGCAGAAATCAGTAAAAACTCAGTCATAGTATCACTTATTTCATAATCGGAAATTATAATATTTCTAATATGATTAGCAAGCTCTGTTCCTCCAGGCTCTTTAGTAATCACTACTGGAATGTTTTTAGATTTTAAATATTCTAGTAATATTCTACATTGTGTTGTTTTGCCAGCACCTTCACATCCTTCAAAAGTGATAAATTTTCCAGTCATTTTCTATTAGTTGCTCGTTAATAAACACTTTAATGTCTCATCAGATAATCCATATGATGGTCTTATCTCTACACTTTGTTTTATACCAGTGTTAATTTCTTCTGCAAAAACCATCAAAATTCCATCTGCATCTACGCGAAAAGTTATCAGCAATCTCGGAACTCCAGCAGGCATTTTAGGGATTTTCGATAACTCAAATCTTGCAAGTGATCTACAAGAAGAGACTTTTTCTGACTCTCCTTGTAGCACATGCAGCTGAAAAATAGTCTGGTTGTCTTGAGATGTTGTAAACATCTTATTTACTTCTATAGGTATTGGAGTATTGCGTGGAATAATCACTTCAACAAGTCCACCTATAACCTCTATACCTAAAGAGAGCGGAGTAACATCAAGTAACAGATCACTCTCCGAACCTCGATATAAAGCTTCTGCTTGAATTGCAGCTCCGATTACAACAATTTCATCTGGATTAAACGAGTCTAATACGTTGACGCTAAATTCTTTTTCTAATTCAAGCTTAACACATGACATCCTTGTACTTCCACCAACTAGTATTATAGCATCTAGTAAATTAGCACAAGAACCGTCAGCTGAACAATCTGCATCTTTCAAAGCTTTTTTGAACAAAGATATTGTCCTTTTCAGTAAATGCTCAGTGGCTCTTTCAAATTCACCTCGTGTAACACTACACCCTTGGAAATAATCTTGATCTGTGCCAAGCCATTCTTCATGGTAAGTTAGATACTCTTTGATACGCTTTGCTTCATTTAATTCTAAACTCATATTTTCACTACCAGGCATACTTAGCTCATACTTGTTAATGATGAAATTGAGTAGCTCAATGTCAAAATCATCACCACCAAGCTGCAAATCTCCTGCAACTGCAATAACCTTCAGTACACCATACTGCATGCGCAATATGGATATATCAAAAGTCCCACCACCTAAATCATATACTGCAAAAGTTCCTACAGCTTTATTTTGCATACCATATGCAAATGCAGCCGCAGTTGGTTCATTAATAAGCCGCAAAACTTCAAGACCTGCAATTTTTGCCGCCTTTTGTGTTGCATTTCTAGCGGCATCATCAAAATATGCAGGAACAGTAATAACAGCTTTTCTTATATCTATCTTTAAAGAATCCTCTGCCGCTATTTTAAGAGCTTTTAAAATCTCTGCACTCACTTCTTCTGGAGAAACAGATCTTCTTCCAGCAAGGATATAAATCTGACCTTCTTTAAAGGTAATATCAAAATGCGACAAAATCGCATTTGTTGAAATATCAGCATGTGACTTTCCAATCAATCTTTTTACAGAACTTATAGCACTTGAGAATGCTCTAGCGCTATTTCCTACAAATACACCATCATCACTATAATATACAACCGAAGGAAGTAATTTATTACCTTCTATCTCTATTATGTCTACTTTACCTGAGCGTGAAACAGCAATTAGTGAATTAGTAGTCCCTAGATCTATGCCAACTGCAACGCAGTCTCCATTCTGGTTTGATGTAGTTTCATGAGTATTTGGTTCTTGGATCTGGTAAAATTGCATCTATTAAATATAATAAAATTTATATTCTCTCTAAAAATCTATTTATAAACTTAAGCTTCATATATTGCTTTAACGCTTCATCATACAAAGCACTGTTCAACATATCCTTTAAAAGCTTTAATATTTGATCTTTTGCAAATAAAATCTCAGACTTTAATTTACTCTTGTCTTCGTCTTCATCTTCTAAGCGTTCCTGCCATTCCATGGACAACAATAAAAGATCTTGCGTCGCAGAAGAGATTTCCTCACTCACTGAGTTGTCCAAACTATATCCATGCTGTTTTAGTATGTATCCCGCTCTCTTTATAGGATCTATCAAAACTCCATATGCTGTATTTATCAAACTACTATTACTTAGTGCAATTTCTTTTTCTAATTTAGATGAAAAAACAAATTTGTCTGGATGAAATATTTTAAGAAGTCTTATAAGAGCATCTTCCAGCACAAAACGTGAAACTTCAAATTGCAATTCTAATGAGAATAAATCAAAATAATTCACATCACTTGAAATGGGCATGATCCTTCCACAATTACCGCATAGCAATATTTCCGTGGTATTGCAAGAACAATGAGGACATACTTGAGAACTTGTTAACATGCAAATTCCATTATACAATTTCTTGAATTTAATAAAGTATAGTTGTAGCATACTCCAGAGACATAAATGAATATTATAAATGTTGCAAACTTTTTTGTTCACTCATTTATGATTTTTTAGTTATATAAAGGGTGTTTCGTTGGGAGAATCTATATAATGACTGAATTGAAAAAATTTGACATACCTTGCTTTTTTAATGGAGCAAAACAAACGATTACAGTCTTTTTAGGTGATTCAGCACCCGATCATCATCCTCTACACTTTCAAGCAGAGTGGATTACAAAGGATAAAGGTGGACAGATACCTCAAGACATAATGGAAACAATCGCTAAGATACAAGACTTAGCAAAAAGGAGTAATGTACCATTTATGGATTTATGGCAATACGCACTTGAAGCATCTTCAAATCAATCAATAGAATATGATAGTGAGAGTAAAAGTAGTGAAAATAAATCATCAAATAGTGTTCAGCAATTAAAGTGCTAGGTTTTATGTCAATAATTACTTGCACTAGAAAATAGAATTTGACGCAGCCCATAGAGTCATGTGATATCATGGTAAGTGCAGAATGTTGCATGGACATAGATATAAAGTTGAAGCAACTTTTGCAGCTGAAGCTTTATCAGCACTAGGTATGGTTATAGATTTTGCAAGCATCAAAGATGTACTGAATGGTTGGTTACTGGAACACTGGGATCACAATATAATATTAAATTCTGAGGACAATGAGCTAGGCGGCAGGGTCTCCGATTTCACTGGGCAAAAGGTTTATTATCTTGACTATAATCCAACAGCTGAAAATATGGCACACTATCTAATAAATTATGTATGCCCAAAGCTTTTTGAGAAACCCAATGTAAAATGTGTTAAGGTAAAGCTATATGAAACACCAAATTGTTATTCAGAAGCATATTTGAGTAAGCAGTGCTATTGGATCTGATCAACTGTTCCTTCCTCTTTCTAGCGAATCCGTCTTTCAAATAAGTACCAACAAATGTTATTAGTCCATCCGTTAATATGGCAAAATAGCAAAGAAGTTGTATACTCATCATATGCACTGCCGGCAAAGTCATTGTGCAGACCTTTTTGGCCTGATTTGCAAGTATTACTTCGTTGATTTCTTCGCAAATATATATAATTATTTGACTCAGAAATTAACTGGTACTCTAAAAAAAATCATGCCCTTCAAATCTGCGCGCGTGCACTTTGCCGGCAGTGCCTACTTTTCAAAATTGGCATCATAAAAAAGCTCCTTATGTATTTTGTATACAACGTGTGTTCTCATTCTTTTTAACCCGAATTATGTATTAGTAATATTCTAAGTATTAGCAATAGAGGGCTTTTTAGTATTTAACTGATAAGCAATTAAAGTAGCAATGATATGAATAAAAGCATTGACTGATGACCTATGCCTTGAATGTTCAAGCTGAAGTTTATTTTTGAGATAGTCAAAGACAGTTTCTACAATAGAGGGCTTTCTTAGGAATATCTTTTCTTCTAGAGATAAAAGGCAGTTTTTCATCCCTTTTTTAACTCCAGTGACTAATTTCAGTCCTCGCTTATATAGAGCTAAAAATAATGGTTTGGAGATATAACCTTTATCACCGAACAAGAGTCCTTTATATTATCACTCATCATCATAACTTGCGATCTATCGTCCCTGTTACCTTTGCTCAGTGATACTTTTACTAATCCTCCTTTTTCATTAATAATAATATGCAGTTTAAAACCAAAGAACCATCACTTCTTAGTCTTTCCTAATGCCGCTATACCTTTGAATACTTTGTTCCTAGAGATTCTTTTATGGTGGCAAACGTATATAGAGGTAGAATCTATATAAGAAATGTTGCTGCTTTTAGAAAGCAAAGTATGTAATAAAACGGCTAATATCATTATTACTCTTTGCATTAATGCTACAAATCTTTCATAGCTTGGCATCAATGAAAATTCAGATCTATATAGCTGCAAATATGAATTATAGAAAATTTTAAAGTTTTTACATGGAGATTGTTGGAATAGTATTACTTATTGTTATTATTTCAGACTCAAAAAGTCCTGGTACTCTCGTCGGATTTATGCTTGTAACTTCTGAGAGCGCTCTTTTATTTATCTCTTCTTTACACTCGCTGCTAAAATCATCGATGAAACAAAATAAATTTGTGATATCTTCTTTCATAGGTAGGTCTCGATTGTTACTTCAAAATTATCTTTACCTACATATCCATATTCTGGCAACCTTGCTTAATCCATAATTCGGGTTAGTACATGTGATTTTAGATACTTATTTAGTTCACCACATTTATTTCCTTTGAAATATTGCATCATATCTTTCTTGACTAAGCTGACTTTTGTCAAATCACCATCTTTATGCCATCTGCTGTCAATTGATGCTCCGGAAAAGATTGGACCTGCAACTTTTTCTCTTAGAACAGATATTTTATATGATGATGATATAATTGAATTTTTGATGGAGTTATTACTGGCAATCTTTTCAAGTGCATTATGTTCTAAGATGCAACCACAAAGTTTTGCAAAAGATTTTTGATCTTTCTCTTCCAACATATGATAATGAAAGCATTACTAGCTCTTCTTTCGCTATGAAAAGAGAGGGCTTATTATACAGCAGAGCTTCAATCCTGCGGCCTCCAGTCGCAGCCAATTCTTTTAGTAATAGATTTGGCACCTCAATATTTTGATTCTTTATTGCAGTACGAAGTATTTGATAATCCTCGCTCTCCAATTTCTTTTTCATGTTTATTTCTGTATCTTTAGCGTATTCAAGTAGTAATTTCATCGTCTCATGGTTAGGATTGCTTGCTGCTGCATCCAGAATTATGCTATAATACTGCTTAAAAATTTCCCTCATATCTACTACTACTACTTGAGCTTGTTCAAACAATAATTTGATCACTTCATGGTTTTTGTTTTGCGCTGCATAGTAAAGCGTCATATAACGTCCAATTTATAGGATCTTTTGTATACTCATCTTTACTTCTTTCTTTTCAGTATATTGAAGTAATAATTTTATCACCTCAAGACTAACATCTTGTGTTGCTCCTTGAACATTTATATCACCCTTATTCTCTATTATTGTTTTTATATCTTCTACATTATTTGCAGCAATATCAAAGAAAGTTTGAAGTGTTTGAGCATCTTCTTGTCTTAAAATGTGCAAAAAAAATTCAGTGTTACGCAATAACTGCTTCAACATAGAGTGATTGCCATTTTTTGTTTCATCAATTGTTTTGTCGTAAATTTGCCTTAAATTCTTCTCTTCTTCTGTATATTTCATACTCACTCCAAAAATTTATGTTGTATTTATGTTGTATAAAATAAAAATACTTATGATATAAAAACAAAATTTAATGCCAATAAGCACCCAATTTGGCTAGATTTTTCTATACTTATTACTACTGCTTTTTCAGAAAATAGATTCTTGATAGATTTATTTGGAGAATTGAATAATACTAATTCTTGCAAATGATAGAGATTATATAATTTGAATGTCGTCTTTTTTTGAGAATTAAAAGTGTTCTTTTTGCTTATATACTAACAAGTAGTATGCGGCTTCAAAGTCACTCTTCAATTTTCCAAACAAACATACAGCAGATAAAAGAAGAGTTAATATTTAACTTGTGCATATACGAAGTTAGAATTCAAAAATAGCTAAGAAAAATGGGACACCAGCGTATAACAAAATACATAAGGAGCATTCTGATAACAGCCAATTTTGAAAAGTACGACTAGCATATTCAAATCATCTCACTATATTATTTGTTAGAATTAGAATTTGGTAATATCAACATTACCTATTCATTATCTTAGCCGACAAATCTCCACTAATA
Source organism: Ixodes persulcatus (assembly GCA_013358835.2). Classification (NCBI taxonomy): domain Eukaryota; kingdom Metazoa; phylum Arthropoda; class Arachnida; order Ixodida; family Ixodidae; genus Ixodes; species Ixodes persulcatus. The sequence goes on from JABSTQ010005687.1 coordinate 396,864, forward strand.
ACGCATAATTTTATTATATATGCGATTATATCTAGATAATAGCGATATTTTATACGATATCACTGGATTATTATTGCAATTTGATGTAATTCTTGTTATATACGAAATATAACTTTAGATAAAATAGATATTACTTGTTTTTATCATATTTTTGATAATGCAAGCTGCTAATTATTTTGTCATTGGCAACTTATCTAAATATAGCGCCGTTAACCGAGTTATTGTGCCGACCTTTTCGTCCTTATTTTCCATATTATTTCATTAATTTCTTCGCAAATATACCAAAATATCAAGCATAGAAAGATATTTACGTACGTGATAATTTTTGAATAATACTCATAAGTAATACATAGTGATGACATATAGAAAATAAAGTATTATTATCCATCTCACAACTCAAATAATACCAAATTCCCCAAATAACAACATATATTTGCTGCGTATTTTTTTAGAAAATTTAAGATGAGATTTGAGTGTAGCTAAACTAGAAGTACAGCGGCCCTGCGTGCGCTTAAATTTTCTAAAAAGACGAAGCTAAAGTGTGCTGTTATTTGTGAGATTGGGCATAAATTAACTTTGCAGCTAATTTTCTTCATATTTACTATTTTATAGAAGTTTATTGTGAATTTAACAGTGAAAAATATACCAAAATCTCTAGTTATTGCAATGACAGGGGCAACAGGTGCCGCATATGGTATCGAGATCTTAAAGATCTTAAAAACTCTTCGTATTGAAACACACCTGATAATTAGCGATGCCGCCAATATCACGATAAATTATGAAACGAATTACTCAATCGATGATATCAAGAGTATTGCAACATTCTCATATAAATGTCACGACATAAAAAGCTGCCTTTCAAGCGGTTCGTTTAAACATGACGGGATGATTATCGCACCTTGTTCAGTAAAAACAATGTCCTCAATTGCATATGGAATTGCAGATAATCTCATTATAAGAGCAGCAGATATTACACTAAAAGAAAGAAGACCACTGGTTTTAATGCTTAGAGAAACACCATTTAATCTAAGCCATATAGAAGCAATGAAACAAATAACTCTTATGGGCGGAATCATTGCCCCACCTTTAAACTCCTTTTATATTAAACCAAAAAATATCGAGGATCTTGTGCACTACAGTACAGCAAGAATTTTAGATCTTTTTGGGATTCATATAGAATGCAGTGATAGGTGGAATGGGAAGCAGAAAAAGTTTTAAATAACAATAGCACTTTAACTTCTTAGTCGCCTGCGCTATAACTCTAAGAAGTGGAAGACTGATGTACACTACCTTTGTGATCAAAAAAATCTTATGTAGTCTGTCCGTAAAAAATTGATTTGCTGCGCAAATAAATTTTTGTGGAAAAAAGTTAAATGTACAAAAATTAGCCTAAAGCCTCTGCTCTGCGCTAATTTTCGGATATATAATTTGTCCTGTACTTAGCAAATACTACTTTAGGCATTACCGACAAAATCCATAAGGTTTTTAGCAATTTTGCCACTTTTTCTGCTGGACTTTCAACGCATCATAATTGCTTGCAACCAACATAAATCCTCAGCTTCTTAGAGTGATGACACAGGCGACTATATGGCTTGAATATATCGAGAACATGCAACCATATAATTTTTATATGAGAGATGCTAGCTTAATATAGAAACATCGTAAAGATAAAGCTTTAAGCTTTTTGCAAAAACCAGCTGAAAGCCACAAAAAATATATGGTGGAGACAATCAGATTCGAACTGATGACCCTCTGCTTGCAAAGCAGATGCTCTACCAACTGAGCTATGCCCCCAAAAAGAGTAAACGTGGAGCGGGAGAAGGGATTCGAACCCTCGACTTCAACCTTGGCAAGGTTGCGCTCTACCCCTGAGCTACACCCGCAAATGCGACCAATAGATGAACGTCAAGAGCACAAGCAGCAAAACAAAAACCACAGACCCACTAGACATCTAACAAGCGCACAATACAATAAATCACCCCAAAATGCTACAAAATTTTCATAAGTAATTGCCGCACTAAACCACCTAATGAAAAACACTAAGAGACGGTAAATCACTCACAGGCTGTTGTTTTGCCAGAAATGCAATAACTTGTCAATACTATTCATCACAGCAATACAAAAAATAATATAATTGAGTATTACAGATACGAGTATTTATCACATATAGTATGGCAAACTAATCCCTCATATTTTCTTATTTTTAATATCGTGTAATCAATATAATGCTTGCTGTGAATAAAATATGCTTTTATTTTTTGAAGCGATGCATTAGCAAAAAATACGTAAGTTTCATAGTCACCTGTGTCATCACTCTAAGAAGCTGAGGATTTATGTTGGTTGCAAGCAATTATGATGCGCCGGAAGTCCAGCAGAAAAAGTGGCAAAATTGCCTAAAACCTTATGGATTTTGTTAAGTAGTATTTGCAAACCCGAATTATGTATTAGTAATATTCTAAGTATTAGCAATAGAGGGCTTTTTAGTATTTAACTGATAAGCAATTAAAGTAGCAATGATATGAATAAAAGCATTGACTGGTGACCTATGCCTTGAATGTTCAAGCTGAAGTTTATTTTTGAGATAGTCAAAGACAGTTTCTACAATAGAGCGCTTTCTTAGGAATATCTTTTCTTCTAGAGATAAAAGGCAGTTTTTCATCCCTTTTTTAACTCCAGTGACTAATTTCAGTCCTTGCTTATATAGAGCTAAAAATAATGGTTTGGAGATATAACCTTTATCACCGAACAAGAGTCCTTTATATTATCACTCATCATCATAACTTGCGATCTATCGTCCTTGTTACATTTGCTCAGTGATACTTTTACTAATCCTCCTTTTTCATTAATAATAATATGCAGTTTAAAACCAAAGAACCATCACTTCTTAGTCTTTCCTAATGCTGCTATACCTTTGAATACTTTGTTCCTAGAGATTCTTTTATGGTGGCAAACGTATATAGAGGTAGAATCTATATAAGAAATGTTGCTACTTTTAGAAAGCAAAGTATGTAATAAAACAGCTAATATCATTATTACTCTTTGCATTAATGCTACAAATCTTTCATAGCTTGGCATCAATGAAAATTCAGGTCTATATAGCTGCAAATATGAATTATAGAAAAATTTAAAGTTTTTACATGGAGATTGTTGGAATAGTATTACTTATTGTTATCATTTCAGACTCAAAAAGTCCTGGTACTCTCGTCGGATTTATGCTTGTAACTTCTGAGAGCGCTCTTTTATTTATCTCTTCTTTACACTCGCTGCTAAAATCATCGATGAAACAAAATAAATTTGTGATATCTTCTTTCATAGGTAGGTCTCGATTGTTACTTCAAAATTATCTTTACCTACATATCCATATTCTGGCAACCTTGCTTAATCCATAATTCGGGTTGCAAGTATCGGAAAAATCTATACCAACTCCACAAATAACAGCATATAGTCGCCGCGTATTTTTTAGAAAATTTAGGCACTGCTGGTAAAGTCACTTTAGCAGACTCCTTTGGCCTGGTTTGCAAGTATTATTTCGTTAATTTCTTCGCAAATACATAATTATTTTATTCAGAAATGAACTGCTACTCTCAAAAATCATGCCTTTAAAATCCTCGCGCATGCACTTATGAAGGCAGTGCCTCACAAAATCCATAAGGTTTTTGGCAATTTTGCCACTTTTCCCACTAATTTTATCCACCTGCTGCCGGACAGCGTGACGTACGTGTATTATCTTTGCTCTGTTTTACAAGCTCTCCGTAACTATTATGATGTTCTTTTACAAATTTTGTACTAACTTTTTCACTTACAACACCTACATTAGTTTTTAGCTTAGTTGTTATATTAGCTTTTTCTTGTACTATGCCTTGCTGTGTTTTGTGTTCATCCACAGCGCTTTTGGCTATTTCTCCTTTAAGCTTATTTGCATCTTCACTCGGAGTAACAAAAGTAGCGCCTATAGTTTCCTGACATCTTTGTGCATTATTATCTTGATCTATAGTAAACATATTACCAACATTTTCCTTGATAACAGTAACATTACTCTCTTTCTTTTGAACAATATCATTCTGAATTACATGTTCCTTTTCAACGCTAGTAACACTCTGCTTCTTCTCTTGCAATTTTTGCTCATAATATTCATAACTATTTGCTCTTGGTGCAAACATTTTATGAGTATTTTCTGTAGATAAACCACCTATTATAACATCACGAAAACACCCCAAATATTCTTTTGTTTTATCTCCAAAAGACCTAGAGAGGCCAAATTGATTATTACGTTCAAACTCTGCAGTTGCAATATTACATTCTTCTGCACATTTATTAATACTTGCGTCATGATACTTTTTTATATGTTCCAATATTGCCTTCAAGCCTGCATTATCCGCAGCTCTTGAATCTATTGCAGGCTTTATTAGCTCAAGACCTTTGGAATTTTGATAAACCAACTTCGCATCTTTTTTTAACATCTCAATATCTTTTAATAGTTTAACAACCTCACTATCAAAAGCACGTTGCATTCTAATGTTTTGCCCATAATTAAGAGTTGTACCAAGTGCTGCAAATGATATAGAAACAGAATTTAAAGATGCGACACTTGATAGAATACATGCTATATTCTCAGGGACTCTACTAACCACTCCTTTAAATATAGTGTCTCTCCAGCTAGCCTTCTTGACCTCACTCTTATATTCAGGATCAATCTCCGGATTTAAATTAATAACACCAATAAGTTCCTTAACAACATCAGGTCTCAATTCAAAAAGTTTATTAATTAAATCGCTCCGCTCATCATTCACATTCTTGAATTCATTGAGCATCTTCTCTTCTTTTTGCAAAATTCGAAGGTTATACAACCTTTTTGCTTCTATTCCAGCAGCAACTACTATACTACATACAGATACTGCACATGCAGCTATTCCAAGCGGCATTGAAACTGGGTTAATCATTAAGAATGCTGCCCCTACCAAGCTATACATCCTACATGCAGTAGGTGATCCAAGTCTATCTATCCATGGCTCCAGTTTTTTGCTTACAGCATCTATCACCGGTTCTATCTTCCTATAGACAGGACCAATACCACTAGCTACAGGAAAAATAGTAAAAGATGCAACAGCAAAAACCACTCTCTTTATAATGCCGGGATGCTCCTCCTCTTTCTCACTTTCCATCTCATTTTCATTGTCTTTTTCCACTGCAGCTCTCAAATCTTCTCTAGAGTGTGTTTTCAAAAGACCTTTTTTATCACCAGCAGCAACATCATATCCCTGATATGCCAACATAGCTGTTTTTATAATACCTTTTAACGCAGTGATGAGCTGTGATAGAACAGGAAACATTTTTTCACACCATACATTATGATTAATCTCATTCTTAAAGTATTACTACAACTCAGTATCCTAAAATTAAGAGCAAGCAATGACCTATAATTTATTTAACGACAATAGTAACCAACAAAGCATCATAGTGCACAAGCAACAACAAATAGCCTAAGGCAAATTTCTCACTCGTTCAATGCATTGCAACAAATTTACATCAATCTTATCATTCGCAAACAATATATGATAGTACATGCATAATAACTTAACTGTATGCCAATACCGATACTTCACAGTAAAGACCGAATCTTACTACATATTGCTTGTAATTTTCACAAGTACTATAAGTAGAAAATCCCTGTTACAACATATGGTAATATATATCTACACTCCTAGTAAACAATTTTCATAGCATGATCATGCAACTCGAATAGCATATAACATCCTTATGACCTTCTATAAATAAAAATACAATTATAGCATATCTATATATTATTTATATATTATTAGCTATCCCTCATATAATCAACCTTTGTGGCACCATATTTGCTATAAAATTTTTCAATTTAGTGATAAGTAAAAATTATTTGGCACAAAACTTGCTTACTAGTTATTTCGATGTCTAGTGAGAAAAACGCTAGTACATGCAGTAAAAAAATGATCAAAAAATATTATGGAGTAATAAACTATGGCTGGTAGCAATTTCGTTGGTCCTATTTTAACAGCTCAACAGTCAATGAGAATTGCGGGAGATAATCTTTCAAATGTGAATGTTAACGGTGCAAAAGGCCCGGCTCAGGATTTTGCAAATCTTGTCGCAGGAACTGGAAATGTTGATGTAAAATCAAGATCGACAATTGCTCAGAAAGGTAATGTGCAGTTTACTAACAGAGAAGGTGACTTCAGCGTTAAAAATCAAAATAATGGAATGTATTGCTTTTTGCCAGTTGCGGCAAATGAAGATAGCACAGAAGTATTATTATCACCAACAGGCTCTTTTGAGACCGATAAAAATGGTATTCTAAAAGAAGACTCAAGCGGAAAGGTGTTGCTTGGTGCAAAACTAACAGATGGAGAAATAACATCGGATTTTTCAGAGCTTGTGCCAATATTTATAGATAAAAATGCTATATTACAGGCAGAAGCTACAACAAAAATTGACACTACAATGAGGCTAAATTCAGGAGAAATAGTAACAGGAAAAGCACAAACTTTACTAATAACTCAAGGTGGTCCAGAAAAATTCATTAGTCCCGGTATTCTAAAAAGCGGAACGAGTTTTTCAGTTACAGCAATAGATGGAGCAAAAAATGAATATAGTAAGAGAAGCGATGGAGCAAGAAAACCATTTTTACAGCAGTATACATTCGGCGGGTTTGTACATTCAGGACAATTTGATGATACTGGAACTAATCTTGTTGCACTAAATGGAAATACAATACAGATAAAAGCAGGTAATAATAACGTCACTATCACAGCTTCTACCACAGCCATAAACAATAAAGATTTTCTAGATCAATTAGCTGCAGATATTAATAAAAACTCTGCACTGGAAGCTAGCGTATTAACAGATATAGTAGGTGGAGTAAATAAACTTTCTCTAATGATAACTCCCAAAAACTTGTCATCCGATCTTGAAGTTGCGGATGATCCAAAAAATCCAAGCGCATTATTTCAAACGCTTGCTTTCGATAATAGCTCTATACCAAGCGCAGAAAATGGGGAAAATAGGTTTGTTACTATGCAAAGATTAGCTAATTTGCTTAAGTCAAATTCAAAAGCATTTTCAAAAGTCAAACAAATGACAACAAATGGAGCATCTAGATCTGTTTTATTACTGGAAACAGCCTCAAGCTCCTCTGTAATGATCACAAACCGCAGCCAAGACACAGATAAAAACTTACTAGGCCTTCTTGGTATGTCAAATAAGCAGATTGGGACTCAACAACCATCTTATAGCCCATTGGCTTCAGGCAAAGGTAGTATGTCTAAAGGAGATGTAACGCCAGACACCTTGGGTGAAAACAAGGTTTATGATGCTCAAGGGAATGCAAGGCAGGTTTACATGGCTGCCAAAAAATTGGGGGATAATATCTGGGCTGCTGAGATATACTACCCACAAGACAATATCAAAGGAAATAATTTAATAGCGCAAGCAGGAATATTACGCTTTGACGGAAGTGGACATCTACAAGGTATTTCTAAAATTGAAATTCCATATTTCAGCAAAGATATAGGAGATTTAAGCCAAGATCTTGGCATGTCAGTAAGAGTAACAAATGGAGATGAACTTGATATCACAGCAGGTGGAATAACAAAGAGTTTTAAATATGACACTACAGCACCTTCAGGTATCAAATCAACATTTGACTTAATTACAGCAATTTTATCTAGTGATCTACCAATAAAGGTTAACATATCAAAAGATGGGAATGCCAGTAAGCTGGAATTTACAGGTGCAGCTCCTGACATTGCTGTAAGCATAAGCGGTGCACTTGCGGATCCAAATAAAATGAACATAGTTCAAGAATCTAAAGAAGCTATTCCCGCGCTAGGCTCTTCAAATGCTGTATTTGATTGGACTAGTGTTCCAGATGGTGTATCTCCTAGTAGCATTGACATAAGTTTCAGCACTGAGAACATACTACAACAAAACATGGATTATGCTCTGAATTTAGGTGTTAAAGATGGACGAACAACAGCAACATTTTCTAGCTGGTCGTCAGATGAAAATGGGATAATATCTGCCGTTTTCTCAAATGGAGAAACACAAAATCTATATCAAGTTCCAGTAGCAGCAGTCATAGCACCTCAATACCTGATGGAGCGTGATAGCGGAATGTATTCACAATCGATCAACTCAGGTCACGTGCAATATTTTGCAGCTGGTTCTGGCTCAGCTCCAAACATACTACCTCGTAGCGTAGAAGGCAGTAATGTTGCATCAATAAAAGAAATGACACAAATTATCGATACAGGACAGTGGAACGCTATGTTAACTGCAGGATTTCAGGTAAATAATTCCATGATAAACGATATAATATCTGCAGCTAAGAGGTAATTTATCTTGATAGTAGTATCTTTCACACACCTCTTATAAGAGGTGGGGTTTTTAAAATCTTCGCTATGTTAATTAAAAGTAGCTACTTAACGCGAATTGCAAATTATACAGTCTATCCGTCAAAATTGCTTTGCTGAGCAAATAAATTTTTGACGGATAGGCTACGTATGCAATTATTCATACATCTTATTATAACAAGGAATTGATATTACTTGTCTTTAAATATGAGAATATGATTAAGCTTTTGGTAGTGTAGTATAAAATTTTGCAGAATTATATTTTTGCCAGTAGTGCATTCCAAACAAGCCTATAGCGCTACCTATAGTGCCGAATATCGAGCTTGTTGTATTGAAATCTCCTAATATATATGCACCTATAATGGTAAAAAATATAGCTAAATATGAATGATTTGCCATTTGCTCTAAACTTAAAAAAGCCTGCAATTAACGGTATTATAATGAGAGGGACCCAAGCATTACTTATGAACCATTCTATCTCTATTAATTCTTTTCTGTTAATAAGCTATACAAATAGCGAGAATACCTATAATAAATGTAAATATTCTTGCAATTAGTAAAGCTTGCCTTTCAGTTAAATGTACTATTTTTCTTATAATATCATGCGTAAAAAGAACGCTTGTGTTATTAAGCCAAGAATCAGCAGTAGACATAATAACTGCAAGCAACCCAGATACAATTAATCCTTTGAACCCAAAAGCAACATGATTTGCAATAAAATAGATAAATACAATGTGAGAATCGATATCTGGCTCTTTTATTTTTAAAATAAGCCCTATTAAGCATACAATGTCTATAAAAAATAGACTTATTATAGCAACAGCATTTATAGAATAAGTAAGTTGCATCGAGTTCCTGCACATTAAATACCTTTGCATGTAGACACCAGATGAAGCTGGTAACAAAGAATAAAAAGCTAGACCAAGAAATAACCAAATATTACCTTTATTTAAACTGAAGTTTATCATATCTTTAGGCAAAGAATTGACTATACCTTTATGTCCGCCAATCTCATGAATACAAAGGGACATGCAATGGGTATTGCTACCATAAAGATCATAAGTTGAAAGACATCAGTAAATGCAACAGATCTTATGCAACCAAACGCGTAGTAAGTGGAAAGTATTAACATAGAAACAATTACACTATATGAGTGTGGAAAAAATAATCTATAATGTTTCCCATTGCAATGGCTTGCATTGCTAATACCACTGTAGAAATCAAAATAGAAGTAATATTAGCGATATGTCTACCAACGCTTCCATATAATTGTCGCATTATATCACTAAGTGAAAGACATCCACGAAACTGACTTATGTTCTCACCATATATTTTTGAAGCAAGTATCCAAGATAAAGGACAGAAAATTTGAGTGACTACAAAGAATACACCAAGTATATAAACTTTCTCAATACAGCCCATTACACTTCCAGCGCCTAAGTGTGTAGCAAATAAAGTAGGGATGATAATAATAGTTAGGGAAGTAGTTTCTACCTAATGCATACTCCTTTAAAGTTCTGATTGATTTTGCTTTATATAAACCAATCAATATACATATCGCAAGGTAAATAAGAACAATTATAATGTCTATGATATGCATCTTTTCTTAACATTATATTTTTCATTTAATCCATATTGTTTGAGAAGTATTTAGAGTTATAACATAAGTCAGTTTGTTTGCGTATTTATGCAAAAACATTACAAAAAGTTAGGTGTTTTTCTATCGCACTTATTCAATTTATTTTATTAGCTTGTTACATAACACCAAATCCTACAAATAACGGAACACTTTAGCTTCGTCTTTTCTTTAAAATTTAAGCGCGCGCATGGCCGCTGCACTTCTAGTACAGCTAAACTAAAATCGCATCTGAAATTTTCTAAAAAATACTTGCTCATATATTCTGTTATTTGTGGAAGGTGGTATAATTTGTCCTATACTTGCAAATACTACTTAGGCACTGCTAAAGTATTACCTCGTTAATTTCTTCGCAAATATATATAATATTTGACTCAGACATTCACTTGTGCTCTAAAAAATCCTCGCGCGTGCACTTATGAAGGTAGTACATAACAAAATCCATAATTTTTGGCAATTTTGCCACTTTTTCTGTTGGACTTTCGTTGTAGTATATATATCTGGAAGCAAAAGTACTTGTCACTCCTACGGATAGCAATACACCTTTCTAGTATATCAAGATGATCTATTAAATTCGGCTATTTTTCAAGCAAAATTCTAACACTTGCAGCTAATTATAATTTAACAAACAACGGCATATATAAAAATATCTGCAATATATGAAATATTATCTTGATAATTATTTAAAGTTGAGCTTGTACTACTAAATCAGAATTAACTTTTATAACGCTTGGTAATTTATCTACATAATTCATGCTTTTATTTTACTATTACTTCTGCTAGCTTAGTAAAAACTTGATAAGTATCATCCTTACATTACTTAAAAAAGTGTTCAATACAATTTAAACTTAAGCATCTAGCTTCATCTAAGTTAAATCTGATCAGAATACTGACGAGCAAAGCTTTATAGCATTATATGGCGAAGGCAGTGCCATATTTTAAAATATTTAGATTTTATAAAAGTTTTAATTGTTATAGCTTTGTTGACGTAAAAACGTTTATGATACACTTCTAAGCCGGAATAATATAAAGAAAGCATTAATAATTATAGAGCTTGTTATTAATTTCTACATCGAATACTTGTATATATTTTGCAAAGAAATTAACGAAGTAATATAGCAGATTAAGCAACAAAGGCTGTACAATGACTTGGTTAATAGCGCAATATAGACTGCAATATCAACCACTTATATTATTTAGATGCAAAAAAGCATTACGTTATAGGTATAGTATGTAAACTATTTTTTCAGAGCGTGTTATTTGAAATATGCGCTTACAATTCAAAATAAGCAATAAGTATGATAAATACACATAGAAATTGAGTTATAGTATTTTTAAAACAAATTAAATGAAATCAACTCTTTCACATTTGTTATTTATCACAATGTAAATAAAATTCTGTTGCAAGCTGTAATCTTGTTTGCATTATCTGATGTAATTTATTATATAAATCAGCTATGAATTTTTCAGTCATGTATAATAAAAATTGTACAAAATGCCACAAATAACAGAATATATGAGCAAGTATTTTTTAGAAAATTTCAGATGCGATTTTAGTTTAGCTGTACTAGAAGTGCAGCGGCCATGCGCGCGCTTAAATTTTAAAGAAAAGACGAAGCTAAAGTGTTCTATTATACTTGGGGGAGTTGGTATTATATCCGAAAATTAGCGCAGGGCCCCGCCTAAAGGCTAATTTTAGTATATTTAACTTTCCGCAAAAATTTATTTGCGCAGCAAATCTATTTTGGATAGATAGGCTATATAACAAACCTATTAAGTATCAAGAGATTTTAATGTGTCTTTTATGATGAATGGTTTTTGTGGGAACAGAGATGAACTCTATTATTTACTGCGCTTCCAGTTGCATCTCTATCTTATTTTTCAACTTGAATTAATTAGAATGAAATTCATTATAGGTCTTTGATTAAATGGAGTTTAAGGTTGAGTCATTTTGGCTTATGTTAAATTAATTAGATATTTTATATTATGCGTGATCTAACAGCCAATAAGGTTGCTTTTGAAAATTATGACAATGTAGTGTTGAGGTGGTTTACTCTTGCCTCTGTCATTTGGGCTTTTATTGGAATGCTTGCTGGTGTTTATCTAGCACCAGAGCTTTCTTATACATTATTGAATTTTGATCTTCCATGGCTGAATTTTGGTAGATTACGTCCATTCCATACATCTGTGGTTATATTTGCGTTTGGTGGCAACATCTTGATAGGTTCGTCTTTTTTTGTTGTGCAAAGAACATGTAGAACTAGGCTTGCTTGTCCAATTCTTGCTAGAATAATATTCTTTAGTTATCAGGTGTTTTTAATCATTGCAGGAGTTGGATATTTATTTGGTATAACTCAAGGTAAGGAATATGCCGAACCAGAGTGGTATGCTGATATTCTACTTACTGTCATTTGGGTATTATACCTTTACGTTTATCTGATGACGTTAAAAAATAGAAAAGAGAATCACATATACGTTGCAAACTGGTTTTATCTGTCTTTTATACTTGTTGTTGCTGTATTGCATTTAGGGAATAATATATCGATCCCTATATCATTATTGAGTCCACATAGTGTATCTGCGTTCTCTGGAGTACAATCTGCAATGATACAGTGGTGGTATGGACATAATGCTGTTGGATTTATTTTGACTGCTGGATTTATTGGTATGATGTACTATTTTGTTCCAAAGAGAGCAAACAGGCCTGTTTACTCCTATAGATTATCTATAATGCATTTCTGGGCGTTAATTTTCTTTTACGTATGGGCAGGAGCTCACCATTTACATTATACTGCTTTGCCTGACTGGGTACAGACACTTGGGATGACGATGTCGTTGATACTTTGGCTTCCATCGTGGGGCGTATGGTAAATGGTATCATGACTATTTCTGGTGCTTGGGATAAACTCAGGGAAGATCCTGTGCTGAAAATGGCTGTGATCTCGCTTGCGTTTTATGGTATGAGTACATTCGAAGGACCTATGATGTCTATTAAGACTGTCAATGCGCTTAGTCCTACACAGAGTGGACTGTAAGTCATGTGCATTCAGGAACGCTTGGATGGGTTTCTATGATAAGCTTTGTTGTGATATATCATATTACTCCAGTAATTTGGGAAAAAAGAGATATATACTCTAAAAAGATGATGAGTGCACACCTTATGCTTGCGACTGTTGGGATAGTGCTTTACATAACTTCAATGTGGACTGCTGGAATAGCACAAGGATTAATGTGGAGGACATATAATGATATGGGGTTCTTGAAATACTCATTTATAGAAGCTGTTATTTCAATGCATCCTTACTATGTTATAAGAGCACTTGGTGGTTTATTCTTTTTGCTTGGTGTTATGCTTATGGTATTTAATGTATTTTTGACCATCCGCATGCCAAGACACAAAGACGATAGTGATTTAGGTAATAAGTGCGTTATCTGAAAGCTCTGTAATCAGTTCGGTACTGCATAAAGGTACATAAATAGGATTTAATAGTTTATGGTTTTGCTTTGCTGAATTGGTATTAGAGTTACCGGCAGCTTATATTTTTATAGTACTGGCTGTCTTTTGTTAAGCGTTTAATCTTTTTAAGTTTGTCAATATACAAGCTCTAGAATATGAGAAATAAAACTGTAGATTGTTAGGATAGGATATCATCTATTTATTATAAATAAATTAATTGGATAAGAAGTATGAGTAATCCGCATACAAAGATAGAAAAAAGTATCTTTCTACTAATAGTACTGACTATCATAGTGACGTCAATTGGTGCTATAGTAGAGATTTTCCCATTATTTAAAAAAGAGGTTGCTATAGAAAATGTTGAAGGTATGAGAGCATATACTCCTCTTGAGCTAATAGGTTTTGATATATATAAACGTGAAGGTTGTTATGGATGCCACAGTAAACAGATTAGAATTCTGCGCAATGAAGTTGAGAGGTATGGTCATTATTCTCTAGCTGCTGAAAGTATGTTTGACTTTCCATTTGTATGGGGTTCAAAACGTACTGGGCCAGATCTTGCTAGAATAGGTGAAAAATACTCAGATGATTTTGGCATGTAGAGCATTTAGTGAACCCTAGGAATGTTGTACCTGAATCTATAATGCCTGGTTATCCTTTCTTGCTAAATGCTGAAGTTGATACTTCAGAACTTCAACAAAAGATGAAAATCCTTGTTATGCTTGGTGTTCCATACCAAGAGGATGATATTAAGAATTATTTAAGTGATATAAATGTGCAGCTTGGCTTTGAACATGATCCTGACGTTATAGATGATTTCCAAAAACGATATCATAAAGTTGCAATCAGGAAGTTTAATAAGCATACTACTAAAATTACTGAGATGGATGCGTTGATTGCATATTTGCAAGGGCTAGGAAATAAGGTAGATCTAAAAACTAACAAAGGTAGGGACTGGTGAGTATTATACAGCTTTTTCTACTGATATTTGCTTGTATAGTGATTGTTGCTTGGATTATGCGCCCAGGAAGCAGAAAACATTACGAAGAGTGCAGCCAAATTCCACTGCACGACGAAAAGGATATATAGTGATGGAGTTGTAAATATGCCAGTTCACACTAAGAAAACAAACAGCAAAGATAAAGTACTAAAAAATCGTGATCCAGAAACAACTGGTCATGAATGGGATGCTATACAAGAGTTTAACAATCCAGATCCGTTTTGGCTTAGGGGAATGTTCTATGCTATGCTGTTTTTTGCACTAGGATATTGGCTTCTTTATCCATCTTGGCCTGCTCGTTATACTTATGGAATTCTTAATTGGTCATCTCATGATGAGCTTGCAAATTCTCAGAAAGAGGTTGAGCAGATTCGAGCAAAATATCAAGCAGAGTTTGATGCTGCATCTTTTTCAGAAATTATGGGTAATCCAGAGTTATTGTCTTTTGCTATAGCTGGCGGTAGTTCTGCCTTTCAGAATAACTGCTCGCCTTGCCATGGGATAGGGGGAACAGGTGGCAAAGGTTATCCCAATCTAACAACTGGTGCATGGCTTTGTGGTGGAACTATTGATGATATATATCAGACTATAAAATATGGAATTAGGTCGGAACATGAGGAGACTAGAGAATCACAAATAGCTGCTTTTGGTAGAGAGAAGATGTTGCATTCAGATCAGATAGATTCTTTAACAAAATATATATGTACCATAAGCGTTATTACAAAGGATGAAAATGTTGATAGTAAAGCTGAAAAAATATTTGAAGAAAATTGCTCTTCTTGCCACGGTATTGATGCAACAGGGGGGAAGGATTTTGGCGCACCTAACCTTCGTGATGCAGTTTGGCTTTATGGATCAGATTATAAAGCAATATATGATGTGATTTATTCAGGAAGAGCTGGTGTGATGCCATATTGGGCTGGAAAACTCACTGATTCTACTATAAGGCAGCTTGCGGTATATGTGCATCAATTAGGTGGTGGGCAATGATATAATTTTCGACATAGCGCTAGTATAGCATCGAAACTATATTTTTCGCATCTTTGATTTGCTACGCAAATAAATTTTTGACGGACAGACTAAAAAATCCTCGCGTGTGCACTCACTTGAACGCAGTGCTATAATATGTAGCAAAGAGCTTAGCAAATTCTTAATTACCAAAGAAAAAACTTACGTCTTTGCTTTGTAGCAGAATTTGATTTTTCAATATAAACAACCGAGGTACCAGCAATATAATCGTGTAAGCCTCTGCTTTTTTTATTTAAACTCATCATGAAGAAACCTATGAATGGTGGAATACACGATATAATATAGCCAAGCAACCTAAGTATATATTGCTTTTGAGAAGGAGCTTGACCTGTTTTGTCATCAATAATCCTACATCTCATTATCATCTTCCCGATTGTGGCATTATATTTTTTCCAAAACCAAAGCAAGATCACGGAAATGAGCAAAAAAGTAATAAGCTGTATTACAATAAATCCTGTTTTGAAGCTGTCCATTAAATATATAAAAAAGTCCCAAGTGGATGCGCCTTGCCGTTCAACACTAAAGAAGTCTGATATCATAATTTCTGGTGTTTTTCCTTCATAAAATACATATGAAAATAAATTTACAATAGGAGTAATCAATAATGTTATGATGCATAGATCTATCGTTGCTCCAATCATCCTAGTACTGAAACCAACGTACTCAAAGCCGTCTGATTCTGGCATTTTAGTTAATTCTTTATTTTCCATCTTTTTAGTTAACTTACCATTTCTATAACTTTCTTATTATGCATGTAAGGCTGTAACACTGCTGGAATCGATATATTACCGTGCATATCTTGATAATTTTCCATTATTGCTATAGTTGTTCTGCCTATCGGAAGGCCAGAACCATTCAATGTATGCACAAAACGATTTTCCCCGGAGTGATATTCCTTATATCTTGCTTTCATACGAAGCGCTTGAAAATCGCCACAATTTGAGCAACTAGATATCTCTCTATAACAGTCCTGCCCTGGCATCCAAACCTCTATATCATATGTCTTCTGTGCAGCAAATCCCATATCCTGAGAACAGAGTAACATCACACGATATGGTAGTTCAAGCTTATTTAAAATCTCCTCAGCAGCACTAGTCATTCTTTCATGTTCTTCTTTTGAATCCTGTGGACGTGTGATACTCACAAGCTCAACTTTGGAAAATTGATGCTGTCTTAGCATCCCACGAGTATCACGCCCTGCACTTCCTGCCTCTGATCTAAAACAAGGACTGTATGCAACAAAGCGCAATGGTAATTCCTCCTCACTCAATATTGAGTTTGCAACAATATTAGTAAGTGGTACTTCAGCTGTTGGTATAAGCCTATAGCCATCTGTAGTTTTAAAAGATTCCTCGTCCATCTTTGGAAGCTGTCCTGTATTAAACATAGCAGCATCGCTTACAAGATAAGGCACTGATATCTCTGTATAGCCAAAGTGCTCTGTATGAATATCAATCATAAAATTGATGAGCGCTCTTTGCATTTGAGATATATCATTTTTTAGAAGTACAAATCTAGAACCTGACATCATTGCCGAAACTTGAAAATCCATTTGCCCGAGATTTTCACCAAGTTCGAAGTGCTGCTTTGGTTTGAAGTCAAAAATTTTTGCTGCTCCATATTCTCTAATGAGTATATTGTCATTCTCGTCTTTACCAAATGGAACATCAGAATCTGGGAGGTTTGGCAAATTCACCAAAATTTCCTCTATTTTAGACTCATGTATAACTACTTCAGATTCAATCACTTGAGATTTGAACTTTATAGATTCCGCTTCTTTCATCAGTTCATGTTCTGATATCTTTGCGTAAACTACGTTACTTACGACGCCACTGCCCTTAATTTCTCCTATGCTCTTTGCTATAACATTCTTCAGTGTCTGTAGCTCTTGAAGTTCAGTTTTTTTCTTCCTTATTTCTTCATCTATAGCAAGAATCTTAGATGCCATATTATCAAGACCACGTATTCTCATAGCAGCGTCGAA
The DNA here is from genome assembly GCA_013358835.2 of Ixodes persulcatus. NCBI lineage: Eukaryota > Metazoa > Arthropoda > Arachnida > Ixodida > Ixodidae > Ixodes > Ixodes persulcatus. Next base: position 414,357 of record JABSTQ010005687.1, read on the forward strand.
TACTTCTGGATATTTTCTAATAAATTTTATGTCATGCATTTGCTTTCTTTTTTTCCATGATTTTGCAAATTATTATCGAGACTTCGTACAACAATAAAAGTGGCAGCGCAAGAATAATCTGACTCAATACATCAGGCGGTGTTAATATTGCAGCTGCTATAAAAATTGCTACCACAGCATGTTTTCTCAATTTAATGAGTGTTTTGCTAGTAACAAAACCTACTCTCGCCAAAAGACTGATAGAGACTGGAAGCTGGAATGCTACTCCAAATCCTATAACCATTTCTATAATTAAATCAAGATATTCACTAATCTTTGCTTCTAGCACAATGGGTGGCATATTTTCATAGTTTATTCTCTCAAAGCTGAGAAAGAATCTCCAAGCGGCAGGAATAACCATGTAATATACAACGGCAGCACCAATGAAAAACAACAGTGGTGCTGATATCATATAAGGAATCAATGCCTTTTTTTCTCGTTTATATAGACCTGGTGCCAAAAAGAAGTAAAACTGTGACAATATGATTGGATGCGCAATTATAATACCACCAAATATAGAAAGTTTAAAATATGTTATTAAACCTTCAGTGAGGTGAGTATATATCAGTTTATGTTTGTAACCACTATCATCTAAAGCAAAGATCTCTAGCAATGGTCTTGTTAAAAAAGTAAAAACATCCTCAGCAAAATAAAAGCTCAGTATCATTCCTGCTATCCAAGCAGAAACAGATATAAAGAGACGTCTCTTCAGTTCTATATAGTGAACGCCTATAGATGTCTTTTTCAGCACTTCCACTTCAGTTTTTCGCCAATTATTGTCATGCATTTGCTTTTAACTAATTATACACATCCATTTAAGGATGCTCTATAACAGTCATACGTACAATGATGTCAGGATCTGTCACAGCACCATTCATGGCAGAGTTACCTTTTTTTATCATATCAAAAACTCCATTCCTTTAATGACCTTACCAAATGCTGTGTACTGTCCATCGAGATAAGAAGCATCGCCAAGCATTATGAAGAATTGACTATTCGCACTGTTTGGATCAGCGGATCTTGCCATAGACAATATACCTCTGGTATGTTTTATATCATTGAACTCTGCTTTCAAATCTGGTTTATCACTTCCGCCAGTTCCGTTGCCTTTTGGATCACCAGTCTGCACCATAAAACCATCTATCACTCTATGAAACTTAAGGCCGTTATAAAACCCTTCATTTACTAAATCTATCATTCTTTTTACATGATTTGGCGCCTTTTCTGGATAAAGCTCAATTATAACATCTCCATATTTGAGTTGCAGAAGTATTGCCTCTTTCGAGACGGCATTTGATATACTATTTGACATAAATAAAATTGAAAAAATTATAAAGAATAACTGTACTATTCGCATACTAATAACTCCATTTAGAAACTGGTATATTAAGGAATCGTCGAGAAATGCACGAAACCTATATATAATGGATATATTTGAGTGTAATATAAAGAGAACCTAACACAGCCAATTACAATATCTGCTTTAAGGATATCTATGTCAAGAATTTATACTTGGTAAACAATTTTTCCGCTGTAATTTTAAAACTAAAATTAATTTGTATATTAGCGTGAGGTGTCATTATTTATTGGTAACTCGTCTAAATAATTGTGAACATTGAGTCAGGAGTAGCGTGCCTAAAGTTTTTGAAGTGTAAAATGCAACAATTTTTGACAGCCAGACTCTGTATGCTCTTTACACTTGCCTCCCTGGAACAAACGTTTCCAAAGGAGTCCAATAAAAGGATTTATAGAAGCAGCAGAATAAAAAATCATAGTTTCAAAAAGGTATTTTTAAAGCTATATAGCTAAAGCGCTATAAAACAGGCAGGCAAACAGGTATTTAGAATAAATTTTTATTCGTTTGGAATTTGCAATATAACTGCTATTTCAGGCGAAAAGCTGACTTAAAATTTATCAAAAAGACAAAGTTTAGCATAACTTTTTTATGCTGCTTTAGCAATATGAGAAAATTATACAGCTTGTGCTCCTGCAATAATTTCGGTCAACTCCCTTGTAATGCTGGCTTGCCTTGTTCTATTATAAACATTCTTTAATCTTTGTATCATTTTTGTGGAGTTACGTGTTGCACCATCCATTGCTACCATTCTTGCACTGTGTTCACTTGCAGCATTTTCAAGCAATACATGATAAATCTGTATAGCAATATATCTTGGAATAATTTGTTCGTGAAGTTCTTCAATAGATGGTTCATATGAATGTACAATATCACCAGAATCAATATCAAAACTATCACTACAAACTGGAATCAATTGTTCATGCATTACGCGTTGTTTTATAGTAGATATGAATTCACTGTATATCATCTTGCATACATTGAACTGCTCATCTTGAAAGGCTGCAAGAATTTTTGCAGCAATCCTCAGCGCATCACAAAATGAAACCTCTTTAGGATTATTGAATACTTTGCAAGATTCAAATGGGCAGAATGTACGTAGTAATTCATGTCCTTTTTTTCCTAAGAAAATCACATGAATTTTCTTATTATTGGCTATAAACTCAGATAAGAAGGTTCTTGCTTGTCTTACTATGCTCGCATTAAAACCACCACAAAGCCCTCTATCAGATGTTGCTACTATAACAAGATATTTATCACCACCATTATTTTGAACCATAGGACCTAGCCACCCAGCATTTCTTGCATATTTGTGGATAACCGCACTCATTATGCTCTGCATTCCATTATAATATGGAATCGACGCAAACAACGCCTCTCTTGCTCTATACAGTCTAGAGGCCGATATCAGCTGCATAGCTTTAGTAATTTTCTGTGTCGACTTTACGCTTGCTATGCGTATTTTTAGAGATTTTAATGATGGCATAATCGAGATAACCGCTATTTCTTTTATACAAAACCTTTAGAGAATGCCTCAAGCAAAGCATTTAGTGTTGCTTTTATATCGTCATCAATCTTTTTCTCATTTCTTATACGCACAAGCATATAAGGCTTTTCAGATTTGATATACCGCAAAAAATCTTCTTCGAATTTTCTGATATCACTCACTGTAATCTCATCAAGATGTCCATTTACAGCTGCAAATACCATGACTACTTGTTCTTCTACGGGCGATGGAGAATATTGAGGTTGTTTTAAAAGCTCTGTCAGGCGTTCACCTCTTGCAAGTAATTTTTGTGTGATTGGATCAAGGTCAGATGCAAATTGAGAAAATGCTTCCATTTCTCTATACTGCGCAAGCTCAAGCTTGATTGTTCCTGCAACTTGTTTCATTGCTTTAATTTGAGCAGCAGAACCAACACGACTCACTGAAAGTCCAACGTTAATTGCTGGTCTTATTCCTTTGAAGAAAAGCTCTGTTTCTAGGAAAATCTGTCCATCAGTAATAGAAATCACATTTGTTGGAATATAAGCAGAAACATCGCCGGCTTGAGTCTCGATAATTGGCAGAGCAGTCAGTGAACCGCCACCTTTTTCATCAGACATTTTAGCAGCACGTTCTAAGAGTCTTGAATGTAGATAAAATATATCTCCAGGATATGCTTCTCTTCCTGGCGGTCTTTTTAAAAGCAGGGACATTTGCCTGTAAGCAACGGCATGTTTGCTAAGGTCATCATATATAACTACCACATGCATTCCATTGTCTCTAAAAAACTCTCCAATGCTGGAAGCAGCATATGGCGCTATAAATTGCATTGGTGCGCTATCTGATGCTGAAGCAACAACAATTATAGAATATTCTAGAGCTCCTTCTTCTTCCAGTTTTTTGACGATTCTTGCTACGGAAGAATTTTTTTGTCCTATTGCAACATATATACAATATAACTTAGATTTTTCATCTGATGTTGCATGCGCAGCTTTCTGATTTAAAATAGTATCTATTGCTATTGCAGTTTTTCCTGTTTGTCTATCTCCTATTATAAGCTCACGCTGTCCTCTTCCAATTGGGATCAAAGTATCTATCGCCTTAATACCAGTTTGCACAGGCTCACTAACTGATTTTCTTTCCATAATGCCAGGAGCTTTTATTTCTACTCTTTGCATTGTTACATTTTTAAGTGGTCCCTTGCCATCTAGTGGATTACCAAGTCCATCTACAACTCTACCAAGCAAACTTTTTCCAGTTGGGACTTCTAATATCTTATTTGTTCTTTTGACCCTAGAGCCTTCTAAGACGCTTCTATCATCACCAAATAATACGGCACCAACGCTTTCTTCCTCTAGATTGAGTGCCATGCCTTTAATATTATTCTCAAACTCAAGCACCTCTCCAGATTGAACATTATTCAATCCATATATGACAGCGACACCGTCTGCAACCTTTACAACCTCACCAATTTCATTCAGTTCTATATTGTCTTCAAAATTGCGTATTTTATCTTTCAATACCTGGGAAATTTCTGATGCTTTCATACAAAGTTAATTTACATGTTTCGTTTTATCTTTACTTATGCATATCGTGAAACGTTAGCACTTCAGCTTGTCTTTCCGTCAAAAATTGATTTGCTACGCAAATAAATTCTTGCTGAAAGTTAAATGTACTAAAATTAGCCTTTAGGTGCTGCCCTGCGCTAATTTTCGGATATATAATTTGTCCTATGCTTGTCAATACTACTTAGGCATTGCCAGCAAAGCCACTTGCGCAGACTCCTTTGGCCTGATTTTCCATTACTTTGTTAATTCCTTCGCAAATATATAACTATTTGACTCAGAAATTAACTGGTACTCTAAAAAATCATTCCCTTAAAATCCGCGCGCGTGAACTCATGAAGGCAGCGCCTAACACAATCCATAAGGTTTTTGGCAATTTTGCCACTTTTTCTGCTGGACTTTCAGTGCAGCATAATCGCTTGCAACCGATATAAATCCAGCGCTTCTTAGAGTGATGACGCAAGCGACTAGCTTACATCTCAGCAGCTTTCTTTATTCTATTTAGTTTTCCAGCAATTGAGGCATCTAGTAATTTGGAATCAACTTCCACAACCATCCCTCCAATTATTGATGGATCAACAATATTTTGTATTCTTACACTACTCATCAAACAATCTTCCAAGCCCTTTTTCAGAGAATTTATCATCTTCTTACTCAACTCAGAAGCAGTTTTAACAACTACAGTTTTTATATTATTTTGCAAATCAAGTAAATGCTGAAACTGCTCAAAAATAGATTTTATAAGTACAACTCTATTGTGATATACAAGCAGGTACATAAAATTTTTAATAAAATTATGTAAGTCTATATTTTCCATTGCTGTTTCAAAAAGTGATAACTTTAAAGTCCTTGGTACTATAGAGTTTGTCATTAAGCTGCCGAACTTTGCATCTTTATCGATAATTGCCATTAGACTTTTAAAGTCAATTGCAACACGCTCTAAGAGGCCGTCACAACTAGCCGCTTCTAACAGTGCTTTTGCATATCTTTTTGCTATGATTATATCTTGCATATCATGTAAGAATAAGAAGTATACTAGTTAGTCTGTCCGCCAAAAATCGATTTGCTAGGCAAATAAATTTTTGGCGAAATCTAAATGTACAAAGATTAGCTTTTAGGTGCGGCCATGCGCTAATTTTCTTGTATATAATTTGTTCGATACTTACAAATACTACTTTAAGCACCGCCTCACAAAATCCATAAGGTTTTTGGCAATTTTGCCACTTTTCCTGCTGGACTTTCTGTGCATCATAATTGCTTGCAGGCCAAGATAAAGCCTGTGCTTCTTAGAGTTATGATGCAGGCGACTAGTTATACTTCAAAATTAGCGCCTTTAAAATGTTCCTTATGTATTTCATTATTTATACACTGCGCATCCATTCTTTCTAGCTCTTTTTAAAGTTTAACTTCGTATGTACATAATAAATATCGATTCTTCATTTACCTAGAGTAGTATATCAGTAAATAGAAAAACTAATTATCTGTTTGTTAGTTGTGTTTAATAAACAGCTTTTAAGTTAAATATTACAGTTGTTTTTGTAAATTAAATACATCTCTTTTTTCTTACAAAGTAATTTGATAAACAAACACTACTGATGCAGGAACAAAGAAAGAGAGCAGCAGCTTAAGTCAAAAACGAACACAACTAGTATCACGTATCATATCCTATAGAATTTGACAAGCAATAGTGATTTAATTAGCATCACTATTCTATTTATTCGACAATTACATTCATTATAAAGAATTGACTGGAAAATTTAGCGAGAGATAAATGGTCTGTCCGTCAAAAATTGACTTGCTACGCAAATAAATTTTTGCGGAAAATTAAATGTACAAAAATTAGCCTAAAGCCTCTGCCCTGCGCTAATTTTCGGATATATAATTTGTCCTATACCTAGCAAATACTACTTTAGGCATTACCGACAAAATCCATAAGGTTTTTGGCAATTTTGCCATTTTTTCTGCTGGATTTTCAGTGCTCCATAGTTGCTTGCAGGCAAAGATAAATAATGCACTCCTTCGAGTTATGACGGATGGACTAAATGGTGTTGTTACATCTTAAAAACACGCACTCCAATTTTTCTTAGCTATTTTTGAAGTCTAACTTCGTATGTGCATAAGTTAAATACCAACTTTTCGTTTATCAGAAGTATATAAACTTCATTATGCATTTATTGGGCTATTCAATCTCATCTCTCTGACAAATTTTTCTTGTAGAGAGTTTTGAGAAAGCCTCAGTCCAAGATGATTGAAATCTACCAAATCCATTACTTGGTCTTGTTGCTTGCAGCTATATACATAGGACTCTTTTTTTGTGACAGGGTCCACATGTCTTTGCAGGCACTGAGCACATATCTCTTTCATCATACATTGCATAGGCGAATTAATCGATGCTATAGCAACATGAGGCCACTTAAATAAATTTTTGAGCCTGCTGTGCCTTGCTTCCTCAAATGCTTTCATCATTTTATCTGATCCTATTACGATTATATGATCTATCTCATTTAACTTCATGAGTGTACCATCATAACTTGCAATACCATCTATAATATTACCAATAATAGAATAATCAGAACTTCTTCTTGCTTTTAATAAGTCTTCCTGACAGCACCAAATAACAGAATCAGCAGCCTCTTCTATCTCATCTATCTTATACCTGTCTATTGCTTTTCTATAACCCGCAAAATATAGCACTCTACAACCATTTTCTCGCAGAGCTTTGCCTATTGAAAATAATACTGCATTTCCAAGTCCACCACCTACTAGCATTACATTTTTATTTTTTGGTATCTCTGTTGGAGTACCAGTTGGTCCCATGAAAGAAACGATATCGCCTTTCTTCAGAGTTGCACAGATATCTGAAGATGCTCCTGATTTTAGTATTATCACACCAACAAGGCCAAGCCCCTTATTAACCCAAGCACCTGTTAGAGCAACTCCCTCCATTCTATTTTTGGAGGTTTTAGAGTAATTTTGTAGTCTATAAAACTGCCCTGGTTGGAATTTTTTTGCTGCTAGTGGCGCTTTGACTACAATCTCTAATACATTCGTTGTAAGTTTCTTAACATCTTCAATAATTGCAATTAGTTCTTTATCTAATTTGTTAAAAAATGTTGTATGTTGTAAGTCAGAGTTTGGTACTTTATTTAAAATGTGTCTCTCTATTATTTCCCATCCATGTTTTGCGCTTGCCATTGCTTTGACAACGTTGCCACTATAAGAAATATGCATATCGCCTAGATGGCTAATGCTAGGATTTAGTAATGCATCGCCTAATATAAACGTATTGCTAGGTTTTGGAGTTTTCTCGGCAACAACAGGATTATTTTTTTCGTCAACTAATACGAAATGCGTTCCATTCAATTTAAAATGTTCAGCATCCTCAGAGACAATCGTAGTATTTGGGTGTGTGCCAGTTGCTATCAAGATTGTTTTTGCTTTCATACTTCCAGTTTGATGCTTCAGCAGTGAAACACCGCCAAACCTATCAACTTCAATTTCTGTAGGTACTATGTTGTCTATAAATTCTACTCCTTCTTCCAGTGTTTTTTGTACTTCTTCATGATTTAATCTATAACTAGGTGATTCCTGTATAGATTTGTGGTAGATCACTTTTACTCCACCCCATTTTTTCAAGAGCATTAATTTTTTCTCCGGAGCTTCTCTAATAATTGCGGCATGCATTATAAATTCCTGTGCTATCTCCAATTCTTCTTCGTTCAGATGATCAAGTATTCTTGGACCAAGCTTTTCATATGCACGCAAAAATCTCTCAACTTGTAGGGGATAATATGCAAGACTCTCAGCAGCAGCATCTATAGCTGTTAGCCCGCCACCTATCACAAGTATTGGCAATCTTATCTGAAGGCTGGCTATGCTACCTTCTAGATGTGAGCCAAGCAACTGTAGTGTCATTAAGAAATCAGAAGCAGTTCTCACTCCTTTCACAAGTAAATTAGGAATATCTGGAATATTTGGTTTTCCAGCACCTAGTGCAAGAGCTATATGATCAAACTCTAAAGAAGCAGCTGTACTGTAATCAATTGAGCTACCAAACCTTGTGCTATCATACATACGGAAATTTTCTCTTCTCTCTAGTAACAGCCTGATTACCTTTAAGTAATTTTTATTCCAGCGTGAAGTTATTCCATATTCCATGACGCCACCAAAGCCTTGTGGCACTCTATTTTTTAAATCATCATATATATAATTAATATCTTTTATTTCCTTGAAATCATGTCTTCTCCCAAGTTGATCTATCCCAGAGATTTCAGGAGCAAGAGGTTCAATCTTTAAACCATCTATAGCAACTACAGTAAATCCTGCATTCAATAAATAATGGGCAAGTGTAAAGCCTGCAGGCCCCAGACCTGCAATTAAAATTTTATATTTATTTATTTCTTTTGGTAAATAGTGCTTAAATTTTAAAGGATTCCACCTAGTTAAAAGACTATATATTTCAAAGCCGTATGGTAGATTAAGTACTTGATCTAGATTTTCTGTCTCTATTAATGGTATATCGACAGGCAGCTGTTTTTGATATGCATTTCCAGCTGAATCTTTAGAATCACCAGCAACATATATACATGATTTCATACAATCATTGCATATTCTATAGCCAGTAGCTGCCACCATCGGATTATCCACGACTGCAGTTGCAAGCGCACCTACTATATATCCCTGCTTTTTCAGATAATTCATAGCTGAAATCTTTTCTTCAAGGGGACATCCGGTCAATTCTATTGTTAAAGGATTGATGGAGAAATTCTTATCACTATAACTTTTATTTTTTGCGCCAATTGAGCAAAAATCCTTTTCTTGATTGTGGCAGTATATGCAGTAATTTGCATTATACACTGAATGCTCAAGTGTTGTATCTTTCGAATGAGTTGTGAAATCTTCTCTAATTCTTGCATTTGTGTTACATACATTTCTATCTATAAGATTCTCATAATTTTTTTTATGTGGAATTTTGAAAAGTACGCTATTCTTATGCTGTGCACGACCGTCTTCTGTTTGAAGTGCCCAAGCAGTGTATATTTCAGCAGCACTAATTAGATGAGCATTCCTCTCTTCATCTTTTTGCCACTCCGTCACAGATTCTGCAAAATTAAGGTCACTATCAAGCAGCACTCCTTCTTGTTTTAGTAAGACAATAGATTTTTCTATTTTAGAATATATAACCTCATTTGTTATACAAAGTTGCTTAGCTACGCGTCTTTGTACAAAATTTTTTTGACAAGATATTAATACTTCAAGTAGCAAATGTTTTTTTCTTATTACCTCTATTTCGCTTTCTATACCAAATAGCAGAGCGATAAATCTTTCTAGAAAAGGAGCAAGTTTTATAATTAATTTTTGCTCATCTTTTTTAGACAATTCAGCATTCCTTGCAGAAATCAACGCATCAAATGCAAATTTATCTGCATTATTTAGCAATTTTAAAAATTCTTGATCTAATATTTTTAAATTATCTAGCTTATAAAGGTCACTTAATGAAATAGAAGATAATAGTTTCAACATAGCTCCCACACCGCTTAATGAAAATAAGTACAAGTAGTAACCCAATAACCCGAATTATGGATTAAGCAAGGTTGCCAGAATATGGATATGTAGGTAAAGATAATTTTGAAGTAACAATCGAGACCTACCTATGAAAAAAGATATCACAAATTTATTTTGTTTCATCGATGATTTTAGCAGCAAGTGTAAAAAAGAGATAAATAAAAGAGCGATCTCAGAAGTTATAATCATAAATCCAACGAGAGTACCAGGACTTTTTGAGTCTGAAATAATAACAATAAGTAATACTATTCCAACAATCTCCATGTAAAAACTTTAAAATTTTCTATAATTCATATTTGCAGCTATATAGATCTGAATTTTCATTGATGCCAAGCTATGAAAGATTTGTAGCATTAATGCCAAGAGTAATAATGATATTAGCTGTTTTATTACATACTTTGCTTTCTAAAAGCAGCAACATTTCTTATATAGATTCTACCTCTATATACGTTTGCCACCATAAAAGAATCTCTAGGAACAAAGCATTCAAAGGTATAGCAGCATTAGGAAAGACTAAGAAGTGATGGTTCTTTGGTGTTAAACTGCATATTATTATCAATAAAAAAGGAGGATTAGTAAAAGTATCACTGAGCAAATGTAACAAGGACGATAGATCGCAAATTATGATGATGAGTGATAATATTAAAGGACTCTTGTTCGGTGATAAAGGTTATATCTCCAAACCATTATTTTTAGCCCTATATAAGCGAGGACTGAAATTAGTCACTGGAGTTAAAAAAGGGATGAAAAACTGCCTTTTATCTCTAGAAAAAAAGATATTCCTAAGAAAGCCCTCTATTGTAGAAACTGTCTTTGACTATCTCAAAAATAAACTTCAGCTTGAACATTCAAGGCATAGGTCACCAGTCAATGCTTTTATTCATATCATTGCTACTTTAATTGCTTATCAGTTAAATACTAAAAAGCCCTCTATTGCTAATACTTAGAATATTACTAATACATAATTCGGGTCATAAGGGCTAATTTTTGTACATTTAACTTTACGCAAAAATTTATTTGCTGCGCAAATAAATTTTTTACGGACTATATAGTTAGCGCGAGTTACCGATTAATTTATTGCTGTAGAGTAGATTTTTAGGGCGCTATAGGTTGTTTGCGTTTTTTTAACATACAAAAATAACCTATGAAAAAGGATTTTACTTCAATGTACTGTTTTTTTGATGATTTTATGAAAGATCTACTTATCCACATTGCCCCCAATTAGTAGCTTAGATGCTCAATTTTAATTGGCAACTCGCGTTAGTTAAAGCGCTATAAAATAAGCATAGCAAACTAGTATTTAGTCCATCCGTCCTTGGTGCCTCAATGCGCAAAACCACTTTCATCAACGTAAGCAATTACGTTCCATTCACTTTGTAAGCGCTTTATTCTTTGGCAAAACATAGATCTTTTTACGCAATCTGCCTTCGGATGATTTAGAGTTTTTTTACAGCTGATGCCCAAACACTTTATTGCGTATCTAATGCCAGATGCGCTTACACCTAGCTTTAATGCCCTTTCATAGCTAAAGAAATCAGGATGATCATGTATGTCTCTTTTTAAAGCTTCATAGTCTATTTTTACTGGTTTTTTATTCCTATGTTTGATAGGCATTAGTTGCTTCTGCCATTTACTAATTGTTGTCGTTGATATCTTAAATCGTTCCGACAATTTTATGAATGTTTCACCAGCTTCTTGTAATTTTAACACCTTTTTTCTGAATTGAATTGAGTAGAACATTTTATGTTTTCATTTCTTTTATAGCAACTAGCATCTTAACATATATCATAACTCTTTTATACTGCTTTAGCCATACATCAAATTAAATTCGAAAATTATCATGATATTCTATGAGTATACAATATGTACTCCATCACAATGCTTGACGCAAAAATGATTAGTTAATAGCACACTTTATTATCGCATCTCATATCCAAACTTTACCCCAATTTCCACCAAGTGTGGATTATATATATCTACAAAATCTATCTCATGTAATAAAATCTTCGCAGCTCCACCTGTTATTATTGTCAGACACTTCTGCTTAATATCTTGAAAACATACCTTTTGTAATGTAGTTGTAATATGCTTGATCATCCCTATATGGCCGTGATACAAACCTGCTGCAATCGCCTCTCCCGTATCTCTACCATACAAAGCAGGTCTATTTAAATTGACATCAATATTTGATAGCGCTGGAATGAAATGTTTGATTGCTTTACTTGTAGCACTTAACCCCAGTGTTATTACTGTGCCATCATATCTCCATATACCGTCTGTTTTGAAAATTAAAGATATGGTAGTGGCAGTTCCACAATCTATCACAATGCATTGTGAGTTATATAACATTACAGAAGCTATCGCCGCACTGATCAAGTCTGCCCCTAGCGCCTCAGGACGACATAACCGCGATAAATCTAATATCTTCTGATCTTGCGCAGATAGTATAAATGACTCTTTTTTTAGATATTTTCTAATAAACGCAATAATCTTGTCTAACACAGGTGCAACTACGCACGAAACCCCAACCGCATCGATTTTACTCAAATCAATCTTAGCATTATCAAAAAGCGTAGAAAGTAACGCCATATATTCGTCACATTCTCTCTTATAATCAGTCTGAAGCTTAAAAGTACCAATTATAGATTTGGCCGCATTGTCATCAGGTGAACAACCGTAACTTTCGACAGAATGCAGCTGCAAAACTAAGCTGTTTTTCGCCCTAAAAATAGTAAAATTTGTATTAGTATTACCTACATCTATCGCTAGGAACACACCACCTCTTTTACAAGCTTTTTAATAACTTAACTATAATTTAGTTGTTTATGTAGTACAGCTATATTTGATTTACTGGCATTTTTACTAAACATACTAATAACATTTTTAGTAAATTCCTTGAATTGATCTTGTGTCATTTGATTCATACCAGCTGCATTATATTGTTCCACAACCCTCAACATACATTCTTGTAAACTCTTTTCTTCAACCTCTTCTTGCTGATTTTTCTCCCGAAAGCTCTCATCATTTTGTGGCAGTATTATATTGATCATTTTAGCTTCAGGGTTTTGAGCAGAGAAGTCTATCAGATAACCAACTTCGGCAAAACTGCAAGCAGCACAAAACAGCAGAGAATTTATAGATTCTTCTTCATCTCTCTTATAACTTTCCCATTCATTACCCAAATAGTGTAACCCAAGCAAAAAGAAGTCTTGCATACTAATAGATTTATAATAAGTTAGCTTGCTTACATTGAGTATTGGCTCACTAATCCCACCCATAGCACGGTCACCGCTATCTAGCACTCTTTCTTTAATAAGAATATCGCCTTCTCTTTTCAACAGACTTATTGACGTAAAATTCCCACTACCGCCACCGCTGTAAAACGAATATATTAAAAAGTGATTAAGCCAAGGAGAACCTAAATACTGCCAGTACATAGATTCACAGCAATATTCCTTCTTGTAATCGTAACCCTGAAATCCACTTGGCACATCTGTATTCACAGGCTGCCTTTCTATTTTTTCTTTTATTATCTCCTTATAACACTGTCTTAAATCTACTCTATCATCATCTGTATTACCTAAAATCTTTGCAATACAATATGCTTCTATTGGTTTATTACCATATGTCAAAGCTTTGGGTTGCGCTTTTTCATTTGCAATTGCTTCACTAAAACTTATATACAAAAATAAAAAATTAATGAGCAACACAAATAGCATAATATTTTTACATCTATAATTAATAATAAACATAAACAAAGATTTTATTTTAAAGTAGATAGTCTGTCCGTAAAAAATTGATTTGCGCAGCAAATCAATTTTACCGAAAGTTAAATGCACAAAAATTAGCCTAAAGAAGCTGCCATGCGCTAATTTTCGGATATATAATTTATCCTGTACATAGCAAATACTACTTAGGTACTGCCAGCAAAGTCTATAAGATTTTTGGCAATTTTGCCACTTTTTCTCCTGGACTTTCGGCGCATCATAATTGCTTGCAATCAACATAAATCATCCGCTTTAAGAGTTACGAAACAGGCGACTAAATAGGTATGTATTAATCATTAAAAATATCTTATCTGATTCATTAAGTTATATTACCGCTCATCACTTTGATAAAATTACACTTGTAACTTGTGCTTAAGCGTATTGCAAATCAACTTTTCTTACTTTGTGTAAGACGATAATTAAGAAAGTTGTCCATGTTTCCATTTATTTCACCTTGCGTAGGACAAAAACCACTAATATTTATCACAAAGACAATTGAGTTATTTTTATATCCGCAAAGACAACTTATACCAGATAGATTTCCAGTTTTAGCCACAATGTCAATATCTAGCTTGCTTTTTTCCATAGTAGTACTAACCTCACCAGATTTTGGCAGAGAATCCACAAATCCTTCTACAAAAAATCCTTTTTTCAATAATTCCAAAAGTTTCACTGGCTGCAGCCTGTTATAACGCGACAGGCCAGAAGCATCGAAAAATAGTGCCTTGCCAAAATCTATATCAAAATGCCGCGCTATAAGACTTTTTATAATTTCGTCGCCATCGTTCCACTTTAGATATTTCGATTGTTTTTGTGACTTCAAGGTTGTGACATATATACTATCAAACACAAAATTATCAGATGTTTTAAGTGCACTAACCATAATCTCTTTGATAGGTTTAGATTTTACGGTATTTACAAGCGAAAACCCATCTTTTGAGCAAACATCATTATTAAAAAATTTTACACGACCTTTGATTTTTAATTTTGTGAGTATTTTCTTTATTTTATACATGACATAGGACTCTACATCTATCGGTGCCACATATAACGTTCTTACAACTTCAGAATTATTAATAGTGCCACTGATTACAATACGACTTCCATTCCACTCTAGCTCAATTTTTGATTTTTCATTTGAAGTTAGAAGATGATTGTCTATCTCTTGATAAGGGCCGAAATTTTTACTCACTTTTTGTATACCGATTTTATGCCAGTCTTCATCAAATATATCAGCATATTCACCATCTTTAGTAGCAAATATAGTTAATTTCATAATATTTTCATCTATACTTGCTGGAAATATCGGTCTAGCATAAGCACGTCCTAAATCATCCAACAGTATATTTCTTGAGTAAGGAGATATATTAAATGCTGATACATCCAAGAATATGCTACCTGAAATGTTGGAACCTCTAATTGGCAAAAGTAATTCTTCAATATCAATCGATGTCAAAGTTGGATCTCCAGAAAACGAAATCATTATATCATCGATAATTTCGCCTCGCTTTTTAACAGATAAATTTGTTTTGTAACTATAGTTAGATCCAAGAGTCTTTGTAGCAACAAGTGATGTTATGACTTTTTGACAACTTGCAGGTGTAACAAATGCTGCAGACAAATGCTCCTCATAAATTTCATTACTTGCTATATCACCTATTATGTATGAATAAACCCCTGGCTTTTGTTTATAAACGTCTTGTGTTGGAATGGTTGTGCAAGCAAAAAGCAGTAAGCAACTAAATAAAGGAGTGATGAGTTTTTTCATCTTTATATCTCAAGGAATAGAACATTAAAATTAGTATAGCCATAATATTCAACGTATCATTAGACTTCTTCTTAAAACTCAATTCCAGTGAGGCAAGTGCAAGGAGAATACGGAGCTAGGGAGCACAAGTCTACAAAGAAGTACATGGGCATCCCCTGAAAGCTAAAGATGCGACTAAACAATTGGCCGCTAGAACAAGCGTTTGAAGAAGAAGTCTATCATAGCAACACTTATAGGATTATAATGCAGAACACACAAACACTATGTAAAAACACTTTCTACTATCAAACCACTAAACGTCATAACTAATTTGCTAATACACTCAAGTCACATTGCATCATACATTCTCTTGAGAAACTATACCTTTAGTTACTTTCATCTTACTTTGCATATAAAAAATGTATGAAGATGCGATAGATATTATTACAGCTCCAACTATTGAGTTTTTTGATGGAACATCGCCAAACAACGCATATGTAGCAACTGCCATTAATATTAATCTACAATAGCTAAATGGCATCAACACCATTACCGGAGCCAGTTTGTATGCAAAGAACAGTACTATAACATTTAAAGCACTAACAAGAGACATCAGCGTAATATATAACACATCGGATGATGATACTGTAGTCCAGTTACATAATGCAAACGGTGCTGTAATAATTGCAATATTCAAAAACTGGTAGAAGCTTTGAGTTGCATAATGCTCTTTCAATGTCTGTTTTTTACAGAGTACATCATGCATAGCAAAGCCTAGAGCAGATATAATACCAAAAGCTGCTCCATATGAGATTATATGACTTAAACTTGGCTGCACAATTATATACATGCCAAGAAACCCAACTAATATAGCTCCAACTATTTCAAAAGTTGGAATTTCATTACAAAAGATATATGCAAGAATCAATGTGAATATCGGCGTCATATAACCGATTGCAGTAGCATCATTCCCTCCCAAACA
Organism: Ixodes persulcatus; assembly: GCA_013358835.2. Classification (NCBI taxonomy): domain Eukaryota; kingdom Metazoa; phylum Arthropoda; class Arachnida; order Ixodida; family Ixodidae; genus Ixodes; species Ixodes persulcatus. The sequence continues at coordinate 430,862 of JABSTQ010005687.1, forward strand.
TCTCAGTGCTTCGAGCCAATAAAGCATTCCTATGACGTTAAATAGAGACCTAATCACACTTAATTTTACATCATGTAACTTGAAAATTTCTTTATTGCCATACAATAAAAACATATATAGCAAGAATAGCAGCATAAAAAAACAAGCCATGCATGCAACTATGAAAAAAGCTCGTATTAGTGAGATACTAGACGATAAATGCAGAGAAAATATAGACATGCAAGTAAACAAGCATAAATTCAATAGTTTCATTACTATGCCTGCTGTATATCCTTTTAACTTTAACATAATAAAAAATAACAATTAACCTGTTTGCAAAGTCTTATACACCTTTCTTATCAAAATTTACCTTGGATATTTTTAACTCCGCAGCAGAAAGCTGCTCTTCACAATATTTGTATAGAATAGATGCTCTTTCAAAAATATACACAGCTTTACCTAGCGGAATATCTCCTGATTCCAGCATCTCCACAAGAGTCTCAAGCTCCTGCATTGCACTTTCAAATGACATATTTGACACTTCTTGGTCTAAAGAATCTGACAATACATTGCTCTTATTGCCCTTTGATTTTACTTTTTCTTTTACACTAGATTGTGCCATGATATTATTTAGGAATTATTGGGCAAAAAGTAGTTACACATTCTAAACTTGCATACTATATAAGTCAAGTTACCATATCGTTCTTTATGCAACTGATTGATTAATTCTTGTATTACGGCATCATGACAAAAGCAATAATATATAAGCCCACAAAAGTTGCCACACAATCTGGCTTATGCGTGGAACGTTTTTGGATACTAGAGTTTTTACCTAAAAATACTAGATTTAAAGAACCATTGATGGGATGGGATGCTAATTCTGATATGGAACAATCTCAAGTCAGATTGAAATTTTCAATTAAAGATGACGCCGTAACATATGCAAAAACCATAGAAGGCTTGGAGTATGATGTGCTGAAACATAATGATAGAAAACAAATAATAAAGCATTATGTGAATAACTTCCGCTAACACTAGACTTTTCACACCATCTTTTAACTTAAACTAGCTATGCCTTAGTTTCTGATCTAACAGTATATAATGCTCAAAGCTGCTTATCTATAAATAAAATAGTGAAAAAAGTGAATTCTAGTCTAACAAAGTTGCCTGCCATTTTTGATAGAGCCTTGCATAAAAAGCTTATTTCAAAAAATATAAAGCACTTTCAAAATCATTCCTTCCTTTTCGATCAAGTTTCAGTAAATACGTTAGACTTTCTTAATGACATAAGAGCAGATTTTTCTGACTGCCTTATCTATGGTTTTTTCACGAATACTTCACTTATAAGGGCGAAAAATATAACATTATACAACCTCATTGAATGTCAAGCAAAATCAACTGAGCGCAATATAGTGGAGTCTATTATATGTGATGAAGAATACATAAATCTTAATGGCAAAAAATTTGATCTTATAATATCCCACCTCTCACTGCATTTTATTAATGATGTTCCTGGAGTTTTAACATGTTATCTTGAAGCTTTAAAACCTGGCGGTCTTTTTATAGCAAATTTGTTTGGTGACTTTACACTACAAGAACTTAGAAATGCACTTGGGCTTGCTGATTTAGAATACTATGGTGGCGTTTTTCCTAGAATCTCACCTATGATAAGCTCGAAGTCTGCTGCTGAATTAATGCAAAGATCTGGTTTTGCAAATTCAATTATACAAAATAACCGCATCACTGTATATTACAGCAGCATCAAAGAACTTCTGAACGACATTAGATTTAGCGGGCAAAGTAACTGTATGTACAACCGCGCAAATGATATTCCACCCAAGACTCTTTTCAAGACTGCTGAAAAATTTTACAAAGAACAATACCAAACACATGATGGAAAACTACCAGCAACATTCGACATAATTTCTCTTCATGGCTTTAGAGATAGAGCAATATAGTCTATCCGTCAAAAATTAGCTTAAAGAAGCGGCCATGCCCTAATTTTCGGATATATAATTTGCCAGTATCAGACACAAATTCTATAAAATCATTGGCAACTCGCAATAGCAATATCGAGAAATTGCATTAACAATCAATTTTTTATAGATTTAATAGTTTGCTTCCAAGCTTTTCCAGCAACGTGTACAGACCCTACATTCTGTTCAGACCACCTATGCTCTACATCATCAATCGATTTAATATAACGCCTCGACGCACATTCAATTGCAGCATCTACCTTGCTCGATATAATCTCATATATATTTTCTTCAAACCACTTTTGTGTATCACATAACGCTTCTAACACATCTTTGACTCTATATCCAGTCACAGAAGAGAACCCTGATATATCTTTTGACATTGCGATGACTTGGAAATACCTAGCAAATAACTCAGATTGAACATGAGATTTCTGATAATGTGAAACCTCCTCAAATAAGACTTTTTTTATAGTAGCTTTCAGTGTGATATTGCTTACCTCTGCTCTTTTTAGGTTATTCAATAAAACACCTGAAAAATCATGCAGCGGCAGTTCCACCTCTCTTTCCAACATATGCGCAATCTCATGAATAATCACATCATACCCAAGTTTTTTGATGGTAATTACATATCTCTTTTTTTGCTTAAATTTATTTAGCAAATTATTTATTGAGACTGACTCAATAGTCATACAACTACCTTCATCAAGATCGAAAAACTGTCTATCTTGCACTTTGAATCTCAGCAGCTCTTGCTGGCATTTAGTCGCACTAAGGTCCATCAATGGCTTTAAACAATTATACTGATATAGATGCCGTAACATCTGCATAAACACCACATTCAAAGACTCTTTTTGAAAATCGGACATTTTTTCTAGAATCATGATTGGATCTGGCTTCGTTAGCATAAAGGTTCCTATTTTAGAATCATGCTAAGTAGTGAAAATTTCAAATTTAACAAATACAGCTCAACAAGAAATAATTTGCAATAAATAGCATACCACACATAAAAAATTTAAAATCTCTAACAACAAACTGATATACACTTACATGCTTTTAACCACATCTCTAACACTAAATATATAGAGTGCACACATCTATCACATAATCCATAAAAGTTATCTATACTTTGCTTTATATTTTAGCTAATGTTACAATCCATTTCTATATATAATATGTCTTTTTGATATATAATTCACTAGTAGCAAAAACTGCCACAATATTCAAAACCAACTTCCTGGAAGAAATAATGATGATTAAAACGACTGTTGACACGGAAGAGATTGAAAAGTTTAACAAATCCTCAGAAAAATGGTGGGATGAAACAGGAGAATATAGCTTACTACATAAAATGAATCCTGTGAGAATTGAGTATATAAAGGAATGTGCAGCTTTATACCTTCAACATATAAATCACACTTTGTATTACAACCAATACAAAACACCTGCCAACACTTATATTGATATAATCAACTCTTGCCAGATAATAGAGACAGAAGCAAGATCTTGCGCTTACCTTCCGCTTAATGGATATAGAATCCTAGATATTGGGTGTGGTGGAGGCATACTCAGCATTCCACTCAAGAGACTTGGCGGAGAAATAGTTGGTATTGATGCTGGAATTGACAATATAAAAGCTGCACTTTTGCATGCACAAAATATGAAAATTGCAATAGATTATATAAATACTACATCGGAAGAGCTTGCAAAATCTCAAAAACATACAGGATCTTACGATATAGTGCTTTGTATGGAAGTAATTGAACACGTTGCTGATTTCAAACTAATTTTAGATTCAGTAGCTAAGCTATTGAAAGGTGGAGGCATATTTATATTATCTACTATCAGCAGAACATTGAATTCCTTTGTTAAGGCAATATTTTTTGCCGAATATGCGCTAAACATTGTTCCGCACGGCACGCACTCCTGGAAAAAGTTCCTAAAGCCCTCCGAAATTGTACAACATTTAGAAACTAGAGGCTTTTCACTCAGAGATATAAAAGGATTGGAATTTAGTATACTTACTCAAAGCTGGCGCAGCACAAACGGTGTTAACACCAATTATATTTTATGTATGCAGAAGGCATAAATCTAGCTTTATTTAATTATTTAATGCTTATATACCGCATATAAAATCCCAAAAACGTTAGAAAATTTTGAAACAAAATACCTGCCATTCGAACGAATTTTCTAGCAAAATAAAATCTAGTTACATTGATAATATATAAAAAATTATATCTGTGATTTTAATATATTCTCGTACTAAATAGTCCTTGCGTCATAACTCTAAGGAACATAGGATTTATCTTGATTGCAAGCAATTATGGTGCACATCAATCCAGCAGGAAAAGTGGCAAAATTACCAAAAACCTTATGGATTTTGTGAAGTAGTGTTTGCTAGGTACAGGACAAATTATATATCCGAAAATTAGCGCAGAGCAGAGGCTTTAGGCTAATTTTTGTACATTTAATTTTCCGCAAAAATTTATTTGCGCAGCAAATCTATTTTTGACAGATAGACCAAATAACATTTAGAAAAATAGCGAAAATTACAGGAATCTTGCGTTAAAACACAACAATAGCGGCATGACTTAGAAGTTTTAAGTTTTACGTATATTATATAGCCTTCAATACCAAACTAAATTCTATTTGACGACAGCACTATTAATAAAATAATTTATTTAAGAAAAGAATGTAATTCTCGTTATATTATATAAAGATATTTATTTGCTCAAAACTACTTCACTTTAACACCAGATAATTTTTTATCAGCTACATACTCGCTATACCTTAAAAAGAGTTAGTAAGAATTAGTCTGTAATGCGCCAATTTCAAAAGCATTATGAGCATATATTTGTTTTGATAAGTTTGACTCTATCTTCCTAAAGCTTTATTATTTTTCTCGCAAATAGCGCTATAGCATGACTTAAGCTCCTTGAAATGATTACTATCACACCCTTACATTAATTAAATTTATTGTTCAATGACACCAGCATATATCAGAAAAATCGCACAAAAGCTGCCAATTAAACAGCTTTCAAAAATTTTTGATGCGATATCTTCTTATGGAGAAGTCCGCCTGGTTGGAGGATGTGTAAGAGATATAATATTTGAAAGCATAAACAAAGCAGCTCAATATGAATCAAGCGATTTGAGAGATGGCGAATCACTGCTCAATCATTCCGATGAAGCAGTAAAAAATCAGCAAAATCCTCTAACAGATCAGACATCAAACATGGATTACGATATGAGCACCACAATCAAACCATATGATTTAATTAAGATATTGCACTCTTCTAATATCTCAGCAAGCATGATAAGTGCGAAACACGGGACTGTACTAGCAACGCTAGATAATATCATATGTGAAATCACCACATTACGAAAAGATGTAAAATGTGATGGAAGACATGCGGACGTAGAGTTCATAGATAACTGGGAAGAAGATGCCGCGCGCAGAGATTTCACAATAAATGCGATGTCTATGGATCTGTCGTGGAATATTTATGACTATTTTAATGGACTTGCGGACTTAAAAAATCGCATCGTTAGATTTGTTGGAGATCCTATAAATAGAATCAAAGAAGACTATTTAAGAATCCTTAGATATTTTAGATTCTGCGCATATATTGGAACATCAAATATAGATCAAGCCAGCCTTTCTGCTGCAACCACTCTTTCTTTTGAACTTTCTTCTATATCAGGAGAAAGAATCCGATCTGAATTTTTCAGAATACTTTCTGCGAAATATGCAAAAGATGTAGTGAAGTTAATTTTTAGTCACAAAGTAAATCGTGCTATTGGTATTGCCGATATCAACATAGACCTATTAAACAGAGTACACTTTAGTGGTGATAGACTGGTCGACATTACAGCCCTTATTATACTTTCTGGCTCACACAAAATAGATATACTAAAAATTTCAGATAGATGGAAACTATCTGAAAATGAGAAAAGGACTATGATATCTTTATATGAGAAATATATGACATATGGCGACGCACTTTGCAGCTCTGACATTATGCTACATAAAAAATGCCTATATATTTTCGGGGAACAATTATATAAGAAAATGCTATCTTTAACTTTAGTGCTGAATCATCAACTCAAATTAGATCTATTGACAAACCTAATGAAAGATCAAATTATCCCAACCTTTCCAATTGATGGTCATGATATAAAAAATTTAGGGCTGACAGGAAAAGAGATAGGAGACGCAATGCGACACTTAAAGAAATTATGGATAGACAGCGACTTTAGAATTTCTAAAAAAAAATTGCTCGAAAAAGCTATAAATCATAAAGAGAACCTTTGATACATCAATCATCTCTTCTACTACACACTCGTCATACTTTTCAAAATTGACGTAGTCAAAATGCTTCTTATGAAACGCAAGTTACCAATGATTTTATAACTAACAACCAGTCTAAATAGTCGTTGCGTCATAACTCTAAGGAACATAGGATTTATCTTGATTGCAAGCAATTATAGCGCACATAAATCCAGCAGAAAAAGTGACAAAATTGCCAAAAACCTTATGGATTTTGTTAAGTAGTGTTTGCTAGGTACAGGACAAATTATATATCTGAAAATTAGCGCAGGGCCGATCCAAAGCTAATTTTTGTACATTTAATTTTCTGCAAAAATTGATTTCCTGCGCAAATAAATTTTTGACGGATAGACTAAATATAAAATACAACGATTTTCTCATGTTAGATACGTTACAATCTACAGGTAGAGCACCAAAAAACTCTAAAAATTTTATAGTTATATAGCTATAAACCTCCTTCTTATTGAGGCACTTGCTTTCAAATATCAATCTATAAAATTAGAGCGAATTCTTAAATGTATTTCACAATAACATTAAACTCTCCTGCGCAGCGTGTATAAAACTATATCCTGCAGCAAAGAGACATGCTCCAGTTCTCTAATATTGTTCAACGCACTAAGCGCTGATTGAGCATAGAATGCTGCAACCTCTTGAATCTTCTCAGAAATATTTTGACGTACTAAAACTTCTATAATAGCAGCAAAACTCGTCATATTTCTCACGCTTCCACTAAATGACCTGTGCAGCAACTCTTTTTCATCATCACATGCCTCACTAAACGCCAGTATTATAGGCAGAGTCACCTTTCCCTCAAGAAAGTCATTTCCTATTTCTTTACCAAATTCATTTGAGCTTCCAAAATAGTCCAACAAGTCATCTATAATCTGAAACGCAATACCAAAGTTTAGGCCAAATTCATAAAATGCAGATACTATATCCTGCTCTGCATTCGCCGCTATTCCTCCCACTTTACAGGCAGCAGCAAAAAGGGCCGCAGTTTTAGATTTCACAAGATTCATGTACTCCTGCTGAGTAATACCAACTTGCTCTATTAATTGAAGTTGCCACACTTCGCTTTCTGCTATCGTAGCAGCAGCATCGGAAAGCGTTTCCAGAGCTTCAAGGGAAGTTGTCTTGACCATTAATTTGAAAGCTTGACTAAGCAGATAATCACCAACCAATATACTTGCCTTATCACCCCAGACATTATTTGCAGTCTTCCTATTTCTGCGGAGCTTGCTTTGGTCTATGACATCATCATGCAATAAAGTTGCGGTATGTATAAACTCAACAGCTGCTGCAAGCAACACATGATCTTCCGTACTGCAACGACAAATCTTTGCGCATGCAAGTGTCAGAATTGGTCTTAGCCTCTTTCCACCAGAATTTGCTATGTATGATACAATATCAGGTATCAAGTCAGTGACATGGCTTTTTGCTAAATTTATCATGTACTCATCAACCCCTCTTATGTCTTTAGACACAAAAGCCTTCAGCCTATTTATGGGATTTCCTTCTATCACTCTTTTTCTTTTTCAACGAGGTTTTGCACTGTACTAACCACAGATTCAAGCTCTACAAATGTAGGCTGATAACAGGTAGGAACGTTAGCCCTACCTATCTCTACAGAGATCTGCGGCGGATTGTCACGCAAGTGTGAAAGTATCACATCACGAATCACAAGGTAAAAATGATAATCTTCATCTACGATAGATTCAAGCTTTTTCCCTATGGGCCCAACAACACAGTATGCCAAAAATACTCCAAGGAAAGTACCAACAAGCGCTCCCGCTATCATACCACCTAAAATCTGTGGCGGCTTATCAACACTTGACATAGTTTTAATTACACCAAGCACAGCAGCAACAATACCAAGAGCTGGAAGTCCATCTGCAACTGTGATAAGCGCTTCAGCAACTGCTAACTTTTCATGACGCATTTTTGTCAGTTTTTGCTCTATCGCATCTTCAATTTGGCTTACGTCCTCAAGATGCATTCCTATAAGACGCAATGTATCACAAATAAACGTAACTGCAATATTATCTTCTAATACCCTCGGATATTGCGCAAATAATGCGCTTTCTTCAGGATTTTCTATATGATTTTCAAGCGTAAGAATACCTCGAGTTCTTATAGTCTTTGTAATAGCATAAAGAAGGCATAAAAGATCTATATAATCCTGCTTTTTCCACTTTGACCCTTTAAAGCTGCTACGCACTTGACTCATAGTCTTCTTGATTGTCGTCAACTTATTACTGACCAAAAATGCGCCTAGCGCAGCACCTCCAATCAACATTATCTCATGCGGCAGTGATCCTAAAACAACTCCTATACTTCCACCACTTATCGTATAAACACCAAAAACACACAGAAAAGTAAAAATCATTCCTAGAAAGCCTAACACAGTAATCACCCATTAATAGTTAAAACTTATCGTAGCTATAAGGAGAGTTTAGTAATTATAACGCGTGGAGTAAATAACAAACTAACTATTAGAAATATATATTTATGTATTTTGTAGAAATCTTAATGGATATATATTACAACATAAATAAAATATCGTTGAACTTAATCTATACACACGATATATTAACATCATGGCAATGATGTGCGATATTTTGCCAATATCGCATTTTTGCAGAAAATTAAACGTACAAAAATTAGCCTAAAGCCTCTGCCCTGCGCTAATTTTCGGATATATAATTTGTCCTGTACCTAGCAAACACTACTTAACAAAAGCCATAAGGTTTTTGGCAATTTTGCCACTTTTTCTGCTGGATTTTCAGTGCGCCATAATTGCTTGCAATCAAGATAAATCCTATGTTCCTTAGAGTTATGACGCAGGCGACTACATAAGGAGCATTTTAAAGGCGCAAAATATATATCCTAAGAAGCTGTTGAATTTCGAACCCAATTTTGACAACAAGCTTTAGCTACATTTCTTATCTTTGCCATAAAAGACTCTCTCTCAACTATGCTAAGAGCGCCTCTTGCTTCAAGAATATTAAAAACATGAGAGGCCTTTAGACAAATATCGTACGCAGGCTGCGCAAGATCCAATCCAGCTAACCTCTCAGCTTCAGATATGTAATCATGAAAATGTGACGAAAGCATTTTTATATTTGCATCTTTAAAGTTATATTGACAGTATTCCTTCTCTGATTGCAAAAAGATATCTGAATACTTCACACCACGATTATTCCAGGCAAGATCCCAAACGCTATTTATGCCCTGGATATACATAGCAATACGTTCAAGTCCATAAGTTAACTCGGCCGGAATTGATTTACACTCTATGCCGCCTACCTGCTGCATATAGGTAAACTGCAGAACCTCCATACCGTTACACCAAAGCTCCCAACCCAGCCCCCAAGCACCAATTGTAGGATTCTTCCAGTCATCTTCTACAAACCTCATATCATTCTTATGCTTAGAAAGACCTATGCTCTCTAAGCTCTCTATACAGAGCTCTTGTATATTTTCTGGTGACGGCTTTAATATAACCTGAAGTTGATAGTAATGCTGCATTCTATTAGGATTTTCACCATACCTTCCATCGGCTGGTCTGCGACATGCTTGTGCATACACCACATTCCAAGGTTTATCTTCCAAACAACGCAATGTCGTTGCAGGATGCGATGTTCCAGCTCCAACTTCCATATCATATGGCTGCAGGATTACGCAACCATTATTAGCCCAAAAACGCTGCAAAGTAAGTATTATATCTTGAAAGTACATTTTTCTCTACCAAACCTATTCATTCGCAATGATTAGAAGTGCAGCGCTGCAACACGATTCTCCATTCTTTAAAGCGACATATCACATAAAATTTCTGAGAAGCTAACTAACTTTAAATACCTATATACGCGTTAGCGAGAAAAATATGCAAAAACTGCATAGCCAGCATAGAACACATGATTTTCAGGTGCTGATTATCTGCTTTACTCATATAAAAGTCAATTACTTGTTTTGCTTTGCAAATAACATGGCTAAAGCGCTCTAAAATATGTATGGCAAACGAGGATTTAGAATAAAGTTTTTATTCGCTTGAAATCGGCACAAAGACAAAGCGTTGAATTCAACAAAAAAGTTTTTGATGCATTCCAGCACTTCAAGTCAATAAACTCTCTCATGCAATAGTCTATGAAAACTGCAACAGCAGCACACAAAATAGCAGGAACAAGTTCAGTGGCTGATAATATCAAATAATTCCTTGGGACGTTTGAAGTTTTATCTAAAGATGAAGGCGTCACAACCTAAGCTCAAGAATATAAAATCAATGCAAGCAACATTCAGAGGCAATAATAAAGCTAAAGATCTAGCTAGCACTTTTTCCAAAGCATTTAAAGCTGCATATGAAAACGCGCTAGATAAAGATCAATTTGTTGGAAAGAAATTCGGTAGCACAGTTGAAGCCCTAGTAGAAAAAATGCTGAGAAAGGTAACAGAAGGAGAAATCATTATTAATTTTGACACATTGTTTAAGTCCATTGTAGAAAGCTCAAAGAAAAAATTGTATCACAAAGAAATGCATGGCGAAGCAAAAACTGCATTTAAAACTTTAGCCAACAACAACTTTGAAGAGAGAATCAATATATAGCACGACACTAACATGCACAAGGCATTTACTTCTCTTTGCAACGTTGAATATAGCGAAAGTAGTGATTCAGATGCAGCAGCTGGTTACTGTGGAGATGAACATGTTTCTTCTGTTTTCAATCTCTTTGACAGCATAGGGCTTTACTCCTAAGCATTTGCATTAAATAGTTTGGTAAGTAGGTATACACTTTTAGTTAATTGCTGCATATTGTTCGCCAGACTATCTCAAAACCCGAATTATGGATTAAGCAAGGTTGCCAGAATATGGATATGTAGGTAAAGATAATTTTGAAGTAACAATCGAGACATACCTATGAAAGAAGATATCACAAATTTATTTTGTTTCATCGATGATTTTAGCAGCGAGTGTAAAGAAGAGATAAATAAAAGAGCGATCTCAGAAGTTACAAGCATAAATCCGACGAGAGTACCAGGACTTTTTGAGTCTGAAATAATAACAATAAGTAATACTATTCCAACAATCTCCATATAAAAACTTTAAATTTTTCTATAATTCATATTTGCAGCTATATAGATCTGAATTTTCATTGATGCCAAGCTATGAAAGATTTGTAGCATTAATGCAAAGAGTAATAATGATGTTAGCTGTTTTATTACATACTTTGCTTTCTAAAAGTAGCAACATTTCTTATATAGATTCTACCTCTATATACGTTTGCCACCATAAAAGAATCTCTAGGAACAAAGTATTCAAAGGTATAGCAGCATTAGGAAAGACTAAGAAGTGATGGTTCTTTGGTTTTAAACTGCATATTATTATTAATGAAAAAGGAGGATTAGTCAAAGTATCACTGAGCAAATGTAACAAGGACGATAGATCGCAAGTTATGATGATGAGTGATAATATTAAAGGACTCTTGTTCGGTGATAAAGGTTATATTCTCCAAACCATTATTTTTAGCTCTATATAAGCAAGGACTGAAATTAGTCACTGGAGTTAAAAAGGGATGAAAAACTGCCTTTTATCTCTAGAAAAAAAGATATTTCTAAGAAAGCGCTCTATTGTAGAAACTGTCTTTGACTATCTCAAAAATAAACTTCAGCTTGAACATTCAAGGCATAGGTCACCAGTCAATGCTTTTATTCATATCATTGCTACTTTAATTGCTTATCAGTTAAATACTAAAAAGCCCTCTATTGCTAATACTTAGAATATTACTAATACATAATTCGGGTTTATAGATATTGTTTTTGTGGATGGCTCCATAATTCCTCTTCATAGACATGGAAGTGTTGCATTAAAAGATGCAATCAATAGTAGGGTAGACGAGGCCTTGGTACCGTGATGCACTTAGCTATTGGCGAAAATTCATGTATAAATTACAAGCTAGTTCCTAGCCAAAGGCAGGATTGTAGTACAGTAGAGGGGCTATGACAAGATTGGCCTTGGGAAAAAATTAAGTTTGTTGTAGCGGACAAGGACTATGACAGCAGGGAAGTAAGGAATTTTATTAAATCTAAAAATGCTACTCCTGATTAGTTGGCACTGCCTTCATAAGTGCCATAGTTGCTGTTTTGCAACACATATGACATCAAAATAAGCATAAAAATCAGTTTTTGAGTCTATCCGTGATAAAAGAATTAACCATATGATCAAGTACCCTGCTTTTGATATATAGACACATTCTTGTGACAGAAAAAGTATTTGCTCAGGTATATCTTATATGATAGCATGCATCTCTCAACGTCGTTATTTAGGCCGAGTAGCAAAGTGGTAATGCAACGGATTGCAAATCCGTTATACGTCAGTTCAATTCTGACCTCGGCCTCCAATTTAGGTCGTGTAGGTGTTTTATGGATTTCAGTTTCATATCCGATCTACCAAAAGATAGAATGATTTTTGTATGCGGCACGACTGCAACTGGTAAATCTTTGATTGCTCTTGAGATAGCATCTAAGCTTGATGGAGTTATAATCAATGCAGATTCTATGCAGCTTTATAAGGAAATTCCAATACTCACTGCTCAACCTACGTTACAACATACCATTTCTCAACAACATAGATTATATGGTGTAATTAACTGCACTGAAAAGTCATCTGTTGCAATTTGGCTACAACTTGTTGAAGATGAAATAAAAAAATGCTTAGAAAGCCGGAAGACACCGATTATAGTTGGAGGAACAGGTCTTTATATTAAGACACTACTCTTTGGCATAGCAAAAATACCTAATATTTCTCAAGAAGCAAAATCAAGAGTCAACTATTTAGTAAATTGCAACACACCACAAGGCCTTCATGCTCTTCTTTCGCTACATGATCCAATTCTTGCAGGAAGAATACATAGTAATGATATACAACGCATAGTCAGAGGACTTGAAGTTTTTGAAGAAACTGGAATTCCACTTTCTACTTGGCAATGTAAAAGCAATAAGGTTTGTAGAATAGACGCAAATCTTCCTCATTTTATGATCTTTGTTAATCCTCCAAGAGATATTATATATAAAAGATGTGACGAGCGTTTTATTCAAATGCTGAAGGATGGTGCTGTCGCTGAAGTTGAAAGTGTACTGAAGTGTTATCCTAATATAAGGTACCCTAAAGCTCTTGGCTTTGAAGAATTGTACAGCTATATAAATGGTTCTTTGTCTATGGCCGAAGCCGTAGAAAAAGCGCAGCGTAAAACAAGAAATTACGCAAAGAGACAATGTACATGGTTTAATAACAAATTTATATATGATCTTGTGATTATAAGTTAATTCATTATATTCTGTATTGACTCTTCTAATTTAGTGATTTTTGTGCAGCTGTATTGTAAACATTTAACCAGGAACTCATTTTATTAAGATGCAAGCCTATTTATAACCAAAGATTATATAAATCAACATTTATATACAGCTCAATTTTAAATTCATAAAATTACTTATAACAACCAAAATATCAACTTTTAACAAAGTATTAATATATTGTTTAATATGCAAATTTTAATAGCATTAATTTTAGTTTTAGCCTTGATAGGAATTTTAGCCATCTTCCTCCAAAAAATAAGAAAGGTTAATCTATGGTGCACTACTAGAGATCAAAAATTACGCGTTAAAGAAGTATTGAATATTGATATTAAGAAAAAGCTACTTATAGTAGATTATAACAACAAATCGTATGTGCTGTTGCTAGGCAATAATGATATAGTTGTTGATATAATAGAAAGCGCAGCAGAGGAAACAGAGAAAGAGGTAAAGCAGATATCCCCAACGCTCTATTAACCACTGCTATATTTTAGTTGATGAGTTGGTATGAGAAACGTTATATTACTTTTTTTAATATTACTATTCTGCCTTGAATGCACCGCATTTGCTGAAGGAATTACTATAGATCTTGGAATTGATAGTCACAAGGATGGATCCACTGTTTTCACCTCTAAGATTATACAGTTGATCGGAATACTGACGATTTTGAGCTTAGCTCCATCAATCTTGATTATGGTGACTTCTTTCACACGTATAGCAATAGTATTATCTTTCATACGTAGCGCACTTGGTCTGCCACAAACTCCTCCAAATATTGTACTGATTAGCCTTGCGCTTTTTCTTACTTTTTTTATAATGGCACCAACATTCACTAAGTCTTATGAAGATGGCTTGCTGCCACTTATGAATAACTCAATAGGAGAAGAACAAGCACTGGCAAGTATAGCAAAACCATTTCATAGTTTTATGCTACAAAATACAGGAAATAAGGAAAGACAACTTTTTCTAGATATAGCAAAGTTAGACAGTGTCTCAAATGATGAAATGCCATTTCATGTTCTAATTCCTGCATTTATGATAAGTGAGCTAAAACGTGCATTTGAAATAGGGTTCTTGATATTCTTGCCATTTTTGATTATCGATATGTTGATTGCATCTGTTTTGATGGCAATGGGTATGATGATGGTACCACCTGCTATGATAGCATTACCATTTAAGCTTGTTTTTTTTGTTTTGATTGATGGTTGGTATATTATATGCGGTAGCATAATTAAAAGTTATGGTATAGGATAACCGTAAATTTAAATGCTGTATTATTTCATTCAACTTCAGTAAGTGAATGAAACGCTCTACAATTATGCTATTTCGCAAATAAATTAAATATAGATCTAAAGATGTTATCATGAAGCTTTTTACTTTTATCCTAGTCTCCATATTGACAGGCATAGAGCTAGACCTTTTTATACCAAGCTTCCCAGAAATGCAGCGTTTCTTTGATATTTCAACATTCGAAACACAAATGGCGCTAAGTATAAACTTTATAAGCTACTGTATTGGCGCAATATTAGTTGGATGGCTTGGTGATCGCTATCCAAGAAAACATGTGATGGTATGTGGCCTATCACTTTTTGTGTTAGGAAGTCTCTTATGTGTATTTCCATTTACATATGATTTTCTTTTGCTTGGAAGAGCTTTGCAAGGTATAGGAATTTCTGCTCCTTCTATACTCATCCCAGTATTAATCGCAGATGATTATCCAGAAGACAAGCAAGTCCACCTTTTTGGTTTGATTCACGGAACATGTGCTATTGCAATGTCATTTGCACCTATAGCTGGTAGTTATATATCTCTATTATTCTCTTGGCGTGCCAACTTTATAGCTTTATTAATTTGTGGAGTGCTTTGTTTGATACTTGTACTTTACTATATAAAGCCTAGTTTACAAAACGTAGTTAAATCATCATTTTACCGCTCATATATTTCTTGTATATTATCAAAAAATTTTTGGTTAATAGGACTTGTTATATGGTTCGCTACGGCACCTTATTGGGTCTTCATAGGGATGGCACCGCTGCTTTACATGGATAGGATGACAGTTTCATTGGAAACTTTTGGTATATATCAAGGATCTTTGGCTCTTGCATTTGCTATTCCTAGCTTATTTAGTGGAGTATTTATCAAAAAGTTTGGGCGCAAGGCATGTTTCAATTTTGGATGTATTGGTAGCGCTATCACTTGTGTTGCCATTTTTTTCGTTGGTGCATTCGAATCTTATAATCCGTTTTTTGTAACAGGATCATTCATACCTTGTTCTATAGGTGTTGCTTTTTTAGTAAATATGCTTTACCCAGCTGCAATTTCACTGCACAAAAATGATAAGAGTAAGATTACAGCATTATTAATAGGAATGCGGTTGTTGGTATGCTCGTTCTTCTTGCAACTTGCAAGTTATTATGGACATCAAGACTTATTTCCTACTTCTGCTGTAATATCATTTAGTATACTATTGTCGTTTGTATTTATAATCTTGCTTTTACGAATTATACCAAAAGTCGTAAATATTGGCACGATAGCTTAAATATTATAAACAATAAAAAAAGACTAGAATTTAGTCATGAAGCAATGGAAATACAGGAGGTTGACTAATCGCCTGCGTCATAACTCTAAGAAGCGCAGGATTTATCTTGGCCTGCAAGTAATTATGATGCATAGAAAGTCCAGCAGAAAAAGTGGCAAAGTTGCTAAAAAATTTCACTTTCCGCAAAAATTTATTTGCGTAGCAAATCTATTTTGACAGACAGGCTGACTGACTAATTGTATGCATTTGTATGATTCATTTGTAAGTTGATATGTCTCTTGTATTTGCAATGTAAATAACTTGAGCAGCACTTTATTATTTCATCAACTACAAATTTTAAAATTCTCATAAATATAATTATATATAGAACGTATGACTATAACTTTAGAAGACGTAAATAAAATTGCTAAATTGGTACACATAACGCTTTCTCATGATGAAGCTGTTTCTTACCAAAGAGAATTGAGTAGTATATTCAAAATGGCTCAAAAGTTAAATGAAGTGGATGTTGAGGGTATAGAACCACTTGTGAATACCATTTCAAATACGCTAACAGCAAGAGATGACACTGCGCAACAACTTGATATTTTGCACAAGATAATTTCAAACGCACCTGATGCAAAATATGGTTGTTTTGCCGTTCCTAAGGTTGTTGAATAATATAAAAAAATAATCAGTAGTGCTATTAATTAATTACTGTATTGACATATTGCGATATAAAAGTTATCTGACTTATCTAGTCATGTTTCTTTATCAATATTAAAGTTAAGCTCTCACAGCACATAAAAATGCAACTTAATTAATTACATATACTGCTTTGCTATTAACAAAAGCACGCTAAGCCTAAAGTATAAATAATGTTTTTGCTTGCAAGGTTCATCTTGATGACCTGTACGCTATTTTTGCAAATTGTAGTTCAAAAGGTAAAAAATATAATGAGCGCTTATGGTATTTTAAAAGGCAAAAAAGGCCTTATAATGGGAGTTGCAAATGATAAATCTATTGCCTGGGGTATTGCAAAGTCTTGTTTTGAAAACGGAGCAGATCTTGCGTTTACATACCAAGGTAAGGTCATGGAAAAACGTGTTCGTCCACTTGCTGAGCAGGTAAAATCAACGATAGTTTTGCCATGTGATGTTTCGCAAGATGATTCTATTAAGAATGTATTTGCAGAGATAAAATCTAGCTGGGGAACACTTGATTTTATTGTACACGCAATCGCTTTTTCAGATAAAGCAGAACTTCAAGGAAGGTATGTTGACACATCTAGAAACAATTTCTTAAACACCATGAATATATCATGTTATTCTTTGACTGCTATTGCAAAAGAAGGAGCTGAACTTATGCAAAATGGTGGCTCTATACTCACTATGAGTTATTATGGAGCAGAAAAAGCTATACCTAATTATAATGTTATGGGAGTAGCTAAAGCAGCACTTGAAGCCAGCATTCGATATATAGCAATGGACCTTGGACACAAGCAAATACGGGTCAATGCAATTTCAGCTGGCCCAATTCGCACCTTAGCTGCTTCTGGAATTTCAGATTTTAGACAAGTACTAAATTGGAATGAACAAAACACACCCATGCGCAGGAATGTGACAATAGAAGATATAGGTTCAAGCGCTGTATATCTACTAAGCGATATGAGTTCTGGAGTAACAGGTGAAGTCTTACATGTAGATAGCGGATATCATACAGTTGGAATGAAAATGTTGGATGCAGTTGAACAAAAATAAACCACTTCGTATATTCATCATACTTTTCAAAAGTGGTACCTTTAAAACCCGAATTATGGGTTAAGCAAGGTTGCCAGAATATGGATATGTAGGTAAAGATAATTTTGAAGTAACAATCGAGACCTACCTATGAAAAAAGATATCACAAATTTATTTTGTTTCATCGATGATTTTAGCAGCAAGTGTAAAAAGAGATAAGTAAAAGAGCGATTTCAGAAGGTATAAGCATAAATCCGACGAGAGTCCAGGACTTTTTGAGTCTGAAATAATAACAATAAGTAATACTATTCCAACAATCTCCATGTAAAAACTTTAAAATTTTCTATAATTCATATTTGCAGCTATATAGATCTGAATTTTCATTGATGCCAAGCTATGAAAGATTTGTAGCATTAATGCAAAGAGTAATAATGATATTAGCTGTTTTATTACATACTTTGCTTTCTAAAAGTAGCAACATTTCTTATATAGATTCTACCTCTATATACGTTTGCCACCATAAAAGAATCTCTAGGAACAAAGTATTCAAAGGTATAGCAGCATTAGGAAAGACTAAGAAGTGATGGTTCTTTGGTTTTAAACTGCATATTATTATTATTAATGAAAAAGGAGGATTAGTAAAAGTATCACTGAGCAAATGTAACAAGGACGATAGATCGCAAGTTATGATGATGAGTGATAATATTAAAGGACTCTTGTTCGGTGATAAAGGTTATATCTCCAAACCATTATTTTTAGCTCTATATAAGCGAGGACTGAAATTAGTCACTGGAGTTAAAAAGGGATGAAAAACTGCCTTTTATCTCTAGAAGAAAAGATATTCCTAAGAAAGCCCTCTATTGCTAATACTTAGAATATTACTAATACATAATTCGGGTTAATAAGTGCACGCACGAGGATTTTTTTAATGACATGATCTTTTATGAATACCAGTTAATTTCTGAATCAAATATTATATATATATTTGCGCAGAAATTAACGAAGTAATACTTGAAAATCAGGCCAAAAAGGTCTGCGCAAGTGGCTTCGCTGGTAGTGCAATACTTTTGTCTATGTTGCTATCGAGATGTTTGAGTGCATCTTACTGATGTGATTTAGACTAAGATTTTTGCTATGCGTAAGGTTTAGTAATATACCTCTGATAATTGTCTGTATGTTATTGTTATGATTGCAAAATATTAAGTAGTTTTTTTCTTGTAATACCTATATTAACTGCTGCATCATTGTTATTTACTGAAGTCTGAATTTCTTCCTTTTTTTTGAGCACTTGCGTACTAAATAACAACAAACCGCTTGCAATAATTAGACAGTATCCAACATATGAAAAGCTGTTCTGCGAGATTTCTTGAAAAATCCAAAAGCCCAGTATTCCACTGAATAATAATTTGGTGTATCTAAATGGAATGACTATAGATAATTCAGATTTCAGAGCATTAAAATATGCAACACCATGTATAAAATAACAGCTGGCCATAGTTGCAAGTAGGAGTAATGATTTTGCTCCTATTTCTATCGTTTCAAATTGTCTGGAGGAAATAGGGATTATCTTCAATGACACACCCATTATCTCTACAGACCCACAGTTTAGAAATGCACTTGGAAAAGAAAATATGGAAGCCAAGAACAGTAAGTAGAACATCTGAGTTTTATTGTGCTCTGTGTTTCCAAGAAGCTTAACAAGAATTGTATTTAAAGACCAAAAACATATGGCAAGTATTATAAACCAGTAATCTTTATTGAATGAAGTATTTGAAAGTGAGTTAAAAATATCAGGCTTTACAACTATCACAGCTCCTGCAAAGCCTGATATTATTGCAGCTATCTTGATTTTTGTACAACGTTCTTTAAAAAATATCATTCCAACTATTGCAACTAGAACATACTGTATGTTTTCTAGGGCAGCAGCATCTGACATATTGACAAGCCCAAGCCCATGTATGAATGATACTGCTCCTGCGACACTAAGTAGACTGCGCAGCATATGCAGATGTGCCTTTTTAGTCTTGAGACGCAATATCCCTTCCATACAGACCCAAGGCAAAATTATCAGAAACAAGCTGAATTTATACATGAAAACTATAAGCGAAGCATCAATAGTCTCTCTGAGTGTTTTTGCTGATATGTCAAGCCCAGCAAGAGCCATTGTATTAATCAGCATAAATATAATTCCGTAAATGGTACTGTTACTCTTGTTGATCGTGAACATTATTATGAGACACCTAAAAAAAGATTTGTTGAATTTATGAACAAATTAGAAATGACGCTTTGTGTTTTTATAACGAACTCATAAGAGCACTCTGATGTTGGTTGGATAACTTACAACATATGTAGATAATGCGATTTTTGAGTGGTATACACGAATCGCGTGCCACCTTTACCAACTACTTGCCTACTATGGCGCTGCCTAAAAAGTCATTTTACAGACCTTTTTGCCTGATTCTCAAGTATTACTTCGTTAATTTCTTCGCAAAAATGTATATAATATTTGATTCAGAAATCAACTGGCACTCTCAAAAAATCATGTCATTCAAACCCTCGCGCGTGCACTTATGAAGGCAGCGCCATATACCAACACAATTTGTAAAATAGATAGGAGATCTAACTCTCTTGTTCTTGTACTATCTGGTAAAGGCACTAAATAAAGGAATTTTTAGGGTAGCATAACATGCGGCGAGGCTCTGAAGATAGCATGCCAATAACGAAATCTATAATGTGTAGAGCAAAGACAAAGCGGAAGATTAAGCATATGCTGTTAAGTACCCTTTTTGCCGTGTAGTTATACCAATTATATTCCAAACATGCAATAGCATTTATTTGTTTTTGCTAAAATATTGTGTTTTGAGCAAAAATATGTAAAGCATACGGCAAGTTATTGCTCAATTAATAATTAATATATGAATATTGATTAGATAAATTTGCGCTGTAAGTGTATGGCTGCGACCAAATTTGAGAAATATACCAGTCATACTTTTCAAAATTTGCGCCTTGTGAGATCGCTCGTTATGTATTGATTATACAACATGCCACCAGCACTCTTCCTAGTCTATCCGTCAAAAATTAGCTTTAAACCCGAATTATGGATTAAGCAAGGTTGCCAGAATATGGATATGTAGGTAAAGATAATTTTGAAGTAACAATCGAGACCTACCTATGAAAAAAGATATCACAAATTTATTTTGTTTCATCGATGATTTTAGCAGCAAGTGTAAAAAAGAGATAAATAAAAGAGCGCTCTCGGAAGTTACAAGCATAAATCCAACGAGAGTACCAGGACTTTTTGAGTCTGAAATAATAACAATAAGTAATACTATTCCAACAATCTCCATGTAAAAACTTTAAAATTTTCTATAATTCATATTTGCAGCTATATAGATCTGAATTTTCATTGATGCCAAGCTATGAAAGATTTGTAGCATTAATGCAAAGAGTAATAATGATATTAGCTGTTTTATTACATACTTTGCTTTCTAAAAGCAGCAACATTGTATTCAAAGGTATAGCAGCATTAGGAAAGACTAAGAAGTGATGATTCTTTGGTTTTAAACTGCATACTATTATTAATAAAAAAGGAGGATTAGTAAAAGTATCACTGAGCAAATGTAATAAGGACGATAGATCGCAAGTTATGATGATGAGTGATAATATTAAAGGACTCTTGTTCGGTGATAAAGGTTATATCTCCAAACCATTATTTTTAGCTCTATATAAGCGAGGACTAAAATTAGTCACTGGAGTTAAAAAAGGGATGAAAAACTGCCTTTTATCTCTAGAAAAAAAGATATTCCTAATCCATAATTCGGGTTTTTAGAACTGCCCTACGCTAATTTTCGGATATATAATTTGCCTATACTTGCAAATACTACTTTAGGCACTACCGCTCAAAATCCATAAGGTTTTTGGCAATTTTGCCATTTTTTCTGCTAGATTTTCAGTGCATCATAATTGCTCGCAATCAAGATAAATCCTATGTTCCTTAGAGTTATGACGCAGGCGACTTCCTAGTTCTTTTTGAAGTCTAACTTCGTATGTGCAAAAGTTCAAATACCAACTCTTCATTTGCCTGAGAAATACATGGTGTAAATAAGTGTTTTGCGCCATAAGATTCATTTCATAAAACGTGATTAGAGTGATCAAATTCACTTTTTTTTGACACCACGTTTTTTTGCTGTCTTTTTTGCTGCTCTTGGTTTGCTTGGCTGATCTTTTATTTTATTTAGCTTTTCAGAAATTAATTTTATGGCTTCATCAAGTGTGATATTTAAAAAATCTATACCGCTCTTTTTAGTAATAGAAGCATATGTCTTGTTGCACTCAACATACGGACCAAACCTTCCTATGGAAACTTTGACTTCATAACCTAGCTCTTTGTGTATACCAAGTGATTTTGGGAGTTCTAGTAATGCCTTTGCATATTTTAAATCAACTGAATTTATATCAACACCTTGAGGTATAGGCATTCTCTTAACTTTTTTATTACTTTCAGACGATTCGATTTGAACGTAAAACCCATAAGGCCCACGCCTCAAGCTGATTTGACTTGTATTTGCGTCTTCTCCAAGCACTTTAGCGTCACTAATTTGTCCTGTTT
Organism: Ixodes persulcatus; assembly: GCA_013358835.2. Lineage (NCBI taxonomy): Eukaryota > Metazoa > Arthropoda > Arachnida > Ixodida > Ixodidae > Ixodes > Ixodes persulcatus. The sequence continues at coordinate 453,357 of JABSTQ010005687.1, forward strand.
CTTCTTGTATCGCATGTAGTTTTTTTGTGTACTTACAATTTGGGTAATTACTGCAGCCAACAAATGAACCAAACTTACTTGTTTTGAGTTCAAGCGTTCCGCTACTGCATGATGGGCACTTTCTGGTTTCATTTCCTTGCTCATCACCGAATATATAATACTCTAAAGATTTTTGTATGTGTGATAGAACTTCTGCATTAGGTACGCCAAGTACAGTATCTGTTTTTTCTTTAAATGGGTGCCAGAACTGTTGCATTAATTCTTTCCAATCTTGTCCACCTGATGCAACATCATCTAATTGATCTTCAAGATTTGCTGTGAAGTTATATTCTACATATTTTGCAAAGAATGCAGTGAGAAATGCGTTCACTAGTCTTCCAAGCGCTTCTGTAAAAAATCTTCGCTTTTCAAGTGACACATACTTTCTGTCTTGTAATATTGAGATAATTGACGGATATGTAGAAGGTCTACCTATTCCGAGTTCTTCCATACTCTTCACCAAACTTGCTTCAGTATATCTTGGTGGAGGTTGTGTAAAATGTTGTAGAGGATTACTTTCTTTGAGTTTTAATTCTTCTTTTTCTTCGAGCTTTGGTAGCCTATTTTCCTTTTCACTCTCTTCTTGCTCTTTGTCATCATGACTTTCTGAGTAAAGAATGTAAAATCCAGGAAACGCAACTGTAGATCCTGTTGCCTTAAAAGATATGCTTTTGTCTTCGGATTGAATATTAATAGAAACAGAGTCAAGAATTGCGCTTTCCATCTGGCTTGCAACGAGTCTCTTCCATATTAAATCGTATAACTTAAGCTGCTCTGGTTCAAGGTAAGAAGCTATATTTTGAGGGAGTTTATCCACATCGGTTGGACGAATTGCTTCATGCGCTTCTTGTGCATTTTTAGATTTCGTCTTATATATTCTTGGAGACTTTGGAAGGTAACTGTTATCATAAGTGTTTTGAATCAAGCTACGTGTTGCTGCTATAGATTCTTGTGATATATTAACGCTATCTGTTCTCATATACGTGATGAGTCCGATCATTTCGCCAGCAATATTTATCCCTTCATAAAGTTTTTGAGCTATTTGTGCAGTTCTTTTTGCAGAGAAGCCAAATTTTCTTGAGGCTTCTTGGATAAGTGTTGCTGTAGTAAAAGGTGGGTTAGGATGCCGTTTAATTTGCTTCTTATTTACTTCTGAGACATGGTAAGCAAATTGCTTTAGCAGATCGTTTATATGATTTGCATCCTTTTGCGTTTTAATGCTGAGTTTATCAAGTTTTTCGTTATTAAAAACAGTTAGCTGTGCACTGAACTCTGCCTTTGCCTTTGCCTTTGCCTTTGCTTGGAATATTCCGGTAATCGTCCAATATTCCTCAGTTCTAAATTTTTCTATTTCAGATTCTCTTTCTGCGATCATTCTAAGAGCTACAGATTGAACGCGGCCAGCAGAGCGACTTCCAGGCAATTTACGCCAGAGAACTGGAGAGAGAGTGAACCCCACAAGATAATCCAATGCTTGCCTTGCTTTCTGCGCGTTAACAAGATTATCATTCAATGATCTTGCATTTTTTATAGCATCCAGCACAGAATTTTTTGTAATTTCATAAAATACTACTCTTTTTATCACAGCTTCTTCTTTTAACGCTCCGCGTATTTTTAGCACCTCCACTATATGCCATGAAATCGCCTCTCCTTCCCTATCTGGATCTGTTGCAATGTATATTGCATCGCTTTTTTTCACATATGATATAATTTCTTCTACTCGTTTTTCTGCACCATCATTGATTGCATAACGCATTGCAAACCCGTTATCAGGGTCTACAGCGCCTTTTTCAGAAGGCAAGCCGCGAATATGACCATAGGATGATATAACCTTAAAGTCCTTTCCTAAGTACTTATTGATTGTTTTTGCTTTTGCCGGAGACTCTACTATCAGTAATTTCATATAAACTAAAAATATTCTTTAATTTTATTATCCTATAAGTTTTAACATGTCGTTTCTTAGTCGTTGCTTCCTTTAAATAAGACTTGTAAGTTTTGTATTTATACTTGTCATACTTTTCAAAATTGGCACCATGCAGAATGTTCCTTATGTATTTTGTATACATTTCGCATTCTTCTTAACTGCTTTTGAAGTCTAACTTCGTATACTAACTCTTTATTTATCACAAGAAGTATCAATATATACATGCTCTATGTAACGAACAATAAAAAATCCATACCTATTAGCAAAGCTGCATCAATCCTATAAATATGAGTATACTCGCTATATTTTAAAAATTTGTCATAGTCAGACTGCTTGTTATGTATTTATACACTGCTCCCAAGTTCTTTCTAGCTCTTTTGAAATAGAGCTTCGTATCAAAATCCTAAATTACCAACTCTTCATTTGCCTGCAGTATTATATATTGTGCTTCGTATTTGCAAACAAACTCATAAACCCGAATTATGGATTAAGCAAGGTTGCCAGAATATGGATATGTAGGTAAAGATAATTTTGAAGTAACAATCGAGACCTACCTATGAAAAAAGATATCACAAATTTATTTTGTTTCATCGATGATTTTAGCAGCAAGTGTAAAGAAGAGATAAATAAAAGAGCGCTCTCAGAAGTTACAAGCATAAATCCGACGAGAGTACCAGGACTTTTTGAGTCTGAAATAATAACAATAAGTAATACTATTCCAACAATCTCCATGTAAAAACTTTAAAATTTTCTATAATTCATATTTGCAGCTATATAGATCTGAATTTCCACTGATGCCAAGCTATGAAAGATTTGTAGCATTAATGCAAAGAGTAATAATGATATTAGCTGTTTTATTACATACTTTGCTTTCTAAAAGTAGCAACATTTCTTATATAGATTCTACCTCTATATACGTTTGCCACAATAAAAGAATCTCTAGGAACAAAGTATTCAAAGGTATAGCAGCATTAGGAAAGACTAAGAAGTGATGGTTCTTTGGTTTTAAACTGCATATTATTATTAATGAAAAAGGAGGATTAGTAAAAGTATCACTGAGCAAATGTAACAAGGACGATAGATCGCAAGTTATGATGATGAGTGATAATATTAAAGGACTCTTGTTCGGTGATAAAGGTTATATCTCCAAACCATTATTTTTAGCTCTATATAAGCAAGGACTGAAATTAGTCACTGGAGTTAAAAAGTGATGAAAAACTGCCTTTTATCTCTAAAAAAAAGATATTCCTAAGAAAGCCCTCTATTGTAGAAACTGTCTTTGACTATCTCAAAAATAAACTTCAGCTTGAACATTCAAGGCATAGGTCACCAGTCAATGCTTTTATTCATATCATTGCTACTTTAATTGCTTATCAGTTAAATACTAAAAAACCCTCTATTGCTAATACTTAGAATATTATTAATACATAATTCGGGTCATAAGATGATATACATCACCGGGAAATTAGGAATTGAGTCTTTTATTTGAGCATATAAAGATTATTAATCAAAAGTGCGTTGAATAGAAGAGCAAAGTTTAGAGTTTTAGTTGTAGTATTTATTGCTTAAATAATATAGAGAGTATCATATGCAACAAAAACTACGAGTTAATAGATGCTAATTTTGCAGCGCACATTATACATGTGCTGTGATGTACCGCGCAGCACAAGTAAAGCTTTGGCTTGCAATGTCATTATTTTGAGCCAGCGCTATAACTTTTACGAATTAACCGGTAATAAAATCTGCTTGTATATTTAATACATGCTGTGTTCCAACATATTTCTTTGTAAAAGAATAGCATTTGAGCTGTCTTTTTATGTCAGTGCCTAATGGACTCTATGCTTGCAGTTTGCTGTATCAAAAGCATTGATTTTTAAAAGTAAGCTTTTAATTAAATTATTGTTGCTTAAAAAATGTAATTAACAGTAACTGTTAGATAATCAGAGTATCCGTGATATGAAAAAAATATCAATCAAAAAAGTTTCAATTGTCGCGATTGTGCTGAAGATCGCTCTATTGATTATACTTCTGGTCAAATTATTTAATTACAAACCAGATGTAAAGCAAGTAAAGAAAGTTTTAGAGATAAAATACTCAGAAAGTACCTAATCGCCTGCGTCATAACTCTAAGAAGCATTGGTTGCAAGTAATTATGCTGCACCAAAAGTCCTGCAGAAAAAGTGGTAAAATTGCCAAAAACCTTATGGCTTTTGTTGAGTATACTCGTCATACTTCGCAAAATTAGGGCCTGAAAGATCGCTCGTTATGTATTAATACATACACTGCCCCCAAGTTCTTCCTAGCTCTGTTTGAAGTATGACTAATATACCAGAAAATTAGCGCAGCAAATCGATTTTTGACGGACAGACCTACATAGCACTGTTACCAAAGCAGGACGTAGCATTTTGTGTCCTGCTACATGCGCTCAAATATTTTTTCCAAATCCTTTAGTGCGAATTTTGTATATGTTGGGCGACCATGATTGCACTGCCCACTAAATTCCACTGTTTCCATCTCTCTAAGTAAAGCGTTCATCTCATCAACACTCAACTTTCTACCAGCTCTAACGCTGTTATGACAAGCTATAGTACTCAATATTTTTTCTATCTTTGCATCTACTACTGCAATATCATCAAACTCATCTATATGCTCTGCTAAATCAACCATTAAGCCCTTGAGGTCTAAACTCTCTGGTAAAATTGCGGGAACGCGAGTCACAGCAATTTGAGCAGTACCGTTACGATCTATAAAAAAACCAAATCTCTCAAGCTCAGATTTTTTAGCTAGTATTTGATTCACAAGAACTGGTCTAAGTTCTACAACCTCTGGCACAAGCATTAACTGCATTTCTAAACAACCATTTTTGATTTGAGCCCTCAATTTTTGTAGCGTTATTCTCTCATGCGCAGCATGCTGATCAACTATGATAATGCCTTCATAATTTTCTGCTACTATATACATGTTGTTAATTTGACACTTTGCAAAGCCTAGAAATTGCTTTTTGTCTAATGTTTCGTTGCTTGTTGGAATTTTGACGCTGCTTTTCACTACTGCGATGCTATCATGTGTGTCTAAAATATCTTGAGATTGAATGTGTACTTCAGGCATTCTCATGCTATCTCTAAATGGAATACTGCCTTGAGATATCTCAAGGCCTTTAGAAGCGACTACTTTGTTACTATTAGGTTCCGGCAGGTTAGTAAAGCGCTTTAGTCTGCTATCTTCACTTAAAATGTCGTGCATTTTTCTAGTGTTCTGTATTTGCTTTGCGGCACTTAAGTTGTCTATCTTATTTTCACTCTGTTTTAACTCTTTTTTTGTAAAAATATCACTAGCAGTAAGCTTAATATTATCTTGCAGAATCTCTGAATTTTGAGCTTTTATATAGGATACGGCTTTCTCTTCAATTACAGTCGAAGAACGTGGGCCACTTGCAGCTATAGCATTTCTTATCGCTTTTGTGATACAGCTATGCAATAATTTCTCGTTTTTAAAACGCACTTCAGTTTTTGTAGGATGAGCATTCACATCTACTTCAGAGAATGGAAGCTCTATAAAAAGGATGACAGATGGATATCTGCCGCTTGGGATTAGATCTCTATACGCATTTCGAATTATGTATATAACTAATTTATCTTTGATAACTCTGTTGTTAACATATATAAATTGCTTATTTGATGTCGCGTGATTGTAAGTTGGAATTGAGGTATATCCAAGCACTCTGTTACCACTTTCTGAAAATTCGAAAAATACAGAATTATCCACAAACTCCTTGCCTAGAATCGATAATAATTTACTTCTATCACTTGATATACATCCATCAGCACCGCAGGCTTCTATATATCTTTTTCCATCTATGATTAGTTCAAATGATACGTGATAAAAAGATATAGCAAATCTATTTATTAGATCTAAACATGCAGATGTTTCATGATTCTCAGATTTTAAAAATTTTAATCTAGCAGGAGTAAAACAGAATAGATCTCTTACCTCGACTGTGGTTCCGGATTGTCTTGCGGCTGGCTTGACATCAGACTCGCTACTACCTTCTATGTACATTTCCCAAGCTTCATTTGCATCTTTATGACGGCTGGTAATGCGCATTCTACTGACAGATGCAATTGATGGCAGAGCTTCTCCTCTAAATCCAAGATTTGTTATATTGCTTATGTCTTCTTCATCTAGTTTAGATGTTGCATGACGCTTAATTGCTCTATGTAGATCATCTTTTATAATTCCACATCCATTATCTGAAACTCTAATTAAGTTTTTGCCACCACTTATAATTTCGACTTTGATTGAGGTGGCGCCAGAATCTAAAGAATTTTCAACTAATTCTTTCACGACAGATATAGGGCGCTCTACCACTTCTCCTGCTGCTATCTGATTAATAGCTTTTTCCGATAAAAGCTTTATCTTAGATGATTGCATAATAAAATTCCAAAAAACACATCATAATTCGCAATAAAAGGCTCTTTATTTCTAGCAAATTGATATAATACTTTCTTTGGCACGTCATACTTTGTTGTTCCTGCTCCGAGACTTTTTAAATGCCGCATGAAATGCAGGGGAGTAGGGTGAGACACATTATATCTAATTTTATCAAATTGATAGTGTAGAGGTTTTAAACTTAAACAAATTTTTACAATTTCGTCAAATGATTGATAGTCCGAAATATTTGAAGGTACGTTATACTGTTTATAAAAGTCTTCCAAATGCTGAAAGGTACCTCGTATCGGCATGGAAAACGCTATGATATTTCCTATTTTTGACAAATTTAAAAGTGTACTCTCGATATCATAAAACCATTGCATTGCAAAGTTTGATATAACCAAATCTACCATATGAAAATCCATACTCTCTGCATCTTGGTATATAACTTCAAATTTAACATCAAGTTTTTTTAACTTTGAAGCTGCGACTTTCAGCATTTTCTCTGAAATATCATTTAAGTAGTAAGTGGCATGTGGCAAAATATCACATAATAATTTAGATGCCGTTCCAGTTCCTGTTCCAACATCAAGTACAGAAGCACAGTTTTTAAGTATGCAAAAATCTTTTATCTTTTTCACCAGCTCTCGAGCAGTACGATTTTGCACATGTGCTATATTATCATAGTTATAAGAGCCTATATCAAAGTTTTTTGCTAATAGATTCTTGCACAACATTTATTATAGCTCGAATTATAGATTAGTGATGTTATATATTTATGCTCTTTTTAATATAGTTTTTCACTATTGCGATATATTGCGTTGCAACTAGGAGTATTTATTTAGGCACTGCGCTCAAGTAATTGCACGCGCGAGGATTTTAAGAGCATGATTTTTTAGAGTACAAGTTAATTTCTAAATCAAACATTATATCTGCGCAAGTGGCTTTGCCAGCAGTGCCTAATAGCGCAGTAAAGAGCAACTCTATTTAGTTTATAACTCTTAGTCTGTAATATGCTTACTTGAAAGAGTAATATAGTGTTTATATAAATGCAACAAGTTGATTATAACTCTGTCTCAAGTATACATCTGATCAATGAAAAGTTGGCATTTCGGATTTTGATACGAAGCTATATTTCAAAAAGAGTTAGTAAGAACTAAGGTAGCATATGTATAATCAACACATAACGAGTGGTCTTTAAAAGACGTCAATTTTTGAAATATAGCGAGTATTATTACTAGAGCGACCGTAAACACGCTTTCTTATTAGACTTCTTCTTCAAACCTGCGTTCTAGTGGCCAATTTCTTTGTTGCTTCGTGGCTTCCTTAAGGATGCTCATGTACTTCGTATACAACTTGCGCTCCTCTAAGCTTCCGTATGCTCTTTGTGCTTGCCTCACTGGAACAAGCGTTTGAAGAAGAAGTCTATTGTGAATTCAGGTTTGAGCTTATTAAATTAGTAGACATAATACGCATTTATTGCTATAAACTTCCACTGATCCCTCTTCTGTTGGCTCGTTCTATTTTGTTTTATTGAAGCCTGGCTTTTAGTTATTCTGCTATATGGGACCTTAGTTCAGAGGTTAGAACGCACCGCTCATAACGGTGTTGTCGCAGGTTCGAATCCTGCAGGTCCCACCATGTCACCTCTCGACATTCTTTTCGTCGTTTAATCATGCGGTTCCCGAATTTAATCTCTGAAGCTTAAACGCATATGAAGATTGCACTATCAATAATTGCTATAAGCAATTACTTGTTCTCCATTCTTGCTATGAAATTGCAGGCGTAATAACGCTAAGAAGCGAGAGGATTGATATTGACTGCAAGCAATGATGTTGCACCGAAAGTACAGCAGAAAAAGTGGCAAAATTGCCAAAAACCTTATGGATTCTATTAAGTAGTATTTGCTAAGTACAGGACAAATCATATATAAAAAAATTAGCGCTGGGCCGCGCCTAAAAGCTAATTTTCGTATATTTAACTTTTCGCAAAATTTATTTGCGCAGCAAATCGATTTTTGGCGGACAGACTATCTAGCTTAAGAATCTCCAATACTATAATTCTTTGAAATAAGTGCCAAAATACCTGGTAGCGTTCCGTTTTCCAAGAATTCTAGGAATGCTCCGCCTGCAGTAGAAACATATGAAAAGCTTTTTAATACACCAGCAGAATTAATGGCAGCTGCAGTATCACCACCACCTGCTATGCTGATGATGCCACCAAGCGTAGTCAAAGATGCAATATATCTGGCAATGAATTTTGTGCTGTTGTCAAAATACGGATTTTCAAATATACCAAGCGGTCCATTCCATAAAATTTGTTCCATTCCTTCAATGGTATTACTGATCTTTATCAGACTTTGAGGGCCTATATCCATTATTGCTGCGCCTTTCGGTATGCTTGATAAGCAGCATATTTCTATCGAATTATCTGAAGTTTGAACAACAAAATCTGAAGGTAATATGATCTTATCAGCGGAGGTTGCCAATATTTTTTGAGCGTGAACTAGCATTTCAGGCTCAAAAAAAGAATCTTTTATGTCAAAACCTGAAGCTTTTAAGAAAGTATTTGCCATGCCACCTGCTATAAAAACTCTCTCAAACTTAGGAATAATACTGTTTAATACTTTTAGTTTTGTGGAAACTTTTTTGCCACCAACTATAAGTATGCTGGGTTTTTGCTCCGCATCAATCAAATTTTGTAAGAATGCTAATTCTTTTTTAAAAGCAATTCCTGAGTAAGAGGGTAAAAAGCGACATACACCAACTATTGAAGCATGTTTCCTATGCGAACAGGAAAATGCTTCGTTTACATAGCAATCAGCTAGATCTGCTAACATCTTAGCAAAATTCAGATCGCAAGTTTCTTCTTCATGGAAAAATCTAAGATTTTCCAGTAATAAAACTTGTCCAAAATCTAGCTCGTTTACCGCTTTTTTAGCAACTTCTCCTATACATGAGCTAGCGAACTTAACATCACATTCCAGAATCTCAGATAAATATGGTAATACCTTTGCAAGTGACATGTCAGAAATTGTATCTGGTATTTCAGAATGTTGTTCAGATGGTGATAAATATTGTTTTGGTCTGCCAAAATGGCTGATCAATATAACTTTTGCCTCCTTTTTGATTAAAGAAAGCACAGTTTCTTTGATTTGCAATAATCGACTTAAGTCGCAGGCAAAACCTTCATGCATCGATATGTTTAGATCAACACGTACCAAAACGTTTTTCCTATTGCAGTCCGCATTTTCTACAGAACATATGTATTGTGCCATTTTCTTCATATAACACTAATTCCCAACAGATTTAACTTTGTTAAATTTTAAAAATATTCTTTCAGGTGCAAGCCTAAGATCAAGACATTTCACATCTCCACGTTTTAATATATAATCCTTTAATTTCGAATCGAAAAGAGATGCAGCTTTTTTTATATCATTTTCTGGTAATTTAACCATAAGACCATTTTTTAAAAGAATATTCCATCTGCGTTTTCCTATAAATTGTAGAGAAGAAATCTGATCCTTAAATTGTGTTTCATCAATTATCTTTAGTGCCTGAATGAAAGTAGCATTTGCTTCATCACCAACAACAATTATATAATCAGTTGGTAGTGGGATAAACTGTTCTTGCAAGACGTTGCCATCTACGTCTATTAGAAAGAATTTGCCACCATGCCACCAAATTGCTTTCGGGATCCTTTCATTAATTTCAATATCAATTGTGCTAGGTAATATAATACGTACTTTTACACTTTTCACTACGTTGAATTCTTCCAAAGAAGATTTGATATGATATGGCGATATATTCCAGATCTTATTATTTCGACTGCACTTAAAGTTGTAATCACTTTTTTCTTCTCTTGCTTCATTATGAGTATACGGGATATTCTGAGAAAGGTCAGCTAAAGATAAGTTGATGTGATCCAAGATTTGTTTATTAGATAATCTTAGGTTGCCTCGAATCTCAATATTTTTCACAGTAAAGTAATCGCAATATAAAAAGCGAGAGAAGCCTATCATATCAGAATATAAGGTGCGCAGGGGAATAATGGAATTTATCGCAAATAGCGCAGCAGATATGGTGGTACAATGTTTTAAAAGTTTGATTATACTCGGTATGTAATTATAACTCTTTTTTTTCCTGCTTGAAATTTTTGGATTCAAGGTGCGTCTAGCGCTACGAATACGTGGTTTTATGGCCTTTTTTCGCATATTGCATCATTTAATAATTGCATCACTAACATTTCAAACGAGATCCCGTTATGCGCAGCTATTTCTGGCAAAATCGAGAGAGTGGTAAATCCTGGATGTGTATTGAGTTCAAGGAAATAAAGCCCGTTGTCACCTTCCTCTGGGTTATATCTAAAATCACTTCTGCTAATTGTTTGACAGCCTAGAACATTATGCATCACTTCAGCGGCATTTAGTGCTTCTTTATAAGCATTTTCTGGAATTTCAGCTGGATATATATGACTTGCAGCTCCATCTGTATACTTTGATTGATAATCATAAAATCCTGATTTTGGCCTAAGTTCAAGAACACCAAGTGCAGTTCCTGAAACTACAGCTGCACTTACTTCTTGTCCTGGAATATACCGCTCAACCAATATTTCATCTCCATAATGCCAATCTTCAGCAATTGGTAGATGGCAATTATGATCTTTTACTAAAAATACGCCTATTGTAGATCCTTGCTCAACTGGTTTAATTATGTAAGGGAATGTCATAGGATGCTCTTTTTTGCTTAGCATTTTAAAGAGATCTATACTTCTGATCATTACATGTTCTGGCATTTTTATACCAAGAGACTGAGCTATCCTTCTTGTCATTCCTTTATTCATTGCAATGGCAGATGCCATAACTCCTGAGTGTGTGTATGGGATTTGCATAACCTCAAGGAGTCCAGGAATAGAGCCATCTTCACCGTATGTGCCATGCAAGCAATTGAAGACGACATCTGGCCTTTGAGCAATAATCTCGGCAGGCAAATTTTGTCCTGGATCTATCTGCAGAACATCATATTTCATGTTTTCGAGAACAGCCTTTACACTTGCAGCAGACATTATAGAAATATCATGCTCTGCTCCTAGCCCCCCTGCAAGAATTAGAATACGCACTTGTTAATTCACCTCAAATACTTATGGATACCTTCATTTATTTTGCTTATATACTTCGTCATACTTTTCAAAATTGGCTGTTGTCAAAATGCCCCTTACTCTTCATAGCTCCTTTTAAAGTCTAACTTCATATATACCAACCCTTTATTTACATGCGGTATATAGGCGCTGCCTTCATAAGTGCAGCGCGAGGATTTGAAAGACATGATTTTTTAGAGTACCAGTTAATTTCTGAGTCAAAATTACATATATGTGCGAAGAAATTAACTAAGTAATACTTGCAAATCAGGCCAAAAAGGTCTGCGCAAGTGACTTTGCCGGCAGTGCCTAATTATATGAAATTTTCACACATGAAAACCCTCAAACTTTCTTTGTATTCTTCAATCCATAAAAATTATTAATCATGATTAGGATAGGCGCAGAAATATAGATGGATGAATATGTTCCAAATGCAATTCCGAAAAACATTGCCATACTCAAGCCCCTAAGGTGATAGCCACCGAGCAATATCAAAACAAGACACACAAGAAGTGTAGTCAAAACCGTCATGATTGTTCTAGATAGCGTCTCATTTATGCTTCTATTAATGACCTCTATCAGGGTTTTTCCATTATGCTTGTTCAAGTTTTCTCTAATCCTATCATATATAACTACACTATCGTTAACAGAATATCCAACAACCGTAAGTATAGCTGCTATGGATGTTAGATCAAATTCATATCGGGTCACCATATAAAATCCAAGAGTTGCGAGCGCATCATGAAACAACGCAACTGTAATGCCGACTGCAAAACGCAAGTCAAAGCGCAGGGCTATATAAATCATTATACCAAGTAATGAGAATAGTACAGCTAAAGTCGCTTTGTGGATCAGAGCTTCTCCGACCTTAGGACCAACATAATCTATCTTGTTAAACTCTGCATTTTCTATATTTTGAGTAATCAGATCTTTGAAAGATGTAACATCTTCAGGCCGTCTATTTTTATCGATACGCAATCTGATTATTACAGATTGATTACCACTTTCTTGTATAGTACTATTTTCATGTTTATTTAATGTAAGAGTTTTTCTGAGCGAATCTATATCAATTTTTTTGTCAGACCTTATATCAAAAATCATTCCTCCGGTGAAGTCTATACCGAGGTTCAGGCTGTTGAAAAATAAAAGGAATATTACACAAGCGCTTAGCAATATGCTAAATATAAACGCATAGTATTTTTTCCCCACAAAATCCACATTTAGTTTATTTGGAATAATGGATATAGGAAAAGACATACAACAGTTACTTGGATACGTTTTTTAAGAAGAACAACATGAGTGCTGTTCTGGTTACAATGTAAATCATGTGCATTATAATCAAAACAAGTATTTTAGAAAATAAAAAAAACTGCACGCACAAAATTGATACAAAGAATAATAAACCAAATTTTAAGATGAAGGCGAGATGTTGCCTTACAAAATGAAAGCTACAATATATGGAATGGAATACAGAAGATTTATTAAATATCACGAAGAAATCACTAAACACGCATGCTATTGCTATGAATATAGTGATAGGTGGGAATATAAATATTCCTATGCCATAGAATAGAGATATAACAAAGTATAGCTGTGCTAGACCAAATAAATTGGTTTTGACGAAGTTAAGTAGTTTTTGTATAAAAAGTGGATCTCTATTATCTAATATTATCACTCCAGTTTGCAAAGAGCGCACAATAGCTGCAACGAACGCTTCTAAGAAAACAAGTATTATTAGAATTAAAGGCTGAGTTTTGCTATTTGTATGAACAAAATCTGCAAGATCAGCAGACTCTTCCATATCGACAGTGGAATCTGTAAGTTGTAGTAACAGATAAATGTATAAAACACTGCGCAGAAGATCTAGCAACTGCACTGTAATTACAGCCTTCATATTATTAAAACATGCAAATGCAGACTGTTTAACTAAATTGATTACTTCACGCATAAATCAACTGAATATAATTGCTAGATTCAATAAACTTCTTCTTCAAACACTTGTTCCAGGGGCCAATTGCTTTGTCGCATCCTTAGCCTTTATTCTGATACTCATGTACTTCTTGTACACTTGTTGCTTCCCCGCGCTTTCGTATGCTACTTGCACTTGCATCACTAGAACAAGCGTTTGAAGAAGAAGTCTAACAAATATCAACTCTTCATTTACCTGCGGTATATGTATATTGCTACTCCTATTAGCATACTCTTATGATGTATGCAAAAAACTAATCACGTTTTGTAGAGACATCATACTTTTTAATTTTAAGAAAGGTATCAGAAATTGATTTTTAGTAACGCAAATTAGCAATTATTTTATAATTGCTAATTCATCTCAATGCATGAGAAAATTGAGCCAGCAGAGTTCTTCCTAAAGTTTTCAAAATATAAAATTCAACGATTTTTGTAGGGAAAATAGTATTGCAAGTCATTACTAAAGTAGCAAAACATTCACTAAATTGCCATTTGAAGGAAACACTTTTCTGCTATTGGCTCTTTTTTAGAGCGCTAAAAATTTTTATTCGAATACTTAGATTCGAAATAAACATCCGTATAAAGTTCACTCTCATCTGGTTCAGGACTGTTTTTTGCAAATTCTATTGCTTTATCTACTACTGTTTTTATTTGTTTTTCTGCTTCCTTAAAAAAGTCGTCTTTAACTAATCTATTGCTGAGCATGTAAGTTTTTAGAGCAACAATAGGATCTTTATGTTCTTTATATTCTTCTACTTCCGCTTTTGTTCTATAAGTTGCAGGGTCAGACATAGAATGCCCTCTATATCTATAGGTTTTTGTTTCAACTATGATAGGTCCTTTGCCGCTTCTGACATGTTGACAGACCTTGGTAAATGTTTCATGTACAGCAAGGAATGACATACCGTCAACTTGCATGCCTGGAATACCAAAAGATTCTCCACGCTTATAGAGTTCTGTAGTACTACAACCTCTTGCGACAGAAGTTCCCATTGCATATTCGTTGTTCTCTATTACGTATAAAACAGGTAAATTCCAAAGTTTGGCCATATTAAATGACTCATACACCTGTCCCTGATTCGCTGCTCCATCTCCAAACATTGTAACTACAATGTTGTTTTGTTCTCTGTATTTGAAAGCAAAACCTAGACCTGTTCCAAGTGGAACTTGTGCTCCTACTATTCCATGCCCACCATAAAATGCGTTTTTGGTATCAAACATATGCATAGAGCCGCCTTTCCCTTTTGAACAACCGCCAGCTCTTCCCAATAATTCAGCCATTATCCAACTTGGATCACTTCCAGTTGCTAGCATCACACCATGATCTCTATAGCTTGTTATCATGGCATCACCTTTCTTAAGAGTACTTTTTATGCCAACGGCGACTGCTTCTTCTCCTATATAAAGGTGACAAAAACCGCCTATTAAACCCATGCCATAAAGTTGTGCAGCTCTCTCCTCAAACCTGCGCAGTAGCAGCATATCGCGATATGCATGTTTCAATAAATTGAGATCGACAACGGAGCTATTTTCTTGTACCATCTTGCTGAAAACAAAAGAAATGTTATCTCAAGAGGCAATAGTAAGTAGAGAAGCATAGCTTGTAAAGCAATAATTTTGTATTTATGCAGCGCAAAATAAAACTACCAGAAGGTGTCAAGAAGGTCCATTTGATAGGTATCGGTGGAATAGGGATGAGTGCTATAGCGAAGATTTTAAATAGCTTAGAGTGTTCTGTTCAAGGTTCTGAAGCAAAGCGCAATAACTTGACACAAGAAATGGAAAACGATGGAATAAAGGTTTTTTATGAACATATCGCTCATAATATAACTGATGTTGATCTAGTTGTAAGATCAACCGCGATTATAGATCAAAATCCAGAAGTTATTGCTGCAAAATCTGCTGGAATCCTAGTGATCCCTCGTGCAGATATGCTTGCTATGATAGTCAAAAATTATTATTCAATAGCAGTTTCCGGTACTCATGGAAAGACAACTACTACAGCACTGATAGGGAATATGCTTGTAGAGGCAGGACAAGCTCCTTTAATAGTGAACGGCGGTATTATGAATGAATTTGCTAGTAATGTTGTTCAAGGCAGTGGAGATATAGCAGTCTTTGAGGCAGATGAATCCGATGGTAGTTTTTTGAAGACTGCTGCAAAAATAAAGGTTGTGACAAATATTGACAAAGAACACCTAGATTACCACGGTGGTTTTGACAACCTAAAGGCAGCATACAGAGAGTTTATTTCATCTGTTCCAAGTGATGGCTTTGCTGTACTATGTCACGACAATGAAAATCTAAAGGAAATTTCATACTCTCTAAATAATGAGAATATTATCAGTTATGGTATAGGAGAAGTAGAATTCGATTTGTCTGCTTCTTCTATAAATGTTTTAGAGACAGGATCAGTTTTCGATGTTTCTTTCAGCAGAAGATTTTCTAAGATGTGTAGTGTGAAAGCTGGTGTGACGATAAGTGACTTAAAGCTCTCTGTGCTTGGTGAGCATAATGTGCAGAACTGCCTTGCTGTTATTGCAGTAGGCTTGATACTAAAAATACCTATTGAAATAATAAGGAAAGCCATAGCAAGTTTTAAAGGAGTGCAGCGGAGATTTACTGAGGTTGCAGATCTTAGCGGGTTAAAAATCATAGATGATTATGCTCACCATCCAGAAGAGATTCAAGCAACATTAAAACTAGCAAGGAAGATAGCGGATATCCGTGGCGGAAGACTTTGTGTAATATTTCAACCACATAAGTATAGCAGGCTCAGAGCATTATTTGATGAGTTTTTAATATCCTTTGATTATGCTGATCATGTTCTGATATCTGATGTATATTCTGCTGGTGAACCCTATGATGAGATATTTAATACAAAAAAATTAATAGAATCATTAAAAATTAGGCTAGAAACAAGAGTAGAATATCTTGATAAGCATGAAAACTTAC
Organism: Ixodes persulcatus; assembly: GCA_013358835.2. Taxonomy (NCBI): domain Eukaryota; kingdom Metazoa; phylum Arthropoda; class Arachnida; order Ixodida; family Ixodidae; genus Ixodes; species Ixodes persulcatus. Next base: position 469,810 of record JABSTQ010005687.1, read on the forward strand.
CTTATATAATAGAGAGGTTGTGTTCTTACGGAGATTTGGTTGTGTTTCTTGGTGCAGGAGATATAACATCCTGGGCAAGAGGTTTGCCAGCTAAACTTTCTTCGCTGTGATTTTATTAAATATGCTAATTTTTTAAAGATTTCCGATGTATAGTACTAGATCACTCATAGTAACAATGATTTTTTTGCTATGTACTGCTGTGCGAGATGCTAATGCAACACAAAGTGTATTTGATATTGTGATAGCGGCACAGAAAAATAATAATGCGCTTTTAGCCGCTGAGCAAGAGCTTAAGGTTCGTAAACTTGATAAGTTGAAAGCTATGTCTGGGTTTTTGCCCCAAGTGTATGCACAAGGTACACTTTCCGAAACGAAATACAATAATAATCCGGCTGCTAATTATGGCTTAGGTCAGCAAGGTCAGTTGGTTGCTTCTCAGGAATTATTTTCTGGAGGAACAACGCTTTCTTTAGTTCACAAAACAAACAGTATAATTGAATCTGCAGAGGCAAAATTTGTCAGTACCAGAGATGGCATTATATATAAGGCTATAGAAGCTTATGAGAATGTAATCCTTACAAGGCAATTGTATCAAATAGCTATTAGTAAAGAAGAAGCGATGCGAAAGCACTTACAAACTGCTGAGCTCAAGTTTTCTGTAGGAGAGCTTACAAGAACTGACGTTGCAACTGCTAAGTATAACGTCGCAGAGGCTGTAGCAGAAAAGGAAAGAACGCGTGGTGAAATGTTATCCTCTGAATCAGTGTTTTCTTATACTATAGGACTTCTGCCAGATAAGGATTTAAGATCTATAAACGCATCTATATTAGATGTGCCAAGCTCTATGGATGAATTTGCTGCTGTAGTAAACAATGCAAATCCAAATTTGGTTATTGCTAAAAAGAATCTTGAGGCTTCGGAGTACGCTGTAGCAGAATCTACAGGTAAGTTATTGCCCAGAGTAGAGCTTCAAGGATCTTTAACGAAGAGCAATACGCCCAGGAATTTTGATAACAAGGACGGTTCAAATGTTGCGCTTGTTGTGAGCATTCCAATTTTTGATAAAGGCTTAACTGCAACTGATATACGTGAAAAGAGATATACAAAACGTAAGGCGGAATTTGATTTTGATGATACGCGTGGCAACGTTAATGAAAATATAGTCAAAATTTGGGCAGGGTATCAGGTTGCAAAATATGGCATAGTATCAAATAGAGAAGCTTTAGAGGCGGCGCAGGATGCAGCTGCGAGTGCTGATGAAGAATATAAGGCTGGTGCAAAAACTACCCTTGATGTTCTTACTGCAGAGATTAGTCTTGCAAAAGCAAAAGCAAGTATGAAGAAGGCGGAGAGAGATCTGGTACTTGCAATATTTCAGATGCACAATTATATGGGCAGTCTTGCTAAGTTAGATTTTGCCAAGCTCTCTTCAAAGTAGCATACAATCCAAAAGAACAAATTTTAGTTATATGAATCTCATCGTTGCATCATAACTCTAAGAAACATAGGATTTATCTTGATTGCAAGCAATTATGATGCACCGAAAGCCATGCAGAAAAAGTGGTAAAATTGCCAAAAACCTTATGGATTCTGTCGGTAGTGCCTAAAGTAGTATTTGCTAGGTACAGGACAAATTATATATCCGAAAATTAGCGCAGGACAAAGGCTGTAGGCTAATTTTTGTACATTTAATTTTCCGCAAAAATTTATTTGCGTAGCAAATAAATTTTTGACGTATAGACTATCTAAATCTAAAAACTAGAATTTAAACCACATAAAACTAACTTATAGACAGTACCTTAAACAGCTGCATTATTATATGCTCTACTCCCGCTTTTGTTGCTCCAGAACAAGTAAGTACTTGTTTGTTTGTATGTGAGCTTAATATAGATGTCTTCTCCTCTAGATCTTGTGGTGTAACTAAATCACTTTTACTTAGTACTATAACTTCGAGCTTATCGCACAGCTCTTTCTTATACGAATTTAACTCATTATGTACGGTTTTATAGCTTAGTAAAACGTCCTGTCCAGTAGCATCTACCATATGTAACAAAACTCTGCAACGCTCAATGTGCTTTAAAAATCTATGACCCAGGCCATGTCCTTGACTTGCACCTTCTATGAGCCCTGGAAGGTCAGCGATGACAAACTCTTTATGGTTCGCTCTGACGACACCAAGTTGCGGCCGCAGAGTTGTAAATGGATAATCTGCCACTTTTGGCCTTGCAGATGTAACAACTGATAAAAATGTCGACTTACCAGCATTTGGCAGGCCTAGTAGCCCAACATCAGAAAGTAATTTCAACTTCAACCATACCCATAGCTCATCCCCATCTTTGCCAAGAGTAGTTCTTCTTGGCGCTCTACTTACAGAACTTTTAAATGTGTGATTACCTCGGCCTCCATCTCCTCCTTTAGCTATGACGACCTCCTGTCCAACTTCTATCATATCATGCAGCAGAACGACACCTGACTCATCCAACACTTGAGTCCCTACAGGAATATCTATCAACATAGTTTCGCCAGAAGCACCTGCACATTTGGCCCCGGCTCCACTGCTACCATTTTGAGCTTTGAAGTGTTGCTTATAACGAAAATCTATGAGTGTATTTAAGTGATCAACCGCTCTTAGCACTATATCACCACCTATCCCACCATTACCGCCGTCGGGGCCACCAAATTCTATGAACTTCTCTCTGCGAAAACTCATTGCTCCATCTCCGCCCTTCCCGGCCTTAAGATAAATCTTCGCCTCATCAATAAAATGCATCTAAATCTAACTTTTATCTGTATATTGCTTTTCCTGTACGTTTTATCTTGCGTTGTAATACAAGCAGGCCGTACATTAACGCCTCTGCAGTAGGCGGACACCCTGGTACATACACATCAACAGGAACTATTCGATCACAGCCTCTCACAACAGAATATGAATAATGATAATAGCCACCACCATTTGCGCAGCTTCCCATAGATAAGACCCACCTAGGCTCTGGCATCTGATCATAAACCCTCCGCAAAGCTGCAGCCATTTTGTTAGTCAGAGTCCCAGCTACTATCATTACATCAGACTGCCTCGGACTCGGTCTAAAAAGCATGCCAAACCTATCCATATCGTATCTGCTAGCTGCAGCATGCATCATTTCAACTGCACAACAAGCAAGCCCAAATGTCATGGGCCAAAGTGAACCAGTCCTTGCCCAATTAATTAAATCATCGAGCTTCGCTGTTAAAAACCCCTTATTCTTTATTTCATCCGCAACATTGCTGAGCAATATATCTTGGTTCTGGTTAATAACTGGGTAATGATTATGCAAAATCATACTATGTAATGAGCTAAAATTTCAAAATTCTTCTTTGCGCAGTCAGTCTAAGCCATGATGATATAAAAACTGCACTATTGTCATTATACATCAAATTCAAAAGCTAATGAATATAAACTAATGCTAGTTGCCAATTATTTTAATTCGCCTAAATATAGCACAGTTCACTGTGCTATTGCCAAAAAATCTGCTATACACTCGTGTTATTAATCGGAAACTGACGTTATACCAACTCCCGCAAATAACAGCACATCTGAGCGTCATCTTTTTGGCCTTATTTTCCATATTACTTTCTTAATTTCTTCACAAATATATAAAAATATCTGATTCAGAAATTAACTGGTACTCTAAAAAATCATGCCATTAAAATTCTCGCGCGCGTCCTTATTGAGAGCAGTGCTATATTGCTGCGCTAAAAACAATTAGCTATTCCCACTCCAGAGCTCCGCTTTTCCATTCATATATAAAGCCAACAGCAAGCACAACAAGGAATATCATCATAGAGATAAATCCATACATCCCAATCGCTTTCAAACTAATTGCCCATGGAAAGAGAAACGCAATCTCAAGATCAAATATCACAAATAAAATAGCAATTAAATAAAATCTGATATCAAATCTGGAACGCGGACTTGCAAATGCCTCAAAACCACATTCATAAGCAGACACCTTATCTGAGTACGGCTTTGCACGATTTGTAATAAATGGAAGTACCACTAAAATAAACGCAAGACCAAAAGCAATCGCCATAAATATAAGAATGGAAAGATACCCTTGTAAATAATCAGACATACAGAGTTACAAAAATTGGTTAGTGTGAAGCAAAGATATAGTGTCACATGCAGTTTAGCTTCTTGTTTCTCATTTGCAAAGAGATGTTTTTGCTGCACACTTCATAAAGATGTACGAAAATTCAATGATTTTTGCAGGATGAACATGTTGCTGCAGCTATGGCAGTGCCACAACCTTAGTTTTTTTCCTAGCTCTTGTCGAAGTATAACTTCGTATGTGCGCAAGTTAAATAGCCTATCTCTTAAATTGATTTGCTGCGCAAATAAATTTTTGCGGAAAATTAAATGTACAAAAATTAGCCTAAAGCCTCTGCCCTGCGCTAATTTTCGGATATATAATTTGTCCTGTACCTAGCAAATACTACTTTAGGCATTACCGACAAAATCCATAAGGTTTTTGGCAATTTTGCCATTTTTTCTGCTGGATTTTCAGTGCGCCATAGTTGCTTGCAGGCAAAGATAAATAATGCACTCCTTCGAGTTATGACGGATGGACTATATAATAGTGCATGCACAAATTATTTTTTAATTCCAATCGTCATACCGCCATCTGTTGGAATGAACGCAGGCTCAAATAAACTTCTATCACTCAACATAGTATTAAACTCTCTCATAGCAGCTCTCATTTTTTTGCACTTTTTGTCATTCTGCTTATCATTCAATACTGCATCGAAAAGCAGCGTATTATCTGCTATTATTAGTGCTCCTGATCTGAGCTTTTGATATACTGCGTTTAGATAGGCTGGATATTCTGCCTTTGCTGCATCTATAAATATAGCGTCTATATTTCTCAAATCCATACTTCTCAATGCTTCGAGTGCATCTGCTCGCTGCGGCACTATTTTATTCCCAAGCATCTGAGTATTTTCAAAATTTTGCTTTGCTATAGCAAAAAAATTCTCTGACTTCTCTATTGTGTGTACTACACCACCTCTTGGTAATATCTTCGCAATCCCTATTGTAGAGGACCCAACAAAAGTCCCAATTTCAAGTATTTGCTTTGCTCCAGAAATCTTTATTATCACAGAAAGCAATTGCAACTCTGACTTGCTAAGCTGCATGTGTCTCAAGTGCTTGGGCGCGCTTTGTCTAACTTTTTCTAACAACTCATCTTCTGTTCCAAACAGGGAGTTTATATACTGTAATTTTTGATAATCTGCTTGCATAGAAAAATGATCAAAAATAAAGATAAACCAGAGATATGCTTATTTATATTGAGTTGAAGAGTATTGCAAAAATGTTTATTCCATAGACGCTGCGCAAGTGCTACTGCTCACCAAAGCCACTCGCGCAGACTCCTTTGGCCTGATTTTCAAGTATTACTTCGTGTACAACTTGCGCTCCGTATGCTCCTTGCACTTACCTCATTGGAGCCAGTTTGCAAAAGAAGTATATCGTAGTGAATTAACAAGTCTGTCTGTCAAAAATTAGCTTGGCAGCAGTCCTGCGTTAATTTTCTAATATATAATTTGTCCGATACTTGCAAAAATACTATTTAACAAAATCCATAAGGTGTTTAGCAATCTTGCCAATTTTTCTGCTGGACTTTCGGTGCACAATAATTGCTTGCAACCAATATAAATCCTCTAGCTTCTTAAAGTTATGACGCAAAGACTAACAAAATTATAGCACTAGCACCTATATAATATCTAGAAACCTAATCATCTTGGATTAATGAATCCATAGGTTGTTCCCAAGGAAAACACTTCCTACCGAAGTGACCGAACGTTGCGGAATCTTTATAAATCGGCTTTTGCAAATCTAATCTCTCTATTATCACATATGGCTGAAATAGATCATAAACATTACATGAGAACATTTTCAATAATTGATCATCATCTACAATGCCTGTTCCAAACGTGTCTATAGAAATTGCCATGGGCCTTGCAATTCCGATAGCGTATGCTACACGTACTTCGCAAATAGAGGCAAGCTCAAGAGCTACTATTTGTTTTGCAAGTTGTCTTGTAGCGTACGCACCTGATCTATCAACTTTTGTCGGATCTTTGCCAGAAAATGCACCACCTCCATGCCTTGCATGTCCACCATAAGTATCAACTATAATTTTCCTTCCAGTTACTCCTGCGTCGGCAAGTGGACCACCTATTGTGAATGGACCTGCAGGGTTAACATGTATAGTTGTATCAACAGACATATAATCAGAAACTACAGGACGCACTATTTGCTCTATCACAGCTTCTTGCAATAAGGAATGCGATACATCCTGCGTATGCTGAGTTGAAAATACAACAGAATCTATCCCAATAGGTTCCCAATCTCTATAATTAATAGTAATCTGAGCTTTTGCGTCCGGACCAAGAAATGCAAAGCAATTCGTGCTTCTGATACTCTTATGCTTTTGCATGAGTTGATTTGCAAGTATAATGCTAAGCGGCATATCCTGCTCTGTTTCACTACAAGCAAAGCCAAACATCATCCCCTGATCTCCTGCCCCCATTTTGAGACCTGAATCGACTCCTGAGGAAATCTCAGGAGATTGCCTACTAACCTCAGTTACAATCTCGAGTTTATCAAGATTTAGTCCCCACTTTGCATCACTATGCCCTATAGAAGCAAGTGTGCTTAGTGCTATGTCTTTATATTCAAATACAGCTTCTGTAGTTATCTCACCAAATATGCATAGCTTATGACCTTTTATACCTACTTCCACTGCTACGCGACTATTTTGATCTTGTGCAAGGCACGTATCTAATATTGCATCTGAAATTTGGTCGCATATCTTATCTGGATGTCCATCAGATACTGATTCTGAGGTAAATAGTCCATTTTTGATTATCATTACTTCTTATCCGATTATAAATCCTAGTCAATTTTCAATATTATGGTTTGGGATTATAATGTATTATCGACGACAATGGGAGAGTTAATTTTAATTTGCACAAGAAATATTTGCAAAATTTTGCTCTATATACTGCAGAGCATTTATAAGACCATCCAAAGAGTATGTATCAATAGCAACATGTTCATCATTAAAAAGTGCATGCACTTCAAAATAATCTGAGTGACCTATAAGATTATTGATGATAGAGACATCTTGACTACTACTTGTGGTCAATGCTAGCATTCCACGCGCGTCAGAAAGAGTATAAGCTCTTCCGCCTGCAGTGAGAGCAAAGCGCATTTCCCGTGATTGCGACAAGTTTGTTTTAATACTAAATGTCCATGCACCTCTCATAACACAAGACACCACTGCATAAGCCACTCCATGCGTCGCAATACCATCCTTAAAGCTGACACTTCTCTTTGGAACAGATACAGCATATGCAAAGTACAAGTTGTTTAGACAACTCTCTTTTCTATTTGCAATAACAACATCCCAATCACTAAAAGTCCTGACTTTTTCTACACGCAGCGCATAACTGATACTGCTTGCAATCGTTAATAAAATCAATATAATCACGCCTGCAGCTTTTTGCATAAAACCTCGCTATGGCGATTTTAACTCGAAAAATTAGCTATCAAATACAAAATTGAGCATTATCCTCTGCAAGTCACATCAGACTTAAAGTAGAAGAGCGATATAAACACCAGCTCTTCATTTACAGGAGTTATACTGCACTTATGATTTTGAACCTAATCACTACCACAACACGCTGTATAACGAATGCCAACGTTCTTCGCATTTTGATAGTCAAAATAGCGTAACTGATGCATTATGCTAGCATAAAATCTCTGTATACGCACGTCATTTATGAGCATATCGAATTTGCACGCGTTTTTCTTATAGGTTTGCTGTAAATATTATTTAATATATGGTAAACTATTGCTCATTGATAAATTCTGTAAGCGAGCCTTTTAACTATAACAAAAAAAATAGATCGTTTAGATAAGTAGATGAAGAATATACTTTCAATTACCATGACAGCATGGCTTATTATATGCGCATATACACCTTGCGCTATGTCCTTAGCTAGAGATACTGTCGCAAACTTAACGCATGCACCATATGTCTTACTTGTTGATTATAATACATCGTCTGTCTTAATGCAGCGCAATGCTTATAAACGTATGGCTCCTTCTTCAATGAGCAAGTTGATGACATTATACATGGCTTTCCATTTCTTAAAAAATGGAAAGATAAAGCTAGATGATAAAGTGGTTGTGAGTGAAAAAGCTTGGCGTATGCAGGGCTCAAAAATGTTTTTGAACCTGGGCTCTTCTGTTTCGGTTGAGGAGTTGTTGCGTGGAATAATAGTGCAGTCTGGAAATGACGCCAGTGTAGCACTTGCCGAGTGGATTGCCGGAAGCGAAGCTATGTTCACAAATCAGATAAATGAAATGGCTAAGAAGATAGGACTGAAAAATTCGCATTTCAAAAATGCAACTGGATTGCCTACAGATGGGCATTTTATGACTTCCGCAGACGTTGTACACCTCGCTTCTAAAATCATAGAAGACTTTCCTGAATACTACCATTACTTCTCAGAAACTGAGTTTACGCATAACAAGATAACACAAAAGAATCGCAATTTATTATTAGGAAAATACGGAGTTGATGGTCTCAAAACTGGGCATGCAGATGCTGCGGGCTATGGATTAATATTCAGCGCTAAGCAGGGGCAAAGAAGAATTATAGGAGTGATCAATGGTCTAGCTTCTGAAAAAGAAAGAGCTACTGAAGCGACAAAAGTGATATTATGTGCACTCAATAGCTTTGAAAATTTGATTTTATTTAAAGCTGGAAGTTCTGTTGTATCTGCTCCAGTATTGCATGGAACTCTTTCTGAAGTTTCTCTTACTATTGAAAAAGATTTAGAGATTGTTATACCGAAGATATTAAGCAAAGATGAAATCAGAGCAGTCGCCCAGTATAATGATCCACTCATGGTTCCATTGCATAGTGGCCAGAAAGTTGGCGTCATTAAGGTTTATTTAAATGATAAGCTTGATCGTGAAGTGCCGCTGGTTGTTACAAGTGATGTGAAACCTGTAGGAATCTTTACAATAATTATTCAGAATATTGGTGCATTGTGGCGTAGTCTATAAGCTCCTGGTAATCTATTATTACGCATCAATACAGGTAGATAGCCTTGTATTTTTCTTCCGCGATGCATCAGATCCATCACTTTGCAGAAGATTATGCAAATTAGCTGCCGATATACCACTAATAAATGAATAGTTAGTGTTTAACTAGTATGCAATACCTTCATAAGTATATGCGCGGATTTTGAGGGCATGATTTTTTAGAGCGCAAGTGAATTTCTACGTCTAATATACGATATATGTACAAAGCAATTCACAAAGTAATACAAAATCCTCCAAATAACAGCATATATTTGCTGCGTATTTTTTAGAAAATTTAAGATGAGATTTGAGTTTAGCTGTACTAGAAGTACAGCTACCATGCGCGCGCTTGAATTTTCTAAAAAGACGAAGCTCAGATTTGTGGGTGTTGATATAATATGGCAAATTAGGCAAAAAAGCCTGCGCAAGTGACTTTGCGAGCAGTGCCTAGATACGAAGTTAGACCACACAAAGAGAGTTAGAAAGAATGGTACGCAAGTGTTAATAAAATACATAAGGAGCATTTTGATGAAGCCAATTTTGAAAAGTATGACTAGTATACACATACAAATACTTATAAATTATGTTCTTACAAGATTTTAATTTCGGTAATAACTCTAAACTCTTGTTTTCCTACAATATTATTGTAAATAAAAAGTAAGCACTTAAATTGATAAATTAAATTATAGATAATGCTAAAACAACGTAGCAATACATTAGTAGTTCTCGAAATAGGGAGTTCAAAAATCGCATGTTTAGTATGCAAAGTTCTGAAAGACGATTTGCAAGTCATAGGAATTGGACATAACAAATCTATTGGAATTAAGGCCGGCGTTATCACAGACCTTAAGACTGCAGTAAGTGGAATAGTGCAAGCAATTGAAGCTGCTGAATATGCAGCTGGTGAACGTATAACTAGAGTATATGTTGCTATATCTCCAAGCAATCTGATTTCTCGTAGAAACAGCTCAGATTTGTCAGTGATGGGACATGAAATTAACTCTAAAGACATTCATAAATTACTAATTAACGCAGTAGAGCGTTACTCAAATCAGGATTTAGAGATTTTACATTCTTTCGTATATGATTACATACTAGACGGTAATCGTGGCATTACAACTCCGCTTGGCATGTATGGCAATAAACTTGGAGCAGAGCTCCACATTGTGGCAGCACCATCTGTTACAATAATGAATGTAACGAACTGTCTTGCTAAATGTCAGTTAGAACCTCAAGGATATGTATCTTCTTCATACGCTTCTGGAATCGCTTGCTTAACTCAAGATGAAATGAGGCTTGGAGTTACTTTAATAGAATTTGGAGCTGGATGTACCTCTATATCGATATTCTATAATTCACAAATGGTTTTTACCGATGGCGTCCCGATAGGTGGTAGTCATATAACAAACGACATCGCCAAAGGACTCTGTATAAACATGACAACAGCAGAAAGAGTGAAAAATCTGTATGGAACAGTTATACTGACTACAGATAACAATAAAGACATCATGGAAATCACTGACGAAGAGGACGGCGAGACAGAAAGCATACTGATTAATAAAGCTCTACTGGTTGAAATTATCCGCTCCAGAGTTGAAGAAATAGTTGAGTTACTAAAAGCAAAGCTGGAAGAAAATAAGTTTGATGTACATAATAATAAGATAGTAATAACTGGCGGAGGAGCAAAACTCAATGGAATAAAAGAGCTGCTTAGCTATATGTTCGTTACGAAGGTGAGGCTAGGACAACCGCAGTTTATAGAAGGGCTTCCTGAACAAAACACAGGGACAGAATTTTCAACTGCAATAGGAATGGCGCTCTATGGTACTCAGCAATGGGCGAATAGCAAGAATACATTTAATAAAAGTGAGTCCAGCTTTGGTCTGCTTCGGTGGCTAAAAGAGCTTTGGGGGCAGAACGCTTAACCACCGTTGTTAACTCTGTATATTCCGTCACACTTTTCAAAATTGGTACTTTTAGAATGATCCTTACGTATCTTGTTAACACTTGGCGCACCATTCTTCCTAGTCTGTCCGTAAAAAATTTATTTGCTACGCAAATAAATTTTTGCGAAGAAGTTAAATGTACAAAAATTAGCTTTTAGAACGGCCCTGCGCTAATTTTCGAATATATAATTTGTCCTGTACCTAGCAAATACTATTTAACAAAATCCATAAGGCTTTTGACAATTTTACCACTTTTTCTGCTGAACTTTTAGTGCATTATCATTGCTTACAAATAAGGTAAATCCTGCGCTTCTTAAAGTTATGATGCAAGCAGGCGATTAACTTCGTATGCGCATAATTAAAAATACCAACCATTCATCTACCTGCAGTAAATAATGTTCTTACAGACTAGAGAAATATGCCTTATATATTGTAATGTAATATATAAGCTTGCTATCAGGATTCTTTTCTTGCAACAGATTTTCTTTAATAGATAATTGCTTTTTGTAACAAATAGTATATTTTTACTGCATGTTGCTCATAAGTTTTTAATACTCGGTTATATTATTTTATATCGATTCATAATTTTAAAATGCTAAAAAATAAAAAATATAAGATACCTACAGTTCCGCTATCACAGCTTTTCCCCAGCATCGTAACAATGCTGGCTCTTTGTTTAGGTATCACAGCAGTTAGATATGCTCTTGATGACAAATTTGATACTGCAGCAATCTTAATAATAGTTGCGTCTGTCATGGACGGCCTTGACGGCAGACTCGCCAGATTATTGAATGCGACAACAGCATTTGGTGCACAGTTAGATTCGCTAGCTGACCTCGTGAGTTTTGGTGTTGCTCCTGCGATTGTAACTTACCTCTGGTCTTTATACCAAATTCCATATAAAGGCGTCGGTTGGGCGGTAATACTACTTTTCATCACATGTGCAGCGTTTAGGTTAGCACGCTTTAATATATCTCGTTCAGATCCAAAGAACTTCTCTATAGGAGTGCCAATGCCTGCAGCAGCCTGCCTTTGTATAACCCCAATGATTCTTTCATTCCAGATATTAGATTTACATGAGAATTACTGGCTTATTGCAATTTATATGATATCTGTTGGTATCTTAATGGCAAGCCGTGTTCCAACGTTTGTGCTAAAACATATGCATATACAACGCAATAAGATTTTGCCTATAATGTTAATGCTAACTATCTTAATAATCTTGCTATTAATAATGCCGTGGATAGTATTTCCTATATTGTCTGCTGCGTATTTGATATCAATACCGTTTAGCATCCTTTCATACAAAAAAATTAGAGTAAATTAAATCAGTTAATTTGACCTCACTATTATTATGAAATACACGTATAGGAAAATACTAAAGTCTTTACTATATATTCCTTTACTGTGTGCATTGTTCTCATTTGCATTATTCCTGTATATTTATACAGGAAAAAGAAATGTACCTATGCTCTCAAGGTATATTAGCAGTTACATCAGCAAGCAACTGGAGTTTGTACAACTTAACATAAATAGTGTAAATATTTCTTGGAATAAGCAAGAATCTGAATTATATACTGAATTTCAGCAGGTACATTGCACTTTCGGAGGAAAAAGCGAAGTCTTTGTCACAAGTATTGGTCTTTCATTAGATATATTAGGCTTCCTAGGCAGTTTAGGTGCCGCCAACAATTTTGTAAAATCTATAGATATTAGCGGCGAGATTGGATTCAAATTTGAAGACGTGCTTAACACACACCCTAAGCACATAACAAATTTTCAGCATCTGATAGGACATAATACATCTGCTGCATTTCAAAAAATTGGCAACATTTCAGAAGAAGTGTCTGATGCTTTGAATGGTATTGAAATAAAATTTACATTAAAACAAGACGCCCAACCATTATCTCTGGTACTAGATAAAATAGTTATAGAACCAATTACATATAATGGACTCACTTCTCTACAACTTTATCTAGATGGGCATATAGCAAATGACTACGTAATATTGTCAGCATATTTAGATACAAGTAGATTAAATGAAATTTACGTACGCGGCGAATTTAAAAACATTTCCCCACATATGATAGCTCATGTTCTCTTTCCAAAAGAAATAGCAGAGGAGATGAAATACTATTTCGATGGCATATTTAATTTCGTTATAGATGATAACTATGGATTGGACACAATCCAATTTTCCATAGTAAATTTCCCAAGGTTTCTAAAAAAGGGACTAATATTCGAACAAGACATAGCAGTTGAGGATTTTGCAATGTCAGCAAAATGGTCAGACAATTATACCGATATTCTCATAGATCAATTCATGATTAAAGCTGGAGATTTAAATCTAAATGGCACTTTTAATAAGAGCTCAAATGATATAATAGTTGGATCTATACAAATCAATGATTTGGAAGTTTCCAAGTTATATCAATATTGGCCTAAACCAGCATTAGGAATAGTTCGAGATTGGGTACAACAACACTTAAAAAATGGCCTAGTTAAAAATGCTAGAGTAGAATTCTTTTTTGATTTGCCTCAGCTTTTATCGGGTGTCATATCAAAAGATACTGTAATCGCTACGTTTGATTTAAATGATGCTAAGCTTAAGTACATGGAGCAAGTTCCAGAACTTAATCTTGCTAATAGTAGAGTTATAATTTCAGCAAGTGATGTTGAAATCAAATCAGAAGAAGTATCATTCCTTGGTAGCAAAGTTAAAGATTTAATAGCAACAATAAACCATTTTCCAAAACAAGTACTAGTAGAGAATTTACAACCAACTAAAGATACTAATCAACAATATAATGGGGTTGGTCTTACTATTTCAGCAAAAGTGTCTGGCCCTCTGCAAAATCTAATTAATATAGGCTTTTTACACGCAGGGAAGCAGAATGAAAAGTTAATCGGATATAAGGGAAATTCTGAAGTAAATCTAAAATTCTTTGTTCCATTTGATGATGAAGTAAGTCTTGATACCATGCATATGCAAATAGTGGGGAAATCATTTAATACCATCACACCAAAAGTCGCTGGAAATTATCATTTGAGTGCTAAAGAAGTAAGTCTATCATTCCTCGGGAAAACTTTGGATATAAATGCTCAAAGCGCAGTAATAAATAACGCACTTCCAGCAGCAGTAAATGTTAAGTATCTAGTCACGAATGATCTAGATATATCAATAAAATGCACCTCTCGTGCAAACGTTCACACCTTAAGACAAGCAGACATTTACGTTCCAGATTTTATAAGTGGAACTGTCAAATTTAACGCTTCAGGCACTATTAAAGCAAATGATGCATTATATAATATAGGTATCGATTTACAGAACTCACATATAGACCTAGGAATTATAGGCGTACACAAAAGTATAGGTGCTTATGGACAAATGAATGTGACTGCCAAGAATCAGCCGACAATAAAAAGTCTATTTGATATAAAGTATCAGCTCACTTTACCATATCTTCAAAGCGAAGGAGATGGTATTATTTCTGAGGACCTGACTAGCTCCATTTTAATAAAATCTCAGAATTCACTCTTACATGGTCATAGCATGTCATTTAATTATGATGCATCGACAAAAGCTGAAAAGCTACATCTAAAAGGAAATGTACTAGACCTCAGCACAGCTAATTTTACTAAAGTAGATAACGTTACTAAAAGTTCCAGAGCGAAAAGATTTGAGTTAACAACTGATTTTAAGAAAGTAATACTGAAATCTGGAGTAGAATTGATTGCACCTGCAATATCTATGAGTTGTACGCTTGAAATGTGCAATTATTTCCATGTAAGAGGGAACTTTGCAAAAACCGGATATGTAAATATATTTTATAGATATCCAACCATTGCGGTGATATCTAATGATGCAGGAAGTATACTTAAAGCCTTTGGTATATATGACCGTATATCAAATGGCAGCTTGGAATTTAAAGCTGAATTACTCAATAATAAGTCACTACAAGGTAAATTTCTTATAGAGAAGTTCCACGTTAGCAACACCCCTTTGCTCGCCAAATTCTTAAGCATGGTAGCAGTCACTTCTGCATCTTTTAAAGGTCTTGGTGACTTTGTAAGTGGTAGAGGTATGGTGTTTGACAAACTATCATGTGATGTAGAATATGAATTTCCAGCTATATACTTCAAAGAATGTAGAGTGAGTGGCCCCATATTACGTGTTAAAGGATTAAGCGTTATAAATCACAAAACAAAACTCATAAAAGCTGCAGGAGTCTTGGTTCCAACTAATATAGTAAACACAGTAATACAAAGCATACCAATAATAGGCAATTTAGTTTCTGGTGGAAAGGACAACGGAGTAATATCCACAAATTTTTACGTTTCTGGAAATTTAGATAAAGAAGTGCAAATTACAATTAACCCATTATCATTGTTGACCCCTGGATTTTTAGGCGAAATTTTCAATCAGGAAAGCTCAATATTGCGCAAATGATTTGCGAACTCATTAAAATATTTTTATTTCATATATAATCCGCACATCGAAAAAACACACTAGTTGTATAGTTAATAATAGACTTCTTCTTAAAACTCGCTTCCAGTGAGGCAAGTGCAAGTAACATACGAAAGCGCTAGGAAGCGCAGTGTATAAGAAGTACATTAGCATCTTTAGCAAAGGAAGTGACAAAGCAATTGGCCGCTGGAACAACGTTTGAAGCAGAAGTCTAATGTTATATTTTCTTGGCAGCATATATTTGCTGTGTATTTTTTAGAAAATTTTAACCCGAATTATGGATTAGGAATATGCTAAGTATTCCTAATCCATAATTCGGGTTAAAAAATCTGTCCGTCAAAAATTAGCCTAAAGCCTCTGCCCTGCGCTAATTTTCGGATATATAATTTGTCCTGTACCTAGCAAATACTACTTTAAGCACTACCGACAAAATCCATAAGGTTTTTGGCAATTTTGCCATTTTTTCTGCTGGATTTTCAGTGTGCCATAGTTGCTTGCAGGCCAAGATAAATACTGCACTCCTTCGAGTTATGACGGATGGACTAAAAAGGTCTGCGCAAGTGGCTTTGCAGGCGGTCCACGCCCTTTTATAGTATATGTGGCAACATATTTATTCTTAAGTCGTTAGATTTGCATGGAAGTCTAAAAATTTAATTTATACTTGATCATAGTGGTGTCTTAGTTTTTTAGCGACATAATCTGATACAAGACCTGTAAGATTTCCTTTCAATCTAGCTATTTCCTTTACGAAAGTGGCAGAAATAAAATGTCCTTGCTCTGTAGCTGGCAGGAATATGGTTTCTACCTTTGAGTGAAGTTTGTGGTTTATGTATGACATGCGAAATTCGTACTCAAAATCTGCAAGTGCTCTGAGTCCACGCACTATAACTGTAGCGTTTTGTGAAGAGGCAAATTCAACCAAAAGGCCATGAAATTGCATAACTTCTACATTTTTAATGTTTAGTGCTAATATTTCTGCATTCGCTATTGAGACTCTTTCCTCTAGCGAGAATAACGTGTTCTTACAGGCATCGTATGCTACTGCAACAATCAATCTATCAAACAGATTAGAAGCTCGTTTTATAATATCAATGTGACCAAATGTAATTGGATCGAAAGTGCCTGGATATATTGCAGACTTTATTGAAGAATTGGATTTTTCCATTTTAACTCATCTTTTTTATTTTTACTGCGATTTATTTTTAATGGTTTGTTGTAAAATCTCATTGATTGTGTTTTGCAAATTTAAGAAATACAAATCTAGATCTCTGCTGCAATTATATTCATAAGTACAACAATTGCTTCTGCCAAGACGCCTTGTTGTGGATCGCATGATATATGCTAGTTCTTTCTACTTCCAGCTGATATATATTATTAATAACAGATTGTCTCCATATTTGCTGCGTTATTGGTCTGTAATAGTGTGTTTTCTTGGTACTTTTTGCTATAAGATAACCAACAATATCCAGAATTAAAGATATAGGAGTTCATTATAAACCTTATTACTATTCTTGATATTTTATTCTGTAGGATTTTGTGTATGATCTGTGCAATGAGTATCATTCCTGCAATCCAGCCAATTATATGCCATGTTAGCGCTCCAAATACCAGTAGCGCAGCGGAGATTCTTATGGAGGAAGTGAAAATGACCGTAAGAATTGCGATTTTTTCGCAAAAAGCGTGGATAGTTCCTAGAAAATTTGGCACTGTTCTCTTGTTTTTGTGAAATGTGAAGAAAGTCCTCGTTATGTTTTATCTTCCTATTCATAATTGCACCTCCATACGTTGATGCACAATTTCACATAATTCTATAAAAAATGTAATATCTATAAAAATTGACGTGCATACGAAAACTTACACGCGTTTATAAGTAGCTTCAAATTCATTAAGAAAGCATAGAATATTAAGCTCGAATATATGACATACATCAAAAATATTCACTTTTAGTCTTCTTAAAAATTTCTATACATCAGCATCCGCTAAAAGCGAATCAGTTTAAAAAATGCTAAAAACGTAACATGCAATATGAAGGCAATGCCATTGTTATATAAAAACTTAGACAAGAAATTTATAAAACAATCTTGCTGTTTAGTGGATATAAGACAGCAGGCACACATATATCAAGCATGCATTTTTAACTCAGTGATTTTGGTTTTTATTGAGTTAAAGAACAGTACATAAAGCGCTGGAAGATCGCATGAATTTTCCCGGCTCTGCGATTTCTTGAGCATTTATACATTTATATGTAATATGTAAGAATTCTTCACAAAATCTGCTGTTGATAAATAACAAAAAGAATAATCTCTGATTTATCTATACTATTGGTATTTGTATCAAACAAAACAGATGTTGGACTGATTATTATAAATATATAGCTGAAAAGTAAAACTGCGATGTGACAATAGCGCATGAAGAGGAAACAGTCTAGTGGCAAGTAAATAAAAAATTTTCTTATTATTATATTTTTGATGGCCAAGATAATTTCTTTTAAATATCTTGATAATAGCATGATAATGCATATGTACTTATAATCACATTATTTGCACTTTTGTTAAAGATGATTAGCATATAGAGATCTTCTTCAAATGATACATTTGCTACTGCATATAGAAGCAGTCATTGTTGGGTTATTGCTTGCTTTTTAGCATTTTTATGTTGTCTAATTTGTAATTTTGAAATGTGTGATGTATCAATTGAATATGAGTTCATTATTTAAGCAATGTGCGCAATATATTTGCAATAAAATGGCTTGGTCTAATTCATTTATTAATTGATATGAATAAAAGCATTGACTGGTGACCTATGCCTTGAATGTTCAAGCTGAAGTTTATTTTTGAGATAGTCAAAGACAGTTTCTACAATAGAGCGCTTTCTTAGAAATATCTTTTCTTCTAGAGATAAAAGGCAGTTTTTCATCCCTTTTTTAACTCCAGTGACTAATTTCAGTCCTTGCTTATATAGAGCTAAAAATAATGGTTTGGAGATATAACCTTTATCACCGAACAAGAGTCCTTTATTATTATCACTCATCATCATAACTTGCGATCTATCGTCCTTGTTACATTTGCTCAGTGATACTTTTACTAATCCTCCTTTTTCATTAATAATAACATGCAGTTTAAAACCAAAGAACCATCACTTCTTAGTCTTTCCTAATGCTGCTATACCTTTGAATACTTTGTTCCTAGAGATTCTTTTATTGTGGCAAACGTATATAGAGGTAGAATCTATATAAGAAATGTTGCTACTTTTAACACGAATTATGGATTAAGCAAGGTTACCAGAATATGGATATGTAGGTAAAGATAATTTTGAAATAACAATCGAGACCTACCTATGAAAAAAGATATCACAAATTTATTTTGTTTCATCGATCTTTATGCAGCCGATACTTAGTTCTGCTATAGGCATGAGCAAGAAAGAGAATGTTGGTTATTTTGTTGCAGCGCATGGTGTCGCAAAATAATCTTTTCACTATATTATTTGGGCAACAAAACAGGTAATTTATGCTCCGTATGTTTGTGCTAAGTTATTTTTGTCTGTTGCGATGACAGCTACTATTGGGTTTTTTGACGGTATTTCCAGCTTAAAAGATAATGTTGAACAATCCGAAGTAGAAAAAACAACTAATAATATAGAAATTAAATGTGGAGAAAATAATAAAGTTGCACTAGGATTTTGGAATGAGATAACAGAAACATACAACACTTATAAGGCTGCATACAGTAACATGAATCAGTCGTTAGTCGAAGCAAGTGGTGTATCAGATTTGCTAAGAGATAGGCATGATCTTATAAAATCTGCTGGTGGTATGCGATTTAGAAGAGCTATCTTGAATGCTGGATTTAATAGGACTGTTAATGTTGCTGATAAGGTGTTCTCAGCAATTGAGTCGATGTATGCAGTGACAGTGAAAAATATCTATTCCGCAAGCAAGAAGTTTGGGAATGTAGCCTCAGAGAAGTTTTTTAAGTTTGTTCCTGAAAAACAGGAGCCTGTAGGTCGCAAGATATAAGTCTATTAGATTTTTCTAACACAATATAGATTCTATTATGAATAAGGAAAATAATCAGAGCTTTGATACAGCAAAACTTGAAGCTGCTTTGGCACAGATAGTTAGAGCATTTACAAATAGTCCTGAAGGTGGTGCATTTTTCTTGAAGTATACACTTCTGCCAAGCACACAAGAGAACGATAAGGCGATTGAAGATATTTATCGCGAGATACTTGAGCATTTTCAAGAGCAAAAGAGGTTGGCAGAGAGTGTAGTATCGTCGCTGAAATACATAAGAAGTTGCTGTTTGCAGAGTAATAGTGCGGCAGAGTATGTAAAGCAGCAAGTAGATAATATAATGCATTATAAAGCACTATTGGATTATGCAAAAGGAACAAAATCTGGACCTTTTTAGGCTGAAAGTCTGATTGATGTATGGCAAGTACTATGCTAAATATACGAGCTAGTGCATTGTAAATAAAGCTTTTTGGGACTCATTTGTTTATTAATATCTTTTCAGTGTAATAATAATATATCAAGCGACGAATAGTTGAATACTCGTCACACTTTTCAAAATTAGCATCGTCAAAGCGCTCGTTATGTATTGATTATACACATGCCACCAGCACTCTTCCTAGCTCTTTTTGAAGTCTAACTTCGTATGTATATAAAAGTTAAATACCAACTCTTCATTTACCTGTGGTATATACTCGCCATATTTAAAATTGGCTGTTGTTGTTGGTAGCGCCTAATATCGCAAAACTATTCAAATATACACGGTAGAAAATGAAATCTAAAAGTACAAGTTTCTGGTGTAAGCTTGTAATAGGGGCTTTGAGCTTTAGTAAGAACTTGTAAAATCAGAGATTTAGTGATAATGCAATATAAGACTCTTAATGTATGAGTGATAACTACTTATGAGCTTTGCTCTTTTATTCATAAGAGAATGACAGTTTCTATGAGATATGACAACACATTAGTGTACTTCCATAATCCTTGTAATGTAGTGTTCGTCTTAGAGGAGAAGAATTGTAAAATAAATTGAGTATAATATTAATTCCTGAATTTAAATTGGGAATTTATTTGTATGATTTATGTTTTACAGCATAATATGTTGATAACAATAACAATAACGATAGATAGAATAGTTATTGCAGTAATTGATGACGCAACATTTATATACGTTTTAAATTTGAGAAGTTAAATTCGGGAATTAGTATAACATATTGAAATAGTAATATTTGATTAAAAATAAATGGAAAAAATCTCAAGAACAGCAATAGCCGCTGAGAATTACGGATCTTCTTCGATCAAAGTATTAAAGGGTCTTGATGCAGTTAGGAAGCGCCCTGGTATGTATATAGGAGATACCGATGATGGTTCTGGCTTACATCATATGGTTAATGAAGTGGTGGATAATGCAATAGATGAGGCGCTTGCTGGGTTTTGTACACTTGTTTATGTTGCAATTAATAGAGACGGTTCGGTTGTTGTGCGTGATAATGGTAGAGGTATTCCTGTTGATATACATCATGAGGAAGGAGTTTCTGCAGCAGAGGTTATAATGACACAGCTGCATGCTGGTGGCAAATTTGATAACAATTCCTATAAGGTTTCTGGTGGATTGCATGGTGTCGGTGTTTCTGTAGTAAATGCTCTCTCAAAATGGTTAGAGCTGAAAATATGGAGAAATGACAAAGAATATTGGATGCGTTTCGTTGATGGAGTTGCGCTTGAGCATTTGAAAATAGTTGGGGAAGCAGACGGTAGGCATGGAACAGAAGTCACATTTCTTCCATCGGATGAGATATTTTCATTAACACAGTTTAATTTTGTGGTACTAGAAAATAGGTTGAGGGAACTGGCTTTTTTAAACTCTGGAGTGAGAATTTTACTTGAGGATTTGAGAGAAGAGCAGGGGAAAAAAGCAGAATTTCATTACGAAGGCGGTGTGCTATCGTTTTTAGAGCATTTAGATAGATCAAAGAGAGCTCTCCATAAGCCGCTTAGAATAAGTGGAGAGGATAATAGTATAGCGGTTGACATTGCTTTTCAGTGGAATGACAGTTATCACGAGAATACCGTATGCTTCACAAACAACATAAGGCAGGTTGATGGTGGAACTCACCTTGCAGGGTTTAGAGCTGCAATTACAAGAAGTATAAATAATTATTTTGAGATTTCAGGTCTTGCTAAGAAACAAAAAGTTGCGATAGCTCCTGACGATATAAGAGAAGGTTTCACTTGTATTATCTCTGTAAAGGTTCCAGATCCAAAATTTTCTTCACAAACCAAGGATAAGCTTGTTAGTAGTGAAGTTAGACCAGCGGTGGAATCGGTTGTGGCTCTAAGAGTTGGAGCTTGGCTTGAAGAAAATCCGAATGAAGCAAAGATAATTGCTACAAAGATAATTGAAGCAGCTGCTGCTAGAGATGCGGCCAGAAGAGCTAGAGAACTCACAAGGAAAAAAAGCGACTTAGAAATTTCTAATCTTCCAGGTAAGCTTGCTAATTGCCAAGAAAAGGATCCTGCTTTATGTGAGTTATTTTTGGTTGAGGGGGACTCAGCTGGTGGTACTGCAAAACAAGCTAGAGATAGAAAAACCCAAGCTATATTGCCACTAAAGGGCAAGATTTTAAATGTTGAGCGTGCAAGGTTCGACAAAATGCTAAGTTCCGCAGAGATAGGAACATTAATTACAGCTATGGGAACTGGCATTGGCGATAAAAAGTTTGATATGGAAAAATTAAGATATCATAAAGTGATTCTGATGGCCGATGCAGATATAGATGGTGCGCACATCAGAACATTGTTACTTACTTTCTTCTATAGATATATGCCAGATCTTATAGATAGAGGCTATCTCTATATAGCCCAACCTCCACTTTATAAGGTGAAACGTGGGCAACATAGTGTATATTTAAAAAACGAAGAGGCTCTGCAAGAACATTTAATCAATTCTATATCTGATAACTCAAAACTTGAATCTGGTGAGATATTGTATACTACAGATAAGCTGTGTTATGTAATTAGAGCTATGAGCAAATTTTGTCAAATATTGGAGAAAGCTCCTGTATCTTTTGATAAAAAAATTCTGGAAGTTGCTGCAATTGTGTTTTGCCAATTTGGGTGCAACGAATCTTCTTGGTCCATCCTCAGTGACGCTATATTAAAGAAAATGATTAGTATGGAACCAATTCAAGGAGTTACCTGGAGCTTCAGAGATGATTTTACTCTAGAGCGTTTAGAACGTAGTATTACAACTTTATTTCAGATTCCAGTAGATATATTTTCCTCAAAGGTGTTGCCTAGCCTTTGCGAAATACTCAGGCCTTTTGCTGATCTATTTATAGAACAATCGACTCTCTTAGTAAAAGAGAATAAGTTTATCTGTCATATGCCTTCTGAGCTAATTTTAAATGCTTTCAATGCAGCAAGACGTGGTCTTTATATACAAAGATTTAAGGGGTTGGGTGAGATGAATGCAGATCAGTTATGGGATACTACTCTGAATCCAGAGACAAGAACGTTGCTGCAGGTAAAGGTTGAAGACTGCGCTGCGGCAGAAAATACTTTTTCTACTTTGATGGGTGATGTAGTTGAGCCAAGGAGAGAGTTTATACAGAATAATGCATTAAAAGTGAGCAACTTGGATGTTTAGAAGATAATATCGCCTGCAACTCTCTCAAGACTTGAAGTTTTAGGATGAGAGAACTCCTTGCATTGCTCGCCTGCATCATAAATAGGATTTATCTTGGCCTGCAAGCAATTATGATGCGCCTAAAGTCCAGCAGGAAAAGTGGCAAAATTGCCAAAAACCTTATGGATTTTGTCGGTAGCGCCTAAAGTAGTATTTGCTAGGTACAGGACAAATTATATATCCGAAAATTAGTGGTGGGGTCGCGCCTAAAAGCTAAATTCTGTACATTTCATTTTCAGCAAAAATCTATTTGCTCAGCAAATCCATTTTTGACGGATAGACTATTTAGTAAAGATTAGCACTCTATACAAGTAATCAACAATTATACTATATGGTTGCTTCTTCTTTGCTAAGTAATCCAAATCTTAGCGATAAACTATGCATGACATATGCTATACAAAATATAGTAGCACAAGCAAAAATTATATCACTCAAGAAATGTCTTCCTGATATTATGCGAATAAAGCCTATGCTAGATCCTAGTAATACACTTAAAAGTATCAAATATCTTTTGTACTTCCTATCGGTAATAAAAGCAAAAGCTATAAATCCAAACCCTACAGATGCGTGTCCCGAAACAAAAGAACAATTCGTTTTACATTGATGACTTACAATAAATGGTGCAGAAAAAACTTTGTGCCCACCAAAATTAGATATTTGATCTGGTCTTGCCCTTCCAAATAAATTATTCTTGAATAATACATTGATTATAAGGACCACACCGATAAGAAATACAGCTACAATATAGATTATCTTTGTGTAGTATCGTATGTTTAACGATTTATTTTTTTTCCACTCTATAACAAACATAGCAAATAGAATAACAAATGTACAACACATCAGTATCAATGGGCTGCGCTTGTTAACAAATGCCACTATTGGCAAGTTTTTCAGAGAAAAACCACTATCGCCATAATAAAACATAGAGGAGAATTTTATATCTATCCATGGAAATACCAAAAAAATGAATGCTAAAATTACTGTCATTACAGAAAACAGTAACGGCAATCTTGTAGTTATCGTTATGTTAGTACCCTCTCTACTTTGTAATTTCTAAAACTGTTTTTACTATATCCGTAACTTGTGGCAACGCTAATTTCTCAAGGTTTGCTGCGTAAGGTAGTGGGACATCTTTAGCAGATACTCTGTAGACTGGTGCATCTAAATAATCAAATGCTTTTTCCATTATTTGTGCACTAATTTCTGCTCCAATGCCTGAAAACGGCCAACCTTCCTCAATCGTTAATACTCTATTCGTCTTTTTCACTGAGCTTAGCACAGTTTCTATATCAAGTGGTCTTATTGTCCTAAGATCAATGACTTCTGCTGAGATATTATGCTCTTTCTGTAAAATTTCTGCAGCGGCAAGAGCGTTTCCAACTTGTATTGAAAATGCTGTTAATGTTACATCATGCCCTGCTCGTGCAATATGCGCTTTTCCTATTTCAACAATATGTTCAGAGTCAGGTACTTCTCCGCTAACTCCATACAATAGTTCATTCTCTAAAAATATAACTGGATTAGGATCTCTAATAGCACTTTTCAACAACCCTTTATGATCTGCTGCGGAATATGGTGAAATTACTTTCAGTCCTGGTACATTTGCATACCAGTTTGCGTAACACTGTGAGTGTTGCGCAGCAACTCTTGCGGCAGCTCCGTTTGGACCCCTAAAAACTATCTGACAGCGCATTTGTCCACCGGACATATAGGGAGTTTTCGCGGCAGAATTGATAATCTGATCGATTGCTTGCATTGCAAAATTAAACGTCATAAACTCAACTATTGGTTTCAATCCAGCAAGTCCAGCACCAATGGCAACTCCAGTAAATCCATGTTCAGTTATTGGAGTATCTATTACACGTTTTTCTCCAAACTCCTGTAATAGTCCTTGAGTCACTTTGTATGCTCCTTGATACTCAGAAACTTCTTCTCCCATTATGAAAACATCTCGATCACGGTGCATCTCTTCTTTTATAGCATCACGCAACGCTTCTCTAATCGTAACTACCGGCATAAACGCTCCAACAAAAATAACTTTTTAAAATTTTGACATACCATAAATAGTATGGCACTCACGCAGATAATCGCATGAGAAACATCATGTCAATGCTAGTCAAGTCATTATTTACTTTGTTAATTTCATTGCAAATATGTAAAAGTATCTTATGCAAAAATTAACTGGTACTTTTAAAAAATCATGCTCAAAGACCTCGCACAAAGCACTTTACTAATAGTGCAATACCAAATTTACAAGCATTCAGCTGCAAAATATCTGTCTCTTAACCAGAAAGAAACGTACGCATAAGGCATATATAACAGTTTCAAATCACCTTTGCAATTTTTGCTTATCAATTTTATTTCCATGATGAAGAGTGCATGTAGCATTGATTAAGTTAAAGCAGCTCACTTGCTCTGAATGAGAAATGCTTATTTTTTGCGATGATCAAATGATCATGTAATAGACATTAACGTGCATCAGTGCTGACATTATTGTTTTTGTAATTGCAATATCCTTCCTCAGATGGTGATGGATCTCCGCTTGGGTGATTGTGCACCAAAATTACGGCAGCAGCGTTATAAAAAACAGCTTTTTTTACTATCTCTCTTGGATATATTGCAATCTTATCTATAGTACCATGATCAAATAGCTCATCTGCAAGAAGATTTTTTTTATTTAGAAAAAGTACTCTAAAATTCTCGGTCTGTTTAAAGCCCATAGTAAGGCTACAGTAGTTTATCACAGCATGCCAACTATTCAAAATGTTGACACTCATAGAGGTTTTGTGTCCAAATGTAATCTTGAAAAAAGGTCATGTAACAGTTTGATATAGATGATAGTGGAATTACCAATTTCAGGGATTGTTATAAGATACATTTGATCTGCAGAAATTACAGCACTGAGAGAACCAAAGCGTTCTAATAGTGCTTTTGCAATTGTTTTGGTATTTTTGCGTGGAATTGCGTAATATAGCAAAATTTCGAGTATTTCGTAGTCTGGTAATGTTCTAATATCGCACTTTGCGAATCGCTGGCGTAGTCTCTGTTTATGGCAGCACCAAGCGAATGCTTTTTTTCGTGTTTTGGTTTGCTGAATTTTGAAGCTGCAGTGCTAACTCTGTTTCTGAAGTCTTAATCGCAACCTCTTCATTCTTTTTCACTTTCTGATTTTTTTACACTGTTTTTTTCTCTTTGGGTCTGTAGGCCTTTTACAAATATTTCAGCAGCTCCTTGTATCATATGCAAGAAATTTTCATTCTGTTGCTGAAAAAAATTCATGTTTTGCATCCAAAGATCCATTGAAGAGCTATTATTCATAGCAGCATTGATGAAATTCTCGATATACTGCTGATTTTTTTGAAAATAATCCATAGAAAGGGACAAGTATCCTGTAAGAACACTACCTAAAGAATTTCCCTGTAGTTTTATCACTTGTCTTAGGCAGTTAATAGGCAGAATCTGATCCGCATGTCCTTGGTATTCAAGTATCACATTTATCAGTGTTACATGAGTGATATCTCTGCCAGTTTTAGCATCAATAACTAAAATATCGCGATCTTCTCTTACTAAAGAAGCAAGATCATCTAAAGTAATATACGTACTACTAGTGGTATTGTATAGCCGTCTATTAGGATACTTTTTTATTGTTACAGTAGAATTATTATTCAATTTTATATACCTCTTAAGAAAGCTTGATTTTTAATCAAAAGCTATGATGTTTTAGTTTTGTTACTAAACATCAGCTTGCCTCAAAGATTTTCTCTTTACTTAAAGATAGTTTATGTCTTTTAGCAAAAGTGTTACTTAAGACTTTGTAGTTAAGTAGCTAAAGAGCTAAAGACAGTATTTCAGCTCTTATAAGAGATAGAAGAAGTCTGATGTTTGCTGTAATGAATACTAAGTTGTTAGAAGATAATTTTGTAAAATATCCATCTTCATGTCCATTTAAGTCATATAGAAATTATAAGTAAATAATAGCACTGAGTTTGACATCACCAGTGGTTTCTAGAGCTCGTGCTAGAATTTGTGCTATTCTCTACGCTTTTCAAGATTAACACACACTGTAAAAATCGATTTGTTAATAGTACACACCTGGCAGTTTACCTTAAAAATCATTATAATCAAATGAATGTATTTCAGTGCATATATTTAACTCCAGTTACAAAGTAATAGTACGAGTGTATTATAGATTTTTCGGCAATGTCTCTGATAAATGAAGAGTTGGGATTTAACTTGCATATATACGAAGTTGAACTTCAAAAATAGCTAAGCAGAATGCGGGTGCGCAAATACACAAGGAACATTTTAAAGACGCAAATTTTGAAAAGTATGACAAGTATACAGGTTTTTTGGCTTCACTTTCCATATTACTGCGTTAATTTCATTGCAAATATGTAAAAGTATTAGGCGCAGAAATTAATACCAACCCCCCACAAATAACGGCATATATTTGCCACGTATTTTTAGAAAATTTAAGATGAGATTTGAGTTGAGCTGTACTAGAAATACGGCTGCTAGAAGCTCGCTTAAGGTCTGCAAAAAAGACGAAGCCAAAGTGTTCTGTTATTTGTGGGAGTTAGTATAACTTGTAATCCAAAAAATCATGCCATCAAAATCCTCGAGCCTGCACTTATAAACTCGAATTATGGATTAAGCAAGGTTTCCAGAATATGGATATGTAGGTAAAGATAAGTTTGTAACAACAATCGAAGCCTACCCATGAAAAAAGATATCACAAATTTATTTTTCAGCTAAAACATTCAAGGCATAGGTCATCAGTCAATGCTTTTATTCATATAATTTCTAGTCTGTCCGTCAAAAAATTATTTGCTACGCAAATAATTTTTTGTGGAAAATTAAATGTACAAAAATTAGCCTAAAGCCTCTGCCCTGCGCTAATTTTCGGATATATAATTTGTCCTATACCTAGCAAATACTACTTTAGGCACTACCGACAAAATCCATAAGGTTTTTGGCGATTTTGCCGCTTTTCCTGCAGGACTTTCGGTGCATCATCATAACATCAATCCTCCGCTTCTTAGCGTTATAGCTAAAGCATTATAAAATGGGAATGCTAAACTTTGTCTTTTTGATAAATTTTCATCAGTCTCTCGCCTGAAATATAGTTATACTCCAGGCTCTAAACAAATAAAAATTTATTCCAAAATACTCGTTTATCACGCCCATTTTATAATGCTTTAGCTATATGGCGCAAGTGACTATATAAATTATCAGCTATACATAATACTGTTTTAAATATTGTATTGGTGCCTGCATAGACTTCGGTTCTATATCAGCTTTTATTTGCCCAGATTTAAGTAACACTATTCTATCTGCAATCTTTGTTAGAAAATCTAGGTCGTGTGATGCTATCACCATTGCAACTCCTGTGCTGCTTACTGACATTAATAGATTTATAACATCTGAAATGGTTGCTACATCCAAGCCTGAAGTTGGTTCATCACACAATAAAATGTCAGGATTCATTATAAGACTTCTTGCAAGAGCTACTCTTTGTTTTTGTCCTCCAGATAACATAGAAATACTGTGGTTTGCCTTATCTAATATACCTAAATTCTCCAGTAACTGCATTGCATGTTTTTTGTGATCTGCATTCTTATTATGAATTGACGGAGCATATATTATGTTTTGTAGTACGCTCATGTGTGGGAATAACTGAAAATCTTGAAACATAAAACCTATTTTGCCGCCAAGCTTTATAAAACCAGATGTGATTGTTTCAAGACCCTGTATGCAGCGCAGCAGAGTTGACTTTCCACTTCCTGATGGTCCTGCAAGTCCTAAAACTATGGATTGTTTAATTTCTAAGCTTACATCACTTAGTACAGTTGCGCCTGCATATTCTTTATGTACGTTTACAATTTTTAACATGAAAATCTGATATGGTACTCTATTTTTTTCATTTTCCTAAAGTATTGGCATTGTAGCAGATGAAATAAAAACCATATATTTATAATTGCTTATGATTAATCTGTTATGTATCGCAGTGAAATGAAGAGTTGACATTTCAGATTTTGATAGGAAGTTATAAACCCGAATTATGGATTAAGCAAGGTTGCCAGAATATGGATATGTAGGTAAAGATAATTTTGAAGTAACAATCGAGACCTACCTATGAAAAAAGATATCACAAATTTATTTTGTTTCATCGATGATTTTAGCAGCGAGTGTAAAGAAGAGATAAATAAAAGAGCGATCTCAGAAGTTACAAGCATAAATCCGACGAGAGTACCAGGACTTTTTGAGTCTGAAATAATAACAATAAGTAATACTATTCCAACAATCTCCATGTAAAAACTTTAAATTTTTCTATAATTCATATTTGCAGCTATATAGATCTGAATTTTCATTGATGCCAAGCTATGAAAGATTTGTAGCATTAATGCAAAGAGTAATAATGATGTTAGCTGTTTTATTACATACTTTGCTTTCTAAAAGTAGCAACATTTCTTATATAGATTCTACCTCTATATACGTTTGCCACCATAAAAGAATCTCTAGGAACAAAGTATTCAAAGGTATAGCAGCATTAGGAAAGACTAAGAAGTGATGGTTCTTTGGTTTTAAACTGCATATTATTATTAATGAAAAAGGAGGATTAGTCAAAGTATCACTGAGCAAATGTAACAAGGACGATAGATCGCAAGTTATGATGATGAGTGATAATATTAAAGGACTCTTGTTCGGTGATAAAGGTTATATTCTCCAAACCATTATTTTTAGCTCTATATAAGCAAGGACTGAAATTAGTCACTGGAGTTAAAAAGGGATGAAAAACTGCCTTTTATCTCTAGAAAAAAAGATATTTCTAAGAAAGCGCTCTATTGTAGAAACTGTCTTTGACTATCTCAAAAATAAACTTCAGCTTGAACATTCAAGGCATAGGTCACCAGTCAATGCTTTTATTCATATCATTGCTACTTTAATTGCTTATCAGTTAAATACTAAAAAGCCCTCTATTGCTAATACTTAGAATATTACTAATACATAATTCGGGTTAGAAAAAAGCGCTAGAAAGAAATAAAGTTGCATGTGTATATTCAATCATACAATCATAATGAGCGGTCTCACAAAAAAGGTACCAATGCTTGAAATATAGCGAGTATACTAATTATATTTCAAAAATTGAAGTCGCATAATGCTAATGCGGTTAAGCTTTCTTTTTGAACTGAGTACTTAGGCACTGCCGGCAAAGTCACATGCGCAGACCTTTTTTGCCTGATTTGCAAGTATTACTTCGTTAATTTCTTCGCAAATATATATAATATTTTACTTAGAATAACTGATACTCTAAAAAATCATGCCCTTCAAATCCCTCGCGCGTGCACTTATGAAGGCAGTGCCTATGTTGAAATAAAGATGAAACTGCTTTATAGAAAATCTGCCTACATCTGTGTTATTAATCGGCGTCTTGCGTTCGTTATTTAATATGTTTGTATACATTCTAAATTTCTTAGAATATCCTTTGTGGTTTCTGCATCGCTAAATTTGTATTTTTGATCTCCTATGATTTGATACTCTTCATGGCCTTTTCCAGCTATTAACAGCACGTCTTCATCTTGCATCATTTTTATGGCTTCAGTAATTGCATCTTTTCTATTGCTTATCTCTATAACTTTACTCTTATCACTAATTCCTGCAATTATATCTGCACGAATTTTTGCAGCATCTTCATTTCTAGGATTATCATCTGTCACTATAACAGAGTCCGCTATATTCCCAGCAATGCTGCCCATAATTATACGTTTTGATTTGTCTCTGTTTCCGCCACAGCCAAATAATACGTGCAGTTTATTTAAGCAACCTTTTCGCAGTGCAAGTAGCACAGTATGCAGTCCATCTGGTGTATGAGCATAATCAATGTATATAGTTTTTCCATTTGCATTTGAAATTACTTCTAGTCTGCCAGGAGCAGCTTTGATTTTTTCAGTAGATGCTAAGATATCATCTATATAAAATCCTGCAGATATTGCAAGTCCAACCGCGCACATTATGTTGTATATCTGAAATTCATGTTGTATCTGCAGCATTATTTTATAGCGTTTACCAAATACATCTAACAGCGCGTAACCGTTATCATGACCAACAAATCTTATGTCATTTGCGCTTTTACCATACTGTAATACATTAATTTTTCTAAGTGAACAGCAAGTGTATAATTTATTAAATACATCTATGTCAGCATTCAGAACTGCACTTGCATTAACATCAATAACTTCATGAAATAAGCGTAATTTTGCAGTAAAGTAAGAATCTAGAGAATCATGGTAGTCCAGATGATCCTGAGAAAAGTTTGTAAATCCAGCTGCTTTAAAATTGATTTCATCTATTCTATTTTGATCAAGGCCATGACTAGAAGCTTCGATAGCAAGATGTGTGACGTTGTTTTGTGCTAGCTTATCTAAAAAATATCTCAAGCTTATGTGATCTGGTGTAGTTAAAGTCTGCGAAGCGGCTAATATTTCACTGTTTGCAGTGAAATCGACAGTCTTGTCAGATACCTCGACACCTAATGTTCCTATGGAGGCGCTTTTCATATTGAGTAGAGCGCAGATTTGCATGTAAAAAGTGGCAACAGATGTCTTGCCATTAGTCCCCGTGACAGCGACTGTAAATTCTGGTTGCTTAGGATAAAAAAAAGCAGCGAGTTCTCTCATGCAAAGAAGCGGATCTGCTACAGTATAGTAACGAATATTGGGAAGTTTATCAACTTTGAGTTTGTCGCTTAAAATAACTGCAATTGCTCCATTTTGTGCTGCATTTAATATATACTCACTTGCTAATTTTTGATCGCTGGAGCTTGTAACATATATATCTCCAGGGCGCACTAGCCTTGAATCATTTTTGAGCGTCCTTACTCCTGAAATTTCTATAAAGTTTACACTAGACATAACAATCAAATGGCTTAACTATTCATTACCTAAGGCAAGCTCAAATTTCAAGCAAGCAACAAGCATCAACTAAATATATACTTGTCATACTTTTCAAAATTGGCGCCTTAAGAGGGCTAATTATGTATTTTAACACTTGCGTACCATTTTCTTAGCTCTTTTTGAATTCCAACTTCGTATGTACGTAATTGAATTGAACACCAAATCTTCATTGCATTAGAGATATATATGTATGGCTAAGTCTTTAGTTAATCAAGAATTGATAGCATTCCTCAGATTCTCTATAAGCGTAGGAACTCCGCTACGAGTGACGACAGAGTTAAAATCTTCGCGTTGAGTCGCAAGCAGGCTGACATTACCTGCTATTATATCTATAATTTTGATACTGTTTTTTGAGTACATCTTTAGCCTATAGAGAATATTTATCGGAGCAGCATCGGAGTTTTTCTGTCCAATTGTAACTGAAACCATGTATTGTCCATCATAGTTTGATGTATTCACCTCGCTGATAGATCCAAATTCAAAGCGCTGACCATTATACTCATTAAAATGTTTCACATAAGAATGAGCCAAGTACTGCCTGTAGGCCTCAATATAGCTCTGCTGCTGTGTCTGACTCATACTACGCCAATGTCTTGCTACGACGAACTTTGCCATCCACTCATAATCTGCGATTGAATAAAAAATTTCTGTTAGTTGTTTGGACTTTGCATTAGGAGCGATTTTAGAATTTAAAACTGCTGCAACTTTATTTGCGACATCCTTAACAAAATCTCCAACGATTTTTGCTCCATCTTCTCTATCTTTTGCTGCAATCTGGTTGTTATCAGATGCTTTACTCCCTTTTTTGTATTGATTTGCAAGCAGCGTATCCTTTCCAGCAACTGTAGCAGAGGTAGGAGCTGAAAATACAACGAAGACAAATGAGAATATTATTATTAAGAAAAGTTGAAAGCGCAATTGTATGTTATTTTTCATCGGCCATATCTCTAAAATATTGCTGTGCATAAAAGCTTCGCATAAAAGCATATTCATCCAGGGCAATCCCAGCAATCTTATCATCATACCTCAGTAAGTACTCGCGTTTCACAACGCCGTCAACAATTATTTTAACTATGATAAACTCAATATTGTAGCTAATAGCGATGTCTAAAGGATCTACTACGAAATCTAAAACAGTACATATACTATCTCTCACTGTGGATGGGCCAAATATTGGAAGCATTATATATGCTCCCGAGGGAAAGCCATATTTTGCAAATGTATCTCTTGAGGTCTTTTGCTTTTGCGGCAGCCCATACATCTTTGCAACATCAAACAGTCCAAAAACTCCAAATATTGTATTTGCTGTAAACCTAGAAAAGGACTGCATTGCTTTTTTTGGTTCCAAAGTTAGAAGATTATGCAGGCAATACAAAGGTTCTTGTAAGTTAATTAGAAAAGAGGAAATTCTATTTCTTACAAATTGCGGTAGTATTCTTCTATAACCTAGTGCTGCTGGTTTTACAAATACTCTATCCATAAATTTGTTGAATGCGAAAATCTTTCTATTCAATTTTTCGTATGGATCATGTATTGTAGATGCTTTTTCGGATTGAAAAGTATGATCATTACCTGGCATTTCTAACATAATCTGAGCACTGCTCCAGTCTTCAGATTCTATGTTTTCATCACTTCCTATTGCGATATTGTTGGCTAAAAACAACACAATTAGTATTAGTATATAATTTATTGTTGGTAGTTTCAGTAGGTTGTAGGGCGACATAAAAACGTCTTTAATGACAAACATTATAATTCTCAAAATATCCTATAATACTAATGCTGTATTTCATTGACTATATTCTTTAAAAATAGTGCCTAAACTGCGATTTTGCGAAATAATTTTGCTGTATTGCGTTTTGGCTGTTTTTAACCTAGTACATTAGCTTTGCATTTTATATTAATGTTATATACTTGTCATACTCCAAAAATTAGTATTTTTAAAATGTTCATTATTTAACGCGAATTGCTAATTATAAAATAATAATATTGGTAACTCGTCTAAATACGTATGAAAATTGAGTCAAGAGCAGTCTTCCTAAAGTTTTCGAAATACAAAATATAATTATTTTTGTAGAGTAAATATGTTATAGCAACTACTAAAATGATAAAATGGCATATATGCATCTTCTTCGCATGGCACTACTCGTAAAGTCATTGTGTAAGCTTTGCTGGCACAGTTTTCCATATTATGTTGTTAACTTTTTTGCAAATATGTCAAAGCATTTGATGTACAATGTCACTTGTACTCTAACAAATCATGCTCAAAATATTCGCACAGGTACTGATGAAGGCAACGCCATATATAAATGTTCATATTCATAGAGTATCTTGGTATTAATACATGATAAAAAATTATTCTTATTTTACAAAATTAACAAAGCATCAAGCATGACTATCCTAGGTAGATGATGTATCATTTTATGTGATTTTATAATTAGCCCGGTGTTATATGTATACAAGCTGAAATTATGAGCTTCTTGGTAAAGAAATTGCAACTATATTATTAACTCAATATAATTTGTCGTATCCTTAATCTTGCAAATCATCAAATCTTGTTGTACAATAATTTCGCGCTTCAACTGATCAAAAATGCAAAGGAGGGCTTATGGCTACAAAAGCTTTTTTACCTGCTATAGTACAGGAGAGTGGTGTTGCTGCGTACCTTAAAGAGATTCAGAAGATCCCAATGTTGAGTGCAGAGGAAGAGTATTCTCTTGCGGTGCGTTGTAGAGATCATGCAGACTTGGGAGCTGCACACAAGCTTGTTACGTCACATTTAAAACTTGTAGCAAAAATTGCTATGAGATTTCGTCATTATGGCCTCCCGCTGATAGATATAATTGCAGAGGGTAATATAGGTCTCATGCATGCAGTAAAGAAATTTGATCCTGATATGGGGCATAGACTCTCTACTTACGCGATGTGGTGGATAAAGGCTGCAATACAGGATTATATACTAAAGTCGTGGTCCTTGGTTAAGGTCGGGACGTCTGTCATACAGAAAAAGCTATTCTTTAACCTGAAGAAAGCACGAGATAGGATAGGATTAATTAGCGGCAGAAAGGATGGAGTGGCTACCAATGCTGAGGTTTCGGAAGAACTCGGCATTGAAAAGAAATATGTGGATGCTGCAGTTTTTAATGCAGGCTGTGTTTCATTGCACGGTCATGCGTATGGTGATGAAGATGATGCGGAAATTATTGATACGCTTCCAGCTTCTGAGGAAACACAAGAAAATATGATCATCGAAAAGTACGATACGCAAAGTAGGATGAAGCTGCTTAGCGCGGCTTTGGATTCTCTAAATGAGCGTGAGAGAGATATAATAACGGAAAGGCGTTTGAGAGAAAAGCCAAGTACTCTAGATGCGCTAAGCTTACGTTATAATGTATCAAGGGAGCGTATTCGGCAGATTGAGGAGCGTACTCTGCAAAAGATAAGAGATTTTATGAGAGTGAGCTAGAATAGCTAGGATTACAAGAACGTAGTAATTTGTGTTACATGAGGTTTTGTAACGCTTACTTTATGGGGCATAGATCAACTTTGATTCTTGAATTTTACTCCTTAAGCTCGAAAGCTGCTCTAGTTCTATGTAGAGACTATATTATTAATTAGTCGCTTGCGTCATAACTCTAAGGAACATAGGATTTATCTTGGCCTGCAAGCAATTATGATGCCCTGAAAGTGCAGCAGAAAAAGTGGCAAATTGCCAAAAATCTTATGGGTTTTGTTAAGTAGTATTTGCTAGGTATAGGACAATTATATATTCGAAAATTAGCACAGGGCAGCGCCTAAAAGCTAATTTTGTACATTTAATTTTCCGCAAATAAATTTTTTTGCGTAGCAAATCGATTTCTGACGAACAGACTACTAAATCTCCATAATTTTGCGCATCTCCTCTGCATTCGCTTCTCTTACAGCTCCTGTTTGTAGATCTCCAAGATTGAAAGGCCCATAGTGAGTTCTGATAAGTCTACTAACTTCCATGCCAAAATGCTCAAATATCTTGCGGATTTCTCTGTTTTTTCCTTCTGCTAGCGATATTTCAATCCATGAATTTGAAGTAGAATTCTTTGCTAAATGGTTGATGCTATTTTTAGTCTTTTTTTTAGGCCATATCAACTTACTCTTACTATTTGTATAAGTATGTTTTCTCTCAGGTATGCTTACTGCAATGCTCTTATATGATATTCCATCGATGGTAATGCCATCACTCAGAGCTTTCATTTGTGTATCGTTTATAGAGCCAAATATTCTGCATCTATATCTGCGTGTTAATTGATTCGCAGGAAGTTCAAGTTTTCTTGCTAGACTTCCACTATTGGTAAGTAATAACAAACCTTCTGTGTTATAATCAAGCCTGCCTACTGAAATAACTCTTGGCAGATATTCTGGGTGAGATTCAAAAACTGTTTTTCTGCCCTTGGTATCTTTGTATGAAGTAATGAGCCCTCTTGGCTTGTTATATAGCCATATTCTTGCTTTTGGAATTGCGCCTAGCTTTTTTCCATCAACTGTAATAGATTCCTGACCTGATACAAGCGTGGCAGGATGTAGTACAGGCTGACCGTTTAGCTTTACTTTTCCCTCTAATATTAATTTTTCTGCATCACGCCTAGAGCAGTAACCAGAGTTTGCTATAAATTTTGCTATGCGTTGATTTTTGTTTTTCATATTGGCTCACAATTAGCTTCTATAGTATTTTCCTACATATCCAATAAACATTTATGAAGAGTTTGTAAAAGATTATCACCGATATCATCTATAGCAGTTATAATTCTTGCTTTTAAGGTATGCCAGCAATTCTCTATTGGATTCATATCAGGTGAATATGTTGGTAAGAAAAGAATATAACATCCAGAATCCATAATAATCTGCTTTGTATTGGTCGATTTATGGAATGCGCGTTATCCATTATAGTGCTACCCAGTTGGTATGCTAGGTATCAAAACATGCTCTAACCAAGCATTGAACACATCGCTATTACAAGATCCTTCAAAGGTGGATGTGGCAATGAAAGTACGATTCATCAATCCACCAATCACACTGAACCTTCTTTTTCTGGAACCATTAATATTTCCATACACTTGCTCTCCTCTTGTTGCTCTACCATATGCTCTAAATATACGGTTATCAACACTAGATTCATCTATATAAACTATAGTAGACGGATCTATAGATGAGATTCTTTCTTTGAATGCAGACCTCTGAACTTCATCACGTTCTTTGTACAGTGTGATCTTTTTTTTAGCGTAATTTTCAATCGTTTCAAATATTTTGTAATCCAACTCCTAGCCCTATCTCCTTTATGGTATGATCAGGGTGAGACTTAACGTAATCCAACATGACTTCATCTGAAACCTTCCTGCTGTAATTGCTCCGTTGTTTTGCTCGCAAAGAACCTGAACGATGAAGACGTAGCCAACGATATACTGTATCAAGACCCATACTGAAGGCAAAGGCAGCAGAATTCTTACTACCTCCTTCGCTCAATATATGAAATAACCTTGTCTCTTAGCTCAAGTGAATAATAGCGTCCCATATAACTTAATCACACATCCTTTATTTATCTCACAGATAATCCTAACATTATCTTTTATTAATTGATAGGGGAAATACTATAGTAACTTTTTTAGTCCAAGTTTCTGAAATAGCATTTCATCGGCACTAAGTGCATTATTCTCAGTAGTCAGCAATTTATCTCCAGCAAATATAGAGTTAGCGCCAGCAAACAAGCAAAGTGCTTGCAATTCTTCAGACATACTTGCTCTGCCAGCAGAAAGTCTTACATAAGAACTTGGCATCATCACCCTTGCAAGCGCAACTAGCCTAACAAATTCAAATGGCTCAATATCAAAAGCAGCTTCAAGCGGTGTTCCTGGGATTTTTACAAGTAGATTTAGAGGTATAGATTCAGGTGGTTTATCTAAATTAGCCAAAACCATTAACATTTTTATTCTGTCGCTTAGTGATTCTCCCATGCCTATTATGCCACCACAACAAACGTTAATACCTGCTTCTCGTACGCACTTTATAGTGTCGAGCCTATCCTGAAAGGTTCTTGTAGTAATGACATTTGGATAGAAGTCTTCAGACGTATCAATGTTGTGATTATAATAATCAAGACCTGCTTCTTTAAGTAGCGAAGCTTGACTGGAATTTAGAAGACCAAATGTAGCACATGTTTGCATACCAAGAGATTTGACGCCTTTTATCATCTCTATAGTTTGCATTAAATCTTTCGAACTTGGAGAGCGCCATGCAGCCCCCATACAAAACCTTGTTGCACCAGATTCCTTTGCAGATCTGGCTGCATTCATCACAGACTCCAAATCAGAAAGCGGTTCTTTCTTTAATTCGGTTTTATAATGTGCAGATTGTGAACAATACCTACAATTTTCAGGGCAGCCACCAGTTTTTATGCTAAATAGTGTACTGATTTGTACAGTATTTTGGTCAAAATGTTCTTTAAGAACAGTATGAGCACTATATATCAAGTCGAAAAATGGCTGATTGAACAAGGTATTCGCCTCTTCAATGGACCAACGCTTTATCGAGTTTGTCATTACATTAATTTACCAAAAATAATACTATGAAAAATAACAGAATACATCATACAAATGGTGCGGCCGAAAAGACTCGAACTTTCACCTCTCGCGAGACAACGCCCTCAACGTTGCGTGTCTACCAATTCCACCACAGCCGCACATAGGATAACTCTACGAATTACATTACAAGTATTGATTAGCTCAAAACCAGAACTATAGTTCAACAGAATAACATAAACCTCAAATTCGATACAATGTTTTCTTTAGAAGCTTTACGTAATATAGTTTTACTAAAATTACAAGAGAACAAGATCTAAAAAAGAAAAGATGACTTATATAAGCAAACATATACCTCTTGCAGATGAAGAGTTGATATTTCACTTGCATACACACGAAGCTAGACTTCAAAAAGAGCTAGGAAGAGTGCTGGTGGCATGTGTATAATCAATACATAACGAGCGATCTTTCAGGCGCCAACTTTTGAAGTGTGACGAGTATACTGCATCGAAATAATTAATACACAGCCGAACTCCTCTCTTCTGGAATAACTTATAGCATTTTATCTTCTATATTACAAGTATATGTATACATAAGCAGTTCAAGTATCAACAAATATAGACATAGCGCGGAAAATCTATTTAGATACATTATCTAGAAAAGCGCAGAGTATCGCAAGATTTCAGGATTGCCGCTTATTTTTGAAGAGAGTAAATTTGTGAAAAAGGTGTGCAATTAATTGTTTTTGCGTTATATTTGGCATATTAGCAACTATCAATCGCAAATGCAATGCGGATTCTAAAGAATTAATGCAGAAAACGGCAAAATCCACGTTATTTGCGCTACATACTTATGTAATATTTAAGCTTCGATATCTACATTTATTCTTAATACGTATGAATATATTAGCTATTATAACTACTAATAGTATAAAAGTTCATTTTGCAACGTAGTGATAATAAGTATAAAATATATAGAGCGGGCATCAAATAAACAGAGTTAATTGATTATGACTGATAAGAGGAATATTGCTATCAATTTTGGGCCTCAACATCCCGCGGCACATGGTGTACTGCGCTTAATTCTCGAAATGGATGGGGAAGTCATAACTCGTGCTGATCCACATATTGGGCTTTTGCATAGAGGTACTGAAAAATTGATAGAATATAAAACATACCTACAAGCCGTACCTTATTTTGATAGGCTTGATTATGTCTCTCCAATGGCACAAGAACACTGTTTTGCTCTTGCGGTCGAAAAGCTACTTCAATGCGAAATACCAATACGTGCTAAGTATATAAGAGTTCTTTTTTGTGAAATTACCAGAATTTTGAATCATTTGCTTAGCATTACTACTCATGCTTTGGATATAGGGGCGATGACACCCCTGCTTTGGATGTTTGAAGAACGCGAGAAGATGATGGAATTTTATGAGCGCGCTAGCGGAGCTAGAATGCACGCTTCTTATATTAGGCCAGGAGGAGTTGCAAGTGATCTGCCAAAAGGACTCTTGAAAGATATAGGGCACTTCATCAAATCATTCCATGATAAGATAGATGATATAGAGACTGTTTTAACGGAAAATAGGATATTCAAGCAGCGGTTAGTTGGAATAGGTGTAGTCACTCCAAAAGAAGCGCTGGACTATGGCTTTTCTGGCCCTATGATCCGTGCATCTGGTGTCGCTTGGGATTTGCGCCGTTCTCAGCCGTATGAAATATATAACGAATTAGACTTTAAAATTCCAGTTGGTAAAAACGGAGATTGTTATGATAGATATCTAGTGCGTATGGAGGAAATGAGACAGTCTGTAAAGATTATAGAACAATGTTTAGATAAGATGCCAGAAGGTGAAATTAAAACTCAAGATCCTAAGATATCGCCACCTAAGCGCAGTGAAATGAAAAAGTCTATGGAGGCTTTAATTAATCATTTTAAGCTTTATACAGAGGGTTATACTGTACCGGCAGGAGAAACTTATGTTGCAGTCGAATCCCCAAAGGGTGAGTTCGGCGTCTATCTAGTATCGGATGGAAGTAATAGGCCATACAGATGTCATATTAGAGCGCCTGGTTTTGCTCATTTACAAGGTTTGGATTTTATGAGTAGGGGGCATATGCTGGCTGATGTTGTGACGAATATTGGAACATTAGATATAGTCTTTGGTGAGGTAGATAGATAACTGATATGCATAATACAACAAAAAATTTCTCACAGCATGGAGCTTTTAGCTTTACACCAGAAAATCTCAAGCGTGCTGAAGAAGTTCTGGCCAAATATCCAAAAGATAAAAAGCGAAGTGCTGTTATGCCATTGCTATATTTAGTACAAGAACAGCACGATAATTGGATATCGATAGATGCAATGGATTATATAGCAACGATGCTTGAGATTCCATCTATGTACGTTTATGAAGTTGCACAGTTCTATACGATGTATAACAAAGAGCCAGTTGGTAAGTATTTATTTCAAGTATGCAGGACAACTCCTTGTTGGCTCAGAGGTTCAGATGAAATTCTTGCGAGTTGTAAAAAACATCTTGGAATAGGCGTTGGTCAAACATCAGAAGATGGAAAGTTTTCTCTAGTTGAGGTCGAATGTCTTGGGGCGTGTATTAATGCGCCAATTGTGCAGATAAATAATGATTATTATGAGCATCTAACTCCAGAAACAACAATAGAGTTGATAGAATCGCTTAAGGTAAAGAAATAAATGGTAAGATAATTACTGTCTTGAGAAATATAATAGCCATATTTTTCAAAAATTAGCCTAAAGCCTCTGCCCTGCGCTAATTTTCGGATATATAATTTGTCCTATACCTAGCAAATACTACTTTAGGCACTACCGACAAAATCCATAAGGTTTTTGGCGATTTTGCCGCTTTTCCTGCAGGACTTTCGGTGCATCATCATAACATCAATCCTCCGCTTCTTAGCGTTATAGCTAAAGCATTATAAAATGGGAATGCTAAACTTTGTCTTTTTGATAAATTTTCATCAGTCTCTCGCCTGAAATATAGTTATACTCCAGGCTCTAAACAAATAAAAATTTATTCCAAAATACTCGTTTATCACGCCCATTTTATAATGCTTTAGCTATATGGCGCAAGTGACTATATAAATTATCAGCTATACATAATACTGTTTTAAATATTGTATTGGTGCCTGCATAGACTTCGGTTCTATATCAGCTTTTATTTGCCCAGATTTAAGTAACACTATTCTATCTGCAATCTTTGTTAGAAAATCTAGGTCGTGTGATGCTATCACCATTGCAACTCCTGTGCTGCTTACTGACATTAATAGATTTATAACATCTGAAATGGTTGCTACATCCAAGCCTGAAGTTGGTTCATCACACAATAAAATGTCAGGATTCATTATAAGACTTCTTGCAAGAGCTACTCTTTGTTTTTGTCCTCCAGATAACATAGAAATACTGTGGTTTGCCTTATCTAATATACCTAAATTCTCCAGTAACTGCATTGCATGTTTTTTGTGATCTGCATTCTTATTATGAATTGACGGAGCATATATTATGTTTTGTAGTACGCTCATGTGTGGGAATAACTGAAAATCTTGAAACATAAAACCTATTTTGCCGCCAAGCTTTATAAAACCAGATGTGATTGTTTCAAGACCCTGTATGCAGCGCAGCAGAGTTGACTTTCCACTTCCTGATGGTCCTGCAAGTCCTAAAACTATGGATTGTTTAATTTCTAAGCTTACATCACTTAGTACAGTTGCGCCTGCATATTCTTTATGTACGTTTACAATTTTTAACATGAAAATCTGATATGGTACTCTATTTTTTTCATTTTCCTAAAGTATTGGCATTGTAGCAGATGAAATAAAAACCATATATTTATAATTGCTTATGATTAATCTGTTATGTATCGCAGTGAAATGAAGAGTTGACATTTCAGATTTTGATAGGAAGTTATAAACCCGAATTATGGATTAAGCAAGGTTGCCAGAATATGGATATGTAGGTAAAGATAATTTTGAAGTAACAATCGAGACCTACCTATGAAAAAAGATATCACAAATTTATTTTGTTTCATCGATGATTTTAGCAGCGAGTGTAAAGAAGAGATAAATAAAAGAGCGAT
Source organism: Ixodes persulcatus (assembly GCA_013358835.2). Taxonomy (NCBI): domain Eukaryota; kingdom Metazoa; phylum Arthropoda; class Arachnida; order Ixodida; family Ixodidae; genus Ixodes; species Ixodes persulcatus. The sequence goes on from JABSTQ010005687.1 coordinate 512,664, forward strand.
CTCAGAAGTTACAAGCATAAATCCGACGAGAGTACCAGGACTTTTTGAGTCTGAAATAATAACAATAAGTAATACTATTCCAACAATCTCCATGTAAAAACTTTAAATTTTTCTATAATTCATATTTGCAGCTATATAGATCTGAATTTTCATTGATGCCAAGCTATGAAAGATTTGTAGCATTAATGCAAAGAGTAATAATGATGTTAGCTGTTTTATTACATACTTTGCTTTCTAAAAGTAGCAACATTTCTTATATAGATTCTACCTCTATATACGTTTGCCACCATAAAAGAATCTCTAGGAACAAAGTATTCAAAGGTATAGCAGCATTAGGAAAGACTAAGAAGTGATGGTTCTTTGGTTTTAAACTGCATATTATTATTAATGAAAAAGGAGGATTAGTCAAAGTATCACTGAGCAAATGTAACAAGGACGATAGATCGCAAGTTATGATGATGAGTGATAATATTAAAGGACTCTTGTTCGGTGATAAAGGTTATATTCTCCAAACCATTATTTTTAGCTCTATATAAGCAAGGACTGAAATTAGTCACTGGAGTTAAAAAGGGATGAAAAACTGCCTTTTATCTCTAGAAAAAAAGATATTTCTAAGAAAGCGCTCTATTGTAGAAACTGTCTTTGACTATCTCAAAAATAAACTTCAGCTTGAACATTCAAGGCATAGGTCACCAGTCAATGCTTTTATTCATATCATTGCTACTTTAATTGCTTATCAGTTAAATACTAAAAAGCCCTCTATTGCTAATACTTAGAATATTACTAATACATAATTCGGGTTAGAAAGGAATTTTACGATGAAATCACGTGATTTCAGAAGAAGTTTGGCTTATCTCGCACGCTCTGCAATGAACAATATATTCGAAAATAGAGATCTACGACTAGATAAAAAAGAAAATATTTCATCTTTATCTACTACGTGAAAATGATGATCGTATTAGACAAAGCAGTTCTTTAGATGACACAGTAAATTATGGAGATCCTGAAATATCATTTTCGAGATAGTCAAGTTCTAGCGCTACAGAAAAAGATTTTTCAAATACAACTCCAGAAGAAGACATCGTGAATATAGGCATAGAGTCTTTTCAAGATAGCCAAAGCAGTAATTTTTTGGAGCATAATTTTCAAGAAGATAGCGTGGACTTTCCAATACATCAAATTGAATCCGAAAGTAGTTTTGCACAAAAACCATATGAAAATAGTATCAATCTTTCCGAGAATGAATATAGCAAACATGCAGCAGCATTGAATGAGTAACAGAATTTGGATAACGACGAAGATTTAATTAAAGCATCAGAATTAGATCATAAATACCAAAATAATAGTGTTGTCATTTCAAAATTTAGCAAATCAATAGAAGAAGTTTTTGATATTGGATTTAAAAAATTTATAGGAGATTTTGGGAAAAAACCAGAGATTATGAAGAAATCATGATAGATAGTTTAGAGAAAGGAAGAGATAGTAATATGCAGTCAGCAGAAATGAGTGTGATACAAGTTGTTAGTGGTGTGAAACAAAAAATTTCTGCTGCTGAAAGTAGAGCTACTGCATATGCAGAAGCAGAGGAAAACAACAATTCAAGGAATACAGCATCAGAAACTCTCCATGACAATACAAAGAGCAAAGATCCTAGCATTAGCAATAAGGATGTATCATCGGTTAAAATGCTTGATGAGCCGTTTCCCGTAAGAAGACTTGATTATATTGCGAAAGCTGAAAATTAAAGAGTTCAAAACGCATATAGCAATCTTACATCACAACTCAAAAGCTTGAAAGCATTGCACCAGAATTTGCTAAATCTACTAAAGATAACTACCTAAGAGAAACAAAGTATCATTTTAAAAATACTATCGCTGCTATGCATGGACTTACCTCTAGCATAAAAAGCTTCGTCACAGAAGTTGAGAAAGAAGCAGAAAGAGAGTTTTCTAACGCAAAAGATAGATTTCTGCTAACAAGGGGATAAATACAGACAAAGTGCAATCTCACATCCAAGCCAGCGATATGCAACATACAGCACAAAACAAAGAGCCGTTATTTAGACGCGCAACAGCACTCAAGAAACATGATGAACATTCATTGCTGCAACGTCACAAAGACAAACCTATCAAGATACTTGGGAAATATACGCAAGATATTGCAGATGAAAGAAGCTCACAACAACCTACAAAGGGTAAAAGTTAAAATCCATCAGAAACTATACACGCGCGACTTTCAGCGCGCGCAATAGTTTTAAAACACAATATTGAGATATATGTAGAGAGAAATCTTTATTTATATACTGATGCTGTACCCACCACTAAATGTCGTGGGTATTGTTATTACTAATTCAGCTTGCATACCATTTGTTGATTCTAACTGCGCTTCTCCAGTGCGTTCTTCACTAACAGTAGCGTTATCAGCTGTTGTTTGAACAAATAGCTCTTCGGCAACTACTTCAGCTGAGTTGTCACTGCCTCTAGCGCGCAATGATGTAAACCAATCTACAACTTTGCTTACAATACCACCTCTGCTTGCTACTGATTGCTGCACTTCAGTATTCTCTGAAACAACAGTAGTAATATCATCAGAAACATCATTGTCAATAGCAGAAGTAGTAGGAATATCAGCAGAAACAATAGTAAGTAACCTCAAGATCTTCTACTGTTTGCATCAATTGAGCTTTCTCTGAACCAGACGCATTACTCATGAGCATCTCAATAATATAATCATTGCCCATTCCCATTTCTTTCCAGAATTTTATTTGCTCATACATTCCGCTGTCCAAAGCATCCATCTCAACATGAGAAGCATCAGTTGTTTGACCGCTAGTCCCTGCTACTACCTAATCTTGATCAAGAGCTTCTTCAACTTCTGTATGTTGTGTATTTTCCAAATATCCTTGCAAAGCTGTTGCAAGCATACTCAAGCTTGTATCATCACTACCTGTGCTTATAGCACTAGCAATGCCTTCTAAAATGCTGTCACTATGTTCAGCAAATAGAAGCAGGATGAGCAGCAATATAATCTCTTGCCCACGGAGATGCGAGCACTACATTAACCGCCTGCGCAATCGTATTCTCACTTATCTCTTGAATAAACATACCTCTATAGCTTAGTGAGATACTATATAACGCCTCATCTCTAGTTAGGACAGCTGAAGCTAATAATACTCTTTCGCCTTCGCTCAAATCATTATTAAAGCTCAATGTTCTCATTATATACTCTTCTGCTCGCAACTGCCCGACCACAGCAGAAGAGATAGACCTACGCATCAAAGCCATAATAAGAGGATGTACAGTGATAGAATCACTGTCGTGATCGCCTGGACGAGCAATATTAGGTGCACTCATAATTTCTGCGAAGCTCACTCCTTGGATTTCCCAACTATCAAACGTCGCCTCTTGATTTTCACCCCCAAACCTTTCTATATATCTGCGGCATATCGATTCAATTAACAGTGTATGTATTACAGAAGCACCCTGTGCCTTTGTAGAATTAATTAGGTGAATTCCATGTATAGCTTGATTAAAGATTCCTTCACGCATAGTTAATTCGAAAGATGCATTTCCACCTGAGTCTTTTTCATAACCAAATTTTTTTACTAGCATAGACAATTTCCAAGATGTATCCATACGCCAAACCATAATAATTACCTCCGATCAATCTAAAATGTGTGATAAACAACTTAAACGCAAGCTCACAGATAACTGAGCACAAAACTCAACTTGTGATATAAAGTACACACTTTTATTGCTTTTAAAAAACAAGCAATACACTCCAAAAACTACATAAGTGCAGAGCAGCTCACTCTTATAAAAACACCTCCTACAAAATCTGTAGGAAAAATATCATTGGAATGCAAAAGGGAAAACAAAAACAGAGTTATCAAAAGCTAAGAAACCTAAGGAAGTTAGGTAAAAACACATAAGAAATCGCTTTTAACGCTAAATATATCTATAAACCACAAATTGTGTATCTTTAGTTACCGCTGCACGACATGGTCGTAACAAATACATCCAGACGTGTACAACTATTTATATTAAAAAAGAACAAAATTTCATATTGACATACTGAAATTCGAAATTCTAAAAGACGCACCTCCCTTAAGTCCTGGGACTTGCGGCTTCTTTTTTACTACTAAAGTTGCCGCCTTTATAGAACAGTGTTGTCTTAAGTATTCAAATAAAGCAAAGCCATAATGCTCTATCAACATAAAACTACGGTTTTCCGAAAAATTTTTAATGCAATTTACTACCTCTGCATAGCAAATAGAATCAGACATATTATCTGAAATACAACCATGCGGTACACCTTGAAAATGAACAGTATAATCCACCAACACTTCTTGTGGCACGAGTCTCTCACTATCAGAGACTCCTATATTAATGGCAACCGAAAAATCAGAAATTTCTATAGATGAAATATAATCTTTAAGATTCAGCATTTTGTTACCATTTTATTTATTAACGCGAGTTGTTAATTATTTTATAATTGGCAATTCCTCTAAATATGCGCAAAAATTGCGGAAAGCATTCCTAAAGTTTTCTAAATATGAACTTCAATGATTTTTGCTGAGTTATATTGCAGCTGATACTAAAGCGGCAAAGCTTTTATACATACGTTCTTCTATTTGCTATATTAGTCTATACATCAAAAATCGATTTTCTGCACAAATTTGTTTGTGCAGAAAGTGAAATAATATAATATTTGATTCAGAAATTAACTTGTATTCTCAAAAATCATGCCATTAAAATCCTCGCACGTATACTTATGAAGGCTGTGCCTAACAAAATCCATAAGGTTTTTGGCAATTTTGCCACTGCTTGCAAACGATATAAACTCTGCGCTTCTTAGAGTTATGACGCAGGCGACTATCTACTCCTATATTTCAAAAATTAGTGTCTTCTAAAGACCACTCGTTATATATTGATTATACACATGCCACCAAGTTCTCTCTAGCTTTTTTTGAAATATGGCTTCATAGCCTATCCGTCAAAAATTGATTTGCTGCGCAAATAAGTTTTTGCAGAAAATTAAATGTACAAAAATTAGCTTGGGATCAGCCCTGCGCTAATTTTCGGATATATAATTTGTCCTGTACCTAGCAAACACTACTTAACAAAAGCCATAAGGTTTTTGGCAATTTTGTCACTCTTTCTGCTGGATTTATGTGCGCCATAATTGCTTGCAATCAAGATAAATCCTATGTTCCTTAGAGTTATGCACAACGACTTCATATCAAAATCTGAAATGCCAACTCTTCATTTATCAGAGATACACTCGGATTATTAATAGGCAATCTAGGTTATATAAGAAGTCTCTAACTATATATTTCCAAAATTAATTCTTTAAACTTAGCACCTCTTTCTTCATAATTTTTCCATTGATCTTGTGATGCACATGCAGGCGATAGTAACACATTACCACTTTTAAGATTCATACTTTTTATCTGTTTTATAGCATTCTGAATGTCTACTGAAATAGTATATTGCACACCATAATCTTCAAGAGTTTTAGCAAAATCATCTGCTGCCCTGCCAATTAAGAATGCATGTTTCACCTTCGAGAAAAATTCAGAAAGTGCGGCTATCCCATCATCTTTACATATACCACCTAAAACCCAGTATATATTATCAAACGTTTTAAGAGCCCAATAAGCTGCGTCAGAATTTGTGGCCTTGCTATCATTTATAAATCTTAAATCGCAAGTACGATGAAAAACTTCCATCCTATGTGGTAGAGCTTTAAAATGCCTAATTGCTTCCATTATGAGCTCTGGCGCAACACCTATCAATGAAGCTACCGAAAATGCCGCAGCTATATTCTCTGCATTATGCTCACCCAAAAGACTTTCAGGTGCTTCAAAAGCATATTCACACCCAGTAAAATATTTGTCTATAATCTTATTCGATATAAAAGAAACACCATTATTGATCAATTTATTACTGGATACGGCAATAATATTTTGCCTTTTTTGCTCAGAGAGCCAATCTAGCATAGCATCACCTGAATTTACACTAACTACAGCATGATCTAATACATCTTGATGTGCAAATATCTTCTTTTTACTTTCAAAGTAATTCTCAAATGAGCCGTGTCTATCTATATGATCTGGTTTTATACTTAGTGCAATTGCTATATCAAAATGCATATTAGCAAAAAGATCTAACTGAAATGAAGAAACCTCCATTGTATAGACATCACCTAACTGCAGCTCTGAAAGAGCCAAAACGGGATTTCCAATATTACCTCCAACTTCTGTCTTAACACCGGCAAATTTCAGAATATGCCCTACTAGTGCTGTAGTAGTCGACTTACCATTCGTCCCAGTAATCCCTATATAAGACGCAGCTGGCTGTGCTACCTGCAGCAACTCTATATCTGATACCAAATCAATATTATGCTCTCTTGCAAATAGAATATATTTACTAACATAAGGATAACAAATCGGAATTCCTGGACTTACAACAATCGAATACATCTTCTGCAACTCTTCTTCAGAAGGCCTTTGAAATCGAAGATGAGCTTCATGAAACGCAATATATAACTCTCTCTTCTCATACAGCAGATCTTTCATAGACTCCATTACAGAATCATTATCATCCCAAGCAATAACAGAAGCGCCTCCAAACACCAGCGCTTCTATTGCAGCAACTCCGGTTATGCCAAGCCCATATACCCCCACAAGCTTTTTCTTATAACAATTTAAACTAATCATTTATCTAAGTTTTAATGTGGAAAGACCGATTAGAGCAAATATAATTGCAACTATCCAGAATCTCATCACAATAGTCGACTCACTCCAACCAAGTTTTTCAAAATGATGGTGTATTGGCGCCATCTTAAATATTCTTCTCCCATATAATTTGAAAGATGCTACTTGTAATATTACAGACATAGCTTCTATCACAAAAAGACCGCATATAATACCAAGCACAATCTCATGTTTAGTAATAACACTTATAGAACCAAGAAGCGCTCCAAGTGAGAGACTACCGATATCTCCCATGAAAACTTTAGCTGGTGGCGCATTATACCAAAGAAACCCAAGCCCTGCTCCAATTAATGATGCACAAAGTACAGCAATTTCTCCTGCACTTTGCACATAATTAAGCTGCAGATAATTTGCAAACACAATATTTCCAGTCAAGTAACTAATCAATGCGAAACATGCAGCAGCTATAATGATTGGCATAATTGCAAGTCCATCAAGCCCATCTGTTAAATTCACCGCATTCGAAGAAGCTGTAATCACAATGCTTGAAAAAACAAAATAAAATAAACCCAAATCAACACCAACATTTTTAAAAAATGGGAAGAACAAAGTTGTCGCAGAACTTTCTGCCACAGAACCTATTAATATGCTTATAAGTAATCCAAATAAAAGCTGCATGGAGAGCTTCGCTTTTGCAGAAAGACCTTTTGAATTTTTATACTTGAGCTTTCTATAGTCATCGATGAAGCCAATCACACCATAAGCTAACATAGCAGATAAACAAATCCATACGTACTTATTTTGCAGATCCACCCAAATTAGAGTTGATACTATTGTACTAAAAAGTATCAAAGCACCTCCCATAGTAGGAGTCCCTGCTTTAGTAATAATATGAGAATCAGGTCCATCTTCTCTAATTGGCTGCCCTGCAGTCTGTACAGACTTTAAAAAGCTTATGAATTTTTTGCCAAATATAAAGCTCACTAACAGTGCTGTGAATACAGCACAAATAGTTCGAAACGTGATATATCTACAAACATTAAATATGCTAAAATGATGTATTAAATCAGCAATAAAATAATATATCATACTCTAAATCATTTATTTATGTGTATACTGGCATAATAATCTTGTGCAACTTATATAAGCGTTTATTTTAATCAACACTACAGCGCTTTTCAACCTACCGTAGCAACTGACTCGCTCATTAAACCAGCCAACCTGCATTAACACTTAGAATGCACTTCAGGTAACAACAGTTATTTATCATGCACCTATACACTTTGCAAATATATGAATATTATTGCATAATATATTTTTGATGCAGAAACTCTATCTAACTTAAGTTACTAATTAATAATCAGAGTGTATAGCAGATACACTTGTCATACTTTTCAAAATTAGCGCCTTCCAAATGCTACTTATGTATTTCGTTATCCTCTTTTGCGCATAAATTCTTCATAGCTCTTTTTGGAGTATAACTTAGTATTTACGCAAGTTAAATACCAACTTTTCATTTACTTGTAGTATGTCACATAAGAATCGTTGCATTTTATATTTCGAAACTTTAAGAATGCGCCTCCTAACTTAATTCTCGCAACATTTAGACGAGTTGCCAATTATAAAATAATAGCAACTCGCGTTATATAGTCCATCCGTCATAACTCGAAGGAGTGCATTATTTATCTTTGCCTGCAAGCAACTATGGAGCACTGAAAATCCAGCAGAAAAAATGGCAAAATTGCCAAAAACCTTATGGATTTTGTCGGTAATGCCTAAAGTAGTATTTGCTAGGTATAGGACAAATTATATATCCGAAAATTAGCGCAGGGCAGAGGCTTTAGGCTAATTTTTGTACATTTAATTTTCCGCAAAAATTGATTTGCTGCGCAAATCAATTTTTGACGAACAGACTATATAAGATGTTGGCACGCCATAAAATTGTAAGATAATAAGTTCACAAATCAAATAGACAACACACCTCTAGCAGCTAAACATTGCCCATATCGCACAATAGCTATAGAACGTGAACCTTGTAAATGTAACATCAAATCTTCATTGCGACTATATAGAAGATTTTTTTAGATAATTCTATAGCTTTAGCCTCATACTTAGTCTATCCAATCTGAAGGTTTCTCCAGCGCATTTAACTTATCTTCTACTGACTTATAATATCTAGGTAAATTTTTTATTGCAAAATCATTATTCTCAAAGCAGCACAACATATGAACTGCATAATCTCTATCATCTGTTGCAGTATACAATAAACCATCAGACCGCATTTTGCTTGAAAATAGCTTTAAAGAATCTGAATTTATTATTCTACGTTTATTATGTCTTACCTTTGGCCAAGGATCTGGAAATAAAATATAGATCCTAAATAAAGAATTATCTGGAATTTTTGCAATAAACTCACGCCCATCACCTTCATAAAAGTATATATTTGCGCATCATTATCTTTGATATATGAAGCAACTCTAAACAAACCCTTTTTATATACTTCACAACCTATGAATATTTGTTCTGGAAATTTAGTAGCACGTTCTATCAAATTTTTTCCATCACCGAACCCTATCTCAAAATTTATTTTTCTCTCACATTGCTCTATATTTTCAAAAATCCTTTCACAATTTACAGAAGCAGAAAATTTTTTGAGAACATCTTGCATTAAATAATTTTGATCAAGACTCAAAGACCTCCCTCTTACAGCAAATGATTGAAGATATTTCTTGTGCTTATTAAAATCTTCCATGAAATCTACTCTTCTTCATCTAAAGTGGATAGTATTTCTCCTAGGTTATAATGAGGAATCGACTCTTCCAAATTTTCCTCAGACCTATCTCTAAATGCATGAGACCAAGAATGATTCTTTTTGAATGCCTCAATTATGATATCAGATTTTGCTACCTCATAGTCTTCTTCCCCCAATACTCTACCAGTTCTTTTATTTACAGCTTTAAGCACAATACCATCTGGAACTGCAAATTCTAATGCTGGCATTTTAGCACAAGCTTTTTGCATAAAATCTATGAAAATAGGCAATGCAACTGTAGAACCAGTCTCTCTCGCCCCAAGAGTTCTTGGTTTATCAAATCCAACATAAACACCAACAATTATATATGGCGTAAATCCTATAAACCATGCGTCAAAACTATCATTTGTTGTGCCTGTCTTTCCTGCAACTGGAATTCCAAGCACATTCGCCCTTGCGCCTGTTCCACTTCGCATAGCGCCTTCTAGCAAAGAAACAAATTGGTAGTTCGTGTCAGTATCCACCAATCTATATGTAGGGTATTCTATATCAGGTAATTCTGCATCTTCATATATACTACCATCTGCTATACTACTTATCAGATCTGATGTGCAAGACTTACAAATTATATCTTCCGACCTATAGATCATATTCCCACGCCTATCATATATGCTCTCTATAAGTTTCGGAGTGACCGCAAGACCACCACTTGCAACTGTATTATATGCATTAGTTATCTCCATAAGAGTTGTTTCAAATGCTCCAAGTGCAATTGAATAAGCAGCTTTGCTTTTTTTATATACTCCAAAGCGATTAGCAAGTTCTATAATTGATGGTAATCCAACTGTTAACATAAGCCTCACAGTAGGAGTGTTTCTAGATTTTTCAAGCGCTATTCGCAAAGTAATGGGCCCCAAGAAATTTGCATTATAATTCTTTGGCGACCAATTTGGCATTCCCTTTCCTTGGCTAACAGAAATTGGCTCATCTAGTATTATTGTGTTTGGCTGTATATTTTGCTCCAACGCAGCAAGGTATACCAATGGTTTAAACGCGGAACCTGGCTGACGCTCTGCTTGGATTGCGCGATTAAAATATGTTTTATTTACATTAAAGCCACCAACCATTGCTAGAACTTTACCTGTATATGGCTCCATAACTACCATACCACCTTCCACATCTGGAACTTGTTCAAGCGCATATTTATCGCCTTCAATATTTTTAACAAAAATCACATGTCCAGCATTTAATACTTCAGAGATACTATTTAATTGCGGCCCTAATGTTTGATTCTTTAGATTTTTTCTAGCCCACTTTACATCATCGAATGCAATAAATCCTTGTGATGAATTCGGAAGGCCTATAATAGCTCTATTATTCGCTATCTTCAGCACTATTGCGACATCTAGGTTATTTTCTATAGCAACTGCTGAATATCTTGATATAACGTTTTGCCAATTTGCTATTTCACTACTTGAGATTTTATCTATAGGACCACGCCACCCATGTTTCTTATCGTATTCAATCAATCCTTTTTTGAAAGACTCATCAGCAAATCTTTGCAGCTCAATATCCAAATTTGTGTTTACAACAAATCCCTTAGATAAAACATCATGCTCTCCAAACATTTTAACAAGCTCTTGTTTGACAGACTCTGTATAAAAACTTTTGCCATGTGGTTGCAACATACGTTTCGTACGCAGCAATATTTTTTGCTTGATATATTTTGCAGCCTCTCTATCGGTAATCATTTCCTCCTCTGCCATCCGCTCAATTACCCAATCACGTCTTATTTTTGCTTTTGAGTAATTAGTAAATGGATTCAGAGTAGAAGGAGCTTTAGGCAACGCAGCAAGCATTGCGGCTTCTGCGATATTCAGATCTTTTAGATCCTTATCAAAATAATTTTGAGCTGCAGTTACAATACCATATGAGTTATTACCTAAGAAAATCTGGTTTAAGTATAGTTCAAGTATCCTATGCTTTGAATATATCTTACTAATTCTATAAGCAAGAATAGCTTCTTTGATTTTTCTAGATATACTGCGTTCGTTTGTAAGCAAAAAATCCTTCACAACCTGCTGTGTAATTGTAGAACCACCCACAACTCTTTTGCTCACCGCTAAGTTAAGCACGCTTTGTATCGCAGCTCTAATAGTGCTGTATAAATCCACACCAGGATGTTGAAAGAAATTCTTATCTTCAGCAGCCAAAAACGCATTAATTACAATCGTTGGCACTTCTGATATCGGTACAAATGTACGTTTTTCCATGGCATATTCCGACAAAACTTCACCGCTGTGTGAATAAAGTCTCGTTATACCTGGTGGATCATAATCTGCAAGTTGCTGATAATCCGGCAAGTCATGACTGAAAAATATAATTAGCTGTAATGAAAAAATGGCAACCAGTAAACAGGCACAAAATAGAAAAGCAGCCCATTTAACTATCGAATTTAGCATGTCAATAATCTGAAAATTTGCTCTTAAGACACTTCAATTTAAATACTTGGAAGATGTTCTACATCTAATTCTACAATGTTTGCTGCAGGGGAGCTCTCTATATTTTGAAAATTATTCTGTATTTTCCTCGTTTCATTTTCAACTTTTACAATTGTTTCAGTCGCCTGTTCTAGCTTCAGCCTTGTTTTGCCAAGAAGAGTACCAAAATTATTAAACTGGGATTTTAGCGGAGCAAGAAGCGCCCAAAGCTCTTTTGACTTTCTCTCAATTGCTAAAGTCTTAAAGCCCATTTTTAAACTACTTAGCATAGCACTGATAGTAGCAGGCCCTGCAATAATGACCCTATAACTACTTTGTAGCTCCTCAACTATTCCAGGCTCTTGCAACACTTCTGCATAAAGCCCTTCAGTTGCCAAGAACATAACAGCAAAATCTGTAGTATATGGATCTTTTATATATTTCTCACTAATAGTTTTTGCTTGTTTCTTTACAACCTTTTTTAAGTTACCGGCATATTCTTTGATCCGATTAATATCTCCAGTTTTTTGAGCTTCTATTAAACGTTGATAATCTTCAAGAGGAAATTTGGCATCAATAGGGAGCAAAATATCTCCAGAATTATCTCTACCAGGTAGTTTGACTGCATACTCGACTCTCTCTTGACTCCCTGGGACTACATTGATGTTTTCCAGGTATTGTTCAGTGGTCATTATCTGCTCTATAATAGATTTTAGCTGTACCTCGCCCCAAATACCTCTAGTTTTCACGTTTGAAAGAATATTTTTTAGATCCACAACCTGCGATGAAATACTCTGCATCTGTCCAAGCCCTTTATGCAACATTTCAAGCTTATCACTAACAAGTTTGAATGACTGATTAAGGCGTTGCTCCAAAGTGCTATGCAACTTTTCATCCACAGTCTTTCTAATCTCTTCAAGCTTTTTATCATTGCTATGCTGTATATCAAGAAGTTTAGAATCTACTGTCTGTCTCATTCTATCTGCATGTAGATCATTTGCTGCTTTAAGTTTTTCAAGAGCATCACTAATGAATTTTAGCTGTTCCTGTTGAATATCTCTACTTACTTTCAGCTGTTCTGATATATGAGATTGCAAGCTCTCAATTTGTGTTTTATTCGATACACTAAGGTATGTTAGTTCTGTTATTTGCTTTGTTAGCTCCTCAAGAGCACCACTTCTACCTGCAAATATAGATACCTTCCTATACACAAAGAACTGCGACAGGAGAACAAAAAACAGTGAAGCTAAAGCTATAATTATCGTTTCCATAAGTTACAAACATCAAATTTTTCGCTATACGTATACGTATTAAGATACAAATTCATAAAACACGTAAAAAGCGTACCGATACTCACAACCTCGCTCTTCTTAAAAAGTAAACATAATGTTTAACTTTGTGTTTTTTAATGTGTTAGGTTAAATACCTAGCAAAGCAATTAATTTAACACTCTTCATAAATTGCTAGGAGACCTATTAAACCTTCCTAGATTTCTAAAGAGCTGCCTGAACAAGCTTACTTCATTCCCTTTAATTACAATGCTATCCTTGCTAAAGACGACCATTCTACTATCTTCTGTTCCATAAAAGCGTATATCACTAACAACATCATTGTTATTGAAAGAAATTGCGATTATCTTTTGCTCTATTAGTTTAGGATCAAAGAATGCAATCTTATCGTATTTCGCCCCCATATAAAAGAAAGTTTTAGGACCGAAATCTGAGGTAACAGTAGGAGTACCTAGTATCCTGTTCACATCTTCTGATGTAGATTGTAATTTCACTATGCTCTGAAGGTCAGCATTTTCATATTGATATCCTGAATTAATTCTCCGCACTGAGCATCCAGTGACAAACAAAACTATAAGAGCACAAAGCGCTAACTTATGAAAATGCATAATTAACAGTATTTAATCATATTTTTATTTTTTAATAACACTACAATAGACTTCTTCAAACACTTGCACCAGCAACCAATTGCTTTATCGCATCCTTAGCTTAAATAGATGCTCATTTACTTCTTTGTACACTACGCTACTTGGGCTCCGTATGTTGCTTGCACTTGCCTCACTAGAAGAAGCGTTTGAAGAAGAAGTCTAATCTATCACGGAATTATCATCTAATTCTGCTTATAACACAAGAAGTACAAACGAAAAGCACTACAATCAACTTAGAACATGTAATGATGAAGAATTTGACTAGCAGATAAAAGCGAAACTAGCAATGTTCTTAGAAATCTTTAACAAGTCATAAGTTACATAAAAAGGCAAAAATCAGCATGAAGTTACAAACAAAATTTTATCAAACATCTAGTAAATAATCAGACAACGTATCTTACTTCTGATCTGTGTTTCGCAGTTGCTTTCTGCGTCTGATATTTGCTCTTAGCGCTTCATATAGTTTAGATCCTACTTCAAATTTCACATTCTTAACCGTATCATTTAATGTCTCTTGATGATCATTACTTTCTTCTTTTTGCACTACAACAGTACTTTCATTATCAGCACTTAGTTTTTTACTCATACCACAGTAATCTCTTCATTGAAATTTAATGTTCATCATGTTCTGCATTTTTTGCATTTGTCCTTGATCCATTTTGCCAAACTTCTTGACCATGCCTTGCATTTCAATGCATTGCTTTATTAGCCTATTTATTTCTTGAACACTAGTACCAGAACCCCTAGATATACGCCGTTTGCGTGAAGCATTTATCATCTTTGGATTTTTTCTCTCCCATGGAGTCATTGATTGTATTATAGCCTGCTGATGTAACAGAACACGTTCATCAATTTTAGCATTCTGCATAGATTGTTTGATTTTCCCAAGGCCTGGTATCATCCCGAGTAATGAACCGAATCCTCCCATTTTACGCAAAGTTTTTAATTGTGCAGCAAGGTCATTCATATCGAAAAGGCCTTTTTGGAATCTAGATGCTATCTTTTCTGCTTCTTTCTCAGATATGTTTTCCGAAGCTTTCTCAACAAGAGCTACTATATCGCCCATGCCAAGTATTCTATTGACTATACGTTCAGGATCAAATTCTTCAAGATCTCCAGGTCTTTCGCCAACGCTCATAAATTTTATTGGCATTCCTGTGATCACTCTCATACTCAAGGCCGCACCACCTTTTGCATCACCGTCTGCTTTTGTTAGGATAATGCCAGTCAATGCAATTTGCTCGACAAAGGTTTTTGCAATTTTTGCTGCATCTTGACCAAGCATAGAATCTACTACAAGTAATACTTCCTTCGGCTCTATGAACTTTTGTAAACTTATCAACTCATTCATAAGCGCATAATCAGTATGCATACGACCAGCTGTATCAAACAGTATTATATCTGCATTCATCTCTCTTGCAACGCTTTGTGCTCTTTTTGCAATCTCCATAGGACCTTGGCCCTGTATTATTGGCAGCGATGAAATGCTAAGCTGCTTTGCAAGCAACTCAAGCTGTTTTTGTGCAGCAGGCCTTGACGTATCCAATGATACAAGAAGTACGCTCTTCTTATACTTCTGACGCAACCTGAGCGCTAGCTTCGCAGTAGTAGTTGTTTTGCCTGCCCCCTGAAGCCCAACCATCAAAAACCCAACAGGGTCACCTTTTGAAGAGAAGTCTAATCTATTATCTTCGCTTGATATTATGGCCATCAGTTCATCATGTACTATTTTCACGAACATCTGGGCAGGAGAGACGCTATCTAAAACTTTCTGTCCAATAGCCTTCCGCTGAATTTTTTCTATTACCCCTTTCACAACTAAAAGAGCAACATCAGATTCAAGTAATGCGATTCTTATTTCTCTAATAGCTTTGGAAATATTGCTCTCAGAAAGTACCAAATTACCTTTCAGCCTATCGAAAATTTTTGTTAGACTATCGCCAAGACTTGAGAACATGGTTTAATTTAGATTTTGCTATTGATAGTAGATGAGTATCATGCTGTTTTCGATAATTTCGCAAGTATGCAAAAACCATAGCAGATTTGGATTTACACCAATTCAAGGGTAATATAATAGATCATTTTTAATATTTTGCAATCGTATTTGCTAGTTACTTAGTCTACTTATCATATTTTTCGAAAACTTGTTGTTACAAAGGTTGCACCTATTTTAGTTACAGCTTTTATTATGGCACTTTAGTAACAGCAACAACATATCTACCTTTGCAAAAATCATTGAATTTTATATTTCGCAAGCTTTAAGAAGATCGCTCCTGACTCCATTTTCGAAACATTTAGATGCATTGCCGATGATAAAATAACTAGTAACTTGAATCAGTCCAGCGTTATACTGACCGACTTTGATGGAAAAATCATTGTTTTCCAATTAACATTTTATTCCGTTAAGTAGAAAAATGAGTTGACAGTTTAGCTAGATATTGATAGTCAATATAAGTTGCGTTTAGGCCTGTTCTCTTTTTGTGCGCTACGCTTTTAGCTTGTGTTTTTTTGAGTGACTACCTCTAAAGTTGTTGCTCGTCGCATTGCATTTTTGTTTTTTAAAGTTGCGACCTTCTGTTACATTTGGTTAACCTCTGCGGGTGCGAGCTTATCGTGCCCGACTTTGTTTCACTTAGTCGGTTTTGGGCAGTGAGCGATCGCCAATAGAATCTTGGGGCGTAGCCAAGCGGCAAGGCACTGGTCTTTGATACCAGCATGCGGTGGTTCGAATCCACCCGCCCCAGCCAGTTTCAATTAAGTTTTGATTAATTATTGTGTTATGGCAAAAATCGATAGCATTAACCCCAAAAAGGGTGTATTGAGCGGAAACAACGTTTCTCATTCAAATCGCAAGACTAGGAGAAGATTTTTGCCTAACATGCAAAATTTTTCTCTTGTAAGTGAAGCCCTTGGAGGATTTGTTACACTACGCATGACTGCAAACAGCGTTAGGAGCGTTGAACATAATCATGGAATTGACGCATATCTTCTATCAAAACCTAACTCTAAATTAGCTCCAGAAGCAAGGGTTCTAAAAAAAAGGATAATCAAAGCTATAGCGAAAAAGGAAGCTACTACTGCGTAGTTGATAGCTTCTCTTTCTTTTGTTTCGTATAAGTTGTCTTATTAATAGTTCTCATAAATTCAAGCTTTCACCTTAAGCTTAGAGCAGGAAGTAGGTCTTTTTCCTTATGCATAATATATAATATGTAGAAGTAGTAGTGCATTTTAAAAACACGTGTAATTAACGCATCATTTATAAATTGCAATTTAACCTATGGCACTGCGCTCAAGTAAGTGCCGCGCGAGGATTTTAAGAGCATGATTTTTTAGAGTATCAGTTAATTTCTGAATAAAATATTATATATATGCGAAGAAATTAATGAAGTAATACTTGCAAATCAGGCAAAAAAGGTCTGCGCAAGTGACTTGGCCGGCAGCGTCATAGTCAAGAAAGTCTGGGAATTTGTGAACTCAAGATCTAACTTTAGATTTTAAAATATACTGCAGGTAAATAAAGAGTTGGTATTGAGCCTGTACACATAGAAGTTAGGCTTCAAAAAGAGCTAGGAAGAAGGCAAGGCAGTGTATAATCCATACATAACGAGCGGTCTTGAAAGAGGCGCCAATTTTGAAAAGTATTACGAGTATATTTATAGTCTGTCCGTCAAAAATTTATTTGCTGCGCAAATAAATTTTTGCGGAAAATTAAATGTACAAAAATTAGCTTGGGATCGGCCCTGCGCTAATTTTCGGATATATAATTTGTCCTGTATCTAGCAAATACTACTTTAGGCACTACCGACAAAATCCACAAGGTTTTTGGCAATTTTGCCACTTTTTCTGCGGGATTTTCAGTGCGCCATAGTTGCTTGCAGGAAAAGATAAATAATGCACTCCTTCGAGTTATGACGGATGGACTAGCTTCGTCTTTTCTTTAAAATTTAAGCGCACCTCTAGCAGCTGTACTACTAGTACAGCTAAACTCAAATCTCATCTTAAATTTTCTAAAAAAATACACACAAATATATGCTGTCATTCTTTTAATATCACCTAGCATCATAAAACATATATCATGACTCTTTTATGTTCCTTTAGCCATAATCTCGCTTTGCAGGGATTTATTTACTTTATGCTTATAAGCTTTTAATATTACTAATTTTTATCATTTTTTTTATTTCTAGGGTGATATTTTGAATATGCAGATAGTAATCCAACACCATCTATTTTCGTATATTTTTGTGTAGTAGATAAGCTTTTATGTCCAAGTAATTCTTGTATAGTACGTAAATCAACGCCTTCTTGTAATAAATGTGTTGCAAAACTATGTCTGAATGCATGTGGAGATGTATAAGACGGTAGTCCCAAGCTTTTTTTTAGCTTCTTCAGTGTATGTCGAAATACATCTGGATTTAATGGTCCTCCTCTAATGCCACAAAAAAGTGGCCCATCTTCTACAGAATATGGGCATTCCTCTAAATATTTATTTAAAGCTTCTCTTACCTTTGGTAGAAGTGGTATGCTCCTTTCTTTTCTTCCTTTCCCGCGGATGATTATTATATTACTACCAAGCTGTGGCAGGTCAGACTTCTTAATTGATAATACTTCTCCTATACGAAGACCACATCCGTATAGAAGTAATAGTATTGCGCTGTCTCTTGCGCCAACCCATGTGTCACTTGCAATGTGGCTTATGACTTGAGTAGCTTCTATTGCTGCACTGCATTGCAAAGCTCTAGGAAGTGATTTGGGTATTTTTACAGCTTTGACTGTCCATATAGCTGAGTTTATTATTTGGTGATTATCTTCTAAGTATTTATAAAAATTCCGTACTACTGATAATGCCCTTGCAATAGATGTAGATTTCAAACTTTTACGTTTCTTAAACGCAAGCCATGCTCTAAAATCTTGAGCTGTTAATTGTTTTAATAGCGCTTTTGAGATAGAGGATTCATAGTGATTGCTAACGAATTTAAAGAAATAAAATAGATCTGTAATATATGCATTTAAAGTGTTTTCAGAATATGCAGACTGCTTTTGAAGCTGATTGATCCAGTCTGTAATGTATAGCTCAACTGCTTTGTCTATTCTAATTTTACTCATTATTCGGCATATTCTTGTTACATTTCATGGATCGAGCACAGTAAAATCCGTCATACTTGCATCTTAGCACATATACTAAAACTCCTAGGCGCTGTTACGAAGTAATATGGAAAGTTAAGCCAAAAAAGGTTTTACATAATTACTTTGTTAACCGTGTCTAGTAGAAACACTGTATTTCAACCGATGCATAGAGGAGCTTGAAGTCAAAGTGTTTCATGTTACAATCTACCCTAAAAATAACGTTAAGTAAGTATAAGAAATTTATGAATTGATTTTTATATTATCCCGCATTTTTCGAGAGGTTTAGATGCCTACATATGCATGTATACTGCAGGTAAATGAAAAGTTTGTATGTAACTTATGTGCATACGAAGTTAGGCTTCAAAAAGAGCTAGGAAGAATGAGTGTGTGTGTTTGTGTATAACGAAATACATCATAAGGAGCATTCTAAAGGCGCAAATTTGGAAAGTATTACATATTCATTTATCAATGCTCTTCTAAATTATTAGAGATAATATGAAAATTTAAGTGATACTTATCTGTATTAGACACTGCGCTCAAGTGATTGCACGCGCGAGGATTTGAAGGACATGATTTTTTATAGTACCAGTTAATTTCTGAGTCAAATATTATATATATTTGCGAAGAAATTAACGAAGTAATACTTGAAAATCAGGCTAAAAAGTCTGCGAAAGTGACTTTGCAGGCAGTGCCTAAGGTTTTTGGCAATTTCGCCACTTTTTCTGCTGGATTTTCGGCGCATCATAATTGTTTATAACTAACATAAAGCCTTCACTTCTTAGAAGGTTATGACGCAATGACTTTTTAAGCCTCTTGCATCAGTCTCACTGGCAAAACTAACTGCAACTCAGGTTAAATAGTACTTTGCATTATAGCATCAACGGATTCTTGTTCAGTTGTATAACAGAACATACATGAACTATTTAAAATAGCTTTCATATCATCATATGAGATAAATGAAAGAATTTCCAACATCATTAGTTGCTTCGACTCTTTGTCATATCTAGTATTGTGTAATATGTCTCCGATTGTATCATGAAATTTATTCGCGTACTAAGCTTTTAAGCCATGCGGGGTTTGACCATTACTTCTTAGTGTTTTTAGCATAGAAAGGCAAAGATATTGGTCATTTTCAGATGTAGCGTAGTCTTCTACATGTTCATGATTTGTAGATGTAATATAGTGAGTTATGTTGGGAAAATAATGATGAAATAACAATTCATCTTCCATATTGCGTAGTATTTGCATGATATCGATGTAATGTAGTGCTCTTGCAAAATCATCTTGTGAAATATCTCCAGCATTATACATAAATTCATATCTTAGTGCCTTGTGCAGTTCAAATAATATATTGTGTTTAGGGTTTGATCTATTGAATGAAAATGACATTTCAAATATTGATTGATTTTGTTCAAGTCTTTCTCTTAGCAGCCTATAAAGCGCTGAAGCGCCGCATTGATTCATATCTTGTATATCAAATGTGAAATGATAATATTTATTGCTTGGAATCTGTTGGAAGATTTCGATAAGAAATTCTGGTTTTATAAGCAGTAGATTATTGCCGCTTAGATTCATTTTAATACTTGGCTATTAGTTAAGTGCTTAAAATAGCTTCAAGATTTGCACTGCTTCCAGTGTAACACAATTTATTATCACTTATGTTTAAATTAGATACATTGGTTTTTTGAAGTTTTTGAAAAAGTCTATGTAGGTTTTCGTTGGTAAAGTGCCACAATCCGCTGTGGGAAAGATCTAAGTATTCCACATTTGAGTCGCTAATCCAATCTAGTATTACATAGTGTATACCTCTACCATAAAGGCCTGTGTGGCTTAAGTTAAGATAATATAAACTTCTTGTGGCATATTTTAGAGAAAAATCAAAATTTCTCAATAAAGCGCAGTTCATTTCACAAAGAGAATTAGAGCTAATGTCAATATGTGTTATTTTTGTTCCAATAGTCAGTAAGTCTAATAGTATCAGTAAGTCAGAAAAATCTAGCCGCCCTATGTGGTTGTTGAATAGGTTAATATGAGTGATATTTAAGTTTTTGAATATACTAAATATTGAAGATATATCGCCCTGATTCATATACCCAATATAGTTATGTCCTAGATCAAGAAACTTGACGCTCGAATCTTTCGTCAGCAGCAGTATTGCTCGCAATGCGTTGTTATGCTCCTTCCCAAAGTGATTGTTCCATAGGATTAGCTTTTCTAACCCGAATTATGGATTAAGCAAGGTTGCCAGAATATGGATATATAGGTAAAGATAATTTTGAAGTAACAATCGAGACCTACCTATGAAAAAAGATATCACAAATTTATTTTGTTTCATCGATGATTTTAGCAGCAAGTGTAAAAAAGAGATAAATAAAAGAGCGATCTCAGAAGTTACAAGCATAAATCCGATGAGAGTACCAGGACTTTTTAAGTCTGAAATAATAACAATAAGTAATACTATTCCAACAATCTCCATGTAAAAACTTTAAAATTTTCTATAATTCATATTTGCAGCTATATAGATCTGAATTTTCATTGATGCCAAGCTATGAAAGATTTGTAGCATTAATGCCAAGAGTAATAATGATATTAGCTGTTTTATTACATACTTTGCTTTCTAAAAGTAGCAACATTGTATTCAAAGGGATAGCAGCATTAGGAAAGATTAAGAAGTGATGATTCTTTGGTTTTAAACTGCATATTATTATTAATGAAAAAGGAGGATTAGTAAAAGTATCACTGAGCAAATGTAACAAGGACGATAGATCGCAAGTTATGATGATGAGTGATAATATTAAAGGACTCTTGTTCGGTGATAAAGGTTATATCTCCAAACCATTATTTTTAGCTCTATATAAGCAAGGACTGAAATTAGTCACTGGAGTTAAAAAAGGGATGAAAAACTGCCTTTTATCTCTAAAAAAAAGATATTCCTAAGAAAGCCCTCTATTGCTAATACTTAGAATATTACTAATACATAATTCGGGTTTAAAGCTAATTTTTGTACATTTAATTTTTCCGCAAAAATTGATTTGCTACGCAAATAAATTTTTGACGGACAGACTATATAAGCACTCTCCTGGAATGCTATTTTCCATAACAATACTTCTTCCTATTCATTTGATAACAGAGCCTTAATTTTTCTGTGTAGCGCAGCCCTATCCATACCTATAAAACTTGCAGTCTTAGCTATATTTCCATTAAATTTCTGAAGCTGCGCTTGTATATATTCTCTCTCAAATATATCTCGCGCTTCTCTCAGGGATTTTGTGAGAAAAATGTTTGCTGATGCATTAATACCTCTATACCGCCCACTCACGGAAGAAACTATTTCATATGGCAACATATCATGAGATATTATATCTTTCCTACCATTTATTGCGAGCATTATGAGCCACTCAATAGCGTTATGCAACTCTCTAGAGTTACCAGGCCAATTATAAGCTAGCATGATAGAATATGCCTCATCAGAAATAGCAAGCTCTCTAATAGAAAATTGTTTGCAAAGGCTACTCAAAAAATGCTCTGCCATCAATTGTATATCTTCTCTATGTTCTCGCAGAGGCGGAATTTCTATGCTTACTATGTTTAATTTATAGTATAAGCGATCGTCTAGCTTGCAACTTTTTATAGATTGCATTGGATCAAATGCTGATGCAGCTATTACTCTTATATTAGATTTAATTTCCTTGTTCATTCCTGGATTAATAAAATATTCATTCTGCAGCATCTGCAAAAATTGTTTTTGCAATTGCAAAGGAATATTTGTAATTTCATCTATATAAAGAGTTCCACCTTGTGCTTGTTCAACTAGTGCTGCATTACTATTTGAGAGTCCGCCAAATAATTCCAATGAAAGTTCTGTATGAGATTTCCCAGCGGTATGCCATACTGTTAAAGGTCTTGCACTTCTTTGGGATGTAGAATGTATAATTTTTGCTATAGTATTTTTACCAGTCCCAGGCTCTCCCACTATAAACGTATGACTATTTGTCCTTGCAAAAGTCTTAATGGTGCCCCTAATTTTTTGAATTTCCTTAGAATTTCCAACAAGCTCTTGAGGAAAAAGCTGACACTTTAGCACAGAATTTTCTCTTATTAACAATCCTGCTTCTATAGCACGTTTTACTAAAATCATTAGCTTTTCTGATTTAAAAGGCTTTTCTATAAAGTCATATGCTCCAAGCTTTATCGCTTGTACAGCAGTTTCTATATTTCCGTGCCCACTTATCATCACAACAGGCACAGAAGGAAAGTCCTTCTTAATGATCTGCAACAACCCCATTCCATCCATTTGACTACCTTCAAGCCATATATCAAGGATTACTAGAGCTGGAATTGTATTTGCAAGATGCACAAGAGCCCCAGATACATTTGAAGCCTGCAAGGCACTGTATCCATCATCTTCTAAGATCTCAGCTAATAACCCTCTAATATCAGACTCATCATCAACAATCAACACTTGATTCATATTTTATGCATACATTATTCATAGTTATTGCTTATCAATTCATTCTTATATCGCCTTACGGTTAGATTATATTACAAGCTAATATAGTAAATTGACTGATAATTGGCTATAATTAAATTATTTATCAAAATTGGCCTTGTAGATAGCAAACTAAATGTGTTTAAACATGAGAGTCTCAATACTTCTATAAAAAGCTTATGATTTGAGATGCTGCTTCTTTAGAATTCTTTTGCTATGCAAAGTAGCGTGCTAAGCTCAACCAATCCGAAATATTTTATCAAACAATCTGTACGTCAAAAATCGATTTGCTGGGCAAATAGATTTTTTCGGCAAGTTAAATGTACAGAAATTGGCTTGCAGCTTGCAAATTTAAATGATTTGATACCTAGGGTATAAATTGTTAGCTTTAACACTGTCGTTTCTAGCAAGATCCAATTGTTGCAACTCCACAAAAATAGAGGCACGCAATTCATATATATATGCAGCGTATTTGTGGTATCTTTGATGAGCAGTCTCAATAGATTTGGCGGGCCCTCTCTATGTTTTTTATAGAAGCTGCGGTATCAGCCCTATAAATATCGCAAATAGCAAGAGATGTGTATAATCTATGCGAATCATAAGTTATATCATCCAGTAAAGTCTTTGCACCATCTATTCTATCAGATATTATTAGTTTAATCGATAAGTCTAACTGCTTTACCTGTTTTAACCGCTTAAAACGGCCTAATGCAAATTTTAGAAAAGCTGTTTCATACAGGTAATTTTTATTATATTTAAATAAGCTAGATATTTCTCTATTATCATTTTTTACAACATCATTCATTTTATCTTGAAATAGAGCCATTTCTACATATCTGATCTCGTCATCAAACTTTCCTGCCTTATGCAATATATAAGCATATAGTGTATATATCCAAGATTGTTCGAAATGAAAATAACAGTGAAATTTCTCTATCATTCTTATAACAGTACTTATATGCTCAAGTTTATCGTATAAACTGCTTTTGGCATTTGATAAACCTTGATAAAATTGCTCTAAGAAATGCGCGATAGTTATTTCATGTTTAGAAATTATTGCTTGAGAGATATTCAGTATCCTGTATATTTCATAAATTTTGCTATTATTTCTCACTTTCAAAAACAGTATTTATTATATAATGTTTCCTAAAAATATGATAGGCGATTATATATTCAAAGAATACGAAGAATTAGATAGCACTCAGCTTGAGGCAAAAAGGCTAATCTCAAATTCTCCCAGCGCACAAACAACCATCATATCAACTAAAAGACAATTATCAGGGAGAGGACGCTACGAAAGAGTCTGGCATAGTGATGAAGGAGATGCAATATTTACCATTATAGTATCTCCCAGATGTGCAATTGAAACATGGTCTCAGGTAGCTTATATAAGTGCAATCGCAGTCGGAGAAACGATATTAAGTTACATAAATGATCTTGATGTGACTTATAAATGGGTAAATGATGTACTAGTACAAGGAAGAAAGATTGCAGGAGTTTTATTAGAGGTTTATAATAGCTCTACATTATTGATTGGAATCGGTGTAAATATAGTAAAAAAAGAGCAAATAAGCGGCGTAGCAAAAAAACCTATAAGTATTGAAGATTTAGATATTGTAGTAGATCGGAAAGCATTAATAAATTCTATATTAGACAGATTTTTTTCTGTATTAAGAGCTTGGGAATGTTATGCTTTTACACCAGTGCGTGAAATGTGGATCAAACGCGCACAATCTATAAATTCCGACATAAATGTGCGATTTCTTGATAAAGAAATAAGCGGAAAGTTTATAGACATTGATAAAGACGGCAAATTATTGTTGAATGTTGAGAATTCAGTTAGAATCATTACTGCTGGAGAAGTTTGGAATTAACACTGCATTTTTAAAGCTGATTTAATAGTTGCTTGTACAAAAATAGATTTACTGGTATAAATCCTTGAGCTGTTCTGTAGTGTATAGTATTTCCAGTTGGAAGCTTCTGCATTACATTCCTCAAGCTCTGTTTTGTGGTTTGATTTGCCGATTATATCCAACATCCGGCAAAAACGTTAAGTTTTCTAATGTCATGCTTTTGATTAGTCACTGCTTCAAATACATATACCGCAGGTAAATGAAGAGTTGGTATTTATTATATGCATACGAAGTGAGACTTCAAAAAAAGCTAGGAAGAACTTTAGGCGCCGTGTGTATACAAAATATATAATGAGCATTTTAAAGGCGCCAATTTTGAAAAGTATGGTGAGTATGCATTACTATAGCATTATACGATGCTCTTGCTTTGAAAAGAGTAAATGTTATTGTTTGATTCTACTTTAGTTATGATTAATACATGTTGCTGCAAGTATTGATCGCTTTGGCCAGTACACGTTTTAATAGTTGGTTACGTATAAGAGTTCAGTGTGTAAAAAAGGTTATTAGTCATAGAAGGCCTTATTTTTAATAAGGTCGGAGGTATTTAAATGATGAGTTTGTTTTATAGCATCTTAGGGTTCTTAGTAGTAGTACTTGTGACTGTTTCTGTACACGAGTTCGGGCATTTTTATGTTGCAAGACTTTGTGGTGTCAAGGTTGATGTTTTCTCAATAGGGTTTGGCAAAGCATTCTATAGATGGATTGATAAGTATGGCACTGAGTTCAGAATTTGTACCGTTCCATTGGGTGGTTATGTGAAGATGTTTGGAGATAAAAACATTGGAAGTGCACCAGATTTTGAAGCTTTTCAAGATATGAATGAGGAAGAAAAGCGTATATCTTTTTATCACAAACCTTTATGGAAAAAAGCATGCATTGTCGCTGCAGGTCCCGCTTTCAATTACCTGCTTGCAATAGTTTTGATGACTCTGTTGTTTTCTGTATATGGCAAAGTTTCTATAACAAATCAGATATCAAACATAGCAGAGAAGAGTATTGCTAGTTATCTTGGGCTACTCCCTGGCGACACCATTATTTCTATCAACAATCGTACTATAAACGATGTGCTAGATATTAAAAATTCTATAGCAAGTGCTAGAAGTATTTTTGACTTAAAAATTGAAATAATGCGTGATGGTCAGAAACAAATATATGATGTAAAAGAGATCATTGATAGATCGGGAGTAAGTTACAATACCATAGATCACTCTATGCTTGGGGTGAATTTTTCAGCTAATCGAAAAGAGGTGAATTTGCTAGAGTCTGTCTTAGCTTCTATTTCAGACGCAATTACCATCTCTTTTGCAATGTTAGAAGGGCTTGCATCCATCATAATTCATGATCACTCTGCATCTGATTTAGGCGGCCCTATTAAAATAGCTCAGTATTCAGGAGAATCGTTGAAGCTTGGTCTAGCAGCAATGATTTGGTTTGTTGCAATGATTTCTTTAAATTTAGGATTGGTTAATTTACTTCCAATTCCTATGCTAGATGGCGGACATTTGTTGTACTATCTGATAGAATCCGTTACTGGACGCTCAATTTCGCAAAAAGTGCAAAAATTTTGTGGGCATTTAGGATTTTTTATACTCATTGCACTTATGTTGTTTGCTACTTTTAATGATATTAGAGGACTGATTCGTTGATCATGCGAAGTGTTAAAAAATGTCTTATTGTGTTGCTGTCACTGTTTTACCTTGATTCAGTTGCATTTGCAGATAGTGGAAAGATAACTGCTATTGAAATAAGCGGGACAGAAAGGCTTGCTAAAGAAACAGTGATTGCATATTTAGAGTTTAGGCTACCAATGCAGTATGATCAAGATAAGATTGACACCGCAATACGTAGGTTGTTTGAAACAGGGCTTTTCGCTGACGTTGATGTGAAGCAAGTAGGCAGTACTCTACATATTGCAGTAGCTGAAAATCCTATAGTATATCGAGTAGCGTTTGAGGGCACCTCAAGTCTAGATGACGAAATGATGCGAAAAGAAATCTCACTGCTCCCAAGAAGCATTTATTCGCTTGCGAAACTACAGAATGACATCAGAAAAATAGTCGCAATATACCGTTCTAAAGGTTATTACTCAGTAAAAATTGACCCTCAGATCGTGAAATTGTCACAAAATCGAGTAGATCTAGTCTATAAAATAAAGAAAGGCTCAAAAGCTAAGATTATGCAAATCAACTTCGTTGGAAATAATGAAGTATCAAGCGCAGAGCTCGAATCTATTATTCTCTCCAAAGAATATGCTTGGTATAGAATATTGAATCAATTTGAAAAATATGAACCTGATAGACTAATATTTGATCAAGAATTACTGAGAACGCATTACATGAATCTCGGTTTTATAGATTTTAACGTAATTTCTGTTACATCTGAGCTATCTCAGAATAGAGATTCTTTCATAATAACATTCAACTTGCATGAAGGTGATCGCTATAGAATAAATGATATTGAAGTACAAAGTCATATTCCAGGTTTTGATAACACATTATTGAGAGAGAAAATAAAAATAGAAAAAGGAGCTATTTTTAGACAAGCAAGTATCGAGAATGCTGCTGATGTATTGACAAAGTACCTTGGAGAACATGGATATGCTTTTGTTAACGTTGATTATGATTTGGATAGAGTAGATAAAAATCTATCGAAATTTGTAAATGTTAAGTTTAATATCAACAAGAGCAAGAGAATATACATAAATAAAATAAATGTGTTTGATAATGTTATCACAAGAGATAGAGTGATACGTCGAGAATTTAGAATAAGCGAAGGAGATCCTTATAATGTTTCACATATAAATCGCTCTAAACAGCGTGTTACTAATCTTGGTTACTTCAGTATGGTTGACTTGTCTAAATCAAAAACTGAGTATCTTGACCGTGTTGATATTGATGTTAGAGTAAAAGAAATCGAAACTGGTTCTTTTAGATTCGCCCTCGGATACAATTCACAAACTGGCGCAAGTTTGGGAGCACTAGCCTCAGAGTATAACTTTCTTGGAAAGGGCCAAATATTAACCTTTGATTTTAATTATGGTACAAAAACAACGGATATATCCTTTGGCTTTGCAGAACCCTACTTCTTAGGAAAAGAACTAAGAACAGGCTTTGATGTATTTGCTAATAGCTTAGATCTCACAGAAGGAAGTGCATATAAAGACTCAAAATATGGAGCTTCTTTCAGCGTTACTTATGCGCTAAGGGAGCATTTAGCTCATTCTTTGGGTTATACGATCTCAAAGCGTGAGGTAAATCCTGCCAAGGATGCAACTTCTTTAATAGTTCAAGATGCAGCTGGAGAGACGATAGTCTCATCAATTAATCAATCTTTTACTTATAATAGGCTTAACAGTAATATTTTTCCTACCAGTGGCTATATCATAAAATTATCACAGGAGTTTGCAGGCCTTGGTGGAGATGCCAGATATTTGAAAAATCAGATTTCTGGAAGCACTTATTGGACTTTATATCGTAAAGGTATAATATTGCAGTTGTTTGCTAAAGCAGGAAACATACTAGAAATTGGAGATAAACCAATTAAGTTAGTTGATAATTATCGAATTGGAAAGCAACAAATAAGGGGCTTTGCAGATTATGGTATAGGTCCAAGAGATGTAGCGCGTGATAAAGATGGGAAAATGCGCTTAGATGCAAATGGCAATCCCGTATACACTGATGCACTTGGTGGTCAATACTTCTACTATGCGACTGCTGAGGTAACATTCCCGCTTGGTTTCCCTGAGGAAGTTGGGATACGCGGAGCTATATTTTTTGATGCTGGAGATTCTTGGGGCGTAGATATTGCTTGTAAGAGCAATAATGATTCATGTATACAGCAATATGAACAAGCAAAAAAGCTAACTGATAAATCTGCACTTAGAACTTCATTTGGCATTGGTATATCATGGGCTTCTCCACTGGGGAATATAAGATTAGATTATGGTATTCCAATTAGCACTCAACCTTTTGATCAGAAAGACAGACTAAGATTAACGTTTGGTTACGGTGCTATGTAAATGAATAAAAATTTAATGTTTGGTAGTATCTTTTTTGAGAAAAAAGCTCCCTCTAATAGACAGCTTAAAGTTTCGCAGGCTATTAAGAATGAGTTATCTATTATGCTAGTTTCTGGCGCATTATTTCATCCGGAAATAGAAAATACATATATTACTATCGCTCACGTAAAAATTACTCCTGACCTGAGGCTTGCAACTATATACATCGCGGTACATGATGGTTCCAGAACTCAAGCTTATCTTGAAGCTTTACGTCTGCTTGTGCCAAATATGCGTAGAGTAATTGGCAGCAGTATCAGACTTAAATATACACCTGAAATTAAGTTACGTTCAGTATCTTACGCTGAGTTAATAGTGCATCACACATGATTTTATGTTGTATAAAGCATCATATTTTTCAATACATTGTTTATGCTCAAGCGTTTGAGAACCTGTAACCTTCTTAATCACATGTTCGCTACTCAGTTAAATTCTATTCGACTATACAGTAAAATTGCTTCAAGACATTATATAAATTCCAAAATTTAAAATTAATATACCGCAAGTAAATGAAGAGCTGGTATTTAACTTGCGTACATACGAAGTTAGACTTCAAAAAGAGCTAGGAAGGATTGAAGCGCAAGTGTTAACAAAATACATAAAAAGAATTCTAAAGATACAAATTTTGAAAAGTATGACGACGAGTATGTATAGTCAAGGAAGTTGGAGATATTATATATTTCAAGCAAAATCTACGGTGTACTAGAAAGCGTAGAAATTGTAGATTAAGGAACTAAATTGTAGTTTTAAACTTAAAAGCCATAATATCAGTCTATAACATCTTTAACCTCCCTTACTGCACTGACTTCATGCACACAAACGTGGATTCTGAGGTCATGATTTTTTAGAGTACCAGTTAATTTCTGAGTCAAATAAATTAACGAAGTAATACTTGAAAATCATGCCCAAAAGGTCAGCGCTTATATATATATTTGCGAAGCAGGTGACTTTGCCGGCAGTGCCTAAGCACTTTATTATCAGTGCTGTGGATATTTTATAAGTGAAATATGGAGACAAATGCTTAGAGATGATGGTTTACTGAAGGGATTTTTTCAGTATACAAAGTTTATTGCAGGCACAACAACACTTAATGGATTGAATATTCCAATATACCCAGAAATAGCATTTGTTGGACGCTCAAATGTTGGTAAGTCTAGCATGATTAATCTTATTACTGGCAACAAGAAAATGGCGCGTGTTTCTAGATCCCCTGGCTGCACAAGGCAGATAAACTTTTTTTTAGTGCGAAACACTTTCATACTTGTTGATTTGCCTGGTTATGGATATGCATCAGCTTCTAAGTCAATGATAAAAAACTGGCAACGATTAATGGTTGAATATTGTCTGCTCAGAACACAGTTAAAGCAAATAATGTTGTTAATAGATTCAAAACTTGGGATTACAAAAAAAGATGCTGAGATAATAGAAATTCTTAGAGAGTGTGGAACAATTACCCAGATTGTGCTGACAAAATGTGACCGCATATCTCAAACAGCAGTAAAAAACACACAGGAGCAAATCCTCAAATCTATAGAAAACGAAACATTCATAAAACCGAATGTCTTGCTCTCATCAAGCAAAACTGCTGAGAATTTTTGCGATATGCGCGGTGAAATACTGAATACTTTTTCTATCAACTTATCAAAGTAGGAATCATCTATGTATAGCTAAAGCAGTATAAAATAGGCATGATAAACGAGTATTTTGGAATAAATTGTTATTTGTTTAGAGCATGGAATATAACTATATTTCAGGCGAGAGACTGAAGAAAATTTATCAAAAAGGCAAAGTTTAGCGTGCCTATTTTATACTGCTTTAGTCTGTCCGTCAAAAATTGATTTGCTACGCAAATAAAATTTTGCGGAAAATTAAATGTACAAAAATTAGCCTAAAGCCTCTGCCCTGCGCTAATTTTTGTATATGGTACTGCCGGCAAAGTTCATAAGATTTTTGGCAATTTTGCCACTTTTTCTGCAGGACTTTCGGCGCACCATAATTGCTTGAAACCAACATAGGTCCTCAGCTTCTTAGAGCTATGACGCAAAGACTAGGAAGAATGGGGGCGCATGCATATACACAAATACATAAAGCGCATCTTTAATAACACCAATTTTGAAAAGTATGACGAGTATATTAGTCATTTTCTACTTTTAGCTAATCTATTTTTGAAGTCTGCTATAATAGTCTCGCCACCAGTCATTCTTTGTTTTTCTAACACTTGTGGTTGAACATCAATCGGAAGATAAATATCAACTCTACTACCAAACCTAATGATTCCAAATCTTTGACCAGTATCTACAGCATCATCCTTTTTCAAGTCACATACTATTCTACGAGCAACTAGCCCTGCTATCTGCACTACAGCGACTTCATTCCCATCTTTAGTTTCTATAAGTATTGATTGACGCTCATTATATTCGCTTGCTTTGTCTAGTGATGCGTTGAAAAACTTTCCAGGATTATAATGCAACTCCTTTACTCTTCCTGCGATTGGTACGCGATTTACATGTACATCAAAAACATTCAGAAAAATGCTAACTCTTGTCATCATATGATCCACCATGTCTAATTCCTTTGGAGGAATAGATTGAGTTATCTTTTGCACAACACCATCAGCTGGACTGACCACAATATCAGCATCCTCAAACGTTATACGTTCGGGATCTCTAAAGAAAAATACACACCATAAAGTAAGAATCAGTCCGCAATACCCTAATGTATTAGAAATTGCAAATAATATAACTGTTCCTAGCAAGAAGAGTATGATAAATATATATCCCTCTTTATGTATACTTGGAATATAATCTTTAATGTTATCAAACATACGACCTCTTAAAAAGATTTAAAAAACGTAGCAACCTACAAGAAATTGATCTATTTTCACAATATACATAAATATATTAAGAGTATTTTTTAGACAAAATTGATATCATACTTGATGTAATTTTTCA
This sequence comes from Ixodes persulcatus, assembly GCA_013358835.2. Classification (NCBI taxonomy): domain Eukaryota; kingdom Metazoa; phylum Arthropoda; class Arachnida; order Ixodida; family Ixodidae; genus Ixodes; species Ixodes persulcatus. The sequence goes on from JABSTQ010005687.1 coordinate 545,084, forward strand.
CATACTAAAGAAATAAGATTTTCTAGTCTGTTCGTCAAAAATCGATTTGCTACGCAAATAAATTTTGCGGAAAGTTAAATGTACAAAAATTAGCTTTTAGGTACGACCCTGCGCTAATTTTTGGATATATTAATTCCGATACTTGCAAATACTACTTAGGTACTGCCGGCAAAGCCACTTGTGCAGACCTTTGTGGCCTGATTTTCAAGTATTACTTCATTGATTTCTTCGCAAATATATATAATATTTGACTCAAGAATTAACTGGTATTCTAAAAAATCATGCTCAAAAATTTACGCGCGTGCACTTCGCTCGCAGTATCCAACAAAAGCCATAAGGTTTCTGCCACTTTTTCTGCAGGACTTTCGGTGCATCATAATTGCTTGCAACCAACATAAATACACACCTTCGATAGTTATAACGCAGGCGACTTTCTATTTGCAATATATTCACTCGACCTCTTTGAGGTTCTAGACTTATTCTAAAACTACAAAACGCAGCACATGAGTAGTAACTTAAGTCAGTTATGACTAATTATTAAAGACACAACAACGAACTTATATAGCAATATCATGCTCAGATCTCATTTTATACAGCTTCACATCTTAAGTATTACTTAGGAACGATAATCATATATATCTGTTTTCCTTCCATCTTAGGTGTAGACTCTATTTTCGCAAATTCATCAACGTCATTTTGGAACCTTTGCATCAAGCTAAATCCCACCTCTTGGTGAGTAATTTCACGCCCTTTAAACGTGAGTGAAATCTTCACTTTGTTTCCTTCCTTGATAAACTTCTGCGAACTGCGAATCTTTACTGCGTAATCGCCAATATCTATATTTGGCCTCAGCTTTAATTCCTTCACCAACACCACCTTTTGATGCTTCTTGGCTTCATGAAATTTCTTCTGCTGCTCATATCGATATTTCCCATAGTTTATCAGCCTGCAGACAGGAGGAGAAGCATTTGGCGAAATCTCCACAAGATCCAATCCTCTTTGTCTTGCAATATTTAGAGCCTCACGCGGTGCAATCACACCTACCATATCTCCATTTTCATCTATCAACCGCACTTCATCAGCCTTAATCTGCTCGTTAACGCGGATATCCAGTTTACTGCTTATGACTCCCTCTCATTATTTAAATTAAAAACTTCAACTATAAACATTATGTCAATAACAAGCTACTTACCTGTGTATATTGCTCATTTCAATAAATTGCAACATAAAATCATCCAACGAAAGTTCTATGTTAGAATCTTCTCCAAGTCGTCTCATACATACTGTACGATTGGCTGCCTCTTTGTTCCCAATGGTGAGAATTACATGAGCTTTAGCAAGTGAGTGCAATCTAACTTTATAACCGAGGGTTTCAGCGCTGGAGTCTAATATAGCACGTATCTTGTGTTCTCGCAAAAATGAAAATACTTCTTCGGCATAATTTTCAGCACTGTTTGATACAGTAGCAATCACTACTTGGATCGGTGCAAGCCAAATTGGTAATTTCCCTACATAATGTTCAAGCAAAATTCCTATAAACCGCTCTAAAGAACCAAAAACAGCTCTATGTAACATGACGGGAGTATGCTTCTGCCCATCTTGTCCTATATAACTAGCTCCAAGTCTACATGGCAAGTTAAAATCTACCTGCAATGTTCCAAGTTGCCAGTCACGACCAATTGCATCCTGCAAAACAAACTCTATTTTAGGGCAATAAAATGCTCCCTCTCCACTGTTAATTATATAGTCAAGGCTAAGCTCTTGAATTGCAGCAAGCAGTGCATTTTCTGCATTATCCCAACTCTCATCAGAACCTATTCTTTTTGATGGTCTGTCGGAAAGCTTGATCCTCACATCCTTAAAACCAAAATCTCTATATATATCAAGCACCAAACGACAAACAGAAAGGCATTCTTCATGCATCTGTTCTGGTGTGCAGAATATATGCGCATCATCTTGAGTAAATGCTCTAACTCTCATTAAGCCGTGCAAGGCGCCGGATGGTTCATATCTATGCACTTTCCCAAATTCCGAAAGACGTAGCGGCAAATCTTTATAACTAGTCAAACCACATTTAAAAACTTGGACACCGCCTGGACAATTCATTGGACGTACAGCATAGACCCTTTCATCCGCAGCACTAGCAGTAAACATATTTTCGCTAAACTTTTCCCAGTGTCCGGATTTTTCCCAAAGACTTCTGTCAATAATTTCTGGAGTACTGATCTCGTTATATCCAGCAGCATTCTGCTTTTCTCTCATATAATTTACCAAAAGCTGAAATAACGTCCAACCTTTTGGATGCCAGAATACAGCTCCTGGGGCCTCTTCTTGCATGTGGAATAAGCCCATCTCTTGACCTATCTTTCTATGATCACGCAGCTTTGCTTCTTCCAAAAAATTTAGATATTCTTGTAACTGTTCTTCTTTAGAGAATGCAGTACCATATATCCTTTGCAGCATCTGATTTTTGCTATCACCACGCCAGTAAGCACCAGCAACCTTCATTAACTTAAAAGCTTTCACTTTGCCTGTGGAAGGACAGTGGGGCCCTCTACAAAGATCAGCAAAATCACCTTGAAAATAAACACTTAATTTCTCATGAGCTGGAATATCTTTTATAATTTCGACCTTATAATTTTCTCCTTTATCCTGAAAATACTTTATGGCCTCTGCTCTTGTCATGACAACACGAGTGATTTTCTCATTTTGCTTCACTATACTACGCATTTCAGATTCAATCGCACTTAAATCGTCAGTAGTAAACGCATCCGCCCTCACAAAATCATAATAAAAGCCGTTCTCAACTACAGGCCCTATAGTAACCTGCACGTCAGGATAAAGCTTCTTAACAGCCTGTGCAAGGATATGTGCTGCGCTATGCCTTATTACATCCAAAGCTTCAATACTGTCCTCGGTGATAATTGATATAACAGCATCATCGTTTAAGGTGTGACTTAAATCTTTAATGATACCATTCACTCCAATCGCAATGGCCTTTTTTCCAAGACTCTTGCTAATATTTTCCGCAATTGTAAAACCTGTAACAGGAGAATTAAAACTTCTTACACTGCCATCTTGTAACGTAATGTTTATCATAATTATAAAAACTTTATATCTTTACGAAGCTTGAACACACCTAAAATGTTGATTAACATCAATAACCCACCGGAAACACTCATCACAAGGATCACTTTCTCCTGCGTTTGAAAGGAAAATACTACGAAAGCAAACATAGAGTATATTATGTAAACAACTTTTCCGAATTTAGGACTGATAAACTGCGCACATTTTTGTCCTACTACAAGATAACCCACTATAGTGGTATATGCAGCAATAAAAAATAAGCACATTGTGAAAATATCTATGTACGCTATATAATCTGAAAGTGCTACAGATATATATTCCGAAGGCTGAAGATTTTCAGCTTTCCACACACCAGTTAGCAATGCTATCAAAATAGTAATCGTGCAAATGAATGAATCAGTAAATAAACCAAATATTGCCATTCTTGCTTGTTTTTCAGGATATAGCGTTTGTGTTTCACTTTGAACAGTTGAGTCATAACCTATTCCAATATCTCCAGAATAAACAGCTCTGGAGACCCCGTAATGCGCAGCAAGCAATATTGTACTCCCAACAAATCCACCAACTGGTGCGTGACCTAAGAACGCAGACTGCAAAATCATCTTCAGTACTGATGGCAATTCGGCTGCATGATCAAATATAACCCAAAGACCAATTAGAACATAACATATTATAAAAGGCGGCATCAATGCAGAGCATATATTTGCAAGTCTAGAAACACCACCAACTGCGCCAAGCATTACTAGTACAAGCAATACACCAATCACTGCATAACGATTACTACCTGTTGTGTTCACTATTGTATCTGTAACAACCAAAAACTGAGCTATCTCAGCACCATATATACAAAGCAGTACACAAACTATATAAGACAAAAATTTATTTCCAAACGCAGTTTGTAGGTAATACATTGGACCGCCATTATACACACCTTTATTATCTGAAACTCTATATTTAATCCCAAGATATATTTCAGAATACTTAACAAGCATCCCACAAAATGATGCCATCCAAAGCCACACAAGACTTCCAGGACCACCCATAGTAACTGCAGCCATTACAGTTACAATATTGCCAATGCCTACCATACCGCCGACCGATGCGAAATACAGTTTTATAGGATGCAGGCCTTCTTTTTCTTCACCTGCACACTGTATTAAGTCCCTTACATGACTTCTAATTTTAAAGACTGAACGAAATTGGAAAAACTTAGAAGAAATCGTAAAATATATACCAGAGAACAATATCACCGCCAGTGAAATATACGTCCACAGCAGATCATCAAGTAAAGATAAAAAATCAAAAAATAGATCCATAACTATTAATAATAAATTAAATAATAATAAATTAAAACATTCACTCAAATTGACTTTTCAGCATTCAGACGTATCTTTTCTTTGCAAAAAAAATCTTCTATGTAATATGAAATCAATATAGGCACTGGGCTTAGAGTGATCAGCAATCCACCAAACAAACACTAAGAATTTAAGTTATATAATCTGTCCGTCAAAAATCGATTTGCTGCGCAAATAAATTTTTGCCGAAAGTTAAATGTACAAAAATTAGCTTTTAGGCGGGGCCCTAGGCTAATTTTCGGATATATAATTTGTCCAATACTGACAAAGATTACTTAACAAAATCCATAAGGTTTTTGGCAATCTTGCCATTTTTTCTGTTGGATTTTCAGTGCGCCATAGTTGCTTGCAGTGCAAGATAAGTCCTGCACTCTTTCTAGTTATGAAGGATGGACTACATATGTACTCTCATTCTTCTTGGCTCTTTTTGAAGTCTAACTTCGTATATGCATAATTAATCAATAACAACTCTTCATCTATGGTGTGATATAAGTTCAGATTTATCTTGAGGTTATGATCCATAAAATAAACACTTAATCTCACTAAAAAGCTGTAAGAAAAACAGAATGCAAACATCACCAAGATATATCTACCTTGGTATCGCCTGTAATATACGCTCCAAATCCTCCATATGATGGATCTCCGCTCGCATCTGCATATTGCAAATTGCACTCCATCAGAAGACCATCATCTGCAATCAATTTGCCGTACATCTCACCAGATGTGGGCTCAGATCGTCTTCCATTTTTCAAGAAACCTGTACGAGCAGCATTTCTGCCGCTGCCCACTACAGCCCTATCCATGCGAAGTCCTGTCATAGTATCTGTCTTAAGAATTCGACCTGAGTGTATTATCCTGCCTTGAAACACTGGACCATCTGGCATATAAAGTGTCAAGCACGTACTCTGATCCAATTTCTTATATTGAACAGAAACCTTTTGAGCAGAAGAGATTATTATTCCCTGCATACTTCAAGATGTAGGTCTATGCGACGAACAACATGTTAATAATAAAAGCAAAGCGATGAGAGACTTATACACCCATACGTTTGCTTTGCCAATATTTAAGTTTGCGTATAACGAAGTAAATACAGAGGATATTATGAAAAACACCCGTGACTTCGCACAACCTGCACATATAATCCACTTTCTACCCATAATAATCAAATATTCCCACTGTTCCTTGTGCTATAAATTATATTTTCCTCGCTTACGGCGCATATAAAGCAAACTTAAATATCAAGAAGATATCTATTTTGTATTAGGCCCTGCTGGCAAAGCCACCTGCGCAGACCTTTTTGGTATGATTTTCAAGTATTATTTCGTTCATTTCTTCGCAAATATATATAATATTTGACTCGGAAATTAACTTATACTCTAAAAAATCATGCCCTTAAAATCCGCGTGCGTTCCCTTATGAAGACAGTGCTTAAAAAAACTTATGTAAGAAATTTTTATATATTGCTTTCAATATCATGATATCTGACACACTTACATGTTCATCAACTTGATGTGCAGTTTTATTAAGCAAACCAAATTCTAACGTTGGACAATGATGCATTATAAACCTTGCATCAGATGAGCCACCAAAAGTATTGATATCAGGTTTGATCTTTGTTACTTCAAATATTGAATCTGAAAGCATATCTGAAATTGTGCTATGATCTGTGCAAAATGGCATGCTATTCATATTATAATCTAGAGAAAAATTATTGATATACTGAGAGCATATGTCTCGTATTAGCTCATAGAGACTCTCACATGTATGAAGATCATTGAATCTTACATTAAATTGCACATGAACAGCCCCAGGGATTACATTTTCCGCACTATTTCCTATATTTATATCAGTAAACTCTAGATTTGAAGGCTCAAATCTATCAGATCCATCATCAAGTTTGTATGATTTAATAGACTGCAGAATCGGAAGCATTATATCCACAGCATTATGTGCCATACTATGATACGCAACATGTCCCTGCTTTCCATAAATCATTAGAGAAAATGTGACACTACCTCTTGCACCAACCTTAATCATATCTCCAACACGCTTACTACTAGTAGGCTCCCCTATGATACAAGCATCTATCTTGATATCGCGGCGCCTAAGCCATGCAATGACATCTCTTGTGCCATGAATTGCTGGCCCCTCCTCATCACCCGTTATCAACAGGCTTATAATACCACTCTCACGGCCAGCACATTCCTTGAGATATTCACCTGTAGCTGATATGAAAGCTGCTATTGCTCCTTTCATATCAACACAGCCTCTACCATAAATAACGTCATCTTCCAGAGCCGCTTCAAATGGATGAAATTTCCATTTAGATATTTCACCCACTTGCACAACATCCGTATGACCGGCAAAACATAAGTTTGGCCCGGAATCTCCTCTCCATGCATAAAGATTTTTAATCCTTGCATATACATCTCCACCAAATTCGAGAATTTCACATTTAAACCCAGCGTTTATCAAAGTTTCATATAAAAAATCTATAGCTCCATCATCAACAGGAGTAATGCTCCGAAATCTAATTAAAGATCTTAACAACTCTAAATAATCCATCATATGATGTCCTAACGCGATAAAAACACTGAATTTTAAAAAATCATAAGCATCTGCAGGGGCATTTTAGATAAAAACGCGCAACTTTGCAACAAGAATAATAAATTCCAATGCCATTAAACAGTGCAAATCATTAATTAATGCAAAACAAGTTGGAGGATTTTGAGGGAATGCTCTTTTAGAGCTCAAATTAATTGCTGCACCTAATATTTTAACATATTTGCGAAAGCATTAACAAAGTAATATGAAAAATTAGGAATCCAAAAAGGCTTGTACAATAACTTTGCCGGCAGTGCCATAATATATAGTAAGAAGAGAAAAAGATTTATGATGCAATCTCTAACGATTCTGGCGGAAACATAGGCAAACCAGATAGGCAAATTACAACCTTTGTTGGAGCTGCAGCACTACTTCGTTGTTTTTTAATAGCTTCAAGTGCAGTAATAGCCTCTACCAATTGAAAGTCAAGACCTACATATACCATATAACAACCCTTATACTTATATCTATACCTGCCCATATAATCTATAGAAGTAAACTCTCTCAGTGTATTGTCAAAGTCAGAATTCAACTCATATGTTTTTATATTATTGAAACTCTCATTACGATCTGTATCAATTTGTGGCGTGCTATTGAGCTCAGGCATATTGTTAGTATGTAAAGAAAGTTAAAAAACTACAAGCAACAGTGTAATAATTTTTAGTTTAACAAAAAATATTAGCATCCATCAAATCATTTTTATCAGCAAAACACTTCATTGAGTTTCTTGACATTAATCAAAAATTGTTTAGCATTAGCGCGTGCCCGTTTTTCAGGTTTTAAAAATCGCAAAGCGAGATAATATCATGATAGTTAATTACGAAAAATTGAGCGCTGGTAGCAATCTACCACATGAGGTTAATGTCCTAGTGGAAGTGCCAATGAACGCCGAACCTACAAAATATGAGTTCAACTCTGATGTAGGTGTTATGTTTGTCGATAGATTTATACACACAGGTATGCGTTATCCGTGCAATTACGGCTTCATACCAAAAACACTCAGCGGTGACGGAGACCCTGTTGATGTTCTAGTATACGCAAATTACCCCATCATATCAGGTGCTGTAGTGACAGTAAGACCGCTTGGAGTTCTGCTTACAGAAGACGAAAAAGGTCAAGATGAAAAAATTTTAGCTGTCCCTATTACAAAATTAGATCCATTTTTTGAGAAAGTAAAATCTTATCTGGACCTCCCGGAAAGTCTGATACAACAGATAAATCACTTTTTTACACATTATAAAGCTCTTGAAAAAGGCAAATGGGTTAATATAAAGGGATGGGAAGGTGTTGCTTACGCGCAACAAATCATACAATCAGGAGCAGCTAACTTTCAAGCGCAGCAACACGGCAGATCATAGAGCATATAAAGCAAAGTTGTTATTTCCTTTAGTATAAATTAGATTCAGATTAAATGTATCGTTAAAAACTGTATGGGTATATAATAATTGTATAGCTCTGTTCACTGCACCAGCACTATTAATGTTTTTGGGGAATATATAGGATAAAATTCGAGAAACCATAGAGAGATTATAATGGAACAATATACCGTAATAACGTTCTACAAATTCATTAACATAGAAAATATTCCGGAACTACAGATTCAACTATTAAAGATCTGCAAAAAGCATTTTATAAAAGGAACAATCTTAATTGCAAAAGAAGGAATTAATTCAACACTTGTTGGCAAAGAAAATAACATTGAACTATTTCTAAATAGCTTGCTCAAGCAAAAATCGTTTTCTGATCTTGACGTACAGAGAAGCAAAGTCGACTTTATGCCATTTCATAAGCTCAAGGTAAAGACTAAAAATGAAATAGTGACATTTCGTGAACGAGAGTTAGATATTGCACAAACAGGAATACATGTTGAGCCAGAAGAGTGGGATTTGTTGTTGCAAAACAAAGAGGAATTTCTAGTAATTGATGCTCGCAATGATTATGAGGTTGAGATCGGCACGTTTGCAAACTCGATTAACCCAAATATCAAAAATTTCACAGGGCTTAAAAATTGGCTACACTCTTTGGATGTAGGACACAAAAAAAACATAGCAATGTTTTGTACTGGCGGTATTCGGTGTGAAAAATCTACCGCATATATGAAATCTCTAGGATATAAAAATGTTTACCAGCTTAAGGGTGGCATTATTAACTATCTAGCAAAAACAAGTAATAAAAGTGGTATGTGGCAAGGCGCTTGTTTCACATTTGATGACAGGAGAGCCTTAGACACAGATTTGCAACCGCAATATAATAATAATGGTCACATGTATAAAAGAACATGATTAATTTCTCTTTTGATGTTCTTGTGCTGCTTGCAATTTTGATGCTAAACGCGCTTTTTGTCATGGCAGAAATTGCCATAATCACCTCCAAACAACCCAAATTAGAAGAACTGTCTAGAAAAGGAAATAGAGGATCTAGACTTGCAATTAAGTTATCCTCAACTCCAGAGGTATTTCTATCTACTGTACAGGTAGGCATAACATTTCTAAACATTTTGATAGGACTTTATGGAGGAACCTCTATAATCAACGACGTAGACAATTTTGTTGCGAAATTACCAGTTATAGGGGAATATCATCAAGCCATAAGTTACGCTAGTGTGATGATAGTGGTAACATATTTTACAGTTCTAGGAGAGGTTGCACCAAAGCGTATAGCAATGCTTTATCCTGAAAAGGTAGCATCAATTGTTTCTCACAGTATGATTATTGTGACGCAAATACTATACCCTTTTGTTTGGCTAATTACAGTATCCACAAAAGCTGTGCTTTATATAATTAGAGTGAAAAAACCTCAAACACAAGTCTCGCTTGATGAAGTACGCTTTCTAATCCAGCACACTGAAGCTTCTGGTATGTTCGCAGCTACTGAACAGGATATCTTCAAAAGAATATTGCATCTAAGTAATGCAAGAGTAGGTGCAATAATGACACCAAGAAGCAAGATGGTATGTATTAATCTTCATGATGATAGTAAAACAAATGTGTATAAGTTATCTGCATATCCGTTTAATTACTTTCCAGTGATTAACAAAGAATTGAATGATCTTATAGGAATCGTTCCTGTAAAGAAATTATTAAATGTAAGAGTAACAAATGATACTCTTGAACACATAGCTAAAAAATCTAAAATTCTATACATACCTGAGGTTGCGAAGGTTAGTAAGTTAATTGAAATTTTCCGGCAAAAGCGTGCTAGAATAGCAGTAGTACTTGATGAATATGGTGATATAGAAGGGCTAGTCACTTTAAATGATATCTTAAAAATTCTAGTTGGAGATATTGCTATAGGTGTTCTTAGTATACAACCAAATATTATTAAGCAAAAAGATGGTGTATATCATGTTCAAGGCAACACTCTGATAGGAGAGATAATGACACTACTTAATATTACAAAGCTTCCTGGAGAAGATGAGCATGAGTATAGAACACTCGCAAGCTTTATCTTAAAGCAAATGCTGAATTTTCCTAAGCTTGGTGATAGTTTCATTGCAGTTGGCTGGAGATTCACAGTTATAGGAATGGAAAACCGTAGAATAGCTGGAGTGTTGATAGAAAAGATAATAGCTGATTAGTCCTGAAATTTCTTTTAAAGATAGATTTAAATTTGTTGCAAATGAAGTGCTAATGTCTAGTCTATGCCAATAGATGCTATAGTAGTGCTAGGCACTGCTGGCAGTGCCTAGTATCATTTAAAAAACGATTAGTAATAATAAGTATGCTACAGAATGTATTACATATGGCTAAAGCAGCATAAAAAAGTCATGCTAAACTTTGTTTTTTGATAAATTTTAAGTCAGCTTTTTGCCTGAAATAGCAGTTATATCGCAGATTTTAAGCGAATGAAAATTATTCTAAATACTCGTTTGCTATGCCTATTTTATAGCGCTTTAGCTAGTCGTTGCGTCATAACTCTAAAGAACATGGGATTTATCTTGATTGCAAGCAATTATGGCGCATATAAATCCAGCAGAAAGAGTGACAAAATTGCCAAAACCCTTATGGATTTTGTTAAGTAGTGTTTGCTAGGTACAGGACAAATTATATATCCGAAAATTAGCGCAGGGCAGAGGCTTTAGGCTAAATTTTGTACATTTAATTTTCTGCAAAAATTGATTTGCTGCGCAAATCAATTTTTGACGGTTGGACTAGCTATATATATCAGTTCTGAGATATAACGCTTTGTCTATACTTCTTTTTTGTCCGTGTTATTAATCGATCAATATATTGCTAATTTTAAAATGAAGCGGAGATAATTTAATGACCTTTTTTAATAAACTATATTCTACCCTTGCTAAAACTTCTGGGAAGATCAGCTCTGGCATAGGAAAAATCTTCGGACTAGGCAAATTTGACAAAGAATCACTAGCGCAAGTTGAAGAACTTTTGATAGCCTCAGATATCGGAGTTGCAAGCGCAGAACAGCTAGTATCTAAACTTGCAGCAGCAAAACCAAGCGGTGTTGACCTTGAAAATGAGATAAAAACCTTATTACGTAATGAAATTAAAGAAATTTTGCTGCGTGCAAAGAAACAGCAAAGTATCTTTGACAATTCTACTGAGTATAAGCCGTATGTGCTGATGATATGTGGTGTAAATGGTAATGGGAAAACTACAACTGTAGCAAAACTCGCAAAAAAATTCCAGGATCTTGGTAAAAATGTAGCAATTGCCGCTTGCGATACATTTAGAGCTGCTGCCGTTGAGCAACTAAACGAATGGGCAAATAGAATAGGATGCAGATTTATAAGTGGAAGCGAAGGTTCTGATCCTGCAAGTGTTGCGTATAAAGCATTACAAGAATCTAAAAACCTGAAACTTGATGTACTGATTATAGACACAGCAGGTAGATTGCAAAACCAAACAAACTTAATGTCAGAGCTCGGAAGATGCAAGCGAGTTCTACAAAAACTTGATCAGTCCACTCCACATGAAATTATTTTAACACTCGATGCTACTACAGGGCAGAATGCTATCAACCAGGTCGAACTATTTGGCGAAGCAGTAGGAGTATCTAGCCTCATCTTAACTAAACTGGACGGAAGCTCAAAAGGCGGCATTGCCATTGCACTTGCACAAAAGTTTGGGATTCCTATATGTGCAATCGGCATAGGTGAAACTCTTGATGATCTACAGGAATTTTCTCCTGAAGAATTTGCTAGCGCAATAGTAAGTTAACGCGAGTTGCCAATTAGTCTGTCAGTCAAAAATCGATTTGCTACGCAAATCTATGTTTGCAGAAAGTTCAATGTACTAAGTCGCCTGCGCCATAACTCTAAGAAGCGTAGGATTTATCTTAGCTACAAGCAATCATGGCGCACCGAAAATCCTGCCCCCTCAAGAAGGGGGTATGGTTGCAACGTGCAACGACCTTAGAATGTATGGCTAGTCTTCCTGCTACTTGTAAATCTAAAAGATTATGAATTTATAATAGAAAGACTATCTATTTTTTTCAAGATCACTTGCCAGTTATCATCTTATTTTGTAGCTGGAACAGGTGGAATTGAATCCTGTGTTACTGCCTTAACCTTTTTTGGAGCTGAGTTAGTAGAACTCAACTTTGCTTCAGTGTTACGCTGAGATGAATCTTGTGCCTCTAAAGTTTTAGCAGAAGTAATGCTACCATTAGCAGATGATTTTGACTGAACTTCCGTGGACTGCACACTTACACTACCAGCTGTCGCAGCAGTATCATTTGCAATCTGAGGCGCTGGAACTTGAGAGTCCGCCGCAGCTCTAGCTTTATTTATAAGGTCCTGCATTACATCATAAGTGAGAGTACCAAAATACATTTTCCCACCTATTATATAAGTAGGAGCAGCTTCTATGCCAAGTTCTTGAGTAATGTTCTTATTACTATTTAATGCATCCAGTACTATACTATTTTCCATTAATTCTTTCAATTTTGTAGTATCCACCCCTAGCTTTTTAGCAATTCCAAAGACAATATCTTGTGTAATTATACCCTGAAACTCTAGCAGGGCTTGGTGCAAAGGAAAGTACATGTTATTGTCTGTGATGTATGTAGCAATTGCAGCTGTGCTTGCAAAGCTTCCTCCTTCACTAAGGACTGGCACTTCTTTAAAAAATATTTCAACATCAGGGTTATTAGATAGAATCTTAAGCTTTGTATCTAACATACTTCTACAAAACTTGCATGCATAATCAAAAAACTCAACTACCTTCACTCTCCCAGCAGGACTTCCAACTCTAGGCGTCTGGTTGCTAAACAACTTATCTTTCAGCATCTCTACTTTACCTGAGACATCAACACCTTGCTCTATGTGAGGACGTTGCGCTGCTGCATATTGCGATACACTCTCCACTATCAATTTAGGATTCCTGCTTATGAAATCAGCAATAATGCTTTCAATTTCAGATCTATCAATTTTTGGCTGAACATATTGACTTTGCTCTTCTGTCATCGCAGTAACATTTGGAGAAGCTGGAACTGTCACACTAGCATTTTGCTGTGCATTGCCAGTCTTCGTATCACGCTTAGTATAGAACGAAAAAAAGAGCGCAGCCACCGCAGCCACAAGTATTAATAAAACGTAAGGGATAATCTTTCTATAATTCATGACTTCAATTAGAATTTATTTACAGAAACAATAAAGTTTATACTAACAATATTTTTCAAAGATTACAGCACTTTTAGTACAGCTAGCTATTAGTATTTGAACTTACCACAAAGCACACCAACACTACGCGAGCTGCCAATTATTTTATAATTAGCAACTCTTAATACTACATATCGTATACTGCAGGTAAATGAAAAGTCGATATTTAACTTGTGCAAATACGAAGTTAGACTTTAAAAAGAGCAAGAAGAAAAACTTGTGGTGGCATGTGTATAATCAATATATAACGAGTGGTCTTTAAGAGGCACTAATTTTAAAAAGTATGACAGGTATACATAACAAATATACACTCTTCATTTTCCTGCGATATACACTCCATCCTTGTATTGCAAAGAATCTGCCATGCATTAGTGTTATTAATCCGGCAACTCTGTTTAACACTTTTCACCATTGTAAAGCTTTTGAATAGTTATTAATGGACCATCATAGTGTCTAATCAAAATTCCTGCTTCATTCATTAAATCTTTAGCAATGCTAATGCTATGTTGCCAACTTCTTTGTTGCTTATCATCATTGCCAGGAAAATTTTTATCAAAAATTACTTCCTTGATTCCAGCTTGTATAATAGAAGTTGCACATCTGCAACATGGGATCCACGGCACATAAACCTTACAATCTTCCGCAACGACTCCATTTCTAGCACATTGTAATATAGCATTTTCTTCCGCATGTGTTATCAACATATACTTACGCTCCCTATCAGCATACCTCTCATATGTATCAGTAACTCCTCTAGGAAAGCCATTATACCCTGTTGCTCTTATTTCATTATTCTTACCAATTATCAAAGCACCAACTCTTGTGCTTATATCTTTGCTTTTCATAGAGATCATGTAAGCTATACTCATGAAATACTGATCCCAACTATATGTATTTTGCATTTTTTACTCCATGAATTTTCAAGTATGAAATTGATGTACAGCTAATTCTCTTAAAAACATTTTTTACTTTTAGGTATCATTTTATACTAACGTTTACTTGTTCAATGATGCGCTGTGAGCGGCGCAAAACCTTACAGATCTTTTTTAAGATATGAGTAGTGAATTAGATATATTACCTGAGATTCTCTAATAAAAAATACGACTATAAACTATCCTTAAGTAATTAATCCTGTTAGCATAAACACACCGTGAAAAATAGATTATACTTGAAGCTATTATCTAAGCCTAGACAAATCTAAGATAAACAATTGAATTGCTCCACAAAAAGTAAAAAGCTTGTAAATCGAAAATAGACAGCGCTTTTATAGTAAAAGAGCAATATAACAAGTTATAAAAAGACAACAATATCTAGCCAGGATATAGATTTGAAAATTAGCCCAAGCATATTATTTTAAACTAATATGCTATCCTAAAGCATAGACCATCAAATCAATACATCAATTATATCGCTTATATAGCGTGCGCTGCCCCAGAGTAATAACGAAGTTGTAATTCCACTCCTCTTCCTCCTCATTTTCACATCCGTCTTTAATCGTACCAAGCTTTCTTTCTATTCTTTTAGCAATAAGAAGGTTACGCTCAGCGTTATTCTTCAGTGCTTTAAAATCATTATCTGATTTATTATTACGCTGTGGAAAAAACATCTTCGTCTCAAATGGGAGGGAATCCCTATGTTCTATACGGAAATTTATGTAAGGAACTGGGCCTGCAGATGCTCCTGGCATAACAGTTAGAAACGTAAAATATCCAAGATTATCAGTAATAGCAGTACCAGATCCAAGAAAATTCCCATCTCTCTTTAGGACTCCTTTAGGTGGTGGAGCATGCCAAATTACCAGACGTGCTCCGCCAACAGGCACGCATCTTGCATCTAGAAGACGACCATAAATGTTAATGAATCGACCACTAGAAAAATACACACCACCAGTCTCTATACGCAGATTGTTAGTTTTGCCAATATCAGAAGGAGGAGGTTCTAATCCCCAAATTTGCGGAGTGACATCACACACTACATCCACTGCAAAACAGGATGCTTGTGTTATAACGCTAAATATCACGCAATATAATATGCTCTTAAACATTTACCACTTGACCTATTAATAACATGCACAATGCTAGCTTAATGCAAATTTGCCGTCAACCTGATTTGCTATGTACACGCAGCGTTACTTAAGCATGATCCGATAATTATTATAATAAATAAACCACTGAGAGTTATATTATAATTCATACTTTTTGCCAAATCATCACTTCTATAAACAATCTACAGCTAAAAGAATCAAAATTTTACACAAAAATCAACAGTTCGCACATTAGAAGTTTTTGCTATATTTTCTGAGCAGTTGCTTGTATTATATCACTGGATAATTATGGTTTGTAGAAATTTACAGCATATCCAATAATAATCTTTGTAACTCTGTAAGCTTTGAATTGAAAGCCTGTTGAATATAGGCTTACATTTTTAATATGACAACGCCAAAATGTAGTGCATGACTTAAAATTGTTTTTTGTGTACGATATTTTGATAATTTGATTTGGAGATTGAATTAGTTTTTATGAATAATATGGAATTCTCTTTTTGTGATTTAAAATCTGCAGCTTCAAAAGTCTCAATTTTTCTAGTATCCGAGAGTTTGTTGCTACCACAAACATTACTTGATCTTGACAGCACAAATGTCGTTAGTAAAGCAATCGACTATAACCAAGAAACACAGTTTTTCTCCGGAAAAAGCTCTGAAATATTGTCAATACACAGCCCTGCAAAAACAGGAAAAGCTCTAATACTACTTGTTGGAATAGGAAATATAAAGTCGTTAACAGAGTTAAAATTGATAAGTATTGGCGGCAGCATAGCTACCCGTTTAAATCGCCTTAAGATATCAAAAGCTGATCTGGTTGTAGAATTAGAAGAAGGTGTTGAAATAGATGCAAATGCTGCGGCGCTTGCAATTGTTTCCGGTATTAAACTGAAAAATTATGGGTTTAATGAATATTATGTGGCGAAAAAGTCTGAGCACCTGACATATATTAAACATGTAAATGTTATGTTAGATGACTTTGCGCAGTGTCAAACAAAGTTCCAAAGTACAGAAGCTGTAATTGATGGCGCTCTATTTTCGAGAGATTTAATATCAAAACCTGCTAATGACCTATTTCCAGAATCTTTTGTCGAAATAGTAAAAGGTCTCTCACAATTCGGATTACAGATTAAAATCCTAAATACTTCAGAGATGCAGTCACTTGGTATGGGAGCACTTTTAGGTGTTGCCCAAGGCAGTGTTAAAGAGCCATATTTGGCAATTATGGAATGGAAAGGAAATTTAAGTAGTCCGGAAACTCCGCCAATCGCTTTTGTTGGAAAAGGTGTAACATTTGATACTGGCGGTATAAATATTAAAACTCATTCAAGCATTTCAGAAATGAAATACGATATGGGCGGTGCCGGAGTTGTAACGGGCCTAATGATGGCACTTGCAAAAAGAAAAGCAAATGTTAATGCAGTCGGGGTTTTGGGCCTTGTAGAGAATATGCCATCTGGAACCGCACAAAGACCTAGCGATATTATACGCACAATGTCTGGCCAAACCGTAGAAGTTGATAATACAGATGCAGAAGGAAGATTAGTACTCGCAGATGCACTTTGGTATACACAAAAGGAATATAAACCAAAGCTTATAATAGATCTTGCTACCTTAACTGGAGCAATTACTATTGCACTTGGAGATTTATATGGAGGTCTCTTTTCAAATAATGAAGAAATTGCCAGTCAGCTTATGGAATCTGGGAATAAGACAGGAGAACATGTATGGCAGTTACCTATGCATGAACACTATGATAAACAGATTAATTCTGATATTGCAGATGTTAAAAACACAGGCTCAGGTCGTGGCGCTGGCAGTATCACCGCTGCTCATTTTTTACATAGATTCGTTAACAATTATCCATGGGCACATCTTGATATTGCAGGAGTTACTTGGAATAAACACGGAACAGATAACTCACCAAAAGGCGCAACAGGATTTGGAGTCAGACTACTGGACAGATTCATTTCAGATTACTATGAGAACGAACAGCTGTTTTAGATGCACAAGTAATTTGAAGATTTTCTTTTCTTTTCAAGAGCTGAGTATATAATCGCTTATATACGTACCTGTTTAACAACCTTAAAGATTTGGACTTTTGTCCCGGCAAGTTCGTTGATGGGCCGAGTACATATACTATTGATACTTGTATTATACCGCAGGTAAATGGATGCTTTGTATTTATTCAGTACAGACGAAGTTATACTTCAAAAAGAGCTAGGAAGAATGCAAACGTATGTGAACACTGCCAGCAAAGTACTTGTATGAGGATTTAAGCACGATTTTTTAGAGTACCAGTTAATTTCTGAATCAAATACTTTTATATATTTGCTAAGAAATTAACGAAATAATACCAAATTCCCCTAATAACAACATATATTTGCTGCGTATTTTTTTAGAAAATTTCAGATGAGATTCGAGTTTAGCTGTACTAGAAGCTACTAGAAGCGCACTTAAATTTTAAAGAAAAGACGAAGCTAAAGTGTTATGTTATTTGGGGAGTTGGTATTATATGGGAAATCAGGCCAAAGGAATCTGCGCAAGTGGCTTTGCCAGCAGTGCCGTACTGTGCTCAGTCTTTGTTGACTTATAAGCCTTTTACAAAATCAAGTGATGAAACATATTTATTTAATTTGTACTGATTATGGTAAGCTATCGGTATTTCGTCGCGTTTATTCTTTGCTTTTTTCAATTGCAATGTATTGCAATAGCAAGTTCTAAATCATTAGGCACTCAAGTTACTCTAAACACAAACATAAAATACGAAAAAACACAAGAGGAGGCGCTTCGAACTGCGAAAGCTGGAGATTTACAGAAAGCTTACGAGATCGCTGGTAAGTCGAATTATCCAAAGTATACAAAAAAGCTCATCACCTTAGTTACAATACTGTCAAACAGAAGCAATATGGGAATGCGTGATATTGCAAATTTTATCTCAGAAAACAACTGGATTGCTAAAACTTTTCAAGACGAAATGGAAGCAAATCTAAATGTTAACAATCCTACTGATAGTCTGCTGTGGTTTTCTATACACCCTCCTGCCTCAATAAACTCAAGATTCTTATTTTTAGATGCTAAAATAAGAGCTGCAAACATGACTTATAAAGAACGCATAGGCACAGAGCTAAAACTTAGAGAATTATGGGTAAATAATGTATTGAATAGCAATCTAGAAGATCATTTCCGTAGAGTTTATATCTCATCTGTTACAAAACCCGAGATATCTAAGAAGTTAAATAAATTGATTTGGAATGGCCATTATGAGTCGGCGAAAAATCTTCTTGCAAATGCAGAAAAAAGTTCGCAGCCAATATTCATGCTAAAACTCAAAGCAGCATCAAACCACAGCGAAATACCAAGAATACTGAAAAGTGTAGGTAAAAACCTAATTGACGACAATTTTTTGCATTATATATATATCAAGTACTTATTGCGAAACAATGAAGACAAAGAGGCGCTGAAGCTTCTACTACAAATCCAACCTAAGTCAAATTTTGACAAATGGTGGACTCTTAAGAGAATCGCAATTAAAAATGCGATCAGGGAAAAACAATATAAAATAGCGATGCAACTTCATCAAAATCACGGTCTACGAAACAGGCAAGATTTAGTAGATGTTAATTGGTATGCTGGCTTTATATCGTTGCGTTTATTAAATCAACCATCTGCTTCGATTGATTATCTACAACAATTCTTTAACAACTCAAATACTGCAAATTCAAAGGCTCAGGCTGCGTATTGGCTGTACAGAGCGCACCGTGCTACAGGCGATACAAAAAAGTCAGAACAGTGGTTGAGAGTAGCATGCGAATATCCTGGAAATTTCTATGGACAGTTGGCATTGGCTATAGCATATCCAGATTCAAAAATAGATTTATTCAGGAAAACTGCTGCTATTGATTATCATATACAAAAAAAAGCATTTTCTCCCGAAGAAGTAAAAAAAATAGCAATTGCTGCTAGGTTGATGTTTAGCGCCGGATATAAAAAACATGCGTTTACACTAGTAAAATCTATCTCAGAATCAAAATTAGATAGCAAATTCACAAATCACATAGCAAAGCACTATATAAGCACATCTTCGTATGCTCTTGCTACTACCTTCGCTAAATATCTGATTAGTAACGGACATTCACTTACAAGGCCATGCTATCCAACGCATATTAAATTTGACATACATAAAAATACCTATAACGATTCGCTTTACTATGCAATCATGCGCCAGGAAAGCGACTTTGACCAAACTGCAGTAAGCGTAGCAGGAGCTGTAGGGTTAATGCAACTGATGCCTGAAACAGCAAAGCAGTGCGCTAAACAACTCAGTATGCATCAAAATTCATATATATACAGCGCAGACGCAAATGCAGCTCAAGGCTGCTTTTACCTAGATAGTATAATGGAGAAATTTGATGGTAACTATGTTTTATCTATAGCAGCTTATAATGCGGGAATTGCTAGAGTAAATAAATGGATTGTAGATTACGGTGATGTCAGAAAAAGCACATCTATAGAGGATGTTATTGATTGGATTGAAATGATTCCATATAATGAGACTAAACTTTATGTTAAAAAGGTCATAGAAAATATGGTAGTGTATGGGTCTATTCTTTCAAAAACAAAATATGAAGCCAGAACACTCTACGCATATATCGCAGGAGAAAGAATGTAGATCTTGCTATTGCACTGCCCGCAAAGTGCCATAGAGCAACCATATTTTAGTGTTATATAGTTTGTCTGTCAAAAATCGATTTGCTGCGCAAATAAATTTTTGTGGAAAGTTAAATAGACTTCTTCTTCAAACTCGATTCCAGTTTAGGTAAGTGCGAGGAGCATACGGAGCGCAAGTGTACAAGAAGCACATGAGCATTCCCTGAAGGCTAAGGATATGACAAAGCAATTGGCCGCTGGGACAAATCGAGACCTACCTATGAAAGAAGATATCACAAATTTATTTTGTTTCATCGATGATTTTAGCAGCAAGTGTAAAAAAGAGATAAATAAAAGAGCGCTCTCGGAAGTTACAAGCATAAATCCAACGAGAGTACCAGGACTTTTTGAGTCTGAAATAATAACAATAAGTAATACTATTCCAACAATCTCCATGTAAAAACTTTAAATTTTTCTATAATTCATATTTGCAGCTATATAGATCTGAATTTCCATTGATGCCAAGCTATGAAAGATTTGTAGCATTAATGCAAAGAGTAATAATGATATTAGCTGTTTTATTACATACTTTGCTTTCTAAAAGTAGCAACATTTCTTATATAGATTCTACCTCTATATACGTTTGCCACAATAAAAGAATCTCTAGGAACAAAGTATTCAAAGGTATAGCAGCATTAGGAAAGACTAAGAAGTGATGGTTCTTTGGTTTTAAACTGCATATTATTATTAATAAAAAAGGAGGATTAGTAAAAGTATCACTGAGCAAATGTAACAAGGACGATAGATCGCAAGTTATGATGATGAGTGATAATATTAAAGGACTCTTGTTCGGTGATAAAGGTTATATCTCCAAACCATTATTTTTAGCTCTATATAAGCAAGGACTGAAATTAGTCACTGGAGTTAAAAAAGGGATGAAAAACTACCTTTTATCTCTAGAAAAAAAGATATTCCTAAGAAAGCCCTCTATTGCTAATACTTAGAATATTCCTAATCCATAATTCGGGTTTCAACTACTTCTTTCAATATAGACTCATTCTCCACAGCTCCTCTCCCACTTACAACCACCCAATGTTCGGATCTCAATAAATGCTTTTGAAGCGAAATTTCTTCCATTAGTAATATAACTATTTGTTTTACTACGTAACCAGCATAGGAGTATAAAACTCTGTAATGCCCCCATGGTCTTCTCTCTAGACTATATTCACCTATAGAATTTTCAACAAACTGAATTTGGCTAGCGATTGTTGTATTTTTTTTATCAACTCACATTTATCTTTATCCGCGATCAATACTGCACCTTTTGTATTGATCACAACAAGATTTTCAACACCAAGTGTTACAATCATTTCATCATTTTGGTACTATATAGCTTGACTAAACTTGATCCGCTAAAACATTACCAGCTATAAAATTATTTTTTTCATCTTTCTTACTAACTTCAAAACGAGACTTCCAAGAGCCTAAATCTGCCCACTCTATTTCTTTTAACTCAACCATTGTAATTAATTCACACCTAGATTTACTGAGAATCTCATCTATCGACTGACTGCTTGCAATTCCTAAGCATTCTATATTTTCATATGCAAAATTCATTCTCTGCAATCTATTACTATTAATACTAGACTCAACATACTCTGTATTTACGGTACGTAAATTATACATTTTGTTCTTTACCTTATCTGCAAATACTTCTTTACAATACCGTAATATTTCCGGCTCAAGATCATAAATTACTGATAAATATTTACTTGCTTTAACTAAAAAATACCCAGAATTCCAAAAATACTCCCATGACTGAATATATGATATTGCAGACTCTATATCTGGCTTTTCTTTAAATGATTTGACTTCATATGCTATATAATGCTTTATGATATTTCCTACTCTTATATAACCATATTCTGTACTTGGACTATTTGGCTTGATTCCGAATATCACGACACGATCTTCCGTAAATGAGACAGCCTGTTCAATCACACTATTCATCGCAAAATTTGGTGATATATAGTGATCAGACGGCGCAATCAACATTAAGGCGTCTCCATAAATAAGCTCAATATATAGTGCTGCTAGAATACTAGGTATAGCAGTATTTCTCTGATTCTCTTCCAAAAATATTATTTCATAATCAACTTCCAGCTCCAATAGATCCTTTTCCACAAATTTTTCATATTGAAGCGCAGTCATTATTATTGGTTTTTTAAAACAGTTTGAAGTAAAACGTTTTATAGTCTCCTGTAATGAAGAATGTTCACTTGCAATTTTTAGGAATTGCTTTGGCATTTTGTCAGATGAAAGTGGCCACACACGTTTTCCTACTCCACCACATAGAATCCATGGCACCACCTTTTTAGACGAGGCAATACCACTTTGCAATTTCAACATAAAATTCCCTTCCCAAAGTTTTTGAAATACTCCATGCGAAGTGTAATTGTGTTGAAATACGGTGCATTAATTATCAAATCTCATGTTTTCAAAGACATATTAATTCATATTTAACGCAAATATTCCATTTAAATTGCCTATAGAACGTAAACTTGAATTCTTATATATGAATTATACTCTTATATATAAGTCACATAAAACACCCAAACGAATATAAATTTCGTACTATAGCTAATTATTTTATAAACATTACTCCGCTAAAAATTATAAAAATGCATATAATAAATATATATCTTTTGCGAGAGTACCTTAAAAAATTGCTACTTCATAAGTAATTTTTATAAAATTGCCTCTTATATGCAGACAATTACATGATTAGATTAATAATTTGCTAATTAGATATTGAAATCTTAGAACTTGATAAACGAAGTCACATGTCATTTCATATATGAATTATTGCGATAGGTTTTTACCTAATGCGATAAAATATAAAGCTATAATATATCTCTGATAAATAAAGAGTTGCTATTTAATTATAATACGAGTTGCCAATTATTTTATAATTAGCAACTTGTTTAGATAGTCTGTCCGTCAAAAATTGATTTGCTACGCAAATAAATTTTTGCGGAAAATTAAGTATATAGAGGTAGAATCTATACAAGAAATGTTGCTGCTTTTAGAAAGCAAAGTATGTAATAAAACAGCTAATATCATTATTACTCTTTGCATTAATGCTACAAATCTTTCATAGCTTGGCATCAATGAAAATTCAGATCTATATAGCTGCAAATATGAATTTTGGAAAATTTTAAAGTTTTTACATGGAGATTGTTGGAATAGTATTACTTATTGTTATTATTTCAGACTCAAAAAGTCCTGGTACTCTCGTCGGATTTATGCTTGTAACTTCTGAGATCGCTCTTTTATTTATCTCTTCTTTACACTCGCTGTTAAAATCATCGATGAAACAAAATAAATTTGTGATATCTTTTTTCATAGGTAGGTCTCGATTGTTACTTCAAAATTATCTTTACCTACATATCCATATTCTGGCAACCTTGCTTAATCCATAATTCGGGTTAAAAGGAATGAAAGCATAATATGTCCTATGTAGTTTAGGAAAAAGGTGTTAAAATGATAAGAAGCTGATAAAACATTCATAAAGTTGTCTGAACGATTTAAAAACTCTACATAACTCTTTTATACTGCTTTGGCTTTATATATTTGCGCAGAAATTAACTAAGTAGTCTTTGCGTCATAACTATCGAAGCACAGGATTGATCTTGTCCTGCAAACAACTATGGCGCACCGAAAATCCAGCAGAAAAAGTGGCAAAACTGCCAAAAAATTTATAGATTTTGTTAAGTAGCATTTGCTAAGTACAAGACAAATTATATCTCCGAAAATTAGCGCAGGGCCGTTCTAAAGGCTAATTTTTGACGGACAGACTAAGTAATACTTGAAAATCAGGCCAAAGGAGTCTGCGCAAGTAACCTTGCCTAGTGCTAGACCACTCGTTATGTATTGATTATCTTAGTTCTTCCTCGCTCTTTTTGAAGTATAACTTCGTATGTGCGCATAATTAAATACTAACTCTTCATTTACCTGCTGTATACATATCTACTGAATACATATAAAACAAAAAAGCCAGCAAAGCTGGCTATACGCGAAGAAGTATTAAAATAATAAAATGAAAGTTATGGCAACAAAGAAATATAAGCTACAGGTGCACAGTCACCCTGCCTAAAACCAGCTTTCAAGATTCTAGTATACCCACCATTTCTATCTTTATAACGAGATGCAAGTTCACTGAATAATTTGGCAACTATGGGAGCTCCACTATTTCCAAAGAACGCCATAGCTCTACGTCTTGCATGTAGATTGTTTTTCTTCGCAAGTGTTATAATTTTTTCTACAACAGGCCTCATATCTTTAGCCTTAGGCAATGTTGTCATAATTTGCTCATGCTCAATCAAAGACCTAGAAAGATTCATCAACATAGACTTTCTGTGCGCACTATAACGACTAAACTTACGCTGCCTTCTCCCGTGATACATATAAAACCCAATAACTCATTCTTAAAATCTAATATTACACAAACAGAAAGGTGTAAAGCAAACGAAACATAGTAGCACACATCAAAGCGATAACACCAAGAAGAATCTAGATTATCTATTCGTAGCTGTCAAGAAGCTACTTTAAATCCACGCCAAATTTTTTAGCAACGTACAAGTTCATGAATGAATCCGAACGTCCTGAGAACAGAAAATCAATGTTACGCACAATATTCTCCACAGACTGAGATAAAATATACACTTCCTCCGCACCAAATCCAGAAAGTACGTGTGAAGATGCATCTGCATAAGTAGGTTTTGATACTCCAAATCTCAAACGTCCATATCCATTACCGCATATTTTATCTATAGATTTTATACCATTATGACCACCACTACCACCACCTACTTTGAACTTTATTCGCGAGAAGTCCAAGTCTAAATCATCATGAATCACAAGTACCCGACTTATAGCAATTTTATAAAATTGCATGATAGCCGCAACTGCATCTCCTGAATTATTCATGTAAGCCATGGGCTTTGCTATCATAAAGTGTTTATCCTCAACAGTAATTTTTGCAATCTCGCTGTTAAATTTTTTTTTCCAACCTTTCACTCCATATTCGTTATGCAGAGCATCCACTATCATAAAACCTATATTATGTCGCGTCGTTGCATAACCTGAGCCAGGGTTGCCGAGACCTACAACTAAATCAAACATTTCTACTCAGAAAATTCTATACCATTTGCTTGAAACAATTGCAGCAACTCGCCATCTGCATAAATTTGACGTACTATATCACAACCACCTATAAACTGCCCTTTAATATAGAGCTGAGGAATTGTAGGCCAATTAGCAAATGTCTTCACACCTTCTCTTAGCTCACTGCTGGTCATTACATCAATGTCTTTAAACTTTACATTTAATTTATTCAGCAACCTTACAATAGCAGATGAAAAAGCACAAGCAGGCTGGCTTGCAGACCCTTTCATAAATAAAACTACATCATTTGACTCTATCTCATTTTTTATGTAATCGTGAATAGACATTTTATAAAAATAAATAAATTATATGAAAATAAAAGAATATATAGAAATGATCACGTTACAACTAATTGCTAAACGTGAACATATAAAGCAAATAAAAACTTGGCGAAAAATAACAGATAGTGGTCTAAGTCGCAAAAATGCGGCTAACAGTGAAATATTTTACTTATCTTTTATAAATAGTCACATAATATTCAAGCAAAACTAGGTAATGCATCATGAAATTCAAGTTTTTTTAGAATAAACTTCTTCTTCAAACGTTTATGAACTACAATATGGTCAGATTCAATCAATTTTCTCCAAGTGAATTACTTATTCTACCAAAGTAGGCAGCAGTACTGATATTATATCAAGGATCACATATCATCAACAATACTTGCTTATTTATGTTCTGTATGAGATTTACAAGATATATACCTCAGGTCAATGAAGAGTTGGCATTCATTGTTTTAGTGCAGAAATTAACTTATATCCCCAAAAATCACGCTCAAAATCCTTGCGCGGACACTTTTCGCAAGCAGTGCCATATACAAAGTTAGACTTCAAAAAGAGCTAGGAAGAGTGTGATGTAGAAATATAATAATGAGCATTTTAAAAGCGCCAATTTTGAAAAGTACTATGAGTATATACAATATATCTGCTAAACCCTATACAAAAAACCTCAACCAAAGATAGCATAATTCCGAAAAAAGTCTAGTGATAGATGATTGGAACAAATATTGTACTTTCCTATCAAACTAAATAACGCGAGTTGCCAATTATTTTATTAATTTAACAACTAGTCTAAATATGTGCGCAAATTGAGCCAAGAACGACTTTTCATAGTCTTTGCAGCATAACCTTCGAAGCGCAGGATTTATATTGGTTGCAAGCGATTATGATGCACCGAAAGTTCAACGGAAAAAGTGGTAAAATTGCCTCCAATACTTATGGATTTTGTTAGGCAGTGCCTAATAAAGGCCTCAGTAGTATTTGCAAGTATTGAACAAATTATAGCAACTTCCTAAAATAACAGCATATATGTGCAAGCATTTTTTAGAAAATTTAAGATGAGATTTGAGTGAGCTATACTAGACGCTGTCAAGCTAATTTTTGTATATTGAACTTTCCGCAAAAATTTATTTGCGTAGCAAATCAATTTTTTACGTACAGACTCTCAACTACCATGGAACTAAATTTTTGTATCCTTCTTGATACCTATAAATATAATAAAAATATCAGTACTTACTTTTCTTCATATACTCGTCTATGGAATTTGGTTCTGGCAGTGTCTTCTCCTTTCTTGATACTATAGGCAAAATGACTAACAAATGAAGAAAATACCATGCTGTACAACATTGACCAATTGTGATGTAGGGGTCTTCAGGCGGCTTTCCTCCAATATAACCAAGAATTACAAATGCAATGATAAATAAAATTGTGAACAGTCTAAAAATAGGTCTATAATTTGCGCTTCTAACTTTGGATCCATCAAGCCAAGACAGTGCAAAAAGAATGAAAATCGCTCCAAACATTGCAATTACACCACCTAATTTATCTGGAACAGATCTCAGTATAGCATAAAACGGTAAAAAGTACCACTCCGGTACTATATGCAGTGATGTAGAGAGAGGATTTGCCTCTATATAATTGTCTGTATGTCCAAGACTATTCGGACTAAAGAAAACAAATGAAAAAAAGACTAAAAAGAGAACTCCAAATCCAAAGAAATCCTTCACAGTATAATATGGATGAAATGGTATTGTATCCTTTTTTGTTTTTACATCTACTCCAGTTGGATTATTAGAGCCATGTATATGCAGGGCTGTGATATGTATTGCAACAAGAGCAACTATTACAAAAGGAAGTAAAAAGTGTAATGCAAAAAACCTATTTAACGTAGGATTGTCTACTGAAAATCCGCCCCAAAGCCACACTACTATATCATCTCCAACAAATGGTATAGCAGAAAACAGACTGGTGATAACCTTAGCACCCCAAAAGCTCATTTGTCCACAAGGAGGTACGTAGCCCATGAATGCGGTTGCCATCATCACAACAAAAATTATCAATCCAAAGAACCACAAAAGCTCTCTAGGTGACTGATATGATCCGTAATAAAGACCTCTTGCTATATGCAAATATACGACAGCAAAAAACATAGAAGCTCCAACTGCATGCATATATCTGAGTAGCCACCCATAATTTACATTACGCATTATATTTTCTACACTATCGAACGCTAAATTAACGTTCGGCGTATATTGCATCGCAAGAAATAAACCTGTAGCTATTTGTAGAATTAATATAATCATTGCCATGGAACCAAAATTCCAGGCATAGTTAAGATTTTTAGGCGTTCTATAATCTTTTAGATGCTGTATAAAAGAAAAAATAGGCATTCTTTCCTCTATCCAACCGATCAACCCTTTGTAACCATGTCTCAAATCAGCAACTTGAGATTTTTCCTCGCAGTCATGCAACTCTTTCTGATTGTGATCCTTTACTAGTGCAGTATCCATAAACAATAATACCTATCATCCTATCTTGATTTTCGTCTTACTAATAAATTCATATTTTGGCACTTCTAAGTTTGAAGGCGCAGGCCCCTTTCTTATTCTACCTGAAGTATCATATTGAGAACCATGGCAAGGACAAAACCAACCATCATAATCTCCCTTATGTCCTACTGGGACGCAGCCAAGGTGTGTGCAGATACCAACGACTATCAGCCCACTAATCATTCCCTTTTATTACTCTATCCTCATCTAATTGAGGATCTTTTAAAGTATTAATATCAACATCTCTTGCTTCTTTTATTGCCTCTTCAGTTCTTCTGAATATAAAAACTGGGCAGCCGGACCACATAACAGTTTTCATTTCTCCAGGTATCATATTCGAAACATCTACTTCTACGCTGCTAAGCGCAAGTACTCCAGCATCAGGACTCATAGATCTGATAAACGGAACAGTAGCTGCAGCAGCTCCAGCACAACCAACTGCAGTTGCAGCCATCACTACAAAATCTCTACGTGTCGTACCAGATTCACTTTCTTGCATCTGCTCTTGATGACCTGAGCTCATACCTGCAGATGTTTTAGCTAAATCAGACATATCTAAAATGATTCATTTTAATATAAAGCTTGTAAACTATATTATGTCAAAATAACAGAATACTGCAAACAAAAGAAATAATCTTAATGAAAAAACCGCGCTTTAAGTAATAGCATCATTTATACTACTTGAGTAAATTGCAAAATTTTCCTTTAGATCTCATATCATATTTTCTTAGCTACAGTGTCATACACATAAACAATTTTACATTAGGGCACTGCTGGCTTACCAAAGTCACTTTCGCAGACTCCTTTGGCCTGATTTTCAAGTATTATTTCGTTAATTTCTTTACAAATATATATAATATTTGATTCAGAAATCACTTGTACTCTAAAAAATCATGCGCTTAAAATCCTAGCACGTGCACTTATTTGAGCACAGTGCCTAAGTCGTATTTGCAAATATCGGACAAATTATACCAACTCCCCCAAATAACAGCATATATGAGCAAGTATGGCTCAAGCAGCATAAAAGAGTTATGCCAGGCTTTGTCTTTTTGATAAATTTTAAGTCAGCCTCTCGCCTAAAATAGAGTTATATTCCGATTTCAAGCGAATAAAAATTTATTCTAAATACTCGTTTACTATGCCTATTTTATAGCGCTTTGGCTATATTTTAGAAAATTTAAGATGAGATTTGAGTTTAGCTGTACTTCTAGTACAGCTGTCAGGAGCGCACTTAAATTTTAAAGAAAAGACGAAGCTAAAGTGTTCTGTTAGGGGAGTTGGTATAATATACCCGAAAATCAGCGCGGGGCTATTCTAAAAGCTAAATTTTGTACATTTAACTTTCGGCAAAAATTTATTTGCGCAACAAATCGATTTTTGACGGATAGAATTAAAGAAAAAGCGCCAAAGTTTAACTTTGACGCCTTTCTTACTTATCTTACTTACTCCAACTCTAAGTAGGTTTAGATTATTGGAATGTGAATAGTTTTTGCATGAGCATTCTAGAGTAACGATCTGTTTCAGCCATAGAATTAACAGCGATATCCATCTGCGTGCTATTTTGACCGAATGCAGCTAATTGCTCTAGCATGTCTACTTTACCAAGAACGTCACTGATTGGAATTAATCCAAGAGTCTGCGCTTGGAGAGACTTAGCAACTTGCTGGAATGAGTTCATAGCAGCACCAATCTCAGCGTTTACAGTGATTGCTTTTGCTATAATTTCATCCATAACTTCCGCAAGCCTTTCAGCGTTTGCAGCGGTTTGAACATTAAAGTTCTTGTCAGCAAATAGCTTGGAATAATCAAAGCCTGAAATACTAACACTGATTTTATCACCGACTTCTGTTCCAGCTTGGAATTGAAGAGGCGAGCTAGTAGCTTTAAATGCACTTATTAGATCAGCTTGGAATTGCTTCGTAGCATGCGGATCTGTTAAGTTTACACTGCAGCCGAAGCGCATAGAGATCTTCTCATTAGAATCAACGTTTTGACCCTCGATTGGATCTTGAAATTTAATTAAGTCGATTTTCTGAGACTCAGCTATGCTGTTACCAAAATCGACGCTACGATATTTACGTCCATCTTTTAAACTGAGCACGATAGAAGCTTTACCAGTTTTCTCAGAACCGGTGACCTCTATTTTTTCTATATCAGCACCTTTTTTGTAATCAGCAGCTATAAAATCAGCAATTGTTCTATCAACAGAAGACCCTTCAGCAGGCTGAAAGCTATCAATTTCTCTAGCTTGATAAAATTTAACCTGAGAAAATGCTTCATCAAACTTCTTAGCAAAAGCAGCTTCAGCTTCTTTATTGTTAGACGCAACTACCATTCCTTTACCGGCTTTCAAGTTAATTGAAAAGCTACCACCTTCACTAGACTGCATGATAACACGTGTATCTTTTGGAAGTGTAGTATCTTTAATTAAGCCTTCATATTTAATGCCACCGACAGAAAGTTGTAGCTTGACTTCGTTATTTGTAACAGAAGTCACAGTGAAGCCTTGAACTCTACCAACGAAGCTTGGATTGTTCGTAACTTTAGCTGTATCTATGCCACCAGCATCACCACCTGAAAGAGTTAGAAGCGCTTTGTTTGCAATGCTTTTGTTACTAATGCTCATCTGTACAGAATTCACAGCATCATCAGGTACTCTTGCAAAGAAACGCAGCTGGCTTATATCTTTTGTACGGTCACCATTGACTTCAAAATTGAAGTTAGCAACAGATGGATCAGATTGAGTATTTAAGAAGGTAGTTATGTTATTCAGTGTTTGAAGTGGATCAAGTTTTTTAACTTGGATTGCATTTTGCAAGCCAGATATATTTTCCTTGAGTACATAAACACGACCACCAATTTTTATCTCAGTGCCATCTACCAACAGATCTTTAGAAATGTCAACAAAACCTGAGTCTGCGATAGATGTACCAAGACCTTGCAATATAGCGTCGGTACTAATACTTCCTGCAGCACTTGTGTTGCTAAGACCTAAAGAACCTACTTTTGCATCAGAAGAGAATTCACTAGATTCAGTTGTTACAGAAGCTGGGATGTTATTGGTTGCATCGCCAGGGTTACGCTCAATCAAAGAGAAAGCTCCAGCAATGCCAGACATCTTTGAAGAAAGCTTCATTGTGGTTACGCTGTCATTTTTACCAGTAGCTGTTTCAGGAGTAAATGAAACTGTTGCAGAAAGAGCTCCAAGTAGATCTCTTGTTAGCTGTGATTTAACTATAGGAGAGCCATTAGCATTCTGTATTAAGTTTGTAATGTCATTCGCCGCACTTTCACGTCCTTTGCCATCTGTCGCTGCAGCATCACCACCAACAACAAAGTATTCATCTCCACCTATTATTTGACGTGTTATAAACTTAGCTGCAGTTCCCCCAACAGGAGTATAGTTCATAGGAGTACCACCTTGTGTCACACTAGATACAAGGTTAGCGCCAAGCTCCGTAGCAGTAGTGCTCGTCATCTCAACTTCAAATGTTGGAGCGGTACCGCCGTCTGCAGCAGATTTTACAACTTGTTTGATGTTCAAGACCCCATTATTTACTGACGCTTCAACACCAGCAAGAGTAGTAACCGTAGCTTTGTCAGCAGTGTTGATCGCATTTGCAAGAGCATTTGCAATATCAACAGCACTACTTTTACCTGCCATATCTATCTGATATTCTTTAGCAGTAGGTGTAGCAGCAGCGCCATTCAAGAGTTTGAATTCTACGCCAGCAATCTTAATTGCAGGAGCTGCAGTATTAGTAATGAGAGCAGGGTTAACATCTTTAAGAGAAAGTGATATAGTCTCGGTTTGCTGTTTAAAGAATGACTTAGGAGTTCCAGCAGTAGCAGCTTTATCAATCCTAATCTTAACACCGTTCAATGAAAGCTCTGTCAAATCAACTTTTGGCATTTCATATGACATTGTGCTCTCAGCAGTTGCACCTGGCTCTATGCCAACTGTATTTGTTTCTACTGTACTACCAGCAGAAAGTGAAGCATCAAGGAGGTTCTTATCCCCATATTTGGTGTTTGCAACTGTACGTTCGAACTGAGCTTTAAACGATTGAAAGTGTTGATCCAGCAAGATTCTTTCCTTGTCACTAATCTCACCACTTGCAGATTTAGCTCTTGTTTCTTCCATTTTTTGTGCCATTTCGAGAACGATCTGAGCACCTTTCTCAGCAATACCTAGAATTGCTGAACCTGCTTCGATACTTCCTCTTGCAACTTCAAGTCTGCTCTGATTTACGTCCATTTGTGATGCAAGAGAATCTTTTGCTGGATCTTCCGCTGGACTTGCGCGCTTTCCAGTAATCAGCCTCACACTAATGTCTTTACGCTCATCTGCCAGATTCCCAGTCAAAAAACGCGACTGTGGACTTTGCAGACCATTGATGTTTATAGTCATATGAATTCTTCACCTATTTGGATTAATAATGCGAAGCTACTGCTTCTTACAACTATTGAGTGTAGGCACATTGCAGGCAACTTGCAACAGAAATTTTGCTTTATTTTTTGCGCATGTATACATTTAGCAAAGCATATTTCACTTAGTGATAAGCTGACTATATATGCATAGAATTGTAATAATTTCTCAAATGTTATTGCTTTTGGAAATTGATTATATGCAACTAGCAAATAAAAATAAGCGGAGAGGGACGGAAATCAAGTTATACAACAGACGAATAGTGGTATTACACCTTTAAAAGCTAACCTACTGGCATGTAACGGTGATGCTAAAACACATACTGATATGTTGGTGTGTAGTGAACCTTCTCATACTAACTACGCCGCTTTATTCGATGCAAGTCTTGGATAGAGTACTTTCAAGTGGGAACCTCGATAGTCGACTGCGTCATAACTCTAAGAAGCTGGAGGATTTATTTTATCTGCAAGTAATTATGATGCAGCAGAAAAAGTAACAAAATTGCCAAAACCTTATGGATTTTCAGTGCGCCATAGTTGCTTGCAGGCCAAGATAAATCCTGCACTCCTTCGAGTTATGACGGATGGACTTTTTAGAGTATACTTGCGACTCACATAAATCCTGCATTACAAGGATTATGATGCAACGACTTGTTTGTGTGACTAATCAGAAGCTAGTTGCTAGATTAGATCTGTAGCATTGAGAGAACAAGTTCTGCAGCGATTTCACTTGCTTTAGGGCTGTGATCTGCACGTAAAAGACGCTTCACTTTATCATATCCTGCTAGTTGTTTTGCTCTAGCATTCTCATCATTTAACAATATTTCTATTTCTGCTACTATATTCTTGTAATGCATATCAGACTGCAATAGCTCTGGTACTATTTTTGCTCCTGCTGCTATATTACAAAGTGCTACGTGCGGTATTGTTAATCTATGCTTTAAAATGAACGCTGTAAGCCAAGATAGTTTATATATAACCACCATTGGTATATCAAACTTAAGTAGTTCTATTACTGAAGTTCCAGATTTTACTATTGCAACGTCGCTATGAGCTATCAGTGCATTTTTGGTATTTTCTGATGATGTGACCAGAATGGTTGCTCCATGTAACTGATCGGCAATGTCACCGAAGTGATTTTGTATAAGATAATTAAAGCGTTGTAATGTTGGAAATACCACGGTCAACTTTTTTTCATATTTTTTGCTCAGTTCAATGACTGCTTTTGTGATTTCTGGTAGGTGGCGCTGTATTTCTCCATCTCTGCTGCCTAGCATGATAGATATTTGCACGTCAGATTGTTTTTTTCCTCCATGTATTGCGGATTCTTTATCCTGCTTTGCGTTTTCAAGTGACGGATGTCCTATAAAAGTTGACGAAATATCTACTGCATCAAAATACTGTTTTTCAAATGGTAAGATTAAAATAATGTGGTCGTAGAGATTGCTTACTATTTGAGCTCTTTTTGGTGCATAGGCCCAAACTGTTGGAGCGATATAGTGAATAATCGGTATCTTTACATCAAGTTTGCGTAATTGCTTCACAAGTCTAAAATGAAAGCCTGGAGAATCTATGGTGATGATCATATCTGGCTTTGATTCTAATATGAAGTCTACAGTTTGCTGCAGTCTCTTGAGTATATTATAAATTCTTGGGATTACTTCTAAAAATCCAATAACTGAAAGCTCATGCATAGAGAACAAGCTTTTAATTCCAAGTTCTTCCATTTTATATCCGCCTACACCACAGAACTCTATTGGTATGTCATAGTTTTCTGTTGCTTGGCAAGCTGACATTCCAGAGCTATAACTAGGCTTGTTGGTGTCAGTACTTTTGTGGTCTTCTGCTGTAATATTAGCTGATTTACCGCGCATAGCCATCATCAGTTTAGAGCCAAGCAAATCGCCTGATGCTTCTCCGACAGATATAAAAACTTTCTTAGCTTTTTTAAACATCTTGATTTTGTATTATATGATTAAAGGATTATTTTATAAGTTTTAAGGCGACCGCAGGAACAATTATTGCCAAGTAAATTAATTAGTATATAGATTCCATTATCAGGTTATTCTTTCATAAATATGTGAGAGTTAAACTGAATAATAAATATTTTCAAGAAATTCTGTTTAGTGGTCATTAACTACATTCCAGAAATAATGCTAGATAACTTTTTGCTGGCTAGTTTATGGTCTTTCAAATATGCCTAATGCAAGAGCCATTTTATAAACTTCTCTCTTTTGTATATCACACTGTTTAGCTACTTCTGCTACAGCATCCTTAAGAGTTATTTCGTTTGATAAACATATTAAAAGTTGCTTAGCGAATTCTTGAGCATCTTCTGTTGCTTTCTTTTTTCCAGAAATTAAAAGTATCAGTTCTCCGCGTGGTGCATTGATCTGGTAAAAGGTTAAAACTTCAGAGAGTATACCGAACTTACTTTCCTCATACACCTTAGTTAATTCTCGCACAACGGTACACTCTCTGTCACCAAAAATATCTATAGCTTCTACTAGAATACTTGTTAGATCATTTGCTGTAACAAAAAATATTAATGTCGCACAAGCTTCCTTGGCTGCTTCAAATTCTTTTCTGATTTCAGATTTTTTTTTGCTTATGAAGCCACAAAATAAAAATCTATCAGTTGCAAGTCCGGATATTGAGAGTGCGGCGATTAAAGAGCAAGGGCCAGGCATCACATCAACATTTATATTGGATAGTTTGAGTAGCCTAATAAGCTTGAAGCCAGGATCTGCTATGAGCGGTGACCCAGCATCTGAGACAAGTGCAATGCTTTTGCCGCTTTGTATTAAATTAACAATTTTATCTCTTTCATACGGAGAGGAATGGTCATTGTATACCAAAAGTGATTTTTTAATATTGTAATAACGTAATAACTTATTTGTTACTCTTGTATCTTCGCAAGCTATGAGATCTACTGCATTCAGCGTGTCAAGAGCCCTTAGCGTAATGTCTCTCATATTCCCTATTGGTGTTGCTACTATATACATTCCACTTTCTAAGGCTCTATTATCCACCAATTTATCACCTTGTGTTACAACTTTGATGCGGCTATACTCAACCATAAATAACCTAAAATCTTATCAATCATGCGAAACCTTAACGTTTACAAAGGCTTGCTATGTGCTGTGTTTATTTGTCTAGCTCTTAGCGCCTGTGATCACATGCCTTTTGGCAAAAAGGATGTTAACACTAAAGAAAGTGTGCATCAACCTTCTAAAAGTAAAAGTAATGGTAAGCCGAGCGCCACTACAAGAAATAATGCTTCGTCTGGAAAGACTAAGGTGGTATGTAAAGAGGGTGCATCATCTGTAGCACCAACCCAGCTTTCTACAGTAGCTAATCAATTTAAACCAAGAAAAGATTTTGTTATCAAAAAAACAAATCTAAATGTTGCTATAATGGCGCCAATTTCAGTTGATAAGTCTGGTGGCCGTGGTATGCAGGATGCTGCTTATTTAGCGCTTGAGGATTTAAATGTAAAGAAGGTTAATATAGTATCAATCGACACAGGTTCTGATGAGCAAAGCATGAAGAAAGCGATTGCTAAATTAAAG
Source organism: Ixodes persulcatus (assembly GCA_013358835.2). Classification (NCBI taxonomy): domain Eukaryota; kingdom Metazoa; phylum Arthropoda; class Arachnida; order Ixodida; family Ixodidae; genus Ixodes; species Ixodes persulcatus. Next base: position 581,493 of record JABSTQ010005687.1, read on the forward strand.
AGTCAGGAAATCGATGTGATAATTTGCCCTCTCAATAGAGAAAGAGCTGAGCTTGTCTATCAAGAATATGCTAAAGATCGTAATGTTTTGATCATGGCGCTTGGAGGGCAAGATGAGATTTCACAATATCCTGGTTTATACTTTTTAGATTTTGTTCCAAAGCAGCAGGTAGATAGACTAATGCAGTATGCGAAGTCTCAAGGATATACTGACATTTATGCGCTTTTACCTAATACGCACTACGGGCAAGGTATATATAAAGATTTGTATGACAATAAAACAAGAGTAAATCTGCTTGGTGTTCGTACATATGATGTTGATGGAAAAGATAAAGATGCTAGTTTTAATCAAGCAGTCTTAGAGGTGAAAAATATAGTGGCTGATCTTTACAAACAACAAGCTGCTAAGCGTTCTGACGATAAATCTATGAATGTTGCATTGTTAATCCCTGAGGGTGGCCCAAGGCTGGACTATGTCGCAGAAAATGTCAAATTGGTTGGTGGGCAGAATCTGCTGCAGTTGAAGAAGCTTGGTACTTCTCTTTGGATGGATTATCCTACAAAAAGTCTTCCAGATCTAGAAGGGGCATGGATAACAGATTCGCCACAGAATATGAAGATTGCTTTTGAACAAAGGTTTAAAAGTAGGTTTGGTTATGTGCCGCCAAGAAATGCGTCTATTGCATATGATGCTGTTGCTTTAATAGCTGGTGTTAGCAAACAATCTGATGCTGATATACAATTAAATTCTGGAAGTTTAATGAATAGCAATGGTTTTGAAGGTGCAACTGGTGTATTTAAATTTACCGAGTATGGCTTTACTTCTAGATTATTTGCAATATATGAAGTAAGAGCTGGTCGTTTCATTGAAATAGATAAAGCGCCAGAAAATTTCTCTGATTAGCTGTGGTCTAGATATGCTGCAGGTTGTAGGTCATTTTGTTTTGTATTATACTGCTGCGTTTTTATGTTTGTCTTGTAGTTGTGCTCTAGGGGCATATCTACAGGATTGAGTAAGTTTGCGGTGAAAACTTTAAAATATTACATTATTCTGCACATATGTTTTCAATTGTTTAGTCGAGTTTGTATTATTGCTGTACTTGTGTTATAATGACTCAGATTATTTTATAAACAGCAAGAAATTAGCAGAGCGTGGTGATAATGAAAACATCTGAGACTAAAGTATTTCGAATTGGTGATCCTGTGATTTATCCAACTCATGGTGTTGGTCAGATTACAGGTGAGGAAGTAGAATTGATTGGTGGAATAGAGACCAAACTTTATGTTATTTCATTTGCAAAGGACAAAATGGTGCTTAGAGTTCCAAAATCCAGAGCTCTTAAAACTGGCTTGCGTCATTTGAGTTCGGAGAAGGATTTTGCAAATGTTATATCTGTTCTGAGAAGTGCAGCTAAAATGAACAAGAATATGTGGAGTAAGCGTGCGCAGGAGTATGAGCAGAAAATAAATTCTGGAGATATCAAGCTTATTGCTGAGGTGGTTAGGGATTTGTATAGGCAAATCAGTGACCAAGAGAGGTCGTATAGTGAGAAATTAATATACGATGCTGCGTTAGATCGTCTTGCTCGCGAATATGCCGTTGCAAGTGGTATGGAATTAGACGTTGCTAAAGAAAAGATAATTTCAATCTTGCAAGACTATAGAATAGCGGAATAGACAGATGCGCTAATCTCCTTATATTCTGTCTGTCACTTCATATCTTAAGCTACTACTTTTGTTTGCTTACGTTTAGTAGTAAGCAGTTGCTTGCGCGTCTGTGGCCCGTACTGCGCTATACCTCCCCTTGTGTGTTCGTCATACTTTTCAAAATTGGCACCTTAAACCGCTACTGATATATTGATTATACACATGCTTCCTTAGTTCTTTCTAGCTCTTTTTGAAATATGACACTGCCTTCATCAGTACGCACGCGCGGATTTTAATGGCATGATTTTTTAGAGTACCAGTTTAATTTCTGAATCAAATATCATATATATTTGCGAAGAAATTAACGAAGTAATACTTGAAAATCAGGCCAAAAAGGTCTGCGAAAGTGACTTTGCCAGTAGTGTCATAGCTTTGTATAAAAATCCGAAATACCAACTTCTTCATTTCCCTACGGTATAAATCTTCTAACCCGAATTATGTATTAGTAATATTCTAAGTATTAGCAATAGAGGGCTTTTTAGTATTTAACTGATAAGCAATTAAAGTAGCAATGATATGAATAAAAGCATTGACTGGTGACCTATGCCTTGAATGTTCAAGCTGAAGTTTATTTTTGAGATAGTCAAAGACAGTTTCTACAATAGAGCGCTTTCTTAGGAATATCTTTTTTTCTAGAGATAAAAGGCAGTTTTTCATCCCTTTTTAACTCCAGTGACTAATTTCAGTCCTTGCTTATATAGAGCTAAAAATAATGGTTTGGAGATATAACCTTTATCACCGAACAAGAGTCCTTTAATATTATCACTCATCATCATAACTTGCGATCTATCGTCCTTGTTACATTTGCTCAGTGATACTTTTACTAATCCTCCTTTTTCATTAATAATAATAATATGCAGTTTAAAACCAAAGAACCATCACTTCTTAGTCTTTCCTAATGCTGCTATACCTTTGAATACTTTGTTCCTAGAGATTCTTTTATGGTGGCAAACGTATATAGAGGTAGAATCTATATAAGAAATGTTGCTACTTTTAGAAAGCAAAGTATGTAATAAAACAGCTAATACCATTATTACTCTTTGCATTAATGCTACAAATCTTTCATAGCTTGGCATCAATGAAAATTCAGATCTATATAGCTGCAAATATGAATTATAGAAAATTTTAAAGTTTTTACATGGAGATTGTTGGAATAGTATTACTTATTGTTATTATTTCAGACTCAAAAAGTCCTGGTACTCTCGTCGGATTTATGCTTGTAACTTCTGAGATCGCTCTTTTATTTATCTCTTCTTTACACTCGCTGCTAAAATCATCGATGAAACAAAATAAATTTGTGATATCTTCTTTCATAGGTAGGTCTCGATTGTTACTTCAAAATTATCTTTACCTACATATCCATATTCTGTCAACCTTGCTTAATCCATAATTCGGGTTTTTAAAATTTAATCATGCCACTGGCCACTATACTTCTAGTATAGCTTACTCAAATCTCATCTTAAATTTTCAAAAAATACGCGGTAACTATATGCTGTTATTTAGGGGAGTTGGTATTACTTCGTCAATTCCTTTGTAGATATATAATATTTGACTCAGAAATTTAATTTGTACTCTAAAAAATCATACCATTAAAATTCTCACGCGTGCATTTCGCGAGCAGTGCCTACTAATTAAATACTAACTCTTCATTTGCTGGAAGTATAAATGCAAATAGTGATTTTTAAAACAAAATCAGGTATGTCAATTACAGCACGAAATCAAATATTGAATCTGAAGTGCATTACATCTCCGTCTCGTATAATATATTCTCTTCCTTCAAGGCACATTTTCCCTGCTTCTTTTGCTCCAATTTCACCACTATGTTTTATGTAGTCATCATAAGATATTGTTTCTGCGCATATAAAGCCTCTAGTAAAATCTGTGTGTATTACTCCAGCTGCGTCTGGCGCTGTGGTATTTTCTTTGATATTCCACGCGCGTGCTTCTTTAGGTCCTATTGTAAAGAAAGTGATTAAATCGAGTGCTTTGTAACTGCTCTTTATTAATTTGCTCAAAGCACTCTCTGTAAGTCCAATACTACTAAGAAATTCTTCCTTTTCAGCTTGATTCTGAAGAAAAGCTATCTCAGCTTCAATTTGAGCTGATATAAGGATAATTTCTGCACCTAGCGAACCAATCTTATCTGATACGCTTTGTGTATAAATATTACCACTGTTGACATCTTTCTCTGGGACATTACATGCATATAAAATTGGCTTGTAAGTAAGTAATTGTAGCATATTTACATCATTTTTTGATATTACTTCTTTCTTCAATATCTCTCTTGCTGGTTTTCCATCATTGAGCAGTTTAATAATCTCTTCTATTAACTGGAGTTGAGCTGCTGCGTTTTTATCTTGCTTTGCTTTTTTTTCTAGACTAAGTCGCCTTTTTTGAAGACTTTCTAAGTCTGCCAGCATTAGCTCTGTTTCTATTATTTCAGCATCTCTTAGAGGGTCTACATTTCCAGCGACATGGATAATGTCATCGTTATCGAAGCATCGTAGAACATATATTATGGCATCGACTTCTCTAATATGCCCTAAGAACTGATTCCCCAGTCCCTCTCCTTTACTTGCACCCTTAACAAGACCTGCGATATCAACGAAATCTATTTGAGTATGTATGATTTCCTTAGAGCCAGCAATTTCCGCTAGTGCCACCAGCCTATCATCTGGGACAGCAACTCGTCCGATATTTGGTTCAATAGTGCAAAAAGGGTAATTTGCAGCCTCCGCGGCCATGTTGCTAGTCAGTGCGTTGAAAAGAGTTGATTTTCCAACATTGGGAAGACCAACAATTCCACATTTTAAACTCATATCTAATTGCTATATATTTATTTAATGAAAACGTGCTATTTCTTATTCATTCGTATAGTTTTCGATGTTAAGTGAATAAGTCCTTAACTGCGACTTTAGTAAGAATCCTATATGATATATTCATTGCTGAATAAAACTGCATTTGTAGTAATGTATATTTGTGATGCTTTTCAAAATTTGCGTCTTCAAAACGCGCTTTATGTGTTTTGTATACAGCCATGTTAATCAAGTCATTGTATAGGATTTTTAGCCTAATATTCCATACTACTTCGTTAATTTCTTTTCAAATATGTAAAAGTATTCAATATAGAAATTAACTTGTACTCTAAAAAATCATACTCAAAAATCCTCGCGCAAAACACTTATATAGGCAGTGCACACATGCAACTAAATTCTTCCTAGCTCTTTTTGAATTCTAATACTAACTACAACAAATAACAGAACACTTTAACTTCGCCTTTTTAGGAAAATTAAGCACGCTCCTTGCCGTTGTACTTTTAGTACGGCTAAATTAAAACCTCATCTTAAATTTTCTAAAAAAATACGCAGCAAATATATGCTATTATTTGTGAGATTTTGTATAACTTTGTATGTACACAAGTTATACACCAGCTCTGCATTTACCTACGGTATATATGCATAGTAAATTCTATTAATATTTACTCCTTTTCTTTGGAAACTAAAGGTTTATATCTAAAAGTTTATATGCTGTAGCATCGGTATAACAGATGTTACAGCACGCATATTACTAAATTTTTATAGGCGATTTATAGCAAATCTAATCAAAGCTTGCTCCTCTTGCTATGAAATCATAACTACGCATGGTTTCTATTCCAATGGCTTCACTTGTGGCTTTTAATACTGATACAACACGTCCAATATCTCGGATTGTTGTCATTGCAATTCCATCGTCTGTCAACTTCTTTTTATGTATGTTGACGCAGTATTGGCATCCATTTAGGATAGATGCTGCTAAGCAATATATCTCAAAATCGCTTTTTGTAACTTCTATATTGAATATGCTATCCATATAAAGTTCTAATGGCATATTGATTAGCTCTGGATCACATGTGTAATGAGCAAATCTGTAATACGTGTTGTTCATAGACATCATCACTGCTGCGATTTTGCAGGCTTTTGCATCTACTTCTTCAAGATGAAGCTTTGCTTCAGCGCGGATTGCATTTAGCAACTGCTCGTTTCCTAGCAGGTAGCCAACAGTTAGTGCAACACCATAAAGTTGCGGATTTGCTAAAGAGGTATTCCCGTTCACAAAGATTGAAAGAAGATTTTGCTTTATGTTCAACGCATACTCTGGTAGTTTCTTTGCTACGCTAGATACAGACATAATTAATATCCCCTAAAAAGTGTATTGATCTCTTGTATTTAAGTAATTTTATCAAAAAGACGCTAAAAAATTTTATATGCATGTAAAGGCATGTGGTGTAGTTCAGAATATGTATCACCTCATTTTAATATAAAAAATCAAAAGTGGACATAATTTTGAATTTCACATAGCTCAACCTGGCTAAATAAAGCATTGCAAAAATCAAATGGCTATAACCTCCGAGTTGAAAGTTATCAGTTGACCTGGGATATTCTTTAATTACACAGCATATAGGTTAATACTAATAGTAGTCTGACATCTTTTATAGTTCTTTAATTGGTTATGCAACATTATTTTTGCATTTGGCAAAATATATTATAAGTGTCTTTGCTCATAAAGATTTTTCTAAAAATTCTTGTAAAGCAAAAATTGCAAAAATAAAGAGAAAAATGTATATTGCTATTTGTAAGCCTAATTTGCAACATGTAATCTTAATAATAAATCCAGCAAGTGTAGTCATGCAGAAACTTAGTAAAATAAAACAACTTCTTACTTCTGACATTTCTCCTCCTGTCATCTCGGCTGAAGAGGCACATGGTGAACTTGTTGTGCTTGTGGATACAGAAAATTTGCTTACATTAATGCAATTTTTAAGGGATGACAAGAACTGCAGATTCTCAGCGCTTATGGATATATGCGCTGTAGATTACCCAAGTCGTACTGAGAGATTTGAAGTAGTGTACCACATGTTAAGTATTGAGCATAACATTAGAGTAAGAGTGAAGTTGCGTGCCAGCAAAGAAGACATAGTTCCTAGTTTAACTGATTTATTTGGTTCAGCTGGGTGGTATGAAAGAGAGGTTTGGGATTTGTATGGAGTTTATTTCAAGGGCAATACAGACTTGAGAAGAATATTGACAGATTACGGCTTTGTGGGGCATCCTATGCGGAAAGACTTTCCTTTAACTGGATACACTGAAGTTAGATATGATCTTATCCAGGAAAAGGTAGTCTATGAGCCTGTTAAACTAAGTCAAGAATTTAGGAACTTTGATTTCTCAAGTCCTTGGTATGGACCAAATTATATATTACCTGGAGATGAAAAAGCATCGAAATAGCATAGTACGTTTACAAATGTTTCTATCAAATTTTTTTGATAGAATGTCAAAAAGACGCTTGCTGATACCTAAAATTTACGATAATTTCATAAATTCTTCTAAAATAGCGCGCCTGATGCGTCTAGATAAGCCTGTGGCTTATGTGTTGCTTATCCTTCCAGTTTTGTGGGCTATTGCATTCAATCTGAAAGATGTATTTAAACTTATATACTTCTTCTTGCTGTTTTCAGTCGGTGCTCTTGTTATGAGGAGTGCTGGTTGTATAATCAATGATATAGCAGATCGCAAATTAGATCATAGTGTAGAAAGAACAAAAAATAGACCACTTACATCTGGGGAAGTCAGTTTAGGTATGTCTTTGTGTGTTCTTGCAATACTTCTTCTGTTAGGTGTTATCATACTAATGCAACTGCCGGATGCTGCTATTTATATCGGTTTTGCTGCAATGCTGCCAATTACAGTATATCCATTTATGAAGCGCTTCACACACCTTGCACAGTTTTTTCTTGGATTTACTTTTAATATTGGTGTAGTAATTGCTTGGATTGCTGTAACTGGATACTTTTCAATTCATGGCTTGTTGTTATATGTAGCATCTGCAATGTGGACTGCTGGGTATGATACGATTTATGCACATCAGGACAGGACTGATGATGTTTTGCTGGGGCTCAAGTCAACTGCTATAAAATTTGGAGAGAATACACCGCTATTTGTTTGGCGTATGTATCAGGTTGCAATTACTGCTATATGTATCGTTGGTCTTGCGCTACATATGAATATTATTTTTTATGCTTTTATGGGTATTGCTGCTTACCATTTATATTGGCAAACTGAAACTTTGGATATACATGATGCTAAGAGTTGTGGCATTAAGTTCAAATCAAATATTGAATTTGGTGTGATAGTTTTACTTGGAATTTTGCTTGGTCACATATAAGTATATTTCAAATGAGGATTAATAACGAGTTGTGAGATAATAGATTTCTTCTTTAAACTCACTTAGTGATGCAAGTGCGAGAAGCATACGAAAGCGCGAGGAAGCGCAAGTGTACAAGAAGCACATGAGCATCCCCAGAAGACTCAAGGATGCGACGAAGCAATTTGCTGCTGGAACAAACATTTTAAGAAGAAGTCTAATGAAGCGCTTGGCTGGTAGTTAGATGTGGTGTGTGGAGACTAGTCTATATAAATTATCTAGGCACTGCCGGTAGAGCCTTAGTTTGTCCGTCAAAAATAGATTTGCTGCGCAAATAAATTTTTGTGGAAAGGTAAATGTACGAAAATTAGCTTTTAGCTGCGGCCCTGCGCTAATTTTCGGATATATTAATTTGTTCAATACTTGCAAATACTACCTAACAAAATCCATAAGGTTTTGGGCAATTTTGCCGCTTTTTCTGCTGGACTTTTGGTGCACCATAATTGCTTACAACCAAGATAAATCCAGTGCTTCAAGAGGTATGACGCAGGCGACTATCTATAGTGTTTTTCGCATATTATAAGATATTATAAGATCATTGTATTTGTTTACGCAAATTAGGAGGTTAATAACTTGAATAAGATCAATAAAAGTGTATTGAAGGGCGTTATGCAAAATACTACTAATTTCTATGAAGGGCGTACGTTTCGTGCTGCTTTAATGTGTATAACTCTTTCTTTTGCTTTAATTAGCACTGGTTGTGCACTTTTTATTCCAGTTGCTGCTGTTACGGCTGGTGCTGTCATGATGGATCAGAGATCTATAGGAGCTGTTGTCGATGATAATGTGATATTTACAAAGATTAAGGGAGAGTTTGGTAGGTTTGCTGTAAATGATGTATTCACTAAAGTTGCAGTGAATGTTAAAGAAGGACGTGTTATGCTTACAGGTGCAGTAAGAGAGGAGTACTACAAGCATGAAGCAGTCAGAATTGTTTGGGGCGTTATGGGCGTCAAAGAAGTCATAGATGAGATTATTGTCTCAAGTGAGGTAATTAATAGTGCAAATGATACTTGGATCGCTAATCAGGTTAGAAGTAAGTTTTTATTCAGAAAAAACATGGATTCTGTAAACTATACAGTTGCTGTAAATAATTCTGTTGTGTTCCTCTTTGGAATATCTCAAGATCAGGCAGAATTAGATTTAGCAATAGAAATTGCTAGTTCTGTTAAAGGTGTTAGAAAGGTAATTAATCATGTTTTGTTGTCTAATGATCAAAGGCGAAGAGTTCCTTAAATATATCTGTTAAGCACTTGCAAATAGCACTAGCACGTTTGTTTTATAAGATGAACGTTATGAATTTTTTTGTATGTTTAGTGCTTGCTGTGTCTTTTGGCAAAATTAGAATACTTCCCAAGTCTATCCGTCAAAAATTAAATGTACAAAAATTAGCCTAAAGCCGAAGGCCCAGGCGCTAATTTTCGGATATATTTGTCCTATACCTAGCAAATACTACTTAACAAAATCCATAAGATTTTGGGCAATTTTGCCATTTTTCTGCTGGACTTTCGGTGCACCATAATTGCTTCTTGCAGGCCAATATAAATCCTCTAGCTTCTTAGAGTTATACGCAAAGACTCATAAAGAGAAAGGTTTTTCTAAAGAGGTAAGAGCATTATTTTAGTATTATATGTTCCAATCTTTATTCGAGATTCTCCTTTGATATTTCAAATGTAGCTTATTCATCTAAGATAAGATATAAAAATTGAGAGTCTTCACAATTGGATAGAAACATTATATAATAAATTTTTTGAGAACTAAAAGAGTGGTGTTATGGTTTGTTGCAAGAGATGTCTGATAGCTTTGTAAAGAACGGCATTGTTATGGGCGTACAGCGTTATAAGTGTGGAGAATGCCTTCTGAATTTTGTTAAGTGCGATCTGCACAGGAAGCCTCAAACAGCTGTTAAGAAAGCGCTATGTGTTATGATGTATAGCCGCAAGGTATCTTTTTCTATGTTAGGCAAGATATTAGGTCATTCCCCATCCATAATTTATCGCTGGATAGTAGAGGCTATGTGCAAGACTCAGGAGCCAGTCGTCTCTTCGGATATTATGGAGATGGAATTCGACGAAATGTGGTATTTTATTGGTTCAAAAAAAAACAAGCTTTGGATCATTAAAGCAGTTGATCGTAGTGCAAGGAGAACTGTTGCCTGGATTACAGGCAATCGTGATACTGCAACATTCCAAAAGCTCTACGACAAAGTGAGTCATCTGAAAGAATGTCATTTTTATACGGATGATTGGGATGCTTTTTCTAAAATTTTACCCAAAGAGCGTCATACAATTGGAAAGTCTGGCACAGTATGTATTGAGAGAGATAATAGTAACACACGACATAATTTAGGCAGAATGACACGGCGCACTAAAATCGTTTCGAAGAAAGAGTCAATGGTCTACGGATCCCTCAAGCTTTGGTGCGCTCTTACAATGCCGCAAATATTCCAACAATACCAACACACACTCTTATCTATCTTTATGTGAAAACTCTCTAAAAACGTAATAATTTCCTCGCTCTTTTATGCAATGTAAGAATTTCTAGATGTTTTGTGGTTTGCAAACTTCATTTATCATGTCTATAATCTTTTTATAAAGTGCTATATACAGTTTGTGTTTTTAACTTGTCTTAGATTCTTGGAGACCAGGTGGGGCGTATAATACAGTCTTTTGTAGATAGAAAGAGAGCAATCCAGACGTAAAAGTTCCGATGGTTTACGTACTCATAGCTTATGAAGGAATTTCTCCAGAAGATGGACAAAGGCTACTCTTAAAGCCTATGGAGAATGCTCTTAGAAACATCTCTGGAATTAAAGAGATGACGGCATATGCAATGGAAGGTTCTGCATCAATAATAGTCGAGTTTGAAGCTGGTAAGGATGTAGATCAAGCTTTGACTGATGTTAGAAATGAAGTTAATGATCACGAGCATGAACTGCCCACTGATGCAGACAGACCAATAGTCAAAGAAGTTGACCTTAGTCTTGAGCCAGTTCTTAATGTTATTTTGCTCGGAGATGTACCTGATAGAACTTTGCTTAAAGCTGCAAGAGATTTAAAGGATGCAATAGAGAATGTGCAAGGGGTCTTGGATGTCAATATAAGAGGTGACAGAGAAGAAGCTCTAGAAATAATAGTTGAGCCAAAAGTACTAGAAAATTATGGACTTCCACTGCAGCTATTGGGCAATGCAGTAGACAATAATAACCAGCTGGTGCCAGCTGGGACCATACAAAATCAAAACGGCTCTTTCCCATTAAAAATCCCGAGTCTTGTGAAGGATTTTCATGAATTAATGGAGTTTCCAGTCTTCGCCAAGGGGGGACATGGTATTAAAGTTAAAGGACATAGCAGAAGTCATGAATACATATAAGGATATTAAAAACACAGCTAGAGTAAATGGAAAATCTGCACTGGTTTTGGAGATCTCGAAACGTACAGGATACAATATAATATTGACTGTTGAAGCTGTAAAAGCTGAAATTGATGGTATGAGAGATTCACTGCCAAACAACCTAGAAATTGTTTATTCGCAGGATAAATCAGATGATATTAAAGATATATTGTCCGATCTTGAAAATACTATTCTTATAGCTTCAATCCTTGTTGTGATTGTCATCATGAAAGCCGTTGGTACAAGGGCTTCTTTTTTGATAGCACTGTCTATTCCATCTTCGTTTTTATCTGGAATCTTGATACTGCAGCTCATGGGTTATACGCTAAACATAGTTGTGTTATTTAGCTTAATACTGACCGTTGGAATGATCGTAGATGATGCAATAGTGGTTAGTGAATATGCCGATCGCAAAATAATTGAGGGAGCGCCTTTACAAGAGGCATTTACTGCTGCTGCGACACGTATGTTTTGGCCGATCTTTACATCTACGCTAGTAAAAATCATAGTATTTTCTCCTCTTCTATTTTGGCCCGGGGTTCTTGGACAATTTATGCAGTACTTGCCGATTACTGCTATTTTCATATTAGGGAATTCCTTGCTTTTTGCTCTTTTCTTCCAACCGCCTCTTGGTCCATTATTTGGAAAGAGCGAAACTATACATGAAGATGAGATAGTGGCAATGAAGGCCTCAGAAGAAGGCGATATGGAGAATTTAGGAACATTCTCCAAGTTATATATGAAGTGTCTATTATACATCTTAGATCATGCTAAAGTTTTTGTATACGCAGTAATCGCCGGGATAATTGGAGTATATATATTCTTCTTCAAATTTGGCACTGGAGTAGAGTTTTTCCCTAAGATAGAGCCAAGCTCAGCTGTTATTACTATAGGTTCTCCAGGAAATATTTCGATTACACAAGCAGATAAGATCATGAAACGGGTCGAAGAGAAAGTTGTAGATATGTCGCTTGGAGTTAAGATATTTTATGTAAAAGCTGGAAATGTTAATGACAATAATCAATTTCCAGAGGATACGATAGGTGTCATAGAAATGGAGTTTGAAGATTGGAAACATAGACCAAAAGCTGAAGTAATTATAGATGAGATTAAAAAAAGATTAGATACCGTAGAAGGAGTTTCATATCAGGTGCTTGAAGAGCGCGCAGGACACACATCACAGAAGCCTATCGAGATAGATTTTGCTGCGCCAGATTATGATAAATTGCTCTTGTTCGTAGATAAGTTTCGCAGTGCTATGGACGAGATTGGAGGGATGGAAGATATAGAAGATTCAAGGCCTGTGCCAGCAATAGAGTGGCACTTATTAATCGATAGAGAGAAAGCCGCAAAATACTCTGTAGATGTTGTTTCAATTGGGTCTATGCTTAGACTTTTGACAGACGGTGTGAAAATCTCTGCATATAGGCCAGATGATACGGATGATGAGGTTGATATCATGGTCAGATTGCCAAAGGAGAAGCGTTTTATTACTACAATTGAAAGTCTGAAAATTGTTAATACAAATGGTGTCGCTATTCCACTAAACACTTTTGTAAAAAGAATTCCAGATAGACAGGTGGGTCAGATCAAGAGAGTGGATAAAAAAACGTTATAACTGTCAAAGCAAATGTTGAAAAAGGAGTTTTAACTGATACGAAAGTAAAGGAATTAGGGGCTTGGTTTAAGCAAAATGCACAGGACGGAGTAAAAGTTAAATTCAAAGGTGATAATCAAGATCAGCAAGAAACTGGGACATTTTTAATTAATGCTTTCGTACTTGCGCTCTTTGCTATGTTTATAGTGATGTTGATACAGTTCAACAGTTTTTATCAAACTCTAATAGTAATGAGTGCTGTTTTTCTATCAACAGTTGGGGTTTTGTTAGGATTGCTTATTGCATGGCAACCTTTTGGAGTAGTAATGTGTGGAATAGGCATCATAGCGCTTTCTGGTATAGTATTAAATAATAATATTATATTTGTTGATACATATCAGCACTTAAGAAGAGATGGTTTTGATGTGAAAAAAGCCGTCATCACAACTGGAGTACAAAGGTTGCGGCCAATTTGTCTTACAGCAAGTACTGCTATCCTTGGTCTGGTGCCAATGGTTATTGGGATAACTATTAACTTTTTTGAAAGAGAGATTACATATGATGCTCCTGCTAGCCAATGGTGGAGACAGCTTTCTACAGCAATAGCAGGTGGTCTTGCTTTTGCAACAGTATTGACATTATTTTTTACTCCTTGCCTGCTATTACTTTTAAAGAAATATGATAGCATAGGTAATAAGTCTGAATCTTGATATGGAGCCTGTGGTTTGATCAAGGAATGTGATAGTATTATGTCTATACGTCAAAAATGATTTGCTGTGCAAATAAATTTTTGACGGACAGACTAACTGGTACTCTAAAAAAATCATGACCTTCAAATCCACGCGCATGTACTTTGCCGGCAGTGCCTAAGTCTTCCATAAATTGCAATAACAGACACATAAACAACCGAGAACTTCCATAACCTTCATATATACTTAATCAAGATAATTGAAGCAATTTCTGTTATATCAATTAAAAGTCTCATAATTCTTTAAACCCGAATTATGGATTAAGCAAGGTTGACAGAATATGGATATGTAGGTAAAGATAATTTTGAAGTAACAATCGAGACCTACCTATGAAAGAAGATATCACAAATTTATTTTGTTTCATCGATGATTTTAGCAGCGAGTGTAAAGAAGAGATAAATAAAAGAGCGATCTCAGAAGTTACAAGCATAAATCCGACGAGAGTACCAGGACTTTTTGAGTCTGAAATAATAACAATAAGTAATACTATTCCAACAATCTCCATGTAAAAACTTTAAATTTTTCTATAATTCATATTTGCAGCTATATAGATCTGAATTTCCATTGATGCCAAGCTATGAAAGATTTGTAGCATTAATGCAAAGAGTAATAATGATATTAGCTGTTTTATTACATACTTTGCTTTCTAAAAGTAGCAACATTTCTTATATAGATTCTACCTCTATATACGTTTGCCACCATAAAAGAATCTCTAGGAACAAAGTATTCAAAGGTATAGCAGCATTAGGAAAGACTAAGAAGTGATGGTTCTTTGGTTTTAAACTGCATATTATTATTATTAATGAAAAAGGAGGATTAGTAAAAGTATCACTGAGCAAATGTAACAAGGACGATAGATCGCAAGTTATGATGATGAGTGATAATATTAAAGGACTCTTGTCGGTGATAAAGGTTATATCTCCAAACCATTATTTTTAGCTCTATATAAGCAAGGACTGAAATTAGTCACTGGAGTTAAAAAGTGATGAAAAACTGCCTTTTATCTCTAGAAAAAAAGATATTTCTAAGAAAGCCCTCTATTGTAGAAACTGTCTTTGACTATCTCAAAAATAAACTTCAGCTTGAACATTCAAGGCATAGGTCACCAGTCAATGCTTTTATTCATATCATTGCTACTTTAATTGCTTATCAGTTAAATACTAAAAAGCCCTCTATTGCTAATACTTAGAATATTTCCTAATCCATAATTCGGGTTTTTAGTACTCAGGAGATTAATGCACTTAATATTTATTTGTTTAAAAAGTTACCTGATACACATCAAAACCTACGAGAAATATACTACCAAATTGCTGTACTAGGTGGTTATAAGAATAAAAATAATAAGCATCCACCGGGCATCTTAACTATTTATAGAGGAATAAAAAAATTGAATAATATTACACAGATGTATAATGCAATGTTGTCAACTAAAACTTAAGGTTAATTGTAAGGGTATATTAGATGTTTTCCCTTCAGGAGAACAACCTCCTCCATAAACCCAAAGTCTTTTCCCTTTAAAATAGTGATTCATATCTGGTTTTGATTCATTTTCTGGACTCCAGCCTGGATTGTTTACATCTCCTGTTGTGAGCCCATCAAGATTGGTGATAATACCATACATTATGTAATCAAATTCATTAAATGGATAACGTGTTAGAGAAATGCTCCAACCACCAAGTAACTACTCATATCCACTCCTTCATTTTCATTGTTGTTATCTAAGATATAGTATCTAAAAATGCAAATGAACAATATAAATTTTAGTACTTTCAAATAAGATACTAAACCGCTCATAACTTAAAGTAGGAAAAAGGTCCTGTTAGAATGTCTTTTTATATTCTCTTTTCTTACATTTAATAGCTGTTTTTTGGTTAATATTAAATCTTTTTACTGTTTTTATTATGCTCTCTTTATAATGACGTATCTCTCTACGGATTACCTCTGTTATTCTGGCATTAGCGTGTAGTATGATTCTAATAAATACGAAGTTATACTTCAAAAAGAGCTCGGAAGAATTGTATGCAATATATGGCTAAAGCGCTATAAAATATGCATAGCAAAAGAATATTTAGAATAAATTTTTATTCGCTCGAAATCGGCAATGTAACTCTGTTTTAAGCGAGAGGTTGACTTAAAATTTATCAAAAAGACAAAGCCTGGCATGACTCTTTTATGCTGCTTTAGTCATATAACAAGATGCATAAGGAGTATTTTAAAGGCGCAAATTTTGAAAAGTATGATGATATACTTGTCTCATAAACTTTTCCTCTATTGTATGTATTAGGCAGTGCCAGCAAAGTCACTTTAGCAGACTCCTTTGGCCTGATTTGCAAGTATTATTTCGTTAATTTCTTCGCAAATATATATAATATTTGACTCAGAAATTAACTGGTACTCTAAAAAATCGTGCCATTCAAATCCTCGCGCGTGCACTTATGAAGGCAGTGCCTACTGTCTTTATAACATTACATTATAATGCTCTGGAATCGAATACATAGGTTACGATAACTAATGCAATATTTACAAGTAGCGCCAGTTGCCGAACGATATTGTGTCGAAGAGTTGTCTTCCTAAATAAATGTTGCCCTTCATTCTAAAACGAAGTGCAATAATCCAAGAAATGATGTAATACCAACTCACTAAATAACAGCATATATTTGCTGCGTATTTTTAGAAAATTTAATAGGAGATTTGAGTAAGCTGTACTATAGGAAGCTAAAATATTATAGAGTGGGTGCATAGCTTGAAGTTTAAAATCTAAAGTGAGAGCTTACAATATATAATATCTTCAACTTCTTTTGCTATAGAAGTGCGTGCTTGAATTAAAAAGACGAAGCTAAAGTGTTCTATTATTTGTAGGATTTGGTATTACATAGTCTATCCGTCAAAAATTAGCCTTTAGATCTGCACTGCGCTAAATTTTCGTATATATAATTGCAAATACTACTTAACCAGCACCTAACAAAATCCATAAGGTTCTTGACAATTTTGCCATTTTTTCTGCTGGATTTTCGGTGCGCCATAGTTGCTTGCAGGCAAAGATAAATCCTGCACTCCTTAGAGTTATGACGTAAAGACTATATACTTGTCATACTTTTCAAAATTTGCCTAGTCCACAATCCTTAATTTTCTGCTAATCTATTAGTTAAAATGCTCTATATCCTCATGTTGATGGAATAGCTGAAGTAATTCTTCTAGTTTCATTTTTGATTTCTTTTCTTTGTTTATATCAAGTACAATACGTCCTTCTGATAACATAATAATCCTATCACCATACATAATTGCGTCTTGCATGTTATGTGTCACCATAAGTGATGTAATATCATTTTTCACTATACAAGCTGCCATCTACAATCCCTCTAATTGTATCGTCTAGCGAAGCATGAGGTCCATAACTTGCTATTGCTATTTTAGGGAGTTGATTGTTTTTTTCCAAAAGTAGAATAAAACACAATCCTAGGAATGTGGAGATAACTATAAATGTAATTGCCAGTTTTTTATATGAGAAATATTTTGTCATAAATAAAGGATCTATTTTGATACAGTGAAAATCTCAAAGCCGTTACTTGTTACGCCTAAAGAATGTTCAAATTGAGCAGAAAGTGATCTATCCTGAGTCACGGCAGTCCAACCATCTCTCAGCAATTTAGTTTTATACCCACCAACATTAACCATTGGCTCTATCGTAAAAAACATTCCTTCTGTGAGTACAACATCTAATCCCTCGTCATAGTAATGCAGTACCTGAGGTGGTGCATGAAATATTTTACCAAGACCATGGCCACAATAGTCACGTACTACAGAATATCCATGTTTCTCTGCATATTCTTGTATTACCTTGCCTATGGTATTGAGTTTTACACCAGGTTTTACAGCTTCTATTCCAAGCATCATAGCATCGTAAGTAATCTGTATTAAACGTTTTGCTTTGATACTAGCCTTGTCACCGACAGAATACGTTCTGCTGGTGTCACCATGCCATCCATCAACTATCACAGTCACATCTATATTGAGGATATCGCCATTCTCTAGCTTCTTGTCACTAGGAATTCCGTGACAGACAACGTGATTTACAGAAGTACAAATTGATTTTGGGAAGCCTTTATAGTTTAAAGGTGCTGGAACAGCACCTTTCTGTATTATCATGTCATGGCACAACGTATTGAGATGGTCTGTAGTTACTCCAGGTTCCACAAAATCAGCTATGTAATCTAGGACTTGAGATGCTAGCTTTCCAGCTTTGCGCATGCCTTCAAAATCCTCTTTAGAGTGTATTGTGATATTTTGTTTTTCAGATCTCACTTGTATTTTTCTTAAATATGTTTAAATCAGCTATATACTCGTCATACTTTTTAAAATTGGCGCTTTTTAAAATGCTCGTTATGTATTTTGTTATACACATGTACCTGCATTCTTCCTAGCTCTTTTTGAAGTCTCACTTCGTAACGTAGTTCTGCTCACCAGGTCATTGCACAGGCCTTTTTGGCCTAATATTATATTATTACTTCGTTAATTTTTTGCAAATATGTAAAAGTATTAGGTACTTATACTTTGCATCATTGAAACGTATGCTCCAGTATGTTGTATGTTAATAGGTCATGCTCTAATAAACATATAGAGAGAGGCAAATAGCAAGCATAAACTGTGCCAGGTGTTGTTGTATCTTCAAAATAATAGGTCAAATTATATCACTAAATGTACAGTTTGGTAATGGTATAAATTAGCTACTTTTGATTTGTATATTGCGTAGCTTTTTTTAAGTTTGTTATATGGCATCGCCGGCAAAGTCACTTTAGCAGACCTTTTTTGCCTGATTTTCAAGTATTACTTCGTTAATTTCTTCGCAAATATATATGGCCAAAGCAGTATAAAAGAGTCATATCGAGTTTTTAAATCGTTCAGACAACTTTATAAATATTTTATCAGCTGCTTATCATTTTTAATGTCTTTTTCCTAAACTAAATAGGACATATTATGCCATAGCATAATAACATATATAGCGACTCTTTTATACTGTTTTAGCTGTAATATTTGACTTAGAAATTAACTGATACTCTAAAAAACATGCCCTTCAAATCCTAGCGCGTGCACTTACTTGAGCGCAGTGCCTAGTAAATTGATGCAAAAGTATAAACATTACTGAATTGATATGCGTTTGGTATAAGCTATGGATGCAATTTTATGTTCCGATAATTCTTTTTATAGGTTAATCTGCATACAAGTGCTGTTTAACGGCGCTGCCGGTACTGTGAGATTGATGACAAGGATATCAAGATGAATGAAGTTGAGACAATAAAACGTGAAATTACTAAACTGGCTTTAACACTTGCAAGCAAAGAAGGATGGAATAATCAAATCCTTGAGAAAGCAAGCGCGGAAGCAGGGGTTGATTCTGGAATGGGAGCTCTCCTTTTTAACGGCGATATAAGAAATGTCATAGAGTATTTTATAAACAATGTATATAAGACAGCATATTCTGAGTATTTTACCTCTGCTGGCAGAAGTAGCCGTATACAAGATATAATATTCGAGTTCTTCACAATCTGTTTGCGTACACTTGCTCCAAATAAACCTGCTATCTCTAAAATGTTATCGTTTTTTATGCTCCCTTGGAATACAGCATTTGGTATAAAAACACTTTGGCGCTGTGCAGATAATGTTTGGTATGAATTATTGAATGATGGATCATTGGACTTCAACTTTTACACAAAACGCTGCTTATTAAGTTATGCGGTTCTGAATGCAATTTTATTTTGGCAGAATGACGAATCTGTTGAATATATAGACACTATTGGTTTTTTGCGAGCAGAACTTAGCTCTATAGTGAAAACTGGAAGTTTTATTAAGAAATTATGCAAATGAAAGTTCCAATATATTTTTTTGTAGCAATTCTACTATCATCGTTACTACAAGGGTGTGGAAAAAAGGGTGACTTAGTTTTAGTAGATTCTAATGTTCATAATCCTTCTGTGGATTTAGAATCTGAAAGCTAGAGGTTAGCTAATGTATTAGCTGTTTTATTGTTTGTCTGTCAAAAATTGATTTGCTGCGTAAATCAAATTCTTGCGGAAAGTTAAATATACAAAAATTAGCTTGGCAGTGGCTCTTGCGCTAATTTTCAGATATATAATTTGTCCAATACCTTTATTACTCTTTGCATTAATGCTACAAATCTTTCATAGCTTGGCATCAATGAAAATTCAGATCTATATAGCTGCAAATATGAATTATAGAAAATTTTAAAGTTTTTACATGGAGATTGTTGGAATAGTATTACTTATTGTTATTATTTCAGACTCAAAAAGTCCTGGTACTCTCGTCGGATTTATGCTTGTAACTTCTGAGAGCGCTCTTTTATTTATCTCTTCTTTACACTCGCTGCTAAAATCATCGATGAAACAAAGTAAATTTGTGATATCTTCTTTCATAGGTATGTCTCGATTGTTACTTCAAAATTATCTTTACCTACATATCCATATTCTGACATTTTACAATCTGAGCATGGTGTTCCTTCGGAAGCAGAAAATTCAATAAACGCTACAAGTAGCGAATCAACTTCTGCAGATGATCAAGAAGAAACTGATGCAAATACTGACGCTACTGTGAATACCGAGACCGCTGATGAAGTTATCGTTACTGCAAGCACAGTTCCAGTTGCTGATCATTCATAAGATGTAAAGCAAGCTAGTGCTAGTACTGATACCGCTCTAGATACAGGTAATATTAGCCCTGAACTCACTACTGAACAACCAGCATCACACGCTGAGCTGTAAATTGAGTGAAGTGATTTAGGTTTATAGAGCTTCGGCTTAGAGCTTGACTCTATGCCAAAGCTCTATTTTAAAATATCGCACTCGGAATCTTCCTTGATTTATAGTAAGACGCTGAAAGACATAATAATGTATACTAGTCATACTTTGCAAAATCGGTGTAGTTAAAATGCTCTTTATGTATTTTGAACTTTTGCACATACGAAGTTAGACTTCAAAAAGAGCTAGGAAGAGCGTGAGTAAGTGTATAATAAATACATAACGATCGATCTGACGACGCAAATTTTTGAAGTATGACGAATATATTTTAAATTCTCTAGAGTGTTTGATGCTAATTTTATTAACTTAAGCTTGCAAAACTGCCTTTTACGATGTAATTAATTAGAACTCGTTATAGATTAATTAGAACTTGTTATAGATTAATCATTAATTTTATTAATCTATTGTTACTGCGAGCTAGAGACTGATGAAAATAACAAAACTTTTGTAAATAGATGTGAGGATAGCGCTGCTATTGCTCTTTTTTGCATGTATCGGTTTGCTGCTCTTTTTTGTCACTATAATTGCGCAAAATTATAATAGTTTACTCTGTAATGCATCTTGGAAAATGAATAAGAAAATACTCAGTATTATAACAATACTAATATGTGTTGCATCACTTCATTGCAATGCTTTTGCAACACAAGTTACATCTAATGCGGGAAATTTATGCTTTGATGGCTGTAATGCTGCGCTATTGTGGTATAGAACTTCTAGTGAAATGCGCGCTGTGAATCACCAGATTTATCATTTTGCGACAATGTTAATAAAGCAAAAAGTGACAGCTGAAGGTTTGAAACCTGGAACTTGGGGGATAGTTGCTGACCTGGATGCTACAATACTTGACACATCATGGGTAGAACTTAAACGTCATATAGATGGTAAAAAAAGCCGCAGCACGCCAACTGAGCTTATGGATGCATTGCGCAGTGATAAAACGGAAACAACTGTCGTACCAGGTGCATTATCCTTTTTGAAGGAAGTAGAGAAACTAGGAGGGTACATATCATTTGTTACAAACCGTGATACTAGTGTTAAAATAAGGACAAAATATGCATTAAAACGCCTAAACATCCCATACAACCAGGTAATGTTCTACCGTAAGGATAATAACAAGACTAAAGAAGAAACAGTTAACCCACTGCGTGCTAAAACAAAAGAAGATCGCTTTTTTGCAATAGCAAATGGGGTAATTCCTTCTACGCTGCCGCAGCATGATATTCTGATGTTTATAGGCGATAGTATAATAGATTTTCCTGGTATGGCTAAAGAAGCCGAGTCAGATAATTTCAATGCTAAAGTCTGGGATAGCCAGATGCATGATAAATTTAGCAAATTCGGAACAGAGTTTATCATTCTCCCAAATCCAACATATGGTGCTTGGATGAAAAATTGCGAGTCAACACCAAGCATAAATCATATTACAAACAGTAAGTAATAATATGTAGCAGCACCAAATTGCCGGTTACAATCCGAAAGACCTATGTATAATTGTCAACTCATCTGTTGGATCAATAGATTTGACTTTATAGTGAAATAATGCACTTTTTGTTAAGCTTATAACCCGAATTATGTATTAGTAATATTCTAAGTATTAGCAATAGAGGGCTTTTTAGTATTTAACTGATAAGCAATTAAAGTAGCAATGATATGAATAAAAGCATTGACTAGTGACCTATGCCTTGAATGTTCAAGCTGAAGTTTATTTTTGAGATAGTCAAAGACAGTTTCTACAATAGAGCGCTTTCTTAGAAATATCTTTTCTTCTAGAGATAAAAGGCAGTTTTTCATCCCTTTTTTAACTCCAGTGACTAATTTCAGTCCTCGCTTATATAGAGCTAAAAATAATGGTTTGGAGATATAACCTTTATCACCAAACAAGAGTCCTTTAATATTATCACTCATCATCATAACTTGCGATCTATCGTCCTTGTTACATTTGCTCAGTGATACTTTTACTAATCCTCCTTTTTCATTAATAATAATATGCAGTTTAAAACCAAAGAACCATCACTTCTTAGTCTTTCCTAATGCTGCTATACCTTTGAATACTTTGTTCCTAGAGATTCTTTTATTGTGGCAAACGTATATAGAGGTAGAATCTATATAAGAAATGTTGCTACTTTTAGAAAGCAAAGTATGTAATAAAACAGCTAATATCATTATTACTCTTTGCATTAATGCTACAAATCTTTCATAGCTTGGCATCAATGAAAATTCAGATCTATATAGCTGCAAATATGAATTATAGAAAATTTTAAAGTTTTTACATGGAGATTGTTGGAATAGTATTACTTATTGTTATTATTTCAGACTCAAAAAGTCCTGGTACTCTCGTTGGATTTATGCTTGTAACTTCTGAGAGCGCTCTTTTACTTATCTCTTCTTTACACTCGCTGCTAAAATCATCGATGAAACAAAATAAATTTGTGATATCTTTTTTCATAGGTAGGTCTCGATTGTTACTTCAAAATTATCTTTACCTACATATCCATATTCTGGCAGCTTTGCTTAATCCATAATTCGGGTTTAAAGCTCCAAAAAAAATCATATCTGATTTGATATATCTTGATATCACACCAACAGTCTTATTTTTATAATTTATTGCTCCAAATAACTCTGTGTAATCTTGTAATAACTATAGACACAGAATATATATTCACTCGAAAATACAGTTTAGTTGTTTTAAGAATATGAAAAGATCTCAATCTACTTGTGGTATATTCACTCAATGCCTTATCCACAAGTTTGATGTTTATTTCTTAAGATCGAGCATTTCACCGATTAGCTTTCCATGAAGACATTAATTGATAAAAAATTTGATTTATTAATATATATTTTTTTGCTTTAGCCTTTGCTTTCAATATCAATTTTCATACATATGCAATACTTATGTCTTTAACTAAAATTTAATATCACTAATGCTTGCTATGCATAATGTTTTTACATTTATGCTGCAAGGCACAATAAATTCTTGCAATATGTTGCAACGCAATATACAATCTTTGATATACGTTGTTGTCGCATCAGTACATTCACAAATAGTACTAGATGGTTTGTATAGGTGCACAAATTTGTTTCTTGCGAGTATTTTTATTTGTATTGGAGTGGTGTTATGCAGGTTGATGCTATAGGGGAAAATGGAAAGGCTAGCAAAAAGGCCATCCTAACAATTGATAACAATGCGTTAGAACTACCGATAATGGAAGGAACCGAAGGTCCTGCTGTTATAGATGTTTCGAAGCTTTATACGGCAACTGGCTATTTCACTTACGACAATGGCTTTATGTCGACTGCTTCATGCACCTCTAAGATAACGTACATAGACGGAGAGAATGGTATATTAAGACACCGCGGATATGATATAGCAGATCTTGCGGAAAAATCAGATTTTGAATCTGTTGCATACTTGTTATTATATGGAGAACTTCCTGATCAAAATCAAAAAGAAGACTTTATTAGCAAAATAAAGTCACACACCATGGTGCACGAGCAGCTGCAGTTCTTATATAGAGGCTTCCCAAGATATTCTCACCCAATGGCAATAATAGTCGGAGCTGTTGCTTCATTATCTGCATTTTACCATGGCAACCTCGATATCAGAGATGAAGAAAGCAGGAACGAGGCGATCACCAAAATGATTGCTAAGATGCCTACTATGGCAGCAATGGCTTACAAGTATTCGATTGGTCAGCCTTTCATGTATCCTGATAATAGCCTAAATTACAGTCAAAACTTCTTACGGATGATGTTTTCTGTTCCAACCGAACAATATGTAGCAAATGATATACTATCATCTGCAATGAATCAGCTTTTAATATTGCATGCTGATCACGAACAGAATGCATCTACTGCAACAGTGAGACTTTCTGGATCTTCTGGTGCCAATCCATTTGCTGTAATTGGAGCAGGAATTGCCTCTCTTTGGGGCCCAGCACATGGCGGCGCCAATGAAGCCGTGATTAATATGCTTGTTGAAATAGGACAACCCTCTAGGATCCCAATATATATAGAAAAAGCCAAAGATAAAAATGATCAATTTAGGCTTATGGGGTTTGGACATAGAGTATATAAAAACTATGATCCACGAGCAGCAGTCCTAAAGAAAACTTGTTCCAAAGTATTAGAAGCACTAAAAATAAAAGATGATCCGCTTTTAGATATCGCACTAGAGCTTGAAGAAATCGCTCTATCTGATGACTATTTCAAAGAGAGAAAATTGTATCCAAATGTAGATTTTTACTCTGGTATAATATACAGAGCACTTGGAATTCCAACACAAATGTTTACCGTCATGTTTGCTGTTGCAAGAACAGCTGGATGGGTGGCGCAATGGAAAGAAATGATAGAAGATCCTGAGCAAAAAATAGGCCGCCCACGTCAGCTTTACAAAGGGTATTCTCATAGAAACATATAAGCTTTATTTTATAGCTAGCAATAAATAAGGCTATGTCCCTATGATAAAGAAAATACCAACTCTTCATTTATCATAGGTGTACTATGGCCAAAGAAGCTGAAGATGTTATATATTGTAAGCTCTAACTTTAGATTTTAAATTTTAAGCTAGGCACTCACTCTGTAATATTTTTAACTTCTTTTACTATACCTTTTATGCAGCAGAGTTTTAAACTTTAAACTAGTAAAAAAGCGTAGCAAGTCGCCTGCGTCATAACTCTAAGAAGTACGGGGTTTATTCTTGGTTGCAAGCAATTATGATGCACAGAAAGCCCAGCAGAAAAAGTGGCAAAATTGCCAAAACCCTTATGGATTTTATTAAGTAGTCTTTTTGTAAGCATCAGACAAATTATATATTCGAAAATTAGTGCAGAGCCATTTTAAAACCCGAATTATGGATTAAGCAAGGTTGCCAGAATATGGATATATAGGTAAAGATAATTTTGAAGTAACAATCGAGACCTACCTATGAAAAAAGATATCACAAATTTATTTTGTTTCATCGATGATTTTAGCAGCGAGTGTAAAGAAGAGATAAATAAAAGAGCGATCTCAGAAGTTACAAGCATAAATCCGACGAGAGTACCAGGACTTTTTGAGTCTGAAATAATAACAATAAGTAATACTATTCCAACAATCTCCATGTAAAAACTTTAAATTTTTCTATAATTCATATTTGCAGCTATATAGATCTGAATTTCCATTGATGCCAAGCTATGAAAGATTTGTAGCATTAATGCAAAGAGTAATAATGATATTAGCTGTTTTATTACATACTTTGCTTTCTAAAAGTAGCAACATTTCTTATATAGATTCTACCTCTATATACGTTTGCCACAATAAAAGAATCTCTAGGAACAAAGTATTCAAAGGTATAGCAGCATTAGGAAAGACTAAGAAGTGATGGTTCTTTGGTTTTAAACTGCATATTATTATTAATAAAAAAGGAGGATTAGTAAAAGTATCACTGAGCAAATGTAACAAGGACGATAGATCGCAAGTTATGATGATGAGTGATAATATTAAAGGACTCTTGTTCGGTGATAAAGGTTATATCTCCAAACCATTATTTTTTAGCTCTATATAAGCGAGGACTGAAATTAGTCACTGGAGTTAAAAAGGGATGAAAAACTGCCTTTTATCTCTAGAAAAAAAGATATTTCTAAGAAAGCGCTCTATTGTAGAAGCTGTCTTTGACTATCTCAAAAATAAACTTCAGCTTGAACATTCAAGGCATAGGTCACCAGTCAATGCTTTTATTCATATCATTGCTACTTTAATTGCTTATCAGTTAAATACTAAAAAGCCCTCTATTGCTAATACTTAGAATATTACTAATACATAATTCGGGTTTTGAGTATCAGAAACTAACTTGGAAAAGTAGTGATTCAGTACTTCATATGAAGCATCTTTGCTACGCATTATTACTGCTAGTGTTTCTAAAATACCGATGTATATACTTTTTACTGCTACACAATCAAAGCACATTAATACTTGCAAGTTTGGTGTTAATATCTCTTCTTGTAATGTGGCAAGGAAAAGACCTGCAAAGATGGTATTAAAGAACTCTATAGTATCTTTCGGTATTATACTACCATCCTCAAGTGCGCGTTTATTTTGATTTAGTGCTTGAAGAAATTTAAACAATAAAGCAATCTCTGTGCTTGAATAGCTAGTTTCAATAAAGCCGCGAGTTATCCCATACTGCATTGTATAATAATAAGACTCTAGTTCTTCAATTTGAAGATCAGCAAAACATGTTATATATTTTTTCCATTGATTTACTATATTTACGTCTTCAATCTCTTTAAGATGCAATATTTTAGCAAATAATTCGGCATCATTTAGAATATCAAATAGTTTTGCATAACACTTTTCTATTACACCGTTTTTAACATTGCTATAATTTGCAATACTCTCTAGCATGTTATATATATAGCACTCAGCTAGCTTAGTTGACCACAGCCTCATAAAATAACCGCAGATTTGTTGTTTTTATTGCTTTTATTTGCTAAAATCACAACTATTGGCTGCAAAGATGCGGTTTATAGCAAATATTGACGCTATTAATTTGATAGCATATATGAGAACATATATATTAATATAACGTCAATATAAATTTAATATTTCTGCAGTGTTGTTCTGGTGTTCTCTCAAAATCTGGTTGCAGAGCTTATAGCTTGCCTTTTTTTACACATGCTATTATAATACCCCTTTAGTATTGAATCTTGTGGTGTTGTGTACTTCATTGGATTGTAGTTGCTCTTCCTGTGTTCAAGGTTGTGTTGTTATGTTGAATGGTATTTGGAAAGAATTTTATTTTCAACATTTTGCAAAGTCGTAAATCTCTACATGACAGATCAACCATCTGGAAGCAAAAAGTTAGTCAACATGTGATTACAATATTTTTGCTTTTGACACTACCATAGAGACAATGCCAGCATTTTATGTGAGTTACCTTCATGCATTGCATACAAATTATGAATGTTTTGCATCCTTGTAAAGATTTAGACTTCAACTTACTCTAGAGAAAAATTTGAGAGACATTATTACTTCTTTTGTCAGGAGTTAGATGTGAGCGTGCAAATCTAAGATGTATTACTTTTACATAATAAACTGCAATTAGACACTTCTATTGTTTGATAATTATTAATTATTGGTCTTTCAATTATGTTATCTGGATTATTTTCCTCAGTTGCTTTTGCCAGTGAAGCTATTTCTACTGCGCCTTCCACTTCTATGGACTTTTTAAAAAGTATGTTGCCACTTTTGCTCATCATGGTGGTTTTTTACTTCTTGTTAATTAGACCACAACAAAAAAAGATGAAACGACATAAAGAGATGCTGAGTGAGCTAAAAAAAGGTGAGAAAGTTGTATTGTCTAGCGGGATATTTGGTAGCATTGCAAAAATTGATGATGCTTCCGAAACGTTAAGTGTGGAAATTGCTGAGAACGTCAAAATAAAAGTAAGGCGCGACGCTATACTTGAAGTTTTGAATACTGAAGTTACAAGCCCAGCCAAGTAGTAACAAATAATGCAAGAGTGTGGAGGTTTCTGTGCCTAAAATTCACTTCATTGAAAGAGACGGTAATAAAAAAACTGTGGAGGCACCTATCGGACTTTCCTTGCTTGAAGTTGCGCATAAATATGCTATTGACATTGAAGGGGCCTGTGAAGGTTCTCTTGCATGCTCTACATGTCACGTTATAATTTCTCCAGAATGGTTTGAAAAGCTTGAACAAGCAAAAGAGGAAGAAGAAGATATGCTAGATCTTGCGTTTGGCTTGACAAAAACATCAAGACTCGGGTGTCAGATTATAGTGAATGATTCATTGGATGGTCTTGAAGTACGACTTCCTGGAGCAACACGTAATATAATGTTTAAAAATTAATAATACATATTTATAAAAATTATTATTTAGTTATATACTGCATGTTAGATACACTAAATATATTAGTGTTATAGGATAACTAGTCGCATTCGTCATAAGTCTCGAAGCACAGGATTTATGCTGGTTGCAAGCTTATGATGCGCCGAAATCCTGCAGAAAAAGTGGCAAAATTGCCAAAAACCTTACGGATTTTGTTAGGTGCTACCTTCATAAGTGCATGAGCGTGAATTTTAATGGCATGATTTTTTAGAGTACCAGTTAATTGCTGAATTAAATATTATATATATTTGCAAAGAAATTAACGAAGTAATACTTGAAACCAGGCCAAAAAAAGTCTGCGCAAGTGGCTTTGCCAGTAGTATCTAAGTTAGTATTTGTAAAGTATCGGACAAATTATACCAGAAAATTAGCGCAGTGCTGGTCTAAAGGCTAATTTTTGTACATTTAACTTTCAGCAAAAATTTTTTGCGCAGCAAATAAATTTTTGACGGATAGACTAACTAATTCTATATTATACTTTTTCTTCAAACGCTTGTTCCAGTGAGGCAAGTGCAATGAACATAGAGAGTTTGCTAGGAGCACGGTGTACAAAGAAGTGCATAAGCATCCCATGAAAGCTAAGGATGCGACAAAGCAATTTGCCGCTGGAGCAAGTGTTTGAAGAAAAAGTCTATTAGCTAACATGTGTTTTTCGCTCTGTTGCTAAAGATCAGCAACCGTTATATGCATGCTTATGGCCCGTTATGCAGTACTTTAAAAATCATTATATGGAGGAAGCGATAAAGTATGCAAAAATTGCTGCATCGCTTGGGGAAGTGCCAGTTGGCGCAGTTGTTGTATTAAATCATGATATAATCTCTGCTTCACATAATGAAGTTATAATTAGGAATGATCCAACGGCGCATGCTGAAATTTTAGCAATTAGAAAGGCATCATCTTTTTTATCATCATTTTATCTTGCTGAGTGCGATTTATATACTACTCTTGAGCCATGCCCAATGTGCGCACATGGGATTTCATTATCAAGAATTAAGAAGCTTTTTTTCGGCAGTTATGACAGCAAAAGCGGTGGTGTCGACAGCGGCCCTAGGATATTTCACTCCACTTCTGCGAATCATATTCCTGAGGTGTATGGAGGTTTTTATAAAAAGGAATCAGCTGCTATATTAAAGGATTTTTTTTTAAAACACCGTACACTAAAAAATTAGCATGATAAAAAAAAAGTATAAAATAATAGGCTGCTTTGTTGATAGCGCTTCTGAGCTCGCAATGACTGCCTATAAAGAGCTTGCTTCCAGATATGATTTAATTGATATGCGGAAGGAGGACTCAAAAGCTTGTGACGTTGCAATTACTATAGGAGGAGACGGAGTAATGTTGCGTGCGTTGCACAGAGTGATGAATACTAATATACCAGTCTTCGGAATGAATCGAGGATCTGTTGGTTTTCTGCTAAATCGCTATAGTGCTGAAGGATTGTTGGAAAGGATCGAAAATGCAGCTCCGATTAATCTATTTCCATTGCAGATGGATACAATAACATTAGCTGGTGAAAGACGAAGTGCGCTTGCTATCAATGAAGTATCTCTACTTAGACAAACTAGTCAAACTGCAAAGATTATCATTAAAATAAACGGTCAAGTTAGGTTAGATTCCTTGATTAGCGACGGCTTGTTGGTTGCAACACCGGCAGGAAGCACCGCGTATAATTTAGCTGTTAACGGTCCTATTATTCCTTTAAATGGAAATTTATTGGCTCTTACGCCGATCAGTCCATTCCGGCCAAGAAAGTGGCATGGCGCGCTGTTATTAAAGAAAAATATAATAGATTTAGAAATTGTTGAGCCGCAAAAAAGACCTGTTAGTGCATCAGCTGATTCCGAAGAGATTAGGGATGTTGTAAAGGTGAGAATTTTTGAGCGCTCTGATATCAATATGACACTATTATTTGATCAAGATGAAAGATTTGAAGAAAAAGTAATCAAGGAGCAGTTTTCTTGTATGTGATGCTTTGATCATAAGATATGCGCATTATATACCACATGTAAATGAAGGCTTATTATTTAGTCTGTCCGTCAAAAATCGATTTGCTTGCGGAAAGTTAAATAGACTTCTTCTTCAAATGTTTGTTCCAGAAGCAAATTACTTCGTCGCATCCTTAACCTTCATGTGATGCTCGTGTAATTCTTATACACTGCGCTTTCTCGCGCGTCCGCATGCTCCTTGCACTTACTTCACTTGAATCGAGTTTGAAGAAGGAGTCAAAAACCCGAATTATGGATTAGGAAATATTCTAAGTATTAGCAATAGAGGGCTTTTTAGTATTTAACTGATAAGCAATTAAAGTAGCAATGATATGAATAAAAGCATTGACTGGTGACCTATGCCTTGAATGTTCAAGCTGAAGTTTATTTTTGAGATAGTCAAAGACAGTTTCTACAATAGAGGGCTTTCTTAGGAATATCTTTTCTTCTAGAGATAAAAGGCAGTTTTTCATCCCTTTTTAACTCCAGTGACTAATTTCAGTCCTCGCTTATATAGAGCTAAAAATAATGGTTTGGAGATATAACCTTTATCACCGAACAAGAGTCCTTTAATATTATCACTCATCATCATAACTTGCGATCTATCGTCCTTGTTACATTTGCTCAGTGATACTTTTACTAATCCTCCTTTTTCATTAATAATAATAATATGCAGTTTAAAACCAAAGAACCATCACTTCTTAGTCTTTCCTAATGCTTGCTATACCTTTGAATACTTTGTTCCTAGAGATTCTTTTATGGTGGAAAACGTATATAGAGGTAGAATCTATATAAGAAATGTTGCTACTTTTAGAAAGCAAAGTATGTAATAAAACAGCTAATATCATTATTACTCTTTGCATTAATGCTACAAATCTTTCATAGCTTGGCATCAATGAAAATTCAGATCTATATAGCTGCAAATATGAATTATAGAAAATTTTAAAGTTTTTACATGGAGATTGTTGGAATAGTATTACTTATTGTTATTATTTCAGACTCAAAAAGTCCTGGTACTCTCGTCGGATTTATGCTTGTAACTTCTGAGATCGCTCTTTTATTTATCTCTTTTTTATCAAACCTCTAGGTCACGCAAGTTGCCAATCATAAATATAATTGGCAATTCGTCTACATATGTGCGAAAATTGAGTCAGGAGAAGTATCACACAATTTTCAAAGTAGATAGTCTGTCTCTGTCAAAAGCAAAAGTTTTTTGAATTGAGATAGAATATTCGCCTACAGAAAGATCTTTTGTTGAAGCTAAAAACTTCAACATGAGCAAGTGTACCTTGCGAATTTTCTTAAATAAAATTCGCTCCTAATGTTTCAAGTAGCACATTTTTGCAGAGGTAAAATTGTAGAAATCCATAAGTTTTTTTGCAATTTTGGCATTTTCTCTGCTAGATTCTTATATTGTATAGTTGCTTGAACTAAAATAAATTCTGCATTTCAAGAATGATGACGCAACGACTAGATGTGTTGCAAGCCAAGCTACTACTAAAGTAGTAAAATGGCATACCCCTCTTTGTATTGCTGAAAAATCTGCTATACACTTATGGTTAGATAATGGCAAGCTTGAAATATTTGCGTATAACAGTAAACAAGACATCCTTAATTATTTTATTAATAGAAAGTTATGGTTTTCACTATAACAGATGCGGCGGCATCAAGAATTTTAGAAATAGCTAAATCTGATTCCACACACCCAGTACTAAGAGTCGCTGTTGATGGTGGAGGCTGTTCCGGATTTCAATATAGATTTGATACGGGCGCTACTAAATCTGAAGATGATATGATTTTTGAACACAGTGGAGCCACAGTAGTTATAGATAGCGTTTCACTTGATCTACTTTCCGACTGCAGCATTGACTATGTTGAAGATTTGGGAAGCGCAAGCTTTGTTGTAATAAATCCAAAAGCAAAAGCTAAATGCGGCTGCGGTAATTCCTTTTCTATGGATATCTAGCGATCTAATCGCCTGCATCATAACTCTAAGAAGCTGAGGATTTATCTTGGCCTGCAAGCAATTATGATGCACCGAAAGTCCAGCAGAAAAAATGGCAAAATTGCAAAGAACTTATGGATTTTGTTAGGTACTGCTGGCAGTATTTGCTAGGGACAGGACAAATTATATATCCGAAAATTAGCGCAGTGCATTCCTGAGCTAAGTTTTGTACATTTAATTTTTGGTGGATAGACGAGTTATATTGCAGATTACAAACGAATAAAAATTTATTCCAAATACTCGCGCGTGCACTGATTAAGGCAGTGCCTATAGTCCTACTAGTCAAAAGCTTTTTAAACCCGAATTATGGATTAAGCAAGGTTGACAGAATATGGATATGTAGGTAAAGATAATTTTGAAGTAACAATCGAGACCTACCTATGAAAGAAGATATCACAAATTTATTTTGTTTCATCGATGATTTTAGCAGCGAGTGTAAAGAAGAGATAAATAAAAGAGCGATCTCAGAAGTTACAAGCATAAATCCGACGAGAGTACCAGGACTTTTTGAGTCTGAAATAATAACAATAAGTAATACTATTCCAACAATCTCCATGTAAAAACTTTAAATTTTTCTATAATTCATATTTGCAGCTATATAGATCTGAATTTCCATTGATGCCAAGCTATGAAAGATTTGTAGCATTAATGCAAAGAGTAATAATGATATTAGCTGTTTTATTACATACTTTGCTTTCTAAAAGTAGCAACATTTCTTATATAGATTCTACCTCTATATACGTTTGCCACCATAAAAGAATCTCTAGGAACAAAGTATTCAAAGGTATAGCAGCATTAGGAAAGACTAAGAAGTGATGGTTCTTTGGTTTTAAACTGCATATTATTATTATTAATGAAAAAGGAGGATTAGTAAAAGTATCACTGAGCAAATGTAACAAGGACGATAGATCGCAAGTTATGATGATGAGTGATAATATTAAAGGACTCTTGTTCGGTGATAAAGGTTATATTCTCCAAACCATTATTTTTAGCTCTATATAAGCAAGGACTGAAATTAGTCACTGGAGTTAAAAAGGGATGAAAAACTGCCTTTTATCTCTAGAAGAAAAGATATTCCTAAGAAAGCCCTCTATTGTAGAAACTGTCTTTGACTATCTCAAAAATAAACTTCAGCTTGAACATTCAAGGCATAGGTCACCAGTCAATGCTTTTATTCATATCATTGCTACTTTAATTGCTTATCAGTTAAATACTAAAAAGCCCTCTATTGCTAATACTTAGAATATTTCCTAATCCATAATTCGGGTTTTAAGTCTGTTTATCGCTACCTATGGCGTTTACAAATTTTACAAAGTCTTCAACATCATGAAAATCTTTATAAACAGACGCATATCTAACATACGCTACTTTATCTAACATAGCAAGCTCATCCATAGCGAGTTCTCCTATTTTAGTACTATTGACTTCAAGCTCACCAAGCTTTTCCAAATTTTTTACTATATTATTCGCTATATTTTCCAGATCTTCTGGTTCTATTGGTCTTTTTCTTGTTGCAATTGTTAGAGATTTTAACAGTTTAGCGCGGTCAAACGATTTCTTTACTCCGTTTTTCTTTAACACCAGCATCTCATGCGCTTCCATACGCTCAAACGTTAGAAATCTTCCACCACAATTCGAACAAAAACGCTTTCTTCTTATAGCGCTTGAGTCATTTATAGGTCTAGAATCACGAACAAACGTATCAAGAAAGCCACAAAAGGGACATTTCATTATTTAGCAATCATCCTGTATATTCGTTGTACACGTGTTGCCCAGCATCCTGCTCTTGTTTTAGTATTAATTTTGTCTTGTTTATAACATCGCCACTACAAAGATCTATCAACAAGATCTATTGTGTACCACGATGTGTCTTTGTAAGGACCAGAGCTCTATTGCCGGAGTATATAACATTCGCAACATCCATAGCAACGTCTAAATTTATTTCATTATACTTACACTTTTCTGAAGAGATATCACTTTGGAACAATACATCACTGCTAGCCAGCGTGTTGAACAGGTCATGAAATAAATTCTTATTGTTATGATAAGTGGCGTAAGCTAAAATCATAACACATGATAACATTACAAAATATGTAAGCTGCCAAAATAACTTTTGATAACATAGGCTCTTGTTTTGCTTTATAAAATATTGAATTTCTAGACATACGCCCCGTGCTACAAGAAGAATTACCAAATAAAATATGTATATCAGGAGACTCTCTACCGATCAGGTTAGATAGAGCTATAGCTTCAAATTTTACAGCTTATTCGCGAGCAACTATCCAAAACCTCATACAAAACGGTAACGTAAGAGTGTCTGGAAAAATAGTAACAGACTGCTCATATCAAGTCAAACATCCAGCTTTAGTAGAGTTTACTAAAATTCAAGATCAAAAGAAAAAACAACTACCAAGCAGCCACACTCCACTTTTAGTTGCTTTTGAAGATGACGACATCATCATATTAGATAAACCACACGGCATTGCTGTGCACCCTACATCTAATAATTCAAATAAAGTTACTCTTGTAGATTTGCTTAAACTGCACTGCGGTAAAGATCTATCTGATATATCAGGACCTCTAAGGCCTGGAATAGTACATAGATTAGATGCCAACACCTCAGGCCTTATGGTAGTTGCAAAAAATAATGCTGCGCATAAAATACTTTCAGATGCGTTCGCCAGCAAGCAAGTTGAGAGATTATATATTGCACTAGTGTTTGGAGTACCATCACTGCAAAGTGGTATAATCTCAGCAAATATAAAAAGAAGTACAAGAGATAGAACTAAAATGACTATAACAAATAGCGGAGGCAGAAGAGCTGTTACACACTACACAGTAATGGAAACTTTCAGAGATAAAGTCAGTATGCTGGAGTGCAGACTTGATACAGGAAGAACTCATCAAATCAGAATACACATGAGCTTCAAAAACCACCCTATCATTGGAGATAAGATTTACATATCATCTAAGAATTTTAACCTAAGTACGCTAAGCAAAGAAACAACAGAAGCTATCAACTCTATGTCCAGACAAGCATTACATTCCTACAAAATCTCATTGCAACATCCTATAACTAACACCGATTTAATGTTTGAGAGCGCTCTACCTCAGGATATACAACATATATTAGACTTGCTACGTTTAGATATCACTTCGTAAATGTAGCATTAAATTCAAAAATTTTTACACGTTAAAGTATCGCGCAAAAGCCCAATAATAGGACTAAATGTTAATCCGATGATTATTTTCATAACAAAATCAAACAAAGTTTTTTTTAAATTCCACTAGCATGTGATAGAATCCATATGATGCACATGCCATCTTTACTGGGGGTTTTGTCATGTCGTCATTAGTAACACTTGTATTTTATGATGATTTCTTCTGGGCAATTTAAACTATTTTTTTGCTAGTCTACATTTTCTAGTTAAAAGATAAATACATTATTTAGTTTATCTAGCATGATTATGATTAATCTTGGAGCTTAGCAAAAATGTTTAGGAGAAAAAAGTTTTCTGCTCGCAGCACATCCATGTTTCTTGTGAATGCAAAGCGAATGACGATAGAAACACGTTTCAGCTTTTCTACAGTGATAGCAACTTGGTTCTATATAGGAAAATTTCCGATTATGCCAGGTACAATTGCCTCGATATGTACGTACCCAATATATTACTTCATGATTATAAGCTCAACATCATATAGTGAGATTTCACTCTCATTCTTTATAGTAACAGCTATACTCTGGCTCTTAGGACTTTATTCAGTAAGTGTTTTTCAGAAAGAAACTAATTCTTTCGATCACCAAATGATTGTAATAGATGAAATAGTCGGACAGCTTTTAACATTTGCAATCTCATACGAATTCCTTGATAATATTAGTAGGTTTCTCTATTTCGAATTTGAAGCTGTGAGTATGCGTACTATGACTCTATCTTTTATTATAGGAGTTTGTGCTTTTAGATTTTTTGATATAGCAAAGCCGTTTTTTATAAAAAATATAGATAAAAACTACAAAGGTGCTTTTGGCGTCATGTTAGATGATATTGTTGCTGGAATATTTGCAGGTGGCTCTATCTATATTTGCCATATTGTTTTGGATAAGTTGCGTTATTTATAAGCATGCTAAGGCTACTTATAAGTATTTTACTATTATATTTTGTTTTACGAATTTAAAAATATTGACCCCACACTTAGACATTAATGTTCTATGTAGGGAATCTTGCGTTGCAATTACTAAAATGCTATAAGTCGCGTGGGAATAGCAAATTTTTATTGAATCTTAAACAAATATGGGAGTCGTATTTAGTATGACAGACGATTTTATTCACTCTATTGAGAGTCTAGCAGAGGCATCCGACAAACTGCTCAAGTCGTTTATACGCCGTCTGTATTCTGATACGTCACAAGAAGATTTAAAGGGTTTGGGAGCTGAGTTATTATACGATGTTGCAAAAAAATCCTTCGAATTATTCAAAACAAGAAAAGAACATACAAGAAAAGTAGAGATTACACGCTTAGACGAAACAAGCGAATGGTGCGTGCTGCAAGTTGTCGGTTGCGAAATACCATTTTTAATCGAGTCTATCAGCAATGAATTAAAGCTTCAAGAGACAGAGGTGAAGCTTACACTTTATCCTGTTATATGTGTAAGTCGCGACACTGATGGGAATCTGACAGAAATACTCGATAAAGGCACACATAATGAACTAGTCATACATTTCTATATACCAAATTGGCTTGGATATGAATACTATGCTGATTTACTAACCAGAATAAACGCAATAATCAAGTGTGTTGAGCTAACTGTGAGCGACTGGGAACATATGAAGCAAAAGGTTAGTAGTAATATAGAATACGTACAAGAGACTGCTTTTAAATCTAATATAGAAAAGAACGAATATATTGAATTTTTGAAATGGACATTAGACAAAAACTTCATATTTTTAGGCGCTTTCGTTTCGAAATGCACTGAGAAAGATGCGGAATTTTCTATAGTAAAGGGCAGTGAGCTTGGTGTATGCAAAGATGCAATGTACAAGAACGTCCCTATAGCATTTGAAGAACATGAAGATCAAGTGGTTCTGGTTGCAAAGTCTGAAAGCAGATCTGTCGTACACAGAACTGATTATATGAATTGTATATGCATTAAAAAATTTGATGCAAATGGCGTTAATACTGAGAAAACTGTATTTTTTGGATTTTTCACTTCAGCAACATATTACCAAAGTGTTCGCTCTATCCCATTTATTAGGATGAAGGTCAATAACATACTGGCAAAGTACGGACATGATGAAGCAAATTATAACTCGAAGGAACTAGTTACAGCACTAGAAGCATTCCCAAGAAGTGACTTATTCCAGATTCATGAAGACACACTCTATGAAATGGTGAT
Source organism: Ixodes persulcatus (assembly GCA_013358835.2). Lineage (NCBI taxonomy): Eukaryota > Metazoa > Arthropoda > Arachnida > Ixodida > Ixodidae > Ixodes > Ixodes persulcatus. The sequence goes on from JABSTQ010005687.1 coordinate 619,257, forward strand.
TGGTATAGTTTCGCTTAGCCTCGCACCGAGAGTAAAAGCATTTGCAAGATCAGATGGCTCTAAAAAGTTTGTTAGTTTCATCTTATTCATACCAAAAAAACTCTCAAGCGCTAATAGCATCAGCGCTATAGAACGGATTATCGAGCAACAGCTTCATGGCCATATAGCAAGACGCAATATTCAGCTCAGCGAAGGACAACTAACAAGATTACAGTTCCTAGTAAAGCTGAACTCAGAAGTAGGTCTTCAGTACAATCTACAGAAAATAGAAGAACTTGTTACATGCTCTATAAGTGCATGGCAAGATGAATTATTTAAAGCATTGTGTGCTAAATACTCTAGAAATGAGGCAACAATCCAGTATCAGAGGTATAAAGATGCTTTTGATGCAAAGTATCAGGCTAGTTTTGTAGCACAGCAAGCCGTGCATGACATTAAGATGATGGAGCTTTCCATTGCTAGTCAAGACGTTAAATTCAGCTTTTACATCTCAGCAAAAAGTGGAAAAGAGCTGGCTCAGCTAAAGATCTTTTCACCAAGTGAGCTTCTGCCTCTATCATCCACACTTCCTATAGTGGAGAACATGGGCTTCCTTGCTGTAGATATGCTTAGCTTCAAAACACAAGCTAAAGTTCTACTAGAAGAGCAAGAAATATATGTAGATTACTTCAGACTCGAACCTAAGAACAAAAATTTTAAAGAGATATATAAAAATATTAAGTCAGAGATAGAAGACGCATTCGAAAGAATTTGGAGAGGAGAACTTGAGAATGACGAATTTAATTCTCTAATTACATATGCAAAGATAAATTGGCGACAAGTTTCAATGCTGCGAGCATATGCAAAATATTTTAAGCAGATAAGATTGATATATAGTACAGGTGCTATTGCGACAACACTGGCAAATAATGCAACGATTACTGGAAAGATAGTACAACTATTTAATTACAAGTTCGACTCTGCAGTAAAAGATTTTTCAGATGAAGGACTAAAAGCAATTCAAGATTCAATTTTAGAATTACTCGTTTCTGTGCCAAGCATCACAGATGATAAAATACTGCGTCTATATTTAAACGCGATACTTGCAACGAAGCGAACAAATTATTTTCAGCTAAATGAAGAAAATGAGCGTAGTAGTTATATTTCATTTAAAATAGCATCGGAAGAAATGGATGAGATTCCACTTCCAAAGCCATTCCGCGAAGTGTGGGTTTATTCTCCAGCTTTTGAAGGGATTCACTTAAGAGGCGGTAAAGTAGCAAGAGGTGGAATTCGCTGGTCAGATAGAATGGAAGATTTTAGAACAGAGATTCTAGGCTTAATGAAAGCGCAAATGACAAAAAATTCTGTCATAGTACCTGTAGGTTCTAAAGGAGGGTTTGTTGTTAAATCTGTAACGCCTGCAGTCGGACGTGATATATTTTTTGAGGAAGGAATTAGATGCTATAAGAAGTTCTTATGTGGAGTCTTGGATGTTACAGATAATATAGTAGATGACGAGGTTGTCCCACCTTCTGGTGTGGTCAGTTATGAAGGAGCTGATCCGTATTTAGTAGTCGCAGCAGACAAAGGAACTGCTACATTTTCTGATTATGCAAACGCTATCGCTGCTAAATACAATTTTTGGCTTGGAGACGCGTTCGCATCAGGCGGTTCAGCAGGATATGATCATAAAAAGATGGCAATTACAGCAAGAGGTGCCTGGATATCAGTTGAACGCCACTTTACCGAACTTGGCATAGATATAAAACAACAAATATTCTCTGTTCTTGGTATTGGTGATATGTCAGGAGATGTATTTGGAAATGGAATGCTTCTCTCTGATAAAATCAAGTTGGTGATAGCTTTTAATCACACACATATATTTTTAGATCCAAATCCAGATCCAGAAATAAGCTTTAAAGAGCGCAGCCGATTGTTTGGGATGCCAAGATCTCAGTGGTCTGATTATAATAAGTCACTTATTTCAAGTGGTGGTGGAGTATTCTCAAGAAGTGAGAAAAGCATAGCAATACCTGCGGAAGTACGTGCTGTATTAGATATTACAGATGAAGCATTATCTCCTGATGAACTTATTAATGCTGCTTTAAAAGCACCTGTAGACTTGATATGGAATGGCGGAATAGGTACATATGTTAAAGCTACTTCAGAAACACATGAGATGATAGGAGATAAGAGCAATGATACCTTAAGAGTGAATGGAGCAGAACTTAGGTGTCGTGTATTTGCAGAAGGTGGCAATTTAGGATGCACTCAACTCGGCAGGATAGAATATGCAAGAAAAGGTGGAAAGATTAACACTGATTTTATAGATAACTCTGCAGGCGTTGATTGTTCAGATCACGAGGTGAATATCAAAATTGGTTTCTCCAAATTATTGCAGAATGGAACATTATCTTTAGATGAAAGAAATGAACTACTCATCGAAATGACAGATGATGTTGCAAGTTTAGTACTGAGAGATAACTATAAACAAACACAGTTAATTTCCCTTGAAGAATTTTCTGGAAGCAAAGCCATGGAAATGCAGGCTTGGCTCATGCGCTACTTGGAATCACAAAATGAACTAGATAGAAGTCTGGAAAAATTACCAAGTAATGAAGATCTTGTGTCTCTACAAAATAAACACGGAAAGCTTTCAAGACCAGAGATTGCTTTACTCATGGCATATGTGAAAACATCAGCTCTTAAACAGATAGCAGGTGTTAATTTCTCATCAGACAGTCATCTAATGCAGAGTTTGATTCAATATTTCCCTAGATTAATACAAGAACGCTATAAGGATGTATTTTTAGAACATAAACTCAGAAACGAGCTTATACATACAGTTCTTGTAAATGACTTTGTTAACATGCTTGGATGTTGTTTTTTCCATCAGCTATTGAGCGATGGAGGGTATACTGCTGAAAATATAATAAAAGCTTTCGTAGTAGTACGTGATAGCATGGATGTTCAAGGCGTTTGGCAAAAGATAGAGGAAATGAGTAACAAGATTCCATTTGAGAGTCAAGCAAGCTTGTTCATATCTGTACAAAAATTAATAGCAAGCGGAATAGCATGGGTGTTGAAACATCACAACGTAATAGATGATGTTGGAAAGCTGGTAGAATCATATAGAGAAGCAGCTATAAAAGTTAAAGAACTTACTGCAAAAGGTGAAATATCATTACAATGCAAGCTCAATGTTGTTGATAAAACAAACCCCCTCTATCAGGAAGTTGTCGACAATATAGAAGAACTAAACGCTGCTAGTAATATTTTTGATATATTACATATTTCAGAATATGCAAAATCTAGCATTGAGAAAGCCGCACTCGCCTATTTTATAGTGAGTTCAAAACTCAGTATATTTAGTATTGTGGAAAGAGTTGGTCATGCATCACCAAAACATTATCTTGATACAGTCGCACTCAGAGAATTGGTAGATGAGATTTCTGATATTAAAGTAGCATTGATAGCAAAATATATAAATGCTAGTAAAAATGACACTGAAGCCAGTGAAGATGCAAACTTAACCTGCTGTAGCATATTTAATTGTGCAAAGCTAAGACGTTATGAGGAACTGCTGTCTGATATTGGAAATATCGCAGATGAATCTTTGATTTCAACATTAGTTGTAATAAAGAAGCATTTGAATGATCTTGCCTCTGATAGCAATGGAGGCAATTAAGCAATTTTGCTATGGTACTGTTAACGTGCCATATAAATTGAGAGAATAGAAAATGTTTGATGTATCGTTTTCTGAAATTGCAATTATAGGTGCCGTGCTAATAGCAGTGTTTGGCCCTAAAGAAGCAGTAGAAATATTAATGGATATTAAACGATACTTCAACTCTGCAAAAAGCTCATTAGCTCAATATATGGAATACATCGAATCTGAATGTTCCTTAGGAAAGAACAACGAACCATATAATAGCGATAAAATCATGGACTATATAGTAGATCTTGACGGCAACCTGCAACCAACCTATGATTTAAGCTGCTTAACACCGGAGATAAAATCTGCTGACTCTAATACAAAAAAACCGAAGAGAATTTGGAAAAAAACAACTAAATCTAAAATACGTAGATGTAGCAATAAAAAAACTTCTACACTTAAATGATATCTAAAATACACACTCTTTATTTATTAGAGGTATAACTCCCGTAAATGAAGAGTTGGTATTTAGTCTGTTCGTCAAAATCAATTTGCTGCGGAAAAATTAAATGTACAAAAATTAGCCCAAAGCCTCTGCCCTGCGCTAATTTTCGGATATATAATTTGTCCTATCTAGCAAATACTACTTTAGGCATTACCGACAAAATCCATAAGGTTTTTGGCAATTTTGCCATTTTTTCTGCTGGATTTTCAGTGCGCCATAGTTGCTTACAGGCCAAGATAAATCCTACACTCCTTCGAGTTATGACGGATGGACTAAATACTCTACTTTTTTGCTACCAAGCTGTGAGTTATACCAAGCTCTTTCAACTGCTTTGAAGAAGCAAATGACGGAGCATTCATCAAAAGATCTTCTGCATTCTGATTTAGAGGAAACGCTATCACTTCTCGTATATTTGGCTCATCTGCAAGCAACATGACAATTCTATCTATACCAGGCGCAACACCTCCATGTGGAGGAGCTCCATACTTAAAAGCTCTGATCATTCCACCAAACCTCTCATCTACGATCTCTCTACTATATCCTGCAATTTGAAAAGCTAGATACATCAAATCTGGATGGTGGTTTCTTATGGCTCCACTAGATAGCTCCACCCCATTACAGACGATGTCATACTGATAAGCTGTGATAGCAAGTTTTTTTTCATTAGTATCCGCATTAATCAGAGCTTGCATTCCACCTTGTGGCATTGAGAAAGGATTATGTGAAAAATCTATCTTCTTCTCATCTTCATTCAATTCAAAAAATGGAAAATCCACTATCCAACAAAATCTAAACGCATCTTTTTCTAAGATATCCAATTCATCAGCTAACTTAGAGCGAACCCTTCCTGCAAGTTTTGGCGCATTAACGATGTTATCACACACAAAAAATACAGAATCTCCGTTTTTGAGACCAGCTTTTTCCTTTAGAAGTTTCAGTTGCTCTTTTGACAAAAATTTAGCTATAGGACCTTTTGCCATATCATCATTTTCAAATAATATATAAGCAAGCCCCGCTGCACCAAGCTCAGTTTGAGCGAATGCAATCATTTTATCAAAAAAGCTTCTTGAGGCAGTGGATGTACTGGGCGCAGGTACTGCTCTGACACAATTACCTTTAGATATCCCATCCTTAAATATGGCAAAACTTGAATCAGCAAACATTTCAGTTACATCGCATATAACAATCGGATTCCTTAGGTCAGGCTTATCTGTGCCATATTTCAAAATAGCATCGCTATGTTTGATTCTAGGGAAAGTAGAATCAGGCACTTTTTTATTTGAGAATTCCTTGAATATACCTGCTATCACTGGCTCTATTGTAGAAAACACATCTTCTTGAGTAACAAATGACATCTCTATATCAAGCTGGTAAAATTCACCAGGCGCTCTATCAGCTCTTGCGTCTTCATCTCTAAAGCATGGAGCAATTTGAAAATATCTATCAAACCCAGATATCATTAGTAGCTGCTTGAATTGCTGAGGCGCTTGCGGCAGTGCATAAAATTTCCCAGAATGTAATCTACTTGGGACCAAGAAGTCTCTAGCACCCTCAGGTGAACTTGCTGTTAAAATAGGAGTTTGAAATTCAAGAAACCCTGCTTCCTGCATCCTTTTGCGTATACTTTGTATTACGCTATTTCTTAATACTATATTTGAGTGCAATTTTTCTCGTCTCAAATCAAGAAATCTATATTTTAATCTAGTTTCCTCTGGGAACTGCTGATCTGAATTAACTTGCACTGGCAAAACATCAGCAACAGATTCTACAATTAATTCTCGAATTGCAACTTCAATTTCTCCAGTTGGAATGGATTTATTCACAGTATCATCAGAGCGCTTCAAAACCTCACCTACTAAAGTGATCACTGTCTCATAACTTAGTTCAGATATTGTATTATACGCACTTTCGCTTAATCCCAAATCTTTAGAGGCCACTATTTGTGTGATTCCATAATGATCACGAATATCAAGAAATAATAAACCACCGTGATCTCTTTTTCTATGAACCCAGCCTGAGAGTTTAACTGTTTGACCAATATGAGAAATTCTTAACTCACCACAATTGTGCGTACGATATTTATGCATTTTAAAATCTATAATCCAGTTTTTACCTTAAGTAAAATAAACATTTACAAGAAAACTTCTCAGAAATCAACTCTACTGCTAAACTAAATAAATATACTGGTCACACTTTTCAAAATTGATGCCTTTTCAAGAACGCTCATTATGTATTGAACACATGACTCCAACACTCTTCTTAGCTCTTTTTGAAGTCTAACTTCGTATGTATACAAGTTAAATAGTCGCCTGCGTCATAACTCTAAGGAACATAGGATTTATCTTGGTTGCAAGCAACTATGATACGCCGAAAGTCCAGCAGAAAAAATGGCAAAATTGCCAAAATCTTATAGATTTTGTTAAGTAGTATTTGCTAGGTACAGGACAAATTATATATCTGAAAATTAGCACAGGGCCCCGGCTAAAAGCTAATTTTTGTATATTTAATTTTTGACGGATAGACTAAATACCAACTCTTAATTTACAGGAGGTATATAGCAAAATTCCAAAGCATCTTCAAATTAATGAAAAAGCTCTTCCTGAAAAGCGCATAACGTGGGTTATATGCGATCTATGATAGCTGCGTAAAGCAAAAAGTCAGAATCAATCTCTCGATATAAAATTTTCAGTCTGCATCAAGACCAAAAACAAAAACACCAAGTTCATCAGCTCTTCTAATTGTCTCTTTTTTATCAAGAATTAGCGAAACTCCAGCTTCCACAGCAACACCATGAAAATGATACTGATGAAGACGTGCAATTGTATCAGGTCCTATACATGGCAGATCAATTCTCTTATCCTGCTGAGGCTTCGTAACCTTCAGCAAGATACACGATTCACCTTTTTGCTGAACCTTCCCACAACGTTCAATTAGCTGATCAGTTCCCTCCACTGCCTCAACACCAAGCACTAAGCCATTTTGCATAACAAGCGCTTGTCCTATATCAAAAGCTGCGATTCCTTTTAAAATCTTAGCGCCTTTCCTAATATCTTGCATCGCGCTAGGAGTTGGCTTAACAGATCCCATGCTCCCGCTTTTCGCTACAATTTGAGTCGCTATCTTCTCTGGTGGAATTATTACAAACCCTTCCCTCTCCAGAAATTCCAAAACAGCACCAAGTATAGCGTTGTCATTTAGTCCGGCTTTCATAATCATCGCTAGAAGCTTTGCTGCCTTAAAATCTAAAAGCAGTTTTGAGAGACTTGTCCTCTTAACTACCCCCGCACATACTACATATTTAATTCCAATAGCATTCATCTTATTAATTATTTTTTTAACAGAATGAACTGGAAAAAATTCAATCTCCACTCCTTGAAATAAATCCTTGGACGTCTGATTTTCAAGACCAATTACATGTACTTCTATTCCTTGTTCTATACATGCATCATAAACATGCCTAGGCAACAAGCCACTGCCCGCTATAATACCAAGCTTATCTATTTCTACAGGTTGCTCTTTGTAAGGGAGTTTTATCTGTGTCATCTGAATTATTCGTCCGCTGTATCTTTATGTTGTGTTGTTAAACAAATTGTTCTTGTACTATTTGTAGTAATAAATTCGAATATCTCTTTTACATTAATGCAATCCTGATATTTTGCTGCAGCCGTCGCAGCTCTTTCTTCAAGCGTTCCTCCAGTTTCCTGCACAAAAATCATCTCAAATGCATCTAAAGCAGCTCGAATCTGTTTTCTAGAGAAATTTCTTCTCTTCATACCAGTAATGTTAATTCCTAGTAGTTTTGCTCTATCTCCAGCAACACTAGCATAAGGAATTACATCCTTCACAACCGCGCTCAAACCACCGATTATAGAGTGTCTACCGATTCTAACAAATTGGTGAACTGCTGCAAGCCCTCCCAAAATTGCAAAGTCTCCAACTACAACATGTCCACCAAGAGTAGCATTATTAGCTAAAATCACATTATCTCCAACAACACAATCATGTGCAACATGCGCTCCAACCATAAATAAACAGTTATTCCCAATTACAGTCTTCATACCTCCTGAACTTGTGCCAGGGTGCATAGTGACATATTCCCTGATTATATTATTTTTCCCTATTATAAGTTTTGAATCTTCCCCATTGAACTTTAGATCTTGAGGTGGATAACCTATAGAAGCAAATGGAAATACTTGAGTTTCAGAACCAATGTAAGTATGCCCATCTACACAAACATGCGAATGAAGGGTAACGTTGCTTGATAGCTCTACATTTGGCCCTACTATACAGTATGGCCCCACTTGAACTCCTTCGCTGATCTTTGCCGATCCGCTTATTATAGCTGTTGGATGTATTTTATTCATAATACTACAACTTATTTTCTCTATCCACTAGCATCGCAGAGAAAACTGCCTCTGCTACTACAACTTCATCTACGCGAGCCTCTCCACGCATCTTACACACATTCTGTCTGCCTTGAATTTTGCTGACATGTAGATATAGCGCATCTCCAGGAATTACTGGCTTGCGAAACTTAGCATTTTCTATAGACATAAAATATATAACTTTATCTGAAGAATGTAGACCCTGGTCCAGTGTAATGAAAGCAGCAGCAGCCTGTGCCATTGCTTCTATTATTAGAACACCAGGCATCACAGGATGACTAGGAAAATGTCCAACAAAAAAATTCTCATTTATAGTTACATTCTTAAGTGCAATAGCACCCCCGCCTGCCTTCACTTCAAGAAGACGATCTATCAACAAAAACGGATACCGATGTGGTATTAACTCCATTATTTTTGTAACTTGAAGTGTTGAAAAACTTTTATTCATAAGATTTAAAACTCTTTATACTACTTGGAAGTTAGCTTTTTTAATGTAATAGTCTGTCTATGCCACTGCATCACAGGAACGGCAGGGTATCCACCAAATTTTTGATTTTGAGGAATATCAGTCATTACTCCAGACTGAGCTGCAACAGAAACATTATCTGCAATATTGAGATGTCCTGCAATTCCTACTTGTCCTCCTAACATGACAAAGTTCCCTATTGTTGTGCTGCCAGCTATACCAACCTGTCCGGCAAAAAAACAACTAGAACCTACTAAAACATTGTGCGCTATCTGTACCATATTACTAAGCTTAGTATTATCTCCAATCACAGTATCTTCTATTGCTCCTCTATCTATGCAACTATTTGCACCAATTTCGACATTTTTCCCTATTATAACTCTGCCCAACTGTTTCACTTTTATTATTTCAGCACCATCATTTGCAAAACCAAATCCTTCATGCCCAATTCTCACACCACTATGCAATATACATCTTTCACCTATTTCTGCGAATAATATAGTCACATTAGGATTTATAACTACATTACTACCTATAACAACAGCTTCTCCTATATAACTATTGCCTCTGATTATACAATTATCTCCTATAATAGTCCTAGAACCTATAAAAACTCCAGGTTCTATCAAACAATTTTTGCCAATCTTAGCAGTGCCATCAATATATGCATCCGAAGAGATAGACCTTTTCTCTTCTTTATCTAAATAAATAAAATCCAAAGCTTTTGCCCAAGCTACATAAGGATTTTTTGTAACAAGACATGTTAGAACTTTTGGTGCGAACTCTATGTCACTCTCTCTTACTATGCAAGCTCCTGCATTAGTATTTTTAAAATCCTCTAAATACTTAGGATTATTAAAAAATGATATGTCTGATTTTGCAGCATTCTTTAGTGTTGCAACACCCTCTATAATGGAATTTGAACTTCCAACTATTTTACAATCAGATACAGAAGCTATCTCTTTAACACTAGTCCTTCTAGAATGCCAAAATGAATACACTCCCATTATTTATACCTTAGTAAGTTCCTATTACAATTCTCAAACTAGAAATCATCTTGCTATTGTATCATATCTAAACTTGCATCTTTAGAGCACTAAATTGCATATTTTTATTAGCATACCACTTAAGAAAGCACAACATCACGTAATTTAGCAATATTATTACCGAGGCCAGTATCAAACAAATCTTTTTGAATAGCAAGCCGAATTATATTCATTAACTCTTGATAATAAAAAATATTATGCCATGTCATCAACATAGAACCTAAAATTTCTTTGGATTTCACAAGATGATTGAGATATGCTCTACTGAAATTGAGGCATGTACAGCACTTACAACTTGAGTCAAGCGGTCCTTGATCATCTGAATATTTTGCATTTTTTATATTTATCACTCCATCCCAAACAAAAGCCTGCCCATTACGTCCTGAACGTGTAGGAATAACACAATCAAACATATCTACTCCTCTTTCAACAGCGCCTATGATATCAGAAGGCTTTCCTACTCCCATCAGAATATTCTAGGCTTTTCTTGTGGCAACACTTCAGAGACCGCTACAATTGAATCAAACATAACATCTTGCGGCTCACCAACCGCTAAACCACCTATTGCAAGACCATCGAAATCTAGGTCTATCAAAGTCTTTGCAGATTCAATGCGTAGTTCATTATAAGTTCCACCCTGAATTATACCAAATATTCCGTATCCCTCTCTCTTTTTATAAGCATTTTTAGATCTCTTAGCCCACCTCAATGATAATTCCATTGATTTCTTAACTTCACTGTAGATTGTAGAGTATGCCACACATTCGTCAAATATCATAGTAATATTACTTCCAAGAAGATGCTGAATTTTTATAGAGCGCTCAGGTGATAAAACATACCTCCTGCCATCGATATGAGAGCTAAATATTACACCTTCTTCCGTGACTTTTCGCAAAGCACCAAGAGACATTACCTGGAAACCACCTGAATCTGTTAGAATTGGTTTGTTCCATTGCATAAATTTGTGCAATCCAACGAGCGAAGCTATTCGCTCTGCTCCAGGTCTTAGCATCAGGTGATATGTATTCGATACTATAATATCCGCCCCAAGGTCTGAAACTGCATGAGGCGTCATAGCCTTAACGGCGGCTGCTGTTCCAACTGGCATAAATGCAGGTGTCTTAATATCACCATGCGCCGTGCTTAGAGTCCCTAATCTTGCAGCAGTTTTTGAAGAGTTAGCTTTTATATTGAATTTTAATGACACTTCTAATCTCTAGTAACTTGTTAATCATTATATCTGGCATATAACGTGCTTAATTCGCAACTAGTTCAAATAGCCTTCATGGACTTTCTAAAAATACGCGGCGACCATATGCTGTTATTTGGGAGAGTTGATATTACACCAATTTTGCAAGTTGACTGCTATAAAAATTTACTTGCACATTGACCCAATTTACATTTTTAACTCATGAGACTTCTTCTTCAAACGCTTGTTCCAGCAGCCAATTGCTTTATCGCATCCGTAGCCTTTTTCAGGATGCCATGCACTTCTTTGTACACTCCCGCGCTTCCTCGTGCTTTCGTATGCTCCTTGCACTTGCTTTACTGGAACAAGCTTCATAAGAAGTCTATTTTTTGCAAAGCCAATTATAACAATTAACAAACATTTTATGCAAGATGTTACTATAGTGCGCTTGCACATCTTACATATATATCGATATATAACATATGTAAGAACCTACACGTCTAGCAGAACCTTATGCATAGTCTGTCCGTCAAAAATCTATTTGCTGCGCAAGTAAATTTTTGCGGAAAGTGAAATGTACTAAAATTAATTTTCGGATATATAATTTGTCCGCATAACATACCACTACATAAAACTATACAATGATATCTTTACATGACTTGGAAATAGTCAGTTCAATATCTGTAAAAATTAAACAAAAAGATTACTTCAACATAACCGCCGCCTTATAACTTGCTAAAATGGAATTTCATCCTCTAAGTCTGGATTATATGATGCATTATTAACAGGTTGCGCAAAATCACCTTTTTCTTTATCGTTTTTTTGCCAAGATCCTTGTTGTGCTCCCTTATTCGAATCTAAAAGCACTATAGTACCGCTGTATGGTTGCAGCACTATTTCAGTTACATTACGCTCTACCCCAGACTGATCAGCCCATTTTCTCGTTTGTATAGAACCTTCGATATATAACCTCAACCCCTGATGCACGTAATTCTTGACAAGCAGAACAAGTGGTTGTGCAAATACAACTATCCTATGCCACTCTGTCTTGTCTCTTTTTTCACCAGATGCCTTATCACGCCAGACCTCGGAAGTGGCTAATGAAAAAACAGCTACTTCCTTCCCTTCTTGTAACGCCTTTATTTCGGGTTCTCTTCCAACATTCCCTATTAAAGTTGCGCGATTCAGACCGCTAGCCATATTTATATCCTCTTACTTTCTTATAAATAATGAAAACACAAAAGCATTAGATGCCTTCGACTTGTTAGTTTCACATGCTTGCACATACACAAGATGCATTTGCTAAAATTGGTGCAATAAAAAGAATTACAAGTAACGATTCTGATATAATCAAACACTAAAGCAAGTCAAATTCATCGTTTTACTAGAATCCTTTCAAAAATCTCCAATGTAATAAAAGACTAGTTTAGAATATTAAAACTCTACTCTTTGGCTAAAACAATTAGCACCAAATAGCTTCACGTACATTTATTACTGCATAATATAGCATTATTAACAAAGGCATTGTGCAGGTCTTTTTGACATAATGTTCCATACTTCGTTAATTTCTTTGCAAATATGTAAAATGTTATCAGTGCAATATAACACTTATCTTCAAGCAGAAAACTAGTCTTGATTATAAAGGGTCACTGTCTGCTAAAAGAATATTTTTTGTTATTAAGCGTTCTATATCTAATTCTCATAATTAGATATAGAGGCAATAAAAAAGCATTAATATAAAATTTACCATATAGCAACCTATAATAAATTCTTATGCAACAATCAATGTAAAAGAATTAATGTATTATTTATGGAAATCTACAATATTCCACTAGTACAACATTTATTCACTATTCAATAGCAATTACAACTCAACTTTAATATAAAATTATTTCTGACATTTTATCATGATTTAAAAAGAGCAATCACAATAATTTTATACTCAAGTCTTGACATAAGTTTTAAGTCGAGATTTTAAGTTGAGAATTATAGTAAAGGAAGTGATAAATATTATATATTTAAAGCAAAATCTACAGCGTAATGAATAGCTTGTAAATTTTAAACTAATGATCTAATTTGAGCTTTAAAATTTAAACCACATATCAATCCTATAATATTTCAAACTCCCTTACTAACCCGAATTATGGATTAGCAATAGAGTGCTTTTTAGCCTTTAATTGATAAGCAATTAAAGTAAAATGATATGAATAAAAGCATTGACTGATGACCTATGCCTTGAATGTTTGAGCTGAAAAATAAATTTGTGATACCTTTTTTCATGGGTAAGCTTCGATTGTTATTACAAACTTATCTTTACCTACTTATCCATATTCTGACAACCTTGCTTAATCCATAATTCTGGTTACTATATAAGACGAGTTGTTAATTATTTTATGATTAGCAACCCACCTAAATATGTGTAAAAATTGAGTTATGAGCGGCCTTCTTAAAGTTTTCGAAATATAAAATTCAATGATTTTGGCAGGATAGATAGTCGTTGCCCTGTGTCATAACTCTCAAATTGGAGATTTATGTTGATTGCAAGCAATTATCGTGCACCGAAAGTCCAACAGAAAAAGTGATAAAATTGCCAAAAATCTTATGGATTTTGCTAAGTAGTATAGCTAAAGCTCTATAAAACAGGCATGGCAAACTAGTATTTAGAATAAAATTTTATTCACTTGAAATATGCAATATAACTCTATTTTAGGCGAGAGCTGACTATTATAGTATTATATATTTAGCACATATCTTAAATATATAATAGGTATTTTGACTGCATCAATTTTGAAAAGTATTACTAGCATATCATCATAACTTCTAGACTTTTAAAGCATGTTTATGTCGATTCTCTTAGAAAACTGAATTTATTATTATACTTCCATAACAATGGCACGTTTGTATATATCAAGAAGTTCTTCTTGCTCACTCAATTTATTCTGATCCATTTGTCTCTCTCTTATGATCTGTTTCATAATTTTTGTGTCCAGACCAGAGGATTTAGCTTTTGCATAAACATCTTTTATGAGATCAGTAACTCGCTTTTTCTCTTCTTCCAATCTCTCTATAATTCCGTCAATCACTATGTTATTCATATAAATGTATTGTAAATTATTATTTTATCAGCAGCATTATAATTCCTTTCGCTATTTACAGCAAATTATAAAATGCGCTTTTATAATATTTTTTCATGAAATGCTTCCATATAACCATGAGTACAGCAGCAGTTGGCACAGCAAGTAGAACACCAGTAAGACCAAACATATTACCGCCAAGCAGTAAAAAGAAAACTATAAATACAGGATGAAGCCCTGTTTTATCACCTATTAACTTTGGTGTAAGAAACATTCCCTCAAGTAATTGTCCAATTGAAAAAATTAATACTAGCACCCCAAAAGACTTTAGAGTCCCTATCTGTAGTGCTATAATAATTGCAGATGTAATAAAACTAGCAACTGGACCAAGATAAGGTATAAAAACTGAAAAACCACCCATAATACCAAGAGCTATTTTAGTATCAACGCCTAAAATGTAGAATCCAATTGTGTAATAAACAGAAAGAACAGATGCAACATAGAACTGACCACATAAATAAGAAAAAAGCGCATTATTTATATCAGAGAGTATCTCACATGCTTCGTTTCTATACCTTTCTGGAATGATGTTACTTAAAAAGTTTTTTACCTTTTCTAAATCCTTCAATATGAAAAATGTGATAAAAGGTGCTATTAAAATGTAAGATATAGTATTGAAGATAGTCATACTAGATTTTATTACACCTTTTGTTAACCATCCAGAAATAGTAAAAAATTGTCCCATTGTCTCTTTAATTCCAGATTTTAATAGATTCCCTAGCTCAGGAAATGTATCGCCTATATACGTAAGAGCATATAATACATATTGATTCTTCATTATCGAATTATAAGAAGGTATGTAATTCCCAATTCCAATTAGCTGTTTATAGATCATAGGAATTACCGAAAAGCATATAATGATCAAAAATATGAAAAATAGAGCTATAACAAGAATTCCAGAATATTTTCTTTTTATTCTTAAAACAGAAGACAACTTCTCAACTATAGGATTTAATATATAACAAAACACCATAGACAGCACAAAAGGTGTAATAACAGGCAAAACAAGCCACACAACCGCAAGAAACAGCAAAGCAAAGCATGTAATGGCAATAATATTACTACTTTTAGTCATATTTTAGCTTTTATTTACCTATATTTTCCATATTTTGATTACCAGCAATATACATATTTTGAAAATTTGTGGTTTCATTGTCAAACCTTAAGAAACAGTTTCCTGTTGGCCCGTTTCTTTGTTTTGCAACTATTATTTCCGCAATATGTTTCACTGCATTTACCTTTTCCTGCCACTCCATATTTTCCTGATTATCGATTGGAGTTTTCTTATCTAAATAATACTCCTCTCTATATAAAAACATTACAACATCTGCATCTTGCTCTATGTTTCCGCTGTCCCTTAAGTCAGAAAGCTGTGGTTTTTTGTCAACTCTAAGCTCTACTGCCCTTGATAATTGCGATAAAGCTATAACTGGAATATCAAGCTCTTTTGCTATTTCCTTAAACCCTTGTGAGATCTCTCCAATCTGTTCAACCTTGCTCCTGTTTTGAGAGGCGCTTGATGGTCTCACAAGCTGAAGATAATCAACTATAAGAAGCCCTATGTTATGTTGACGCTTCATTCTCCTTACTCTACTTTTTATAGTAGATATTGAAAGAGCTGGCGTATCATCTATAAAAATAGGTAATTCTTTTATGTTACCAGCTTCGTATATTAAATTTTTTAACTCATCTTTATTAAATTTTCCTGTTCTTATTCTCTTTCCTTCAAGCCCAGTTTTGATAGATAATATACGATTTACAATTTGCTCAGCAGACATTTCAAGAGAAATTATAGCAACAGACTTCTTTTTTTCATTCTCTCCATCTTCACTTAATTCATTGACAAAAAATTCTGCTGCATTCAATCCTATCTTGATTGCAAACGCTGTCTTCCCCATAGAAGGCCTTGCAGCAACTATTAATAAATCAGAGGATTGCATTCCACCTATTAACTCGTCTAGCTTATCAAATTTTGTAGGTATTCCTTCAAAATGTCTTCGATTTTTTGATAAATATTCAATCTTATGTATAGAATTTGATATTGAAGTATTTATATGTAAAAAATCATATTCCCTAGTACCTACAGATGCTATATTGAATAGCTCATGTTCGACTTTTTCTATTCTATCATTAATTGAGATATCTAAATCATCTTTATAAGAGGTATTTACTACATCCTCACCAACTCTTATTAGCTCACGTCTAACTGCAAGTTCATGTATTAAAACAGCTAGATCTCGCACATTTAATATCACTTGAGCGTTTGCAACAAGCTTTACAAGATATTCATAAGGACTTATTCCAGAAACTTTAAATACTTCATCGCATTCCAAAAACTTTTTTAAACTCAGTGGATTAGCACTTATTCCCTTCTCAGAAAGTCTTTCAATCATGCTATATATCTTAGCATGTAATTCATTGAAGAAATATTTAGGCAAGAAGAAGCTATTTATTTGGTCTATTTTTTCATTATCATTTAGCAGTGCACCTATTAGAGCTTGCTCTGCTTCTTCATTGCTTGGAATTGTTCTAATTACAGTCGAATTCATTAGCAAAATATAAAATTAAAATTTATCTAATTATCTTCTATAGCTATGCACTAAATCAATAAGATATTCTACATGTTCAGTTGGAGTATTTTTTAGAATTCCATGGCCTAGATTGAATATAAAACCACCGCAAGACATTTTCTCTAGTATCAAATCAGCTGCAGACTTAATATCACTTTTTTCGCAAAGGAGCAATACATTATCCATATTCCCTTGTATTACAAAATTATTATGCAGCTCATTTAGTGCCCAATCTATTGGGACTGTATGGTCTATAGCTATGCAATCTGGTGATACTTCATATGCATATCTTTTATACAAAATGCCAGATCCTCTTGGGAAACAGATTATTGGAATTTCAGGAAATTCAAGTTTAAGTGCAGATACTATTCTCTTTGAAGGAGAAATTACCCACTTTTCAAATTCAGCTTCTGAAAGAACTCCAGCCCAAGAGTCGAACAACTTTACTACAGAAGCTCCATTTTTTATTTGACCTTTTAAATAATATATTGTGATTTCTGTTAGTAAATCTATAAGCTTTGCAAAATCATTTTTATTTTTGTATGCAAATTTTCTTACTTCAGTAAAGTCTTTATCTTTTCTTGAATCAATCATATAGCATGCAACAGTCCAAGTAGAACCGGCAAATCCTATTAACGTTTTATCAGGAAAATTTTTACTCAGTTCTTCTTTAACTAGAGCTATAGCAGAAAAAATTTTAGAGAATACTTCTTCTAAATCTTCACACTTAGTTTTTAATGCATTGATATTTGATTCGTTAAGAAGTGGTGTAATCTGCGGCCCATACTCTTCCACAAAATCAACGTTCAAGCCCATAGCCTTTGGTAAAATTAGTATATCCGAAAATATTATAGCAGCATCCAAGTTAAATCTTCTTAATGGTTGTATTGTTGCTTCAAGTGCAGCGTTTTTATTCAAACAAAACTCTATAAAGGAACTAAATCCTTTCCTCAAAACAAGATACTCAGGCAGGTATCTTCCTGCCTGTCTCATAAACCATATTGGTATTTTGTTTGTCTTTTTTTTTCTTAGAACATCTAATAATATATTCATAGTAACTGATTATTTTATATATGTTGTAGTAACATATGTTAATTTGTTGATTACTAGTTATTCAGTTTTTATCAACAGTAACAATATGTATGTTAATAACTTTTTATATTGAGTTTATAGTTACTTGAAATAACAATAAGTATGCAACTTATGACAGAATGATAATATGTTAATTATATGTTGATAAGCTATTTTTATGAACATTGCTAACATATGTTTATATCTTTTGTTAGCAACTAATAACTAGCTAATATAGTTGTTTATAATGAATACAATTTGTGGAAAATTAAAGGCGTATTTTGTCATGTGGATATTATTGGTTATTTATTGAACAATTAATTGATAAGTTATCAACATAGTTTCTAACACCTATAATAAGGCAGAATTTCATTTAGTTACGCTTTTGTGTTGTAATGCGATATCTCTCAATAATTCTAACTGCGACTAGTTTGTCCTTCACATTATAACAAATAAAAATACGGTTTTATATAGTATACAAAACTGTTTTATATAAAATTCTTATATTTATAAATTATTTCAATTTCACATTAATATATCCTTATTATAGCAACTGATGTTGTTAATTAATATTTTATAGAGTAGGAATTCCATATTATATATTGGTTAAATTTTAATATCTATAATAAAACTATAATATATAAATAACACTATACTTTTTACTATTATAAAATCTTACTATTCTTTTATTTTTTAAATTTTTATTTGCATAATATGAAATTGTATGCGAACACATTTAGAAATGCTTATAGCTTGATTTAGAGATGGATACCTCTGATAAATGAAAAGTTGGTATTTGTTATGTACACATGAAGTTAGACTTTAAAAGAGCTAGGAAGAATGAGGCATTTGTATACAAAATACTATCTAGAGTATTTTGACAACGCAAATTTTGAAAAGTGTGACGAGTACACTTAGCATTAGAGATGTGAATCTAAACTCTTATGCAGTGTTTATAAAACTAGGAAATCTTTTCTTTATTATACATAGAGTTTCTGTATATGAGAAATTTGTAACTTAGTACATTTAGTTATTTGAATGAAATTGTGTTATAAAATATAAATGGCATGAGGGTTCACTATTTTATAAATTGGTATATTTGCAAGTATTTCGGTATATTTTTGATATACTTGTATATAAGCGCTGAAAAACTTTAATATTTTTGTTATAGCATTGCAAATATACATAGCAAGTATATTTGCAATTGATATAGAGCATGATTATTGATCAGTTACTAAATTTTGGTATGTAATTCGGATATTAATGTGCACAATGCGTATCATTATAAATTGAGTTTTAATTTGCAATCTAAGTTAGTGATTGTTATTTTAGAAAAATTAATGTGAAGTCGTCGGCAACAACTTAATTAAGAATAAATTGCGATGAATAAAAATTTAAGGCTTTCAATACTGATAGTAGAAGATGAAAAATCGTTTGCTACAGTAATAGCGTATAATCTACAGAAGGAGGGATATAACGTAAATATCATAAACGATGGAGAGGAAGCCTTGCAGTGGGTATACTCTTCAAAACCTGATCTAATTTTGTTAGACTGGGTGTTACCTTCTAAGCATGGAATAGAAGTTTGTAGGGCTCTTAGGGCAAATCCGGATACTGCAAATATTCCAATTATCATGATATCTGCAAGAGATCAAGATCTAGATAAAGTGGCAGGACTTGATAGAGGTGCTGATGATTATCTAACAAAACCTTTTTCTCCTATAGAGCTAATAGCGAGGATTAAAGCTGTACTAAGAAGGATAAGACCAGCGATTGCAGAAAAAACTTTGCAGTTCAACGATATAGTTATAGATTTGAATACATATTCTGTAACTTGCAATAGTATTGAAGTAAAACTTGCACCGATAGAATTTCAAATATTGCAAATTCTTATGGAAAATCCAGGAAATGTATTCTCTAGAAATGAACTAATAGAAAAAATCTGGGGTATAGAAGTAGTAGTAGATCCAAGAACTGTTGATGTACATATGACAAGATTACGTAAAGCTTTATTTAAAGCGTGTGGGAAAGAATGTATTAAAACGGTAAGACTTGTTGGTTACAAATTGCAACCTCCAGATAAAAAATAACAACTATAAAATATCTTTTAAAATTAAGAAAATATATGATTTAGCTTTGCTAAGATTATATTTAGTTGTTTTAATTTTCTTAAAATGTAGTGCGGTTTATTAGATTTATAGGTGCTGTGTGCTATATGAGTTTTTCATGTGCTACTTTGTCGTAATTATGTTATGTGAATCGGAGAGATAAGCACAGCCGTTTGCTTTTTCCTAATTTGAACCTAAGTGTAGTCATCTTGTATTTTTATACTGCAAATTTTTTATTTAATTGGAGTTGTTAGATTTTATAAAATGAAGATAGATTCAAATAGTATCAGAGTAGGAAATATAATCGAATATAATGGAAAGCTTTGGGTTGTAGCAAAGACTATGCATACTCAGCCTGGTAAGGGTGGTGCTTATGTACAAGTTGAGATGAAAGATATAGATGGAAAAATTAAAAACAACGTACGCTTTAGAAGTAGCGAGTTTGTCGAGAAAGTACATCTTGAAACGTATGACTTTCAGTATCTCTATACAGATGGTGATTCAATATGGATTATGAGTATTGAAAGCTATGAGCAAATAAATATTCCAATCTCGATGATTGCTGAACAACTTCCGTTTCTTATAGATGGGTTAATTTTGGCTGTTGATTTTTATCAAGGAAAACCTGTAGTAGTTAGGTTGCCAGATGCAATAATTGCAGAGATCAGAGAATGTGAATCTGTTGTTAAAGGACAGACTGCTACATCTTCTTATAAACCAGCAGTGCTAGATAACGGGGTAAGAGTTATGGTGCCGCAATTTTTGAATCAAGGTGATAAAGTGGTGATAAAAACTGAGAGTAGAGAATATGTTGAAAGAGCATAAATTGGAGGAATAAAATATTATGGCGTTTTCTAGAGACTATCTTATAAGATTATTAGTAAAAAACTTTCCTGATGCAGAAATTGAACTTGAGGATGTAGTTGGAGATCAAAATCATTTCGAACTTCGTATAAGATCTGCTCAATTTAATGGAATGCCGAGGGTAGCTCAGCATAAAGCAGTTTATAAAGCTCTGCAAGAACCATTTTCTGAAGGCTTACATGCTCTAGTATTAAAAACTGAGCCTAAGCTTTAAAAGCTTAAAGCGCAATAATAAAAATATATATAACTTGTATTATAAATTAACCAGTTTATAGATAAAAAGACAAAATTTTAGCTATACAATTGTAAAATTGATGTTAATTTTTATATTGGTATGCATCTTAAAGCTTCCTTAGAGATGTTGTGCAAGGTTGTAAGTTCAATACTACAAATTTTTGATACACTAAATTGCTTAGTACAACAAGTATCGAAAATATTGTACAAAGCGATACATATATTTTATCAATCATATAATTATTCCTTTGCTATATACTCGTCATATTTTTCGAAATTAGCGCCTTTAAAATGCCTTTTCTATGACACTGCCCTCATTCTTCATAACTCTTTTTGAAGTCTAATTTCGTATATGTCAAGTCATTGTGAAACAAATATGTAAAAGTATTAAGCTAAGAAATTAACTTGTGCTCTAAAAGATCATGTCCTCAAAATCATCATACAAACACTTTGTTATCAGTACCATACATAATAAAGAGCAGCTTTTCATTTGTCAGAGCATATTTAGTCCTTCAATACTATCTTAGTATATTGGTCAAGTTTTTCATTATAAAAGCTCTAATTATGAATGTGGATAAAAAATCAAAGGCTCAGCATTTATTTAAAATTCTTCTTTTATTTGATGTGTAATATTAAGCCATTATTTAGTGGTATATAAAATCTTATTCTTTTGCTTGACATATCATAACATTCGAATTAAATCCGATTTAATCAAGCACACTTAAAGCGTGCATTGTGCTATTAGTTTATTATAAAATAATAATTGTAATTTTTGGCTTAGTGTTAATTGTTGTACACAAAATATTTGAGTCTTAGCATTACTTCCGATCTCGGCTGGACGAGCTTTTGTATAAAATAACGATAAAACTTCTATACACTATTCATTATAATATTTCGTATTAGGTTAAGCTTGAAGATTTGACGTAAGCATTGAGTTCTATAATCAAATGAGATAGTAGGTGAACAAGAAACTTAGAGCCTATTAATTAAACACTCTCAAACTCTTTGCTTCCAAAAATTGCCTCTTCTCCCATAAAAAACAAATGAAGAGAGATAAGGTAGAAGCATCTTATACAAATTCTTATGCTGGAATTAATATTGATCAATCAAAGTTATTAAATTTGCAATTTAATCATTATATTCTTAAGTAATTTGAGTATAAATTATATATGCTATTAATTTTTAAGACTATTATTAATAAATAGCCAAAGGGTATTTACGTATTAATTTATAGAGTGAATTTTCAGCTGCAAGTGGTTGTGAAGAACCAATGCTGGATGTAATAAAAACACCTAAGCTTTATTAACTAAACTACCATGTTTACATTTATGAGCTTAATATGATGCCCTTGAATTCTAAACAAGTTTATGAAACTTTCATTAAAACCACAGGCAATTTTGACTGCTTACCAAATGTTGCCACCTACCTCACGCACATCATTGGTCAAAAATCATTTAGAGATCACTAAAATCATAACAATGTAAAGAATTATGAAAGACAATTTCCTGAGGTTGGTTCTGGTAACTAATAAAACTGTACAAGGTATAAACGAATACTTAGGCTTCATAGAGCTATGCATAGAATCAGAAGTATCTTCTATACAATTGAGAGAAAAGAGTTGGGATGATGAGTCATTTAGATTCGCAGAATCAGTACAGGAGATTTTAGAAAGATATAAGGTACCGCTTATTATAAATGATAGAGTTGATATAACACAAAGAATAGGAGCATCAGGTGTACAACTGAGGACAAACTGATTGTGACCCTAAACTTGCTCGAAACATCTTGGGAGGGGATAAAATCATAGGATTATCTGTAGGTTCAGCAGCAGAGCTAGAAGTTGCGAATAATCTGCCTATAGATTATATAGGAGTAGGCGCAATTTTTGAGACAAAAACTAAGCTAGATGTAGCTCATATCATAGGGATTGAGCAATTGAAAAAATTGAAAGTTGCTTCCAAGCACAA
Source organism: Ixodes persulcatus (assembly GCA_013358835.2). NCBI lineage: Eukaryota > Metazoa > Arthropoda > Arachnida > Ixodida > Ixodidae > Ixodes > Ixodes persulcatus. Next base: position 642,433 of record JABSTQ010005687.1, read on the forward strand.
GATAGTTGCAATAGGCGGAATTACAGAGCATAACGCAGTGGATGTCATCGCAACTGGTGTTGATGGAATTGCTGTGATTAGTGCTATACACTCGTCAGGTAATCCTAAAAAAACTATTGAAAGCTAATCAATATGAATCAGCAAAATATATGTTAGAAAGAGTTAAGAATGCGGTAGAACAAATTAAGAAAAGAAAACCATTGATTTTATGTCTTACAAATTATGTATCAGTAGATTTTGTCGCAAATTCACTGCTAGCACTTGGAGCATCACCAATAATGTCATGTGATAGCGGCGAGATTGTGGAATTAGTAAAAATCAGCAGCGCAATTAACATTATTTAAATCAAGATTTCATAAAGATGGCAGATGTTGCTGCAGAAGCAAGTAAAGATTATAATAAGCACTAGTGCTGGATCCAGTAGGAGCGTGAGCAAGTTTAGTTAGAACTAAAAACGCAGTAAAGTTTGCGAAATATTCTGATATAATTCGCGGGAACGCGAGTGAGATAATAGCATTATTTCATGTCATAAAAGACAACTCTAATCAGGACGATCAAAAAAATACTTGGAGTAGATTCACTCCATCAGGTTTCCGATGCGACTGATATGGTAAAGCATCTTGTAACTTCTCTTAAGTGCTGTGTTGCTATCAGTGGGAAAGAAGATTTTATTACAGATGGAACAAGGTCTGAACTTATAGTATCGGGAGAAGGTATAATGCAACTCATAACAGGCATGGGTTGTGCAGTGACAGCTGTCGTAGCCGCATTTAAGACAGTTATAGAAGATAGATTCGAAGCAACTAAGATTGCAATGTATACTTTGGGCTTTGCGCAAATTTAGCTTATGTAAAGTCACAAAAGCCAGGAAATTTTAAAACACATTTTATAGATGAAATATATGGTGGAGATTTTGAAGATATGAGGCGATTTTATATTGAGCGAATCTAATATAATAAAATTTTTCAAAAATGAGTTTCCAGATTATATTGGAGACGATGCAGCAGTGATACAATTTTCAGAAAATGAAAGTTATGTCGTTACTAAAGATTTATTCATAGAGGATGTTCATTTCAGGATTAGGTATCACGATGCAACAAACGTAGTTCATAAAGCATTGCACGTTAATTTAAGCGACATAGCAGCAATGGGAGCATCTCCAATGTATGCTATGCTTGGAATAGCTCTTCCTGTAAACTACGAACTATACGCAGATACATTCATAATAGGATTTGCAAAAGCATGCAAAGCTCCAGAATCTAATATTAAACTTCGCAGCACAGCAAAAATAGGTGATGTTATATGCGTTATTGGAAATTTAGGATATGCACATATAGGATTGCATTCTCTTGAAAAACATGAGCCAGGTTTTGACAATTTTAAAGAGGCATTCTTAAGACCAATTGCTCTTGTTGCAGAAGGAAAGTTTTTAGGACAGATGCAACGCATAACAAGTATGATGGATATATCAGATGGTTTATACATTGATTTAAACAAGCTATGCAAAAGTTCAGCTGTTGGAGCGCAAATAGATCTGGATAAATTGCATTATGAAAAGGAGTTTAAGGCTGCTTGTAAGAGCTTAGGAATGGAATGTACTAAAACTCAACTAATAGGTGGAGAAGATTATGGTCTATTATTTACCGTATCTGCCTCTGAATATAAAGAAATGGCGCAACAATTTTGTTTAAGTTTTGGCTATACTCCTATAATCATAGGAGAAATTGTAAAAGATAATTGTGTAAAATTTATACACAAAAATTATTAGTAGATCACTTCAATTACAGCCTTTTTACCACTTTGTGGAAATAGCATGAAGTACAACATTACATACTTTGCTTTCTAAAAGTAGCAACATTTCTTATATAGATTCTACCTCTATATACGTTTGCCACAATAAAAGAATCTCTAGGAACAAAGTATTCAAAGGTATAGCAGCATTAGGAAAGACTAAGAAGTGATGGTTCTTTGGTTTTAAACTGCATATTATTATTAATGAAAAAGGAGGATTAGTAAAAGTATCACTGAGCAAATGTAACAAGGACGATAGATCGCAAGTTATGATGATGAGTGATAATATTAAAGGACTCTTGTTTGGTGATAAAGGTTATATCTCCAAACCATTATTTTTAGCTCTATATAAGCGAGGACTGAAATTAGTCACTGGAGTTAAAAAAGGGATGAAAAACTGCCTTTTATCTCTAGAAGAAAAGATATTTCTAAGAAAGCGCTCTATTGTAGAAACTGTCTTTGACTATCTCAAAAATAAACTTCAGCTTGAACACTCAAGGCATAGGTCACTAGTCAATGCTTTTATTCATATCATTGCTACTTTAATTGCTTATCAGTTAAATACTAAAAAGCCCTCTATTGCTAATACTTAGAATATTACTAATACATAATTCGGGTTAAAAAGCTTCAAAACATCTATATACTCGCTATATTTCAAAAATTGGTGCTTTGTTGAGACAGCTCATTATGTATCGATAATACACAGGCCATCTTAGTTCTTCCTAGCTCTTTTTGAAGTCTAACTTCATATGTGTATAATTCAAATATCAACTCTTCATTTATCTGCGGTATATAAAGAAATGCTAGCAATTTTAAAACCTACTACTGTGAGCCAAACATTTTAAAAACCAAGTACTTATCGAATGAAATAATATAAACTTAAAATAACCCAAGTTGCCGATTATTTTATAATTTGCAACTCGCTAAATATGTAAAAAAATTGAGCAGGAGTGGGGCTTTCTACAATCTTCGAAATATAAAATTCAACGATTTTTGCAGTGCAGGAGTGCCAAATGTTATATATGCACCTATTTGTATTGTACTGTGAACAGTGTCGTTGCTGAAAAATCTGCCATACACTTCGTATTATTAAATTGGCAACTGGCGCTAAAATACTTGTAAACATCTTGTGCGAAAAAGTAACACATACTTGCATAAAGTGTAATCATATATAGCATTTTAATTGCAATGTTGAATCAGTTAATTGAAATGCAATTTAAGGGAATCGTTTTGAGGCCAATTAGCGGAAGCGTAAGAGATTTTAGTACTAATTTTTTTATTTAGAAAAATTCTTATATATCATTTCGTTAGAACATGTTAAATATGGTCCTATGGGTGTGCTAGGCTGGATGAAATAAATAGTGGTGTTACGGCTGATTGGAAACAGGCAAATTGTTGTGATTCTTCGGTGTGTTGCTTTGCTTACATTTTAATATCGATTTATGTGTTGATATATTTAAGCACTTTTACGTGCTATGATTCTTAGTAGTTTTAGTTTAAAAAATGCTCGAATGAGGTATAGGCAAAATTGGTTTTATAAAGAGCTTTATAGTATAAACAATATTATTTTGCTTTTGGTTGTGTACGTGTTGAGCTAAGTCTTATGGTGTTCGATATGCAAAGCATTTAGCGGATTGGTTGAATTTAACAAGTGGCAAGTGTAATTTGAAATACTGAGTATGTGCAAAAAAGCATAGTTGATTTTTGTTTACGGCATTGTTAATAAGCTAAAACTTGTTTTTGACAATGGCCTTAGTGGTATACTGATATGTTGTCAAGGTGTAATAAAATATTTCTGTTAAATCGATTTGATTTGCATGTAATAATTTGTGCAAATTAGCCTGTGGTCGTTTGTGGGGTGATTATAAATCTGGTAGTGGCATCGAAAATACCGCAAGAGCAGGATATTATGACGCTGCTCGTAAAAAGTGGGCGCACAAGGATTTTGCAGGCATGATTTTTTAGAGTACAAGTTAATTTTTGCGTCGAATATAGCATATATTTGCAAAGAAATTAACGAAATATATATGTCACAAAAACCTACACAATAATTTGGTACGCAAGGCTATAATAAAGGAGATTATATAAACATGCTTCCTGGCATATAATATTGTTACTCCGGTTGCTTTTTAAAGATCTTATCTTAAAGCCAGTGATTTTAGTTATTGTTCTGAAATACTTGAGGAGTCTAACACTAGCTTTTTATGGTTAAAATCATTTATGAAGTATAAAATATCCAGTTTACAATGTTGTGATGTCAATTATTTAAAGCTTCTCTTACTTTATGTTGTCTACTTATAGTGCTCTACTCCCGCTTTTATAAAGAGCTGTTTATGTACATATTCGTCTCGCAGATTTTGATATTCTTATTCGATATAGTGCAGAAAACGAGCATAATGAGTAGTGTAGTGCACATCTTTAACTACTCATAAGCTGATAGTTCATTTATGAACAAACAAATTATGTAATAATGAAATAAATAATGTCGAGAAAAATACTAATAGATGCATCTTATAAAGATGAAATTAGGCTAGTTGTTGTAGATAATGGTTTGGTTATAGCTTTTGAATACCAAGGCAGAGAAAAGAGATCTATAAAGGGAAATATATATCTAGCTAAGGTAACCAGAATAGAACCATCTTTACAGGCAGCCTTTGTTGAATACGGAGCAGAGAAGCAAGGGTTTTTACCGTTTGAAGATATACATTGCGAGTATTACCAATTACCGGCCGCAGAAAAAAAGGAGCTTATAGAGTCTACAAATAAAGTTAAAAGTCAACAGGAAGATTCAGCATGTAGCAAGACAGATATTTTGCTGAAACCAGTTGTGCATCACAAGTATAAGATACAAGATGTAATAAAGAAAGATCAAGTGCTACTAGTACAGGCATTAAAGGAAGAAAGAGGCAATAAAGGAGCTAGTATGACAACATACATAACGCTATCAGGGCGTTATTGTATTGTAATGCCTAATGCCGCTCAGTCTATTGGTGTCTCCAGGAAAATCTCTGACACGGACGAAAGGGAACGCCTTAAAAGGCTTGCTTATGAATTGCATGAACAAAACAACAACTTAAGTGTGATTATCAGAACTGCCGGTGAGTATAGAGCAAAGATAGATATAAAGAGAGATTTTGGTTACTTAAAAAAACTGTGGAATAGCATCAAAAGCCATGCATCATCTGCTAGTACACCTGCTTTTATTTATGAAGAAAGTAATGTCGTACGTAAGGCAATAAGAGATTTTTACAGCGTTGAGGTAGATGAAATAGTTGTTTCAGGCAATGAAGTATATGAAAATGCGCTTGAATTCATGAGTGGCATACTGCCAAAATACATTGGAAAATTGAAGCAATATCAAGATAATGTGCCGATCTTTGCCAAGTATAAAGTTGAAGAGCAACTAGCAAGCCTCTACGATAATAGAGTTTCTCTCCACTCTGGTGGTTATATAGTTATCAACCAAGCTGAAGCTTTAGTTGCAATAGATGTAAATTCAGGCAAATCAACTGCTGAAAGAAGTGTAGAGAATACAGCTTTAAAAACAAATCTTGAGGCTGCCACTGAAATTGCAGTACAGCTAAGACTTAGAGATCTATCAGGCCTGATTGTGATCGACTTCATAGATATGAATGAATTTGATCATAGAAAAGCAGTTGAAAGAGCGATTAAGGATGCGACTGCACACGATAGAGCTAGAGTGCAAATAGGGAAGATAAGCGAATTTGGACTGCTTGAGATGTCAAGACAACATCTAAAACAAAGTTTTACTGAAACACATCTCCTAGAATGTTCATACTGTAGTGGTAGGGGAAGTATTAGACCGCTGAATGCAACTGCTATTGCGATATTAAGAGCGATAGAGGGAGAAATTACAGAAGAACAATGTCAGACAATTGAAGTAATGACCTCTAGAGATCTTGCTATACATCTATTAAATACAAAGCGCCGTGAGATATTATCTATTGAGCAAAAATACAATATTAATGTTCACGTTCAGATAGATGAGTCAGCTGGTGCTGATGGCTTTTTCATAGAAAGAAAAGTGAATAACATAAAACAGGCTGGGCCTATGTCTTTCCTTGATTACAGCACTCCACAAATAGAGGCGATAAATGTAGAGGAAACCGAAAACAAACAAAACTTAGGCGAAAAGTCCAAAAAGAAAGGACCTAAAAAGAGCAAGATCAATCCAAATAAATATAGCAACAATCCACAAAATTCTGATAGTACTGCACGTGTTATAGAAGAAGCACAAGACAAAGTAAACACTATTACAGAAATAGAAAACTCTTCAGATAGCTCTAATAATAAAGCAGTAGTTGGCAAAATTGTTGATAAACGCAATAGAGATAGAAGACGCAAATTTTTACCTAGACCACAATATCAAGCAGGCAACAGATATAAGCCGCATGGTATGGCTGAAGCTGATGTTTCGAAAAGATCAACAGAAAATGTTATCACTACAGATGATAGCTCACTACTTAAAAAAATATGGAAGAAAATAATAGAATAAAATGCGGCATTTTAAGCAATGTTACAAAATACAGAGAAAAATTATGAGAGCACTGCCTATCTTCTTGGTAGACTATTTCATAGTTACATAAAATCATACTCATCACAACTTTTGATGGCGATCTTCTGTATGGTAGTAGTAGCTTGTACTACAGCAGTACAAGCGTGGCTGATACAACCTATATTGGACAGTATATTTGTACAAAAAGAAGTCAAGATGCTTTATATTATACCAGCTATAGTTTTTCTAAATAGCGTAGTTAAAGGCATTGCCTCTTTTTATGAAGACGTATTTATCAAAAGAACTGAACAGAAGATATTAGCTGATATACAACTACATCTTTATTCACACTTGATGTACGCTGATACAAAATTCTTGATAGAATATTCTTCAGGTCATCTAGTTTCTCATATGACTAGTGATATAAATGCAATGAAGCGTAGTGTTGCTGAAGTTTTAACTGGTATATCAAAAGAATTTCTTACTATTATAGGCTTAATATGCATTATGTTTTACCAAAGTGTGAGCCTGGCATTAATAGCTTTCTTCATATTTCCAATGGCTTTTTATCCAATAATACAACTTGGAAAAAAAATGCATCAAATTGCCTATAGTATGCAAGAAGAAATTAGTCGCTTTATAGTAAGGCTTGATGAAACTTTTCAAAATACATCCATTATTAAATCATACTGTAGAGAGGAGTATGAAATTGCAAGAGCAAAGAAGGCAATGCAGAGGTTCTTGGATCTCTATAATAAGGGTGTTTATATAGAGGCAGCATCTTCTCCTATCATGGATACGCTTGGTGGCATAGCAATTGTTGTTGTGATATGTTATGGTGGTTCTCAAGTGATAGGTGGCTACACAACGCCAGGAGCTTTCTTCTCATTTATAGCGGCACTTTTGATGTCATATAGACCTCTGAAAATAGTTTCAAGACTAAATTCAGTATTTCAAAGTGGTCTTGCAGCTTCTAGAAGATTGTTTGTAATTTTGGATGCTAAACAAGAGATAGTAAGTGATCCAAACAAGCAAAATGCGAACTTTAAAAGTTTCAACATCAAATTTAATGATGTACATTTTTCATATAAATCAGAGCAAAAAATTCTCGATGGGTTTTATATGGATATACCAGAAGGGAAAACTGTTGCGCTTGTTGGAGAATCTGGCGTTGGAAAATCTACGGTTCTTAGTCTTCTTCAGAGACTTTATGATGCAGAATCCGGTTTGATCACAATAGATGGAATAGATATACAAAATATAAAAATTTCTTCTTTGCGCAATTCAATCGCACTTGTTAGCCAGGATGTAGCATTGTTTGATGATACCATATTAGAAAATATTAGATATGGAAGGCTGAATGCTAGTTACAATGAAATTATTGAAGCTGCGACAGCTGCTGCTGCACATGATTTCATAATAAACACTCCGCTTGGGTATAATACACAGATCGGGCAAAGTGGTATAAAATTATCTGGGGGGCAACGTCAAAGAGTTGCTATAGCAAGAGCGATATTGAAGAATGCACCCATCTTAATGTTAGATGAAGCAACTAGTGCTCTAGATGCAATCTCAGAAAAACAGATTAGATCAGCATTGGATTATCTAAAAAAAGGGCGCACCACAATTGTTATAGCTCATAGGTTGTCTACTATAGAAACTGCCGATATAATATATGTGTTTGCAGATGGAAGAGTTGTAGAGCATGGAACTCATAAAGTACTGCTAGAAAAATCTGGAGCATATGCAAGATTGTATAAGCAATATAGAGAAGTACAGGTTATATAGCTAAGCTTTAACCTTTATTTATTTTTATTTAAAACACGAATTATGGATTAGTCGCTGTCGGTAAAGTCACTTTCGCAGACTCCTTTGGCCTGATTTTTAAGTATTACTTCGTTAATTTCTTCGTAAATATATATAATATTTGACTCAGAAATTAACTGGTACTCTAAAAATCATGCTCTTCAAATCCTCGAGCGTGCACGTATGAAGGCAGTGCCTAGTAATAGAGGGCTTTTTAGCCTATCAGTCAAAAATTTATTTGCGCAGCAAATAGATTGTTGCAGAAAATTAAATGTACAAAAATTAGCCTAAAGCCTCTGCCCTGCGCTAATTTTCGGATATATAATTTGTCCTGTACCTAGCAAACACTACTTAACAAAATCCATAAGGTTTTTGGCAATTTTGTCACTTTTTTTGCTGGATTTATGTACGCCATAATTGCTTGCAATCAAGATAAATCCTATGTTCCTTAGAGTTATGACGCAACGACTTTTTAGCCTTTAATTGATAAGTAATTAAAGTAGAAATGATGTGAATAAAAGCATTGATTGGTGACCTATACCTTGAATGTTTGAGCTGAAAAATAAATTTGTGATATCTTTTTCATTGATAGGCTTCGATTGTTATTACAAACTTATCTTTACCTACTTATCCATATTCTGGCAACCTTGCTTAATCCATAATTCGGGTTTATAGGATTTATAGTCTTACGCTTATTGATTTAGAGCGATAAAGTTTTAAGATACGTTTTTAAAGTAACACGCATAAGCAAAGTATTATAGGAACGTCGTTATTTTGGAAATTATATACTAGTCACACTTTTCAAATTAGCGCATTGTAATACCAAATCACCCCACAAGTTCTTCCTAGCTCTTTTGAAGTCTAATTTCGTATGTGTGCAAGTTAAATACCAACTCTTCATTTACCAGAGGTATATATACCAATGCATCTTAGTATAGAGCAAAAAGATCTAAGAAAGTTATGCCTTTATAGAAGCTTGCATAGAGGATGTAAGGAACTTGACATAATTATGGAAGGATATATCAAATCTAGATTAGATAACTTTTCAGAAGGAGATCTGTTGCTATATTCCAAATTATTGGAAATGGAAGATAGTGTAATATATGACTATATACTTGGGACGACTCAAGTTCCATTTGAACATAATAATAAAGTGATGCAAGATTTCATAGAATTTGCAAGATTTTTTAAATGTGTTTAATTAGCTTGTTTTTTGATACTTGGGTTTAGCTAGTCCAGTGCTTAAAAGCATTCAGCAAGTGCTAAAATGATAAAATATCCCTACAAATTAGAGCAGATGCAGAAGCTCAAGGCCTTACTTATTTCGAAAAAATTTGAATTATGACGGATGGATCAGCTAAACTTCTTATAAAACTAGCGTTCTAGCTCAAAGAATTTAGGGTCTTTAAACGAAAACATATCTTTTCCAAATTTCATTCCATACTGCAAATTAGTAAGCGATATCTCCGTACGTGCTTCTCCATTAGGTCCCATAAGACCTATGTGTGATAGAGATATTTTTGGCTTTACTGTAAATTTCAGAATTAATATATTTTCTATCTCTTCTTGCACTTTATCTGTAAGGGCTAAATCTATGTAGTTTCCCTTTTTATCTTCATACACAGAAATTACTTGGCAATCAGAGTGTAAATCAATTGGTGTCTTGCTCAATACTTTTAGTATATTAGATTTAACAGGCAGCGTGCTTAACTCCTCAAGTGCAAAATCATAATATATCACCTTATCACCCGAGGCTATTATCAGTCTTTTATCTGGAGATTCATATTCCCATTTAATTTTTCCAGGCCTTGAGATATATAACATCCCCTTACGTATTATCCCTTTTTGCAAGTCTCCCTCTTCGAAAGTAGCTTGCATTGTTGATATGGAATTAATGTATGCCTGAACGTTATTTAAAATATCCAAAGGTTTATTAGCCGCAGTACAAGAGGCAGCATACATCAGGATGAAGTAAAGAAGTAGAAGTGAAATTTTTATCGCGACAATGTTCCTTATTGTGAGATTATTCATTCTGGACTGCGCTTTAAAGTGTTTTTGAATCTAATAATTTTATATCGGATGCAGTGAAGAATGCAACAATAGCTTGGTTAAACTAGAATGGAGTGGTGCCCAGAGGCGGAATCGAACCACCGACACAAGGATTTTCAGTCCTTTGCTCTACCGACTGAGCTATCTGGGCAAAAGCCTAGCTTTAGAAAATACGGCAAAATGGTAACCCCTGCGGGAATCGAACCCGCGTTTTCACCGTGAAAGGGTGACGTCCTAACCGCTAGACGAAGGGGTCTAAAACAAAGTAAGCAAGATATAGATATCATGTTTTGCAAATAGTGCAAGTCTTTTTTGCCCAAATGCTGGTACGGCTTTAGTTTATCGTGCATAACTAGTTTCTTTAATTCAAACAGTTTTTAAAGCTGTATACTATGTTTCTTGGCATATTTCACATGGAATAAGATTGAACAAAGCAAAGCAATTGCAAATCAATCACAATGGCAACCGAATGTTAATATAATTATATTATAATATGAATACATTAAAAATATATTGCATTGCCCTGATATGATATTAGACTAAGGCTAATAAATACAATATGCACCAATATCAAGTATCAAATTAAATAAGACGAATGGAATTTAAGAGTAAGGCTGCTTTAGCGTATATAAATACGTGAGCACAGCTGAAAATCTCGGAAAATTTCTTTTGTATATTCAATTTCAGGATTTGGTATAATTAATCACGCTTTGGAGGAAGGGATTAAGGGTAATAATGTGGAATATAGCGCAGAAATCAAGAAATCTTTAGATTCGCTTTATGGGGAGATCAATCAAAAATCTCGAAATGTTGCTGTGCATTTGAAGTATATAAAGAAAGTGCTAAATGACGTACGCAGCAAAGAAGACAAAGGGGAGAGAGTAGAGTCTATTGACATTATCAAGGAACAAATCAACACATAGAATATATAGAGAGTATTACAGACACGATAGAGAATATAATAAACAATCCAAATGATATAAAGAATAAGGATATGTGGAATGAGAATGATATGATCACACCTAATCCAGGTCAGGAAATCAATATACAGAATCTTATTTAAAATATAATGTAGTACCTTATGTTAAAAATTTGATGCAGCCGATGCTCAAGGCGCTGCCAGAGCTTAGATATGATTCGTCAATACTTCGAAGAGTCTGAGCGTTCGTTAGATAGATTTCAGAAAATGTTCGATGACTTTATCACAGTAGCTGCTGTAGAAGAAAAAGACCCACAAAAAGCGCAAAATGCTTATGACCCGAATTATGGATTAGGAAATATTCTAAGTATTAGCAATAGAGGGCTTTTTAGTATTTAACTGATAAGCAATTAAAGTAGCAATGATATGAATAAAAGCATTGACTGGTGACCTATGCCTTGAATGTTCAAGCTGAAGTTTATTTTTGAGATAGTCAAAGACAGTTTCTACAATAGAGCGCTTTCTTAGAAATATCTTTTCTTCTAGAGATAAAAGGCAGTTTTTCATCCCTTTTTTAACTCCAGTGACTAATTTCAGTCCTCGCTTATATAGAGCTAAAAATAATGGTTTGGAGATATAACCTTTATCACCGAACAAGAGTCCTTTATTATTATCACTCATCATCATAACTTGCGATCTATCGTCCTTGTTACATTTGCTCAGTGATACTTTTACTAATCCTCCTTTTTCATTAATAATAATATGCAGTTTAAAACCAAAGAACCATCACTTCTTAGTCTTTCCTAATGCTTGCTATACCTTTGAATACTTTGTTCCTAGAGATTCTTTTATGGTGGAAAACGTATATAGAGGTAGAATCTATATAAGAAATGTTGCTACTTTTAGAAAGCAAAGTATGTAATAAAACAGCTAATATCATTATTACTCTTTGCATTAATGCTACAAATCTTTCATAGCTTGGCATCAATGAAAATTCAGATCTATATAGCTGCAAATATGAATTATAGAAAAATTTAAAGTTTTTACATGGAGATTGTTGGAATAGTATTACTTATTGTTATTATTTCAGACTCAAAAAGTCCTGGTACTCTCGTTGGATTTATGCTTGTAACTTCTGAGATCGCTCTTTTATTTATCTCTTCTTTACACTCGCTGCTAAAATCATCGATGAAACAAAATAAATTTGTAATATCTTTTTTCATAAGTAGGTCTCGATTGTTACTTCAAAATTATCTTTACCTACATATCCATATTCTGGCAACCTTGCTTAATCCATAATTCGGGTTTTGAGTAAGATAAAAGAAGCATATCAGTTTGTTCTAAAAGATTTTGATAAATTTATCACTGCTATTAAAGACTTCTTTGATAAAGTGCAGGAAAAAGTTCTTGGCATATCACAAAAGCCTTATCATATAAAAGTAAATATAAGCGAGGACTGAAATTAGTCACTGGAGTTAAAAAGGGATGAAAAACTGCCTTTTATCTCTAGAAGAAAAGATATTTCTAAGAAAGCGCTCTATTGTAGAAACTGTCTTTGACCATCTCAAAAATAAACTTCAGCTTGAACATTCAAGGCATAGGTCACTAGTCAATGCTTTTATTCATATCATTGCTACTTTAATTGCTTATCAGTTAAAGGATAAAAAGCCCTTTATTGCTAATACTTAGAATATTCCTAATACATAATTCGGGTTAACAGGCTAGGGCAAGAATCTAATCAGAGTTTCATTAGTGAAGTAAGAGAAGCTAAGGGTTATTTTGGGAAACTAGAGGCGAAACTAGAAGAGCTGAACAAAAGCTCTAATAGCAAGTGATAATAACGCTCGCAACGACTAAAAAGTCTGTCAGTTGTCGACAACAGTTGAAAATTGATTTGCTACGCAAATCAATTTTTTACGGACAGACTATATTATTCCGCTGCGAGTTGCAGATTGTCCAAGATATAGCTTTTGTACACGAATATCGCTTATTATTTCTTTTGGCGTGCCATGTGCTAGCACGGAGCCGTCATATATAACATAGCATCGCCCCACTAATTGCAGCATTTCGTGTACATTGTGATCTGTAATAAGTATGCCGATGCCTTTGTCTTTCAGCTTTGCAATTATTTGTTTAATTTCCTCGACAGCCAATGGATCAACACCAGCTAGCGGCTCATCCAACAGTATATATTTTGGATTGGAAGCAAGGCAACGTGCAATTTCGACTCTTCTGAGCTCTCCACCTGAGAGTACAGCACCTCTAACGTTTCTTATATGCTCGAGTGAAAATTCCGTAAGCAGTGACTCTAAGATCTTCTCTCTCTGGACTATGCTGGGCTCAGCAAATTCCAGAATTGCCATTATATTTTCTACGACTGTAAGTCCTACAAACACCGATGATTCTTGAGGAAGATAACCAAGACCAAGCTGTGCTCTACGATAAATAGGGGTTTGTGTAACATTTTGCCCATCTATGAATACATCCCCTGAATCTGGTAGGATAAAGCCTGCTATAGTTAAGAAAGAAGTGGTTTTGCCCGCTCCATTCGGTCCCAACAACCCAACTACCTCCGACTTAGCAACGTTGATACTTACATTCCTTACTATTTTCTTGCCATCGTAACTTTTGGATATATGCTGAGCTGATAACATTTAATGCTGATACAGATACTTAATTTCTTTTATCTCTTTTGCGTCTAAACTCATCCAACGATACAACATTATCCATGTTGCCACCATTATTATTCACGCTAAAATTTGAGTGAGGCACCTTATGGTCATCAGGGTAATGCAGATGTTGAACTGCAAGTGCAACATTTATATCATCTTCGTTTTCCACTCCATTGTTTGCTTTAAACGTTGGATATGATGTTTGGTCAAATCCAGTTTGTGCAGAAAATTCTAAACAAAACTGTACGCTTGGATCAGCAAAGGTTGTCACAGCCGCAAATGGAACAACTATTTTTTCTGGCACTCCTCCAAAACTAAGGATTACCTCAAAATACCCTCTATGAACAGCTAAACCACGAAATTGATATTGAAGCACTATAATCATTTCATTAGGGTACTGATTGCGCAACCCTTCTGAAATCATAACGCCAGGATGCTTCGTTAGGAAAGATATCATAAAATGATGATCTCCTATTAAGCCATGCTGCTCCACTATTTTCAGCGCTTTGTAAACTATGAAGTACATTGCTTCATCAACCAGCTGGCTGTAATCTATTACTTTATCATTTATAGACATATCCCCCTACTCTTGATAGCTATTTAAATTACTCACCTTGAGATTTTGTAAAGCCAGGAACTCCAGAATACTCATATAAAGTGTGCGTCATAGCAATTCTAATTTTGCTTTCTAATAAATATCTTTGCAATTCTATTAAATCAAGTTCTGTTAGCTGAACGTTATCACTTGCAAAGAATCTTAACCTCATCATATAGCTGCCAGCATCTTCAACTTCTGCTTCGGGCCAAACTATCAGACCTCTTTGTGAGATTGTCTGAAGGCTAAGCACACTACTTGCAGCTTTTGCTATATCCGCCATCTTATTTACTCCAAGATCTGTATCTTGAATATATATGTCAATTCCAATCAGTTCCTGTGTTTCATTAGGTGGCATTTGAGTCACAATGTTCACCTTAGCACTGTTGCTGGAAACTGCTGCACTTAGCTGCATTGGTTCCTTGCCAAGACAGCGTACTACAGCTGCTGCAAACTCGCTAGTAGATACTTTCTCAGCACTAGTCTCTGAATCATATATATCGGCGGTGTGTATACCACTTTCTATAACATTTAGCCAGGCATTTCGTATTTTTGTTCCAACATCCATCTGCCCTAAGTACTCTAGCATTAAAATAGACGCATTCAAAAGGCCAGAAGGGTTCGCGACATTACGCCCCGCTATATCAGGTGCAGAGCCATGTACAGCCTCAAACATCGCATAGTTTGTTCCTATATTTGCACTTCCTGCCATGCCAACAGAACCAGAAACTTCAGATGCAATGTCGGATATAATATCACCATAAAGATTTAATGTTACTATCACATCAAAAATCTCAGGCTTAGCAGCAATTCTCGCCGAACCTATATCTATTATGTAATGATCTGCTTCGATCTCTGGATATTCCTGAGCTATAGATTTGAAGAGAAAATGAAAAGTTCCATCTGTCATCTTCATTATATTATCCTTACTCATGCATGTTACTTTCTTTCTTCCTGCACTTCTAGCATATTCGAATGCATATCGAATAATCTTCTGGCAACCTTGTATTGAAATCAGCTTCAAGCTTAGTAAGCTACTTTGTGTTGATCTATATTCTATGCCAGCATATAAATCTTCTTCATTTTCTCTAACAATCACAATATCCATCTTAGGATGTAAACTACGTACGAATGGATGATAAGAAACTACGGGTCTTACATTTGCAAACAACCCCAAGGATTTACGAAAAGTTACGTTCAAACTTTTGTAACCTTTTCCTTGAGGAGTTGTGATTGGAGCTTTTAATAATATTTTGTTTTTCTTGATCTTATGCCAAGCATCTTTTGAAATACCAGAAGAGATACCACTATTATAAACATTCTCTCCGATTTCTACATATTCAAAATCTAGAGGTGCTCCTGCTGCCTCCAAAATTTGCAACACCGCTTCTGTAATTTCGGGGCCGACTCCATCACCCCTTGCGACAGTAATAGTAAGATTAGACATAATAGACTGAAGACCTCACAGACTTTTGCACCAGTAGTAAAATGCGTACTTCAAACTACGGCTGTCGTGGTATATAAGTAAGACACAAGCCCACAAAAAAAGCACAAGGCTATCACGATAGTAGCTGATCTCAACATCACAATCAATGCATATTTAAAGAATGAACAGCAAATTCGCAACGCATCCTGCTTAAAACATGCTCTAGAATGAAAAATCAAGCGATAAATTGAGAAACAAATTATTCCTCACTATGCGTACGCTCAAATTTCTCATGTTTTTCTTGCGCTTCTATCGAAAGTGTTGCGACTGGTCTTGCTTCAAGACGTTTTAGTCCTATTGGCTTATCTGTTTCTTCGCAGTACCCATATTCCATGTTTTCTATTCTGAGAAGTGCATCATCTATTTTTGCTATAAGCTTCCTATATCTGTCTTTAGTACGGAGCTCAAGACCAGCGTCAGCTTCAACAGCGGCACGATCATTAAAATCTGGATTGTTCCAATTCTCTTCCTTGAGATATGAAGCCGCATTCATCAACTCTTTCTGTAGAGCATCCTTCCATCCTAAAAGCTTCTGCCTGAAATATTCTAGCTGAAAGGGATTCATATACTCTTCGTCCTCGGACGGTTTGTAATTTTGTGGTAATTCCACGATTTGCTTCAACATTTTTCTTCACATTAAGGATATAATAAGAAATTAGCCATAAACAAGAAAGTTAGTAACCATATTTACCATAAAAGCTCTGCTAGATATAGTAACCAGATACGAAACTACAGGTAACAGTCTCATTCACACAACATAGGAAATGGCAAAACTTTGTCCGAACAGAAATCTACCACATCTAATCTATAACAAGCCTTACTATTTTTGCAAGAGGTTAAGATGCAAAGTAAGCAGCAAAGATATGAACAGTATTAGGCAGTGCAGGCAAAGTGCCTAACTATTTGCATTCACAATGCGAAATAGCAGAAGGCTGTGAGTGCATATTCTAATTCCCTGTTTTACTTTGCAATACAAAACTATTTTGATATAATAAATGCGCGTCTTATTTTAGATCACTAAAACAACACATAATATATACTAATTTGAGTTCCTTGGTGATGTTTTTAAAAAATCCACTCATAGAAAGACCTGTATACCTATCTTCATATAATAGGGATTTGCTCTATAGAATACCAAGAGTACCGAGACATGTGGCGCTTGGTATAGAAAGCACTGTTCTTCCATTTCATGGGATAGATATTTGGAACGCATATGAACTTTCATGGTTGAATATGAAAGGAAAACCTGAAGTCAGGATACTTGAATTTAGATATCCTGCTTCTTCTGAATTTATGCTAGAGTCAAAGTCTTTGAAGTTATACCTAAATTCTTTTCATTGTACGAATTTCAAAGATCAAGATGAAGTAATTTCGATAATAAAAAATGATTTAAGTTTAGCACTTTGTGTAGATATAGGAGTCTCTCTTTCTAAACTTAATACCAATATTGCTTTTTCAAATTTCTGTGGAACTTGCTTAGATGATATTGATGTTGCTTGCAATGCAAAATGTGTTACTCCAGACTATCTAAGCGTTTCCGAAGAAGAGCAATGTATGGAGACTATAACTCTCATTTACTGAAGTCTAACTGTTATATAACAAATCAACTAGACTTTGGATCTATTCAAATTGCTTATAATGGAAAAAAATAAATCATAAAGGATTGCTGCAGTATTTAGTTTCTTACAGGAATCATAGTGAATTTCATGAGCAGTGTATAGAGCGAATATTTATGGATATAATGAAGTATTGCAAACCAAAATCTCTGACAATATATGCCCGTTATACGCGACGAGGCGGAGTAGATATTAACCCATTTAGAAGCACAGAATCTAATAATAACATTGGCAATTTAAGGCTAGTCAGACAGTAGGCTATATTGTCTTTGCCTCATAACTCTAAAAAGCGCAGGATTCATGTTGGGTGCAGGCAATTATGATGTAGCAGAAAAAGTTGAAAAATGCCAAAAACCTTATGGATTTTGTTAAGTAGTATTTGCAAGTGTCGAACGAATTATATATCCGAAAATTAGCTTATGGCAGTTTAAAAGCTAATTTTTGTAGATTTAACTATCCGCAAAAATTTATTTGTATTTGTGCAGCAAATCGATTTTTGATGGACAGATTTATTAAAGTAATGCATGTTGAGTTCTAGTTTATAGAGTGATAAAGCTTGTTATGATGTTTTGTGATTCCAAGATATATTCCTATCGCAAATGCGAATGACAGCATAGAAGAACCACCATAACTAATAAAAGGTAATGTCATGCCTTTCGTTGGAAATAAATGTAGCGTCACGCCTATATTAAAAATAGACTGAATTGCAAGGTACATTAATATTCCAGTAGCAGAGTATATACGAAATAGATTATTGCTAAGTGTAAGACGCATAATGCCATGCAAAACTAAAATTGCGAACAGCGCTAAGACTAAAAAACAAGAGAAAGAACCAAATTCTTCTCCCACAACTGCAAAAATGAAGTCTGTATGAGCATCCGGCAATACTAGCTTAACAGTTCCTTCACCTGGACCTTTGCCTAAAAATCCTCCTTGTATATAAGACTCAAGTGATTTTCCAATCTGATAATTTGTTCCAATGTCATCAGATAAAAAGCTTTCAATTCTCTTGCGCACATGCGGCAAAAACAAACATGCACCTGTTGCCATTAAACATAGGAGTATTGCACTTGAAATCAGTAGCACAAGTGAAAGTCCAGCGACAAAAAACTGGCCCGCAGTTACAAGCGATATTGTCATTGCCATACCAAAATCAGGTTGCATTAATATAAGGCTTGCTATTATAAGGTGAATCGCTACACAGAGCAGGAATTTCTTCTTCTGTGAAACATCTCGCATTTCTGAAAGTAACATGGCAATAAATACACTGTAGAACGGTTTCAATAACTCTGACGGTTGTGTAGATACACCAAATAGACTAATCCATCGTCTTGCTCCTTTTGCTTCATCACCAAGAAATAACACGGCAAATAGCAAAATCAAGGAAGCAAAAAAACCAAGTAGACACAGACGCTTTATTACGACTTCGTCCAGCGTTGAAATAATAAGAATCACAATGCTTGAGATTATAACATAAAATATATGTCTATATACAAAGTAAAACGGAGGAAGACCAACTCTTTTTGCAACTGAAGGGCTTGCAGTTACTACTAGCACTAAGCCCACACTGATAATAACAAAAGTGATTATTAGGGATAGGCCATCTATCTGACGCCACCATTTACCTACTTGAGCTTCTCTTCTACTATACATCCTCTATATTCCTTATAACCACTTCAACTAAATGATTAACATCTAGCATAGATCAAGATTAATTCCAAAAACTCGAAAGAAATAGAAAATTAGATCAAATTTTCTGTTCTAATCAATACAAACCGCATTAACAGCTTGCAACTCATTAATCGTTGTTCTAAGCTTGCGAAGACAGTGAGGTTTTCTAAGGATAGCTACATGAACCTAAGAGAAAAACAGCGTTTTTATCAATAGAAAATGCACAATAAATCAGTGCATGAAATTCAATACCTTAACTGTAACATCACTATACGTAAGATTATATAATTATTTTCGTGCATTTCAAGAAACTTTAGCATTTCTTGCTTTTGATAAAATATTACTATCTTTCCTTAGAGCCTTGACCAATTATTAAATGATGCGCTTATAAACAGCACGCTTGAGAAAGATTTTGTGATACAATGTTTGAAATTTGTTTGGAAATAAAAGTTGTACATTTAGTATCCCCACTGTTTTTTACGCAGCAATAATATCAACATACCAAGTATTGATATCATAAGAGCTATAGGTATGGTAGATAGTCCGTATAGCATGATGGTTACTTCTTCCATCCCACTTGAGTTTAGCTTATGTATTATGATTCCTATTGCGCTATGAAAAACATAACCAAAAATCATTATAATCATATTTGCTACTGCAGAAGTTATTGTACCAAGGTTTTGTAAGGTAAAGTTTCGCACTTTGCCAACTATTAGAATTTGATATGCTGAGAAAAACCCTACTACAAATAGCAGTGCATACATGAATGCCACATTTCCAACTCCTATGAGTATCAGAATAAAACATAGTAGCATGATACAAGCAGAAAGTAGTATTATTCCATAGAAAGCATCTAACTTTTCAGCTATGTAAGTAAGCATAGGGCAGCCAAAACACATTCCTAAGAACACAAATGAAACAGCGGTACCAGCATCTTCTTTAGATAATTCACACAGCTCTTGTAAAAATTTTGGCCCCCAAGCATCAGCAAATCCTTCCAGAGGACCTATCATTAAACCACCTAGGAAGCTTAAGTATAGAACTCTAGGATTTAAGAGCACTGATTTAAGCTCTGACAATACATTTGAATGAACTCTGGAGTTTATATCAACATTCTTAGGGATGCTAAAATATGTAAAAATTGCGAGTACTGCTCCAAATATGCAGAGTGTATTGATTACATTTTCAAATCCAAATCTTTGTAAAAGATATGAAATTGGCGTGCCTCCATTGATTGCTCCTATCAACCCTATAGTTACTGATACCCCTGTCATTCTGCTGAATTTTTTTTCACCAAATCCCATATTTACGGCTTTAAACAGTCCAAGCACGGAAGCAGAGGATGCAATCCCAGTTATCAATCTACCGATTACTGAATAAGTCCAATTATCAACATACACCAGAGGTAGTAATCCTGCAAAAGTAAGAATTATAAATACAGGAATCACCTTTTTTGGTCCCATTCTATCAATTACGACACCAATTGGGAGATGTGCAAGTGTGTATCCTATGTAGTAGATTCCGGAAAAATTACCTATTTCAAACGCGCCAACATTAAACTTTGCAGTTAAATTATCTAGAACAGTACCGGTTAAAACTCGTAGTACATATTGATAAGCGTAGAATGCAGTTAAAAAGAACCACATCATCCACGCTATAAGTGGAGTACACATATTTTAATTACAGATGCTAAAATGTTTATTAGATGAGAGGTAACTAGAAAAAAATAAGCCCTTCTCAAAGCTTATATCTCTTGAGGGACGTCACTTATACACTCATCATGAAAATAGGAAATTAATCCTATTACTTTATTTTTCAAACATCAAGCAAATTTAGGTTTACACAATGCTTACCTTGACAAAATAGAGAAAATAATTCACAATCTAATATTTACTAAACTACATGACTTAACTTTTGAGGCGTAGTGGTATTTTATTTAATCAATGTTTAATATGTCCAAGGAATCACTTATAGAACTAAAGGGAAGGGTTATGCAGATGCTTCCAAACGCAACATTTCGCGTTGAGTTGGAAAATGGGCACCAAATAGTCGCTTATACTTCTGGTAAGATGAGAAAAAATCGAATAAAAGTTCTTGTTGGTGATGAAGTCACAGTTGAAATGAACCTTTATGATCTGACTAAAGGGCGGATAATGCATAGAAAAACAGAACACAGTTTCACAAATACTGACAGCAGCAATCATTCAAGCAACTATGCAAGCAGTGACAACACTAGCATTTAAGTTATATATTAATATATAATTTAAGCAATGCTTGGTTTTTGCTAACAACTTAAACTATACCTAACACAATACGTGTATAAGAACCTTATTCATAATATTAGTTATCGATATTGAAGTAGGCCTGCTGGCAGTGCCTAGTATAAGTAATCAACAAATGCTCTTTTAATCGCATGTACTTGTGCTTGAGAATCAAAGAGAATATAAAGCGGAGATGTATAAATGTCTTGGGTATATTTGATAATCGCTGGAATGTTGGAGATTGTCTTTGCTGTCTCATTAAAGTTGATGGATGGACATAAAAATCTTTTATGGTCTGTTCTTTTTTATATCTCAATGGTTCTGAGCTTTGTCTTCCTTTCTTTTGCTATGCGCAGCATTCCTATAGGCACAGCGTATGCTATATGGACCGGTATAGGAACGGCTGGTGTTGCAGTTGTTGGTATCTGTTTTTTAGGGGAACCATTTGCTATAGCAAGAGTAGCTTGTTTGGGTCTATTGGTTGTTTCAATAATAGGATTAAAACTTGCGTCTTAAATTAGCGCATCTTTTATTACTATGGTACTGCGCTTAAGTAAGTGCACGCGCGGGGATTTGAAGGGCATGATTTTTTAGAGTACCAGTTAATTTCTGAGTTAAATATTATATATATCTGCGAAGAAATTAACGAAGTAATACTTGAAAATCAGGCCAAAGGAGTCTGCTAAAGTGACTTTCAGTGGCATGGCTGTGTTATTTTTGAGAAAGCAGAGGAAGCTTTTGTTGTGTAGTTTTGCGGTATATTTGATGGCACTCTGGGATGCTTTTGATCAAGAATGGTGAACTTGTATTGAAGAAGTTCTCAAATATAGACAAGCTCGCTCCAAATAAAGGACAGATGATATTGCTCACAGGCGGTATTGCGTCAGGAAAAACTTTCACTCTAAATTTTCTTAAAAGCTGCGGGTTTGCTACTTTCAATACAGACGCTGCAACAAAAAGCATTACACAGTCTGATGCGCGCGCTATTGAAGAGGTGCTGGAGAATTTTCCGGAATGTAAAATTCCAGGAGATAATGAATCACAGTGCAAGCATTTTATAATAGATAGAGCAAAGCTTTCTGATGTGGTGTTTGCTAATTCAGCCAGAAGACAGCGACTTGAGAATATAGTCTATAAGTACATAAGATCTGCAAGGGCAGACTTTATTAGAAAGGTAAAACAGGAGCACGGCACTTCTAAATCCATAGTTATAGAGATTCCGATGCTGTTTGAAAAACTTAAGATTTATCCTGAACAATTTTATCCAATTTTTGCATTTGCAGAACGCTGTTTTATAGTATCTACCATATCAAGTATGGAGGCAAGATACGAAAGAGTCATGCAGCGAAAGAATATGACAAAAGAAAAATTTCATGCTACAGTCATGATGCAAGTGTCAGATGATTACAGAGCAAATTTCTCGGATTATTTAGTGTCTACTGTGGGTACTGTATCTGGAACTCAACTATCAATTAGAGGCATTGTACAATTGTGAACAATTTGAGAGAAGTGGTGCTAGACACTGAGACTACAGGGCTTAGCGCAAAGGATGGGCATAGGATTATAGAAATTGGTTGTGTTGAATTAATAAACAGAGTGAAGACTGGCAAAACCTTCCATGCATATATAAATCCGCAAAGACCTGTTGCGCCAAAGGCTTTTGAAGTGCATGGAATATCAGATGAATTTTTAGCTGATAAACCTTTGTTTAAGTCTGTTGTGAGTTCTTTTTTGAACTTTATAGGGAATAGCTCACTTATCATCCATAATGCGTTGTTTGATATGCAATTTTTGAATAATGAACTGGCAATTATGGCATTTCCAACTCTACCTATGCATAGAGCTATTGATACGCTGGTAATAGCAAAGAAGAAATTTCCTGGTTCTCAGTATAGTCTTGATGCACTTTGCCGCAGATTCAACATTAGTTTGCATACGCGAGATAAGCATAGCGCACTTGTAGATTCTGAGCTCCTTGCTATGGTTTATCTCAGAATGCTTGCTCCGGAGCAGTCTATAATGCAGCTCCGTGCGAGAAGTGATTATTCTGCTCATGAGCAGAATACGGATCGTACTAGTACTCGTCATAAGCGACACTTTAAAGTTAGTGACTTAGAACTTAGCGAGCATAGAGAATTACTTAGTAAGATTAAAAACCATATATATGGTAGTGATTGATATGACTATTTAACATCACCGCTTGATTATAAGCCTGAGGCAAAAAGAAGATATTCTATTCTTAGAAGCAGGACTTAGAATAGGAGTTTTATATTCAAGATGCCATAATTTATAAAATCATTCTTATATTTCTTCAGAAGATATATTTATTTTAGATAAAAATGCTAAGCGTTTTATACAGTGCAAGTAATACTTTGCAGAGGGCAGTAGGGTTTTATGCGATCTAAGCAGCCTAGAGAATGTAATTATGTATGTGCTTTCAAAATGAAAGTCCTGCTTAAAGGCTTTGCTTTTGCGCAGGCGTTCTACTATAAATTTATTTCAGGTTATGATATATACAGAAACGACTTCAATCCATTCATATCTGATTGCAGAATGGTGCGCAGGGAACTTGAGGGAGCGCTTACAAAATTAATGGGGAAGCATGAAAAAAGGTAACTACCACAGAAGTAGGTTCGGTCAGAGTTACAAGCAGAATCACCAAGATTTCTCTATATTACCACCACTAGCTTTGCTAGAAAATTACGAAGAAATGGCTCCAGGAATTACGCAGAAGCTTATGGAGATGATGCAGAGCGAACAAGCAAATAGGCATAAAAAGCAAGAGCTCTACTTTAAAAACAAGAGCAATGTAATCAGATTTGGTCAGTTTTGTCATTTGATTGTCGCAATGATGATACTTATTACCACTGTTGTGCTTAGCAAATTTAATCTCTATCTTGCTGCGCTTGTTGTTATAGCTGGGTTTAGCTTTTTGCTACTTGTGCATATAAAAGCTATGAAGTATTACCCTTCTGACTCAGAGAGACGTAAGCATATTAAAAATAGTTCTAGTGAACGGAAACCGGCTTAAACCGCAAGTAGTTTTTATGAATGAAAAAGTACTAACCTTTGGGTGTCGCCTTAATATCTACGAAAGCGAACTAATCAGGAAACATTTATCTAGTCTAAAAGTTGTAGATGATGTCTTGGTTATGAATAGCTGTGCTGTCACAGCTGAAGCTGAGAGGCAACTACGACAAGCTATCAGAAAAGCTCATAAAGAAAACCCTGACTTAAAGATCGTCGTAACAGGCTGCGCTGCACAGCTTGACCCTCTTAAATACGCAGCGATGCCGGGTGTTTTACGTGTTATAGGGAACCAGGAGAAGCTAAGCGTAGAATCTTATAAGAATCTTAGTTCTGACAGCAATGATACTATAGCGCAAGCACAAAAAATTTCTGTTAATGATATAATGTCAGTTAGTGATACTGCTTTGCATCTAATAGATGGTTTCGAAAATAATGTTAGAGGTTTTTTACAAATTCAAAATGGTTGCAACCACAGATGTACATTTTGCATTATCCCATATGCAAGAGGAAATAGTAGAAGTGTACCAATAACAGATATAATTGATCAAGCTAAGCTCTTGGTTGATAGGGGATACAATGAGATAGTATTAACAGGAGTTGATATTACTGATTACGGTAATGATTTACCTGAAAAGCTTAGTTTAGGAGTTGCAGTTAAATCACTTTTAGATGGAGTTCCCAATTTGCAAAGGCTTAGATTATCTTCGATAGACGTAGCTGAAGTAGATGAAGAGCTAATAAAGCTCTTTGCTTCAGATTCTAGAATGATGCCAAATATTCATTTGAGTCTGCAATCTGGAGACGACATGGTATTAAAGAGAATGAAACGACGCCATTTAAGAGAAGATATAAAAAACTTCTGCTACAAAATTAAGGAGTTGAGGCCTGAAATAACATTTGGTGCAGATATTATAGCTGGCTTTCCTACAGAAAGTGATCTTATGTTTCAGAATACTTATGATCTATTATCTGAACTCGATATTATTTTTATGCATGTATTTCCATATTCAGAACGACAAAATACCCCCGCTACCAGAATGCCACAAGTAGCAAAAGAAGTCAGGAGAGAGAGAGCAAAAGCTCTAAGATCGCTTTGTAATACGAAAGTGCTCAATCATTATAAAAACAGTGTAGGAAAACGAGCAAAAGTATTGATTGAAAAAAATGGAGCTGGAAGAGCTGAAGACTTCTCTCAGGTGCGTATTGCTGGTGTAGAATCAAAAAATCGTGATTTAATTGGGAAAGTACTTGAAATATCTCTTACGGAACTCGGCTCTGACGGAGTATTACTTGGGAATATTATATAAATATAACTCTGATAAAGAGTATATACTTATTAGTCTATCCGTCAAAAATTTATTTGCGCAGCAAATAAATTTTTGCAGAAAATTAAATTAAATGTACAAAAATTAGCTTGGGATCGGCCCTGCGCTAATTTTCGGATATATAATTTGTCCTGTACCTAGCAAATACTACTTTAGGTATTACCGACAAAATCCATAAGGTTTTTGGCAATTTTGTTACTTTTTCTGCTGGATTTATGTGCGCCATAATTGCTTGCAATCAAGATAAATCCTATGTTCCTTAGAGTTATGACGCAGGTGACTTATTAAAGCTATAGTTTAGCACTATATTTAATAGCATAGTTAACAAGTAAGAAAATTACTGCTATCGCTATAAGGTAATATGCAGGCGCATGCGGTCCAAATTTCTCAGCAAAAATAGTTTCTATACCAGGCGCTGTTCCACCAAATAGAGCATTGCCTATATTCCAACTAAAAGCAACACCAGAATATCTAAGTGAAGGGGTAAAATGTTGTATAGCATATGGATAGGCCGGCGCAGATACCGCAGCTGCCAGTATGCTAATACAGAAAGTTCCAAGCAACACATATGCTGCGTCTTGATGACTAAGCAATAAGAATATTGGCAGAGCTGTAAAAATCACAGCATAACAACTAATATGCAGAAATCTGGAATACCCTATTTTATCCGCAGCAAGACCAAACACAGGCAATATAATTATGAAAGTTAACACTGCAAGAGAAGTAAGATATAAAGCTTCAAGATGAGTGTAATGTGTATATTCAACAAAAAACACTGCAAGATATCCACGAATAGTATAAGCAACAGACGTTGCAACACCGCCTATGCAAGCTACTATCCATATTCTACGCCATTTTTTCCGCAATACCTCTATTATTGGAACTACTGCGTTTTTATTAGTTCTAGCTCTAAATGCAGGAGTTTCATCTATGCTATGCCTTAGATAAAGACCAGATAGCCCAATTACTCCACCAAAGATAAAGCAATACCTCCAGCTAAAGTCATCATTGCCAAAGAAATGAGTGACAATTAAGCCAATAAATGTTGCAAAGAGTGTTCCAATCATGTTAGAAGCCATAACAAGACTTCCAATAAGTCCCGGTTTATATCCATCAAGATGTTCTAAAATAAAAATAGCAGAGCCTGCACCTTCACCACCAATACATACACCCTGTATTAGTCTTATTAGTACAAGCAAGAACGGCGCAAATATCCCTATTTTTTCATAAGAAGGAAGCAAACCTATACAAAAAGTAGCAAAAGCCATACCAAGAATAGAGGCTGTTAATGCTGTCTTTCTGCCGATTTTATCTCCTATATGTCCAAAAATAACTCCACCAAGCGGTCGCATTAAAAAACCAAATGCGAATATCACGAAAGCTAAAAGCAACTGTATGAACGGATCGTGTGCAGGAAAAAATAATCTCCCTATTGTTGGTACAAATACAGCATAAATACCAAAATCGTAATATTCAATTATGTTCCCAACTATTGCAGAACCAACTATCTTATGTTTACGCATCCAAACCCAATAATCACTAATGTGAATAATCTTTCACTTTACTCATCAAAATTAACATCTACAATGCTAGAACCTTAAATAACAAAGTAGTATCATTTTTCTGCTCTAAAACCGATAAAATAATTAGTATAATAGCTTATTTGAACACATGTTATACGCGTTATCTTTATCGTTTATATAGAAATCCTCAAACTTTGCTTGAGATCAATTATAAAATTACAATTAAGATAAGGTACAATGAAATCTTAGCATTTAAATTTACAGCACTAGTAAAAAATCAAAAAAGTTAACACTAGTAGCAATACTATGAGATTCTAGTCTCCATAAATTATTTTGTCCATAGCAATCAACCTAATGAAGCTGTATAATGCAGTGTTTTTCATATATTTTTAGCAATTTATTCCGAAACGCAAGAATTGCTTAAGTTGCTTTAAGAGACTCAATCATCAACTTGTGAAGCGGAACACTACTGCTAGAGCAGAATAATCATTCAACTTAATTCAGCTCTATTTTCTAAAATATTATGACATACAATCAAATTTCACATTACGGTGTGCAAATTTCCACGATTTATAAATATACTAGTCATACTTTTCAAAATTGGCACCTTTAGAATGTTTCTTATATATTTTGTATACACATACATACATATTCTTCTTAGCCTATCCGTAAAAAATCGATTTGTTATACAAATCAATTTTTGCAGAAAGTTAAATGTAGAAAAATTAGCTTTTAGAGCAGTCCTGCGCTAATTCTCGTATATAATTTGTCTGATATTTGCAAATACTACTTCACAAAATTCATAAGGTTTTTGGCAATTTTGCCACTTTTTCCGCTGGATTCCAGTGCATCATAATTGCTTGCAACCAAGATAAATCCTCCGCTTCTTAGAGTTATGACGCAAAGACTTCTTAGCTCTTTTTGCAGTCTAACTTCGTATGTACATTATGCATATAAATAAATACCAACTCTTCATTTATCAGAAATATGGCAGTGCTGGCAAAGTCATTGTGCAGATCTCAAATCTCATCTTAAATTTTCTAAAAAAATACACAGCAAATATATGCTGTTATTTGGTGGAGTTGGTATTACTTCGTTAATTTCTTTGTAAATATATATAATATTTGACTCAGAAATTAACTGGTGCTCTAAAAAATCATGCCCTTAAAATCCGCGCACTTGCACTTATGAAGGCAGTGCCATAGCATATCACTTGTCTTTCTCTATCTTTGCCATCTTTTTTTTCATCTTTATTCGCTCTCTTCTCTTTCTATACACTTCTTCAATAGCAAGCGCTTTACGTTCACTTTCCTGTGTAAAGCCTTTTTTCTTGGCTTCAGACTGAATAAGGTATAAACCACCAAATATTATCAAACAATAACCAATGATTGAGTATTTATCTGGGACTTCACCGAGAAACATAAACCCTAGTACGCCAGTAAAAATCAATCTTAGATAATCAAAAGGCATCACAATAGAAACATCAGCGAATTTAAATGCCTTAAATAGGGTGACAACATGAATGATATGAAAAATTGACAAAAAAGCTATATACTTAAGATGTGCAAACTCAAGAGGCTGCCAGACTTTGAGCGCGAGCGGGAATGATAATATGGAACCTACAAGCATCGTATAAAACAATTGAGGTTTTGTCCGCTCAGTTTTGCCTAAAATCTTGATTGCCACGTTATTTATAGCCCAAAATACTAGAGCTAAGAACAGGCATATATAGTGATTATTGAATTCTTGAAATCCTGGCTTGATTACAAACAATACTCCTACAACACCAAATGTAATCAACACCACTTTGGCAAATGTAAGCCTTTCTTTGAAATATAATACTCCAGCAGTTAGGACCAAGGCATTTTCCAGATATGCAACAGCCGCAGCGTCCATTGCTTCAACCTTTGAAAGCCCATAGAAAAAACAAAGAGAACCCAGCACACTGAACGTGCCCCTAGTTATATGTACTCCTAAACGAGTGGTACGAAGATTATTAATAAATCCGCCTTTCATACACAAAGGTATTACAGCGATCAAAATGCTGAATTTATATAAGAAAGCTACTTGCTTAGGTGGAATATCATGCATTAGGTTCTTCGCAGCAATATACAATGCAGCCATTGATGCTGCGTGCAACAGCATCAGAAGAACGCCTGATATTGTGTTACCAAGCTTAAAATTACGGATTTTACTATACATATTTTGATTTGCTCGCGAATTAAGTAACCCGGACGGCGGAATTATAACAACGCCAAATGCGAATTGCAATAGCAACTCACATTTAAATAATATTTTTTCAATTTTTTTGAAATAAAAACTTCATTTTTTAATCTTCACACCGTACAATTCCAGCCTATGATCAACAAGCTTATACCCAAGGTTTCTTGCTATCGATACCTTTAATTCTTCAAGATTGCAATCATAAAACTCTATAATTTCACCAGTCTCTACATCCACCAAGTGATGATGATGTTCTCTTTCGCTTGTATTATCAATAGGTTCATACCTTGACTTGCTATCTTTTATTTCCAGCTTTTGAACGGCACCGCATTCTTCAAATACATTCATCGTTCTATAAACTGTCGTTAAGCTGATATTAGGATCCATCTTGTGGGCCCTTTTGTGAATCTCATCTATATCTGGATGGTCTTTTGATTCTAGTAAAACTTTGGCAATCACCATCCTCTGCTGCGTCATCTTAATGCCGCTTGCTATACATATGCGCTCTATGCTGGATATTTTCTTCTTTTTCATAAAAAGTTTTTACATGCACATATCTAAGTAAGAAAAAGCATAAACCATTTACTAATATGATGCTATATCCTATTCTTCAGCTTACGCAACAACTTAACTAATAATCTTATCACAAAGATCTGTATTAGACGTTATAATACTTGCGCCATTATCAAATGGAGTATTGCCTACTATATTGCGCACAACTCCTCCAGCTTCACGTATTAATAATAGCCCAGCTGCTATATCCCAAGGCTTCAGTTTCGAGTATACAGCCATATCAAGCCTACCACAAGCAACATACGCAAGATCCAGTGCAATCGATCCTGAAATCCTCATTTTTACGTGGTTTTCTTGTAATTTATTTAAAATAAGCTGTATATCATCAGATCTCAGCTGCGTAATGCTGCTAATGCCACACAACGTTGCCAAGAAATTTGGTCTCATAGCAACACGCATTCTAGATTGTTGACCAATATAATTGATATGATAAGCTCCTTTCCCCTTTCCTGCCCAGTAAGATTCATGTAAGAAAGGACAGTGAATCACAGCAGACACTATCTCCTTTGCAGATGAAGCAGTTGTAGTTCTTTCAAGCGCGACGGAAATGCAAAAATTTGGGTTGCCATGCATAAAATTCACGGTTCCATCAATTGGATCGACTATCCACCTGTAAGCTGCTGCAGCGCTATCTTCACTACCATTGCTGTGCATTTCGCCTGTTTCCTCGAGCAGAAAAGAGCAACCTGGCTTTAGACGTCCGAGCTCTGACACGAGCAACTCCTCGGTTTTGACGTCTGCCTGAGTGACAAAATCAGATAAACCCTTTTTAGAGATCTGCAACTTCTCTAATTCTGAAAAGTCGCGTATCAATCTCACGGAAGCTTTACTGCAAGCCTTTAAAATTCCAGATATTATAGGTGGATATGTTTTAGTCATGATAGAAGCACGTCATTAGATCCTGATTTTTTACTAGACTCGGCTTTTTGCTTCACAACACCATATACAGTATTCAGCTCTGTCTGCGTACAAAGTCCAAGTATTACTGGATCTTTAGCCTTTATATTTTGGTAATTCCAGTGTGTTTTATTCTTTACAGATTGTATAGTAGACTTTGTTGTTCCAATCAGCTTCACTATTTGAGCTTCGGTCAATTCTGGGCAATTCTTCAGCAACCACATCACAGCGTCAGGTTTGCTATTTCTCTTTGCCACAGGAGTATATTTGCTCTTCCTCTTTTGCTGTGAAATAATATTCTGCATATCATCCAGCAGTCTAAGCCTTAGTGCGCTATCGTTTTGACAACGTGATATCTCATCTTTCTCGAGCTGTCCCATTGCTACTGGATCAACACCTATTATACCCTTGGCAACATCTCCATCGGCTATTCCAGTCACTTCAGCCACGTGCAAGTGGCAGAAATCTGCTATTTGTTCGAAAGTGAGCGTAGTATTTTGTATCAACCACACAGCAGTGGCCTTTGGCATTAAAGGTGCTATCATTTCGCTATTTTTTATTTGTTCACAAATGCCACCAATTATTAAAGTGTGCTTGGTGTGAATTATAGCATAGTATGTCATGCATTGTCAAAATCACACATGTAGTAGTGCTACTTTCTTTTTATGGCCAAAATCTATCTTCTAACCCGAATTATGGATTAGGAAATATTCTAAGTATTAGCAATAGAGGGCTTTTTAGTATTTAACTGATAAGCAATTAAAGTAGCAATGATATGAATAAAAGCATTGACTGGTGACCTATGCCTTGAATGTTCAAGCTGAAGTTTATTTTTGAGATAGTCAAAGACAGTTTCTACAATAGAGGGCTTTCTTAGGAATATCTTTTTTTCTAGAGATAAAAGGCAGTTTTTCATCCCTTTTTAACTCCAGTGACTAATTTCAGTCCTCGCTTATATAGAGCTAAAAATAATGGTTTGGAGAATATAACCTTTATCACCGAACAAGAGTCCTTTAATATTATCACTCATCATCATAACTTGCGATCTATCGTCCTTGTTACATTTGCTCAGTGATACTTTTACTAATCCTCCTTTTTCATTAATAATAATAATATGCAGTTTAAAACCAAAGAACCATCACTTCTTAGTCTTTCCTAATGCTGCTATACCTTTGAATACTTTGTTCCTAGAGATTCTTTTATGGTGGCAAACGTATATAGAGGTAGAATCTATATAAGAAATGTTGCTACTTTTAGAAAGCAAAGTATGTAATAAAACAGCTAATATCATTATTACTCTTTGCATTAATGCTACAAATCTTTCATAGCTTGGCATCAATGAAAATTCAGATCTATATAGCTGCAAATATGAATTATAGAAAAATTTAAAGTTTTTACATGGAGATTGTTGGAATAGTATTACTTATTGTTATTATTTCAGACTCAAAAAGTCCTGGTACTCTCGTCGGATTTATGCTTGTAACTTCTGAGATCGCTCTTTTATTTATCTCTTTTTTACACTTGCTGCTAAAATCATCGATGAAACAAAATAAATTTGTGATATCTTTTTTCATAGGTAGGTCTCGATTGTTACTTCAAAATTATCTTTACCTACATATCCATATTCTGGCAACCTTGCTTAATCCATAATTCGGGTTTATAGTTTTGCTTCATCTCTTGAAAAATGCTTTTCAATTCATAATTGGCACATTTTTTTGTAGCATAACAGTGCATAATATGCATGGTATAGCGATAAAAGTGGCGGCTGTTTTTATTATATAGTGTTTGGTTATATATTAATTGACTTTTAAAGACATCCTCTGTTTATTCAAATAATTCTATTTCTTCTGTTAAGGCATAATTATTTTTTCTTATTTTTTCTTTTATAGCCAATACAACTTGGTCTATTACTCCAAGGTTTTTGAGTATCACTCCGCCAAGCTGTAGACCAGTTTCAATTGTAGTTGGTACAGTCTCATAAGCACCTAATTTTTTGATACCTTTGCTATGTTTGAGATCTTCAACTCTACTTACTAATGTGAGATTTTTGTAATTCGCATGTATATTCTTTGTGGATTTGCGAATAGAAACTTTATCACTCATTGTCAAAATCACAGCTGCAGCCCTATCTGCACCTATTGCTTTTAATGTATCTGAATCACTTAAATCGCCGTGATATACTGGAAAGCCTTCTGATCTTGCTCTTCTTGCAAGCATAGCATTACTGTCAACTGCTATGTAGCTAATTTGTTCTTGCTGCAGCATATAAGCAACAACTCGACCAACTCTGCCAAATCCTGCTATCACTACATGCTCACTTAAATCGCTAACACCTTTAAACTCTTGATTCCCATCAAACGATTCTTGCGTATCAAGGTATTCCTCAATCTTATTCCCTATTATAGAAAGTAGAGGTGTAACTGCCATAGTGACTGCAACTGCCATCAGAAGGAACTGCCCTGTACTTTGATCTATCGATCCTTGTTTTACAGCTAGACCAAACAATATGAAAGCAAATTCACTTCCTTGTGAAAGCAATAATGCAGCATGTAGCGAAAGCCCTAGACGCATTCTGAAAAGCATGCACAGTATTAGCATAATAATAAATTTTATCGATATCAGTGCGCCAGAAAATAATAAAACGCCACGTAGATGTTCTACAATAAACCTCCAATCTATAGACATCCCAACACTCAAGAAGAAAAGACTCATAAATAAGCCTTGAAACGGCATTATACTATCCTCAACCCTATTTCTATACTCTGTTTCTGCAATTAAAAGACCAGCTATGAAAGCTCCCATAGCTGTGGAAAGACCAAGTTCACTAGTAATCCAAGCAGCTCCTAGAACTATTAACAGAGTAGTTGTTACATATACTTCATCCGTTTTTACAGATGCTATCAAAGAAAAAAACGGCCGCAGAAAAAGTCTGCCACAAACCGTTATAACAAGTATCGCACCAAGAGCTTTCAATCCTGCAATCTCTATTGTAAACAGAATATTTCCCTCTTGTTTTCCAAGGATAGGTAGTATAGCAAGTAGAGGCACAACTGCAAAATCTTGCATGAGTAACACAGCAAGAGATAGTCTTCCTACTGAAGTTGCCTGTTTTCCACCTTCTGCCAGTACTTTTAATATGATTGCAGTAGAAGATAGCGAAAGCGCAGCGGAGATCACTATTGCGACATAGAAATCTATCTTAACCCAACTACTCAATATAAAATGGAATATAGCTATCAATATAGTGGTTGTTAAAATAAGCTGTAACCCTCCAAAGCCGAACACATGCAAGCGCATCTTAATTAATCTTTCAACTGTCAACTCAAGGCCAATGACAAATAAAAGAAATACAACGCCAAATTCAGCAAGTGCAGCAGCATAGGAAGGCTCTGCTATTAAATTAAATCCGTGTTCTCCAATCATCGCACCGACGATTAGGTAGCCAAGTACAGGACTAATTTTTAACCTATGCAATAAGACAACCACAAAAATTGATGCACACAGTAAACGTAATACATCTGGCAAATATCCGAGATCATGCATATTTAAATCTATTTAAATAAAAAATAAAAAAGCTGAGAACCAATCATTTCATCTAGTTAGTCGCTTGCGTCATAACTCTTGAGGTCCAGGATTTTCTTGGTTGCAAGTCATTATGATGCACATGAATCCAGCAGAAAAAGTGGCAAAATTGCCAAAACCCTTATGGATTTTGTTAAGTAGTATTTGCTAGGTACAGGACAAATTATATATCCGAAAATTAGCGCAGCAAATTGATTTTTGACGGACAGACTAGTTAATAAAAAAAAGTAAGCAATACCTGTAATGAATCTAATGCTAGAATACATTACGTTTGGCGAATTACTATAAAATTTTCTTTGCAAAAAATGAGAAATAATTATTGCAAATGCACAAGTGTTTTTATATTGTCATACTTTTCAAAATTGCGCTGTCAAAATGCTTCTTATGTATTTTGTATACACATATGCTATCAATTCTTCTTAGCTTCTTTTGAATATGGGCTAATAAACATCAACTCTTCATTTACCTGCGTCATATCTCCAACATTTATGCATCTTATGTGAATGGAATTTTACGTCCTATTTCAGTATAGCATAATAACCTTTATGACTCTATTAGACGACTGCAAAATATCGCAGGCTGACTTACGAAAACATAATAATATACGAAATAGAGCGTAAGTCTAGAAATCATGATTTGACTTAAATTTCTTCTTATTATGATAACGCGAGTTACCAATTATTTTATAATTAAGTCACTCGTCTAAATATGTGTAAAATTGAGTAAAGAGTGAGCTTCCTAAAGTTTTTGAAATATAAAATTCATACTATTTTTGCAGCTATCACTAACTTATTTGTATTGCTAAAAAATCTACCATACCCTCTGGTTATAACTAATAATGAAGGACAAAATATTGAATTTGAAAAGCAATTACGAGATATTTAATGAGTATTTGATTGAAAATTCATTTGCTCTTACGAGTAGTCATTAAAAAAATTGATTACGCATCTTGATACAGAAATAGCACAATTCATAAATTTGTTTCAGATGCGACTTGAAATCATAATGTCATATTACTATATAGCAAAATATCAAGAAACAATACTATTTCAGGCGAGGTAAAAGAATATGAAAATCAAAGTGAGACCACTGCACGATAAGCTGCTTGTGCAAAGAGTTGAGCAGGAAACTAAGACCGCTGGCGGAATAATCATACCGGACACAGCTCAAGAAAAACCTATCCAAGGGAAAGTGTGCGCTGTTGGAAGTGGTACTAGAGATGAATCAGGCAAAATTTATCCGCTAGATGTGAAGGTCGGAGATAAAGTTTTGTTCGCTAAATGGGGAGGAACAGAGATAAAGATCGATGGAGTTGAGTATCTTGTACTCAAAGAGTCAGATGTGCTTGCTATTATTGAAGAGTAATTTACAAGTTTTTGACTAAATTTTGCCACAATTGTGGCTTAGAAGACTTAGATGGTAAAAATAACTACTTTGTATTTAGGATAAAATATGGCTGGAAAAATTATAATTAAAGGAGCTGAGGCTCGTGATAAAATTTTAAGAGGAATAGAGACGGCATATGAGGCTGTTGGTGCAACTCTTGGTCCGAAAGGACGTGATGTCATTATAGAGAAATCTTTTGGTGCTCCAAAGATTACAAAGGATGGCGTAAGTGTTGCAAAAGAAATTGAGCTTTTGGATAAAGTTGAAAATATGGGGGCTCAGATCTTAAAAGAGGCAGCTAGCAAAGCGAATGACAATGCTGGAGATGGAACAACTACAACCGTTGTACTAGCTAGGTCAATTGCTAAAAATGGTATTAAAGCTGTTGCAGCTGGGATGAATCCAATGGATTTAAAACGCGGTATAGATATAGCATCTAAAGTAGTCATAGAAGAGATCAGAAAAGTCTCAAAAGCTATAGCATCTTCTGAAGAGGTTGAACAGGTTGCTACTATTTCTGCAAATGGTGACCATGATATTGGTAAAAAGTTAGCTGAAGCTTTTCAAAAGGTCGGAAAAGATGGTGTAGTAACAGTTGAGGAGGCGAACAGAAGTGATGAATTTGAAGTAGATGTTGTTGAGGGTATGAGCTTTGATAGAGGATATCTCTCGCCTTACTTCGTCACTAATGCGGAAAAAATGACATGCGAGCTTGATAATCCTTATATTCTAACATTTGAGAAAAAAATTAGTAATATACAGCAAATGGTTCCACTACTTGAATCTGTAGTGCAAACAGGTAAGCCTCTATTGATCATAGCTGAAGATGTAGAAGGAGAAGCACTTGCAACGTTAATTGTCAATAAGTTGCGTGTTGGCTTGAAGGTTGCTGCTGTAAAAGCTCCTGGCTTTGGGGACAGAAGAAAATCTATGCTTGAGGATATAGCATTATTGACAGGTGGTCAGTTGATCAGCGAAGACCTAGGAATCAAGCTTGAGAATGTTTCATTAGCACACCTTGGTTCTGCAAAAAGAGTAGTCATTACTAAAGATGATACGACTATAGTAGATGGTGCAGGCAAAAAAGAGCAAATAGATGAACGTCGTCAGCAAATTAAAACTCAAATCGCTGATACAAAATCTGACTATGACAAAGAAAAACTACAAGAAAGACTTGCTAAACTTTCTGGTGGTGTTGCGGTACTGAAAGTAGGCGGAGTTACAGAAGTAGAAGTGAAAGAGAAAAAAGATAGAGTAGAAGACGCTTATCACGCAACTAAAGCTGCTATCGCAGAAGGAATAGTCCCTGGAGGTGGGTGTACTTTACTTTATGCCTCAAAAGCTTTAGATGGGGTAAAAGGAAAAAATGCTGACGAAGATGCTGGTATCGACATCGTTAGAAAGGCACTTTCATCTCCTATACACAAAATCTTGGAAAACTCAGGCATTGATTCAGGATTGATAGTTGCAAGGCTTTTAGAAGTGAATGACAATAAAAAGATCTTCGATGCACAAAACATGCAGTTAGTTGATGCTTATCAGGCTGGGATTGTAGATCCAACAAAAGTTGTCAGAAGCGCTCTACAAAGTGCAGTTTCAGTTGCAGGTTTGTTGATTACAACAGAAGCTGTAATTTTTGAGAAAGCTGAGAAGAAGCCTGCTGCTCCTATGCATGGGCATGGTGGTATGGATGATATGGGCTTTTAAGTTTAGTCAATTGAAACATACTCATAAAAAGCCAAGCTTTTTATGAATTTAAGGTGCAGCTATAGACGCTGGCTTCCTTTATTCTAGGGGGGCTTTTGCGTCTATATGGCGCTGTTGTTAGCGTTTTTTAACATACAAAAATAACCTATGAAAAAGGATTTCACTTCAATGTACTGTTCTTTTGATGATTTTATGAAAGATCTATTTATCCGCATTGCCTGCAATTAGTAGCTTAGATGCTCAATTTTAATTGGCAACTCGCGTTTTTTAACAAAAAGTGCATGCGTGAGGATTTTTAGGGCATTATTTTTTAGAGCGCCAGTTAATTTCTGCGAATACTTTTATACTCAAGGAAGTTGGAGATATTATATATTTCAAGCAAAATCTACGGTGTACTAGAAAGCGTAGAAATTGTGGATTAAGGAACTAATTTTAGCTTTAAACTTAAAAGACATATATCAGTCTATAACATCTTTAACTTCCCTTACTATACATATTTGCGAAGAAATTAACGAAGTATATTGAAAAATTAGGCCAAAAAAAGTCTGCGCAAGTGACTTTGCCGGCAGTGCTATAGCTAAAGCATTATAAAGTATGTATGGCAAGCGAGCATTTAGAATAAAATTCATTCGTTTGAAATCCGCAATATAACTCCTATTTCAGGCGAAAAGCTGACTTCAAATTTATCTAAAAGACAAGGTTTAGCATGACTTTTTTATGCTGCTTTAGGTGATATTTTATAATCAGCAACTCGCGTTAAAGTATCAGCCTTTGTTGTTCATATCTCAAGTATTAGGAGATTTATGGTTAAGATGCCGCATTGGCCAATTCCTTATGGAAAAAGCGTCATTGACCTTGAGTTATGTAGGATTAAAGCTCTTTTATCAAAACTTGGTGAGCCACAAAAAAAAATTCCACATGTAATACATGTTGCTGGAACTAATGGAAAAGGATCAACTATAGCATATTTGAAGGCAATATTTGAATCTGCTGGATATTCAGTGCATCGTTATACATCGCCACATTTAGTAAGGTTCAATGAACGTATAGTAATAGCTGGTAAAGAAATCGAAGACGAATTTCTTTACCAAATCGCAGAAGAATGTAGATTTGCCGCTGGTGATCTTGAGTTGACCTTTTTTGAAGGCACGACTGCAATGGCATTTCTTGCTTTCTCCAAGATTGAAGCTGACATAGTACTTTTAGAAGTTGGTC
This sequence comes from Ixodes persulcatus, assembly GCA_013358835.2. NCBI lineage: Eukaryota > Metazoa > Arthropoda > Arachnida > Ixodida > Ixodidae > Ixodes > Ixodes persulcatus. The sequence goes on from JABSTQ010005687.1 coordinate 681,276, forward strand.
TAGGTGGAAGGTTAGATGCAACAAATATAATAGAATCTCCACTTCTCTCTGTAATTACGCCAATATCAATAGATCATACAGAATACCTTGGTTATGATTTATGTCATATAGCATCCGAAAAAGCTGGGATTATAAAACAAGGTTCATTAAGCACAGTAATTGGTTGGCAAGAAGAACGTGTTCTTGAACTATTACATAATTACTGCATGCTGCGTAAAGTCACATATTTTGCTTGCAGACAAAATTGGAATTTTCAGAAGACAGCAAATGGTTTTTTGTTTATTACGCATGATAATGTACTAGAATTACCGAATCCCTCTCTTCAGGGGATACATCAAATAATGAATGCTGCTTGCGCAGTTGCCGCTGCACAACAATTAAGCAATATTTACACTATTTCAATTGAAAATATTAGAAACGGTATAGAAAATACTTCATGCCCTGCAAGGATGCAGCGCGTGCGAAGCGGAGTACTGCATTCTCTTATTCCTCAAGGTTCTGAGCTTTGGGTTGACGGTGCTCATAATGTAGGTGGAGCGCAAATGCTTGCACTAAGTATTGCACAGTTAGATGAACAAGATAAATTACTCTATCTAATAAATGGCAGAACAAAGCAAATGGATATAGAGGGGTTTTTAGCACCCTTTTTAGGGTGTGTTGAAATGTTATGTGCTGTTAAAGTTATATCAGAACCTTTAAGCGAACCAGCTAAAAACATAGCACTTATATCAGAGAAGATGGGCTTCAGGACAAAGGAATGTGAAGGCTTAAGGCATGCTATTGATTTAATAAAAAAAGATGCAGGAAATAGGAATTTCAGAATACTTGTATGTGGCTCATTATACCTAGCAGCTGATCTCTTAGCTGAAAATGTTATATGAAAATAGCGGTTGCAATATCTCTACATTGCAACAGTCATTGAATTCTATACTTCGAAAGTTTTAAGAAGTCTATCCGTAAGAAATTGATTTGCTGTGCGTAAATAAATTTTTACGGAGAAGTTAAATGTACAAAAATTAGCCTTTAGAACTGCCCAGCGCTAATTTTCAGAGATATAATTTGTCTTGTACTTAGCAAATGCCACTTAACAAAATCTATAAGTTTTTTTGCAGTTTTGCCACTTTTTTTGCTGGATTTTCGGTGCTCCATAGTTGTTTGCAGGCCAAGATTAATCCTGTGCTTCGATAATTATTACGCAAAGACTCGTTAATTTCTTCGCAAATATATATAATATTTGATTCAGAAATTAACTGGTACTCTAAAAAATCATACCATTAAAATCCACGCGAGTGCTAATTATGAAGGCAGTGCCTAACAAAATCCATAAGTATTGGAGGCAATTTTACCACTTTTTTTGTTGGACTTTCGGTGCAGCATAATTGCTTACAATCAAAATTAATCCTACGCTTCGAGGGTTATGATTCAACGACTTTATAATGACGAGTATATCTTCATGTCCTCAACATCATGATATAATGAAAAGCAAGCGACTGATGCTGCAAGCTATACAATAACTCCAAGTTGGAAACCCATCAGTAAAGGCTGTTGCTCTTTATTACTCAAAGTGAGGAATATAGAAAGTATAATGTGGTTTTCTAAAAAGCCATAACTTACTTCATCTTAGTTATCTGTTTTGCATCAATTTCAATTGAATTCCAATCTCTATCTACTTTCCCTCTCACTTCTACCTTATCGTCGGGAGTAATTACCTGACCGAGCCATAATTTATGATCAATATCCATACTAATAGAACCGGTATTATCAGTGAATATGTAATTATCTCCACCTATATGTTTGATAACATTCCCTTGTAATATTACCATAGTATCATCACTCACTGTTTTAGCTTGCTCAACAGTAATAACTTGCGCTGCAGCAGTGGGTCCCGCAAAACCACCCCCTACTACGTAATCTTGCTTAGCAAAAGCATATGCGCTATAAAGCGTTATTAACATAAATAAAATAATTCTTCTCATAAGTACCTGCTTTATTATTTTCTTTTATATTACTAACCATTATGTTAATATTTAGGACTTGTTTCAGAACATAATATCTTGGTGGTGGCGCAGAATTACAACTACCTGCGCTGATTCCATGTAAGGATCTACTGGTTCTACACGGCAAATGACATTTGCAATCCATAGTAGTGTAACATTTTATTCTTCTAATATCAATATAAAGCAATCTTATGCGACAATAGAGTGAGGTGCTGGTGATATATGAACGTTTTTTATTGCATGTAAAAGAGCATAGATTTATAAAATTTGCGAGGATTTTGAGTGCATGATTTTTCAGAGTAGAAGTTAATTGCTGTGCCTAGCCTATTTTACATATTTAATGACTTGTTCACAGGAGGCACATAAACCGCAAGGAATAATACTTGACATTGCATAGATAGCTTTATACAATTCACAACTCATTGTTGTATGTACTTACATTTTCTGCACTTCAATTGCATTTGTCTCGTTCTATAAATAACTTCTGTATTACATATTGTATGTAATTATCAGACTGTTACGACTATTTAATTGTCAGGTAAGGTAAATTAGTATGATGGAATCAAGAAATGGAAGTCTGATACCTTTTTCCCTGGGAACTGCCATAATAACTTCAGGTTATAAGAATGCTCAAGACAGTGTTTACGCTGTTATGCCAGCTTTTATAGCTTTAGCAACAGGACATTTTTTTGGTAGCGTGAATTTCATGACTTCTACAAAATCACTTGTTACGAGCATACTTGCTACTAAGTTAGCATTGTCGGTGTTAGAACCAGGGCTGCTTTGGTTAAATGGACTTGATAATACTGAAGCACTGAATAAATGTGCTGAAGAGCGTGATATTCTTTCTGGATGTGTTGTGTCTAAAGCATTACTAGAAAATCTGCCTATAGCTACTATGACACTCATATCCTGGGATTCTCTCGGCAGCGTAGACCCAGAGACTTCCCGTGTGGCATATGCTTTACAAAAAGGTGTATCGACAGGAGCAATAGGTTTACCAATAGGATGTGTTCTGGGTGGTTACATACCGACAGTTTTAGACTCTACTATATGGTCCATGCGCTTCATCGTCAAGTTTTCTGCACTTGCAATAACTAAAGAAGCATTGCAAGCTAATACTGCTTTAAATCAAACAATAATGGTAACCCCTGCAATATATCTTGCATATTTTGCTATTGGAAAAATTTCACAGGAGATATTCCATCAATCCACATTATTTTCTCAGGAATTAACACCATATGAAGGTGATATAGGTGGTATTAATACATTAAATTACCGTCTTGCTGCAGATTTCATGCCGGGTGGTGAGATAGCTTCCTATATTTCTGCTATAGCTATAGAGACTATTGATGGTATGCTACGTCACAGCTTGCAAAGATCTGAGACTACTACTAATACTACTTGTGACATAACTGATAATGCTATCAATCAAGAAACAGCCGTGGCTCTGTGGTTTGGTGATGCGTAAGAAAGAGAAGTATGTGTTTGTTAATAACTTGCGAGGATTTGGAGAGTAGCACCTATTTAGTCTATCCGTAAAAAACTGATTTGCTACGCAAATAAATTTTGCGGAAAATCTTAACAAAATCCATAAGATTTTTGGCAATTTTGCCATTTTTCCTGCTGGATTTTCAGTGCGCCATAGTTGCTTGCAGGCCAAGACAAATCCTGCACTCCTTCGAGTTATGACGGATGGACTATATATTTGCGAAGAAATTCACGAAGTAATACTTGAAAATCAGGCTAAAAAGGCCTGCACAAGCGGCTTTGCATGCAGTACCATAGCTTTTTAATTGCAAAGCTTTCAATTCCCTTGACTATCAATATCACTTCTTCATTTATTAAAAGTATACACTTTTGCCATACTTAATGACTACTTTTTCACATATGGATTGCCAGTTTTTTTTAACAATAATTTTATCGGAATACCTGATAAATGAAATCGCTTGGCAAGAGAATTAGAGAGATAACGTACGTACTGTCCATTGATATCATTTGGATAGTTAGTAAAAAGTGCGAAAGTTGGAGGGCATGTTCTTGTTTGTGTTATGTATTTTAACCTAATGGATCTTCCAGATGAAGCGCGGCTCGGAGTGTGGATTTGAATCGCTTGCTTAAGCCATTTATTTAATTGCCATGTAGAAAAGCGTGAATTCCACTTAGAGAAAGTCTCCAGAACCTTTTGCAATATCTCATTACAAGTAGGTTTTGAGCTACTCAGCCCTGATGTAAATATTATTGGAATATCATTCACAGATGAAATATATTTTTTTACATGAAATTGTGTATCATCTATCAAGCGATTCAAATCTTTTATCAAATCACACTTATTAACAATTAAAACTAATCCCTTCCCGGCATCAATGATTAACTGTGCTATTGCAATATCTTGACTTTCAAACATCTGTGGTGCGCTAACTACAAGGCAGAGTACACAACTTTTTGATATGGCTTCTTTTGTTTTTTCTGTGGATAACTCTTCTACAGTCTCATCAATTTTATTTTGTTTTCTAAGGCCAGCAGTATCAAGTAACGTGATAATATTTTCAGCAAAGGCTATATCATGACTTACGATATCACGTGTTGTGCCAGCTACTTCAGATACTATACTACGCCTGGCGCCAATAATTTTATTAAACAATGTGGACTTCCCAACATTTGGCCTTCCAACTAGTGCAAAGCGTGGAATTTTTTTATCATAGCTCCACTGCTGTTCTTTACTATATTCTGCTTTTGGTTCTTCTGGCTCACTTGACTGAAGCAGTTTGTCATCGCTAGATGCTGCTTTAGCACATGATAGAAGTTCATCCTGCTCTATGCATTCTTCCTGCATCTCATTACTAATATTGATACCCTGCAGACTCTGCAATTGTTCTATTTTTTCAATTAGTTCCAGGTATAACTCTTGGAACCCTAATTTATGTTCTGCTGATATAAAGATAGGTTCTCCAAAGCCAAGCTTATATAACTCATTTGTATCAAGCTTAGAACTAGCTTCGCTTTTGTTAACAATGAGTAGTGCATTTTTAGAAGATCTCAGTACAACTCCAGCAAGTTCAGTATCGGCAGCAGAGAGCTCACACCTCCCGTCGACAACAAACATGATTATGTCTGCATCTCCAAGAGCTTGCTCAGTACTGCTTCGCATCTGGCTTTTTATTGCATCTCCACGCAAAAGCTCCCAACCAGCAGTATCAATAACAGTAAAATGATGATCTGCAAAAGCTACGTTGCAGGAATTAAAATCTCTTGTAGTTCCTGGAACATCTGTGACTATAGCGGCTCTCTTTTGTACCATTCTATTAAACAGAGTGGACTTTCCTACGTTTGGGTTTCCAACGATTACAACCTTAGGAAAAATAGACATGCTTCCTTGCGGACATAATTATATCATCTATTTGCTCAATCGAAAGATTATGACCAGGAATCAACTCTACTAGCTCATCACGTGATAGATCAGCAAGCTCTGTCAGGTTCCCCACACCAGAGGCGATCAATCTAGCTGCAAACTCAGGAGTAATACCAATATCTGTAAATATACTGGTGTCTGGCAAAGATTCTTTTTCTTCTGGAATATCTACTTGAGACTCTTTTGACTCTGCATTTAATTTGATATATTCTCTAGCACGTGCAACTAGTTCCGTTACAATTTCTTCATTCAACCCCTGTATGCTTGAAAGATATCCTATATCTGCCTCTGCAACATCTTCAATAGACACAAAACCTTCCGAAGCAAGAAGCTGTGCAAGCAGATTATCTAAATATAGCGCTTCAACAAACAAGTCTGTAGCGCCGTTGAACTCATCCTGTCTACGCTTAATTTCATTTGCTTCGGTTAATATATCAATCTTCCAACCTATCAGTTCTGAAGCTAGTCTTACATTCTGTCCTTGCCTACCTATTGCTATGCTTTGTTGATCAGTAGGGACAACAACTTCCAATTTTCTATTGTCCTCATCAACTATCACTTTTGTTGCGGAAGCAGGAGCAAGAGCTCTTATCGCCAGCGTTGCAGGATCGGATGACCATTCTATAACATCTATCTTTTCTCCTTTTAACTCTGCGGTAATAGCTTGCACCCTTGCTCCACGCATACCGACGCAAGAACCTATAGGATCTATTGCAGATTCTGGACTGAATACAGCAACCTTTGCACGTGATCCAGGATCACGTGCAACAGACTTCACTTGTATTATACCTTCATAAATCTCAGGCACTTCATGGGCAAACAATTTAACTATAAACTGCTTATCTGTTCTAGACAAAATTATCTGTGGACCTTTACCATAACGATCTAACTCAAGCAAGTATGCTTTTATTCTCTCACCTTGTTTGTAATGATCAGCCTTCAGCATTTGATCACGTCTCAGCACAGCATCTGCATTTCCAATTTTTACTACAATCCTATTATGTTCAACTTTATCAACAATACCGTGTAATATATCACCTACTCTGTTTTTGAAATCCTCATATTGTTGATCTCTTTCTATCTCTTTAATCTTGGATATTATTACTTGCTTCGCAGATTGAGCAGCAAGCCTAGCAAGGTCAAGAGGTGGAAGAGAATCTTTTAAAATATCACCTGGTAGAGCATCAGGATTTTTATACCTTGCATTCTGCAAGGTAATCACCTGCATTTGCGCTGCGCCATCTTCTGTTTGTTCAGGCATATTACTATTTAACTCATCTCTATCATCTACTATAAGTAGCTCTCTATATAGATGTATAGCTCCTGTTTTGCGGTCTATGGATGCACAGATCTTATGCTCTCTACCATACTTTCTATAGGCAGCAACTCTCATTGCCTCTTCAAGAGCCTCTATAATTTTTTCTTTCGGGATAGACTTTTCTCTAGCTACAGCCTCGGCAACTTGTATAATCTCGTTATTTGCAAAGCTACTTGGTTGCATTTCTACCCCGTGACCTATTTAATCTAACTTTTCTTAGTATATTACTTTCTATATTAGCTTCCGATATATTGGATACTGGAATTTCTATCAATTCTACACTAAAACTTTGCTGTTGCAACAGAACATTATTTCCTTTGAGGCCACATAGTTTTCCAAGAAACTTTCTCTGATTATCAATAGGATGATTTAAAATGATTCTAACATTATTTCCTTCATATGTAGAGAAATCTTCGTATCTTGTAAGCGGCCTATCAATACCAGGAGAGCTTACCTCAAGGTAATATCTATCTCTCATAGGTTCATGCAAATCAAGCAATACAGAAGCTTGTTTACTCACCTTTTCGCAATCCTCAACCGACACTTGGGTAGAATCCATTCTTTCAATCATCAACTGTAGTGTTTTACTCTTTTTTCCCTGATTAATCCTAACACGCAGCGCACAGTATCCCATAGCTTTCATGGAACTTTCCAAAAGCTCTAGTACTTCTCTCTCCAGCTGAGTTTTAAAAACCAACATTTTCTTAACTAACCTATGCTTGCTACAAAAAAATAAGGCTGGTGTTTTCACCAGCCTTATGACCTGTAAAGCGCATGATACTCTAATCACTATACGGCGTCAACAAAAAATTAGAAAAATTATTGAAAAGTCGCATCGAACAAACAGCAGCTCATTTGTTACTTGAGGGAGTTGGTATTACTCATGAATTTTATATTTACACATCATAAACTTTCCTTATATGTCTCGAGTAAACGAAGAGGTATACTAGTCCTACATTTCAAAATTTGCGTCGTTAGACCGCTCGTTAAGTATTGATCCATACACATACCACCTTAGTTTTTTCTCACTCTTTTTGAAGTCTAACTTCGTATGTGCATATTAAATACCAACTCGTCATTTACCTGCGGTATATATAAGGAAAGAAACACATATTACGTTGATAAACCAAACCTATGAAATCTATAAAACGAACTAAAGAACCTGAATTATGTATTAATAATATTCTAAGTATTAGCAATAGAGGGCTTTTTAGTATTTAACTGATAAGCAATTAAAGTAGCAATGATATGAATAAAAGCATTGACTGGTGACCTATGCCTTGAATGTTCAAGCTGAAGTTTATTTTTGAGATGGTCAAAGACAGTTTCTACAATAGAGGGCTTTCTTAGGAATATCTTTTTTTTAGAGATAAAAGGCAGTTTTTCATCACTTTTTAACTCCAGTGACTAATTTCAGTCCTTGCTTATATAGAGCTAAAAATAATGGTTTGGAGATATAACCTTTATCACCGAACAAGAGTCCTTTAATATTATCACTCATCATCATAACTTGCGATCTATCGTCCTTGTTACATTTGCTCAGTGATACTTTTACTAATCCTCCTTTTTCATTAATAATAATATGCAGTTTAAAACCAAAGAACCATCACTTCTTAGTCTTTCCTAATGCTGCTATACCTTTGAATACTTTGTTCCTAGAGATTCTTTTATTGTGGCAAACGTATATAGAGGTAGAATCTATATAAGAAATGTTGCTACTTTTAGAAAGCAAAGTATGTAATAAAACAGCTAATATCATTATTACTCTTTGCATTAATGCTACAAATCTTTCATAGCTTGGCATCAATGGAAATTCAGATCTATATAGCTGCAAATATGAATTATAGAAAAATTTAAAGTTTTTACATGGAGATTGTTGGAATAGTATTACTTATTGTTATTATTTCAGACTCAAAAAGTCCTGGTACTCTCGTTGGATTTATGCTTGTAACTTCTGAGATCGCTCTTTTATTTATCTCTTTTTTACACTTGCTGCTAAAATCATCGATGAAACAAAATAAATTTGTGATATCTTTTTTCATAGGTAGGTCTCGATTGTTACTTCAAAATTATCTTTACCTACATATCCATATTCTGGCAACCTTGCTTAATCCATAATTCGGGTTAGAAGATGAGATTTGAGTTTAGCTGTACTAGTGATAAGACTTTGAAAAACTTGTATTTCACGCACGAGCTACCAATTATAAAATACTTGGTAGCTCGTGTGAACTGTTTTGAAAACTGAGTCATGAGCAGCTTTCTTAAAGTTTTCGAAATATAAAATTCAACGATTTTTGCATAGCAGAAGCCTCACAAAGTGCTTGTGTGTTGTGTGAAGACTTTGATGGCATGATTTTTTAGAGTATATCACAGGTCAATGAAGAGTTGGCATGAACAACAGAAAGTCACTTGAAATATCTTGGATTTTCAATCTTTAAGTGTTACATATCAATTTTGAGATGTGCTAATATGCTGTAAATTGATAAGTCTGGAAGTAATGTATACTTGGAACTCCATTCGAATAAGCAAGTATCATACCAAGGAAAAAGCTTATTATATACATAATATCTTCAGTCAATATCCTCGGAAAACTAGTGTTTTCTATCAGCAACAAAAGAATGTGACATGTTATTGCATGTCTGAATTTGCAAAATCGACATAGTATGTTGCTTAAATATAGGAGTAACGATGAAAATACTATTAATAATGTCACAAAAGCCGAGTGATGCCTACAATCTAAATAGTTTTAGTTGTACTGTCACACTTTTGTTTTTCTGCTGTATATTTCATGTTTGGAGATTTTGCCATGCACTGTCACGATAGTCAGCTAGTCTTAAATACTTTAGATCCCACTTATCTACAGCTCTGCACGACATTATTTTTCTCCGGGCTAGCAGGTAGTTTCTCACACTGTATATGGATGTGCGGTCCTATAGCAATCAGCCAAATGAGTATGCGCATGATGCTTATACCAAATTCTCAGATGTCAGAATTGAATAAAATCAAAAGTGCGGCCGCGGCACCTTACTATATTGGCAAAGCTATAACTTATTCGATCCTCACACTTTTCGCTTCAATAATCTCCATACATTTTAGATCTTATCCGTTTTTCCAGTACTTTGGAGCTTTAGTACTTTGTCTAGCTATGATTTTTTTCATAAAATCTGGAATTAGTGCAGCGCTATCTGTGATATCAGAAAGTGTATATTCTAAAGGCCTTAGTCAATATATAGGACGTATGGAAATTTCCAGCATGCGCAGAGCAATAAAATTTCTAGAAGCTAGTTTTGTTAATAAAATCTCTGTAAAACACATAAGCCCTTATAATATCAAAGGTCTTATTCTTGGTATGATACTTGGCCTCATCCCTTGTGGACTGGTTTATGCAAATATAAGTCTTGCTCTATCTGCAACAGATAATTCTTTACTTGCAACATGGGCTATGTTCATTTTTGGTATGGCAACAATTCCAGGACTGTTCATTGTTTCATATATAGGTAGCGGCATGTTCGAAAAATACAAGAAAGCATTTTCTTTATTGCATATGTGCGCTATGTTCTTTAACACATATTCGCTAGTAGTTTACATCATGAGGATATTAAATTAGAAAATTTTCTCTCTGGTGAAATATAGATAAGTTATTAGAGGTATATTTTTCTATGATGCGAGCATATAGTGCTCTTGATCGACGATTATAAATTTAGTACAATCCATAAGTTGCTTTATAAACCATTCTTGAATATAATTTAATATGCTTATAAGTGGACAGAAGAAGCTCAATTTAGCTGCTAAACTGATTCAATCGCTACTCTTAGCTGTTGCGTTCTTGATCATTGTTCTGCACTATTCTACAGCAGTTGCTCTGCTAAAAGTTGGGGTCAATGAAGGAAATGCTGAACCTATGCCAATAGCAATAGATTCCTTTGATGGACAAACTTGGGAAGAAAAAGATATGGGCAGAGAAATACATGACGTGATAGTAAATGACTTGCAAGGATCTGGACTATTCAGAGCAATAGATAGAGCTGCTTTCCTAGAAAGACCATTCATCTCACAGCGCCCAAATCTATCAAATTGGCGTAAGATAAATGCTACTGTTTTAGTAGTAGGTTCTGTAAGTATTACAGGTGATTACGCAAAAGTGCAGTTCAAAGTTTGGGATCCATACACAGAAAAACAAATTGAAGGAATAGAATATAAGTTCGGCCGTTCTATGTGGAGAAAATATGCTCATAGAATGGCTGATGTTGTTTATAACAAACTGACAGGAGAATCTGGATATTTTGACACCAAGATATTATTCGTATCTGAATCTGGCACTGCTTATAAAAAAGTCAAAAAGTTATCTATTATGGACCAAGATGGTGCAAATTATAGAGTTTTGACTGATGGAAAATCAATTGTTATCACCCCAAGATTTGATTCTAAGAATAGACATGCTATTTACGTCGGATATTATGGAAAAAGAACACATATATACATGCTAAATTTGGCAACTGGAGTACAGAGGCTAGTTGGACATTTACCAGGTATTGCATTTGCTCCCAGATTCTCACCTGATGATTCTCATGTGATATTTTCTATCGCAATGAATGGTTCAACTAGTATATATGAAATGAACCTTTATACAGGTTATGTACGCAGATTGACTGGTGATATAGGAACAATTAGCACATCTCCTTGCTATTCACCAGATGGAAAGCATATAACATTTAGCTCTGACATGAATGGTAGGCCCCAGATATATGTTATGAATAGGGATGGAAGCAATGTCATGAAGATCAGTCAAGGCGCAGGTTCTTATAATACTCCTGTGTGGTCTCCTAGAGGTGATTTTATAGCTTTCACTAAAAAGGAAGAAGGTACTTTCTATATAGGTGTGATGCGAATGGATGGAAGTGGTGAAAGACTGCTTACAACAAGCTGGATGGACGAAGGCCCAACTTGGTCACCAAATGGAAGAGTGATAATGTTTACAAGACAAAAACCAAATGGAGCGTCTAATCTATATGCAATAGATCTAACAGGATATAATGAAAGATTGATGCCGACACCGATGTATGCATCGGATCCATCATGGTCCTCCTTGCTGCATTAATCTTTCATAAGTCGCTTATATACTTCTGATAAATGATGAGTTAGTGTTTCATTAGTAGGCGTTACTCCCAAAGTGCATATTATCAATACATCACAAGCAGTCTTTAAGAGGTGCCCATTTTGAAAAGTATGATGAGTATACCAATTTTCATATGAAACCTGACATAATTTTTTAGTAATTAAAAGATGTACGTAGGAGTAATGGGTTATCAAGGTGCAGGACATCTGCATATAGCCACCCTTAAAACGCTTGGGCTTAAATGTTGCTATGTCAGAAGCAAAGATGATTTTAGGCAAGATCTTGATGCTTTAATAATGCCAGGTGGAGAAAGCTCGGCGCAGTATAAATACTGCATTGAACATGATATTTTCAACGAAATAAAGAATTTTGCTAAGGCTGGAAAAATCATTTTTGGTACATGTGCAGGCCTAATATTACTATCATCATATAAGTCACAGCTTGTGAATGGAATTGGTCTTCTAGATCTTGAAGTTGAGCGCAACTGTTATGGCAGGCAAAACGCAAGTGGTGTGATGTTATCTGACAGTGGACAGCGAGTGTCATTCATCAGAGCACCTGGAATAACTTCTCTAGGAAAGAAAGTAAGGGTTATAGATACATATAATGGCAGTCCAATTTTCGTCTCACAAGCTATTCCTGGATCAGAAAAACATACCATATATGGCGCAACATTTCATCCAGAAATACCTATAGATTCAAAAATCAGCAATTATTATACCGAACTATTTTGTACTAATTGATCAATTCTTCTCGCAATATATAGTCAAGGAAATTGAAAATATTATAGAGTGAGCATATAGCTTGCAATTTAAAAGCTAAAGTTAGATCTTTAGGCACTGCGCTCAAGTGAGTGCATGCGCGTGGAATTAACGAAGTAATACTTGAAAATCAGGCCAAAGGAGTCTGCGAAAGTGACTTTGCCGGCAGTGCCTAGTTCTTCGCCTGCGTCATAACTCTAAGGAACATAGGATTTATCTTGATTGCAAGCAATTATGGCGCACTGAAAATCCAGCAGAAAAAGTGACAAAATTGCCAAAAATCTTATGGATGTTGTTAAGTAGTGTTTGCTAGGTACAGGACAAATTACATATACGAAAATTAGCGCAGTGCAGAGGCTTTAGGCTAATTTTTGACGGATAGACTAATTCACAAATTTAAAACGCTTTAAACCCGAATTATGTATTAGTAATATTTTAAGTATTAGCAATGGAGGGCTTTCTTAGGAATATCTTTTTTTCTAGAGATAAAAGGCAGTTTTTCATCCCTTTTTTAACTCCAGTGACTAATTTCGGTCCTCGCTTATATAGAGCTAAAAATAATGGTTTGGAGAATATAACCTTTATCACAGAACAAGAGTCCTTTAATATTATCACTCATCATCATAACTTGCGATCTATCGTCCTTATTACATTTGCTCAGTGATACTTTTACTAATCCTCCTTTTTTATTAATAATAATAATATGCAGTTTAAAACCAAAGAACCATCACTTCTTAGTCTTTCCTAATGCTTGCTATACCTTTGAATACTTTGTTCCTAGAGATTCTTTTATGGTGGCAAACGTATATAGAGGTAGAATCTATATAAGAAATGTTGCTACTTTTAGAAAGCAAAGTATGTAATAAAACAGCTAATATCATTATTACTCTTTGCATTAATGCTACAAATCTTTCATAGCTTGGCATCAATGAAAATTCAGATCTATATAGCTGCAAATATGAATTATAGAAAATTTTAAAGTTTTTACATGGAGATTGTTGGAATAGTATTACTTATTGTTATTATTTCAGACTCTATAAAGTATTAGGTCTTATTGCTTTTAAAAATTCAGCCTTAAATTGCAGTCCATGCTTCGAATCATTACACCAAACACCTTTAGTGTAAATATATTCACCAAATGCAACAAATGGCATATTTCCGGTCACAGTCAGTAAGTCTCTCTTTTTGCTTACTTTAACTCTTAATACTGCAAAGCCACTTTCTTCGCTGTGAAATGTAATTCTCTCTTTGTGCCAGACAAAGATTCTAAGTCTACACGTTCTTTCTTGCCAATTTGTATATTGCTATTAAAATCATGATTGGCAGAAAAAATGTGTTTCACGGCTATGAGTGTTCTATAATATTCAATTTTTTATCACTAATCATTTGGTAAAATTCACCTATTTGCGTTTTAGCAAAATCTATAGCATCAATTTTGCTACTAACACCCCTAAGCATTTCCATCAAATTTGCTCCTGTATTTTTACAGGAAAGATTATTTAGTAGCTTATTTATCTCTGCTTTACTATTAAAGTAACTGAGACCCATATCTTTCTTTGAAAGATATGACTCATATAGCATGCTGTATAAAAATGGTTCTTGCCCAAATAACACAAGACCTTCTGCAGAACGACCTCCAATCATATCCTTAATTCCATATTTATCTCCATCGTTTTTATATTCTCCACTCAAGAGATAAGAATTGAACTCAGACCTCTCAGATGAGTCTGAAATTCTAAATTTCACATGTTCTGAGATCTTTCTTATAGACTTTTCAGCTATCATTTTTCTCTGTTGTTACACATTTCCAGAGATATTGTCTTGATCTAAAGTCCTATCACCCACTCCATATTCTCCGCCCAATATTTTGTCTATTACGTCATACTTTATAAGCCATCCAAACTGTGCTTTAAAACCCTTCTTCGTTTCTTTTTCTCCCATCAAAAACTTACTAGAGTTTACAAGTCTCGCATAATCCTTCCAGCGCTTGATATCAACACCAAATTTTTCTTAGAAACATAAGATTTTATAGGATGAGTAGAGTACTTGAATACTTCATCCCATGCTTCTTTCCTTACATATACTTTGCTTAGTTCTTTTTCTGTAAGGTGTTTTTCGGTATTGTTGGTTTATTGAACTTTTTTAATGTTGTAATGTTGATAGCCTTGATTCATAAGTCTCAACTTACTTTCTTTTATGTTTTTATCAATACTAGAATAGTCCTTCTTTTGATAACCTGAGGACTCTAGAATATCATTCCTTGGTCCTTGCATTTTAGAATGGTAGTATAAGCTGCTTTTTATTTTTTTTCTTCTGGTTTTTGATCTAGATTATTTTTTGAATTATTAGTAGATTCGCTATTCATAAAAGAAGAAGTATGAATATTTTTATTTTTTTGTATAGTTATTGCTTTTATATAGTTATTGTTTCTGTATATAATTTTTTGATTTTTGACAATTTGATTTTTTGATTTTCGAAAAATCCGAATTTTCTGGTTTTTGATAGCAATTATATGTTTCTAATTTATCATATACGATAGTATACCATTTCGTTTGATTCCACTTTTTTGAGTTTAATTTTTTTGATCTAATGAAGCATTCAGATTCAAGAAAATTAAAAATTTTCCTAATTTTATATATACTAAAATTAGGAAATTGCTCTTGCCAGCCTTTACTTGAGTTATAGATCCATTTTCCAGGTTCACACTGTATTTCTCTTCCTGAGACTTTTATCCAATACTCAACCTTTTTTAGAACCATTGCCGCTTCGCAGCCTATTGTATGGAATAATGATTCTTTAATGACTAAATAGTTGTCGTAAGTTGAACTAATTTTTCTTGTATTAAGCATAAATATTACCTTGAAATCCTAAAAATTCATAAGGCAACTGCATTCAAGACTTGACCATATCTTTTAGTGGTGTAGGATATACAAAGAGCGTTGAATGCGGTTGCATGGTTGTACGTGTACCTCGCATTTGTTCTGTGTTTACAGACAGTGATTTGTGGTGAAGAATTTGTCCTTCGATTAAACACAGAAAATTCCAGTTGTTTTGTCCCACGCGGGGGACAATTGCATTAATTCTTCATTATATCCTCCATCAAATTTTTTATAGCTTCGTTTATCTTAGCGAGAGGTATGCTTTTTGCTTCTAGTATAGTATTTAAATATCTAGAGAGTATAATAGCCCGTGTGCCAGATCCTGTAGTTTTGATTGAGAATAGGTGTTGGCCATTGTTGGCATATGTCTTTATTTCTTCGCTTTTTTGAAGAGTGGTATTAACAATGCCATCAACTAGTTTCTTTATCTTTTCATGTCTAATTTTCCCCTCTCGTATCTTGTGAGAAATAGCGATAATTGCATCTACATGCTCTATTCCTTTATCGCTTAATTGTTTTATTTGTTCAGCTGTTCTTGCACTGACTTTTGAGAAATCATGTATACTACGTTTGATTTCATCTGGAATTTTATCAAAAGATAATAACCTAGAGAGTTTTTGCTTGCTCATTCCAAGCTTTGTAGTAAGTTCAGCATGTGTTATTACTTTGTTCTTTAGCAGGTTTGTATAACTCATTCCACGAGCATAATCAGATAAATCCTTTCTATTTAAATTTTCTGATGCTTGCACTATTGCTGCGTCATTGTTAGTTAAATCTTTTACTATTACCTTTAATTTTATATTAGCGATTTGAGCAGCGCGCCAGCGACGTTCTCCGACGATGAGTTCATATTTCTTATGATTATTGTTCTGTGGATTTTTTAATAGGCGAACTATGCATGGTTGTTGCTGTCCTGTTTCTATAAGTTCATTAGCAAGAACCTCTATATCTCCTAGCTCATTATCTGGCCTATCATGCAATTCCCAATTTACTATTAATTCAGGCTCAACAAGAATAATAGATTCCACATTTGTATTATCATCGTTAACAGTACCATTATTCTTATATTCATTGTGTCCTTCAGGATTCCATGGTCTGTATTCTCTTTTTTTAAAAGATTTATTTCGTTTGTTAATTTCTTGCAAAGATGGCATATTACTTATATCCTACTTATCTGAATTTTTGCATATCTATACCTAATATTTCCTTTGTCAGGAGATCAAAATCATCTCTAGCAGTAGATTTTTTAGATGTGCTGAATAAATTCATTCCGGAATCAGTAGCGTTTGGAATTTCTTGAGAATGTCTTATAGCGGTAGTTAAGGCGTGTCCGCTCTCGCTTTCAAATGAAATTACGGTTTGAATCGCTTTGTCTGACAATATAGTATTCCCACTAAATTTATTAAGAAACACCTTGTAATCTATATTTTTGTCATATTGTATTGCCAAATTCTGTAATTCTTCTCTCAAGATTTTTAGCCCTTTTGCACTAAATTTATCAGGATTTAGTGGAACAATAATTAAATCAACATATAGAGAAACAGCTGTAACAGAATGACCCATCATGGGAGGACAATCTATCATTATAAAGTCGTATTCCTTTTCTAGTGGCTCAAAAATTAATTTTAATATATTGTGTAAAGGTGCTTTACTCACGGCAAGTTTACTATCAAGAATAACATTCTCTATTCTACTTGGTATTAAGTCTATACCTTCCTCTACGCGGATTAGACAATCAGTTATTTTTGCTTGTTTTTCTATTACATCTATAAGTGTAGGAGAATTCTCTGCGTCGATGTTAAATGCGTCAGTTAGATTTCCTTGCGGATCCATATCTACAGTTAATACTTTTGCTCCATAAAGACTCGCAGCGCAGCTTATGTTGTGTAATGCTGTTGTCTTTCCAGTTCCGCCTTTCACAATTTGGAATGCTATTTTCTTTTTATTGAAAACAGGGGAAAATAACTTTTTTATTACTGAATGTGTTAAGCAAGTAGAACCACCGATCTTATGATATTTTATATCTTGAGCTTTTAAGCGTTTATGAACAGCTTGAGGGGAAGTACCAAGTATTGCGGCAAGTTGTGAAGTTGAGATTTTTGGCTGACTCTCTCTAAATAAATTCTTTGATACAAAATCATTCATGAAAATTACCACGTGTACTCTTAACATTATTTGAATCAGCATAACAGCCAATAGTAATACTATTGGTTTAATATAATTCTATGATTAATGGTTTTTTTAAAATCAGTCAAGCATTGTCTTGTGATGAATAATATATTTATATCATGATTTGTTGTTTTTGAATTTATGACGTGATGAATATTTTTGCCAAGGTCATATTATATATCAACTTGTGTGTAGGCAATTGATAAGATAGAGAAGCTTTGTCATTTTTTAAAATTGAGTTCTAATTTTGGCAAATAGTAGCACAGTATGCAGTGCTGGCAAAATTGCTGCTGATTATATCGTCAAAGAATTTAATAGCTCATGCTTTTTTAAATCAATTGCATTTGTGATTCTAGATCTTGTGGGCTAGTTGATGCGTACATATTCCAAAATGTCAACAATTACCTTGCCATTAAAGTTTAATATCAACTTCTTGCTAATAATTTATACTATCTATAAAGCGGTCGATTTATGGATTCTTTAGTACAAATCACAACAAGCATGCTGATTTACGCAATATGTGATAGCAAGTAAGAATTTGCAAGAACGCCTTCAAAGGAAGCTAGCTTGCTTTTGAAGCTAGCAAAAGATGACTCTATAAATGCAACTAGATATTAAATCTGTAACTTTGATGAGAGCTCTCTTTCACGAAGCAGAGAACTAGTAGTAGCGCGAGTTGCCAATTAAATTATTTGTGTGCACTAGATTTTTAGGGAGCTATAGATTATTTTAAGTTTTTTAACACACAAAAATAACCTATGAAGAGCGAGTTGCAAATTAATATTAAGCATCTAAGCTACTAATTACCGGCAATGCGTATCAATAGATCTTTCATAAAATCATCAAAAAACAGTACCTTGATGCAAAAATTTTTTTCATATGTTATTTTTGTTTATTTATAAAACCCTTAAGCAACATATAGCGCGCTAAAAATCTACTACACAGCAATCAATTAATTGGCAACTCGCGCTAGTAGGTTTTTCTCAATAGTTCAACTAAGGTCATTGCTCTCAACAGGGAAAGAATTTATTTATTCAGTACACAAAATATGGGATTATTTTACTTAGAATTTGCAGCAAAGTAAGTATAAAGGCGATACTCCAGAATGTACTATTTTATGTTCATGTGGTTTGCCCATAGTTCCAAGTTGCATTGCAATACTAATTATGGATGAGGCTAGATTTTATGAAGGGCATAATAAAACACGCAACAGGGTACGATGCTTACGGCTATATTAGTGCAGCAATAAAGGCTAGAGACATTCAATACCTTGATGAGTTGTTAAATTCTCCACCACCAACAGGATATGAAGGTAGTAAAGATTTGCTTGATGCAGCAAAGCAAGTAGATAAATCTCTACTGGATCTAGCATTTGCAACGGAAGACAAAGAGATAATTAAAAAGATACTCAGAAGTGAATGTGCTAACTTGAATTCAGTAAGCAAAGAGACTTCGCATAGTGCGCTTGCAAATATACTATTGCAAGGAAAGCAAGCAGATAGAGAAGAATTGTTTCAAATTATTAAGGATCGGTTAACGAAAACAGATTATTTAAATCTTCTTCAATCGAATGAAGTAACTGCTTTACTTCCTAGATTGTTTGATCTCAAAGGTGGTGTTGCGCAAGAAACAGTTCAAGCAATGTTTGAAGAAGCGGTAATATCTGGATATCAAAAAGCTGCATTTTTACTATTTAATCATTTTCCAAATGTCGATTTATCTTTTAAAGCAGATATAGAATCTAATCTAAACCCACTAGAGGATTTGATTTATAAGTTTCACCACTATGATGAGCTACCTTATGGTAGTAATGATGATAAAACTGCAATAAAAGATTTGCTTATTTTACTTTTAGAGCAAGGCGCTCTTAGTTCGTTAGAATGTGATTTGCTATATGATTTATTTTCTAGTAGCTCTACCGCATCGGACCTTGAGCTTATTGAATCTTTATTAAAGAATAGAACATATATCTTAAAGAGAGATGATGTGAGAAGATCCCTAGCAAGTATAGTGGATTTTTATGAAATACCAGCTACGTCGAAGATATTAATAAGTCATGTACTGAAGAATTGGAATCAAGATAATGTAGATGCTCTCAAGTCGATTTCAGGTTTGCTAGTAAACATTTTATCGAAGATGGAAGCAGGAGATAAGATTCGTGATGTACTTTCCTTAATTTTGCAAAAAGATTTGGTAATGCCGTTTATATCTATGCAGGATTATAATAGGCTCTGCACGAGTTTTATGGATGTACATGAGAAGAAGGGCTCTAAATCGCACCTAGAATATGCCAAGATAATTATGGCGCACTGTTTCTGGCGGAGTGAGTTATCTTCTGAAAAGCATAATGAAGACAGATTTGATAAAGAGCAGGTAAATTTATTATGGAAAAAGCTTCAAGGCGCTAAAGACAAAGAGATTCTGAAATTAGCACTTAAATCAGAGGTGCTAAATTTAGATGATGTATCTCTAGACGATAAAAATGTCTTTAATCTTTATGGTATTGTGAATTTGTTTAAAAGCTCACTTAATAAAGATATAGCATTGTTCAGAGCATTTGCAGGATATAAAGATTCTGAAATGATAAAAGGTTTAATACGCAACAAAGGTTTCAAGATAGAAAGTGAAACCCAATTTGCAGATGAGCTTTTGCGCGCTACGGATGAAATTTTTCAGGTATCGATATCGGAACTGCAGAAGAAGTGGATGTTGAGCGAAAAGTTGATTGCAGGGCTTTTACAAAAGATATATGCACAGTCTACTCCATCATATAAAAAGCATGAAATGCTGTTTAATATAGATCCTGAACTTACAAGAAAATTTCTGCAGCGAGAAAACAAATCATTGAATTTGCTAGAACTATACAAAGATGATTGCTCTATTGATTATATCAAAGAGATTTCTAGTATAAAAGGGCTTGCTATTCAACAGGCTGATAGCGATAAAAACACACTTGTACATGCTACTGCGGCTTGCGGAATAGCAGAAGATGTAAGAAAAGCATTAGGGTTCACTGGAATAGAAGTCAATAGTAAGAATCAGCAGGGCTTTACTCCACTTATGCTACTTTGTGCCTCAAACACAGAAAATAAAGTAGAAATTGCAGATATTATAATTAAGCACGAAAGTTTTGGTTGGAGCAAAGAACTCAGAGAAACTAAAAGCAATCACCTATTGCTAGCCTACCTTGCAGATAAAGATGGTTTTGTGGGCTCTGGCATAGCTGAGTATTTACTTGGTATCCCAGAGATTGCTACAGAAAAGAACATAAGAGATTTGCTTTTAGTAGCACTTGCAGATGGCAAGATGAATTTAATATTTCCAGATAATGCATCTATAGATTCTAAATTAAGCGGAGTAAGAAGCAGTAAAAGCTTTTTACAAGATGCAATTGCATCAAACAATCAGGACATACAAAGGCAAAGCATAGTTCATCGTCTAATAGATGAAACAACAATAAGCAAGGAAGAGTTACCTAGCTTAATGTTTGATGTATACAAAAGATGCATACCTAGTAACCCTAGCAATAATGTAGATTTAGCATCATACAAGATCTCCAGTTTAATTCAAATAGCAGAAAAGCTTGAGGTGGACGTAAATGTTCGAAGAGTTGAACGTATGGTCATGCCAAGCAAGGAACGATCAGAATTGTACGTTAGCACTTCTATCTTGGGCCTGGCCTGTGCACATGGTGCAGAGGATGTTGTAAATGAGCTTATTAAGCTTAAAGATATAAATTTAAACTGCGGCACAAAAGCAAGTGGCGAAATCCCTGAAATGCCACCTATTATGATAGCATATAATGCTATAAGAAAGAATCCAGAGGAAGCAACAAAAGACACAACAGATGTAAAAGAAGATCTCAATAAGTCTTATATCGATATAATAAAAGCTTTGTTAGAAAAAGATGGGTTAGATTTATCAAAGGAGTTCTCACCTGGTTCAGGCAATATGAGCATTGCTGAACTTTTATATAGTGATCCGGTATTGAGCAGGCATGAATCCATTAGCTCTATTAGAAAAAACATTATAGATAATATATGCGAGTCCCAAGGACCTTCGCGTATTAAAGATCATCTATTAATGCTCGCCTCTGCAGCGGGAGACATTGCTTCTGTACAAACGTTACTAGATAATTATGCATCGCCACAGGCAAAGAATGAATACGGCTGTCATTCACTAGCAATCGCGGCAATGAATTTTGGTGAAAATCCTGAAGAATATAGCAAAGTAATAGAGCAACTAATCGGGAAAGTAGGGATAGAAGAATACAAAATTAACGAGAAAGATAAAACCGGCTTTAGTACAGCACATTATGTTGCTGCTCGCTGTGACGCTCAAACAGTCAAAAAGATTCTAGGAGGTATAAATAATGATTTTAAAGGAGATTCTAAGCTCTTAATTGCAGCATATTCTGGTGGTGATGCAAATGTAATTGAATATATTGCTGGTCTCACACAAATTAGCGATGAAGTACTTAAAACAATCAAGGATGATCATGGGAATACCGCACTGCACTATGTAGCAAATTCGGATAACCCTGGAACGGATTACTTGCTAAAAAGCCTTATAGAAATGGGTCTAGATGTAAATGCAAGGAATAACTACGGAGTTACTCCACTAATGAATGCTGTAATGAGCGCTACATTGAGTAAAAAAGCGGGTAAAGCTAGTGAGAGTAATCAAACGGATAAAATTGAGATGCTGTTGACAAGTAAAGAGCTAGAGCCCAATGCATGTGAGAAAAACGGAAATACGGCATTGATGATTGCATGTCAAGGTGGTGAGCGGGAAGTTATCAGAAGTATACTGAATGACACAAGAGTGAGTATCAATCAAACTAATTCTAGCATGAATAGCGCGCTCATGATCACAGCTTATCGAAAGTGCACTCAGGAATTTGGTAGTATAGAAGATACTGTAGCCGCACTCAAAAACACAAAGGAAAAATTAGTATGGAAATGTGACAAACAAGTTGCAGCTGATTTAATAAGGCGAGGTGCGGATCCATTATTTGGTAAAAACAGTGAAACTTTTACCAGTAAGATGTTGCTTATCATGATTAAAACCAGTCTTTTAACTCTAGCAAATCACTTTTTGCTTAAGTTCAATCCTGTGCTACAAAAAGTTGGTTCTGTTGGTATTGCTTGGAATACAGCAACGGAAGTAGGAAATACTGTTGGAGATCTAGTAACTAATAAAGTAGTAGAATATGTCGCAAAAAATAAGATAGACTTAAATGGTTTTCCAATTATAGGTAATTATCATATAGATAGATTTGGCAGAGTGATTTCATGTGATGCACTAAAGAAGGCCATAGATAAAGCTCCTCAATATACAAACGCTGAGGACAGTATTGCAACTGCAGATGATTTGGAAAATGCAGCCGATGACCTAAAAAACGCTGCAAGATTGGAAATACACAATGATTTAGTGTACAAATATCAGCACATTCAAAATGTCCTACAAAATAGCAATCTTCTTCCATGGACCAGGAGAGGTCTTGAAAAAGTGGCAAGTGAAATAGTTAAGGCTGATAGAGGATTAAAACTTGCAATTGATCAAGACTCTAGCACAATACAAGTGCAAGACTTTAAAAATAACTTCAAGTATCTCCATAGCAGCATTAAAAAGCAAAATAGACAAGCTGCAATTGATTTTATGTTACAAGATGGTGCTATAGATCTAGGAGAAAACACAAAAAAAGCAAAAGAAGACTTTAAGGATTTACTAAAAAAAATAGCAGATGGAGAAATAATTGCAGATGCAAAGATAGTGCATAATGCAAAAGCTTTTTTGGATGAGTATAAAAAAGAAATGGATTCAAGGCGAGATATCAGACTATTTGCAGCATCAAAGCTAAGAATAAAAGATTTACTCAAAAAAATTATACCAGGTATGAAGCCCAGCAAAGAGTTAATAAAAGCTGCTTTGGCTTCTATAACAAATGATTCTGGCAAAGAGATAAATGAGAAGATGGCAAAACTTAAAACAGATCACGAGAACGCGATCAAGATAGCCAAAGCAGGCAAGCTTAATATAGGAGTATTTGAAGAACAGGGCACGGAAGAGACAATATTCAGCAGGCTTGTTGGTTATGGAAACAAAATATTGGGTAGGAATATCGAGAAAGAGGAAGCTGCTGAAAAATTAGCACATTCTTTAGGAATGTTCGCAAACATTGGTGCACATCTTGCTACATTTACTGCAATGGAAAAGGATCTAACGCTATGTGTGATGTCACCTATTTTATACTATGGTGCAACATCCACTGCACTTTCTGTTGCAGGTATTGGAGGTGGTATAGCTGCTGCAGCTTATGGTATATATAAAGGTGCTAAATGGTTTACTGAAAGCAGTGCATTGGAACTAAAAACAGCTACTAATATAGCGGATGAATGTAGCACAAAAGCAAATAAGGTATTTTTAGATAATCAGCATACGATCAAGTATGCCAGTCGCAAATCAGTGGTTCATACATCTAGAGCCGCTTTTGGCGATGAAGAAGTTAGCAATGCTGATTTGTCTTATCTAGATCTGTTATTAGGCAATACTCAAGAGCAGGAAAAAAATATACCATTTCAAGATAGGCTTATTGCCGAACAACAAAGGTTGGCACAGCAAGCTATATGATTAACTCTTTTGGTTTTTAAGAACTAACTAACAAACTATGGGATCATCGGTAAACAAGGGCGTTTTACACAATTTGGATTTTTTCAGCATACTGCACTCTGCGTATCCGCTCAGGATGTAGCGCTTGGTATCTTGGAGCTAGACTTTATTGGTTATGAAGACAATTTAAAATTGCATCCTTATCGCAAAGACTTTCCCGAGATTATTTCAAGCCGTTGGCGGCGCTTTCTTTCTGAGATTATGACTAAACTTCAAGGAATCGATAAGGATATAATAATGTTATGCGATCGGGAAGCAGACTTTTTTGCACTGCTTAGTGATTTGCATAGTAGTCGCTGTAAGTATGTTATTCGGTGTAAATGGGACCGCACTACAGGAATATCAACTAGAGCTAAGAAAAATAAGTTTTCCACTCTTTTGAAAGACTCTCCTACTCTTGGTAAAATTTCTTTCATAACAATTAACCCAAATACACATGAAGAAACTCAAAAACTATTCTACCTAAAAACCCTTGAAAATATTATGCTACCTACGATCCATCGTGGTGCAGATCATAGACAAAATAGTCTTGCTCCGATTAAGCACTAAAACCAGAAAAGCATGCATACAATAGATATTATAATCGTTATTGCTTATCTCGTATTATGTATATTGATTGGTCTGTATAAATCAAGATCTATTAAAACATTAAAAGAATACGCATTAGGCAAAAATTACTTTCCTGATATAGTGATTATCACTACTCTTTTCGCCACAGATATAGGTGCTGGTAGTGTAATGGGTAGTATTGGCAAGGTTTATACGCTTGGGTTATTTTTTATAGTGACTCAACTTTTTTCTCTTTTACTCTGGTTAGTGATTTCTAAGATATATGGTCAAAACATAGATCAGTTTCTAGGTCTAATGTCAATCAGTGACATAATGGAAAAACTATATGGGAAGGTAGCAAGGTGGGTAACTAATATCGCCTCTATATTTGATTCTATAGGAGTGATTGCAATACAAGCTGCAGCTATGGGGCATATCACAAACTACTTCTTTGGCATCGGATATAATCAACGTGTAGTCATTACAGTGCTTATACTTGCTCTATATTCCTCACTTGGTGGTATAAGAGCTGTTGCTCTTACTGACGTCTTTCAATTTGCAGTGATTATGGTTGCAATACCAATCGCTTGCTCTTTTGCATATCATGATGTTGGTGGGTATAATGGAATAATTCATGGCTTACCTCCAGATATGCTAAAGCTAGATCTGAATACAGCAAATATTTGGCTATTTTTAAGCCTAATCTTTTATAGCGTGTTGCCAGACAAAAATTCCGGTATCTGTATACAGAGATTTTTAATCTGTAAAAATTCTAAGCAACTAGTTAAATGCATGAAAACTTTAGTGCTTCTTTACTTACCTTTTACTCTAATAATATGCTTAATAGGTTTAGTTATCAGAGTAAAAGCCCTAGATATAGATCCTAATGAAGCATTCATCTATTTCATTTCACATTATATATCTGTTGGAGTTAAAGGATTAATTGTAGCTGGATTACTTGCTGTGATAATGTCAACAGCTGATTCTTGGCTAAATACTGCAAGTGTTCTCTGTGCTCATGATATCATGGGCAAGATTATACATTTAACTGATAAGCAAGCTTTATTAATTGCCAGAACATCTACCTTTGCATTATGTGCAATTGCTATTGACCTTACAAGAAAGAATTATGGGATTATGGAATTAACTTGGTAGCTAGCAATTTCTGGGAGCCAATTATTTCGATACCACTTATTGTAGGATTTCTAAAATTTAGAACTAACAGCAAGTCGTTTATAGCAGCTATAACAATAGCAATATTATCCACTGCTATCAGTGGATATATAGTTGGAGATTTAGCTACTATAAGTTTAATGTGCGGTATGATAGGTAGTGCCGTAGGATTATTTGGAATGCATTATTGGCAGGTACATCAAGGTACTCTCAGTGTGAATACTCAGTCAACAAAATTGACAAATACTGCCATTGATAAAGATACAGATATAGGTAGCAAAATTGCACTAGCAGAATCTCAAGGCAGACACATGTTTGAAAGAAAACGAAAACAATAGCAGATCAATTAAGAGAGCAGGGTAAGATGCAAGGTATAGAAATAGGAATCTAGAAGGTATAGAGAAGGTATAGAGAAGGGACGAGAGGAAGTTGCAAAAGATCTTCTACTGCAAGTGGTAGATATTAGTATCATTGAAAATGCAACCAGACTCCCTAGAGAGGATTTATCTGCGCCCCAGAAAAGCATTAAAACAGCTCATTAAAATTTGGCCTCTTACAGTGCGGCTTAGATTAGAGAGAAATAACTATTCAAACAATAGTTGATTACTGTACTAAAAAACGCCATAACTTATCCATTCCCACTTTAATACCAACACGTGTAGTAGTAATAAATTCTGGTTTATAATTATTATCTGTTATGAATAGATTGTTTGAATCTAAGGCATTTAAACCATTATTTTTCATATCAATTCCTAGATACTTACATAACCTGCCTGGCCCTTATATAGTGAAATCAGCAGGCGAAATTAGCTTAATACCTCTAAGCAGTACAGCAGCAGGAAATCCACTAGCTTCAGTAACGATATTAAAACAATAATACATTCCGTATATTAAATATACATAACAGTGCCCCACTTCTTCAAACATGATAGATGTTCTTTTAGTTTTACCTTTTGATGCATGACAAGCAGGATCATCTTGCCCTATATACGCTTCTGTTTCTGTAATAATGCCTTGATAATTATCAAAATGCAGTGTTTTTCCAAGTAATAACTCTGCTACTTGTAATGTGGGTTGTAAAAAAACTCTTTTGTTAATCTCATTTAAACTGTATGACATCAAATAAGCTGGCTTTATTGCCTCAATAGCAGATGATCAACAAACGTGCTCACTTACTCCATTATAAGGTGAAAAAATTAGACACTCAACATTGATAGCTACATTCGAAATATTCGAATTTTCCTAGCACTTTAAATCCTAAATGCTTATAAATTGAGTAACCTAACTCTGATGCAACAAGTGTCACAAGTTTGTTTCCCCTGTTTCTAGCAAAATTAAGTAAATAAGTCATCATATCTGTACCGAACCCTTTTCCTCTTTCTTCTTTGCATGTAAATAATCTAAAGATTCCTGATATTGTATCATCATATTCAAATAAAATACCAGTAACTACTGGTTTATTATTGATATATCCAACAAATAGCCTTTCTGATTGTTGTAAAAATTCTAAAGGTACTTTGCGATAAAATACCCCTATTGTAGCGTCTAAATCCTCTATAGTACTGATAAAGTCCTTGAGCAAAGCATCATTCTGTCCCTGTTTAACTACAAGTTTCGTCTTCATAGCAAATGAAGAAACAAGTGTAATATCACATAACATCATTGGAAACTCAAATTTTTCAATCGAGTATTTTGAGTGTATAAGATACGAAGATAATTCAATACTCCCAATAGAAGGGGGAATCCACCATGAGAATCGTTGTAACCCAAATCCTGCTATGCATTTTGTGATTTTAGATTGTAGAGAAAATACAGGAGAATGAAAATAGCCATATATTATATTAAATGTATATGAGTAGAGGCCACAATTTATAATTGTCACATTACAATCTTTCTCTATGGAAAAATTCAATTTCTTTGGAAGAAATCCAAAGTACTCAATATACACTTGCTCTATCTTATAGTAAGTCATACTTTCTAATTTTGAATCTGATATTATCTTAAGAGACAAGCATGAAATTAGTATCGAAGATAGAACTATTTTCAATAACGCAAAAGACGATATGTCATAATTAACACATAATGAGATATCAGCAACATATTTGTAAAAAAAGGTACAGTTCAGAAAAAAACACACTCTCAGCATTGTACCGTATAGCTTTAATGCAGATAGTTGAATTTCTACCCAAGTTTTATTATTTATAGAGTAACTGCTTATGCTTACCTAAACTACAGTATAAAAGTTCAATCTCGTATCATCTCATTGTATTTATAAATTATTCATGTGTTTGAATTTAAGGATCGTTTATACCGGACTATTATTGTATACTTATTATGGTGAAATCTAAACAGATATAGTATGATTTAACTTACAATATAGTTTTGATAAAACAAATACCAAAATGACCAATTTTGCTTACTTAAGAGTTTCTTCAGACCAACAAGATATTAAAAATCAAAAGTTCGGGTTACTAGAATATTGTAATAATCGTAATATTAATCCCGTAAAATTTGTAGAAGATACAGTTAGTAGTAAGATTAATTGGAAAGAACGTGCTATTGGTAATATTCTTGAAAAAACAACAAAAGGTGATCTTATAGTAGTATCAGAAATCTCTAGGTTAGGCAGATCAACTTTACAAGTTTTAGAAATATTAGAAACTGCTGCTAAAAAAGGAATATCTGTGCATATTGCTAAAAATAATATAATAATAGATGGCTCCATCCAATCTACAATAACAGCTACAATTCTAGGACTTGCAGCTCAAATAGAACGAGAATTTATCTCAAATAGAACTAAAGAGGCCTTAGCAAAACGTAAAGAAGATGGAATGAAACTTGGTAGGCCTAAAGGCCAAGCACAGTTACTAAAATTTGATAATTATCGAGATGAGATACTTAAGTATTTAAAAAAGGGAATTAATAAAAGAGCTATTTCTAAATTAATAGAATGTTCTCCATCTACTTTATATGCATGGCTTAGACGCAGAAAACTATCAGCTAATTAATGCATATAGCACCTTTTTACAAAGATGTTGTGATGATACCACTCAATGTTTAGAATCTATCTAATGGATCCTGAGTAAATGCTACAAAGTTTAGTTTACGGGTATATGTATATTTATTAAAACTTCATGTAAATGTATTAGGAAGAATTTGGAATGTTCACCAGCATCTCTTGGGCAAATCTAGATTAAATAAAGGCTTCAGGGCTAGTTTTGCGTCAGAGCGCAACTTCCGGAGTTAAGGGCCTATTTATATAAATTTAATACTGCTGTACTGGTCAATGCACTTTACTTTAGATGAAAACAAATCAAGTAAGATTCTTCTTCACACTGATACTAAATACTATATTATCTCAGTCCAGAATAACTTGTTTAATGAAATATGCGTGAATTTGGTATGGGGTGCTCTATATAACAGGTTAGGGAATAACAAGTACCAATATCCATCCTCAATAAAACAGGCAGAAAGCATAGTAAATACTGTAATCAAAAAAGAATTAGAAAAGGATATAAAATTGTTAGCTATCCCCCTAAAATGATTATTTAGAAGCTACAATAATGAGCTAGGAAAGCTACAAGATATAAAAATATCTATTAAACATCTGAAAGAGCGGCTACAGCAACCAGAATAAACAATTCAGAGGTATCCTTATGTTTATAATAACAAAATGGGCCGAACCAGAAGTTAAGCAATATACTAATGGTAATATTGTAGTTGGTGCTAGGTATTCAAACGATTCTCAGCAAGTGGTATCGCAGGTATGTCATTTTCATCTACTTCTCACAAGAAGGATACATCCAATTAGATACAGCACTATCTTTTTCAGAATTGGAAAATAAATTAGGAGTATCTGTAAGTATCAGTGGCAAATATGGAATGTTTTCTGCAGACACAAAAGCAAGTTACATAAGATCTGTTCTAGATAAGGATTACTCACTATCGCTCAATTATTATGAATACGCTACGAATAATGTAGTAGTGCAACTTGTAGGTTATGGTAATGAAGCTTTCACTGAATCTGGTAAAGGTTTTTACAATGGTGGTAAGAATAAATATTTTGGGTTGTTATGTGGTGATCATTATATTACTTCTTATCAACAAGGTGCATTATTGACCATGGGGCTTAATATCAAATTAAGCAGTTCTAATGCGAAAAAAGAATTTAAGGAAAAAGCTGGCGCTACATTTGGTGATATTATAAGAGCTGCAGAAAGTATAAAAAGTGTTGTGACTCAATATAAATACTGGTTCAGTAATAATACAAGCTTTTCAGATGGGAGGAGAACCTAGTCAACTTACTAAAATATTAAATAAAGATAGCACTGGTCAATACTATGCTTTGACATTTAGCCTGACCGCAATGGAGAATTGTATAAAAGCAGCAAGTGGTTTGCCGGATTATGCAAAAGATAACTTTTCAACACAATTCTCATTTCAAAATAATACAGGATTCACGCCTCTAGGTATTGCTTTTAGTCAGTATACTCCAATTGAGTAGGTCTTACTCCTCCTGTCTCTCTAGTGACTCCTGAAGTTGTACAATATCGTGATGAGCTTGCAAGTAGACTAAAGGAGAATGAATACTATCAACAAAATTCTACCCTTTTTTTAATAAAGGATACCCAGTAGAGTTACATGCTAACTTTATTAATAATGCAAATTCAATCTTGTCTAAAGCAAATAGTAATGTGGCTGTATTAATGGTGAGGGTTTGACAACATCTTGGCGTATTCTACCTGATGAATCAGATGAAGCAGGACACCCAATACTTGTCAAAGCAAAGGATATCAATATTACAGCTACAGGGTACTGGTATGAGACTGACATTTGTATTCCAGGTATGCCAGGTGCTCCAGGTTCATACATCGAATATCAATATATTACTGATAAAGTAATGGACGGTGGCATGAAATATAAGGGTACCTTGTTCTATAATGCCTGGCACGTATCGATGTATACTGAATGGGTTTTTAGGGTGGAAACAAAGCAAATATACCCATTTTTCTTTGAAGCTTTCAATATTACTGAATGGTGCGATTAACGAGCACTATTATAAATAAAACCAGCAGGAGTGGCACATTATTAGATGATCAACATACATGCTTTATTTATGCTACGAAGTGATAAACAAGAAATGCAGGAAGCAATTGGTTGAATACATTAAGCAACTTTCTTATAATGATGCAAAAGAAGTATTGCTAAAATAATCAATGACAAATAAAAAAGTTGCGCATAACCCTCACGATCGCTTCTTTCAAGAAGCAATGTCCCATAAAAGAACTGCTAAAGAATTCTTTGAAACTTATATACCTAAAAAGACACTAGATAAAATAGATCTTGAATCTATCAAACATGAAAAGAAAGGCTTTATAGATAAAGATTTAGGTGACGGTTTAGTAGATGCTCTATTCTCAGTTTCTCTAAAAAATGGTGAGCCAGGCTATCTTTATACAGTTGCAGAACAGCAGACAAATCAAGAAAAGTTTATGGCATTTAGACTTTGGAAATATATTCTGAGGATTATGGAGCGCCACATCAAGCATCATCCAAATGATAATAAGTTGCCTTATGTTCTGCCTATAGTTTTATATACTGGTGTTTCAGAATACAAAGTGTCGCATTGTTTCTTTGATCTATTTTATAATCCTGAGTTTGCCAAAGAATTACTAACCGGTGAATTTAAGGTTGTTGAATTAAATAAGATATCAGATGAAGAACTTAAGAAGAGGCTGTATAGCGGAGTAATGCAACTTATGCTGTAAAACATAAGATTACCTGATATTTTACCGTTTTTAGAGGGAATATCTGGCATTATTCAGATGCTGGCCGATTAGAGCTTCATTTACATAAAAAATGTAATTTGGTATACTGTGGAAAGAGGAGAGTCTACAGGAGGAAGAGAAGTAATAGAATTTTTTAGTAAGCTATTTGAAGAAAGAAAAGAGGAAGTTGTGACCATAGCAGATCAATTAAGGGAGCAAGGTAGAGAGCAGGGGAAGGGATACAAGGCGTAGAAATAGGCATCCAGAAGAGGGGCATAGAGAAAGGGAGACTAGTAGAGCGAGAGGAAGTTGCAAAAAATCTTCTACTACAAGGATTAGATATTAGTATAATTGAGAATGCAACTGGTCTTTCTAGAAAGGATTTGGCTAAGATACAAAAAAACATTAGAACAACTCACTAGACCATATCACTCTGATTTTTTAACCTCTAACAACAGTACAGACTCAAAGTATATATCATAAATGTTATATTAGGCCCCTACCTCTGCAAGTCATCCTGTGAAAGAACTGCAATAATTAAAATAATAAACAAACCCCCATAATGAATATTCTTCTGCAGTCCTATCGCATTTAGATTATGGTATTAATTTTATCGCATATAGGTTTATGTCATTAATGCAATATAGTGAAGTTCTGCCTATAGCATCCGAGTACACCCTTATGCGATAACCAGATCGCTACCCGGTCAATGCACTCCATACAATACTTTGTAATATCTTGTTACTAAAAAGTAAATATTGCTGCAGTAAATAAAGGTTGACCATCTTGTTATTTTTATGTGATACTATACTTCCTTGTTAATCAATGTACCTATATCGATATAGATCTTTTTCTCAAACTTCAGACAAATGTAGGTATTTTTGCCCTGGTATTCATTCAGCTTAGTAATTAAAAATATTGCTAGAATTACTAGAAAGTTAGTATAAAGAGGTAGTTCATGAAAGATATTATTGAGGAGAATCTAAAGATAATATCCGAATATGCGAAGGAGCCCCAAAATCGGCTTGACTCAACTACTACTCCACAGACTGTCCAGGACGCAATAATTAAAGTGGAACAAGCATTATATGAAGCGACACGGAATGACAGCGCCTCATTAAAAACCATAATAAATGAATTTGGAGTGAGATTGTTAGTAGGGAGAAGTTTCTATGGCACGATAGCTCACGTGGCTGCACGAGATAATAGGGATTCGCTAGAACTCTTAATAGATACATTTGGAGAGAGAGTAATTAAAGTGCAAGATAACAGTGGCGAGACAGTTATTAGTAATGCTGCAAAGTATAATAGCAATTCACTAGAACTCTTGATAGAGAAGTTTGGAGAAAAGGTTCTAGAAATGAAAGATCATGATGGCGAAACACCCTTGCACTTAGCTGCCACATATAACAGAAATGCATTCAAGCTCTTGATAGATAAGATTCCTAAAACTGCTATAAACTTGTTTATTGAGAAAAATCGTGATGGCGAAACACCCTTGCACTTAGCTATACAAGATGGTAAGGGAGATTTACTCAAACTCTTGATAGAAAAGTATCCTGAAATCATTGAAAGTTTTATTAGTGAGAAAAATCGCGATGGCAGCACGCCATTACACTTTGCTACCCAGTACAATAAAGATTTATTAGCACGCTTGATAGAGAAGTTTGGAGAGAAAGTCCTAGAAGTGAAAGATAACCGTGGCCACACAGCTTTGCACGTAGCTGCAGAGCGGAATAAAGACTCATTAGAGCTCTTAATAGAGAAGTTTCCTGAAACCACTAAAAGTTTGCTTAATACGCAAGATGAAAAGAGCCGCACAATATTACACCTTGTTGCTCGGTATAACAAAGATTCACTAGAACTCTTGATAGAGAAGTATCCTGAAATCATTGAAAGTCTGCTTCCAAAGCAAACTGCAGCTGGTCACACACCGTTGCACTTATCAACTGGAAATGAAGGGGCCTTCAAGCTTTTGATAGAAAGGTTTCCTGAACAAGTAAAGAATTTATTTTATACAGAGAATCAATTCAGTAAAACTGTACTACAATCTGCTAACTCTAGGTGTCCTGATGCGCTTCCAAAAGAGTATAGAGACACTAAACAGAGCTGTATTATACTTGGAAACAAAGATTGTAAGCCGATCCCTGGTATTCCTGAAGCATTTTCTTCTTACTATCAAGATCAGGTGTTTTTTTTGCTCAAGCTAAGACTTCAAAATGCTGCGCCAGGACTACTACAATCAGTTAATGTTCTTGAGGAAAATTATACCTTAAGAGCGAGCAATGAAGATGATATTGCAGCAAAGCTCTCGTCATTCATCCTTGCATCTGAAAAAAATACTATACTAATGCCACTCAACATAGGCGGCAACCATTTGGTTGGCATTGCAGTGGTAAAAGACGGAAACAAAGTAGTGCTGAACTATATGGACTCTGAACTAGGCCTTCCTCCTGAATCGCTTATTGCGAAGATCGACGCCATGCTAGAATCTTATGGCCGCTCTATGGAGCTTAGAATAGTTGAAGTAGAGGAACAAAAGTACAGCAACTGCGGTCCTGAGGTAATAGAAAACCTCACCTACTTTGCAACTGGTAAATCACGCGCTTCACAAGAAGAGGCAATATTGAAACATTCTATGGTACTTGAAAGACACCTGCTGAAAGATTCCGATAATACTCATTACGCAGACATAAGCATACCTTCTTCAAGTACCGCTGTCTTTAGCTCTCCGTATACTATGCCAGACGATAAGCTACTTGCACAGCTGCAGTACTATATTAGAACAGGAGAAGCATTTGATACCGCGCGCGCCGCAATTGAGGATGGCACTGTGCGTATTACTCACCAACCTTTTATGCTTGATGAGACAGAGGTTGCAAACACAGACCAGCTGCCTAGCCCTGCTCAGACATATAATGAGGAGTCATATAACGATAGCCTAGAAGCTTTATATCCTACTGAGGAATTTGCTCCGGATATCGACATGGTTGCAATAGTAGGATTGCTCTGTAGTTTGTTAGTTAGTTCTTAAAAACCAAAAGAGTTAATCATATAGCTTGCTGTGCCAACCTTTGTTGTTCGGCAATAAGCCTATCTTGAAATGGTATATTTTTTTCCTGCTCTTGAGTATTGCCTAATAACAGATCTAGATAAGACAAATCAGCATTGCTAACTTCTTCATCGCCAAAAGCGGCTCTAGATGTATGAACCACTGATTTGCGACTGGCATACTTGATCGTATGCTGATTATCTAAAAATACCTTATTTGCTTTTGTGCTACATTCATCCGCTATATTAGTAGCTGTTTTTAGTTCCAATGCACTGCTTTCAGTAAACCATTTAGCACCTTTATATATACCATAAGCTGCAGCAGCTATACCACCTCCAATACCTGCAACAGAAAGTGCAGTGGATGTTGCACCATAGTATAAAATAGGTGACATCACACATAGCGTTAGATCCTTTTCCATTGCAGTAAATGTAGCAAGATGTGCACCAATGTTTGCGAACATTCCTAAAGAATGTGCTAATTTTTCAGCAGCTTCCTCTTTCTCGATATTCCTACCCAATATTTTGTTTCCATAACCAACAAGCCTGCTGAATATTGTCTCTTCCGTGCCCTGTTCTTCAAATACTCCTATATTAAGCTTGCCTGCTTTGGCTATCTTGATCGCGTTCTCGTGATCTGTTTTAAGTTTTGCCATCTTCTCATTTATCTCTTTGCCAGAATCATTTGTTATAGAAGCCAAAGCAGCTTTTATTAACTCTTTGCTGGGCTTCATACCTGGTATAATTTTTTTGAGTAAATCTTTTATTCTTAGCTTTGATGCTGCAAATAGTCTGATATCTCGCCTTGAATCCATTTCTTTTTTATACTCATCCAAAAAAGCTTTTGCATTATGCACTATCTTTGCATCTGCAATTATTTCTCCATCTGCTATTTTTTTTAGTAAATCCTTAAAGTCTTCTTTTGCTTTTTTTGTGTTTTCTCCTAGATCTATAGCACCATCTTGTAACATAAAATCAATTGCAGCTTGTCTATTTTGCTTTTTAATGCTGCTATGGAGATACTTGAAGTTATTTTTAAAGTCTTGCACTTGTATTGTGCTAGAGTCTTGATCAATTGCAAGTTTTAATCCTCTATCAGCCTTAACTATTTCACTTGCCACTTTTTCAAGACCTCTCCTGGTCCATGGAAGAAGATTGCTATTTTGTAGGACATTTTGAATGTGCTGATATTTGTACACTAAATCATTGTGTATTTCCAATCTTGCAGCGTTTTTTAGGTCATCGGCTGCATTTTCCAAATCATCTGCAGTTGCAATACTGTCCTCAGCGTTTGTATATTGAGGAGCTTTATCTATGGCCTTCTTTAGTGCATCACATGAAATCACTCTGCCAAATCTATCTATATGATAATTACCTATAATTGGAAAACCATTTAAGTCTATCTTATTTTTTGCGACATATTCTACTACTTTATTAGTTACTAGATCTCCAACAGTATTTCCTACTTCCGTTGCTGTATTCCAAGCAATACCAACAGAACCAACTTTTTGTAGCACAGGATTGAACTTAAGCAAAAAGTGATTTGCTAGAGTTAAAAGACTGGTTTTAATCATGATAAGCAACATCTTACTGGTAAAAGTTTCACTGTTTTTACCAAATAATGGATCCGCACCTCGCCTTATTAAATCAGCTGCAACTTGTTTGTCACATTTCCATACTAATTTTTCCTTTGTGTTTTTGAGTGCGGCTACAGTATCTTCTATACTACCAAATTCCTGAGTGCACTTTCGATAAGCTGTGATCATGAGCGCGCTATTCATGCTAGAATTAGTTTGATTGATACTCACTCTTGTGTCATTCAGTATACTTCTGATAACTTCCCGCTCACCACCTTGACATGCAATCATCAATGCCGTATTTCCGTTTTTCTCACATGCATTGGGCTCTAGCTCTTTACTTGTCAACAGCATCTCAATTTTATCCGTTTGATTACTCTCACTAGCTTTACCCGCTTTTTTACTCAATGTAGCGCTCATTACAGCATTCATTAGTGGAGTAACTCCGTAGTTATTCCTTGCATTTACATCTAGACCCATTTCTATAAGGCTTTTTAGCAAGTAATCCGTTCCAGGGTTATCCGAATTTGCTACATAGTGCAGTGCGGTATTCCCATGATCATCCTTGATTGTTTTAAGTACTTCATCGCTAATTTGTGTGAGACCAGCAATATATTCAATTACATTTGCATCACCACCAGAATATGCTGCAATTAAGAGCTTAGAATCTCCTTTAAAATCATTATTTATACCTCCTAGAATCTTTTTGACTGTTTGAGCGTCACAGCGAGCAGCAACATAATGTGCTGTACTAAAGCCGGTTTTATCTTTCTCGTTAATTTTGTATTCTTCTATCCCTACTTTCCCGATTAGTTGCTCTATTACTTTGCTATATTCTTCAGGATTTTCACCAAAATTCATTGCCGCGATTGCTAGTGAATGACAGCCGTATTCATTCTTTGCCTGTGGCGATGCATAATTATCTAGTAACGTTTGTACAGAAGCAATGTCTCCCGCTGCAGAGGCGAGCATTAATAGATGATCTTTAATACGCGAAGGTCCTTGGGACTCGCATATATTATCTATAATGTTTTTTCTAATAGAGCTAATGGATTCATGCCTGCTCAATACCGGATCACTATATAAAAGTTCAGCAATGCTCATATTGCCTGAACCAGGTGAGAACTCCTTTGATAAATCTAACCCATCTTTTTCTAACAAAGCTTTTATTATATCGATATAAGACTTATTGAGATCTTCTTTTACATCTGTTGTGTCTTTTGTTGCTTCCTCTGGATTCTTTCTTATAGCATTATATGCTATCATAATAGGTGGCATTTCAGGGATTTCGCCACTTGCTTTTGTGCCGCAGTTTAAATTTATATCTTTAAGCTTAATAAGCTCATTTACAACATCCTCTGCACCATGTGCACAGGCCAGGCCCAAGATAGAAGTGCTAACGTACAATTCTGATCGTTCCTTGCTTGGCATGACCATACGTTCAACTCTTCGAACATTTACGTCCACCTCAAGCTTTTCTGCTATTTGAATTAAACTGGAGATCTTGTATGATGCTAAATCTACATTATTGCTAGGGTTACTAGGTATGCATCTTTTGTATACATCAAACATTAAGCTAGGTAACTCTTCCTTGCTTATTGTTGTTTCATCTATTAGACGATGAACTATGCTTTGCCTTTGTATGTCCTGATTGTTTGATGCAATTGCATCTTGTAAAAAGCTTTTACTGCTTCTTACTCCGCTTAATTTAGAATCTATAGATGCATTATCTGGAAATATTAAATTCATCTTGCCATCTGCAAGTGCTACTAAAAGCAAATCTCTTATGTTCTTTTCTGTAGCAATCTCTGGGATACCAAGTAAATACTCAGCTATGCCAGAGCCCACAAAACCATCTTTATCTGCAAGGTAGGCTAGCAATAGGTGATTGCTTTTAGTTTCTCTGAGTTCTTTGCTCCAACCAAAACTTTCGTGCTTAATTATAATATCTGCAATTTCTACTTTATTTTCTGTGTTTGAGGCACAAAGTAGCATAAGTGGAGTAAAGCCCTGCTGATTCTTACTATTGACTTCTATTCCAGTGAACCCTAATGCTTTTCTTACATCTTCTGCTATTCCGCAAGCCGCAGTAGCATGTACAAGTGTGTTTTTATCGCTATCAGCCTGTTGAATAGCAAGCCCTTTTATACTAGAAATCTCTTTGATATAATCAATAGAGCAATCATCTTTGTATAGTTCTAGCAAATTCAATGATTTGTTTTCTCGCTGCAGAAATTTTCTTGTAAGTTCAGGATCTATATTAAACAGCATTTCATGCTTTTTATATGATGGAGTAGACTGTGCATATATCTTTTGTAAAAGCCCTGCAATCAACTTTTCGCTCAACATCCACTTCTTCTGCAGTTCCGATATCGATACCTGAAAAATTTCATCCGTAGCGCGCAAAAGCTCATCTGCAAATTGGGTTTCACTTTCTATCTTGAAACCTTTGTTGCGTATTAAACCTTTTATCATTTCAGAATCTTTATATCCTGCAAATGCTCTGAACAATGCTATATCTTTATTAAGTGAGCTTTTAAACAAATTCACAATACCATAAAGATTAAAGACATTTTTATCGTCTAGAGATACATCATCTAAATTTAGCACCTCTGATTTAAGTGCTAATTTCAGAATCTCTTTGTCTTTAGCGCCTTGAAGCTTTTTCCATAATAAATTTACCTGCTCTTTATCAAATCTGTCTTCATTATGCTTTTCAGAAGATAACTCACTCCGCCAGAAACAGTGCGCCATAATTATCTTGGCATATTCTAGGTGCGATTTAGAGCCCTTCTTCTCATGTACATCCATAAAACTCGTGCAGAGCCTATTATAATCCTGCATAGATATAAACGGCATTACCAAATCTTTTTGCAAAATTAAGGAAAGTACATCACGAATCTTATCTCCTGCTTCCATCTTCGATAAAATGTTTACTAGCAAACCTGAAATCGACTTGAGAGCATCTACATTATCTTGATTCCAATTCTTCAGTACATGACTTATTAATATCTTCGACGTAGCTGGTATTTCATAAAAATCCACTATACTTGCTAGGGATCTTCTCACATCATCTCTCTTTAAGATATATGTTCTATTCTTTAATAAAGATTCAATAAGCTCAAGGTCCGATGCGGTAGAGCTACTAGAAAATAAATCATATAGCAAATCACATTCTAACGAACTAAGAGCGCCTTGCTCTAAAAGTAAAATAAGCAAATCTTTTATTGCAGTTTTATCATCATTACTACCATAAGGTAGCTCATCATAGTGGTGAAACTTATAAATCAAATCCTCTAGTGGGTTTAGATTAGATTCTATATCTGCTTTAAAAGATAAATCGACATTTGGAAAATGATTAAATAGTAAAAATGCAGCTTTTTGATATCCAGATATTACCGCTTCTTCAAACATTGCTTGAACTGTTTCTTGCGCAACACCACCTTTGAGATCAAACAATCTAGGAAGTAAAGCAGTTACTTCATTCGATTGAAGAAGATTTAAATAATCTGTTTTCGTTAACCGATCCTTAATAATTTGAAACAATTCTTCTCTATCTGCTTGCTTTCCTTGCAATAGTATATTTGCAAGCGCACTATGCGAAGTCTCTTTGCTTACTGAATTCAAGTTAGCACATTCACTTCTGAGTATCTTTTTAATTATCTCTTTGTCTTCCGTTGCAAATGCTAGATCCAGTAGAGATTTATCTACTTGCTTTGCTGCATCAAGCAAATCTTTACTACCTTCATATCCTGTTGGTGGTGGAGAATTTAACAACTCATCAAGGTATTGAATGTCTCTAGCCTTTATTGCTGCACTAATATAGCCGTAAGCATCGTACCCTGTTGCGTGTTTTATTATGCCCTTCATAAAATCTAGCCTCATCCATAATTAGTATTGCAATGCAACTTGGAACTATGGGCAAACCACATGAACATAAAATAGTACATTCTGGAGTATCGCCTTTATACTTACTTTGCTGCAAATTCTAAGTAAAATAATCCCATATTTTGTGTACTGAATAAATAAATTCTTTCCCTGTTGAGAGCAATGACCTTAGTTGAACTATTGAGAAAAACCTACTAGCGCGAGTTGCCAATTAATTGATTGCTGTGTAGTAGATTTTTAGCGCGCTATATGTTGCTTAAGGGTTTTATAAATAAACAAAAATAACATATGAAAAAAATTTTTGCATCAAGGTACTGTTTTTTGATGATTTTATGAAAGATCTATTGATACGCATTGCCGGTAATTAGTAGCTTAGATGCTTAATATTAATTTGCAACTCGCTCTTCATAGGTTATTTTTGTGTGTTAAAAAACTTAAAATAATCTATAGCTCCCTAAAAATCTAGTGCACACAAATAATTTAATTGGCAACTCGCGCTACTACTAGTTCTCTGCTTCGTGAAAGAGAGCTCTCATCAAAGTTACAGATTTAATATCTAGTTGCATTTATAGAGTCATCTTTTGCTAGCTTCAAAAGCAAGCTAGCTTCCTTTGAAGGCGTTCTTGCAAATTCTTACTTGCTATCACATATTGCGTAAATCAGCATGCTTGTTGTGATTTGTACTAAAGAATCCATAAATCGACCGCTTTATAGATAGTATAAATTATTAGCAAGAAGTTGATATTAAACTTTAATGGCAAGGTAATTGTTGACATTTTGGAATATGTACGCATCAACTAGCCCACAAGATCTAGAATCACAAATGCAATTGATTTAAAAAAGCATGAGCTATTAAATTCTTTGACGATATAATCAGCAGCAATTTTGCCAGCACTGCATACTGTGCTACTATTTGCCAAAATTAGAACTCAATTTTAAAAAATGACAAAGCTTCTCTATCTTATCAATTGCCTACACACAAGTTGATATATAATATGACCTTGGCAAAAATATTCATCACGTCATAAATTCAAAAACAACAAATCATGATATAAATATATTATTCATCACAAGACAATGCTTGACTGATTTTAAAAAAACCATTAATCATAGAATTATATTAAACCAATAGTATTACTATTGGCTGTTATGCTGATTCAAATAATGTTAAGAGTACACGTGGTAATTTTCATGAA
Source organism: Ixodes persulcatus (assembly GCA_013358835.2). Taxonomy (NCBI): domain Eukaryota; kingdom Metazoa; phylum Arthropoda; class Arachnida; order Ixodida; family Ixodidae; genus Ixodes; species Ixodes persulcatus. The sequence continues at coordinate 722,802 of JABSTQ010005687.1, forward strand.
TGATTTTGTATCAAAGAATTTATTTAGAGAGAGTCAGCCAAAAATCTCAACTTCACAACTTGCCGCAATACTTGGTACTTCCCCTCAAGCTGTTCATAAACGCTTAAAAGCTCAAGATATAAAATATCATAAGATCGGTGGTTCTACTTGCTTAACACATTCAGTAATAAAAAAGTTATTTTCCCCTGTTTTCAATAAAAAGAAAATAGCATTCCAAATTGTGAAAGGCGGAACTGGAAAGACAACAGCATTACACAACATAAGCTGCGCTGCGAGTCTTTATGGAGCAAAAGTATTAACTGTAGATATGGATCCGCAAGGAAATCTAACTGACGCATTTAACATCGACGCAGAGAATTCTCCTACACTTATAGATGTAATAGAAAAACAAGCAAAAATAACTGATTGTCTAATCCGCGTAGAGGAAGGTATAGACTTAATACCAAGTAGAATAGAGAATGTTATTCTTGATAGTAAACTTGCCGTGAGTAAAGCACCTTTACACAATATATTAAAATTAATTTTTGAGCCACTAGAAAAGGAATACGACTTTATAATGATAGATTGTCCTCCCATGATGGGTCATTCTGTTACAGCTGTTTCTCTATATGTTGATTTAATTATTGTTCCACTAAATCCTGATAAATTTAGTGCAAAAGGGCTAAAAATCTTGAGAGAAGAATTACAGAATTTGGCAATACAATATGACAAAAATATAGATTACAAGGTGTTTCTTAATAAATTTAGTGGGAATACTATATTGTCAGACAAAGCGATTCAAACCGTAATTTCATTTGAAAGCGAGAGCGGACACGCCTTAACTACCGCTATAAGACATTCTCAAGAAATTCCAAACGCTACTGATTCCGGAATGAATTTATTCAGCACATCTAAAAAATCTACTGCTAGAGATGATTTTGATCTCCTGACAAAGGAAATATTAGGTATAGATATGCAAAAATTCAGATAAGTAGGATATAAGTAATATGCCATCTTTGCAAGAAATTAACAAACGAAATAAATCTTTTAAAAAAAGAGAATACAGACCATGGAATCCTGAAGGACACAATGAATATAAGAATAATGGTACTGTTAACGATGATAATACAAATGTGGAATCTATTATTCTTGTTGAGCCTGAATTAATAGTAAATTGGGAATTGCATGATAGGCCAGATAATGAGCTAGGAGATATAGAGGTTCTTGCTAATGAACTTATAGAAACAGGACAGCAACAACCATGCATAGTTCGCCTATTAAAAAATCCACAGAACAATAATCATAAGAAATATGAACTCATCGTCGGAGAACGTCGCTGGCGCGCTGCTCAAATCGCTAATATAAAATTAAAGGTAATAGTAAAAGATTTAACTAACAATGACGCAGCAATAGTGCAAGCATCAGAAAATTTAAATAGAAAGGATTTATCTGATTATGCTCGTGGAATGAGTTATACAAACCTGCTAAAGAACAAAGTAATAACACATGCTGAACTTACTACAAAGCTTGGAATGAGCAAGCAAAAACTCTCTAGGTTATTATCTTTTGATAAAATTCCAGATGAAATCAAACGTAGTATACATGATTTCTCAAAAGTCAGTGCAAGAACAGCTGAACAAATAAAACAATTAAGCGATAAAGGAATAGAGCATGTAGATGCAATTATCGCTATTTCTCACAAGATACGAGAGGGGAAAATTAGACATGAAAAGATAAAGAAACTAGTTGATGGCATTGTTAATACCACTCTTCAAAAAAGCGAAGAAATAAAGACATATGCCAACAATGGCCAACACCTATTCTCAATCAAAACTACAGGATCTGGCACACGGGCTATTATACTCTCTAGATATTTAAATACTATACTAGAAGCAAAAAGCATACCTCTCGCTAAGATAAACGAAGCTATAAAAAATTTGATGGAGGATATAATGAAGAATTAATGCAATTGTCCCCCGCGTGGGACAAAACAACTGGAATTTTCTGTGTTTAATCGAAGGACAAATTCTTCACCACAAATCACTGTCTGTAAACACAGAACAAATGCGAGGTACACGTACAACCATGCAACCGCATTCAACGCTCTTTGTATATCCTACACCACTAAAAGATATGGTCAAGTCTTGAATGCAGTTGCCTTATGAATTTTTAGGATTTCAAGGTAATATTTATGCTTAATACAAGAAAAATTAGTTCAACTTACGACAACTATTTAGTCATTAAAGAATCATTATTCCATACAATAGGCTGCGAAGCGGCAATGGTTCTAAAAAAGGTTGAGTATTGGATAAAAGTCTCAGGAAGAGAAATACAGTGTGAACCTGGAAAATGGATCTATAACTCAAGTAAAGGCTGGCAAGAGCAATTTCCTAATTTTAGTATATATAAAATTAGGAAAATTTTTAATTTTCTTGAATCTGAATGCTTCATTAGATCAAAAAAATTAAACTCAAAAAAGTGGAATCAAACGAAATGGTATACTATCGTATATGATAAATTAGAAACATATAATTGCTATCAAAAACCAGAAAATTCGGATTTTTCGAAAATCAAAAAATCAAATTGTCAAAAATCAAAAAATTATATACAGAAACAATAACTATATAAAAGCAATAACTATACAAAAAAATAAAAATATTCATACTTCTTCTTTTATGAATAGCGAATCTACTAATAATTCAAAAAATAATCTAGATCAAAAACCAGAAGAAAAAAAATAAAAAGCAGCTTATACTACCATTCTAAAATGCAAGGACCAAGGAATGATATTCTAGAGTCCTCAGGTTATCAAAAGAAGGACTATTCTAGTATTGATAAAAACATAAAAGAAAGTAAGTTGAGACTTATGAATCAAGGCTATCAACATTACAACATTAAAAAAGTTCAATAAACCAACAATACCGAAAAACACCTTACAGAAAAAGAACTAAGCAAAGTATATGTAAGGAAAGAAGCATGGGATGAAGTATTCAAGTACTCTACTCATCCTATAAAATCTTATGTTTCTAAGAAAAATTTGGTGTTGATATCAAGCGCTGGAAGGATTATGCGAGACTTGTAAACTCTAGTAAGTTTTTGATGGGAGAAAAAGAAACGAAGAAGGGTTTTAAAGCACAGTTTGGATGGCTTATAAAGTATGACGTAATAGACAAAATATTGGGCGGAGAATATGGAGTGGGTGATAGGACTTTAGATCAAGACAATATCTCTGGAAATGTGTAACAACAGAGAAAAATGATAGCTGAAAAGTCTATAAGAAAGATCTCAGAACATGTGAAATTTAGAATTTCAGACTCATCTGAGAGGTCTGAGTTCAATTCTTATCTCTTGAGTGGAGAATATAAAAACGATGGAGATAAATATGGAATTAAGGATATGATTGGAGGTCGTTCTGCAGAAGGTCTTGTGTTATTTGGGCAAGAACCATTTTTATACAGCATGCTATATGAGTCATATCTTTCAAAGAAAGATATGGGTCTCAGTTACTTTAATAGTAAAGCAGAGATAAATAAGCTACTAAATAATCTTTCCTGTAAAAATACAGGAGCAAATTTGATGGAAATGCTTAGGGGTGTTAGTAGCAAAATTGATGCTATAGATTTTGCTAAAACGCAAATAGGTGAATTTTACCAAATGATTAGTGATAAAAAATTGAATATTATAGAACACTCATAGCCGTGAAACACATTTTTTCTGCCAATCATGATTTTAATAGCAATATACAAATTGGCAAGAAAGAACGTGTAGACTTAGAATCTTTGTCTGGCACAAAGAGAGAATTACATTTCACAGCGAAGAAAGTGGCTTTGCAGTATTAAGAGTTAAAGTAAGCAAAAAGAGAGACTTACTGACTGTGACCGGAAATATGCCATTTGTTGCATTTGGTGAATATATTTACACTAAAGGTGTTTGGTGTAATGATTCGAAGCATGGACTGCAATTTAAGGCTGAATTTTTAAAAGCAATAAGACCTAATACTTTATAGAGTCTGAAATAATAACAATAAGTAATACTATTCCAACAATCTCCATGTAAAAACTTTAAAATTTTCTATAATTCATATTTGCAGCTATATAGATCTGAATTTTCATTGATGCCAAGCTATGAAAGATTTGTAGCATTAATGCAAAGAGTAATAATGATATTAGCTGTTTTATTACATACTTTGCTTTCTAAAAGTAGCAACATTTCTTATATAGATTCTACCTCTATATACGTTTGCCACCATAAAAGAATCTCTAGGAACAAAGTATTCAAAGGTATAGCAAGCATTAGGAAAGACTAAGAAGTGATGGTTCTTTGGTTTTAAACTGCATATTATTATTATTAATAAAAAAGGAGGATTAGTAAAAGTATCACTGAGCAAATGTAATAAGGACGATAGATCGCAAGTTATGATGATGAGTGATAATATTAAAGGACTCTTGTTCTGTGATAAAGGTTATATTCTCCAAACCATTATTTTTAGCTCTATATAAGCGAGGACCGAAATTAGTCACTGGAGTTAAAAAAGGGATGAAAAACTGCCTTTTATCTCTAGAAAAAAAGATATTCCTAAGAAAGCCCTCCATTGTAGAAACTGTCTTTGACTATCTCAAAAATAAACTTCAGCTTGAACATTCAAGGCATAGGTCACCAGTCAATGCTTTTATTCATATCATTGCTACTTTAATTGCTTATCAGTTAAATACTAAAAAGCCCTCTATTGCTAATACTTAGAATATTACTAATACATAATTTGGTTTTCCAAGGCAGTAGAGAATCACACTAGGAAATTTGATCCTAGCATATTTCTAGATGAAAATATTGTTATTCCAGATGAGGTGACTGAATCATTTAGAGTATTATATACTGCAGGCACGAAGATAAATCCGCTAGATTATATGCCATTTAATGAGCTGCTTATCTTTATTGATGGAGAAAGCCCAGCTCAAGTTCAATTTGCTCATGAAACATTCGACAACAACAATGCAACCAAGATTATTTTAATAAACGGCAGGCCTGGTCTAAAGCAGCACGAAGGCAAAGAATATTATTATTATTTTGATCAGTTTGGAGGTTATTCAAGTAGATTTGGTATTACGAGAGTGCCCTACCTTGTATATCAGATAGGAGTAGAGAAGGTACTAACTATTCAAGAAGTGGAGGTTAAGTAGTATGAGAGTAGCATACAGAAACCTACCAGACTTTAACGAGAATACCGATAACACCGAGCACAACTGTAACAAGCAGTGTAGCGGACCATTTCATAATGCCAACGTAAGTTATCATTTGCGTCTCAAGAGTTTTAATGTCTTTTTTGACGTTTTCACCGAGAGCAGAGATTTTATCGTCAAGAATCTTTGCATCCTTTTTTACAGACTCGTCAAGAGCCTTGATATCTTTTTTAACAAATTCCATCTCATGCTGCACAGATGTGAGGCGCTCATTCATGTCATGTTGCAGGGCTGTCAGCTGTTCTTTAGTGGCAAATTTTTCCAAATCTTTTTTGATTTCCTTTTGAAGGAGATTCACTTGTTCCTTAGTTGCAAGTTTCCCAAGATCATAACCTCTAGAGTGCAGCAAAGACTTAACAAGCACCTCAGCTTGTTTTTCATCAAAGCCGCAGGCTTGAAGCTCTTTAATATGCTTATGTGTATCAAAAACTGCGTAGTGCACGGCGTGCTCCTGAAAGTTAAAATCTCTTTCCTGCATTATAGCAAATTTATTAGTATTTTTGTAGCTGTGATTTATATCATAAGCGGTCAAAGAGCACAAGGCGGGGAGTGCCAAGGTAGATTTTTAAACCCTATCACTGATATTTGCTGGAGTTGTATATTCCCAATTACCATAGGCAGCGTTCCAATCGCAGGTAACTCAAAGTTTAAAGATACTCCAAATCCATCTGTCCCTATTTGTCTTTGTAATAGAGATAATATTCCACTTATGTCTGGTATAGCTGTTGGTTTTTAGGAGCCAATACGTCTTATTGAGATTACAAGAACCACATTTGGTCTAGTTTCCTTAGGTGGCATTCAGCCTCTAAGTGGTAAGAAGCAGGGGGGCTTTAAAAGTATTCACAGTGAAAATGAAAGGCGCAGCAAGGCTTATTATCACATCCATTATTATGTTTATCCAGCTTTGGCGCTGCTGAATTTATTATCTGATTTTAGCTGCATGGATATTGGCAGCTATGACCTTGCTTATATGAGTGAAGTTGATCCTGCACATGATAGCGATAGTCTGGCAAATTTTATGCATCCTGAAGTGTTTTTACTTTCAAGTCCTGCGGCAGTTAGCGCATGTGCAGTTGATTGCGCTTCTGCAACTGCTAGGAAGAAGCCTATAGATCTACTCTTTTGGTGTGCTGGTTGTCAAGAAGGTATGTATCCATTTACAGGTTATATTGCAAACCATGCAAGCGGCGTTGCAACTAGCCAGCTGCTTGCCACGCGGCAGATAGCAAAGCTGCACAGACTAGGTCTTGCTAGAAAGACAGCGACAGATTCTAACAAGCCAAATGGTGAGCTTTGTTCAAGTTCATATGCATGGAGAATTCCTAAGAGCCAATAGAGGACGCAAATGACATATACAAAAGCGAATGTTTCATCAAAATATGCATGTAATAACATTGGTATGTCTGATGTGATGTATTCAAGTGGCCGCGAACATCCAACCAAGGGTGAGGATTTTGTGTATATGCTTTGGAGAAAAGCTGACAAGGAAGAATTTTGAGGCTGTATTAGATGGAAGAATCCTTGAGAGAGTAGAGGCGGGTGGCAAAGAGGAAGTGATCGAAAGAGTCCTGGGCAAGAAAACAGCAGGTGGTCTGGAGCACAATCCTGGGCGTGAGCTGATTTTTTCTAGCCCGAAGTCTGTCTAGATTATGGGACTTGTTGCTGGAGATAAAAGAGTTTTAGAAGCGCATGATTCAGCTGTTTCTGCGGTTTTAGATTACTACGAGCGCAATATGGTTTTTGCAAGGGTCCAGAGGGATGGTGTTTTGGCACATGAAAAGACAGACAATATAGTTGCTGCGAAATTTACGCATATTTGTTCTCGTGTTAACAAGGATAATGAAAGCTTTCCAAGTGGAAGATTAGATATTCCAGATCCTCAGCTTCATACACACTGCCTTATTGCTAATGCAACTAAATGCAAAGATGGCATCTGGTGCTCAATTGTATTTGATAAAATGTATTATCATAAGATGCATCTTGGTGAGCTATATCGTACTGAACTTGGCCATAACTTGCAGCGTATTGGTTATGAGCTAGAGTTTCAAAAAGATAAGGCGAATCGCTGGACTTTTGAGATTGTAGGTGTGCCGAAGGAAGACATAGCAACATTCTCAAAACGCAGGGAGAAGATTCTAGAGGTGGCAGAGCAGATAGAAAGCCGTGATTCTGAAAGTCTGGCGTTAATTGCAAAAGCCACACGTCAAGAAAAAGTCAGCTGCACAAGAGATAGCCTGCAAGAGAATTGGGAAATGCGTGCTATGTCCTTAGAGCACTTGAGAGGAATCATAAATCTTTCAGGGTATCATTCTGCTGAAAAGGATGTCAAGTCCGCACTAGCCTTTTCAATAAAGCATTTGTCAGAAAGAGAAGCAGTACTCTCTAAGACGAGTATCATTGAGGATTTGCTTCAGAAAAGTGCGAGTGATTTTAGCATTGGCGAAATAGAAAAAGCACTAGCGGCATTTGTTTCAGAAGGGAAATTGCTGACTACGTATAGGGTAGATCAAAACAGTTTTACAACACCAGCAAATCTAAAAAGCGAAAGGCTTGTGATTCAATTAATGCAAAGCCTTTTAGGTGCTATGAGGCCCATAATGGATACAAAAGAGATTGATAAAAATATACGTGCTAAAGGTTTGACTGCAGGACAGAAAGACGCTGTATATCTAGCTTTGTCGACAAAGTTGATCGTGTAATTGGTTTGCAAGGGTCTGCAGGAGCTGGGAAGACTACTGTACTTCGAACAATTAAAGATTGTTTAGCGGCAAAAAATTATGAAATACTTGGCCTTGCACCAACAAAATCAGCGGCTTGCACGATGTAAGAAGAATCTGGCATTCAAGCTGTAACTTATACAATTATTCTTAGCCAGATATGCAGGAGTTTTAGCGGGTCGTGGGACTGCTAGTGGAATGGAGAAGATGCGCTCTAGCTTTAAAAGTAAAATAGTTGTTTTAGACGAGGCAGGGCTTGCATCAACTGAGCAAATTCATGGTTTATTAAGTCTCTCTAAGGAGCTCAAATTTCGTTTGATGATGCTAGGAGATGTGAAGCAGCTTGGTGTAGTAGAAACTGGCAAACTCTTTCATTATTTGCAGGAGCATGGTTTTAATGCTGTTTCGATGAACAGCATTAAAAGACAGCAGAACAAAGAGTTATTGAAAAGCGTTGTGCTAGCAGAGTCTGCAGTTGATTCTGGCCTGAAAGATTCTAAAAAATTGATATCTAAAAGTTTTGAAGTGCTAGGAGAGAAAAATATCTTAGATTTATCTAAGCACAATCAATCTAAAGTGTATAGCAATGAAGATTTTGCATGCGCGCTATATGACAAATGGAAAGAATTGAATTGCGCTAGGCGTCACTCCATTTGTTATTGTTCCATCTCATCCTATGCGACTCTTAGTGAACGCTAAGATCAGGATGCATTATGTGAAAGGCCGTGATATAGAACACACGGTGCTAAAGAGTAAAGGACTGACAGATGCAAACGCTCTGCATATTAGCAGCTATGAGGTCGGCGATGTCTTGCTTTTGAACAAGGGAAAGTATTATTTTACTGCTTGCGCGGTCAACAGACAAGAAGGCTGTCTGACATTAAAAGATTGCACGAGAGAGATAACACTTTCTGCTGCAAACCTAATACGTATGAGACAAGGAGCTTTGGAAATTCTAAAACTCATGATTTTGCTATAAATGGAGCTTCTGCTAAGGTGCAAAAGCTCAGAGAGGGCTTTATTATAATCGAAACTGCAGATAAAAAATTGCATAAATTGTCTTTGTCAAATCAGGTATTGCAGCATATTGATCACGACTATCCTACTACTGTTTATGGTGCTCAAGGCGAAACAGTTGATCATGTGATTGGAGTTTGCAGAGCACGTGAGAAGTATATTGATCTAAGTACGCAGAGGGCACTTTACGTTATGCTCTCAAGAGCAAAGCATGAAGCATTTCTGATCACTGATGACCATGAAAGATTAATTAAAGCTTTAAGTATTAAAACGGGAGCTAAGTATTCTGCAATTGAACATCAAAAGCCTGCTAATGCAATAGACTTAAAAGCCTTAGAAACAAACAGAAGAGAAGTTTGGATCGAAAAATAGGTTTCAGCTAGCAGTCCTAGTCTAGAGAATAGTGGGCTTGAGAAGAATATAAACCGCGCAGTGGTATGATTTCAAGACTGGGAGTGGAGTAAGTCTTCATGCAATGTTCAAAGATATATCTGCCAATCATAATAATTATGAACAAAATGTTAAGTATTTACTTGCAAATACAGAAAAGAGTAGTAAGATAGAGAAAATAGCCGCCGTTCATGGTTCTTATAAACGTAGCATCAATATCTGTGACACTGGTGCTACCTTAGGAGCCAGGTACTTTGCTGAGCATAGAAAAATAGATTTATCACAAATTAATTTATCAGAGGATGTAAGATTTATTGGGAGGCACTGGTCATCAGAAAGTAAATCTTATTATCCTGCTATTGTATCATTTGCAAGAGATCACGATGGAAAAATTACAGTTGCGCAGACTATTTTTTAGACTCTAAAACCACAAATAAAAATAGAAGTTTAGAAGTTTCAAAAGAACTTTTGGCTCTCTCAAGGGAAGCTTTGTAGAAGTTACGAAGAATCAAGATTCAAAAATTATATTAATAGCAGAAGGTCTTGAAACGGCGTTTAAAATAATCCCATATGTGAAATCTAACTATAATCAACTGTTAAAATGTGGTTTTTCTAAGGAAGAAGCGATAGTTGCATATAATGAAGGTGCACACTTATTTGTGCAAGCTATACAGCGTTCCAAAACTATCAGTATAAGCCAAGTCAAAGCAGCTCAAGAAATTAGCAAAAACGAGTTTACAGCTCACGCTAAAAAGACACTAGATGCAGCAAATGCAGCTCATCAATCGGCTCAAAAAGCATCCAAGCTTACTGCGACAAAAGTAGGCATAGAGATTGAGATCTAAATTTTTTGACTAAACTTCAAAATCAGGTAGCATAAGCTTTACAGCAGAATGTAGTCACTTTGTAGTCAAATTTCTGTACAGGACTACATCTCGACTCAATTTTGACTACACAGTTATGCTAGAGTAAAAGCAAACAGCATAATCAGCGTGAGCTGCTTCAGGTGTACGATTGAGACCCGCAGTCGCGTTATTGATTGCTATAAGCTAGATTTATCGGGATGTTGCGAGACATTTGCTCGCTATTTGAAAGAGCTACGAAATCATAAAAACCATATAGTGGTTATTATGATATTCTAAACTTTCCGATAAATCCAGATGAATTTAATTATATAACCCGACTATCCTATGGTCGGTATGTTACCAGGACATGCATTATTGGCAACGATTTTGTATGAAGCTCCTGGAAGAATGTAACCTTTGGACTTTAAAGTCCTAGAGTTGACTCTCGTGAGAGAAAACGAAGCTGCAAGCATTATGCAGTGAGGTGCTAACATGTTGTGATATGGCTAACACAAGTGAATCTTCGTTTAATCACCGTGACTGAAGACAAGCCAAAGATGCTGATAGGCTTGAACCAAAAGGTAAGTGGAAGGTGTATGTCGTGCGTACTGGCATACACGTTAGGACACAAGCTCCACCGGGGAAAAGGAGGAGCCTAAGTCACAAATTTTGTTAATAACGCGGAACGGGGTAAGCCCATATTCCTCCTGCCATTTAAAAGTGGTAAGAAAAGTGACCCGTGAGGGAAGCCGATAGGAAACATAGGTAGAGGAGATTGGAAAAAGCTAAGGATTCTCTGTAATGGAGTATATATGCAGACTTCCAATTGCTCTTTCGTTGCGAAAAAGTTTATAGAATCGATTGAATGAGGAAAAGCAAATGACGATGAAAATCGGTGCATCTTCAACAAAAGCATAGATGGAACGACATAGATTGGCGTTTCACTAGATGCGGTGTAAATCAACTGCAAATGCGTATCGCAAAGGCAACAAAACAGAGAAGATTCGGCAAGGTTAAAGCTTTGCAGAGACTACTTACCCGCTCATATTCTGCCAAGATATTAGCAGTTAAAAAGGTAACTAGCTCTAAAGGATCGAATACTGCGGGTATTGACGGTAGGTTGTATAAAACTGGAGTCGCGAAAATGAAACTCGCATTGAGTCTCAAAGCAAGAGGATATAAAGCAAGTACGATGTGCAGGATATACATACCAAAGAAATGATCGAAAAGAAAGCGTAGGCCGATTTCTATTCCCACTATGTATGATAGATCTATGCAAGGGCTATATTGTCTTGCGCTATAACCTGTTGCAGAAATGAGCGCTGATCCAAATTCATATGGATTTAGAGCACAAAGATGCACAGCGGACGCCATAGAACAGGTATTTGCGGTATTATGCCAAAAACTATTTGGAAAATGTATACTAGAATGCGACATCGAAGATTGCTTTAACAAAATATCACATGAATGGCTTCTGGAAAATATCATCTTAGAAAAGAGGATACTTCACCAGTGGCTAAAGGCAGGATATATGGAGAAGCAAATACTCCATTCGACGTTTGAGGGAACTGATCAAGGCTCAGGCATCTAACCACTACTTGCGAATATAACGCTAGATGGCATGGATAATATGCTGAAAGCTGCAGCTAAACCTTTCAAGATTAAGGTTCACACAATACGATATGCTGATGATAGCATATGCGTATCAAAGAGTCCTGAAGTCTTGGAGGTGCTAATCAAACCGAAAATAGAGGAGTGTCTAAAAGAGAGAGCCATAAGCCTTTCGGAAGAAAAGACAAAGATCTCAAATATTGATTTTAATATCAGGAAGTTTAAAGAGCAACTGATAATACAGCCCTCTAAGGAAAACGTTAAATCTTTTCTAAAAGAGGTTAGAAATGTAATCAGATGTAATAAAACAATATGCACAGAGAGACTAATAGGAATGATAAACCCCAAGTTTAGAGATTAAGAAAAAGTATTTCCGCAAAGTCGAAGGTCGGAACTGGGTTTTCTTTGGCACCGAGACTAAGAAAGACGGAACAAAAGAAGTAGTGGACTTGTTAAGAGCCACCTCTTTTAAAATGCAACGTCATATCAAAATCAGAGGTGAAGCTAGAGTGCATGATCCTGACTCTTTGAAATATCTGGTCAAAAGAAAGCTAGATAAGATAAGATAAGAAGAAGAAAGGAGTCACAGCAAGAAGCGGCATCCAAGACATCAATCTTAGCAGATACAACACTGGCTGAATGCCTGTTGCCTGGCTTTTAAGTAAGCTTTTGCAAGGCTTGAGCCGGATGACGGGAAACTGTCAAGTCCGGTTCTTATGGGGCTTGCGGAGTGGCAACACTCTGGCTGGCTACCAGGCGGGAAAAATGCCCTGATAAGGGTCTATTATTGACTGTTATAGTGAGGATAATTTAAGGATTATAAGCTTTGGCTTGAGGATCAAAGTTTTAGGAAAGTCATGAAAACCGATTGGTTGTCATGATATCTGAAATTTTCCAATGGATCTAGAGAAAAGTTACGGTTCCAATCTAAAATCTGATTAGATTGAGCTTTCAAAGCGTAATTCTCTGCTTAAGGATATTCATGATCCTCAATAAAAATGAGAGAGCATCTCTTGGCTGATTTTGTTTCTTGTGGTTCAAAGTTTTTATGATTTTATTAATATTTCTGGCAATAAAGATAGTCAGATGTTAGGTTTTATGGTATATTAAGAGATATAAGCCTAATATCTTGCAAGGTATATAAAAATGCTAAAGCAACATGATAAAATACATTTAGAAGTAGCAAATATCAAGGCGCCAAATCTATTTAATAGTAAGATATACAGTTTGATTGAAAGTATAAACAAGAAATTCAGGAAGCAATTGATTGGATATATAAAACAATCTCCCAGTAATGATGATATATGCTTTAAGGCAGATATGTACTATAAGAAAACTGCTAAAGAGCGCTTTGTAAGACAAGCACACTGGATAAAATAGATCTTGAATAATTAAAAAATAAAGGTAAGGCCACTATGCGTAAATTGCTACATGTCCTCTTTGGAGTAATTAAGAATAATACTCAATTTAATCCAACATTTAATGCTTGACTCTTAAGACAGTATCAAAGTTCCTCTAATTTACTGTCTTGATTTCATGCTCTAGACTTAGTATATCAGCTCTAGAGAGTCCAGTTGCCCGTTCAATAATATCAACGTCAAATCCCTCCAATAATAGATTCTTAGCAGTTTCCATCTTACCTTCTATCTTACCTTTCTCAAGTCCTATATTCATGCCTTTATCAACAGCTGCATCTAGCATCGATTGGTGATCCAAAATACGTTTTTCTTGCTCTTCATACGATAATAATTCTTGTTCCGACCAACCAAATTGGTCTAATGCTTCATACGCTCTTTTGATTATTACATCGCTTTCTATTATCTTTTGTAAATCAGATTCAGGTGTTTGATGCGCATATTTAAAAAAATAACACCACTTTTGCAGTATGTTATCTAGCTTATCTCCTGGCTGTTTCTTAAATTTTGGCAATTCTATGAACGTAAATGAAAAGTCTTTTAGGTCATTTTCATAAGTTACTTTATCTAAAATAATATGGTCTGATTTGTAGTGCTCCTTTTCTGGAAAAAGCACACAGTCTAGAATTGCTATGAAGATTATTTTTTTTAAGTTGTAATAAAGACCCATACCGTCAGATCCACTAGTAGCCTGACGTCCATAAGCTTTAGCGGCATAATATTGCGCTCTCTTTTCAAAACCTTTGCTTGGAGAGATTTGCATCTCTATTATATATTGAATACCACTTGCATCTTTACATAATACATCAACAATAGATTGTTTCTGATATGCAATTTCTGGGTCTTGAACAGGGCTTAAGAACTCTACAGATTGAATCTCATTGACTCCTTTCATTTCCAAGACATCATTGATGAAATGTATCAGAATATCTTTGTTCTTTTCAGTACCAAAGATTTTCTTAAATGCAACATCATTTTTAGGATCTAGATATTTGGAAATAGACATTTTTTATTTTGTAATGATTTAATTTATTGTCAATGTACGTATTCTATTGTAATCCAAAACACAGAAAATATCTATAAACATTACCAAAAATAGCAAGCACAGGTTGCAGTCATCTCATCTTCAGATATTTGACCGTATTCATCTCATTGTATTTATACTGTAGTTTAGGTAAGCATAAGCAGTTACTCTATAAATAATAAAACTTGGGTAGAAATTCAACTATCTGCATTAAAGCTATACGGTACAATGCTGAGAGTGTGTTTTTTTCTGAACTGTACCTTTTTTTACAAATATGTTGCTGATATCTCATTATGTGTTAATTATGACATATCGTCTTTTGCGTTATTGAAAATAGTTCTATCTTCGATACTAATTTCATGCTTGTCTCTTAAGATAATATCAGATTCAAAATTAGAAAGTATGACTTACTATAAGATAGAGCAAGTGTATATTGAGTACTTTGGATTTCTTCCAAAGAAATTGAATTTTTCCATAGAGAAAGATTGTAATGTGACAATTATAAATTGTGGCCTCTACTCATATACATTTAATATAATATATGGCTATTTTCATTCTCCTGTATTTTCTCTACAATCTAAAATCACAAAATGCATAGCAGGATTTGGGTTACAACGATTCTCATGGTGGATTCCCCCTTCTATTGGGAGTATTGAATTATCTTCGTATCTTATACACTCAAAATACTCGATTGAAAAATTTGAGTTTCCAATGATGTTATGTGATATTACACTTGTTTCTTCATTTGCTATGAAGACGAAACTTGTAGTTAAACAGGGACAGAATGATGCTTTGCTCAAGGACTTTATCAGTACTATAGAGGATTTAGACGCTACAATAGGGGTATTTTATCGCAAAGTACCTTTAGAATTTTTACAACAATCAGAAAGGCTATTTGTTGGATATATCAATAATAAACCAGTAGTTACTGGTATTTTATTTGAATATGATGATACAATATCAGGAATCTTTAGATTATTTACATGCAAAGAAGAAAGAGGAAAAGGGTTCGGTACAGATATGATGACTTATTTACTTAATTTTGCTAGAAACAGGGGAAACAAACTTGTGACACTTGTTGCATCAGAGTTAGGTTACTCAATTTATAAGCATTTAGGATTTAAAGTGCTAGGAAAATTCGAATATTTCGAATGTAGCTATCAATGTTGAGTGTCTAATTTTTTCACCTTATAATGGAGTAAGTGAGCACGTTTGTTGATCATCTGCTATTGAGGCAATAAAGCCAGCTTATTTGATGTCATACAGTTTAAATGAGATTAACAAAAGAGTTTTTTTACAACCCACATTACAAGTAGCAGAGTTATTACTTGGAAAAACACTGCATTTTGATAATTATCAAGGCATTATTACAGAAACAGAAGCGTATATAGGGCAAGATGATCCTGCTTGTCATGCATCAAAAGGTAAAACTAAAAGAACATCTATCATGTTTGAAGAAGTGGGGCACTGTTATGTATATTTAATATACGGAATGTATTATTGTTTTAATATCGTTACTGAAGCTAGTGGATTTCCTGCTGCTGTACTGCTTAGAGGTATTAAGCTAATTTCGCCTGCTGATTTCACTATATAAGGGCCAGGCAGGTTATGTAAGTATCTAGGAATTGATATGAAAAATAATGGTTTAAATGCCTTAGATTCAAACAATCTATTCATAACAGATAATAATTATAAACCAGAATTTATTACTACTACACGTGTTGGTATTAAAGTGGGAATGGATAAGTTATGGCGTTTTTTAGTACAGTAATCAACTATTGTTTGAATAGTTATTTCTCTCTAATCTAAGCCGCACTGTAAGAGGCCAAATTTTAATGAGCTGTTTTAATGCTTTTCTGGGGCGCAGATAAATCCTCTCTAGGGAGTCTGGTTGCATTTTCAATGATACTAATATCTACCACTTGCAGTAGAAGATCTTTTGCAACTTCCTCTCGTCCCTTCTCTATACCTTCTCTATACCTTCTAGATTCCTATTTCTATACCTTGCATCTTACCCTGCTCTCTTAATTGATCTGCTATTGTTTTCGTTTTCTTTCAAACATGTGTCTGCCTTGAGATTCTGCTAGTGCAATTTTGCTACCTATATCTGTATCTTTATCAATGGCAGTATTTGTCAATTTTGTTGACTGAGTATTCACACTGAGAGTACCTTGATGTACCTGCCAATAATGCATTCCAAATAATCCTACGGCACTACCTATCATACCGCACATTAAACTTATAGTAGCTAAATCTCCAACTATATATCCACTGATAGCAGTGGATAATATTGCTATTGTTATAGCTGCTATAAACGACTTGCTGTTAGTTCTAAATTTTAGAAATCCTACAATAAGTGGTATCGAAATAATTGGCTCCCAGAAATTGCTAGCTACCAAGTTAATTCCATAATCCCATAATTCTTTCTTGTAAGGTCAATAGCAATTGCACATAATGCAAAGGTAGATGTTCTGGCAATTAATAAAGCTTGCTTATCAGTTAAATGTATAATCTTGCCCATGATATCATGAGCACAGAGAACACTTGCAGTATTTAGCCAAGAATCAGCTGTTGACATTATCACAGCAAGTAATCCAGCTACAATTAATCCTTTAACTCCAACAGATATATAATGTGAAATGAAATAGATGAATGCTTCATTAGGATCTATATCTAGGGCTTTTACTCTGATAACTAAACCTATTAAGCATATTATTAGAGTAAAAGGTAAGTAAAGAAGCACTAAAGTTTTCATGCATTTAACTAGTTGCTTAGAATTTTTACAGATTAAAAATCTCTGTATACAGATACCGGAATTTTTGTCTGGCAACACGCTATAAAAGATTAGGCTTAAAAATAGCCAAATATTTGCTGTATTCAGATCTAGCTTTAGCATATCTGGAGGTAAGCCATGAATTATTCCATTATACCCACCAACATCATGATATGCAAAAGAGCAAGCGATTGGTATTGCAACCATAATCACTGCAAATTGAAAGACGTCAGTAAGAGCAACAGCTCTTATACCACCAAGTGAGGAATATAGAGCAAGTATAAGCACTGTAATGACTACACGTTGATTATATCCGATGCCAAAGAAGTAGTTTGTGATATGCCCCATAGCTGCAGCTTGTATTGCAATCACTCCTATAGAATCAAATATAGAGGCGATATTAGTTACCCACCTTGCTACCTTCCCATATAGTTTTTCCATTATGTCACTGATTGACATTAGACCTAGAAACTGATCTATGTTTTGACCATATATCTTAGAAATCACTAACCAGAGTAAAAGAGAAAAAAGTTGAGTCACTATAAAAAATAACCCAAGCGTATAAACCTTGCCAATACTACCCATTACACTACCAGCACCTATATCTGTGGCGAAAAGAGTAGTGATAATCACTATATCAGGAAAGTAATTTTTGCCTAATGCGTATTCTTTTAATGTTTTAATAGATCTTGATTTATACAGACCAATCAATATACATAATACGAGATAAGCAATAACGATTATAATATCTATTGTATGCATGCTTTTCTGGTTTTAGTGCTTAATCGGAGCAAGACTATTTTGTCTATGATCTGCACCACGATGGATCGTAGGTAGCATAATATTTTCAAGGGTTTTTAGGTAGAATAGTTTTTGAGTTTCTTCATGTGTATTTGGGTTAATTGTTATGAAAGAAATTTTACCAAGAGTAGGAGAGTCTTTCAAAAGAGTGGAAAACTTATTTTTCTTAGCTCTAGTTGATATTCCTGTAGTGCGGTCCCATTTACACCGAATAACATACTTACAGCGACTACTATGCAAATCACTAAGCAGTGCAAAAAAGTCTGCTTCCCGATCGCATAACATTATTATATCCTTATCGATTCCTTGAAGTTTAGTCATAATCTCAGAAAGAAAGCGCCGCCAACGGCTTGAAATAATCTCGGGAAAGTCTTTGCGATAAGGATGCAATTTTAAATTGTCTTCATAACCAATAAAGTCTAGCTCCAAGATACCAAGCGCTACATCCTGAGCGGATACGCAGAGTGCAGTATGCTGAAAAAATCCAAATTGTGTAAAACGCCCTTGTTTACCGATGATCCCAATATCAGTTTTTGCTTTGTGCTCCGTATAGTTATAAAAAGTACTATCTTGTACTACATATATATACTTGTCTTGAGAGTTATCAATACGCTCAATAGTTTGCTCCTGATGCCGGTCTAAGCAAGCTCAATCAGCTTACCTTGGTGTTACTCAAAAAGTCATAAGCGCAGCGAGCTTCATTCTTTGTTACGAAAACTTCTTGAATACAGTTCTAGGGTAAGCGTATCAAGCTGTTACCAATCGAAATAGCATGTTTTGTAAGTCGTTTATCCTTTAAATCAACATTTGAAAACTCTTGATCAAAAAAATTTGAGTAACTCATTCTATAATCTCACAGTTTAAAATGAGAGTATATAATAACTGTCAACTAAAACTTAAAGTTAATTGTAAGGGTATATCTTATAAAGATACAAATTCATGGGAAAAGTTTATGGGACAATTACTACGCTAATGTCAGAACAACGGAGGCAACTCGTAGAGAGATGCATAATTGTAAAGAGAGCATAATAAAAACAGCAAAAAGATTTAATGTTAACCCAAAAACCGTTGTGAAATGGAGTTCTATTATTCTACCCATCATGAACAGCTTCAAGTTGGCTTATAACTTTGCAAAGCGACTTAAAGCAATTAAAGGTAATACTCCTTGGCAATTTATATTAAAACAGTGGAAAGAAAATCCTGAATATTTTATAATCAACCAAACCATTACTTGCAGGTACCAAACACGTAGGTAAATGAAGAGTTGATATTTATTATGTATCTTCAAAAAGAGCTAGAAAGAATAGTGCTATATTTAGACGAGTTGCTAGTTATAAAATAATTAGCAACGCATGTTAAATAAGGAGCATTTTAAAGGCTCTAATTTTGAAGTATAACTACTCTGTCCGTCAAAAATTTATTTGCGCAGAGTTAAATGTACAAAAATTAGCCCTTAGAACTGCCCTGTGCTAATTTTCGGATATATAATTTGTCCGATACTTGCAACGACTACTTAACAAAATCCATAAGGTTTTTGGCAATGTTGCGATTTTTTCCGCTGGATTTCCGGTGCGCCATAATTGCTTGCAACCAAGATAAATCCTATATTCCTTAGAGTTATGATGCAGGCGACTAACTAGTATATTAGCAATGCCTTTTATATCCATAAACCTAAGTAGAGTAGTTGTCAAAAAGATGGAATATACACAGCAAGTTTTACCTCTGGTCTATAAATCTAATTATAATCCATATGATTTCGTTGTATCGCTTTGCAATTTAGAAGCGTACAATGCTATGACACGTGATAATATTTGGCCTCATAATAGGTTAATTATAGTAGGAGAAAAAGGTAGTGGAAAAAGCCATTTAGCGAACATTTGGGGCGCACGAAAAAATGCCGTGCATGTAGGTCAACAAACTAATTTACTAAGCTTAGAATATAGTAAGAACCTAATTTTCGAAAACGTGGAAACATGTAGCGACGAAAGAGCTCTACTTTACTTGATAAACTTCGCACTTGAAAATGAGATATCATTATTGATGACGACATCCTCGCCATTACAGTGTTTAATTCCAGATCTGAAATCAAGAATAAATTCGACATATCATATTTTTATTAAAACTCCTTGTTTAGATTTGATCAAAGCGCTATTGATAAAACATTTTTCAGATAAACAGATTTCTGTCTCCTTAAATGTGATAGAATACATAAGTTGTAGAATTGAAGGCAGTTTTTCCAGCATATTGGATATAGTAGAATATTTTGATAGAATTGCTCTTGAAAAAAGAAGAGAAATCAGCATTGCATTTGCAAGAAATATTCTAGGTGAATATACAAATAGCAGAGAAATTACAACTTCACTTCAAAATTCTATGCAAGGAATATAATGAGTTTAACTAGTCTGTCCGTAAAAATTTATTTGCGTAGCAAATAAATTTTTGTGGAGAAGTTAAATGTACAAAAATTAGCCCTAAAAACCCGAATTATGGATTAAGCAAGGTTGCCAGAATATGGATATGTAGGTAAAGATAATTTTGAAGTAACAATCGAGACCTACTTATGAAAAAAGATATTACAAATTTATTTTGTTTCATCGATGATTTTAGCAGCGAGTGTAAAGAAGAGATAAATAAAAGAGCGCTCTCAGAAGTTACAAGCATAAATCCGACGAGAGTACCAGGACTTTTTGAGTCTGAAATAATAACAATAAGTAATACTATTCCAACAATCTCCATGTAAAAACTTTAAAATTTTCTATAATTCATATTTGCAGCTATATAGATCTGAATTTTCATTGATGCCAAGCTATGAAAGATTTGTAGCATTAATGCAAAGAGTAATAATGATATTAGCTGTTTTATTACATACTTTGCTTTCTAAAAGTAGCAACATTTCTTATATAGATTCTACCTCTATATACGTTTGCCACCATAAAAGAATCTCTAGGAACAAAGTATTCAAAGGTATAGCAAGCATTAGGAAAGACTAAGAAGTGATGGTTCTTTGGTTTTAAACTGCATATTATTATCAATAAAAAAGGAGGATTAGTAAAAGTATCACTGAGCAAATGTAACAAGGACGATAGATCGCAAGTTATGATGATGAGTGATAATAATAATAAAGGACTCTTGTTTGGTGATAAAGGTTATATCTCCAAACCATTATTTTTAGCTCTATATAAGCAAGGACTGAAATTAGTCACTGGAGTTAAAAAGGGATGAAAAACTGCCTTTTATCTCTAGAAAAAAAGATATTCCTAAGAAAGCCCTCTATTGTAGAAACTGTCTTTGACTATCTCAAAAATAAACTTCAGCTTGAACATTCAAGGCATAGGTCACCAGTCAATGCTTTTATTCATATCATTGCTACTTTAATTGCTTATCAGTTAAATACTAAAAAGCCCTCTATTGCTAATACTTAGAATATTACTAATACATAATTCGGGTTTAGAACTGCCATGCGCTAATTTTCGGAGATATAATTTGTCTTGTACTTAGCAAATGCTACTTAACAAAATCTATAAGTTTTTTGGCAGTTTTGCCACTTTTTCTGCAGGACTTTCGGGTCATCATAATTGCTTACAACCAAGATAAATCCTATATTCCTTAGAGTTATGATGCAAGGACTTTAAAAAGTCCTTGTTTATTATTTTGTCCTTCTAAAATTGCAGGCAAAATATAAACAATTTTAAAGGTTAGCCAAGGGTGACTGTGTAAGGATCGTCACTTACTCCAACAATATTTACTTCTGTAGTAATGGTAAATGGATTAACACCAGCAGAACCGTCTAAAAGGTAATCTATTTCTAAAAATGCAGCTTGAAATCCATTTGTGATTTTAGGTAATTTCGCCTCTATTACACATTCCGAAACACCATCGCATTGATAATCAACATTTATAGAAGAATATTGTGCATCACAAAGTTTTTCTGTAAACCATGAAGCAATATATTTTTTTGCAAAAAAATACCAAAGACTAAGCTTTTGGTAAGGAGAATGATTAATTTGAAGGCATCTAAAATCTCTAGAATCCTCATTGTGAGCTCTCCATAATTTTACACTTTGTGGTATTTTAGAAGAGTATAGTACAATTTTTGAAGGTGAAAATTCCCAAGAAACTTGTGGTAGCTCGATTTGTTTTAATCTTAAAGATATATACAACTCAACAGCATCTTGTACGACTATGTCTGTTTTTAACAGTGTGCCTATTTTCCCTCCAAGTAAGTAGTGAGCAGCGTTTGGAATATACCTAATGTAATTTTCTTTCCCTGGTAGCATGTTAAAGTAGAAGCGCGAAGAATCAGGAGTAAAGAAATCATCTCCACTTGCATTTATTATATATTTTGCTATTCCAAGCCTATTTAAATATTTCGTATCATATTCTGACTTAAGATAGCTTAATGGATCTTCTATATCCATTAAGTACTCGCCATTTTTTGCTTTCAGAGCATTTATTACTCCTTCGTTTATATAGTCCTTAAGAGAAATAGGGCACATACCACCGTATACTGAACAAATATGTTTTATATTCTTTTGTACATTTAGGATATCTATTACAATTGGTATCAATGTAGAAACACGCTCATCCTCAAGTGCCGCAAGCCATGCAGCCCATCCTCTTTTTGAAGCACCAGATAAGATAAAATCTTTAATTTCCATTCCAAACTCTGATGATATTATTTCCTCTACAGCATCCATTCCTTTTATTATAGATTTCGCCATTGGTAGGTGGCCAGCTAAGTATGCATTTTGTATAGGATTTTCTAGCACTTTCCTATATGTGTATGCTATGATTTGATCCTCACATTTAGGAAAAGGAGAAGTTTGATCTCTAAAAAAAATATATTGATTAGGAATATCGAGTAAATTAACAATAATGATGTTATTCCTCTTTGCAAGTCCTATAAAATCTAACCGTTCTGGAGAATTTTGAAATTTTTCATTGCCTTTCTCATCTTTGTTATATCCACCATTCACATACATGAAAGCAGTGTTATGTAGAATATTATCAGGTTTATAAATAACTAATCTATGATTCCATAAAAATGCTGGATCATTTTGATGCTCTATTGGCCAAAATTGAGATGCAAGACTATAGGTATGTACTTCAACTCCTTCTATTATATTAGTGTCGATGAATTTAAAATTATAAGCATTATCTTCTCTCTGAATAAACGAGCTAAGTATGTTTTTAAATTCTGGATTTGTACTTATTTCCTCTTTATTTTTTGCAGAAGAAATAAATGGATTTTGAAATTGTGAAAAATCAGATTTTATACAATGTTCTTCTACTGTTACACCTTGATTATATATGCTAAGTTTTTCAATATCTGTGTGACAATCTATCATATAATGAATAATTTATTTAATTTGTTTACAAAATCTACAGGATTATTTATAGGTTCTCCTGCTATTAAACATGCCTGCCCAAAAATTATTTCAATCATCTCTGATTCCCTTTCTCCTGCTATCTCCTCTGATACACTTTTCATAATTTTTATGAGTAAAGGATGTAATATATTTACTTCTAAGATCTTTGCAGAACGTTTGCTTAATTGTTTCTGTTCAATCAATAGATTTTCCATCTTAATATTCATACTTCCCTCAGGAATTGCGAGGCAAGCAGGGCTTTCTACGAGCTTAGTAGAAATTCTGACTTCTTTTATTCTGTCACCTAGTACATTTTTTATATATTTTTTTAGCTCTTCTTGTTGTTTATCATCATGATTATTAGTTGGGTTTGTGTCTTCTGGTAATTTCTGTATTTCATCTAAATTGATGTCTGAAACTAAAATGGATTTAATAGACTTATTTTTATATTGAGAAATAACATTGACCCAAAACTCATCCACATGCTCAGTTAAAAGTAATACTTCTATATCACGTTTTATGAATCCTTCAAGTTGTGGATTTTGGCGCAGCACATTCAAATTATGTCCAGTTATATAATAGATTTCGCGCTGCTCAGAATGCATTCTATCTATATATGTACTTAAGTCAATTAGCTCATCACCTGATTTAGTTGAATAGAATCTACAAGCGTCAAGCAAATCCTCTTTTTCTTCTAAAGCAGGTTCACATAATCCTTCTTTCATCACTTCACCAAAATTAACCCAAAATTCTTTATATAACTCCGAATTTTCTTTTGATGCTTGTTTTAATGTGTTGAGTACTCTTTTGACAACGGATTTGCGAATTTTATTAATAGTTGTATTTTGCTGTAAAGTTTCTCTGCTAATATTTAGAGGTAGATCACTGGAATCTATGATACCTCTCAAAAATCGCATATATCTTGGGATGACATCAACGTCATCTGTGATGAAAACTTTCTTTACATAAAGTTTTACTCGTGCACATCTATCTGGATGAAATAAATCAAATGGAGCCTGTTTTGGGATAAAAAGTAGATTGATATATTCAAGATTTCCTTCCACTTTATTATGAATTGTAAATAATGGTTCGTCATGTATATGTGCTACTTTGTGGTAGAAATTTACATACTGTTCGTCTGAAATTTCTGATTTAGGTCTAGTCCAGATTGGAGAAGAAGAATTAATTACTTCTGGCTCTCCATCATTTTCTATAAGCTCTATTGGAAAGTCTATATGATCAGAGTATGTGTTGATTATATATTTGATTCTATATGATTCGAGGAACTCGACATCTGAAGGTTTGATATGTAATTCTATAGATGTCCCATGTGGCATTTGTTCTTCTAAAGTTGTAATTTTATATCCTTCTTTGCCGTCAGATTCCCATAGATAAGTTTTTTGCTCAGAGAATTTAGTGGAATACACTTTTACTGTGTCTGCTACCATGAATATAGAATAAAAACCTACGCCGAACTGTCCTATTAAGCTGAGATCATTCCCGTTTTTACCAAGTTGCTCTAAAAATCTCTGAGTGCCAGAACCTGCAATTCTGCCTAAATTTTCTATCAAATCAATCTTATTCATTCCGATGCCATTATCAGAAATGGTTAGAGTTTGTTTGGATTGATCTATTTTTATAGTGATTTTTAATACTTCTTCAGAGCCGAGTTGTGAGTTTTGTGTCATCTCATAGCGAAATTTATCACATGCATCTGAAGCATTTGATATTAATTCACGTAAAAAAATTTCTTTATTTGTATATAAAGAATGTATCATTAAATGCAGCACTTTCCCTATCTCTGCATCAAACTTTTTATTTTGTGTATGGTTGGTAGTACTCATAGAGATATTCATTGTTTATTTAATTAACTACGGTATGTATCACAATGTTCCACGTGGAACATGATAAAAGTACTTTAGAAATTCACTTGTACTTTAAAAAAAATCGTGCCATTAAAATCCTAATTCGTGCGCTTTGCAGGCAGTGCCATATTAGAAAGAATATTTTTATTACAAGCTATTTATGTCCAAAGCTAATTTTATAAGTTGAGCATAATAAAAAATTTGTAAAATTGACATCCTAATAAAATTGGTGCCTTTAAAATGCTCTGCTCCTTATGTATTTTATATAAATATACGCCTATATTCTTTCTAGTTCTTGTTGAAGCCTAACTTTGTATGTTAATAGTAAATACTAATGTTTAATTTATCAGAAGCATACATGCATACAAATAAGCTATACTCAAGTAAATTGTTATTAATTCTATGCAACATATATATTAGAATAATATATAATGTAAAATTCAATTATTTATAATGTTTTGCAATAATATGGCTAAAGCAACATAAAAAGTCATGCTAAACTTTGTCTTTTTGATGAATTTAAAGTCAGCTTTTCGCTTGAAATAGTCCGTCCGTCATAACTCTAAGGAGTGCACGATTTATCTTGGCCTGCAAGCAAGTATGGCACACTGAAAATCCAGCAGAAAAAATGGCAAAATTGCCAAAAACCTTATGGATTTTGTCGGTAGTGTCTAAAGTAGTATTTGCTAGGTACAGGACAAATTATATATCTGAAAATTAGCGCAGAGCCGATCTAAAGGCTAATTTTTGACGGACAGACAAAATAGCAGTTATACTACAGATTACAAACGAATAAGAATATTCTAAATACTCGCTATCCCTACTTTATAGTGCTTTAGCTATATACGTTCAAATTTAATAAGACTAATCAAACATCAAAAATATGTTTCACGTGGAACATATTAATGCATTACAATTTTTACAAGTTACTTTATATAATACTAAACATCACTATATTCAAGAGGAATAGTAGTAAAATCTATTACCTAAAATCATCACGACTCATTATCCAACCACCGCCTAGTAATCTTGAATCATTATACATTACGCAGGCTTGACCTGGTGCGATTGCAATATAGTCATCACATAATAGCACAACACGATTTTTACCATCATACTCTCTATAAACTCGAGCAGGACTTCCTGGATGTCCAGAGCGTATCTTGACTACACACTCAATGCCTTCATCTGGAATACTACCTTCATACAGCCAATTCAAATCCTTTATAAAAAACTCTGGTGATCTTAAATCTGACCTAAACCCTACCCATATTTGCCTCTTTTCAGGTTTTATTTCTAGTACATATAGTGGCTCAGAATAACCACCTATATTCATTCCTTTCCTTTGTCCAACAGTGTAATGAAAAATTCCTCGATGAGTACCAATAACAGTCCCATCCTTAAAAAGGATATCTCCTGGCATAAATGCATCAGGACGCATTCTCTGTATTAAATCTACATACCCACCACTTGGTACAAAACATATATCTTGACTATCTGGCTTATCTGCAATATCAAGGCTGAATTCTTTAGCAAGCGCCCTTGTTTCTGATTTATGCATACCACCGATGGGAAACATAAGATAATTTAACTGTTCTTGAGTGGTAGCAAATAGAAAGTAACTTTGATCCTTTGCACCATCTATACCTTTATGCATCTGTGCATTGTTTATACTATGAATTTTTCGCACATAATGTCCTGTAGCCAAAGCATCAGCGTCAAGATTCTTAGCAACGTTAAACAAATCATTAAATTTTACTTTCTGATTACAACGTACACATGGAATAGGTGTTTCACCCTTTAAGTAACTTTCTGCAAAATCATCAATTACTCTTTGCTTAAATATGCTTTCATAATTTAATACGTAATGTGGAATGTTGATTTTTTCTGCTACCATCTGTGCATCATAGATATCAACCCCTGCACAACATGCTCCCTTTTTTTGTAAAGCAACTCCATGATCATAAAGTTGTAATGTAATACCTATGACCTCATGTCCCTCATTTTTCAGCATTGCAGCAACAGTAGAACTATCAACTCCGCCGGACATTGCAACAACTATTTTCTGTTTTCTCATCATTCAACAAAAACTAATTAGTAATATACTTGTTCTACAGACTTTACCTCTGGTATATAATGTTTCAACATATTTTCAACACCACTCTTTAGAGTAAACGCAGAGCTTGGACATCCCGAGCAAGCTCCGTATAATTTTAGATACACAACACCATCCACAAAGTCATGATATAAAATATCACCACCATCTTGAGCAACGGCAGGTCGCACCATAGTCTCTATAAGATCTTTTATTTTTTGCACGACTTCAGAGTCAGCAGAATTTTCTAAAGAAGTAGAGCTCTCGGTTAAAACATATCGCTTCAAAATAACAGGATGTCCAGCAACCAGATGATCAGTAATAGCACTTACAATCAGTGTCTGCAAAGTATTCCATTCAATATCAGCTGCTTTTGTTACTGATATAAAGCTATCAGTGATAAATAAATTATTAATACCACTTAAAGCAAATAATCTCTCTGCAAGTGGCGAAATAGCTACTTCATCACCTATAGAGAAATTGAAAGTTTGGCCTGGTTCTAAAATCTCCGCATCTGGAATGAATTTTAATGTGCTAGGATTAGGTGTAGCCTCTATTTGTATAAACATAAAAATACTCAACTATAGTTATAAACACATCTATTTGTTAGCATAAGTTTTTGTAGGCATAAAAATTTAGTTTAGCTATCATAAACAAATATATCGAAATAATCAAAATTTTCTATTATTACTAAATGGTTCGTCCGTCAAAAATTTATTTGCGTAGCAAATAAATTTTTGCGGAGAAGTTAAATGTACAAAAATTAGCCTTTAGATCGGCCCTGCGCTAATTTTCGGATATATAATTTGTCTTGTACTTAGAGCAAATGCTACTTAACAAAATCTATAAGTTTTTTGGCAGTTTTACCACTTTTTCTTCTGGATTTTCGGTGCGCCATAGTTGTTTGCAGGTCAAGATCAATCCTGTGCTTCGATAGTTATGACGCAAAGACTAAATGCAGTTGTTATAATCAGCTCACCAAATAACAGAACACTTTAGCTGCATCTTTTTTTTAATTTAAGCGCGCTCCTGGCAGCTTTACTTCTAGTACAGCTAAACTCAAATCTCATCTTAAATTTTCTAAAAAATACGCAGCAAATATATACTGTTATTTGGTGAGTTTGTATCGTTTGAAAATATTTTAGAGATTCTAGGTAGAACATAGAAGTTGAGGATATTAATATATTGTGAAAGCAAAATCGGCAGCGTGCTGAAGCATTTGGAATTTATGAACTCAAGACCCAACTTTAGATTCGAAATTTAAAGCTTTGCCAGCAGTGTCATATTAATCAGCAACTCTGGTTAAGAAATTAGAAAGATTCAGTTGTATGTTCTTATAGTACATTAATATGATCGAGGAAGTATTTAGGGATTTGTCTACGAAACTTATCTTCTAGTAGTGATAACAACTCTATACTTTGATTTTCGATAATGAATTTTTTTTCAGCAGGAGAAAGTTTCTCAGAAATATGCCTGAAGTTTCCCACGTGTACAGCAAGTTCTATTGTTTTATGATTCTTCTCATCAGAGTGATCAAGTCTAAATCTTACATAATAGACGCCATAATAATTCTCGACATGCGTACTCTGTCTTTCATCTTTTATCTCATTTATTGCAGCATTATCTATCACAACTTTTAATTCTCTAGAGCCGCCTACAGCTTTGAACTTCTTCTTTACCATGTTCAACCAATCTAGATTTAGGCAATACATCCAACAATGCATTCTACGAAGAATTCTGAGACATATTCACAATCTTAATTTTATCAATTTTTGAGAGTCTATAGTTGTTTTATTTGTATCTTTGTTACATCCAAGCAGCATAAGACTTATGAGCAATAATGATACAAAAAATCTACACATAGCCATTTAAAAATATTTCATAAATGAGATAAATAAGAAGATCGTTTAGATATGTAATCAAGGAAGTTGAAAAGTGTTATAGAGTGCATATATAACTTGAAATTTAAAACATCAAGTTACACTTGAGTGCCATATTTCTAATAAATACCAATTCTTCATTTATTAGAAGTATATCACTCTCGACATAAAACTAGCGCAACTAAATAACTAGCATAACTAAATTTAATTTCACTGCACTGTTGCAACAACTATAACAATCAAGCGACGCAATAATAAGATAAAAGTTTAACAAATAAATTATAAGATTCTAACTTTTTATTTATATCTTAAACAAATCCTTTAAATTGCTTCGCTCTATATGGTCTTCCTAATTTTTTCAGGGCTTTTGCTTCAATCTGTCTAACACGTTCTCTGGTAACAGAAAACTGGTGTCCAACTTCTTCCAGAGTATGATCTTGAATAGAAAGCCCTATACCAAACCTCATTCTCAGGACTCTTTCTTCTCTTGGTGTTAGAGATGCTAAGACTTTAGTGGTAACGTCACGCAAATTAGAGCGCACAGCAACATCTAGAGGTTGCAATGCATTTTTATCTTCAATGAAATCACCAAGCACACTACCTTCATCATCACCCACAGGATTTTCAAGGCTCATAGGTTCTTTAGCTATCTTTAGCACCTTTCTAGATTTGTCTACATCTATATCTAATTTTACTGCTATTTCCTCAGGTGTAGGCTCTCTTCCCAAATCATGTGTCATTTGTCTTGCAGTGCGCAGTATCTTATTGATTGTTTCTATCATGTGCACAGGAATCCTAATTACCCTTGCTTGGTCGGCTATAGACCTAGTAATAGCTTGTCTAATCCACCAAGTTGCATATGTAGAAAACTTATATCCTCTGCGGTACTCAAATTTATCTACAGCTTTCATCAACCCTATATTTCCTTCTTGTATCAGATCTAAGAACTGCAAGCCGCGATTTGCATATTTTTTAGCTATAGAAATTACAAGCCTTAAGTTTGCTTCTATCATCTCTTTTTTAGATTTAGCAACCATCCTTTCAGCCTTTTGTACTTCCGCAACAAGCTCCTTAAAGCTTGCTACATCAATTGACCAAACTATTGCCATCTGCTTAATTTCATTTCTAATCTCATCAATTTTGCTTTCATTTTCAGAAATAAACTTGCTGTACTTAGGATCTTTTTTCAAGTTAGAAATCCAATTCGGATTTAGCTCTTCTTTTGTATATTTATTCAAAAAGTCTGCTCTATCTATTCCATAAGATACAGCTAACTTTAACAACTCTGTTTCAACCTGAATCAGCTTTTTATTATTTTGATAAAGCTCGCTAATCAATGCTTCTATATTCGTCTCATTTAATCGCATCTCAAGCATAATATCAGAAAGCTGTGAGATTAAATCCTCATATGTTTTTTGTTGTTCAGCTGAGAAAGCTTTTCCAGTTAGTATTAGATCTAATTTTTCTTGTTGCAAAACCAGAAGCTTACTACCTAAATCCACAACACTATTAAACAATGCCATTATCTTAGGTCTTAGTTCAGTTTCCATGCTTAACATGGAAGCATTCTCATGTCTCTCATTTTCATCGATATCCTCTATCTCTGAATCCATATTTTCATTCTCAGACAATTCTTCATCAAAATTGCCCTTTCCGCCTTCTATGCCAAAACTGTCTTTATGTAATTCTTGTGAATATGTAGCATCAAGGTCTATCACTTCACGCAGCATTATAGTATCATTCACAAGACCCTCATACCACCTCATAATTGCTTTGACAGCAAGTGGACTTCTGCATAGATGTGCAATCCTTCTTCTCTTACCTTCTTCTATGTTTTTTGCGACTTCAACTTCCCCATCTCTAGTTAAAAGAAGTCTGTACCCCATCTCTTTGAGATACATCCTCACCGGGTCATTGCTACTTAGAGATTCAGCTTCATCAACATCATTTTCTCCCTTAGTAGTAAAAGAGCCTTGTGGTTTTATAGAAACATCCAAATCTATAGTATCTATGTTTTCCTCATCTTCGCGAGCCTGAGAAAGGCTGATTCCAGCATCACTAAAGAATGACATTGTATCATCTACTTTTTCCTGACCTGCACTTGAAGTAAGAATCTTGTTCAATTCATCATAATTAGCAAACCCTATATCCTTGGTTTTTTCAATGAGTTCTTCCAAAGTTTTCTTAGTAGCAGCATTTTTATTCTGCTCTTTTCGCAGGTTATTACTCACAGCCAGTTCACCTCCAATGTGATAAATACTAGGTTAATTATCAAAATTTAATTGAAGCAAAGTTTAGTACTACGCAATTTTTAACTCATTCTTATAACGCAATTCATATGACTTAAGCTGCAAAAGTCTAGACATAAGCTCATCACTCGGATTTTGCAGCAACTCCTGTTGTGTTTCTTCGATCTGAGAGCGCAATATTAGTAACGAATGTACACGAAATGCTCTAGTCAAAACAGCTCTTGCTTCATCTATAGAGCTCCCTATATAAACACTTGCTTCTGCAGCTCTGCTCAATATTGTACTTTTTATTCCTTTTATAGAATCAAGTTCGTTATTACAACTATTGGCAGAGCGCTGCAAAACGTAATCCCTAATTTTGCTAAATAGACCAAAATCTTTAGCTTCAAAGTTCACAAACTCATCATATATCTCGTGTTCATTCAACAATTCAGGAAATTTCAACAATACACACAAAATGGCCATCATATGACTATTTTCTTTATTCATCAAGAATTTCATTTGACTAGCTAGTACTGCAGAATGCGCTACATTTTTAGAACTACTACTAAATTTACTATATCGTTTTGTAAAAAATAAGTCTAAAAAATATCGCCTATATTCGACGCTTAGTGCTTTATCCTTTATACAAGCTGCAAGATTTATTAGTGTATTTTTAAACTCTACTTGAGATTCTGGAGTTGATAATTTTCTTGCGCTAGATTCGGTTGCAAAAAGAAAATCTACAAGTGATACACTTGAATTTAATACTTCTCCGAGTCTTTCTATATCACCTCCAAATTTGTTTATAACCTCATCGATATCTTTTCCGTCTTTCAGCATCAAAAATTGTAACGATTTTTGAGGAGTAACATCTGGTAAAACCTCAAGAGCTATGCGTTTTTGAGCAGCAAGACCTGCATTATCAGAGTCAAAACATATAATAGGATTTTTAGATATATTCCAAAGCAACTCAACATGAGATTTTTTAAAACTTGTTCCAAGTGGTGCAACAGCGTTTTTAAATCCAGAGCCTGCAAGAGCGAGCACATCCATATATCCTTCAACTACAAAGATCTCCCGCGCCTTGCGCGCAGCCTTTTCTGCTTCATGGAGTCCATACAGAATATCGCCTTTATGAAATAGTGGATTTTCAGATGAATTTATATACTTTGGGCCATAATGACTACTGTTTATCAATCTACCACCAAATGCTATAACACGCTTGCTACGGTCAAATATAGGAAATATCACACGACCACGCATCAAGTCTTTAAGATTGCTTAAATCTTTCCCAAATGCAGAAGACAAAGCAATTTCTTCAAGAGTAAATCTTTTTTTCAAATATGAAAATATCTTGCTTGAGTCATATGGAGCAAGTCCTAATCTATATAACGCTATAATATCGGTTTTAATCATTCTAAGGCGCAGATAATTCAGCCCAGAAGTATCATTTTGCGAATGTAAATGATTTTGGTAAAATTTTGTTATTTCTTCAAAAATTGCATAACATACTTCTTTAGTTTTATCTCCGCTTTGCTCATACTTTTTTTCTAGTTCGACACCAGCCATAGCTGCTAGCTTCTCAAGTGCGGTCTTGTAATCAAGTCCTTCAAAATCCATTATAAATGAAAAGATATCTCCATGAGCAGAACAGCCGAAGCAATGATAGAAGCCCTTAACGTCACTTACAGTAAATGATGGTGTATTTTCTTGATGAAACGGACAGAGACCCAAAAATTCGCCACCACCTTTGGGTTTCAGCTTGACATATTGTGAGATAAGAGACGAAGGGGCAATCCTTGCTTTTATTTTATCCGAGCAAGCCATGCATAAACCTTAAACAAATAATAGTTTAATTAGTTAACCTATAAACTAAATGTAAAAAAGTAAAGCATAATTGCGTGCAGATTAAGCACGGTATATCTTGCTAACTTCGCGTTTATTACTTACGTATTTCAAAGTAATATTTAATTCTTACGTATAAATAGAAAACAAGATAAAAGCAAACTGCGTCTATACACTCTAATTTAACTCAGGTTTTGCTTGCTTGTAGATGAGCTGTAGTTCAACATACATTCCTCATCTTCTGCAATGAGTCCTAATTTACTTCTAGCGAGTTCATCTAAAAAATCAATGTCAATACTTTCTGCATATAACATATGAACCTTGTTTTCTAAGGCTATTTGTTCAGAATTCAAAGAATCTAAAATGCCTTCTTTTTCAGCGATTATACTTTCGTATCCAAAATAAGAAAATAATCCTCTATTTCCCGCAAACATATGATACGCAAAATATATCAGCATTGCACTTAACATGAAAGGAATAACGAGAGGTTTTTTCGACATACGTTAGTCTCAAAATTACAGTAGATGATATAACTTTCTATTTCTTGAGTTGTATAGCAGTGAAAGAAACTCATTGTCAAAATTAATGATTAATATAAAAGTAACATTAGCAAAAGCTATACTTGTGGGCCAAAATGCTCTACATCATAAATAGTAGGTAAGTGAATCACTATTATATAGTGCTGGATTATATTTTGTAAATATTCTATCATCTGCACAATTAGTATGATAAAATGGCGTAGCGTTTTTGTTTTATTTATATGTTTTTCATTCGCGCGATATAGGCATGAGTTCTATGTTTTTAAGTAGTGTCAAACTAAATTGCTATGTTTTAATTTGTGTTGCTCCGGTAGAGTATTAATATGAAAATGTGATTGTAACAGCAGTTTAGCTTTTTGTAAAAATTCCAATCTTTGATCGTTTTGTTATTAATTAGTTGACAACTTTTATGTTTAACGCTTTTTTTAGTTTATTTTCGCTGGATATGGCTATAGATCTGGGGACGGCGAACACTTTGGTTTACATCCCAGGAAAAGGGATAATGTTAGATGAGCCTTCCGTAGTTGCATTGTTAAATCATAGAGGTACGATGGTTCCATATGCATTTGGACAAGAAGCAAAAATGATGCTTGGACGTACTCCTACAGAGATTCATGCTATAAGACCATTAAAAGACGGAGTAATAGCAGATTTTAAGGCTGCTGAAGAGATGGTTAAACATTTTATCATAAAAGTTCATGATAAAAGTTTTTTTGCAAGACCGAGAGTGATTATATGCGTTCCATACGGTTCGACACCTGTTGAAAGAAGAGCGATACAAGATGCAGTGGAGAGCGCAGGAGCAAGAGAAGTATATTTGATACAAGAACCTATGGCAGCTGCTATAGGAGCAAATCTTCCAGTTACAGAGCCAACTGGTTGTATGGTTGTGGATATAGGAGGAGGAACTACTGAAGTTGGGATTATATCACTTGGCGGGGTTGTGACTGCAAAGTCTGTACGTGTCGGTGGGGATACAATGGATGAAGCCATCATCTCTTATATAAAACGATATCATAACCTGTTGATAGGGGAATCTACTGCCGAGAAAATTAAAAAAGAGATTGGCTCTGCAAATCCAACTTCCAAGATGAGTAAAGCAAACAGTATGCAGA
The DNA here is from genome assembly GCA_013358835.2 of Ixodes persulcatus. Taxonomy (NCBI): domain Eukaryota; kingdom Metazoa; phylum Arthropoda; class Arachnida; order Ixodida; family Ixodidae; genus Ixodes; species Ixodes persulcatus. The sequence goes on from JABSTQ010005687.1 coordinate 757,550, forward strand.
TCAAAGGTAGAGATCTACTGCATGGAATTCCAAAAGAAATAGTACTGACAGAAGAAAAAATAGCGGAAAGCTTGCATGAGCCCATTAACCAGATCATAGCAACTGTGAAGACTGTGCTTGAGTCTGCGCCGCCTGAACTTTCATCAGACATAGTGACTCGTGGAATAATGCTGACAGGAGGAGGGGCCCTGCTCAAAGGCTTAGATGTAGTAATACAATCTGCAACTGGGATTCCTGTATATATAGCGGAAGATGCGCTAACATGTGTTGTGCTTGGAACTGGAAAAGTGCTTGAAAATTTCCAACTTTTAAAACACGTTTTATTTAAACAAGATTAATTCAAATAAGAAATGAGCTTAAATTTTAAAAAGTATTATAACGACTTGTTATTTTTGCCGTTAGGTGGTGCTGGGGAGATCGGTATGAATTTAAACCTTTACTACCACAAAGGAAAATGGTTAATGGTAGATTTAGGTATAGGATTTGCAGACGGTCACTTCCCAGGAGTAGATGTAGTTGTTCCTAATGTTAGTTTTATATCAAAATATGCAGAAGATGTAGTAGGACTTGTATTAACGCATGCGCATGAAGACCATATTGGAGGAGTGCAATACTTTTGGACAGATTTCAAATGTCCAATATATACAACGAAATTCACATCAGAAGTTCTAAAAGCAAAAATGCTTGAAGCAGGATTGGGACATGATGTTGTTATACATGAAATGTTGTCCAACAAAAAGCTTGATATAGGGCCTTTTAATGTAGAGATGATTCATATTACTCACTCTATTCCTGAAATGAATGGTCTAATGATAAGGACAGATAAAGGAAACATATTTCACACAGGAGACTGGAAGCTTGACCGTGATCCACTAATTGGAGAAGCAACTGATGAAGTGAAGCTAAAATCACTGGGTGATGAAGGCGTACTTGCTATGGTTGGAGACTCAACCAACATATTTAATCATGGTTGGTCAGGGTCTGAGGGAGCGCTGCAAGAGAGCTTGCGTGAGATAATAAGCAGCTTTGAGAACAAAATGATTGTTATAACAACCTTTGCTTCAAATATAGCAAGGCTTTCTGCAATAGCGACTGCAGCAGCAGAGTCTGGTAGGAGGGTAATACTTGCTGGAAGGTCTCTTTGGAGGCTTTATAGAGCAGCAATCGCTTCTGGATATCTCAAAGATTTGCCAGAATTTTTACCAGATTCTCAAATAAGCCAATTTAAAAGGCATGAGGTTTTAATAATTTGTACAGGTTGTCAAGGAGAGTTACTTGCAGCAACTAATAAGATAGTTGATGAGACGCATCCAAACATTAAACTGCATGAAGGAGATGTTATAATCTTTTCTTCTAAGATCATCCCGGGAAACGAGAAGAAAATATATACGTTATTTAATAAGTTTTGTAGAAAAGGTATAGAAGTTCTAACAGAGAGAGATCATTTTGTAAACGTCTCAGGTCATCCTGCTAGAGATGAAGTATCTAGGATGTATGATTTGATTAGACCTCAAATTGCGATTCCTGTGCACGGTGAAGCAATACATATTCATGAGCACGCTAAGCTTGCTAGATCAAAGGGTTGCAAACATGCAGTTGAGATTGCAAATGGAGATGTATTTCAGATAAACTCACCAAAACCTATAAAAATAGGAGTAGTAGAATCAGGTTATACACTTGTAGATGGATATTGTTTGATAGATTCAGACAGTCCAATAATAAGAAAACGCCGTTCTATGCGCGATCATGGGTTGGTTGTAGCTAACTTACTATATAGTAAGAATGTCATGGTGAAAAAGCCGAGAATAAATGCGCCAGGCGTCTTTGAGTATTCTACTGATAGTGAACTTTTAGACATGATATCGAAAGAACTAAATTCTGCGCTTAAATCTTCGGGTCGTTTGCCAGATAAGGCAATAGAAAAAACTACAGTGAGTATAGTGCGCAGTATATTAAAACAACAAATAGGCAAAAGACCTGAGATAGTAGTAAATATAATAAGGGTTTAATATAGCAACTTTCTGTTTATTCATGAAAATGTCCTGCTTTATTATCAGTTTAATGATATAGTCTGTCCGTCAAAAATTAAATGTACAAAAATTAGCCTAAAGCCTCTGCCCTGAGCTAATTTTTGACAGACAGACTTCTACTTCTAAGAGGCAACATCATAAGTCGAGCGTTCAACTGAAACAGAGTTAAATTTTCGCCATTTTGATGCAATTTGAAAGTAGCAAAGTGCTGTTTCTAATGGTGTAGAATCTTTGATTAGCTTCGATACGACATTATTTTTATCTAATTTATAGTTAGAGTACGACTTTTGTGGCTTTAATATAAAAAGCGATTTATCCGTCAAATATCCAAGCTTTTGATAGTTTGAAATAAAGCTTCTGTTTATGTCATCTTTTAATGCATTCTTTCCATAAAATGTGCTGTTATAACTCATGTTTAGCATTCCGAGTATTGTAGGTGCTATATCAATCTGACTAATGAGTTGATCAACATACATACCAGAGTATTTTGTAATATTAGACTTCTTATGAAACTCTATTCCAGCAGCCCATTGTTTTGTCGCATCCTTAACTTCAGGATGCTCATGTATTTTTTGTATACTGTGCTCCCCAGCTCCATATGCTCCTTGCACTTGCCTAACTGGAACAAATTTCCGAAGAAGTCTATTTTCCTTTTTATTTTCTAAGCAATGTAGCTTTGTTGATGAATCAATAGTTGGAATAATTTTAGGCGCATAAATAATCATGTGTATGTTATATTTGGCAGGGTCTAATTCTACTTTTCCAGCACTATTTGCAGTATGATCAGCTGTTATAACAAAAATTGTATTATCAAACCAGGTTTGAGTTTTAGCATTTTCAATAAATTGTTTTATTGCATGGTCTGTATATTTAATAGCTCCTTTCCTTTTATTATTTAGTTGAGTATCTATTTTGTTATCTGGATATGTAAAAGGCGATGATTTGATATTGTCGCAATCATATTAAAGAAAGGCTTATTTCTTAAATATGATTTATTACTCTCTCTAATCACTTTATTAAATTTTGCTATTTAAGATATATCCTAATGAAAATAAATGCTCATTATGTAATCTTTGGATTATTGCATTGCCAGGAATTGGCGGTATTGATAAGTTTAGCGCGGAGAGAGCATATGCTGTTCTTATTCCAACTGCATATAAATAGTAAATAATATTGATTCTTTGACAAGATCGTTTAAATAAGGAGTTAAATTCTGTTTATCACCAAAAGCAGATAGAAATTCTGCGCTCAAACTCTCAACAACTATAAGCATTACATTATATCTTTTTTCAGGACCTTCTTCTTTTATCTCTCTCATAATGACATCATTAAGAAATCTGCTATTTGGAGTTGTGATTTCAGCTCTTAAACGCTTTAGTAAATCTTTTTCTTCTCCTTGTAGATAAAACTCATCATATGAAAGTGCACTTTCTTGAAGCGCAGAAAGTAGCGCATGGTATCCATTTTTTGCAATTTCATTGAGATACTGGTTATTAATACCATGTAGATACTGCTCAGAAGTAACATACAAAAAGATTACTAGAGCACACAGTGCAATCCAGCGATATAAAACAGTGATATTAAAACATAAAAGACTATTTATATTTTTTTTCCATAGATTCATTGACAGAAGAAATGTAGTAATCAAAGGTAATACAAGTATTGTAGAGAATATTACATATAAAGGATATGATTCTCTAATATTTGCTATTCCCTCTTTTGTATAAATCAAGTAATCTATCGCAATAAAATTAAAACGATTATGAAATTCAGCCCAGAAAAAATATTCTGCTGTTGCTATAAGGTATACAAATGAAACAAGAAAAAATAATATAATTACGTTATATAATCTAGAGAACGCTACTTTTTTGAATGGAAAAAAGAAAAAGATGAAGATTGCAGTAAGAAGGCATGTAAATGTGCATATATCACCTATAGTTCCACATAAAAAAATAATAAGGTGATTATGCTTTTTATAATTTACTTGTAGCTAGATAGAGATAGATTCGTGTCGAATTGATATTAAAATTGCGATATCAGCGACATGCCGCTTGATAATACTAAGTTTATATAAAATTTCATCTGTAATTAATTTTATATTGATAGAGTGAGATATGAAAGAGTTAGAAAAATTAGTAAAAATTAAAAGTTATGGTTGGGCAAATATACTTGTAAATCTGGTGAGTCAATACACAAGTAACGACGAATATTTTAGGTTCTTAATTGATTCAATGGAAAGAGAAGGAATCAAGCTGGAACAGATTGTAGTTCCTACTCTAAAACTTGCTCTTCAAACTCAATCTGCTGATTTGGTACGTAGGCTTGTATCATTTATAGAAAATTCAGAACATAAACAGCATATTTCACCTGAACAACTTTTTAATACACTTAAAAGTAAGTTAAGCTTTGTTAATATAACCCAGAGTCTTGCTAAAAATCCGAATATGGATCTAATGAATGAGGTTGAGTTTTTAGCTTTGCGGGACACTAAATTTAGCACAGCTTTTAAAAAAGCAATAAAAACCGCAAATTAACATGCTATAACAGAAGCGGTCTCCAATCCGAATCCAAAAGTCTTAGAAATGCTGCAACTATATGCGAAGCCACAAAACAGTAAAATGAAGAAGGTAGAAAAAGATATCCAGAGAGTAATATTGTTAAGAGTGTTGCATATGAGGATGTCCAAGTATTTCAAGAGCGTTACAGAGAATTTATACAAAATGGAGATAAGGTAGATTGGGTGTTTTTTATGGAAGCACTGCTTAATGAAAGTGCGGAGAACGCTATATTTCTTGCGAAAGAAATGAGTTAGAGTGAATTAATAAAGATCATATCTGAATACGCTTATTTCTTACTACGTTCAGCACTGCGCGGTAAAAATACTGAATGTTTGAAATGGTTATTGTTTGAGGACTTTAAAAAAGCAGACGTGAATTTGGCTTCAGTTTTATCGTATGGCTCATTTGCTATATTTGCTGTCGCAGTAAAAAATGAGAACCAGGAGGTGGCAAATGTCTTATTTGATATAGCAGAATGTATCAATGAGCGAGAAACATACATTATACGATATTGCAATAATACGTGAAGCATATGCAATATCATATTTCAGCTCCACTTATGTCCAGCATTCAAATGCTTGCTTATAAAGAGAGTCACTGTATTCAACCTGAGGTTGGTAGTCAGCTTATGCTAATGTTTATTCAAAGGCATACATTAGATATTATGAATAGTGGGACTGATAAAGGATTTAAACTGGGTTTCATGCCACAGATAGTATATAACGCTGCAACATCGTTTGCTATACATCTTTGTAGGTGATAGTATAACACATGAGCAGATTCATTGGGCGATCAAAGAAAGCTATAAACTCTCTTTGTATGAGAAGTACATAAAAGACCTAAATTTATATTCAGATAGTTACTATCATACAATTTTTACAATAAGAGAGTTATCTTTTATTCGTAGTTGCTTAAGACTTGAAGCGTTTGAAATACTAAAAACCCGAATTATGGATTAAGCAAAGCTGCCAGAATATGGATATGTAGGTAAAGATAATTTTGAAGTAACAATCGAGACCTACCTATGAAAGAAGATATCACAAATTTATTTTGTTTCATCGATGATTTTAGCAGCGAGTGTAAAGAAGAGATAAATAAAAGAGCGCTCTCAGAAGTTACAAGCATAAATCCGACGAGAGTACCAGGACTTTTTGAGTCTGAAATAATAACAATAAGTAATACTATTCCAACAATCTCCATGTAAAAACTTTAAAATTTTCTATAATTCATATTTGCAGCTATATTAGATCTGAATTTTCATTGATGCCAAGCTATGAAAGATTTGTAGCATTAATGCAAAGAGTAATAATGATATTAGCTGTTTTATTACATACTTTGCTTTCTAAAAGTAGCAACATTTCTTATATAGATTCTACCTCTATATACGTTTGCCACAATAAAAGAATCTCTAGGAACAAAGTATTCAAAGGTATAGCAGCATTAGGAAAGACTAAGAAGTGATGGTTCTTTGGTTTTAAACTGCATATTATTATTATTAATGAAAAAGGAGGATTAGTAAAAGTATCACTGAGCAAATGTAACAAGGACGATAGATCGCAAGTTATGATGATGAGTGATAATATTAAAGGACTCTTGTTCGGTGATAAAGGTTATATCTCCAAACCATCATTTTTAGCTCTATATATAAGCGAGGACTGAAATTAGTCACTGGAGTTAAAAAAGGGATGAAAAACTGTCTTTTATCTCTAGAAAAAAAGATATTCCTAAGAAAGCCCTCTATTGTAGAAACTGTCTTTGACTATCTCAAAAATAAACTTCAGCTTGAACATTCAAGGCATAGGTCACCAGTCAATGCTTTTATTCATATCATTGCTACTTTAATTGCTTATCAGTTAAATACTAAAAAGCCCTCTATTGCTAATACTTAGAATATTTCCTAATCCATAATTCGGGTTCTAGCATTGTAGCATCGCGTATAAGATCAACACTTTTATCTTTATGGGTTATATAGTTTCTGCCATTTAACTCCACATGCTGCGTCTTTCGTTTCTTCTAGTGTATCAATTACATCTGAGTATCTTTTTTCGTGCACTGCAGAACTAGCTTTGCTGAGTAGCTCCTCTAACAAATTACTGAAGTCTTTTAGGACATTCTCCTCTTTTTTTTATAAAATAATGCTTGTGGCAAATATTCTGACACGTTTTTCATTGTGGCATCTTAATTAGATGCTAACCTGTCTTTGCTAGATTCTAACTCTTTTTCACTGGGTTCTAATATATCAGATAATGCTTGTGGTAAAATTTGCTTAGCGTATTATGCTATGTTTTGTATTGTTATACCTTTACTAGATTCTAACCTATCTTCATTTGCTTCAAGCATAACACATAAACTCCTATTGTGTTTCTAATAATTCTGCAACGGTGATAATTACCATGCTATAGTATATTAAAAATTGTGTATAGGTATTAATCGTAGTGTATGGTTTGTGAAAAGTTATTCATTAATACGCAAAGAAAATACTTAGTTGTTTCTGCTAAATTTTGGGCTTGTTGAAAGCAAATTATTTGATATGGCTAGAGGTTTTAGAGATTTTGCTTGTTAGCTATGACACAAAATGTCGCTCATTTATTGTCATTTTATTGGATATCGATGCTTGAAATGCTATTCATTTTGTACTGTTTTATACCTTAAATAATAAATCCAATTGTTATACTGTTGAAATTTATGGCACTAAACTTAATAAATTGTTCATATTAAAGCATATAACATTCATAAATTCTGCAAATTGATTCTTTGCAATGCCAATATATCTTAAACGTTTATTATTCTGAGAAAATACTCTCTCATATGGAACCATAAGCTTTATGTAGTATTTCCAAGCATGGGATGTACAATAACCTTTATCAGCATAAACAGCACTAGGGTAGAAAGACAAACTCTTTTAAAGCCTCTTGCATCAGTCTCACTGGCAAAACTAACTGCAACTTTATTGATCGAACCAGATTGTATATCAAGCGAAACATGCTTCTTATCACTGACCAAAACTTATCACACAGACTAATAGACTAACTTGTAAACAAACCAAACAGTTTATCTCTATACATAGGCTTTTTCATTATAACCTCGTTAAGTAAATGTCTGCACATGAAGTGATTAATAATTGTAAAACCTTGCAATATTTCTTCGCGTTTGATTTGTTCTGTTTGATACAAAAAAAATTGCGGTAGTCTAAACAACTTTGATTCATATGGAGCTGCGAATTCAGCTGAGACAGCACATCCAGATTTTGGCGAGATAAATTTTAAGTCGTGATTTTTCCCGCTGACTACGCATTTTGTAAGATCTAATCCAAAACCGCTTTCTTTTAATATTGCAAGTTCGAATAATAAATACTCTGCGACAAGAAGATTTAAAGACTCTGCCGCAGGAATTGTTTTATATGCAATAACCTTACGGAAAAATCTTTCTGTGGTTTCAAAAGTGACATCTTGCGCATCTCCTTCTTGCAATAATGCATCAAGCAGCTGTATTACGCTATTTATAGTCAACATTTTATGGTAGGAACTTGCAACTAGCGCAAAAGTATGCAAAACAGGTTCAAAATTATAGTAACCCAAACTTCCAAGCTTTCCAGACCATCTTGCTTGTACAATATTGCAAGGAGCAAGAGTACATGAAAGTTTGTTGGGTTTATAAAGGCCTTTAACAACTCCATTTTGGTTAAGAAAACACTTTACAATAAACCTTGACTCTTGAAAATGAGTCATTCTTAAAATAATCCCTTTATCTTCTATTATCATTCAGATAGAATTCCTTTTGCATGAGATGATAGTACTTGATTAAAAATGACATCCAGAGACTAACACCTAGTTTATCTTCATTAAAATCAAAATACCGTCAAGGTAACTATTAATTCTCTATTATAAAATTTTAGTGCTCGCCTTTTTCTCTGCTTTTTGTTAGCGGCTCTGCTTGTAATATCAGATATGCATTAAACAGAAAAATAACGAGCCGCAAAACATGATATGCTTACGTAACGTTGCTATATTGTCATGCGCTCCGCTGGTTATTGAACTGTGGTCATTATAGCAGTATAACTTCAGTATTACAAAATGTAATAAGATGATAGGTGATGCGTTACAAAACAAGAGATAATTATAGGATCATCATCGTGTGTTACACCTAATAAGTTGGTCATTTATACTGCTTTGTACTGTATTGTTTTATAAAAAGTAAGCAATGTAGTGATACAATCTGCGTACTGTGTTGATTTAAAATTCTGTGTAATCGATAAATTCTTAAAACATCTTAATTTCTTGCAGACTATATGAACAATGTATGCATTGTAAATTTATAACATGATGTCACTCACAGATGCGCTGCTTGATACTAGTAATAATTAAAAGAGAAGATAAATAAAATGAATAACGGATTTATCAGAGTAAGGGGCGCAAGAGAGCATAATCTAAAAAATATTAATGTAGATATTCCAAAGGAAAAGTTAGTAGTAATAACAGGATTAAGCGGTTCTGGAAAGTCCTCTCTAGCTTTTGATACTATATATGCAGAGGGAAGGCGAAGATATGTTGAGAGTTTGTCTGCATATGCAAGGCAATTCTTGGAAGCACAAGCAAAACCAGATGTAGAATCTATTACAGGTCTTTCTCCTGCAATTGCAATTGATCAAAAGACTACCTCTAGAAATCCGAGATCAACTGTTGCGACCGCGACGGAAATATATGATTACCTTAGGGTTTTGTATGCAAGAATAGGGGTCCCATATTCGCCAGCAACTGGACTGCCTATCGAAAGACAAACTGTTACTCAAATGGTTGATGATATCCTTTCTTTGCCTATGGGGACAAAACTATATGTAATGTCTCCTATAATTAAAGGACAAAAGGGAGAGCATAGGAAAGAACTTCTAATTTTGCGGAAGCAAGGTTACGAGAAAGTAAAGATAGATGGTATCTTTTACGATCTTGATGATCTACCAATGCTTGATAAGAATAAGAAGCATGATATTGCAGCTGTTGTAGATAGGATAGTTTTAGAAGAAAATCTCGGTAATAGACTAGCAGATAGTGTTGAGACTGCCCTCAAACTCAGCGATGGAATCTTATTCATTGAGATAATTTCAATTCCTGAAGAAAGTGTAGATCCAGAAAATGGCAATCAGTATAAGCCGGAGGATGTTCTTGTATATTCTGAGAAATTTGCTTGCTATATATCAGGATTTACGCTTACTGAAATAGAACCAAGAATTTTCTCATTCAATAGCCCTTACGGCGCATGTCCTAAGTGCAGTGGACTTGGTACAGAAGTGTATTTTGATGCAGATTTGATAGTTCCAAATCATAGTCTTGGCCTAAAAGATGGTGCAATTTTGCCATGGAGTAAAGCTGCTTGTTCTGTTGTATCGCAGTTAAAATTTTATGATCAAACTATTGCTGCACTTGCTAAGCACTACAACTTTAGTTTGTTAGCGCCGTTTACTTCTTTACCTGAAAAAATAAAAAATATAATATTATACGGTTCTGGCAATGAAGAAATCACGTTTTCATATGATGATGGTTTAAGACGTTCTAATGTTAAGGGGCGATTTGAAGGTGTGATTCCATATCTTGAGAGAAAGCTACAGAAAACAGAAAGTAATGGTGTGATAGAAGAGCTCTCAAATTATCAAAGTGTGAAGAGTTGCCAGGCTTGTTTAGGATATGGACTAAAACAAGAATCACTATGTGTAAAAATTGCAGAGAAACATATAGGAGAAGTATGTGCAATGACAGTACTTGAGGCAATAGATTGGATTGATGGCCTTGAGTCAAAACTAAGCAACACACATAAACAAATTGGTGAGAGATTGCTTAAGGAAGTAAAGAAGCGCATATGTTTTTTAAAAGATGTTGGGCTTGATTATCTGACTTTAAACAGAAAATCTACCACTCTTTCTGGCGGAGAAAGTCAGCGGATAAGGCTTGCTTCACAAATAGGTTCTGGTCTGAGTGGAGTTTTATATGTGCTTGACGAACCTTCAATAGGTTTACATCAATGTGATAATATGCGGCTTTTGACTACACTTAAGAATTTAAGAGATCTTGGTAATACTGTGATAGTAGTAGAACATGACATGGATACTATGGTTGAAGCTGATTACTTAATTGATGTTGGGCCTGGTGCCGGAGTGCATGGAGGTAACATAATATCACAAGGGACTCCTGCAGAAGTGACCAAAGATTCGAGTAGCATTACTGGACAATATCTTGCAAAAGAGCTAAATATAGATGTTCCAAGAGAAAGAAGGCAGACAGACCCCAACAAGAAAATCGAAATTATTGGAGCAAGATCAAATAACTTAAAGAATATTTCCGCTCACTTCCCGATTGGCAGCTTTATATCAGTTACAGGTGTATCTGGCAGTGGAAAATCTAGCTTTGTGATTAATACGCTTTATAAAGCTGCTATAAAGAAATTACATAATACCAAGGTTGTGCCTGGTCAGCATGATAAAATACTTGGTCTTGAATATATAGATAAGATAATACAAATTGATCAATCTCCAATAGGCAGAACACCAAGGTCAAATCCTGCGACTTATACTAGTGCGTTTACGCACATAAGAGATTGGTTTACAGGGCTTCCAGAATCCAAAGCAAGAGGGTATAGCCCTGGTAGATTTTCCTTTAACGTAAAAGGTGGAAGATGTGAGGCATGTGAGGGAGATGGAGTAGTCAAGATAGAGATGCATTTTTTGCCTGATATATATGTACAGTGCGAAGAATGTAAAGGGGCTCGTTATAATCGAGAAACATTAGAAGTCAAGTATAAGGGGCATTCTATAGCGGATGTTTTGACACTCACTATTGATGATGCAGCTATGTTTTTTGAAAATATTCCATTAATTTATGAGAAATTAACAGCACTGCAGGAAGTTGGTTTGGGTTATATGCGTCTTGGGCAATCAGCCACAACACTTTCGGGGGGAGAAGCCCAGCGTGTGAAGCTTGCTAAAGAGTTATCAAAAAAATCTACAGGTAGAACTCTTTACATATTAGATGAGCCAACAACTGGATTGCATATACATGACATTAAAAAACTTCTGGCTGTTTTGCATAAGCTAGTTGATGGTGACAATACTGTTACTGTAATTGAGCATAATCTAGATGTAATCAAGACTTCAGATTATATTATCGATATAGGGCCTTATGGTGGGAATAAAGGTGGCACTATTGTTGCAACTGGAACTCCTGAGGATATTGCAAGAAATCCAAACAGCATTACAGGCCAATACCTAAAGCCATATTTGCCGTGTCTATAGGTATACCGCAGGTAAAATGAAGAGTTGGTATTTGATAATAAAAGTTATAAATATGCAGATTGTCATATAAAGCAAAAAATGCTGTATACAATATACACCATTTTGTGAGTGGTCTATTAAGTGCATAGATGTGTCTTTTTTAAAGAAAAGCTTCCATGAAATTGTAACCAATCCGAATATAAGAATCATGATAATCATGCTTGTAAGCAGCAATATGCAGAGTGATAATAGAAACATATTTTGTGCTATTAGTACCAGCATTGAAGATATACAGATGGAAGTAGATGCAAGTAATCTAAATGTAGTAGTTTGTAACGCTACGTGCCAATCTTTTTTGTTCACTGCTTGTTCGATTAAGAGCCCATATTGTCTATAAAATATGGTGTTATAGACTTGCATTATGGAGCTGACTACTATTTCTGCCGCTATTATTATGAACATAATATATGCCATATTTTCTCCATAAAATGAGCTTATACTAAAGCTTGCCACCAGAGAAGTGCAGAAAATTTGTGAGTTATGATAAATAAACGCTGCAATGTTGCCATTGTATAGTTGATTTGTAATTTGTGATCCATATCTTCCAGAGCTATTTATTGCCCTTCTGATTAATAGAGATAACAGGCCAAGCACAGAATATTATACCAGATTGATGAGTTCTCCCAGCGGAGACTCTTGTGCTTCACGTGATATTACTCCAGAGACTAAAAGAAAAGATACTGTGATGATACAAATCACAGAGTATACGTACATGTTATATTGTTCTGTTTTAAGGCGTGGCAAATCTATGTCGAACAATATATTTGAGCTTTTGATGAATAAAACTATTAGAGAAATAACATAGAAAAGCTCAAGGCATATTGTAAATACATCGTATTGTGTAATAGATAAAAAATCTTGTAAATTTCCCATTGTGTTTACTAATTTAGAGATATAATGCAAAAATTAGGCGCACATTATATATGGAATTTGTAATATTACAGCTCAAATTTGATATGCTTCTAATTTTGCAATGCCTCACATTTTATTTATAAATCCTTGAATTTATACTGTTATCAAGATGTGAATACATTTAAAAACTCTTTTTATGACTGCCTTCTTCTTCAGCTCTAGTTTAAAAATCCTCATATACGCAACACTTGGATTTTGAAGTTGATATAAAGCAATAATATACTTGTTATATTTCAAATTGACGCATCTTAAAGACTGCTCGTTAGGTATTGATTATACACATGCTACATTAGTTCTTGCTATCTCTTTTTGAAATATGCCACCGCCGGCAGTGCCATAGCTTCGTATCAAAATACGAGATGCTAATTCTTTATTTCCCTGCAGTATAACTTATCATACTTTTCAAAATTGGTGCCTTTAAAATGCTCCTTATGTATTTTGTTTTGACATTGCCGGCAAAGTCATTGTGAAAGTATTTTTGGCCTGATTTTTCATATTACTTCGTTAATTCCTTTGTAAATATGTGAAAGTATTTGATACAGAAATTAACTTATGCTCTAAAAAATTATGCCATCAAAATCCTTGCGTGTGCACTTTGCAGGTAGTAGCATAAATAACCAATCATAATTTATCGTACGAAAAGTTATTTAATGATATAAACATTATCTTTAAAAAATTTCAATTTTAAAAATAAACATCAAATTATGATGACGGTAAAATCAATAATCAATCATACACTGCATTAATTAAGTAGTCTCGTAGTTTTTTGTTTTGCTTCTAATAGAATTCGATTTTAGCTGTCCATAAGCTGCCATAATGTCTTGTCCTCTATTCTTTCGTATTGGTGATGGATATACATTATTTTCGAGAATTTTTGCAAATTTCCTGATTTGTGTATTAGAAGAAGTACAAAATTCAGTTCCAGGCCATGGATTAAATGGTATTAGATTCACTTTGGCTGGTAGGGAAGCAAGCAATTTCACCAACTCTTTTGCTTCCTCAATGCTATCATTGATGCCGTCTAGCATCACATATTCAAAAGTGATTCGTTTATTTCCGGTAATTGCAGAGTATTCGCGGCAGGCTTCTATCAGTTCTTGAATTTTATACTTCTTATTTAAAGGAACTAACTTATCACGGAGTGAATCGCACGTGACATGCAGAGAGACTGCAAGATTTATTCCGAGTTCCTCGGCGCAACGTACTATTTGAGGTATTATTCCAGATGTTGATAATGTAATGCGATTTTTAGATATATTTAGGCCATTTTTTATGCATCATATTTTTGACTGCGATTGATACATTTTCGTAGTTTAAGAGCGGCTCTCCCATACCCATAAGTACGATATTTGTTATGCGTTTCTGAAACTGTTGCTTGTTCTTTAATATATGTTGTTCAGTTGTGTTATTTTTTTCTTGTTCTAAGAATTTTTTAGCTAGCATGACTTGCCCTACAATCTCTCCAGCCTTGAGGTTTCACACAAGTTTTTGTGTTCCTGTATGGCAGAACTTGCATGTAAGTGCACATCCTACCTGTGATGAAATGCAAAGAGTTCCTCTTTCTATTTCTGAAATAAAAACTGTTTCTATAGTATTGCCGTCTTGCATTTTTAGTAGCCACTTTACTACTTCATCTTACGCTGTTTGTTACGTTGCGATTTGAGGATATTGTATCTCGCATTTCTCATCTATTGTGAAGCGTAATTCACGTGGCAAGTTGGACATATTATCGAAATGCTAAATGCCTTTGCGGTACACCCAATCCCAAATTTGCATTGTTCGGAAAGGTTCTTGTGTTGCATATCGAGTAGTAGATCCTTTGCTCTATTAAATTCTAGGTCTAAGAAATTAGCTTTATTCATTTGTTATCTTATCACAAGTTAGTTAGTTGTCTGCCTGCATCATAACTCTAAGAAGTACAGGATTAATGTTGGTTGCAAGCTATTATGATGCACTGAAAGTCCAATAGAAAAAGTGGCAACATTGCCAAAAACCTTATGGATTTTGTTAGGTACTGCCTTCATAAGTGCATGCGCGCGGATTTTAAGTGCATGATTTTTTAGAGTACCAGTTAATTTCTGAATCAAATACAAATATATATTTGCGAAGAAATTAATGAAGTAATACTTAAAAATCAGGCTAAAAAGGTCTGCACAAGTGGCTTTGCCCATGGTACATAAGTAGTATTTGCAAGTATCAGACATTATATATACGAAAATTAGCGCAGGGCCGCGCCTAAAAGCTAATTTTTATACATTTAACTTTCCGCAAAAATTTATTTACGTAGCAAATTGATTTTTGACGGACAGACTAGTTACTTCCCTCTTCCAAAGCTGATTACACTTGGCATTTTTGATGACCCCAGTATTGTTGGTGGTGTTATGCTACTTGCGATATTTGCAAAACTCATAGAATTTGCCATACCTTGAAAAGCAAGGAAAAATCTATCCATAAAGTCAAAAGCGATGGATGAAGTTTTTTTTTGTATCCTTTCGAGTGAGAGATCCATATCGTTGAATATAGTGGCTCCATTAGATGCACCTATTGATGCTCCGTTTGATATGCCACGTGACATAGATGAAGCGAAAGAGCCCATTGCGCCATCAAAATCCATATACACATTCTCCATAAATATTGTTTAATAATCAAAATAGAGTCTGCATTTTGGCAGCTCTATACTTAAGCAACATTGTAACACTAAATTAAAAATTAGTTGCTGCGGGTTACTTGTAGAACTTTCTATTATGTCAGAAGGCGTATCACAAGTGTTATGGTGCAGCACTAAAATAGCTGTATAACTTAGATTTTACAGTATAGCTCTGCAATAATCGATAAATATAACTCTTTTTTAAAATCTATTATGCTATTTATTAGTAAGTCCTGAGTTCCCCATTGCCAACTCTTGAATTCTTGATTTGCTGTATCAACTTTAATGTCAGAGTCATTACCTAAGAAACGCATTAGAAACCATTTTTGAATTTGTCCTATATACATTCCATCCCAGAGTTCATTGGTCATTTCCTTTGGTAGATCATACTTAAGCCATTGTTTGCTTTCTGCTATAAGTTCGACACTTTCTTTTGGTACCGTGACTTCTTCATATAGTTCTCGAAATGCAGCTTGTAGAGGTGCTTCTCCTTCATGCATGCCGCCTTGTGGCATTTGCCATGCTGGGATTTCACAATCTATACGTTGTCCTGCGAGTATAAGCCCATTTTCATTAACAAGCATTATTCCTACGCCTTTTCTATAGCTAGAATTTGTTGCCGCCATTTTTTATCTCCTGCACATAAAAATGAATAAAATAATCTAATTTCAATTCATAATTCGTTATTTTATGAATAACAAGCCTGAGTTTTTACGCAAGTTTGTGCACGTTTTTAGTTAAGTTTATGACAAAACAATGCTTAAAATGCATACGTAAAAGGCATTATTTCTCTTTTTCAGATTCGGCTTTGCGGTGTTGAATACTAGATTAGCGTATACAAAGAAGGCAATTAAGAAGCATACTCGTCATATTTTTTGAAATTGGCGCCTTACAAAAAGCTCCTTATGTATTTTTGTATATGGCTTTGTTAACCAAGTCATTGTGTAGACCTTTTTGGTCTGATTTTTAAGTATTACTTTGTTAATTTCTTTGCAAATTGTACTCTAAAAAATTAGCTCTTAAAATCCTCGCGCGTACACTTATGAAGGCAGTGCGATACGTGCGCTTCCATTCTTGGCTGGCTCTTTTTAAAGTCTAACTTCATTTATCAGAAGTACATGAGTCTTGCAAAACAGCACCTTCTACTACATATATGTTTTTAGATAGACGGTTTATTAAACATGTGCATTATACTTACGTAAAAACGTTAAGGATTTTGACAGAATGCTAAGTAATAAGCAACACATATATGTGAATATGTGAGGCATTATTTCTCCTTGAGTGGTATATAGGTTTTACGCTCGTAAGAGTTGTATTTTATTTAATAGAGTAGTGGATATTTGACGCAAATGCAGCTTGGTAAGCATACTTGATTTGTCAGAGAATAAAAAAATATAAAATGAGTGTTGACTATTTATGTGTAATCTTCTATAATCTGCTCCTGTTGATGACTTGTTGTCTTTGAAATTGTGAATGTAAACCAAATGAAAAAATAATGATAACCGTATCAATAAAGCTGAATTACAAATTTAGTTCTGTAAGCAATAAAAACAGTCAGTAAGCTTTAAATATGAGAAGAGCATTTGATGGATGCCTTGGTGGTAGGAGGCGATGAAGGACGTAACAGGCTGCGATAAGCTGTGGGGAGGTGCCAATAACCTTTGATCCGCAGATTTCCGAATGGGGAAACTCGCCGAGTTTACTCGGCATTCTAAGATGAATCAATAGTCTTAGAAAGCAAACCTAGGGAACTGAAATATCTAAGTACCTAGAGGAAAAGAAATCAAACGAGACTCCGTTAGTAGTGACGAGCGAACGCGGACCAGGCCAATGTTCTTGCTGTAATAATTAGAATCTCTTGGAAAAGAGAGCCATAGTAGGTGATAGCCCTGTATAAGTAAAAAGCAGTAAGAAATTTGAGTAAGGCGAGGCACGTGAAACCTTGTCTGAATATGGGGGGACCACCCTCCAAGCCTAAATACTCCCTACCGACCGATAGTGAACAAGTACCGTGAGGGAAAGGTGAAAAGAACCCCGATTAGGGGAGTGAAATAGAATCTGAAATCAAATGCTTACAAGCAGTCGGAGCGGTCCAGTCCATTTATGGATTGGTGCTGTGACGGCGTACCTCTTGTATAATGGGTCAGCGAGTTAGTGTATCTGGCAAGGTTAAGCCGTTAGGTGTAGCCGTAGCGAAAGCGAGTCTGAATAGGGCGCTTAGTCAGATGCATTAGACCCGAAACCGGGTGATCTAGCCATGAGCAGGCTGAAGTTGAGGTAAGACTTAATGGAGGGCCGAACTCGTCACTGTTGCAAAAGTGTGAGATGACTTGTGGCTAGGGGTGAAAGGCCAATCAAACTCGGAAATAGCTGGTTCTCCGCGAAATCTATTTAGGTAGAGCGTTGTTTGGTTACCGTCGGGGGTAGAGCACTGGATAGGCTAGGGGGGCCCAAAGCCTTACCAAACCTAACTAAACTCCGAATACCGACGAGTATAAAACAGCAGACAGACTGTGGGTGCTAAGATCCATAGTCGAAAGGGAAAGAGCCCAGACCGCCGTCTAAGGTCCCCAAGTTATAGTTAAGTGTGAAAGGATGTGGGAACGCCAAAACAACTAGGAAGTTGGCTTAGAAGCAGCCATCTTTTAAAGAAAGCGTAATAGCTCACTAGTCTAATAGCGATCCTGCGCCGAAAATGTATCGGGGCTTAAACTATATACCGAAGACGCGGGTTCATGTGTGTAACAACATATGAGCGGTAGCGGAGCGTTGTGTAAGTCTGTGAAGGTGTGTCGTAAGGCATGCTGGAGATATCACAAGTGAGAATGCTGACATAAGTAGCGTAAAGGGATGTGAGAAACATCTCCGCCGAAAGTCCAAGGTTTCCTACGTAAAGTTAATCTGCGTAGGGTTAGCCGGCCCCTAAGACGAGGCTGAAAGGCGTAGTCGATGGGAATCACGTTAATATTCGTGAGCCTGCCAGTAGTGACGAAAGTAAAGAATTGTGTGAAGTTAATGGATTCTGAGCGCAGTTTTAGCTTTCCAGGAAATAGCTCTGGCATATAGACCGTACCCCAAACCGACACTGGTGGACAGGTAGAGTATACCAAGGCGTGGAGTGAATGATATTGAAGGAACTAGACAAATTGCACCTGTAACTTCGGGAAAAGGGTGGCCTCACTTAGGCAACTAAGATGGGGTGGCACAAACTAGGGGGTGGCGACTGTTTATCAAAAACACAGGGCTCTGCAAACTCGTAAAGAGGAAGTATAGGGTCTGACGCCTGCCCGGTGCTGGAAGGTTAAGGTGAGGAGTGCAAGCTCTGATCTGAAGCCCCAGTAAACGGCGGCCGTAACTATGACGGTCCTAAGGTAGCGAAATTCCTTGTCGGGTAAGTTCCGACCTGCATGAATGGCGTAACGACTTCCCCATTGTCTCCAATATTACCTCAGCGAAATTGAATTCTCCGTGAAGATGCGGAGTGCCCGCGGTTAGACGGAAAGACCCCGTGAACCTTTACTATAGCTTTGCATTGGTGTTAGGAATTAAATGTGTAGGATAGGTGGGAGACTATGAAGCAGAGGTGCTAGCTTTTGTGGAGTCATCCTTGAGATACCACCCTTTTAATTTTTGACATCTAACCACGACCTGTGAATCCAGGTCTGAGACAGTGCATGGTGGGTAGTTTGACTGGGGCGGTCGCCTCCCAAAGAGTAACGGAGGCGTGCGAAGGTAAGCTCAGGCTGGTCGGAAATCAGCTGTAAGAGTGCAATGGCATAAGCTTGCCTGACTGCGAGATTGACAAGTCGAGCAGAGACGAAAGTCGGTCATAGTGATCTGGTGGTCCCGCGTGGAAGGGCCATCACTCAACGAATAAAAGGTACTCCGGGGATAACAGGCTGATGAGCTCCAAGAGCCCATATCGACGAGCTCGTTTGGCACCTCGATGTCGACTCATCACATCCTGGGGCTGTAGAAGGTCCCAAGGGTTCGGCTGTTCGCCGATTAAAGTGGTACGTGAGTTGGGTTCAGAACGTCGTGAGACAGTTCGGTCCCTATCTGCCGTGGGTGTAAGGAAAATTGAGAAGATCTGACTTTAGTACGAGAGGACCGAGTTGGACATACCACTGGTGTACCAGTTGTTCCGCCAGGAGCAGCGCTGGGTAGCTATGTATGGAAGGGATAACCGCTGAATGCATCTAAGCGGGAAACCCACTTCAAAACTAGTTTTCCCAATTAGTGCCGTGAAAGACTATCACGTTGATAGGCTGGATGTGTAAGCAGAGCAATCTGTGTAGCTAACCAGTACTAATAGCACGATTGATTTAATGTTTAATGACTGTTTGTTGCATGCAGTATTAAATTTGTAGCTTTTGCTATTTTTTTGTTGTGCTCTGATTGTTCTTATTAGAGCATTTTGGTTTGCTTCACATTTTAAAGCCCTGTTCTTGTGGCTTGGTGGTTATAGAAGAGATGAAACACCTGATCCCATTCCGAACTCAGAGGTGAAAAGCTCTATCGCCGATGGTATTATGTCTTAAGGCATGAGAGAGTAGGATGTTGCCAAGCTCTAAGAGCAGGGCTTATTTATTATTAGGCGTCTAATACTTCTCTATTCTTTTTCTTAAGCTTTTTTCAAAAGTATCATAAATAGTCTTTGCATCATAACTCTAAGGAGTGCAGGACCTTCGGTGCGCCATAGTTGCCTGCAGGCAAAGATAAATAATGCACTCCTTAGAGTTATGACGGATGCACTAGTAAACTATAAAAATATACTTATTTAGGATGCTCTATTTGATACAAGCGTCTATCGATCAGTGAATATTTCGTTATCATAAACAGATTTTGCTATATAAACGCGCAGATTTTTTTTAAAAGTAAATCTTTTTAATATATGCTTCTCTTTCCAAATATAGATCCTATAATGTTTACAGTTGGTCCGCTGGAGATAAGGTGGTACGGCTTTGCATACATGATTAGTTTTATAATCGGATATTATTTTGTAAAAATGCTAAGCCGCAAATATAATTACGAAGATTTAACTACGAGTGTTCTTGATAGCTTAGCTACGTATTGTGTCCTGGGTGTTATAATAGGAGGTAGGGTTGGTTATGTTGTAATATATATGCCAACTATTATAGTGGAAAATCCAATCAATATATTAAAAGCATGGGATGGTGGTATGTCATTTCATGGTGGTCTTATCGGAATCATTATTGCACTTTATATAATTTCCAAAATACATAAACTAAATTTTTTTCATATAACGGATTTGATAGCTTGCACTGCACCAATTGGTCTTTTTTTTGGTCGTATAGCAAATTTTATCAACGCGGAATTATATGGCCGAATCTCAGATGTTCCATGGGCAGTAGTTTTTCCAGGAACTAGCGGAGCTCCAAGACACCCTAGCCAGATATACGAAGCGCTTTTGGAAGGAGTGGTATTATTTTTCCTGTTAAACCTTTGCTTTTCTTATAAAGCTATCAGAGATAGGAGTGGTTTAACATCTGGAATTTTTTTAATATTATATGCTTTAGCGAGAAGTATAGTGGAAAATTATAGGGAGCCAGACTCTAACATAGGCTTCATACTAGAAAACTTTACTATGGGGCAGCTAGTTACATTTCCAATGTTTATTATAGGTGGATATATAATTTGGAAGAATCTGCTTTTGAAACACAAAATTTAGAACTCGCAAACTAAAGTACCTTTATATGATGAGACTTTTACGTTCTTTCAAGATTAGCTGAGGCACCGGAAGTCTTGCAGAAAAAGTTCAAAACTCTTATGACCCGAATTATGTATTAGTAATATTCTAAGTATTAGCAATAGAGGGCTTTTTAGTATTGAACTGATAAGCAATTAAAGTAGCAATGATATGAATAAAAGCATTGACTGGTGACCTATGCCTTGAATGTTCAAGCTGAAGTTTATTTTTGAGATAGTCAAAGACAGTTTCTACAATAGAGGGCTTTCTTAGGAATATCTTTTCTTCTAGAGATAAAAGGCAGTTTTTCATCACTTTTTAACTCCAGTGACTAATTTCAGTCCTTGCTTATATAGAGCTAAAAATAATGGTTTGGAGATATAACCTTTATCACCGAACAAGAGTCCTTTAATATTATCACTCATCATCATAACTTGCGATCTATCGTCCTTGTTACATTTGCTCAGTGATACTTTTACTAATCCTCCTTTTTCATTAATAATAATAATATGCAGTTTAAAACCAAAGAACCATCACTTCTTAGTCTTTCCTAATGCTGCTATACCTTTGAATACTTTGTTCCTAGAGATTCTTTTATGGTGGAAAACGTATATAGAGGTAGAATCTATATAAGAAATGTTGCTACTTTTAGAAAGCAAAGTATGTAATAAAACAGCTAATATCATTATTACTCTTTGCATTAATGCTACAAATCTTTCATAGCTTGGCATCAATGAAAATTCAGATCTATATAGCTGCAAATATGAATTATAGAAAATTTTAAAGTTTTTACATGGAGATTGTTGGAATAGTATTACTTATTGTTATTATTTCAGACTCAAAAAGTCCTGGTACTCTCGTCGGATTTATGCTTGTAACTTCTGAGAGCGCTCTTTTATTTATCTCTTTTTTACACTTGCTGCTAAAATCATCGATGAAACAAAATAAATTTGTGATATCTTTTTTCATAGGTAGGTCTCGATTGTTACTTCAAAATTATCTTTACCTACATATCCATATTCTGGCAACCTTGCTTAATCCATAATTCGGGTTTTTATATAATTATTTATTAATCAATTAGGAAAATACTATAATCGATATAAACTGAGATCAAAAATAGAAGAATATTTCGCAGTATTAAAATCTGGATATAAACTAACACAAATTGTTTATCATTTTATAATTGTAACTTGCATTAAATGTTGTATTTACAATGCAATATTGTATATTTAATAATAGTTATATGTAATGCTGGTTGAATAAAGTAGCTTATTTTTAACTAAGCATAATTTTATAGAAATAACCAAATAGCTTTTTGTGCAGCAGTTTATCATAAAAATTCAAATAAAACTTGCAAGCACGAGGCTTATTAAACTAAATCTTTCATTAAATATATTATTATAACTTAATTGGTGATAGCTATATGGCACTATGTCCTTGTTGTGTTCCAGCTGCAACTGCAGCGGCAGTTACTTATGGTGTTTTAACAATATTCGGGATAACATTTGATAAAAAATGGATTGTTTACTCAGCACCTGTGATATCTTTATCTGTCTTTGCAGGGTATAGTATTTACAAGTTTAGCAAAAATGACGATAGTGAGAAAAGTTGCTGTACAATGCAAAAGAATGTAGAAGAAAACTTGTTATATAGTATAAATTTAATTAACGATAATGCAGATGTTTGCTATACTACAGATCATTATCTTGTAGATGAAGAAAGTCACATTGTAGATAATTCTCTCTCAATTATAAAACCATCTTCTGATATTTAACTTCTCTAGAACAATTGATCATTGCTGTTGAAATCCTTGAGAATTATAAATCTTATACGCCGCTGATAATAAAAATAGAGTTGGTATTTCATTGTGTGTGTATATGAAGTTAGACTTTAAAAAGAGACTAGGAAGAATGCAGTATCTGTATACAAAATCATAATAAACATTTTCACAACGTCAATTTTGAAAAGTATGGCGGGTACTTTATAGGTTTTTCTTTACATAGTTGTTGCGTCATAACTCTAAGGAACATAGGATTTATCTTGGCCTGCAAGCAATTATGATGTGCCGAAAGTCCAGCAGAAAAAATGGCAAAATTACTAAAATCTTATGGGTTTTGTTAAGTAGTATTTGCTAGGTACAGGACAAATTATATATCCGAAAATTAGGGCAGGGCCGAGGTTTGAGGTTAATTTTTGTACATTTAATTTCCAGCAAAAAATTTATTTGCACAGCAAATCAATTTTTGACAGATAGACTACATAAGTTAACATAAAAATTGAAGTGCTTTACTCAAGCAGAAAGATTTAAGATATTTTTTCTGTGTTGAGATTTAGGAATTTTCATTGATTCCCTGTATTTGGTAACAGTACGCCTAGAGATTTTGATACCTTGTGATTTTAGTACCTTACATATCTTTGCATCTGACACTGCTGCTCTTTGGTCTTCAGAGTCAATTAGTGCTTTAATTTTGTGTTTGATCACTTTATTTGAGTAAACATTCTCTGAAATAGCAGATTGTATAGCGGGAGTTAGAAAATATTTTATACTGAACGTTCCAAATTCCGTGCGTATAGTTTTATTCGATATTCTGCTGATAGTAGACTCGTGACACTCTAAACGTTCAGCCAGGCTCTTAAGTGTCATAGGCTTTATATATCCTGGACCTTCAAGAAAGAACGCGTATTGCTCTTCTAATATAGCATTTGTCACTTTAATTAATGCCTTATTACGATTTGATACTGCAAGTAGTATCGCATTTGCGCGTTGTATATTGTTCTTACAATATTCTTTTTCTGTTTCGGAGAGGTCTTGTTGTTTTATAATGTTTATATATTCTCTATTTATTTCTATAGATGGAAGAGATTTGTCATTTAATACCGCAGAAAAGCTATTGGATATTTCATCGCGTATCACAATTACGTCTGGAATAAGAGTTTGCACCTTGTTGCTAGAAAAATTGCTCCCTGGTTTTGGGTTAAGTTTGTTGATAAGTTTTATCTTATTTAATATATCGCCTTCACTTGTGCCAATTATAGCTTTCAGCTTTTTCAATTTAGATTTCGCTATTAAATCTAGATTTTCTAGGATTCTCATCATTATATCATCTAATATCCCATTTTCTGCGCACTGTATTTTGAGACATTCTTTTAGATTTCTTGCGTATACTCCTGTTGGCTCAAGAGTTTGTAATTTTGGCAAGATTGCTTCAATATCCTCGATGCTTTTTCCAATCTCTAACGCGATATTTTCTATAGATTCTGTGATATAACCATTCTCATCAACATATTCTGTAACAGCATGCCCAAGCACTGCGTTTTCATTTTGCCATTGGAAAAGCAGATTTATTTGCCCTTGTAGATGCTGTTGTAATGTAATTTCTTCTGTTTGGCTGAGAATTAACTTTTCTTGACTATTTAACTTTTCTTCAGGACCTTCGTTTATTTCCTTATTTGTGTTTTCCAAATCTATAAACGGATTTAACTCTGCCTCTTGCACGAGATAATCCGATAATTCATGGGAATGCATCTGTAATATTTCAAGCGACATACACATCTCTTTTGTAATTTGCAGAGAATGCGTTTGCACATTAGTAATTTTCTGACTTACTGTATTTCTTGCCAACATACAAATCTTGCAAATGGATTGTTTAGTAGTTCGCGGCTGCAAAGATGAAGTGATCGCTAAAGTAGTATAAAACAGGTGTGATAAACGAGTATTTTTGAATAAATTTTTATTTGTTTAGAGCATGAAATATAACTATATTTCAGGCTAGAGACTGATTTCAAATTTATCAAAAAAATACAGACCCGCATGCCAGTTTTATACTGCTTTAGCTATAGCACTGCCTTCATCAGTGCACAAGCGCGGATTTTAATGGCATGATTTTTTAGAGTACCAGTTTAATCTCTGAATCAAATATCATATAATATTTGCGAGGAAATTAACGAAGTAATACTTACATCAGGCCAAAGGAGTCTGCTAAAGTGACTTTGTCGGCAGTGCCTAGTACAGCTAGCTCAAATCTTATCTTTAAAGTCTTATCTTTTTAAAAACAAATTGCAAGATCTATTGCTTGAATCCTTTCATCTCAGTTCTCTAACACAAAATATTATGTTTATTACATTCTTTAGAATGGACTAGTATAGTATCTTTTTCAGATGCAAGGATGAATGACGAGGGTTTAGCGGAAGTATAATCTTCATTGCTCTATCTTAAAGTATAATTTTCCTCAAGAACATTAACTGATTTTAGTGCTCCTGGCGCAGCATCTTCAAGCAGCAGTTTAAGCAGAAGAGCCGTCTGATCTTACTTTTTGCATCTTGCTTACTGAGCAAACTTTCAATGATTTCAGGAAACTTCTGTATTAAGAGTTCTAGTGAGTCTTTATTTCACTGCGCGGCTAAGGGAAAAACTGTGGTGTCACGGTTATCTTTCACTTTTAGCACTTTCTCTCCAAACCTCTCTATCAAAAGTTCTAGTGCATTGCTGTTATATGTGCTGCATAACTTCCTTACTTTCCTTGAACTCTTCTTGTTCAATCTTGTCGTATATAACTGCATCCTTTGTAAATTCTGCCTGTTGCTGAGTGCTAATATTTAGAGTACCTTGATACAATTGCCAATAGTGCATACAAAATAAACCTACAGCGCTACCTGACATACCGCATAAAAAGCTTATAGTACCTAGATCTCCTACTATGTATCCACTGATTCCAGTGCAAAGAGTAGAGAACACAGTAGCTGCTATAAAAGATCTACTATTTGTTTTAAATCCAAGAAAACCAGCAGTCATAGAAATAAAAATTATCGATTCAAAATTTGTTGCTAAATAAAGGAGCTCCATAATGCCTCTGCCAGCAATAGAGAGAAAAATTGCAGTTGCTACAATTGCTACAGTTGTAATTCTTGCAATTAATAAAACACGTTTTTCTCTTAGAGGTATTAGATTTGCTATGATGTCACGTGTACATAGCACCCCTGCATTATTCAGCCAAGAATCAGCTGTAGACATCATAACAGTCAATAAACCTGATATTATTAACCCTTTGATTCCAATAACAATGTAATGTGAAATAAAGTAAATTAATACCTCATCTGGTTGTATATACTGCGCTTTGATTTTGACGCATAACCCGATAACACATATAAAAATGATGAAAGGAAAATAAATAGCTGCAACTAATCTTAAACATTTAGTTAATTGAGTATTACTTTTACTCATCAAAAATCTTTGAACAAATGTACCAGAAGTTTCTGGTACTAAGTTGAAAATGATGAGACTTAAAAACAGTGCTATGTTGTTCATGTTTATGTCAAGTCTCAACATCTCTTTCGGTAAGGAATTTACTATTCCACTATATACACCAACATCATAGTATATATATGAGCACGCGACTGGAATGGCGATTATAAGTACAGTGAATTGAAACGCATCAGTTAGTGCAACAGCTCTAATTACACCGGTCGCTGAATAAAATGCCACTGTTAATGCACCAATTGCCGTCCCCCACAAGACAGGTATTGCAAAATAATAATTTGCAATAACACCAATTGCAGTAGATTGAGTAGTGGTCACCACGACAGCAAGTGATAATGTAACAATGTCAGTAACACACTTACCAGCTTTGCCATATAATCTTTCCATTGTATCACTGATTGAAATACAACCACGAAATTTACTTATATTCTTTCCATATACTTGGGCCATAAATAGCCATGCAATAGGAGCAAAGAATAAAGGAATGATGAAAAATATGCCATATATTGTGATATTTGTCCTACAACTCCTATAGTTTCTGAAGCCCCTATGTAGGTGCAAAATGAAGTTGTGGTGTAGAAAGATCATCCACCTAATGTATATTCTTTTAATCTTGTTATAGATTTTGATTTATACAAACCAATTAGTATATATACTATAAACCCGAATTATGTATTAGTAATATTCTAAGTATTAGCAATAGAGGGCTTTCTTAGAAATATCTTTTCTTCTAGAGATAAAAGGTAGTTTTTCATCCCTTTTTAACTCCAGTGACTAATTTCAGTCCTCGCTTATATAGAGCTAAAAAATAATGGTTTGGAGATATAACCTTTATCACCGAACAAGAGTCCTTTAATATTATCACTCATCATCATAACTTGCGATCTATCGTCCTTGTTACATTTGCTCAGTGATACTTTTACTAATCCTCCTTTTTTATTAATAATAATATGCAGTTTAAAACCAAAGAACCATCACTTCTTAGTCTTTCCTAATGCTGCTATACCTTTGAATACTTTGTTCCTAGAGATTCTTTTATTGTGGCAAACGTATATAGAGGTAGAATCTATATAAGAAATGTTGCTACTTTTAGAAAGCAAAGTATGTAATAAAACAGCTAATATCATTATTACTCTTTGCATTAATGCTACAAATCTTTCATAGCTTGGCATCAATGGAAATTCAGATCTATATAGCTGCAAATATGAATTATAGAAAAATTTAAAGTTTTTACATGGAGATTGTTGGAATAGTATTACTTATTGTTATTATTTCAGACTCAAAAAGTCCTGGTACTCTCGTCGGATTTATGCTTGTAACTTCTGAGATCGCTCTTTTATTTATCTCTTCTTTACACTCGCTGCTAAAATCATCGATGAAACAAAATAAATTTGTGATATCTTTTTTCATAGGTAGGTCTCGATTGTTACTTCAAAATTATCTTTACCTACATATCCATATTCTGGCAACCTTGCTTAATCCATAATTCGGGTTAGTAGATATGTTGTAAGCAACTACTAAAGTGGTAAAATGGTATATGTCAAGGCAGTATAAAAATATAATGTCAGGTAGAATTGAAAAATCTAGCCTACTGAACAAAAAATCCTATTTCTCAAGTAGTTTAGCCTATGATACGTTAGCTCTCTATTGCTAGCTTAATATAAAAAATCTATAATATTATTATCTTTTTACTATAGTGATAGATTGGTAGATTCAGGACATATAGAGGCATTCAAGAGAAATGATTGTATAAGAGTAGATCTATCTTACTCGTGACAGGATTTAAATTGACAAAGTGGACTCTTAAATTTAAAATCTCCTCCGTCATTCCTTGGTAGAAGGGAGGATTTTAAGTGCAATTATCAATCAGTTTTGAGGTGCTGTGTCTAAGCGTCATAATAGAAAGTTCAGAATTAGCCGTAGGCTAGGGGCAAGTCTCTGGGGTTCTGTAAAAGACCCTGTAAACAACAATAAAAATTATCCGCCAGGTGTTCACGGTTCCATGGGATATAGGAAGCTCAGCGATTACGGAGAGCAGCTTAAGGCGAAGCAAAAGCTCAGGAAGTATTATGGAGATATTACTGAGAGCCAGTTCCGTGGCATATATGCAGAAGCTGTTAGAAGAAAGGGAGATACCGGGCAGAATTTAGTAGGTCTCCTTGAGTCTAGGCTTGATGCATTTATTTATAGAATGGGAGTTGTTCCTACTATATTTGCTGCGCGTCAGTTTGTGAACCACAAGCATGTCATGGTAAACGGAAAAGTGGTGAACATAGCTAGCTACAGGCTTAAAGTAGGAGATGTTGTTGAAGTTAGAGAATGCTCAAAAAATCTTCTAATAATTCAATCTGCTTTACAAAGCGTTGGATCTGTTCCTGATTATATAGAGTTTGATCAAAGTAAACTATCTGGAAGATATGTCAGGATACCTGTGCTTGAGGAAATTCCATATGCATTGCAGATGGAGCCGCATCTTGTCATTGAATTTTACTCAAGATAATAGCTGATTTCACTTGCATGCCAAATGTATATAAACACTAGATATGTATTGATATGCACTAGTCATACTTTTCAAAATTGGCGCTGTGCAGAATGCTCTTGATGTATTTGATATACGCGTGCATGTATATTCTGCCTAGCTTTTTTGAAATCTAACTCCGTATATACTGAGTAAACACTAAATCTTCATCTATTAGTATATTTTAAGCAGCGTGAACTTTATCAAAAGATATTGGGTAGATGAACGTATGTGATGTGTATAAGATATAAGAAGCACAATATTGCTTTTTATGTGTAACACGGGTTGCAGCTATATTCAGTAAAGTTTTGACGCAAAATGAGATTAGTGTTTTTACAAGTAGATTTTAGAATATGTGCATTTTGTATTTCTAATTAATACAGTAGAGTTATATAAGTACTATATAAGTTTTTAAATATCTTATAGCGTTGAATTTATCAATACTGTCGTACTTTTAGTTTTGTTATTTGTAAAAGCGAAGATTCTTTATTCTTGTTTTAATTTGCATGAAGTGCATGAAGTTTTTTGATAAATCATAAGTAATGCACGGAGTGTCACAACTGACTTCGTTTAACTTTCTATTATTATATCATCAGTAGAAATATAGCTTTATTGCTATAAAAATGAGTTACTCTAGAAAACATCAATACATTAGTAGCATCTAACTGAGCGGTGTTTCAAAATGTTTCGATAGCGTTTGATAAGCATACTTCATGATAAATGAAGAGTTGGTTTTTAGCGCTAGAAAAAACGCAAGGCAGTGTATAATCAATACATAACGAGCGATCTTTCAGGCGCCAATCTTTGAAATATAGTGAGTATATATAATGCATTCCATACTAAAAGTGCAATCATTGCTTTTCCCTACATTTGAAGCTTTTAGTAAGTGATAACTTGTAATGTAGAATCCATATTCAATCAAAACAATAAATATGACATCTAACCAAGTAGTAACTAGATTTGCCCCATCTCCTACAGGTTTCCTTCATGTCGGTGGAGCGCGTACTGCGCTTTTTAACTGGCTTTTTAGCAAGTCTGTTGGTGGTAGATTCTTGCTTCGTATCGAAGATACTGATAAAGAAAGATCTACAAAGCAGGCTATTGATGCAATTTTGAGTGGAATGGAATGGCTTGGTCTATTTTGGGATGGAGAGCATGTTATGCAATCTACCCGTGCAGAGCGTCATAGAGAGGTGGTTGAGATGATGCTAAGCATTGGGAAAGCTTATCGTTGCTATATGAGTCCACAAGAAATAGAAGAGGCAAAAATACGTAATCCCTCAATTAGGTTTCGTAGTGTATGGAGAGATAAAGATAATAGCGTTTCTAGCGGGCAATATACCGTAAGACTAAAAGCGCTGTTAAGTGGCTCAACTGAAGTAGAAGATGCTGTGCATGGAAGAGTTTCTATGCCTAACGACAGCTTAGATGATGTGGTACTACTTAGATCAGATGGTACTCCAACATACATGCTTGCTGTAGTTGTTGATGACTATGATTCTGGCGTGAATCATATTATTCGTGGAGATGATCATTTTACAAACACGTTTCGTCAGCTCCAGATATATGATGCACTAGGCTGGGAAAGACCATCTTACGCACATATCCCGCTAATACACGGGAGTGATGGAACTAAACTCTCAAAGCGGCATGGAGCTCTTGGAATAGATGTATACAGAGAAATGGGTTATCTACCAGAAGCTATGTGCAATTATTTGTTAAGGCTTGGTTGGAGCAAAGGAGATATAGAATTAATTACCAAAGAAGATGTGTCAGAAATCTTTCAGCTCTCTGACATTACTCAGTCTCCAGCTAGATTTGATTTAGAAAAATTAAATTACGTTAATGCACACTATATCAAGCATAAAGAGGATTTTGAGCTTCTAGATTTACTCAAAGAAAGGTTGGAAAAAATCGGTATATTACTTGAAAACAGCTCTGTAAGTGATAAGATTCTATCTGGAATGCAACTAATCAAGACAAGAGCAAATACCTTGAAGCAATTAACAGACCTTGTATGTCTATATATTGAGAAAAAAAGTCCTACTGATCCAAAATCGCAAGAGTTGATCGATGCATATAGGGGATCTGAGCTTATACAGAAGCTTATTGCTGAATATAAAGAGTGTAAACAGTGGGATGCTGGAAATTTGAAGTCAATTGGTGTGAATATTGCGGTGGTTTTATCCATAAAACCAGCACTAGTTATGCAAGTTTTGAGAGCATTTATTATTGCCACTTTTGAGTCGCCAGGAATTTATGAATTTATGGAAGTTCTCGGAAAAGAGGAGGTATTGCGTAGAATTAATGAGTTAAAGTGATGCCTCAGATTATAGATAACACAATTGCATTAATATCAAAATTGCCTGGGCTTGGTCCGAGGTCGGCTAGAAGGTTATGCATTTACCTACTACAAAACCCAGAAAAGATGATGCGTCTTTCAGAACTCTTTGTTAGTTCCTCTCAAAATATTAAAAGATGTGTAGAATGTAATAATTTTGATGATGTTTCGCCTTGTGGAATTTGCAGTGATATGGAGAGAGATGCTGAAGTGCTATGTGTTGTAGAGAGTATATCGGAACTTTGGGCAATAGAACGCAGCAAGCTGTATAACGGTCATTATCATGTACTTGGCGGTAATTTATCAATAATTGATAATCGTACTCCAGAAACCCTCAACATGTTTGCAATTAAAAATAAAGTTGTGAAGAAAGGGATAAAAGAAGTCATACTCGCCACAAACTCAACACTAGAGGGGCAAACAACTGCTCATTATATAGCAGAAATGCTAACTGGGCTAAATATAAAAATCACAAAACTGGCTCATGGAATTCCAATAGGTGCAGAATTAGAATATATGGATGATGGTACACTAAATGTTGCGTTTCAACTTAGGCAGGATTTTTAATTTTACAAAGTCGCCTGCGTCATAACTCTAAGAAGCTAGAGGATTTATCTTGGTTTCAAGCAATTATGATGCACAGAAAGTCTAGCAGGAAAAGTGGCAAAATTGCCAAAAACCTTATGGATTTTGTTAAGTAGTCGTTGAAAGTATCGGACAAATTATATATCCGAAAATTAGCGCAGGGCAGTTCTAAGGGCTAATTTTTGTACATTTAACCCTCCGCAAAAATTTATTTGCGCAGCAAATCGATTTTTAACGAACAGGCTATATAAATTATCTAGTAAAGTATTGTGGTATAGAACGGTAAACAAGAGGTGTCTTAGAATATAAATGTTTTACGGCATCTTCTATTACTTTGCTGTTCACTGTAATATTCAGAGTTGCTAGTACTTTAGGTGTTGCTGCCCATATATGAACTAAGCCCTTCTATTATACTTTGCACCTGATCAATGTTTGCAGATGCGCCAACAACTTAGTATGATACATCACATCCCTGTTCATTAAAAACTGTATCTATAATACAGCTTTGATATTTTACATGTGGTTGATTAGATACAAAGATAATGCTTTGTATTTCATCGTGCAGCTTTAGCCATGAAACTAACTCCAGTGCTGTTGTTGGGTAGTAGGTCTAGGTAGATCTTGTTTTGGTGTGTCTATAACATGAAGTGTTAAACCTTTATCATGCAAATCAGATTGATTATACAAATCCTGAATTAAGTGTGTCTCTGTTACTTCGTGCCAACTACTGAGTGCGAATTTGTCAGCTATTTCTGCTAATTCTTCCTCAGCGCCATCAACACTTGCATTTACATAGCGCTCTCCTGTGAGTAATATTACAGAGCTAGCCTTCAAGCCAGACTCCAGAAGCGAGTTTGCATATTCAATTCTACTTGACATAGTTGGGCCAGTTGCTCCTCTAATGCATAGAGCATCAGCTTTTTTCATGACTGGTACGATAGCATTAACAAAACCTAGAATTTTGAGATTTTGAATATTAGGCGTTTTATTTTCTGTCATCCATTCAGCAGATTGCTTCTCCCAGCGTTCTTTTGTTCCCACTCTCATTGATAGGTTATTTTGAGTTTCTTTAACCATTGTTAGAATGTCTAGGGCTAGCTGATCTTTGGTGCTTCTTGGTGGGAATGCAGTAAGCAATGATTGGTCATTTGGAATTATCGATGATTGTTGTAGAAGATCTTGTATTGCACTTTTTTGTTCAGCACTGTTAAATCCATAGTAGGATAATGCATCATTTAGTGAGTATCTCACCTCTCGGTTACTGTAATACATAATAATCACCAATAAAATCACGATAACTGACAGCAGTATACAAATCTTTTTATAGCAACGCTTAACGATATTTAATATATTTAACAAAAACACAAGTTGTACACCTAATAAGATTATAAATTTGTTTGCATTTATTCAACTACAAATTGTGCCGCGTTAAACATTAGAGCATGCTTACCTAAGATCGTCATACTTTTCAAAATTGGTGCCCTTGAAATGCGCCTTAGTTAAATACCGACTCTGCATTTACCAACCCGAATTATGGATTAAGCAAGGTTGCCAGAATATGGATATGTAGGTAAAGATAATTTTGAAGTAACAATCGAGACCTACCTATGAAAGAAGATATCACAAATTTATTTTGTTTCATCGATGATTTTAGCAGCGAGTGTAAAGAAGAGATAAATAAAAGAGCGCTCTCAGAAGTTACAAGCATAAATCCGACGAGAGTACCAGGACTTTTTGAGTCTGAAATAATAACAATAAGTAATACTATTCCAACAATCTCCATGTAAAAACTTTAAAATTTTCTATAATTCATATTTGCAGCTATATAGATCTGAATTTTCATTGATGCCAAGCTATGAAAGATTTGTAGCATTAATGCAAAGAGTAATAATGATATTAGCTGTTTTATTACATACTTTGCTTTCTAAAAGTAGCAACATTTCTTATATAGATTCTACCTCTATATACGTTTTCCACCATAAAAGAATCTCTAGGAACAAAGTATTCAAAGGTATAGCAAGCATTAGGAAAGACTAAGAAGTGATGGTTCTTTGGTTTTAAACTGCATATTATTATTAATGAAAAAGGAGGATTAGTAAAAGTATCACTGAGCAAATGTAACAAGGACGATAGATCGCAAGTTATGATGATGAGTGATAATAATAAAGGACTCTTGTTCGGTGATAAAGGTTATATCTCCAAACCATTATTTTTAGCTCTATATAAGCGAGGACTGAAATTAGTCACTGGAGTTAAAAAAGGGATGAAAAACTGCCTTTTATCTCTAGAAGAAAAGATATTTCTAAGAAAGCGCTCTATTGTAGAAACTGTCTTTGACTATCTCAAAAATAAACTTCAGCTTGAACATTCAAGGCATAGGTCACCAGTCAATGCTTTTATTCATATCATTGCTACTTTAATTGCTTATCAGTTAAATACTAAAAAGCCCTCTATTGCTAATACTTAGAATATTACTAATACATAATTCGGGTTAAAAAGAGAACAAAATGATGGAGAACATATTGCCATTTTACAGCCACAGCAAAATTTTAGTCAAAACAGTGGATTCAATGATAGCGGAGAATTGATCAATCCTATATATTTTAATGTAAATGAAGAATTATATGATCAGAATATGTTCTTTTCAGCTATGGATTACTTTAGCAATCTTTAAAAAACTAATACCAACTCCCTCAAATAACAGCATATATTTGCCGCGTATTTTTTTAGAAAATTTAAGGTGAGATTTGAGTCTAGCTTTACTAGAAGTACAGCTGTCATGCGCGTGCTTAAATTCTAAAGAAAAGACGAAGCTAAAGTGTTCTGTTATTTGGAGGAGTTGGTATTAGGTGTGAGTATAACAAGTAAAAGCACACAGGTTTGGCTCAACGCCTTGTGCTTGCACAAAACTCTTAAAGAGATTGATAAACTGATCTAGTCTATTCATCAAAAATCAATTGGCTGCGCAAATAAGTTTTTGCGGAAAATTAAATGTACAAAAATTAGCCTAAAGCCTCTGCCCTGCGCTAATTTTCGGATATATAATTTGTCCTATACCTAGCAAATACTACTTTAGGCATTACCGACAAAATCCATAAGGTTTTTGGCAATTTTGCCATTTTTTCTGCTGGGTTTTCAGTGCTCCATAGTTGCTTGCAGGCAAAGATAAATAATGCACTCCTTCGAGTTATGACGGATGGACTAGGAAGAGCCAAGGGAGAATTTGTACAATCAATATATAACGAGGGACCTGACGACGCCAATTTTGAAAAGTATGACGAGCATATACTTGCATTAAAATATCTTTAAGTACTTTTTACTTATCACTTCAAACTTTAGAGAAATAATTCATTAATCTGTCACAGCAAGATAAATAGAATGATGTCATGAAGTATATATAGTTGCTTTTTTATTAGAAAGTTGCTAAGAAGAATCTTGGCGTGTAGTAGAAGACGTTAGAGCGTCAATTGGAGGTAAATTTTAGATGGGTTTGTAGCTCAGGTGGTTAGAGCGCACGCCTGATAAGCGTGAGGTCGGAGGTTCAACTCCTCCCAGACCCACCATCTTAATATTTGACTTTTACTTTTGCTGCCTTGTTTTTTTAATGCCGAAGATTGTGATAAAAAATGTGATAGGTCAACTATTTAATTAATATCTAATAATTCACATCAAACTTGAGCATATGGTAGTAGCTAGACTGGCAAATTTTGGACTCATTCTACATAGAGCAGTCGAAAAAGGTGTATTATTATTTGGCTCCGCTATATTTGCACTTCTAATTGCGAATTCTCATTATTTTGACATTTATAATGCGATTTTGCACGAACACTTTACTCTTTCTTTTGGCAACCATGCTTTTAAATTATCATTAGAGTATTGGATAAATGACTTCTTAATGGCAATATTCTTTTTAGTTGTTGGCACTGAGATAAAACGAGAGTTAATTGCCGGTCATCTTGCAAACCCTAAGCAAAGGTTACTTCCTGTAGTTGCTGCTATTGGTGGCGTACTGGTTCCTATTTTGATATATTTGACCTTTAACTATAATGACCACGTGAAAGTACGAGGCTGGGCCATCCCAGCTGCTACTGATATAGCCTTTGCACTTGGTGTACTGCTACTCCTTGGGAAATCTCTTCCAGCTCAGCTCAGGATTTTTCTGACAGCACTTGCAATAATAGATGATCTGATTGCAATAGTGATGATTGCTTTCTTTTATACAGAGACGATAGTCTGGTATTATATAGCTTGTGTAGCAGTTTGTGTGTTAGTTCTGTTGCTTTTAAATCGCTATAAAGTAGTGTATATTCTAGTTTACTTACTTGTTGGACTCATTATGTGGTACTGCTGTTATATGTCTGGCATACATGCAACAATCGCTGGTGTAATCCTTGGATTTTCCATCCCGCTTTATATTGATGAAAATTATTCACCACTTAGATCTTTAGAACATGCACTCGCGCCGTTTGTTTCTTATATTATTTTACCTATGTTTGCATTCGCAAATAGCGGCATTTTATTGTCAGACCTTTCATTCAAGAGTATATTTAACTCAATTACTCTTGGTATAACAGTTGGATTATTTTTTGGAAAACAGATTGGCATTTTTGGCGCTATATTTCTCTTGGTGAAGTGTGGAGTAGTGCAGCTACAGCAGAAGATTTCAATGCTGCATTACTACGTTGTATCTATAATGTGCGGCATAGGCTTTACAATGAGCTTGTTCATTGGAATACTATCTTTTGAAAATCAGATGTATTTGTCTAGCGCTAAAATTGGTGTAATGTTAGGCTCAGCCTTATCTTGTGTATATTGTGGTATTGTAATGCTAATCGTGAAATTACGCTCTTTTGAGTATGATTAGCCGCAAGGCATATATAAATAAATATATCGCAGGTAAATGAAAAGAGTTGCTATTTAATCGGTTTGTCAAAAATCGATTTGCTACGCACATTAATTTTTCGGAAAGTTAAATATACTAAAATTAGCTTGAAAGCAGCACTACGCTGATTTTCGGGTATGTAATTTGTCCTGTACCTAGCCAATACTACTGAATAAAGTCCATAAGGTTTTTGGCAATTTTGCCACTTTTTCTGCTGGACTTTCGGTGCATCATAATAACTTGAAACCGACATAAATCCTCAGCTTCTTAGAGTTATGACGCAGGTGACTAGGAAGAATGCTAGTGCGCAATAGGCACTGCGCTCAAGTAAGTGCACGTGCGAGGATTTTAATGGCACGATTTTTTAGAGTACATGGAAAATCAGGTCAAAAAGGTCTGCGCAAGTGGCTTTGCCGGTAGCATCTGCACAAGAAGCATTTTAAAGTATTTATTGATATCGCATAAGCGATTATAGATTGAAACGACCGATTATTCTTCTATTTTTTCTCGGACATCATCTGGAATATTGTCCTTATATAAGTTATACATGAATTTTTCGTATAGACTAAAATCTTTGTATTTTTTACCACTTGGTATAGAGAAGTTGTTCATTGCACTCCTTGAACCGTGTTGCATAAATTGAAAAGAAGAAAATAAATCATTATTCACTTTTTTTCTTTCCTTGTTGTATTGACAGTACAAGTAAACTATGAGCAGCAACGCACCTATATTCACAATTTTGCTGTTAAATGAGATCATAGAATGTTTTTAAAGTAATAATAATGCATAACAAAAACCAGTAAGCGAACCATCCAAACCATCCACAAACTATGTGGCAACAGAAGTAGAAAGCTTATAGTACATATACCGCAGGCAAATGAAGAGTTGGTGTTTATTATGTACATACTAAGTGAGACTTCAAAAAGAGCCAGGAAGAATGCTGGCATATGTGTATACACACAAAATAACATAAGGAGTATTTTGACAACGCCAATTTTGAAAAGTATGACTAGTATATACAAAGCAATGCCAAACTTCTTTGCAAAGATTTGCCATAAAAACGGCTCAACATTTAATCAATATAGCATATTAAAAAGCGATAAGTAGCAAAAACTTCACATGCAAAAAAACACATTTAATCTGCGTACAGAATTTTTACCAGCAGGCGATCAACAAAAAGCCATAGATTATTTAGTAAAAAATATAGGCCAAGAAGCAAAAGACCAGGTATTACTTGGAATTACTGGTTCTGGCAAAACATTTACTATGGCAAATGTGATAGCGAAAACAAATAGGCCTACCATAATTATGGCTCATAATAAAACATTGGCTGCACAGTTATATTCTGAGATGAAAGGTTTTTTTCCTAATAATGCAGTAGAATATTTTGTTTCATATTACGACTATTATCAACCTGAGGCATATATTCCAAAGAGAGATCTATATATAGAGAAGGATGCAAGTATAAATGATAGGTTAGATTTACTTAGGCACTCTGCGACCAGAGCATTACTTGAAAGACGAGATGTAATAGTAGTTGCTTCTGTTTCCTGCATATATGGACTTGGTGCGCCAGAGCTCTATCTAAAAATGACTCAAAAACTTGAAGCTGGTATGAAGCTTTCTAGAGAAGCATTGATAGAAAAGTTAGTGGAGCTGCACTATAAGAGAAATGATACCAGCTTTGAACGCGGCACATTTAGGGTTAGAGGAGAAAATATAGATATTTTCCCATCGCACTATCAAGATAGGGCTTGGAAAGTTACATTTTTTGGCAATAAAATAGAGAAAATTAATGAGTTTGATCCAATTAATAATAAACGCACAAACACTTTATCTGAGATAACCATATTTGCAAATAGTCACTATGTAACACCGAGACCAACCCTTCAACAGGCCACTCGCCTTATCAAGCATGAGATGCAGCAAAGAGTAAAATATTTTGAAAATCAAAATAGGATGGCTGAAGCGTTTCGTATTGAACAAAGAGTGAAATTTGACTTGGAGATGATGCTAGAAACTGGTAGTTGCAAGGGAATAGAGCATTATTCAAGGTATTTGTCTGGTAAAGAGCCAGGAGAGCCACCTCCAACTCTTTTTGAATATTTACCTAAAAATGCATTATTGTTTGTGGATGAAAGTCATGTGACTCTTCCACAAGTCGCCGCAATGTTTAATGGTGATAAAGTGCGTAAAGCAAATTTAGTTGAATATGGCTTCAGGTTACCATCTGCAAAAGATAATAGACCTCTGAAATTTGAAGAATGGGATGCAATGCGCCCTCAAACTATTTTTGTCTCAGCAACTCCAGGAAAAATAGAACTTGAGCTGGCTGGAAACAAATGTATAGAGCAGGTAATAAGACCAACAGGACTTTTAGACCCTGTATGTATAGTCAGACCAATTGAGACACAGGTTGATGATTTATTAAATGAATGTAGAATTGCTGCTGAAAATAACGAGCGTGTTATGGTCACTACGCTTACAAAAAAAATGGCAGAGGACCTTGCAGATTATCTAGCAAATATAGATGTAAAGGCTATATATCTTCACTCTGAAATACAGACCCTTGAAAGAGTAGAAATTATAAATAAGTTACGTATTGGCATTGTAGATGTATTAGTTGGAGTAAATTTATTAAGGGAAGGCCTGGATATCCCTGAATGTTCACTAGTTGCCATACTTGATGCAGATAAAGAAGGCTTCTTACGCTCAGAGACATCGCTAATACAAACTATCGGAAGAGCTGCACGAAATGCTAAAGGAAGAGTAATACTCTATGCAGATCGCATTACAAACTCTTTGGAGAAAGCTTTGAGCGAAACTGAAAGGAGGAGAAAAATACAAGAAGCATATAATGAAGTGCATGGTATAACACCAGTTTCCGTCAAGAAAAAGGTAAGTGACGCTATCAATGAAGCGCTCGAGATTCTTGGAGCCACTGAAAATGGCGCAAAAATTTACAAAGATGATTCTTTAGACTTCAAGAAACTTAGTGTAAGAGAAATAGAGAGAAATATAGAACGCATTAAATCTCAGATGCTTACTGCGGCCAAAGACCTTGATTTTGAGCTCGCTGCTGAACTTAGAGATAAAATAATTACGCTGCAACAGTTCTTGATAGAAGCTGGCGGAGAAGAATAATACTAATTTCCTAGGTGCTGCTCTCAAGTGAGTGCATGCGCGAAGATTTTAAGAGCATGATTTTTTAGAGTGCAAGTGAATTTTCTAGTCAAATATTATATATTTGCGAAGAAATTGACGAAGTAATACCAACTACCACAAATAACAACATATATTTGCTGTGTATTTTTTAGAAAATTTAAGATGAGATTTGAGTTTAGCTGTACTAGAAGTACAGTGGCCATGCGCGCGCTTAAATTTTCAAAAAAGACAACACTTTAAAACTTAAGATGAAAAATTAAATTATAAGAAAAGATTAGTTTGATAAAAAGTCATAATACCAATGGTTTCATGAAGATTTAGTCAACTGCATAGCTATAGGTTATTTGTATGGAGACGGCATTAACTTACTCTAAATTCTAGCAGAGAGAGCTGCTATCAGAGATTTTAATTATTATGAAAAAATAGCAGCCACACGTATATTGGTATCTTGCAAACCCGAATTATGTATTAGTAATATTCTAAGTATTAGCAATAGAGGGCTTTCTTAGGAATATCTTTTTTCTAGAGATAAAAGGCAGTTTTTCATCCCTTTTTTAACTCCAGTGACTAATTTCAGTCCTCGCTTATATAGAGCTAAAAATAATGGTTTGGAGATATAACCTTTATCACCAAACAAGAGTCCTTTATATTATCACTCATCATCATAACTTGCGATCTATCGTCCCTGTTACATTTGCTCAGTGATACTTTTACTAATCCTCCTTTTTCATTAATAATAATATGCAGTTTAAAACCAAAGAACCATCACTTCTTAGTCTTTCCTAATGCTGCTATACCTTTGAATACTTTGTTCCTAGAGATTCTTTTATGGTGGCAAACGTATATAGAGGTAGAATCTATATAAGAAATGTTGCTACTTTTAGAAAGCAAAGTATGTAATAAAACAGCTAATATCATTATTACTCTTTGCATTAATGCTACAAATCTTTCATAGCTTGGCATCAATGAAAATTCAGATCTATATAGCTGCAAATATGAATTATAGAAAATTTTAAAGTTTTTACATGGAGATTGTTGGAATAGTATTACTTATTGTTATTATTTCAGACTCAAAAAGTCCTGGTACTCTCGTCGGATTTATGCTTGTAACTTCCGAGAGCGCTCTTTTATTTATCTCTTTTTTACACTTGCTGCTAAAATCATCGATGAAACAAAATAAATTTGTGATATCTTTTTTCATAGGTAGGTCTCGATTGTTACTTCAAAATTATCTTTACCTACATATCCATATTCTGACAGCCTTGCTTAATCCATAATTCGGGTTGCTAGGTTCTTTAATAAGACTAGACATACAACCATGTGATATTTTACCAGAGCTACCTGATGTACTGATGAAATTTGCAAAAGACACAGATTTTCCGCCTAGAGATACTATATTACACTATACAATTTCAACCCACAAAATGCTAGTATTCGTTCATATACAGGCCTCTCAGACGAGCTATTGTTCATTCAGAATTACGCTCTGGAGTATTTGATATTATTACAGCAATGCATGAACTAGTAATTCTATACACAATATCACCACTTGATGAGGAATTTACATTATGCGCAGAAAATATCTTAGCAAAACTCACTGTATCAGTATATAAGTGCGTAGCATTGACTGTTCAAGTTGCTTCCCCGGAAGTTGCCGCAAATAAATTAATGCACTTCTACCAAGAGTTAATTATAGATAATCAAAAATATTTTTGGTTCAACTTGATACAGGCCTGTATTTGCATCTTTGATCATATATTATGGAGCTGTTCAATTGCAGAAGAATTTTCTATTCAAGAGGAGAAAGTAGACTTACTATACATTTTTCCTGAATTGCGACAGATTTATAAAAGATTTATAGATATGCCAGATTTAATAACAAAGTTTTCTCACTTGACTAAAGGAAAAACACATTTAGAGATTGTGCAAAAAAATCATAAATTGCTTACTCGCATACTAAATTCTCTGATTGATCCTAAGAAATCTCCTATACAAGCAGATAATGACACTTCTTTAGATGATCAAAAAAGTAAATTTAACTCTAGCAATATATTAATTCCCAATCATCAATTATTATTTGCTAAAAAACAGGAAGCTGCAATGAGATTAAGAAATCTAATCCGCTAATCCCTTACAATTAACCTTAAGTTTTAGTTGACAACATTGCATTATACATCTATGTAATATTATTCAATTTTTTTATTCCTCTATAAATAGTTAAGATGCCCGGTGGATGCTTATTATTTTTATTCTTATAACCACCTAGTACAGCAATTTGGTAGTATATTTCTCGCAGGTTTTGATGTGTATCAGGTAACTTTTAAACAAATAAATATTAAGTGCATTAATCTCCTGAGTACTAAAACAGCAGTAGGCTTTTATCTCCTCTTCCTTCCTTTCTTGCTTGATGAATCAGCCAATAGGTTTGGCAGGCAGCTATGTTAATAATTGTTAAAAGATTTTGTACTGCATCTCTTGAGCTATGCAAATAAATTTGCTCAGCTTTATATGCAGTCTTTAAAACCTTATGCAATGATTCAATATGCCACCGTCTTTTATAAGACTGCACTACGAATGAGGCATCTTCCAAAGTTTTCACAGGAAGATTTGTGAGTAAGAGCCATTTATTTTCTTGGTCGAAGGCTTCAACTACATTGAGCTTAATCGGAGCAAGACTATTTTGTCTATGATCTGCACCACGATGGATCGTAGGTAGCATAATATTTTCAAGGGTTTTTAGGTAGAATAGTTTTTAAGTTTCTTCATGTGTATTTGGATTAATTGTTATGAAAGAAATTTTACCAAGAGTAGGAGAGTCTTTCAAAAGAGTGGAAAATTTATTTTTCTTAGCTCTAGCTGATATTCCTGTAGTGCGGTCCCATTTACACCGAATAACATACTTACAGCGACTACTATGCAAATCACTAAGCAGTGCAAAAAAGTCTGCTTCCCGATCGCATAACATTATTATATCCTTATCGATTCCTTGAAGTTTAGTCATAATCTCAGAAAGAAAGCGCCGCCAACGGCTTGAAATAATCTCGGGAAAGTCTTTGCGATAAGGATGCAATTTTAAATTGTCTTCATAACCAATAAAGTCTAGCTCCAAGATACCAAGCGCTACATCCTGAGCGGATACGCAGAGTGCAGTATGCTGAAAAAATCCAAATTGTGTAAAACGCCCTTGTTTACCGATGATCCCAATATCAGTTTTTGCTTTGTGCTCCGTATAGTTATAAAAAGTACTATCTTGTACTACATATATATACTTGTCTTGAGAGTTATCAATACGCTCAATAGTTTGCTCCTGATGCCGGTCTAAGCAAGCTCAATCAGCTTACCTTGGTGTTACTCAAAAAGTCATAAGTGCAGCGAGCTTCATTCTTTGTTACGAAAACTTCTTGAATACAGCTCCAGGGTGAGCGTATCAAGCTGTTAACAATCGAAATAGCACGTTTTGTAAGTCGTTTATCCTTTAAATCAACATTTGAAAACTCTTGATCAAAAAAATTTGAGTAACTCATTCTATAATCTCACAGTTTAAAATGAGAGTATATAATAACTGTCAACTAAAACTTAAGGTTAATTGTAAGGGTACACCGCTTTATACCTATATAGCAAGCAAACTAAAACAGGCTTGGAGTCTAGAACAAATCAGCGGCAGACTCAAGCTGGAGAATAACGGTATTTATTGCTGTCATGAAACAATATATAGCTCGCTATATTTACCGCAAGGGTAAAGGCAATAGGTAGTATAAGTATTTGGCTAAAGCAAAGAAAAATAGGGGAAAGCGTAAAGGCAGAAAAGTTGGTAGTGGTAAATTCTTAGGCTTACCTTCCATACATGAGAGACCTGCTTTTGTTGCTTCTCGCATAGTACATGGAAACTGGGAGTTAGATACAATAGCATTTAACACAGATAAGAAGCAAAATATAACAACGTGTGTGGAAAGGAAGTCCAGATATTTGATTATGATAAAGAATCCAGACAGGAAAAGTACTCCATTGCTTAGCCGCCTTGCTAATGCACTTGATAAGGAACATGTTGCCTGTAAAACAATTACTTGTGATAGAGGTTCAGAGTTCGGGCATTATGCTAATATTCAGAAAAAATCTAGTCGTAAATTTTACTTCTGTGATCCATATTCTACTTGGCAAAAAGGTACTAATGAAAATACAAACAGAAGAATAAGACGCCTCAATAATACACAAAGAAAAATTCTTAACTTCAGAAACCATAGAGAAGATATTCTCTTAGCAGCACAATAGATTGCTGCACTTCAAATTAGAATGCGCAGTCCGTCAAAAATTGAATGTACAAAAATT
This sequence comes from Ixodes persulcatus, assembly GCA_013358835.2. Taxonomy (NCBI): domain Eukaryota; kingdom Metazoa; phylum Arthropoda; class Arachnida; order Ixodida; family Ixodidae; genus Ixodes; species Ixodes persulcatus. The sequence continues at coordinate 801,799 of JABSTQ010005687.1, forward strand.
AGCTTTTAGGCGCGGCCCTAGGCTAATTTTCGGATATATAATTTGTCCTGTACCTAGCAAATACTACTTAACAAATCCATAAGGGTTTTGGCAGTTTTGCCATTTTTTCTGCTGGATTTTCAGTGCGCCATAGTTGGTTGCAGGCCAACATAAATCCTCAGCTTCTTAGAGTTATGACACAGGCGACTATGTATTGATGATACACATTCCCCAAGCTCCTCCTAGCTCTTTTTGAAGTCTAAGTTCGTATGCGCATAATTCAAATACCAACTCTTCATTCTACCTGCGGTATACACTGCGCTCCGTATGCTTCTTGCACTTGCCTAACTGGAACAAGCGTTTTAAGAAGAAGTCTATTGTGTCACACAAATAAACAATCTCCTAAAAATAGCATCTTTAGGAGATTGTGATCACGCAATATCAAATATTTAGAACTTCAACTTAGCTCCCACTAAAAACACAATGCCGTTATTGCCCTTAACGTTGTTATCATTGGGTCTATTGTAATTAAAGTGCGTCACCTCTGCATAAGGTAAGAAGCCAGGAAGCACTGAATAATCCATTCCTATACTAAGAATATTTGCTTTGTTATACGAAGTGATATACTGCTCCATGTTTGCTGGTTGGTTTGTAACAAGGCCAGCGCTTTTGGATTGCATATATGTAACACTGATACCAAGATCCCTATACTTATAACTTGCACCAGCAGTCCAATAACTTCCGCCATATTTATAACCATCAGATGGAACTTGAGGTTTTGGATTTTTTGTTGTGCCAGATTTACCAAGATCTCCGTACGAGCCTGCAATACTGAAACCTTCATAATCAAATCTTGTGCCAATCTCCCATGCAAACAAGTTATTTCTTTCGATAATGTAAGGAGCACCTGGAGTTGGATTTGCATTAGGATAAGATCCTTGCTTTGCATTTCCAAACTCTGTAATTCCAGAAATAGTCCAATTAACATCGTTTATTTTTGTGCTGTATCTTATACCAGCCTCTACTACGTCTTTATAACCTATGCCACTATCTGAGGTAGAAACGCCATCTTTAATTTGATCCACAGTACCGGTATATTCTGCATCTGGAATATAACTTATACCAAAAGTGAATCCATTCAGTTTTGGCGTATAATAAGTAATTTTATTTGCTCTACCATAATCTCTATTAATAGGTAACTGTGCTGAATCAACGAAGGAGCGGCTTATATTTTGTTTTGTTGTCCCATAATAAGCTTTTGCACTTAGCCAATCACTCCAATCTCCAGCTATACCATCGGTCGCTCTTGCAACTGAACTACCAGAAACCTTGATTTTATCATGTGCCCCATCATAGCTTCCCGCTTCAAGACGACCAAATTGCCCTTCTAAAAATAGCATAATTCTATCGCCTACAGGGTTTGATATCTGAACTCTACCTAGATCTATATCTATTGGTTTAGAAGTATCTGCGTTAATTTTGACATATGCTCCATATTTCAGGCCAATTTCTTCTTTGCCACCTTCTGCTTGAAATATTATCTTGTTATTTGTAACAAAACCGTGAGAGCGCTGCTTACCTTTTGCTTTATCAAAATCTTTGTATCTAAACCCATCACTTTCATTATTTGCAACAGATCCATATTGTATGTTTGAACTTAAGCTTACTGTCATATTAATACTAGTTGCACTTTGTGGCACTTTTTTAAGCACAGCAACATCGCTGCTAGTATTATTTCTGGTGGTGCTAAATTTTTTTTTATCAGCGTCTGAAGTTTTTAACTTCGAAACTTCATCTCTAGCAAAATTGCGCGGAACATCGGCAATTGCAGAACTCTGCATAGCAATAAATGCTGTACAAAGCAATAAAAAGTTGTTCTTCATGAAATGACCTATAGAATGACTAAATGTTGACTTTGTGTTGAAACATCTTGTATGGAAAAATAAGTATACTTATCATACTTTTCAAAATTAACGCTTGTAGAATGCTCCTTATGTATTTTATGTACACATTACGCCCGCATTCTTCCTAACTCTTTTTTAAGTCTAACTTCGTATGTACGCAAGTTAAATACCAACTCTTTATTTTATATAGGTATATTATTGTCTTGTTAATTAAGTCATTGTGCAGGCCTTTTTAGCCTAATTTTCCGTATTACTTCGTTAATTTCTTTGCAAACATATAAAAGTATTAGGCACAGAAATTAACTAGTACTCTAAAAAATCATGCCTTCAAAATCCGCACGTCTGCACTTATGAAGGCAGTGCCATAGAAAAACCTACTATAAAGCCTTATAGAAAAGTAAAAACTTTAGATGTTTTAGAGAACTTTTGCAATATAGTTACAAGAGTTAAGTTTATATTGCAAAACCTGAAAATAACTGACTTAAAAATAAATCGTCACTATTGCTATCAAACTCTAAAATATCCAACATTATAATAAACAAGCATATATTGCCATATTTCAAAGCTATATCTTCTAAATGTACTTTAATAGAACGCAACTTGAACTCTTACTAGAACTACTTAGTACATAAAGAACAGGGAATATGCAAAGAAATTAAGCATTTATAAATTGTCAAAACACATAATCAGGTTTTAAAACATACCTCAACTCAGACAAGAAACTTACCATACGTACTTATACCATAAAACCAATATAGTCTATAGAAATCTGTCATTTGTCATAAATATTTTTAGCATAGTGAAATTAACTGTAAAATCTAGCGATATTAATAGTGCTATAGTATACAGATTTTCCAATAACCTCCAAAACTCATTGATTATTCTATGTTCCTATGGCACTGCCTTCATAAGTACGCGCTGATTTTAAGGGCATGATTTTTAGAATACCAGTTAATTTCTGAATAAATATTACATATATTTGCGAAGAAATTAACGAAGTAATACTTGAAAATCAGGCCAAAAAGGTCTGCACAATAACTTTACCGGCAGTGCCATATATACTCGTTATACTTTTCAAAATTTGCGCCTCTTTAAACCCGAATTATGGATTAAGCAAGGTTGCCAGAATATGGATATGTAGGTAAAGATAATTTTGAAGTAACAATCGAGACATACCTATGAAAGAAGATATCACAAATTTATTTTGTTTCATCGCTGATTTTAGCAGCGAGTGTAAAGAAGAGATAAATAAAAGAGCGCTCTCAGAAGTTACAAGCATAAATCCGACGAGAGTACCAGGACTTTTTGAGTCTGAAATAATAACAATAAGTAATACTATTCCAACAATCTCCATGTAAAAACTTTAAAATTTTCTATAATTCATATTTGCAGCTATATTAGATCTGAATTTTCATTGATGCCAAGCTATGAAAGATTTGTAGCATTAATGCAAAGAGTAATAATGATATTAGCTGTTTTATTACATACTTTGCTTTCTAAAAGTAGCAACATTTCTTATATAGATTCTACCTCTATATACGTTTGCCACAATAAAAGAATCTCTAGGAACAAAGTATTCAAAGGTATAGCAGCATTAGGAAAGACTAAGAAGTGATGGTTCTTTGGTTTTAAACTGCATATTATTATTAATGAAAAAGGAGGATTAGTAAAAGTATCACTGAGCAAATGTAACAAGGACGATAGATCGCAAGTTATGATGATGAGTGATAATATTAAAGGACTCTTGTTCGGTGATAAAGGTTATAACCCGAATTATGGATTAGGAAATATTCTAAGTATTAGCAATAGAGGGCTTTTTAGTATTTAACTGATAAGCAATTAAAGTAGCAATGATATGAATAAAAGCATTGACTGGTGACCTATGCCTTGAATGTTCAAGCTGAAGTTTATTTTTGAGATAGTCAAAGACAGTTTCTACAATAGAGGGCTTTCTTAGAAATATCTTTTCTTCTAGAGATAAAAGGCATTTTGATAACGTTTAGATATAGCTGATATTAGATCCAAATACATCTTTAAGTGTCCTTTCATCCAACGCATTCTTTGTTTTATCCAAACGCGAACATGTATCGGAGCTTCCTCAAGTGTATATGAATCTATAATTCCAACCTTGAAACCACTTGATTTTATTCGCATGCCAAGCTCTGCATCTTCAGTTACATTTAGGGAATCCCATCCGCCTATTTCCTTCAGCACACTAGTTCTGAAGTGGTTGCTAGTGCCGCCAAGTGGCACAGAAAAGTTAAATTTTACAAGCATTGGAATGACATAATCAAACAAAATTGCATATTCAATTGCAAACCCATCGTTGTGTATATAGTACTCAACGCACATAAAAATAACTCAGGAGCATTCACTAAAATGTATGCAAAAAGCAGAAAGTACAAGAAATAACGACTTCTTCGTATCAAAAGAATCATGCATGTTACACTAAAATCATATGCTTATCACAACGTTGCTTATGTAGCTTTTTGAAAACTGTTTTTACTTACAATTTTTAATAACCTTTATCTTTTTGCAAATTTATTTTTTAAAAAAATGACAAGATTTTGCGTATCAAATGCTACTTCTGTATTAGGTAATCCACCCTTATTGGTCACCTGTAGCACTATTGCTGTACTATTCCCGATTGGAATGAAAGAAAATTTAGCCAAAGAGTTTAGCAATTTATTTGCTATATCATATCTTGCAACGAACATTCCTTTAAAGCGTCTATTATCCAGTTCTATATCATCAAGTCCTGCTATACCACCTACCACATCTATTTTTCCACTTACATTGTCAAAGAATGTAGAACCATATTCTGTATAGTAAGTTAACCTATGCATCACATCATCAAACGAAGTATTGATTCCAGGGATTTTAACAATTTCATCCATGCTAAATCCTTTCCAAGATAAATTGCGACCAGAAATTTTAATACTACCGCCTATCCTTGATAGCAACACATCTTGTGTTCTTCCAGAGAAGGAGAGTGAACCACTCATACTCATATATCCTGATAAATTATCAATCCCTATGATGTCTTGCATCAATTCACCTGGATTAATATTATTTAAGGCAAAGCCAATAACATATTGTGGCACTATATCTGCACATACTATACTTCCGACAAGATCCAAATCACCACAATATATCTTACCCTTCAAAGATTTTATGGTTGCAATTCCATTATCAAGTGCCAAATTCAATGCTAATTCTTCCACTTTATTAGAACTACCTGTCAATTTTTCAATATTGATATTGATATTACCATCAAAATTGTGCGCACTCATCAAATTTATTGGCTTTTCAGCATTTAAAAAGCTATCTTGCAAAGATTGAGGAACTATTTGCTTGAGAAATTTAGTATCTAAATATGAAAAATCACCATACAGCTCTATATGCGGCCTAAAAGCAGGAAGAGAAAGTGTAAATTTACTGTCAAATTTAGCTAAATCTGACGCAACTTTTAGGTTACGCACTGCTAAGAAACCAGGTGTAACCTCAAGCGACATAATAACATCATTCAAACTAACACCTTTTATTTTGCAATGATCAGCTATTACTTCACTATTCAAATTCATTGGAAAATATCTTAACCATCCACCATCATGAATTGCTTCAAAATATTTTGCTCCTGTTTTATCGTCATCAGAATTGTATAATAAAAACAATATGCTGTCTAATCTTTCACTGATCCCTATCTGATCTAAATCCAAATCATTAAATCTAATACTAGATGTAGCATTCATCTTATTATTACCATCTCTCATTAGAGTCCATCTTCCAACTAAGAAAAGATCGCCAAACGCAGCCTTGATATCAGTAAATTTCATCCTATGCTGTGTCACAGAAACATCTGACTTAAACAATAACGTTTTTGTCTTCTGTAAAATATCCTGACTTAGATTGAGACCAAGCCACCTATTAAATTTCTCCATAGATTTTATTGAAAGCCAAGCGCTTCCCTTAAATTTTTTTCTTACCTCATCTGTATTAGTTGCGCCATACATCGAAAACTCACCTATATCTTTTACATTGAATGCTATTGAATTGACGTATATATCATCATCTACTAAATCAGCATTCAATATGAAATTATTTATTTCTCCAGAGTAAAGTTTTACGCTGTCTGCTTCGATGTTTAAAAATGCAGTAAATGTTTTAAGAAAGCCTGGACTGATATGAATAGCTAAAGTATTTGTAATCACTCTAAGTGCACTAGCAATAGATAAATCATTCATCGATGGTTTGATGTTAAATATTAAATCAAGATCCAAAGCACGAAACTTAAGATCTAATATCACTTCAGCTGGAGCTTCTGCATAATCTACTGCAAGACTACCCCTTATGTCATCTGCATGATTGGTAGAGAATTTGAGATTATCCATTCGCATGATAGAATTGCTTATATTCAAACTACTTTCCAGGTATACTTTTGTATTCTTAGCGTCTTCTGACTCACTCAATGAAAGCTTCTGCATATTAGCTATATCTACTCTAAAATCTCCTGTGAATTTGAAGTTACCAAAAAGATCTTTCCCAGAACCAGTAACACTTAGATTGATATCACTTCCATTAATAGAAATTAAGAACTCACCAATATCCCCTTCTTTTGTAAGATCTTTTATATGTATCTCGGCATTTTGATTGCTGCCAGCAATATCATAGTTTGTCTCTAAGCTATAACTTGCAGAGGCTTCATCCCCACTTCCTGTGACTCTTTTTTTTATTACGATAGAATGAAGTGGAACGTAATTTCCTTCAAATAGTATATTTGCATCATTTAGTATGATATCAGGGATCTCAGAGCTTAAATCAGACTTTATTTCTTTTACTAATACGCTTTTAACGTACTCAAAATTACACTTTGCACCATCAAAAGAGATAGAATCAAGTGATGTTACTCTTTCTGTAAAAAAATCTATAAAGCTATATGAAATAGTGAGAGACTCGCTTCTAATCATCCTGGTACCTGCATCTAGCAAGACCACATTACCTAAAGTCAAACTAGGAAATGGTAGTAATCTTACTGAGACATCGCCATTTATAAATAACTTTAACCCATATTTTTTGTTTGTAGCTTCCACCACCCGCTCCTTCAAATAGTCAAAATTGACTAAATGCAAAGAGACATGTAAGCAAAACAAAGCTACTATTAAAAACAGTGTTATTTTGACTAAGTACCTCAAATTCACTCCCACATAATAGACCACTTGCAGTATACATTCATTTTCAGAACCATGAAAGTAGCGACAATAAAACCCCACATTGTACCGTAGTTTCAATTATAACATCTGTACTATCCCTAAGTCAAATCTTGCAAAAATCATTAACATTTTACACATTAACTCAATATTAATATAAGCAGCTTAACATAATGATACATACATCATTTAATTAAATTTTAACATATGCAGACTTATTTTTCGAATTCAGACTATTTCTTGATAATAATTGAGACGGCAAAATTTTTTTGCGCTATAAATGTAGTATGCTAATGGCAGTTAATATTTTAGGATGTGCGGTAACCACGGTTTGTTAAACGGTAAAATTCCAACACAGCTTATTGAGCGATATCACAATAACTTAGAAACAATTGCATTAATCTTTATGCAAATTATAACTTGCTAATTCATATTAATGCTTTAGTTTAGCCAAATGATTGTTTGAAAAATGAACATCGCATGGATATATACCGCAGGCAAATGAAGGGTTGGTATTTATTAAGTGCATACGAAGTTGGAGTTCAAAAAGAGCTAGGAAGAATGTGAGCGTATGTAAATACATAATTAGCATTTTATAAAGTCGCCAATTTTGAAAAGTACGACGTATATGCTGCTGATAACATAAGTGCACACGCGAGGATTTTGATGGCAGGATTTTTTATAGTACAAGCTAATTGCCGTATTGAATGCTTTTATACATTTGCAAGAAATTAACGCAGCAATATGAAGTATTAAGCAAAAAAGATAATGATTTGATTCATAAAGCTATATAATCTAGAGGGAAGCGCCAAAAGCGTAACATAATCTTTAGAACTTTATAAAACTATTAAAACAGATACTAATTGAAAATTCTATGTTAAAACCCGTTAGTTTACTTTTGATTTTGTCACTTTTGAATTTTGTAACAATTTGCTACGCAGATTCCAATAATTCTGCTTCTACAAAGCAAAGCATTGCTAAAGAAGAGAAATTGCCGACTAAGGATGAGGTACTTGCTATAGATAAAAATGACATAATAATTGGTGATGTTGATGCTCCTGTTACTGTATTTGAGTATTCTTCTTTAGCCTGTCCGTATTGCGCTACTTTTCATAAAGAAAATTTTGAAAAATTGAAAGCTGAGTATATAGACAAAAAAATAGTGCGTTATGTACATAGAGACTTTCCAAATACAAGACCAGCACTAATGGGCTCTGTGCTTGCAAGATGTAGCGGGCAATACGAAAAATATATCAATATTCTTTTTAACTCTCAAATGCACTGGGCATATTCTCAAGACTATCAAGAAAGGCTGCGTGGCATAGCTAAACTCGGCGGGATGGATAATAAGCAAATTGATAATTGCTTATCAGATAATCAGATATCAGAAAGAATTCTTCGTAGTAACTTATATGCGTCTAGAGTGTTGAACATCAATGGAACGCCCGCTTTCGTTATAAATGGCGAAGTATTAGAGGGTTCTAAATATAGTAAGATCAAAGCTGCTATTGATAAAGCTTTTTATGCTTCTAAAACAAGTTCCGCAAACTATAGAAATGGTAAAAGTTTTAGGGATAGACCCTGGTCTTAGGAGAACTGGATGGGGAGTCATTGAGATACCACAAAAAGGACAGTTATGTTTTGCTGGAATGGGAGTAATGAATACTTCAACTTGCGACACACTTCCAAAAAGATTGACGCAAATCTTTCATGGTATCCAAAAAATAATTACTGAGCACTCACCATTACATGTTGCAATTGAAGAGACATATGTCAACACAAATTATCAAACGTCACTACAACTTGCTCATGCAAGGGCTGCTGCTATTGTTGCTGCATCTCAACTTGAGCTGACTCCTATATGCTATAAAGCAACCGTAGTTAAAAAAGCAATAACAAATAGCGGCAACGCTAATAAAGAACAAATATTCAAAATGTTGAAGCTTTGGCTCAAAGATTTTGACGATAATAACAAACATTTTGACGCATCTGACGCTTTAGCTATTTGTGTATGCCATGCAAGGAGCATAGGTCTTTAAACTGAAACTATGAATGTTATAAAGTCTATCCGTCAAAAATTTATTTGCGGAGCAAATCAATTTTTGTGGAAAATTAAATGTACAAAAATTAGCCTTTAGATCTGCCCTGCGCTAATTTTCGGATATATAATTTGTCCTGCACCTAGCAAATACTTGAGGCACTGCAGGCAAAGCCACTTGTGCAGACCTTTTTGGCCTGATTTTCAAGTATTACTTCGTTAATTTCTTCGCAAATATATATAATATTTGATTCATAAATTAACTGGTACTCTAAAAAATCGTGCCCTTCAAATCCACACGCGCGCACTCACTTGAGCGCAGCGCCTAAAGATTAAGCTGCTTGCAAATATTCACTATTTTTTCAGCAGTCTTTTTGCCGATCGCTTTTATACACGATAGTTCTTCTATTGAAGCGCTGGTGATTCTCTCGTATGAACCAAATATAGTCAGCAAAGTCTTCATTCTCTTTTCTCCAACGCCTTGGACATCTGATATTAGAGATTTTAGCGTTGCTTTGGTTCTCGCCTTTCTATGTGTGCTGATTGCAAATCTATGAGCTTTATCTCTAAGGTTTTGCAAATAGAATAACAACTGATCATTTTTCTCTAATTGAAGCTTGCCTTTCTTTGGAGTAAAGAACCATTCTTCACCAGCATTTCTTTTTTCTCCTTTTGCTATAGATATAACATCTATCTCTTGATCTAGCTTGTTTAATGCCAGTATTTTGATAGCAACTGCTAAATGTCCGGCACCACCATCTATCAAAATAACATCAGGGCAAGCAGCACTTTGTAAATGCTTTAATCTTCTGCTTAATGTTTGGTTTAAAATATAATAATCATCCGAATTAGTGTCATGCTCTATTTTAAATTTTCTATACTCTCTTTTGTCAAAACCATCTGGAGTTGCAACAATCATACATCCAAATGAAAATTTTCCGAAAATATGACTATTATCATAAACTTCAATCCTTTCTGGAATCCTTTGCAATCCAAATACCTCTTGCATTCTTTGGAGCATAGCATGTTGTTTAGAGTACTTTTGCATTTGATTAATCAAAGCGTGTCTTGCATTCTTCGTAGCAAATTCCATTATGTTATGTTCTAAGGATGCTAGCTTTGGTATTACAACTTTTGGATAATATATATTTCCTTTATTTTTTCTCTTTGCCAGTGAAATAAGTGCATTTTGTAAAATAGTGGCCTCAGCCTCTTCTGTGTTAATCCAGATTTCCTGGGGCATCTCTACATCTTCATATAATTGCAAAATGAATATGTTAATAGAATTATGATAGTCACGAGTATCTACATCTTTTAGGAAATATCGTTGATTCTGATAATTCTTTCCATTACGCATAAAAATTAAGTGTAAGCATGCATTCAATGCGTTTCTATAATGAGCAAAAATGTGGATTTCCGCGTCACTCTTATAATCCAGCATTATTCGCTTTTTCTGCATTTGTGTTAGTAAAGCAATTCTATCTCGCAAGACAGCTGCTCTCTCAAAATCCAGCTTTGTACTTGCTGTATTCATCAGATCTATCAATTCATTTTGTACATTTTTACTATTACCCGAAAGAAAGTCGATTACTTGATCTATTGATTGTGCATAGTCTTTTTGCGTAATTTTGTTTACACAAGGAGCACTGCATCTTTTTATTTGATATAGTAAACATGGCCTCATTTGGGATCGCCTGGCTGTGAAATAATTATCTGTACATGACCTAATCATAAAAATCTTTTGCAACTCATTGATTGTGGCCTCTAGGTTTTCAACACTGGAGAATGGTCCGTAATATCTTGCTTGTATGTTTTTGGCACCTCTATGTTTAGCTATTCTAGGAAACTCATGATTGAAATAAATTGCAATATATGGAAATGATTTATCATCTCTGAGCGCGATATTGAATCTTGGATCAAAAGATTTGATAAGATTTGCTTCCAGAATCAGTGCATCTGATTCATTATCCGTCACCAGAGTATCAATTGCATTAAGTAGTGTAATCATCAATCTCAGTCTATTTGGCATTTTATCGATTCGCCTGTACTGCGACAGTCTCTTCCTGATATTTTTTGCTTTGCCTATATATATCACAACACCAGCGCTATCCAGCATCTTATAAACACCAGGTGTTTCAGGCGCAGAACATATAGCATTATCTAATGCTGCTAAACCCTTTTTTATATCAATTTGCTTCATGGAATGAACTTTATATCTTCAAGGCATAGATTGTAAAGTCTATAACCTGAGTGTATGGCAGATTTTCAACAATACAAAGAGGTATATAGCAGTAGAGATTTGCATGCTTATTTTGATGCCATACTCCATACTAATTATTTAGTCTGTCCGTCAAAAATTTATTTGCGTAGCAAATAAATTTTTGCGGAAAATTAAATGTACAAAAATTAGCCTTTAGATCGGCCCTGCGCTAATTTTCGGATATATAATTTGTCCTGTACCTAGCAAATACTACTTTAGGCATTACCGACAAAATCCATAAGGTTTTTGGCAATTTTGCCACTTTTTCTGCTGGATTTTCAGTGCGCCATAGTTGCTTGCAGGCAAAGATAAACAATGCACTCCTTCGAGTTATGACGGATGGACTCAATAACATAATGATTGATTCAATAGCTAATTTATGTTGAGGATATTGATATTACTTGTGCTGTTATTGGGATTATATTGATAAATCTAATTTTTGGTCGTATATAAAGGCTTTTTATGAATATTGCTATTTTATATATAGAATATTAACGAAATAAGCAACATATTAAAAACAGCGATGTGTTATTGTTCAATTGCCAAGTTACTTGATAGGAGGTATAAATGGATCTTGTGAGACCATTTAGATAAGTACATAACATGTTAAGGAATAGTGGATTAAAAGCTGGCTTCAAAAGCCTCAATATTGTAACAAATACTGTGCTTGACAATATTCTCAGTAGCTGTGATGCAGTTGCACAAAAGATAGGGGCAAACTGGATAGATATAGTTGGGCGAGGCCTTGCGAGTATTAGCTATCCAAGTGATATAACGTTTAACGGAGAAAATAGAGCTCGCGGCACATTGACGATTGAAATTTCGAATCCAGGGTTTGCTCTTGAGATGCAATCTTGCCAGCAGACAATAATCTCAAGAGTAAATAGCTATTTTGGTTACGAAGCCGTTGCACAAGTAAAGATTAAAGTTAGAAAATCTCAGGTTTTTGCTAAAAAGAGTGATTGATAAAAGCGTGAAGAATATTTAGCATCAAATTATTTATCCATTACGGGGGGTTGCTTATGCAAAATGTGAACAAGATAGCGCTAATAGGTGGCGGTAATATAGGAGGAACGCTTGCGCATCTTGCAAGCATGAAGTGTCTTGGTGATATAGTAATATTGGATAAGACAGAAGATTTTGCAAAAGGTAAAGCTCTTGATATAGCACAAAGTCTCCCTGTTGAAAGTTGTGATGCTGCGATTACTGGTACAGCAGATTATAAAGACTTAGAAGGCGCAAATGTAGTTATAATAACTGCAGGTGTTGCGCGCAAGCCTGGTATGAGTAGAGATGATTTACTTTCTACAAATGTTGAGGTAATGAAAATAGCAGCTGATGGAGTAAAGTGTTATGCTCCGAATGCTTTTGTCATAATCGTGACGAATCCTCTGGATTCCATGGTTTATGCGTTTAAGAGGTTTAGCGGACTTGCCAGTAAAAAGGTTGTTGGAATGGCTGGTGTACTTGATACTGCGCGCTTTAGGTTGTTCCTGGCAAGAGAGCTAAATGTATCGGTTCAGGATGTCTCAGCGTTTGTGCTTGGTGGGCATGGAGACTCTATGGTGCCACTTATTAGATATACTACGGTTGGAGGCATTGCACTATCAGATATAATAAAGATGGGCTTGATTACTGAAGAGGAGGTGAATGATTTAGTCACGCGTACTAAGAATGGTGGCGGCGAAATAGTACAGTTATTACAGAAGGGTTCTGCTTTTTATGCTCCAGCCGCATCTGCAATGGAAATGGCGGAAGCTTACTTGTTGAATAGAAAAAGAATATTGCCTTGTGCTGCTTATCTGAATGGCGAATATGGTTTTAAAGATGTTTATGCTGGTGTACCAGTTGTGATAGGAGCTGGTGGTGTTGAGAAAGTCATAGAAATTCCTCTCACAAGTGAGGAGAAAGCAATGTTTGATGCTTCCGTAAAAGGTGTGCAAGATACCATAGCTTCTATGGCAGGAATGCTAAAGTAAGGATGTCGAAGATTTTTAACAAAAGCGACTTAAAGCAAGGCTGCATTGATCTAATGGTTCCAGATGCTAGTAATGATAAGCTGGTTGATGTCTTGAAAGAAAATTTGGTTTATACTGTTTCTGCGCTTTCTGGCTTGATTAAGGAATGTATAGAAAATAGCTTCTTTTATGTGCGTGTTCAGGGTGAGGTATCTGGGTATAAGGTTGCCTCTTCTGGACATGTATATTTTAATCTGAAAGATAATGATTCGTTGCTTAATGTTGTTTGTTGGCGGTGGAACACTTGCGTTTTCCCTATGGATATAGAGGATGGAATGGAGGTAGTCTGTTCAGGAAGCATTACTGCATATCCTGGAAGATCATCGTATCAGCTTATATTATCAAGGCTTGAAATGGCAGGTAGAGGCGCTCTGCTTGCATTGTTTGAAAAGCGCAAGCAGATGCTAACTGAAGAAGGATTGTTTGATCTAGCGCACAAAAAAAAGTTACCTTTACTGCCAAAAGTTATAGCGCTTGTTACATCGGAAAAGGGTGCTGTGTTGCATGACATGCTGCATAGAATAAGAGATAGGTTTCCAATTGAAGTATTGGTCTATGGTGTAGCGGTTCAAGGTAAGGGTGCTGCATCACAAATTGCTGATGCAATACACAATTTGAACGATTTGACAGCAGGGAAAAAAATAGATGTGGTAATTGTTGCGAGGGGCGGAGGTTCCATAGAAGATCTCTGGCCTTTCAATGAAGAAGTATTAGTGCGTGCTATATATGCTTCGAATATACCAATAGTGTCAGCAGTTGGGCATCAAACAGATATAACACTATGTGACTTAGCGGCGGATTTAAGAGCTCCAACGCCTACTGCTGCAATTGAGATGGTTTTGCCAGTACGAGATGATCTAATTAAGAGAATAGCAGCTCTTATATCAAGAGCATTCATCGAGACAGAAGATTTTTTGTGCATGAATTTAGCAAATCTACAGAAGCTATATATTTCAATTTGTAAGAATTTTGAGTATTTTTGTAATATTAACAAACTAAAACGCGTTTCGATATATCAAAGATTCAGTTATATTGCGCAAAGTTTGATTCACAAAAAACGCAGTGAAGTCCAGAGTGTTTGGCACATAAGACATATTATTGTAATATTAGACCAAAAAATACAGAGTGCCGATAAAGATTTGGTGTATTTAAATTATAGGCTAGAAGATGCTTTAATGTTATACTTCAAAAAAATGCGTGCTGCTCTTGAAACAATTGATATAGCTATTAAGCGTAATAGCACTGATCGGTTGTTAAAGCGTGGCTTGGCTTTGGTTTATGATGATGTGGGGAATTTGCTAACTTCTTGCAATGCTGTTACAGTTGGGGAGAAATTAAGAGTTGAGATGTCAGATGGTAAGTTTCGTGTTGTTGTTACTGAGAGAGATTAGAAGATTTTGGTGTGCTTGTGTTGTGATATATTTAAATTGATTTTATAAAGAATGGAATATCAAAAGGTGAGATTTAATAGTTTTTAAAATATCTAACAAGCGCGTTGTTATTAATTTATGTGATAAAACATTTGTAGATAGACTATGAATAAGAATTTTACTGAAACAATAGTTGGAGCTGTGGTACTGGTAGTGTCAGCGCTATTCCTTTATAAAGCTTATAACACAGGTAGCATCGATAAGGTGAATGAAAAGTTTTATAAGATCACTGCAGACTTCGATAGGATAGATGGTATAGAGGTTGGTAGTCTAGTTAGAGTTAGTGGTATAAAAGTTGGTAGAGTATCTGGACAGTCGTTGGATAGAATTAGTTATGCAGCTCGTATTACTATGGATATATATGAAAGTGTTTCTCTTCCAAAGGATACTTCTGCTGAGATTATATCTAGTGGATTGATTGGAGATAAATATGTGTCTCTGGTCCCGGGTGGAGAAGATGAAATGTTACAAGATGGCGATAATATAACGTTTACTCAGTCTTCAGTAAATATTGAAAATTTGATAGGAAAGATGATGTTTAACAGTATGTCTTCAGGTGCGCAATCAAAAGTGGAAGAGGAGTCTAAAATAGAGCAAGAAGACGTTATTCAAGAGAATAAGGATCTTTTAGATGAACCGCGCGTCGGTGCTTCTGATAGTTTTAATTCAAATATCTCAGATACTGTTAAGCAGACTGCTAGCATAGAATTCATTGAGCATGGGTGATGCCTATAAATAGTGACTTAGCACTTTATTTACCTTTTTCTAGAATGTCACTTTACCGGCAGTGCAACACAAAATGCATGGTATAAATAATGTTTTCAATGCAGTCATTTAGGCAATAAAAACTAGTTACCAGTGCAAGAATTTGTTAGTGCATTTATATACATCGTATTTTTCTATTTATTCCTTCGCAAAATTAGCTTATAAAAACGACCTTCTAGTATTATAAAATCTGAGTTGCTGATTAGGCACTGCCTTCATACGTGCATGCGCGAGGATTTGAAGGGCATGATTTTTTAGAGTACGAGTTAATTTCTGAGTTAAATACTATATATATTTGCGAGGAAATTAACGAAGTAATGCTTGCAATCAGGCCAGAAAAAGTCTGATACAATAACTTGGTTAATAGGGCTATAATCAGGATGCATTACCAATTATAAAATAGTAGTTGCGTCATAACTCTCGAAGGGCTGGATTTATACCGGTTGCAAGCACTTTTCTGGCAGTGCCTAAAGTAGTATTTGCCAATATCTGTGATAAATTATATATCCGAAAATTAGCGCAGGGTCCCGTCTTTAAGCTAATTTTTGCACATTTAACTTTCGTCAAAAATTTATTTGCGCAGCAAATCGATTTTTGACGTACGGATAAAATAATTGGCGACTCGCATTATAGAAAGGCCTTAAGTTTTGATAATTGAATCTAATATAAACTAAGCTGAAATTACAATTATGATGAATTTTGACGTTGTAGTAGTAGGTGCTGGGCATGCTGGTGTTGAGGCTGCAGCTGCATCCGCAAGAATTGGAGCAAAAACTTGTTTAATTACATATAGTTTCAATAATATAGGAGAAATGTCTTGTAATCCTTCAATTGGAGGTGTGGCAAAGGGAATAATCGTAAGAGAAGTTGATGCTCTCGATGGACTTATGGGAGTTGCTATAGATATGGCTGGCATCCATTATAAAATGTTAAACAGCAG
The DNA here is from genome assembly GCA_013358835.2 of Ixodes persulcatus. Classification (NCBI taxonomy): domain Eukaryota; kingdom Metazoa; phylum Arthropoda; class Arachnida; order Ixodida; family Ixodidae; genus Ixodes; species Ixodes persulcatus. Next base: position 818,340 of record JABSTQ010005687.1, read on the forward strand.
TAAAGGACCAGCAGTATGGGGGCCGCGTGCTCAAGCAGATAGAAAGCTTTATAAAGCTGCTATGCAGAGTATCTTATCCTGTTATAAAAATCTTACAATACTTGAGATGGAAGTAACAGATTTGATATTGGAGTCTGGAAAAGTACAAGGCGTAGTTTGTGGCTCTGAACGTATATTAGCAACGTCTGTAGTGCTGACTACTGGCACATTTTTAGGTGGTGTTATTCATGTTGGAAATAAAACAAAAAACGCTGGGCGTTTTCAAGAAAATGCATCAATTATGCTTGCTGAAAGACTTAAAGCATATGGGCTAAATATTGGCAGATTAAAAACTGGAACTCCACCAAGGCTGCTTAAAGATTCTATAAAGTGGGATTTACTTGAAAAACAACCGGGTGATAATCCACCAGTTCCATTTTCATATTTAAATAGTGAAGTAAAAAATCCGCAGATAGATTGCTATATTACATATACAAATCACAATATGCACGAAACTATTAGAGAGAATTTACATTTTTCTTCAATATATTCGGGTCAAATCATAGGTAGTGGTCCAAGATACTGTCCTTCAATAGAAGATAAAATTACACGTTTTGCTGATAAAGAGAGGCATCAAATCTTTTTAGAGCCAGAAGGTTTGGATAATGAGTTAATATATCCAAATGGAATTTCCACATCACTTCCTGAAGAGGTGCAAGATAAGATGCTGCGTTTTATTCATGGACTTGAAGATGTCAAAATCGCAAGGTATGGATATGCAATAGAATATGATTATATAGATCCAAGAGAGTTAAAACCAACACTTGAGGTAAAGAAAATAAGTGGACTATTTTTAGCTGGGCAGATCAATGGTACAACAGGCTATGAAGAAGCAGCTGGGCAAGGAGTTCTTGCTGGTATAAACGCTGCACTTTCACTTTATAATGAGCAATATATAGTAGGTAGAGCGGATGCATATATAGGTGTTATGGTGAGTGATCTAATTACATTTGGAACAGTTGAGCCGTATAGGATGATGACGTCTCGTGCTGAGTTTAGAATATTACTGAGACCTGATAATGCTGATTCAAGGCTTACTCAGAATGCTGCTAAAATAGGTGTAATTGGAATTGATAGGTTGAGCGATTACGAGATAAGGCAGGCTAATTTAGAAAGACTAAAAGCTGAATTATCAAATGTTACTTTTACGCCTAATCAACTAGCGAAATTCGGATTAAATATTTCTAAAGATGGTGTTAGAAGAACGCTTTTAGAGATAATTGGCATGCAGAATATGGATTATAATGTTATTTGCGGTCTTTATGATAAAATTCGGCTTTATGATCAAAAGTTGGTTGGTATTTTGAAAATAGAGGCGCTTTATGCATCATATCAAGATCGCCAAAATAAAGATATCGAGATATTATCAGAGGAATCTGCTATAAAGATTCCTGGTAATATAGATTACGGCATGATTAAAGCACTTTCAAATGAGGTACGTCTTAAATTATCAAACGTTAGGCCTAGTACTATCGCAGAAGCAAGGAGAGTGCAAGGCATTACGCCTGCTGCTGTAGTTGCGCTCCAGATATATTTAAAGAAGAGTGAATATAGCAATCGATATAATTCTCGACCAGATTTAAGACAAGAGTAATCACTTGTAGCAATTTTATCTAATAATTCAAGTGTGATTGCTAAATAATTAATTTTCAAATGTATATTTACCAGTAGTCTAACATGCTGAGGATACATATTTGGAACTATTGAAATTTGTGAGCAGACACTTTGTTTTATAGTCTGTCCGTCAAAAATTTATTTGCGCAGCAAAGCAATTTTTGCGTAAAGTTAAATGTACAAAAATTAGCTTGGGATCGGTCCTGCGTCAATTCTCTGATATTATACAAAATCCATAAGGTTTGAGGCAATTTTACCACTTTTTCTACTGGACTTTCGGTGCATCATAATTACTTACAGCCAAAATAAATCCTGCACTTCTTAGAGTTATGAAGTAGGCGACTAGTGATAGCTAAAGCTCTATAAAATAGGCATGGCAAACGAGTATTTAGAATAAATTTTTATTCACTTGAAATCGGCAATATCACTCTATTTTAGGCGAGAGGCTGACTAAAATTTATCAAAAAGACAAAGTTTAGCATAACTCTTTTATGCTGCAGCTTCTTATAAATTAACTGTGAGAAAAGGTTTTGAGTATGTTTTCAGTGTATATCTCTTTGTATTTATCGAAAAACCTGCTATACACTCGAGTTATCTGCTCTTCCTTTATCTCTATATTCATTTAAAGCTGCTGATTTAGTAATTATTCTAGCGTTAAAGATTTGTATATTAATTTTTAACAAATTGTGTTGGTTTTATGCCAATTAAAAGCTGACAGCAGATGATGCAAGTAGTATAATTTGGTCAATAATGCTTATAATCAAGTACCATTAGCTTGACTCTGTGCGTTGTTGTCTGTTACTATCTCAGACCTGTAAATATGTTTTAAAAATATGCATTAGGTACTATGCAAAAGTAGAGTTATGCATACTTATCAGGTTTTGAAGTGCAGTGCAGGAAACAGTAAGTTTTTATTGCTATGCTTTATAGCAATGTGCTGTTCTTTTCGAATATTCTGTTTTACAAATCAAATCAAAAATTTGGTTTGATAGTGCGACAGTTAAGAGGTAAGTATTATAATTATTTAACCAAGTTATATATTAAGTATGCGTACTTTACTTATGTCGTATATTGATATAGGCGGCGTAAAATCCAGGAATTTCGAAGTTACAATCTGTGGCTTTGCAAAGAAATTCTTTGACAAAGGTTATAATTATGATATTTAGTCTCTTCATATCGTAGTACTGATTAACAACTTAAGGATTATTATGACAGATCTCAATCTAAAGAAAGAAATTAGAGTTGCGGAGAACGAAGCATCTGTAGAAATTGCTGAGAGCGCTGATGTAGAAAAGAGAGTTGCTGGAGTAATTGCTAAACACGTAGATGATGCAGCAAAAGTAATTAAGCCAGAATCTGGGCTTGGCAGTGATTTGGGTTTTGATAGCCTTGATTCTGTTGAACTTGTAATGTCTCTGGAAGAGGAGTTTAATGTTGAGATTCCTGATGAAGATGCTGCAAAGATGAAAACTGTTGGTGATGTTATGCATTATATTAAAGTTGCTCTTCGTAACGGTTAATACCGGTGTTCTAAAAAATAATCAATCATTGCTGTTCATATGAAGCGTGTTGTAGTAACAGGGGTAGGTGTTGTCTCTCCACTAGGATCTAATATAGAGTCATCATGGAGAAACTTGATCGACGGAAAATCAGGGATAAAGCTTATACCTGACTCTTTAGTGGATACGAGTCAGTTACCAAGTAAAGTGTGTGGCTTCATTCCAGATTCTGAATTGTCCAATGACTCTCTAGGTTTTTGTATTGCTTCATATGTTCCACAGAAAGAGGCAAAAAGAATGGATAGATTTATCCATCTAGGTATTGCTGCATCTGTGCAAGCGATTAAAGATTCAGGCTGGTTGCCAGAAGATGAATTAGCGAAGTTTAGGACTGGCATCTTGGTTGGGTCTGGTATAGGTGGTTTGACTACTATAGAGCAGAATGCTCTAATATTAAGTAATCAGGGTGCAAAGAAGATCAGTCCATTTTTTGTTCCAGCAAGCTTGATTAATTTAATACCTGGCCATGTTGCTATAAAATATGGCTTTAAAGGTCCTAATTATTCTGTTGTTTCTGCATGTGCAACGGGAGCGCACTCGATAGCAGATGGTGCCAGAATAATAAGTAGTGGAGACGCAGATGTTATGGTATGTGGTGGTGCTGAAGCTCCTATCTCTCCACTTGGTATCGCTGGTTTTGCAGCCGCTAGAGCACTTTCCACGGGTTTTAATGATTTTCCAGAAAAGGCATCTAGACCATGGGATAAAAGTAGAGACGGATTTGTTATAGCTGAAGGAGCAGGTGTTGTTGTGCTTGAAGAGTTGTCTCATGCTATAAATAGAGGAGCTAAGATATACGCTGAACTAATAGGTTATGGAGCAACCGGTGATGCATATCACATAACAGCTCCTGAACCATGGGGTGATGGGGGTTATAGAGCAATGCAAATCGCGCTTGATAAAGCTGGAATTTCAGCTGGAGAGTTAGATTACATCAATGCGCATGGTACCTCAACTCCTATAGGTGATATGGTTGAGCTTCAAGCTATAGATAGATTATTTACTGGCATAGATAAGAGTCGAGTTTCAATTTCATCTACTAAGTCATCCACAGGGCACACATTAGGTGCGGCTGGTGGCATTGAAGCTATATTTTCTATGCTTGCAATTGGAAACTCTGTAGTTCCTCCTACTCTGAATTTGGATGACCCTGAAGAAAGTTACGGGTTTTCTCTTGTTCCGCATAGTGCAAAAAGACGTGATGTTAGAATGGTTCTTTCTAACTCTTTCGGTTTTGGTGGTGCAAATGTGAGTTTATTATTTAGAAAATTTGATGGCTAATAAAAGACAAAAAACTATAGTGTTGCTTTAATAAGTGCAAATTTTTCTTTTTTGAAAGCGCTTTATTGATTGTAGCGTAAGTCGCATTTTATTTGTTTGTTTATTTAGAGCATGAAATATAACTAGTCTGTCCGTCAAAAATTAGCTTTTAGATCTACCCTGCGCTAATTTTCGGATATATAATTTTTCCTGTACCTAGCAAATATTACTTTAGGCACTACCGACAAAATCCATAAGGTTTTTGGCAATTTTGCCATTTTTTCTGCTGGATTTTTAGTGCGCCATAGTTGCTTGCAGGCCAAGATAAATCCTGCACTACTTCGAGTTATGACGGATGGACGAACTAACCATATTGTAGACGAGAAGTTGATTTAAAAATTGTGTCAAAAAGATAAAGTTTAGCGTGCTTATTTTATAGTGCTTTAGCCATACGTTATTTACTTATTAGATATTGGTAGTTTTATTTTAACTTTTGCTTTTTGTTGGATAAGCTTATTCTTGCTTTTCCTTGGATTATGTTATTTAAATAATGAATAGTGCTTTGCGAGAATATGTGTGGAAGCAAGTTTGGAATACATAATGCTTGAAATAGTAACCTCTGCACTAGGTTATATGTAGATAGCCTTTGAGTTTGTTTGTCTAATTCTTATAAGCTTTCAATATGTAACTTGGCATTGTTAAATAAAGAATGTTTTGTAGAGTTTTCTTAGAGTTGTGTTACTGCGCTAAAGCACGCTTTATAGATTATAAAAATATTAGGTAGTGTTAATGATGAATATTCAACAAGTAATGAAGCAAGCACAGGATTTACAGAAAAAGATGACTGAGATTCAGCAAAAACTAGCTGAATCGGATGTAGTTGGAGTTGCAGGTGGTGGTCTTGTTAGTATAACTACATCAGGAAAAGGTGATGTAAAGAAAGTGAAGATAGATAAAAGCTTAATTGTACAGGATGAAGTTGAGATTTTAGAAGATTTAATCATTGCAGCTTTTAATAGCGCAAAACAAAATTCTGATATCTTTATGTCAGAAGAAATGAAAAAACTAGGTGTTTCTCCTGAAATATTGAAGGGGATTGTTTAATTTTGTGTAAGCTCTATTAACCAGTCTGTAGCTTCACCTCTTTTGAAAATTGAAGCCCGCTCCTGGCCGCTGTACTTCTAGTACAGCTAAACTCAAATCTCATCTTAAATTTTCTAAAAAATACTTACCCATATATGCTGTGATTTATAGGATTTGGTATTAAGTATCAACACTAGCCTTGTTAACAGTGTCTAAGGCTTGTATCAGTTTTCTACTAGTTAAAGATACATTGAGCGTTAGCGAATTAAATCTTGCAACATTATGTTTTAAAACTACAGCAATTTTGTAAATCGTATGTACAGCTGCTGATTGTTGTTATATTTTAGCAAAAAAGTGTGGTGTTGTTAAGATGCTGCATCTAAGGTGTTAGAATGGGAAAATAAAAAGTTGCTAAAATGAACAAAGACCTATATGTTCTCTTGCTGGAAGATATAGATTGTATTTGTTGAGTTTATCTTTGTTGGCAGTTTAGTGCTGCATTGTTTAGTGCATTTGTAGATTATCAGATTAAAAGAGATAATAGATGGCATAAGTAATAGCAGCAAGCACCTAGCGTTTGGACAGGAACTTTATCAAAGTAAGAGTGCAGAGTTCATGCTCTTCATGTTCATATTATTCAAAGTTGGGCATCATGGTATATTTTTTATCTGCAGGCTTTTTGACATAAAGTATAAGTCACAGATATTAATTGCAGTTGTTGAAGAGGCATGCATTCAAACTATGCAGCACTCGTTGCACTGGTTTGAGTCGCATTTGTCAGGTGAGGTAGCTGCCAAAGTTACTGATCTGCAAGAGAGTATAATCGCGCTTATAAGTCTTCTCTACAAGTCGCTTATTAACTTTTCATCTATAATGATAGGCATAGTTTTTCTCTTTGTTGTTAATTATATCACTGCTTTAGTTTTGATATCATTTGTGGCGTTATATGCTCCTGTTTTATTGTTCTATTAAGAAAACAAATGAGCTTGCAAGAGAGATATATAAGAGCGAGGCAGGAGTCTATTTGAATAATAAATGACTCCACTTCAAACATATTTAGTATAAAGATAATAGGCAGTGTGATGTCTTAGCTTCGTCTCAAGCTCATGCCATCATTAAATAGGTGTCGTGACTTGGATAGAGTTACAAGAAAGTACGATGCTTATTACGTAGATATGGCATATACTATCATGGTGACATTGATGGGCGGGATCCAGATGGGTGTTTTGATATACCTTTATCAGACTGCACAAATTACAGCAGGAGGCTTCGCATTTATCGCAATGGTTACTTTGAACATACATAGAGAGTTGGATAATTTACTAGAGAATATGCTGTTTTCTATAAACCCAAAAAATGCTACACTAATTCCAAGAGTGAGTGGTGATATAAAATTTGAGGTCAATATATATGACGAAGAAAGCAACCACAGACGAGTGGTATTTAGCGATTTAAACTTGCATATTAAAGCAGGAGAGCATGTTGGGATTGTTGGAGCTTCTGGTGCGGTAAAAACTAACTTAATTAAATCTTTGTTGAGATATTTTGATATTTCTAAAGTGCGTATCCTCATAGATGGATATGATATAAAAGACATTACACAAGAAGCGCTTAGAAAACAGATTGCTGTGATACCACAAGATATTACTCTTTTTCATAGAAGTATTTTGGAGAATTTACAGATCGCAAAATATGAGGCCTCTACAGAAGAGATTTATGCTGCTGCTAAGAAGGCACGTATACATAATGAGATAAAAAGCATGCAAAATGGTTATCATTCCATTGTAGGAGAGAGGGAAATGAAAGTAAGCGGTGGTCAACGTCAGAGAATAGCTATAGCAAGAGCAATATTAAAAAATGCTCCTATACTAATTTTGGATGAAGCGACTTCTGCGCCGGATACACATACATAGGTACTGATACAAGAATCTATACATGAAGTGCTGAGTCAGAGAAAAACAACTACTGTATATCGTACTTTATGGGATGCTCAGTCATCTAAAACCAGAGATTCTATATGAAAATAAATTGTGAGATTAGATTTTGTTGTAGTGATTGGCGAAGTTTAAGACAAATAAAGCAATATATAAGAAGTATCGCAAAATGCACTTTGACTCATTTTGAGCAGTTTACTGAGGTAGAAAGTATTACAATATCTATACTTTTGGCAAGCGGCCATGATATGCAAGAACTGAATCTTAAGTATAGGAATAATAATACTCCTACCAATGTTTTGTCTTTTCCTTATGAAGAAAGGCTTTTGAGTGATGAGTTCAAAGAGCGGGATATTTTCTTAGGAGATTTAGCGTTTGCCTTTGGTGTCATTGAAAGAGAGGCTGTTTCTCAAGGAAAAGAGTTTCAGGCGCATTTTGCTCATCTAATAGTGCATGGTATTCTACACCTTCTAGGCTATGATCACATACTTGATGATGATAGAGAGATTATGGAAGCATTAGAGATTAAAATTTTAAGTAAGTTTGGTATAGTAGATCCATATGAGCTGCACTAAATAAAATTGCTAGTCGTCTGCATCATAACTCTAAGAAGCATAGGATTTATCTTGGCCTTCAAGCAATTATGCTGCACCGAAAGTCCAGCAGAAAAAGTGGCAAAACTTGTATATGCACTTCTTTGTATTGCTGAAAAAATCTGCCATGCACTTGTGTAACATAATAAATACCAACTCTTCATTTACCTGCGGTATACCTAATCCAGAGATCTGCTTTGTTAAATAGCGTGAAAAAATTTTTAGTCGTAGTTTGTACCACTTCATTATATGAGCAATCTCGTAGTTTTGCTAAATGCTTAGCTATATGTACAAGGTAAGATGGTTCATTTGATTGCCCACGCTTTGGTACTGGTGCAAGGAATGGAGAATCAGTTTCAATTAATATTCTATCTATGTGAGTATGTTTAAAAACATTATTTATGTTCTGAGCATTTTTAAATGTAATAATGCCTGATGCTGAGAGATAAAGACCCATCTCTAAACAACTTTCAGCTAACCATTCGCTTGCAGTAAAGCAATGTATCACTCCACAAAACGGGCCATCTGCAATGAGCTCTTTCATTATTGTGACTGTATCAAGATCTGCTTCGCGTGTGTGTATTACAAGTGGTAGTCCTGTTTGCTGCGCAGCTCTTATATGGTTTATAAAAGATTGTTTCTGAGTAGCTCTTGATTTTCCACCATTTCTATAATCGAGACCTGTCTCTCCAATACCAATGACTCTTCTATGTTCACTGAGCTTTATAAGAGCTGCAGCATCTACAACAAGTTCTTCCATAACATTCAAAGGGTGGACGCCAACTGAACAAAATATCTGTAATCCAGAATCTTCAATGCTGGATGATGGATCAATATCAGATGAATGTTGTTCGGCAATTAGAAGCAATTTTTCTACATCTGCTATTCTAGTTCCTATAGTATGCAAGAATCTAACATCCGCTTGCTTGGCTCTTTGCAGTACACCTTCTATATCGCTTTGTAATTGCTGAAAATCTAAGTGGCAATGGCTATCAACTAACATATTTTATAAATCACAAATTTTTATATTTTTTAAAAATTCTAAAGTAACCATATAGTGACTTTAGACATGTTACACTAAAAAGGATCAAATTGTTTTTGATATATTTTTAGCAAGTATACCGCAGGTAAATGAAGAGTTGGTATTTATTATATACATATGAAGCTAGAGTTAAAAAAGAGTTAGAAAAAATGTGAAATGTGTATATTGCATTGTTAACCAAGTCATTAGACTTCTTCTTAAAACTTTTGTTCAAGTGGCCAATTGCTTTGTTGCATCCTTTGCCTTCAGATGCTCATGTACTTCTTGTCCACTGTACTTCCTCGCGCTTTCGTATGTTCTTTGCACTTGCATCACTAGAACAAGCGTTTTAAGAAGAAGTCTATTATACAAGTCTTTTTGTCCTAATTTTCCATATTACTTCATTGATTTCTTTGAAAGTATGTAAAAGTATCAAGCACAGAAGTGAACTTATACTCTAAAAAATTATGCAATCAAAATCTGCGCTCGTGCACTTATGAAGGCAGTGCCATGTTTAGACTTTAAAAAAGAGCCGTGAAGAATATGTGCGCATGTGTATACCCGCTATATTTCAAAAATTGGCGCCTCTTGTAAGACCGCTCGTTATGTATTGATTATACGCTGCCTAGCGTTCTTTTTGTCTCTTTTTGAAATATAGCTTCGTATCAAAATCCTAAATGCCAACTCTTCATTTATCAGAAGTATATGAGTATTTTGACGACGACAATTTCGAAAAGTATGACGAATATACAAGTATTTAATATATCAGATTATATGTGGGAAATAGCATGATGTCCTCTTGAAATAGTGTATGTATTGGATAATTATAAATTTGTCTAAGCTGTTTAGTTTGAACACACTATTTTAAAATATGATTAAAATAAGTAGAGTAAAAGTAGCAGGTATAATAAAGTATGACATAATACTCTATTACTTGCTGCATTTTTGACAGTTTATAATCAATAAGAGGTGGAGAAAATATTATATGTTTGTTGAAATGCAAAAACAACTTATAGTATAAGTGCACAGAACTATTAGTATAATTTAATTTTGCAACATCAACACTGCTAAGCTGATCTATCATATTTTGGTCTAATAAAAAATATATTGTTCATATTGAAAGTTAATCAGCTAGCTTTTGCTTCAACAAATCATTTACAATACTCGGATTTGCCTTGCCTTTAGAGATTTGCATAACTTTACCTACAAGGAATCCAAATAGTTTTTCTTTTCCTGCTTTATACGCTGTAACCTCAGAAGGATTATCTGCGATTATTTGATCGATAAATAATGCTATTTCAGATGTATTAGTTACTTGCACCAAATTCTTTTCCTTCACTATATCAAGCGGATCGCCACCAACTTCAAACATGATATCAAAAACTTGTTTAGCAATTTTTCCTGAAATCACATCTTGTGATATTAAATTGATGAGTGCGGCAAGCCTTTGAGCAGATACAGGAGAATCTTGAATATCTAATCCGCTCTTATTAAGTTTAGCAAATAGTTCTGCAACTATCCAGTTAGCAGACATCTTTGGGTCAGCTGACTTTGCAACGTTCTCAAAATATTCTGCAACAGCTTTATCTGCCACTAGTACTGCGGCATCATATTCTGAGATTCCCATCTCACTGATATACCTTGCTTTCTTTGCATCTGCTAACTCAGGCAGATTTTTCTTGATAGACTCAACATATTCTTCCGTAAGAATAAGAGGGAGAAGATCAGGATCCGGGAAATATCTATAGTCCACAGTATCTTCTTTTAGCCTCATTGTTCTTGTCTTTGCTGATTCTGCGTCAAACAGCCTTGTTTCTTGTACAACAGTGCAGCCGTCTTCAATTAGTTCGACTTGTCTTGATGCTTCAAAGTTTATTGCTTTTACTAGATTTTTTATTGAATTAACGTTTTTTACTTCAACACGTGTCCCAAGATTTTTGTCACCTACTGTGCGTACTGAGATATTTGCGTCACATCTCATGGAACCTTTCTCCATATCACCGTCACAAGTGCCAAGGTATCTCAAAATTGAACGCAGCTTTTTCATGAACTCAGCAGCTTCTTCACTGCTTCGCATATCAGGTTCTGTTACAATTTCCATAAGTCCTATACCAGCTCGATTTAAATCTATTAGTGTGCAGCCAAGCGCAGCATCATGTATACTTTTTCCAGCGTCTTGTTCTATATGTATTCTTGTAATTCCAACATTACGAACTGCAGAATCCTGCGTGACAATTTCGACATCACCTCTACCAACTATTGGATAAAAAAACTGAGATATCTGATATCCTTGTGGTAAGTCAGGATAGAAATAATTTTTTCTATCAAAAGCGGAGTGCAAATTAATTTTCGCATTTAAACCAAGTCCTGTCTTCACAGCTTGCTCCACACATTTTTTATTAAGTGTTGGAAGCATTCCTGGCATTGCAGCATCAACATACGATACCTGCGTATTTGGTTCTGCACCAAAATCCGTTCCAGCATCAGAAAATAGCTTCGAAGATGAGACAATCTGAGCATGTACTTCAAGCCCAATAATTACTTCCCAATCTCCAGTTTTTCCTTTTATAATTTGTAACACCATAGAAACCAGTTTTTAGTTTATATATAAACGAGCCTTTACTTTTAGCAAGACTATAAAAAGTTTATTAGCACCAATTAATAATGCAATCAAGCACACAAAGCTCTAGCTCTTTTAAAAATCATTCTAAAATGAACTGCAGAGACAATTGAATAAAAAGCTAAATTGTCCCATTCTTGCAATTTGCACATGTTTATCAAATAAGATAACAACACGAAATGTCAAAATTAGCATTTTATATAACATATGCTTTCAAAAAGTGTATACCGCAGGTAAATGAAGAGTTGGTATTTATCCATGTGCATGTGGTATGGCACTGCCTTCATAATTAGCACTCGCGAGGATTTTAATAGCATGATTTTTTAGAGTGCCAGTTAATTTCTGAATCAAATATTATATATATTTGCGAAGAAGTTGACAAAGTAGTCTCTACGTCAAAAATTAGCTTTTAGATCGGCCATGCGCTAATTTTCTGATATATAATTTGCCCTGTACCTAGCAAATATTACTTAACAAAATCCATAAGGTTTTTGGCAATTTTGCCACTTTTTCTGCAGGACTTTCGGCGCCTCATAATTGCTTGCAACCAATAGGCACTTTGTTAACAGTGCCTATAAACCCTGCGCTTCTTAGAGTTATGAAGCAACGACGAAGTAATACTTGAAAATCAGGTCAAAAAAGTCTGCGCAAGTGACTTTTCAGGCAGCGCCATATACAAAATGCATGAGGAGCATTTTAAAGGCGCCAATTTTGAAAAGTATGTAATACTTAATTATTACTTACTCCACTGTTACAGATTTTGCAAGGTTTCTAGGCTTATCAACATTGCATCCTCTAGCTATAGCAACATGATATGCTATCAGTTGCAAAGGTAAAGAGTAAAGTATTGGTTTTAAAAAATTATCTATATCTTGTAACAATATATTATATTTACAAAACTTTGCTAAGTTTTTAAAACTATACTGATCAGAAATTAGTAGAATATCACCACTACGTGCATTTACTTCTTGCACTGCTGATGCCATTTTAACGTATGTTTCATCGTGCGGCACAAGAGCGATTATTAATGTTTTACTATCTACCAGTGCAATTGATCCATGTTTTAACTCTCCTGCTGCGATTCCTATTGCAGAAGCATAAGAAAGCTCTCTCATTTTAAGTGCACCTTCAAGACAAATAGGATACATAGTGCCTCTGCCTATATATAAAAATCTATCATAGTTGCTGATCAAGTGTGCAATTTTTTCGATATTTATCTCTATCTCATTGATCAACGCAGTATTAAAAAGCTGTAGCTCTCTGGCAAGCTTTTCTTGCGAACTTTTATTCTTTATTTCAAAAGAGAGCAGCAGAAGTATAAGTAATTGTGCTGTGAATGTCTTAGTTGCAGCAACTGCAATCTCAGGGCCAGCTTTCATTTCAATGACATGATTAGAAGACCTACCCAAAGTGCTGTAGGCAACACTAGTGATACAAGCCGTTTTTGCATTAAATTGCTTTACATAGTTTAGAGCAGTTACAGTATCTGCAGTTTCTCCAGATTGTGATATAAAAAGATATAAAGTGTCATCGTAAATCTTGGGTTTTCTTGTTGCAAATTCTGATGCTATATCAACTTCGACAGCTATATCGCAGTTTCCTTCAATAAAGTATTTTGCTGTATATCCTGCGTAATTAGAGCTGCCACATGCCAATATGCAAATCTTGTTAACATTCCTCCAGTATATGTTAGATCCCTGATATGAGCTTAATATGTCTTTCAGTACGTTACATTGCTCATAAATCTCCTTTTTCATAAATGTATGGAAGTCACCTTTGTTTAATGTATTACACCGTTCTATGTTATGCAATGCGTATTTTACGTGAGAACCACTCAAGTCATTTATTTTAAAATTTCCATCGAGTTTTATTTCTGCAATTTGCTGATCATCTAAATAGACAACACTATTTGCAAATTGAGAAATTGCGATTGCATCTGATGCAATGTAGAGCGTATTTTCTTTATTTCCTATTCCAACGAGTAGAGGCATTTTATGCTTAAAGCCAATCAAGGTATCTGGAAATTCTTTCGATATCACGGCAACTGCAAATGATCCTTCAAGTTTTAGTGCGGCCATTCTGCACGCTTCAAAGATATCTAAACCATTTTCAATACCAACTGTTATTAGGTGTGCTATTACTTCTGTATCAGTATCCGATTGAAACTGAGTTCCAAGAGTTGTAAGCTCATCTTTCAATTTTTGATAGTTTTCTATGATGCCATTATGTACAACAGCAACTTTATGTGTTGCTATCGGATGTGCGTTTTCTAGCTTTGGTGCTCCATGTGTGGCCCATCTTGTATGACCTATACCAATCTCGCCTGTAATAGCTGGAGTATGCGAATCTAGCGAAGATTTCAATTGATCAAGATTTCCTACTGCTTTGCATACATGTAATGTACTCATATCTACTGTTGCAATTCCTGCTGAGTCATATCCTCTGTATTCCAAATTTTCAAGTACAGAAACCAAGTCGAAAACAATTGACTGAAAGCCTGTTATACCTATTATTCCACACATATATCTCTGATAAATGAAGAGTTTGTATTTATAAACCCGAATTATGGATTAAGCAAGGTTGCCAGAATATGGATATGTAGGTAAAGATAATTTTGAAGTAACAATCGAGACCTACCTATGAAAGAAGATATCACAAATTTATTTTGTTTCATCGATGATTTTAGCAGCGAGTGTAAAGAAGAGATAAATAAAAGAGCGCTCTCAGAAGTTACAAGCATAAATCCGACGAGAGTACCAGGACTTTTTGAGTCTGAAATAATAACAATAAGTAATACTATTCCAACAATCTCCATGTAAAAACTTTAAAATTTTCTATAATTCATATTTGCAGCTATATAGATCTGAATTTTCATTGATGCCAAGCTATGAAAGATTTGTAGCATTAATGCAAAGAGTAATAACGATATTAGCTGTTTTATTACATACTTTGCTTTCTAAAAGTAGCAACATTTCTTATATAGATTCTACCTCTATATACGTTTGCCACAATAAAAGAATCTCTAGGAACAAAGTATTCAAAGGTATAGCAGCATTAGGAAAGACTAAGAAGTGATGGTTCTTTGGTTTTAAACTGCAATTTTCCGCAAAAATTTATTTGCTAAACAAATAAATTTTTGACGGACAGACTCATTTATCTTGCGGCATATATGCAAGTATTTTTTTAGAAAATTTAAGATGAGATTTGAGTGAGCTGTAGTAGAAGTACAGCTGCGAAGAACACACTTAAATTTTCTAAAAGTACAAAGCTAAAGTGTTATGTTATTTGTGGAGTTGGTATTATATTTTCATCCTCTTAACTTCTTCTTCTAGCATAATTCCGGTATTTTCATACACCGTTTTTTTGACATATTTTATCAAATTTTCTATATCACTGGCTGTTGCCCAGCCTTTATTGATTATGAAGTTGCAATGCATAGTCGAGATTGAAGCACCTCCTACACTAGCTCCAGATAAGCCCGAGCTCTTAATTAATTCCCACGCCTTAAATCCTCGTGGATTTTTGAAAGTAGAACCGCAAGTTTTTGACTTAATAGGTTGAGTTTTTAGCCTCTCTTCTTGTATTCTCTTTATATTAATGAATATTTCTTCTTCACATCCTGGTTTTCCAAGAAACTTTGCTTCAGTAAATATCCAATTATTATTTAGTGTTTTAGAGCGGTATGAATAGCCAATTTCATCTACACTAAAAACCTTAATACTACCATGTAGATCAACGGCAGTTGCTTCCAAAAGTATAGATTTTATATCCTGCCCATACGCCCCTGCATTCATTGCAAGAGCTCCTCCAATAGTGCCAGGAATTCCGGAGAGAAATTCAAGTCCAGATATAGAATGCTGTGCTGCATAAAGCGCGACGTTGAGATCCATTGCTGCAGCCCCTGCGGTAACGCAAAGATCGCTGTGATGAATATAATTAAACCCTCGCCCTAACCTGATCACAACTCCTTGAAATTCATCATCCGAAATCAGCAAATTAGAGCCAACACCCATTACATAAACATACAATGCTGGATCTTTCCTGCGCAAAAAACATACTAAATCATCTATATCAGCTGGAAAAAAAACAACAAATGCACGTCCTCCAACTCCGAACCAACACATTTTGCCAAGATCTGCATTAAACCTATATCTACCACGAACCTCTGGCAAAGAAGCTGTGTTATTCATTGATAATTCCTTGTTGTCTTCTTCTTCTGTCTTTTTTCACCTTTTTAGGAACCGTTTGCATATTAATCCTTGGTTCTAGATATGAATCTATAGCGCTAATCAGTTGGTCAATATGATCTTCAAAGAAGTGATTTGCACCTGTAATGGGGAAATATTCCACATCTGAATTTCTTTGCTTTTCCAACTTTTCATATAGACTAAATACCGCAGACTCAGGCACTGTTGTGTCTGATGTTCCTTGGATGATAATTCCAGGCGCAGGACATGGTGAGAGAAACGAAAAATCGTAGGAATGAGCTGGTGGTGAGATAGCAACAAAACCACCTAGCTCTGGACGTCTCATCAGAAGTTGCATAGCAATCCACGCTCCAAATGAGAAACCAGCAATCCAATAACTGGATGCAGAAGGATTTTGTGTTCCAAGCCAATCTAAAGCAATTGCAGCATCTAAAAGTTCCCCAACACCATGGTCAAAAGTTCCATCAGATTTTCCAACTCCGCGAAAATTAAACCGCAAAACTGAGAAATTGCGCTTGGCAAAAGTATGGAAAGTGTTATACACAACTTTATTATTCATTGTTCCGCCGTAAAATGGATGGGGCTGCAGAACTATTGCAGCTGGCGCATTTTGCTGTGAAGAATGAAAATATTTAGCTTCTATTTTTCCAGCCGCACCATTTAAAATTAATTCTCGCATATTAGATTGTTTTATAGTTGATTTATTTACTAGGTTATTGTACACTGCCAGGTAGGTAGCTGCGCAAAGAGCGTATACGATACTAAATAACAGCAGCATTCGAATCAAGCTAAATATAACGTATTTTGTATATAAATGGAAAGCTGATTGCATTAATTATTATGGTTGTTTTATGCTTTTATTATTTGGTATTCTGCAGCTTACTTCTGCCCGACATTTCAAGCCTCAGCTTTGAAGTGCATAGCAAGAAAGTGGGTTGATATGAGACAATTCTATCTTATGTGATTTGGGATTTGCTTATGCTTTTGACCACTAAAGGAAGATATGCTGTGACGGCAATGTTAGATATCGTGATGTACGGTAATACATCTCCTGTTCGGCTTTGCGACATCTCATCTAGGCAGCAAATAGATCTAGGGTATCTTGAGCAGATTTTTGTGAAGCTGAAAAGAGGTGGATTGGTAGTGAGTATTAAAGGTCCTGGCGGTGGGTATATGCTAAATAAACCAAGTACTCTTATATGTCTTGAGGAAATAGTAGAGGCAGTTGGCGAGAGCGTAAAGATGACAAAGTGTGATGGCAGTGGTGCTTGCCGCTCTGACGGAATACGCTGCGCATCTCATAATCTTTGGGTAGCATTTGAGAAGAATATCAGAACTTATCTTAGAAGCATTACTCTTGCTGATGCATGTAGTGGCGTTGCTTTATAAGTTTGATTTCGAAATTAGTTTAAGTAGAGGATTATACCTTATCAATACATTGTTATAAGTTGTTATATGGTAGTAGGGAGCTATAGTGCTAGAGTATCTGCAATGTTAGCAGACCTAGTGTATTTTGATCATAACTCAACCGCACCTATGTTAAGAGATGTTGAGCTTGCTGTATCTGAAGTGATGCAAATGCCGCTGAATGCATCCTCTTTGCATACCATAGGTAGGCGCGCAAAGGGCTTGGTAGAAGATGCACGCACTAAATTAAGAGCATTGTTAAATTTAGGGCGTGAATACAGAATAGTTTTTACTAGTTCTGCTACTGAAGCGAATAGCTTAGCAATTTTGGGGTTGAGAGATATCTCAAAAATTACTTCTGTAATAGAGCATGATTCCGTGCTGCATAATGTTGGCGTTGGATCAATACCTGTAAATCCAGATGGTGTTATAGATATCGCAAGTGCTGAGAGGATTATAGAGGATGTTGCGCTAAAGAATTCCGGTGCTAGGTTTTTGGTTTCGGTGATGACAGCGAATAACGAGACGGGCGTTGTACAGCCTATAGCTGAGATTGCAGAACTTGCCCATAAGTATGGTGGTATTTTTCATACTGACGCGACGCAAGCTGTAGGAAAGATTCCGTTAGATTTCACATGTATGGATATTGATATTGCAACTATATCTGGACATAAATTTGGCGCTCCGATTGGCATTGGTGCTTTAATTTATAGGGAAGACATAGAGCTTATGCCTAACTATTTTGGTGGGGGACAAGAGTATAGAATAAGACCTGGCACTCATAATGTTCCTGCTATATATGGACTTGGTGTTGCATGTGATTTGGTGAAGCAAAGAGGTTTCGACTCTAGAATTGAAGATTTAAGAAATTATCTAGAAGACTCGATTTTGCGTATAGCTCCAGCAGCAATTGTTTTTGGAAAAAATGTAAAAAGACTGCCTAATACATCTATGATTTCTATGCCTGATGTTCCTGCTGCAACTCAGGTTATTCATTTTGACACGAACGGAATCATGGTAAGCGCAGGCTCTGCATGCTCTTCCGGAAAAGTGGATTTATCAAATATTTTACTTGCTATGGGCTACAGCGAATCTATCGCAAATAGTGCAATTCGTGTTAGCCTAGGTCATAGAAATAACAAAGCAGAGATTGATAAATTTGTTAAAATTTGGGCTGATTTATATAAATCAGTAAATAATTTTTGAGAGATAATATGCATAGTGTTAGATTGCCCATTTATATGGATTACCAAGCAACTACTCCTGTTGACCAGAGAGTAATGGATGAGATGCTGCCCTATTTTAGTGAAAAATTTGGCAATCCACATTCCAGGACTCATAAATTTGGATGGGAAGCAGAAGCTGCTGTTGAGGAGGCAAGAAACAGTGTTGCAGAGTTAATTGGAACAGAGCCAAAAAGCATAGTTTTCACCTCAGGAGCAACTGAAGCAAATAACCTTGCATTAAAAGGAGTTGCACATTTTTATAAAGAATCTAAAAATCATATAATTACTGTTGTAACAGAACATAAATGCGTACTTGATACGTGTCGTTATCTAGAACAAGAGGGTTTTAGGGTAACTTATCTGCATGTAAAAAGAAATGGCGTACTAGATCTTAAGAACTTGGAGGATGCAATAACAGATAAGACAATTTTAGTTTCTGTCATGTCTGTCAACAATGAGGTTGGTGTAATTCAACCCCTTAAAGAGATAGGGGAAATTTGTAGGAAACATGGTATATTTTTTCACACAGATGCTGCACAAGCATTTGGGAAAATCCCAATAGACGTGCAAGAAATGAAGATAGATCTGCTTAGTATATCTGGACACAAAATATATGGTCCAAAAGGTATTGGCGCGCTCTATGTTAGCAGGAGACCAAGAGTTAGGCTATCTGCATTAATAAGTGGCGGTGGACAAGAAAGAGGAATGCGGTCAGGAACCCTACCTACGCCCTTAGTTGTTGGACTTGGTGCTGCTGCAAAGTACGCTAAGGCAGATATGGAAGAAGAACGAGTAAGAATTAAACACTTAAGTGATAAATTCATAGATGCAATACTCAAAATCCCAGAGACTTATTTGAATGGCGATAGATTAAATAGATATCCAGGCTGCATTAATATTAGCTTTGCTGCCATAGAGGGAGAATCAATGATTGCAGCTATTAAAGACATAGCAGTTTCTTCAGGTTCTGCCTGCACTTCATCATCGCTTGAACCTTCTTATGTTTTACGTTCTTTAGGAGTTGGAGATGATCTCGCGCACACTTCCTTAAGATTTGGAATAGGAAGATTTACAAAGGAAGAGGAAGTGGATTATGCAATCTCATTAATTGAGAAAGCAGTAGAGCGCTTAAGAGCACTTAGCCCTCTTTGGGATATGTTGCAAGAAGGAATAAATCTAAACCAAATTAATTGGGCAATTCATTAGTTTTTGCATATATAGTGCTATTCGAGTTTAAAGTGATACAATAGTGAATAGAAAAAATTTTAGGAAATAATGGAGATTTTCAAATGGCTTACAGCAAAAAAGTTATAGACATATATGAAGATCCTAAAAACGTTGGTTCTTTTCCAAAAGGAGAGAAAAATGTTGGAACTGGTCTTGTTGGCGCACCTTCATGCGGAGATGTGATGAAGCTACAAATTAAAGTCAATCCAACGACTAATGTAATAGAGGACGCAGTATTTAAGACGTTTGGATGTGTTTCTGCTATAGCATCTAGTTCAGTTGCCACTGAATGGGTTAAAGGTAAAACGCTTGAAGAAGCAAGAAAAATAAAGAATACAGCAATTGTTGAAGAACTGTCGCTTCCACCTGTGAAAATTCACTGCTCTGTACTTGCAGAAGAAGCAATTAGATCTGCTATAGCAGATTATGAAAAACAAAAAGATGTTGCAAACATATAGTTTGGATTTACATCATATGAGAACTGATTCTAAAAAAGCGATAATAACATTGACTGAAGCTGCTGTCTCCAGGATTAGATACTTAATGGAAAAGCGTAATTCTAATGCAATTGGTATTAAGGTGGGTGTCAAATCAGGTGGCTGTTCAGGGCTTGCATATACATTTGAATATGCAGACGTCAAACCTGCACTTGCTGAAGAAGTGACAGAAGGTGATGTAACTATTTTTATAGAGCCAAAGGCTGTTTTGTATCTTCTTGGCACACAGCTGGATTACAAAGACGAAAAAACAAGATCTGGTTTTGTTTTTATTAATCCTAATGAAAAAGGACGCTGTGGCTGCGGTGAATCTTTCTATACGTAAAGATTATTGCTTCTTCTAGAATGTACAAAAATTAGCCTAAAGAGGCGGCCCTGCGCTAATTTTCGGATATATAATTTATAATGTACTTAGCAAATACTACTTAACAAAATCCATAAGGGTTTTAGCAATGTTGCCATTTTTTCTGCTGGATTTTTGGCGCATCATAATTGTTTGCAACCAAGATAAATCCTATGTTCCTTAGAGTTATGACGCAGGCAACTAGAAAATGCTGATAGAAGTTTCTCTTGCAACCGGATTGTAATACGTGCAAAATGCGTTGATATTTTATGTAATTTTTCTGTTAATACTATTAATTTTTGGTGTATTTGGAGCCTCCTCTATGAATGATATTGTGCAGAATGTTGCACCTTTGGTTGAAAAGTATGATGCCGTTTCATTCTTTGAGCTATTCATGCAAGCTGATATTGTGGTGAAGGCCGTAATTATATTGCTTTTGATTGCTTCTATTTGTAGCTGGGCAATTATCATTGACAAGAATGTAGAATTTTTCAGGATGAAAGTGGCAATGAAAGCGTTTGAAAAGGAGTTTTGGTCCGGGAAATCTCTAGATATGTTATTTAAAAATCTAATTTCAAAGCGTGATTCTAACCCATTTTCGCGCATTTTAATAGCTGCAATGCAGGAGTTAAATGCAACAGAGGGCATAAATAACTTCCCTATAAAAAATAAGGAATCGATTTATATTAGAATAAACAATGCAATGCAGGTTGCTTGTAATAAGGCAATTGCAGAGAGAGAATCTCACATAGGATTTCTAGCAACTGCCGCTAGTAGCAGCCCGTTTATAGCACTATTCGGAACTGTTTGGGGTATTATGCATAGCTTTCAATCTATAGCCGCTTCTAAGAATACTACTCTTGCTGTTGTAGCGCCTGGTATTGCAGAAGCACTACTTGCTACAGCTTGCGGATTTATTGTAGCAATACCAGCTGCGATTTTTTACAATAAGTTTTCGCAAGAAATAGGAAGTTTAAGCGGCAGAGCTGAGAATTTCATGATAGAGTTAAGTAATATAATATTTAGAGATCTAGATAAGCACTGATGGCTATTACTCCTCGCATCTTGAATAGAAGAAATTCCCATAGAAAATATGGGCTCAGTAGTGAGATAAATATCACTCCGTTTGTTGATGTAATGTTAGTTCTACTTATAGTGTTTACGGTAACATCACCCATGTTGGTTTCAGGCGTAGATGTTAATTTACCTTCACATAGTGCAAGTCCTATTTCAGGACAAGATGAGCCGCTAGCCGTTACTGTTGATAAGAAAGGAGCAGTATATTTACAGGAGAGCGCCGTATCTATTTCCGATTTGGCAGTAAAAATTAAGGCTATAATTGGAGAAAAAAACGATATAAGGGTTTTCATACGTGGCGACTGTGATGCAAGTTATGGCAAGATAGTTGAGGTTTTTCATAACTTGCGCTCAGCAGGAATTCAGAATGTTGTTTTAGTTAGTACGGTTTCTACAAATAACTCAAAAAATAAAGATAGTAATAATTCCAAGCAACACAAATGAGCACTAGTTTTGTTTACTCAATCGTACTGCACTTGTGTCTTGGGCTTTTTATGTTGATACATTTCCCAAGCCACCCTGAGGAATTGCCACAAGAGCAGGCGATTATACTAGATATTCTAGATGCGAGTCGAGACTTAAATCTTCCAAACAAACCTCAACAAGTAACAGCAGAACAACAAAAAGAACACAAAGAGCATGAGAAACAAGAGCAACAGGAGGCGATTGATGCTAAGCAAGATACGGTGGATAGAGCTACTAGCAACTTAAAAGAACCTATTGAAGAGCTAAAACAACCTACCAAAGATAAAAATATCGATTCCACTAAGCAAGAAAAAACAAAAGATATTGAGCAAACGCCTAAAGAAATGGAGTTGCCAAAGGAGAACATGCCTAACACAGAAAAAAAAGTTGAGCCGAAACCTATAGAGCAAGAGCCAAAAGAGCAAAAACCTAAAGAACCAAAAACTGTGGAACAAAAAAATCCTACAAAACCTATATCAAAGGTAGATAAAAAGAACGAAAAAAAGAAGTCTGAGGATGAGTGGTCTAATAGTGTTCTTAAGTCTTTAAAATCTTCTACTACTAAAAAGAAACCAAAAAATATCTATGATGATATAGAAGAAGTAAATCAAGCTATTAAGTCACATTCAAAAAAGAAATACGACAAGCAACGCCCTATGACTGCAAGTCAAGAAGCAGCAATCAGATCGCATGTGCAAAAATTTTGGTATGTTGCACCATTTAGTGGCGGCGCTGGAGCAAATGATGTTATGAGAGTTAGAGTCATCGTTTCACTGAATGCAAAAGGAGGGGTAATTACTATTAAGACATTTGCAGATGCTGGAACAAGAAACAAGAATTACCAAGCATTTTTAGAAAGTGCAATGCGTGCAGTGCGTGATGCCTCTCCTTTCCCAGATCTATATAAAGACCAGTATGATATATGGAAAGACATGGAATTTACATTTGATTCTAGTGGCATGGTACAATGATAAGTTTTTCTGGTTTTATAGATTTAGCTACAGTTGGCATTCAACAAGGTATGCTGCTTGGGATAATTGCGCTTGGCGTAATGGCTGCCATTTAAAATTTTAAATTTGCCAGATCTTACAGCAGAAGGTTCATATACCATTGTTGCTGTCTTATGTGGAATCCTTGGTATATGTACTTCGCTTCTATATTCTAGACTACAGCTAAATAGTCTGCTAGCTGGCATTATAGTAAGTACAATGACATATAGCATCAACTTAAGACTAATGAGCAAACCTAATATAGGAGTGTTTAATGTTAGTAACATGTTCAATGGTGCATTCTATAACATATGGAGTCAGAACGCAATAATATTTGTTATTTGTTTTGCAGTTGCACTTATCTTGCACCGTTTCCTCTTTACGGAATATGGTATCAGAATGCGTGCAGTGGGTTTAAATCAAACTCTTGCTGCATTACAAGGAATTATAATGGAGCGCTATATTGCACTTTGTTTCTTCATTGCCAATTTACTTATTGCACTTGCCGGCGCATTAGCTGTGCAACTACAAGGCTATGCCGATATAGGTATGGGTGTTGGTATTATAATAAATGCCTTGGCTGCAATGATGATAGGGCAAAGTATTATAAAGCAAAACGGAGTTTTAAGTATAATAATTGGTCCAGTCGTTGGCAGCTTAATATACCAACAAATTCAGGTCATTGTCTTGATCCTTGTGCTCGAACCATCTGACTTGAAGCTTGTTACAGGCTTGATAGTTATATTGATGCTTCAAATGAGAAGAAAAATATTGAATTAGAGCATTTTGACGATGCCAATTTTGAAAAGTATGACAAGCATGTCTGTTTAAAAAAGTTCCAAGCATCAAAATCGATTGACGAAACATGTATATTATGCAATTCAAGTATTTGAGAAATTAGCGTTATTTTTTGGTTGGTAGTTATTTATATGAGTGCATTAGCAGATAGAGTATTATCTAATTATACTTCTGATAATCCAGGAACTAAAGCGAATCTAGCACGTATTATGTTTTCCGGAAAGCTTGCAGGAAGTGGCAGGCTTGTAATACTGCCAGTAGATCAAGGTTTTGAACATGGTCCCGCTAAAAGTTTTGCTGTAAATCCAGCAGCGTATGATCCTTATTATCATGTAGAGCTTGCTGTTACAGCAAATTTGAACGCATTTGCAGCGCCAATTGGAATGATGGAGATTATTGCAAGTAATTATGCACATAAAATTCCTCTGATCCTAAAATTAAATAGTTCTAATCTTTTAACTCCAAAGTCTCTGGCTCCAGATCAAGCTTATACAGCCTCTGTGCATCATGCGCTGCGTCTTGGGTGCGCGGCAGTTGGTCTAACTATATATCCTGGATCTGCTGAGGCGGGGAATATGCTTGAGAATGCAGCGAAAGTAGTCGCAGAAGCAAGAGATTGCGGCCTACCAACGGTAATTTGGTCATATCCAAGAGGAGAAGATATCTCGAAAAATTCCGAAGCTGCAGTTGATGTTGTTGCATATGCAGCTCATATAGCAGCTCTTATTGGAGCTCATATCATCAAAGTGAAATTGCCAGCTGCGACGCTTTCTGGCATGGATATAAGTTCTCCATATAAAGACTATGGAATCGCAATTGATTCACTAAACGCGAGAGTAGCACATGTAATGCAATGTGCATTTCAAGGAAAGAGAATCGTTGTGTTTTCAGGTGGAGTACATAAAAGCCTTGAAGATCTATACAATGATATAAATGCTATTTGCAGTGGCGGGGGTCATGGCTCTATAATAGGAAGAAATACTTTTCAAAGACCAAGGAATGAAGCGCTGAAAATGTTATCACATATCACAGATCTGTATACCTCCGGGAAATGAAGAGTATTTGCGTAGCAAATAAATTTTTGCTGGCCTGCGCTAATTTTCGGATATATAATTTACCAGACACTTGCAAACAACATAAATCCTCAGCTTCTTAGAGTTACGACCAAGGTGACTACGAAGTGAGACATCAAAAAGAGCTAAGAAAAATTTGGGGAACAGTGTATAATCAATACATAACGAACGGCCTTTAAGAAGCGCCAATTTTGAAAGTATACCAAGCTTATCAAAAAACCATGTGTAACCTAAAAACAGCAGTATTTTGCAAACTTAATCTGTGCATTTTATTCTTTATAAATATATTGCGAGACAATATTTCCTTTCTGTTCTGTTTATAGCATTTGCCTTCGCTGGGCTAGTGCTTTTTTTTGATATACTAGAGCTCGCGAGAATTACATATAATACAGACATAACAATTTGTGATGTGATTGGTATGTGTTTAATGAAGAATTACAGTCGCGTACAGAAAGTGTTACCATTTGTTATTTTAGTAGGGACAATTTTGCTATATAGAAAATTAGGAGGGCGCGGTGAAATGGCCGCAATGAGAGCATCTGGACTCACAAGCATTCAAATCACTCTTCCTGCTATGTTCATTGTGATTTTATTTAGTATATTACATATTGTATTTTTGCATCAACTTAGCGCTTCTCTCCTCGAAAGATATCAGTACTATGAAGCAAAATTTATGAAAAATAATGACAGCTTAGTTTCAGTTTCACAGTCCGGACTTTGGTTTAAATATCAAATGACAAATGAATATGTTATGGTACATAGTCAAAAGGTATCTGTCCCTACAAATGAAATGTATGATGTCGAAATATATTACTTTAATGAAAATGGAAAATTCTTGAAGCGTCTAGACGCTAGCAACGTTGAAGTGTTAGATAGAAGCGTGCTTGCTTATAATGCAGTTATTACAGATGCTAGTTACAGCACACATTATCACGACACTTTTGCTGTACCAATACGAGTAAGACTTGAACAAATAACCGATAACCTGATGCTTCCAGAGACGATGACTATCATTAGGTTATACGATTTTATAACATTTGCGAATGAATCTGGTTTTTCTAGTGTAAAATATCGGCTATATCTTGCACATCTTTTATTTTCGCCACTTATGTGTATTGCGATGATGTTTCTTGGCTATGGCTTCTGCTCAGTGTTACCAAGGTTCAGGAAATCTTCTTTGCTGACTCTATCTATAGTCTTTATATGTTTTGTCATATATTTTATGGTCGATTTTTTTTCTGCGATTGCAATGACTAATTCTATTCCAGTAATAGCTGCTGTTATCGCCCCTATAATAATTACAGCAATGTTTAGTTATTATTGTATTTTGCACTATGAATTTACATGAAAGAGACAAAAAGCTGCTCAATACTACTTTAGACAATCAGCGTATAGTAGCAATTGGAAACTTTGATGGTGTGCATCTTGCTCACCAAGAGATTCTTAAAAATTGCATTAGTATCTCAAGCGATTTGTGTAGAGAGATCTTAGTTGTAACATTTGAACCACACCCATCTTGTATATTACGCCCAGATTTAGGGTTAAAGTTAATTACTAAGTATTCATATAAAAAGAAGTTACTTGAAAGTATAGGGAATGTCAGTGTACTCACCATTCCATTTACTACAGAATTTTCTTTAATGAGTGCAAAAGATTTTATTAGTGAGATCTTGGTAAAAACTTTGAATGCATCACACATAGTTTCAGGGTATAATTTTCACTTTGGACATAACAAGCAAGGTAACTCCAAGATGCTAAATAATATCTCATACGATATGAGATTCAAATATTTGTGTATTAACAAAATATATAGACAGTATCATGAAGTTTCATCATCTAATATACGCAAATTCTTGCAGTGTGGAGCAGTTAATATAGTCTCTGATCTATTAGGACGCAGGTATTCTGTAAAAGGAAAAGTTGTGAAAGGAAGAGGAACTGGTACTAAGCTAAGTTTTAGAACTGCAAATATAAATCTAGATGAAGGGATAATATATCCTAGATATGGAGTATATCAGGTGAGTATTAATGTAGAAGGAATCTTGTATAATGGAGTTGCAAATATAGGACTTAGACCTTCCTTTAATCTTGATCAATCGCCAATACTAGAGGTACACATATTTGATTTTGATCGCAGCATATATGGCGCAGATGTTGTTGTTGAATTTTTAGATTTTATGAGACCTGAGAGAAAGTTTAGTAGCTTATCTCTCTTAAAAGATCAGATATTATTCGATATTCGTACAGCAAAGGGGCTGTTCCGATTATAACAAATTTAAAGTGACTCTGGCGCACTTCTCGTAAAGAGTTTGTCCGTCAAAAATCGATTTGCTATGTAAATAAATTTTTGCGGAAAGTTAGATGTACAAAAAGTAGCTTGGAAGCGGCCCTACGCTTCAAAAGTTATGACACAGGCGACTAAAATAATATAGAGGAAAATATGCATAATACACAATTACAACTTCATGCTACAACAATTGTTTGTGTCAGGTCTGAGCGGTCTTTAGCAATTGCAGGAGATGGACAAGTGACACTTGGCAATACAGTTTTTAAATCTACGGCAAATAAATTGCGCAAACTAGATAAAAATAGAGTATTAGCTGGTTTTGCTGGCGCAACATCAGATGCCTTTACACTTTTTGATAGATTAGAAAAGAAGTTACTTGGACATCCATCACAATTAAAAAAAGCCGCTATTGAATTAGCAAAGGATTGGCGACTTGATAAATATCTAAGAAGACTGGAAGCAATGATGATAGTTGCTGACTCAGCATATACTTTTATCATATCTGGTCAGGGAGATATTATAGAGCCTGAAAGTAGGATCGCAGCTATAGGATCAGGTGGAAATTACGCTTTGGCTGCTGCTAAAGCATTATCAGAAAATACAGACTTAGATGCACAGCAGATAGCAAAAAAAGCGATAAGTATAGCAGCTTCCATGTGTATATATACGAACAATAATATCAGTTTAGAGAAAATAGAATGGTGATAAATGAAGATGACAAATCTTAAGTAGAAAGAGATAGAGTTTCAATTTTATAGTTATTGCTTGCTACATTACATAGTTTGTCCGTCAAAAATTTATTTGCGTAGCAAATCAATTTTTGCGGAAAATTAAATGTACAAAAATTAGCCTAAAGCCTTTGCCCTGCGCTAATTTTCGGATATATAAATCCATAAGGTTTTTGGCAATTTTGTCACTTTTTCTGCTGGATTTATGTGCGCCATAATTGCTTGCAATCAAGATAAATACTATGTTCCTTAGAGTTATGACGCAAGGCGCATTCTAATTTGAAGTGCAACAATCTATCGTATGTGCAAGAGAATATCTTCTCTAGGCTTTCTGAAGTTAAGAATTTTATCTTTATATACTACTTGTACCTCAGCCTTATATATGTTAGAAGGCATCTTGGGAGTTTGATCTGGAGGCAGGTCTTTTGTATTCACCGGGTCAGGTTTGAAAAAAAGCAGCCAAAGTACATTAATTCTGGGTTCCGGACATACTCCTGTTATAATATACACGCTTAAAAAAATTTTTCTATTCAGCTATTCTTTCATTGCTATATGCTCAAATAAATTACAAAATTGATTTGTTATAACTTTTTAAAGTGAACTATTAAAGTACTGTGAGAATGAATAGAAAGACTCGGTTTATTGCCGTTATTGCGCTTTTATTATCGGCTATCGCTCAATTCCAGACTGCATTGGCAAGTGGTAATATCAGCAAGATAACAAGTCAAAAGTTGAAGAATGAGTTATATGCTGATGATGCACAAGTAAAAATCCTTTTCGTATTCACTTCATGGTGTGGAGTTTGCAATAGGAATATGCCAAATCTCATCAATCTTCATGAGAAATTTGCTGAAGGAAAAGAAGCTAAGATCATTGCTTTAAGTATAGATCATGATCTTGAGAAGTTAGAGCAGTATATAGGAAGTATTGATGCTAGAAATTTATATATATCTGTTCTCGATTTTAATTCATCAAGAGATATAATAACTACATTTAAAGAATTAGATGTAAACTATAATGGTTCAATCCCTTATATTGTGATAGCTTATAACGGGAAATTACTCGCAAGCGGAAATTATGACGTTAATTCGCTTTATAATGCAGTATTGCATATACGAAGTGACGCACGGAACCATTAGAATGATATGTAACAGTTGTTAACTTGCGGTTAAACTTGTTGTTGTAAGGTTTGGAGCAATTTTGGCACTTTTCCTGCTGGACTTTCGGTGCATCATAATTGCTCGAAACTAAAATAAATCCTCAGCTTTTTAAAGTTATGACGAAGGCAACTAATTAAGTAGCATTTTTAAGACGCCAATTTTGAAGTATAACGAGCACACGCCATAATGGTAGAAACCTTTAGTATATATGTCTAATTTGTTATGTATTTTCTTGCGAAATAACAGTGTGATGTATTACTTCTGTGCGGCACGCTACCTAATTTAACATTATAAAGTCTAATAAATGTTTTCTAGCTTTTTGCTCAGTGCTTGCAATATCTGTGGAATTATTATATATCTTACATGCGCGCTTAGTTTCCTAAGTGGCATGTAGGGCGATTAGCTCAGTTGGTAGAGCATCTCGTTTACACCGAGAGGGTCGGCAGTTCGAGCCTGTCATCGCCCACCAGTTTTTTTGGTATCTGGTACCTTGAGTACTGGCCATTATTTGGGGATGTAGCTCAGTTGGTTAGAGTGCTGGCCTGTCACGCCGGAGGTCGCGGGTTCGAGCCCCGTCATCCCCGCCATGTTTTAATTATAGCGATTGTGGTGTTCCGCTATGCTGAAGGTGAGTTTTGCGTATTTCAGTTTGTAGAATATAGTATGTTTAGTTATTTTTACGAGGATATTTATGCCTTCTTATACTGCAGGTACTTTCAATATAAAGCCTAAAGATGTTAAGAAGAATTGGTTTATTATTGATGTTTCTGGAATGCCTTTAGGACGTGTTGCAGCACGTGTTGCGATTATTCTGCGTGGGAAGCATAAAGCTACTTTTACACCGCATGTTGATTGCGGCGATAACGTGATAGTCGTCAACGCAAAAGAAGTAAAGGTTACTGGCAAAAAACTCGAGCAAAGCAAGTTCTTCTGGCATACTGGATATCCAGGTGGTATCAAAGAACGTTCATTTGGCGGCATATTATCTGGCAAATTTCCTGAGAGATTATTTAAAAAGGCTGTTGAGAGGATGTTTCCTAAGGATAGCCCGTTGGCACGCAAGCAGATGGGGAACCTTTATGTGTATCCTGGAGTAAGTCATCCGCATGCTGGTCAGCAACCACAGGAGTATAAGGTAAAAGTCAGTGCAAATTAACATTACATGGCGCTATTGCTGCGGTTTATTTGCATAAACTACAAGAGTTGTCACCAGTACTAGCTTTAGTGGCGGAACAAAAATTTATAGCATGCCTTTTGAATACTATTGCCTATTGTTATAAGCTGGAGTTGCTGAATTTTGAATAGTTTGTTTGCGATAAGACTTTTTTGTGCAAGTGTATACCTCTTGTAAATGAAGAGTTGTTATTTAACTTGTGCACATACGAAGTGAGGCTTCAAAAAGAGCGAGGAAGAACGCGAGTGGTATGTATATAATTCATACATAACGAGTGACCTGTAGGCGCAAATTTTGAAAAGTATAACGAGTATAGATGGTTAGAAAGAACTTAGTTTGTGCACTAGCACTTATCTAAGTGGATTTTATAACCGTGCTTTTGTTTACTTAGTGTTTAAAGAGAATTTATTATAAAATAAGATGCTATCGTAAGTTACTTGTGGTACGCTCTTATGTTTATGTGTCTTTTTAGCTGATTATTTAGTTTGTAATAGTAGATTTTGTTTAATATGGTGCTTGAAAAAAATAAAGGTAGCGAGAGGCTATACGCTACTGGTCGTAGGAAAGAATCCTCTGCCAGAGTGTGGTTAAAACATGGGAGCGGCAGCATAGTTGTGAACAGTAAACCACTGGAAGAGTATTTTGTGAGGCCGGTTTTGCGTGTTATAATCAATCAGCCTTTCGCAATTACTAATACATCTGGACAGTATGATGTGTTCTGCACAGTTAAAGGTGGCGGCACTTCAGGACAGGCTGGCGCAATCATGCATGGAATAACAAGAGCACTTGATGTCGCAGATCCAAATTTGCACTCAACTCTCAGCTCTGCTGGCCTTTTAACTAGAGATAGTAGAGCAGTTGAACGTAAGAAACCTGGTCGTAAAAAAGCAAGAAAACGCTTCCAGTTCTCTAAACGCTAGTATATTTCTCTTCTCTCGCAGCTTTTTGAGCATTTTATTATGGTGTTTTAATGTTGTAAGTATTGCTGTGATAGTGGAGTTTTTTAAAAGTTCTTAGCATATAGTATAATATAGGATTGTTGTTGCTTCCTGTTTAGTTTAGCATAAATATATATGACTCTAATAAATGAGGGGTTTGTATTTATTGTGTACAAACGAATTTAGACTTTAAAAAGAGCTAGGAAGAATGCTATTTATATAGCACTAATAGTACTTAGAGTACTAGTTAATTTCTGCGCTTGATCCTTTTACATATTTGCAAAGAAATTAACGAAGTAATTATGAAACGTTAAGTCAAAAAAGCCTCTACAATGGCTTGATTAACAGAGCTGTATACAAAATACATAAGGAACATTCTACAGGCGCCAATTTTGAAAAGTATTACAACTATACTTACGAAAGGTTTAGATTAGCTTTGCTTGTTGATATAATGTTTTAAATAGCGCTATAGAGTGCGGACGAGCTAGTGTTCTAGCTCATTGATATATAATTTTGAAACTCGCTTAAGTTTTAGTTTTGCGAAAGTACAGCCGATTAATATATTGGTGTTGCGTATCGCTTATAAACTTTTTTTGCTAACTTTAAGTATATATTATTTGTTATGGCAAGAGTTACTATAGAAGATTGTGTTAAGAAGGTGCCGAACAGATTTGAATTGGTCGTTTTAGCTGCAAGAAGAGCTAAGGAAATTGCTCTTGGTTGTGCTGCGCTATTGCCAAAAGACAATGATAAACCTGCTGTTATAGCGTTAAGAGAGATAGCAGCTGGCGTTGTTTCAATTGATTCTTTGAGATCTGTGGTAGCAAAACATTTTCAAATTGACCATACTAATAAGCAGAACGATAATAATATACCAGCGCATTCTCCATCCACTGAGAGGAGTAATTAAAAAATCACAGGTATGGCACTCCTTCATAATGGCACGTGTGAGGATTTGAATGGCATGATTTTTTAGAGTACTAGTTAGTCTATCCGTCAAAAATTGATTTGCTGTGTAAATAAAATTTTCGGAGAGTTAAATGTACAAAAATTAGCCTAAAGCCTCTGTCCTGCGCTGATTTTCGGATATATAATTTGTCCTGTACCTAGCAAATACTACTTCAGGCATTACCGACAAAATCCATAAGGTTTTTGGCAATTTTGGCATTTTTTTCTGCTGGATTTTCAGTGCACCATACTTGCTTGCAGGCCAAGATGAATCCTGCACTCCTTAGAGTTATGACGGGTGGACTATATAATATTTGACTCAGAAATTAACTGGTACTCTAAAAAATCATGCCATTCAAATCCACGCGCATGCACTTACTTGAGCGCAGTGCCTATAATGTTTGCATATATCTAGACGAGCTGCTAATTATTTCATAGTTAGCAACTCGCAATTTTTAAAGCATTTTGATTATTTCTTTTTCTGTAATCACAAAGTGTAACTTCGCATCATCTTCTGATGCGTCAATCAAACCTAACTCTTGAATAGAAAAAGCACAACCAATGCGTATTGCTGAAACATTTTCTGCTGTTTTCAATGTTCTATCGTAATAACCCATTCCATATCCAATTCTGTTGCCTCGTCGGTCGAATCCAAGAAGTGGAATCAATATTATTCCTGGTTTAATTGGATTTGAAGTATCTACCGGTTCTGGGAATCCAAATTTAGGATGCAGCCTTGTAGACTCGCCAAACGACCATCTTGCAAACTGCATCACATCACTAGTATCTATATATGGTAAAGCGATTTGATAGCCTTGAGATTCAGCGTAGGATAGAGCCGGTAATACATTTATTTCGCTTTTGATAGGATAGAATCCAGAAATTGTTTTCCTATCTTCACAAATATACCACTCAAAAAATCGAATAAATTTATTAACAAATTTCATGCAAGCATCCTGTCTGTACCTCAGATCAGTGCTGTTGCGTAATAGTTGTAAATTTGCTCTAATTGTTTTTTTATTTTCGTATCCTCTTTGCATTTTAGCCTATAATCATAAAGAGAAAAAAGAATTTAGAAAAATTGACAAAAGCAGTTCAAAAGATATGATGCTCAGTACAGCTCATCTGAACAAATTTGAATTGATATATTTAGATCATGAAATTGAGAATTTCGTATTGAAACACAGAAAAATCATGATCTTCATAACATTTTTGAATATACCAATATTCTTTGAGTAGTAACACAATTCTCTTCCGAATAACTTCGAGTAATGTTATGTGGACTACTGTTAACTAATTGTTATCATACATGTATATGCATATACTCATAAAGTATTATGAATGCATATTATACACAAAAACTAATTACTTATCAGAGGTAAATTCTGCTGCAGTAATTGTTAATAGCACTATTTATATATTTGTTTAGTTGATTTTATTACAAAGATATTTAGTATCCGTTATCAAAGTTATGTGGTAGGTCCTCATCCATAGTTTTATGCCTAAGTTAAAATATGAAAAAAACATTGCTTTCACAACGTCAACTAATGGTGTGAAAGAAAGATTTATTCCAATAGATCCAAATTGTATCAAGATGTATGTGTGTGGTCCTACAGTTTATGATAGACCACATCTTGGAAATGCTAGATCATGTGTAGTATATGATGTACTATATAGAACTTTACTTCAGATATATCCAAAAGTCTTGTACGTTAGAAATATTACTGATGTTGATGACAAAATAATCAATATCTCAAAAGAAAATAACGAGAGTATTCACTCTATCACAAGTCGTGTTACAAAGTTTTTTCATGAAGATATGTTAGCTCTGAATTGTATGTTTCCAAGCGTGGAGCCAAGAGCTACAGAAAATATAGATGCCATGATAGAGATCATTGAGCGTCTATTAAGTTTGGATTTTGCATATATATCTGATAATCACGTTTTGTTTAATGTGGCAAAGTTTCCAGATTATGGGGCATTGTCTAAGAGAAATTTGTCGGAAATGATAGAAGGAGCAAGAATAGAGGTTGCTTCTTATAAGAAAAATCCTACTGATTTTATTCTTTGGAAACCTGCGGCTATAGAAGAGGCTTGGTGCAGTTTCAATAGTCCTTGGGGGCTCGGAAGGCCTGGGTGGCATATAGAATGTTCTGCAATGAGTATGAAGTATCTTGGTCAAAGCTTTGATATTCATGGTGGTGGTGTAGATTTAATATTCCCACATCATGAAAACGAAGTTGCACAAAGCAGATGTTATTCAAATGATGTATCATTTGCAAAATACTGGATACATAATGGCTTTTTGACTATAAATGGTGAAAAAATGAGTAAAAGCCTTGAGAATTTCAAAACTGTACGAGATGTTTTAGATGATGGTATAGATGGTACAACGCTTAGATATTTCTATCTAACGACACAATATAGAAAACCTCAAGATTTCAATGAAAAAGCTCTTTATGATTCTAAGAAAGCTTTAGAAAAGTTTTATTCTGCCGTAAGAGATATAACAAGTGAAGTGATAGAGGGAAACACTGATTTATCTATATCAAATGCGATGAGCTTTCTATGTGACGACTTAAATACCCCAGCTTTGTTGTCTTATATGCATAAGATAGCAGCCAGCGCTCTTAAAGGTAATGAACAGCACAAATTAGAGTTGAAAAAGATTTGTGATATAATTGGGCTAGATTTTTCCGACAAATTGCTAGCAAAAGAATATAAGGTCGAAGATGATATTTATTTAATGGCAGAAGAACGGGTAAAAACAAAATTGGAAAAAAATTGGGTAGAAGCTGATCTGCTGAGAGCTAAAATAGAAAGATTAGGGTACAGTGTGATAGATACCAACAATGGTTATAGATTAGAAAAAAACAGAAAGTAAAATTATCTTATGGTAAATGAAGATTTATAGCGCAACGACTTAATACTTTAACTGGTCCATCCGTCATAACTCGAAGGAGTGCAGTATTTATCTTGGCCTGCAAGCAATTATGAGGCGCCGAAAGTCCAGCAGAAAAAATGGCAAAATTGCCAAAAACCTTATGGATTTTGTCGGTAATACCTAAAGTAGTATTTGCTAGGTACAGGACAAATTATATATCCGAAAATTAGCGCAGAGCAGAGGCTTTAGGCTAATTTTAGTACATTTAACTTTCCGCAAAAATTGATTTGTTGCGCAAATAAATTTTTGACGGATGGACTAATAAAAGAAAAATGTTTATTTGACTATAAACAAGAGTTTTATAATGTCACATTTTTTTAAAGATAAAAAATTGCAAGAAATGCTGGCAATTGCTATAGCATATCAAACTGGTACAAAAGATGCTCCAGAAGTAATAGCAAGTGGAAAAGGAGAAATAGCACGTAAGATCGTTGAGGTAGCACAATCGCATGGAATCCCTATAGAGGAAAACTCTAGCCTCGCAGCAATAATATCAATGGTGGAAATAGGAGATACGATCCCTGCTGATGTGTTTGTTGTTATGGCGGAAATTATCAGTAGAATATATCGCATTGGTAATACACATCAAAAAACATAATTTCAGTTAGTCTGTCCGTCAAAAATTTATTTGCGCAACAAATCAATTTTTGCGGAAAGTTAAATGTACTAAAATTAGCCTAAAGCCTCTGCTCTGCGCTAATTTTCGGATATATAATTTGTCCTGTACCTAGCAAATACTACTTTAGGTATTACCGACAAAATCCATAAGGTTTTTGGCAATTTTGCCATTTTTTCTGCTGGACTTTCGGCGCCTCATAATTGCTTGCAATCAACATAAATCCTAAGCTTCTTAGAAGTTATGACGCAGGCGACTAAATAACATTCTAGGCACTGCCTGCCAAGCCACTTGCGCATACCTTTTTGGCCTGATTTTCAAGTATTGCTTCGTTAATTTCTTCACAAATATATATAATATATGACTCAGAAATTAACTGGTACTCTAAAAAATCATGCCATTAAAATCCTCGCGTGTGCACTTACTTGAGCGCAGTGCCATAACTTCATATGTTACATAATTTCAATAGCAACTCTTCATTTACCTCGCGGTATATAACATCTTAATTAACTGCTATTTTTTTACGATTAATTAAACCGATAGTTAATTCTTTAGCTTTTTCTGGATCCATAGATGCCAATATTGGGGCAATTCGGGTTTCCTTCATTTGTTCTACAACATCAAGAAGCACAGCGGTTTGCATATCATCAAAGATTTTCGCAGCATCAGATGGTTTCATATTTTCATATATCTTGACCAGCTTAGCATTCATTTCTCTCTCATGATTAGCATACTGCTGTAGAGAAGATTCAAGATTTGTTTTTAGTTTTGTCAATGTGGCAATTTTAGTTTCTAATTCCTGCTTCAGTACATTGAGAGCATTTAACCTAAGCAAAAATTCTTGCTCTCTACTTTCAAGCTCTTCTCTTCTTTGTTTTAACTCCTGTAGTATATCCAGAGTTATGGGAGAGAAGTCAGTAAATCTAGTACATATCTCTTTTTGCTGTGAAGCATTTAGAACAGCAGCAGTGCTATCATTAGATTGTGCTATATCTTTTGCGCTGTCTGCTTTTTCACCAGTAGATGACTTATCTGTTGTTTCTGAGGATACAGCAATATCCTCGACAATTTTTTGTACATCGGAAAAATCATCATCTACAGCTGCTAAAGAGACTTCATTACTCTTATCCAGAAATTCAGCATTATCTTTTTTATTAGACTGTTCATCTATTACAGCTGCAGGTGGGACAATATTGGCATGTGCATCTGTATACTCAAAAGCATCTAGCAGTTTAGAGCCTAGAAATAACACAAGCGACACTATCACATATGGTAATAACCTTAACATAACTCCTTATTTCCCAAATTCTTGTTGCAAGACAACAGTTCCAGGTGTTACTGCAACTTTTTTTGCTATTCCAGTACGTTTTGTTCTTGAAGTGCTTGTAGCTTTTTTGGGTTTCTCAGCATCCTCTGCTCCTTTAGTACTAACCTTATTACTAACCTTCCCAGAAGTAGATGATATTTTCTGTCCTGCTTGTTGTTCTTCAGCTAAGATATTTTCTTGAGTAACAATCTTTGCTCTTGAAATCGCGCTTTCTAGTCTATCTGCTAATTTTGATGCTGATCCATTCATAAATGATAGATCATTAACCAATTCTTTGGAAAGCTTTGTATGAGCATCCAGTTGAGATGCTGCTTTAGACGAAGCTTCTTTAAGCGACGCGAGGCTTTTATGTGTTTGTATGATTGAGTTATCGAGTGCTTGAACAAGATTTTTCAGATCTTTTCTGCTATCCTTCAATTCAACAATTTTTCTATTAAGCCGCCAACAGAAAACGACTGTCATAGAAAGCATCAGTATTACAACTATATCGAGTAACATACATTTATCTTTATCTATACAATATTGTTAAACTTATTTATGTCAAAATCATCTACAAGTTGTACTGCTATCTTATCGCCAACTTTACCAATTTTACCATTAGTAACTTTTATTCCATTGATAGTGATATCTACTTCTTCATCTGCAAATTTATCTAATATTAAAGTATGACCAACTTGCATATTAAGAAGATCTTGCATTTTAGAGCCAGAGTTTTTCAGTTCGACACGTAGTGTAGTTGTAACGTTGCAGATACTTTTCTCTAAGTGCTTAAACCATACTGGATCATGCCAGACTCTTTCATGAATAAATGGTTGCGTCAGCAATTTATGTATTGGCTCAAGTGCAGAGTATGGTAACAGGATATCAAGTCTGCCGTCTCTCGGTGGTATATAGAAATGCAAGCTAAAAGTGATGCCCATATCACTTGGTTTGATGATTCTTGCAAACTTAGCGTCAGTTTCCACCTGCTCAAGCTGAAACTTAAGAGGGGCCACGATTTCAAACGATAGACTCAAAGAATCCAAGAGAATCGCTAACACTTGTTTAGACATATCACATTCAATAGCAGTGAGCCTTCTGCCATCTCCACCTGCAGATGGAGATGGATCTAACTTCCGTCCTCCAAGTAGCATATCAAATATGTGATAAAGCAGTCCGCCGTGAATGGAAATCAAACCGAAGTCACAAAATTCAACCATTTTAAATATTGCAAAAACAGACTGAGTTGGTATCTCTTGTATGTAATCTGCGAACTTCACAGCACGCATTTTCTCATGTTCTATGTGAAGGTCGCCAGCTATATATGAACGCAATGAAGCAGTTGCAAGTTTAACAAACTTTTCATACACAGCTTCAAGCATTGGTAGACGCACAAGCGATCTATTATTTTTATCGAGTAGTGCTTTTATTCCTCTGTAACTGGAATCTTCATTAGCAGATTTTTGCTTCACGTAAGATTCTTGTGTATCATGCTTTGCTTGTTCCATATCGATAAAATCCTTGAAATCGCAAACTTAGGGGAATTTTCTTAAATCAGCGCTATTTTTTATTGAACTAATACGTCTTTAAACAGAATATCGTTGACTTTTGCGGGATATAAAATTTTGTTTATTCGTATAAGAAGCTCATCCCTGAGCCTATAAAGACTGATAGAGCCATACAAATCGTTTGGTCTTAGTTCTCGCAGGTAGAGTTGAAATGCATCCTTGACTTTAGGCATTAGCTTATTCAAGACAGCAAGACTTTGCTGGTCTTGTATCTCTAGAGTTATTTTTAACTTTAAGAAATTAATACCCTTGCCTCTAGTGTCAAGATTCACTACCATCTCATCAAGGTCTGTAAAAATAGGAGTATCTTGGGCCGCAGCTTCAACTTCTTGTTGTTTTGCAATTTCTTCGAGCTTAGCTTTTCGCTTTTGATAAAAAAAATAGGTAGCAATAGCAGATATCAACAAAATAACGCAAAGAGCTATAAAAAGCTTCATTTTATCCAATTTAACAGAGATCTTTGAGTGTTCTCTGTCAGTGAGCTGCTCTTCCATACAATCCATTGCAGACCTATCGCCTTTTGGTTTTATGCTGGAGACGTCATTGATTGCCATAATGTAGATATATTAATAAATTTCACTACCCATGATACTCTCATAGCAAACTTTAGATTGCAACTATAAATCTAAGAAAAATTTGCGATTATTTAGTCGAGTATTTTTTTCCCAAACTTTTATAAATGTATTTTTATTAAACAGAGCAATAATAGATTTTATTTTTAAATTATTAGCATGTGATGCTTACTTTAAAGAGTGCATTGCTGCCCAGTTTACATAATTTTCATAAAAGATTATAAAAAGTTCATATATAAAAAGCGAAGTAATTTTACCGCTGCAAATATTGCCATTTAGATGCTAACTGAAAGTAGGAAATTGCTAGATCTAAAGTGGAGGAATCTGGGGCGGCGGTTTCATGATGAGACTCTGTCAGATTATAAAATGAAAGGTCTTTTACTGGTTTTAGTATCAATAATGAGTTATTAGTTAGATATCCTAACTTTTGGTAATTTGATATAAATGCACGTTCTATTTTATCGTTCATTGCATTTTTTCCGTAAAACGGGGCTGTATAGCTAATGTTTAGTATTCCAAGTATGGTTGGTGCTATGTCTATTTGACTCATTAATTGTGTAATTTCACCTTGCATAACTATCTTTGGAGCAAAGATCCACATAGGAATATGATATTTTTCTTTTTGCAGTTCCATTTTTCCTGCACTACTTGCTGTGTGGTCTGCGACTATCACAAATATTGTA
The DNA here is from genome assembly GCA_013358835.2 of Ixodes persulcatus. Taxonomy (NCBI): domain Eukaryota; kingdom Metazoa; phylum Arthropoda; class Arachnida; order Ixodida; family Ixodidae; genus Ixodes; species Ixodes persulcatus. Next base: position 858,297 of record JABSTQ010005687.1, read on the forward strand.
TTATCGAACCAAGGCTCTTTTTTTGCATCTAACAGAAATTTTCCAATAGCATAATCAGTGTATTTTACTCCACCTTCTCTACCAAATTCAGATGGAATATCTATCTTGCCATCTGGATATGTAAATGGTCTATGATTCGAGGTCGTCATGACCATATTAAAGAAAGGCTTAGAGCGTGCATAAGAATTATTGCTTTCCTTTATTACTCTATTAAATAAGTCTTCGTCACAAACGCCCCATATATTAGCAAAGGTGATTTCACTACTACTAAGATTTGCTCTGTCTACCACTTTATAGCCATTTGTCCCAAAAAAATAGTTCATGTTATCAAAATAACCATAACCGCCATATATAAAACTGCTTTCATAGCCATTGCTGTTCAAAATTGAGCCAAGTGATATCAAATTTTCGTTTCCTGGTCTTCTAATTATAGAATTTCCAGGTGATGGTGGAATAGATAGGGTTATTGCTGAAAGTCCATATACAGTTCTGGTTCCTGTTGCATATAAATTACTAAAAAACAGCGACTCATGTGTAAGCAGATCAAGATTAGGTGTGAGATTTTTAGTGTTACCAAAAACACTAAGAAACTCTGCACTTAAACTTTCAACTGTTATTAATATAACATTATAGAGTCTTGCATCATCTATAGATTTTACAGTCCTTTTTATTCCATCTCCTGTAAATTCAGAATTCTTAGTGATTAATTCATTTTTTAAAATAGGAAATAAATACTCGTCTTGCTCAGTTAAGTAGAATTCTTCATAAGGAAGATCATTATTTCTAAATGCTGAAAAGAGTTCAAAGTATCCGTTTTTAGAGAGCTCATTAATATATCTATTTTGAGTAATATCTGAAAGCTTATTGTTTGATAATAAGAAACAAATTACAGGAAAAGCGAAGCTGAAAAGCACAATAGATGAGCGAGTGTGCCAAATCCTATGAGTGAATTGCTGATTTTCTTGTCTAGTAGTAATTTTGAATATCTTTTCAATGAGAAGAGTAAATAGAGCACATATTACTCCAATTACAGATAAAATCATTGTAACTGGATAAGACTCTAATATGTTGCCTATAACCTCATGTGTATAAACAAGATAATCAACAGCTATAAAATTAAATCGAGTGCAAAATTCTTCCCAGAATAAATACTCTGCAATGGTAGTAAACAGTAGTACATATGTATATATGAAGAAAAATAAAATCCTATATATAGAATAGCTACCAAGTTTTGTTAGGAAGAAAAATATTACTATAATAGGAAGCAGGAATGAAAATGCAATTAAGTCGTAAATGAAGCTTACAGCAAGTAGATGAGGAAGAGTAGAAAATTCGATATTGATGATATCATGAATAGACTGAAACACCATGCTAGCACGCGCTATGTTCTGAGCGATCATAAACAATAAAAATAGAAGCAAAGTAGTCTTGAAATATGATATTCTTTGTATGTAAGCAGTCATTCTTATATTTAAGCTAAGTTAAGTAGTCGCCTGCGTCATAACTCTAAGAAACATAGGATTTATCTTGGTTGCAAGCAATTATGATGCACCTAAAGTCCAGCAGAAAAAATGGTAAAATTGCCAAAAACCTTATGGATTTTGTTAAGTAGTATTTGCTAGGTACAGGACAAATTATATATCCGAAAATCAGCGCAGCAAATCAATTTTTGACGGACAGACTAAAAACTGTGGATATAGAGAAATATTACTACTTAAATATATATGTAGTGTTTCAACATGCATGCCAAACTGTCTCTAAAGACAGATACTAAAGTTAAGAAAGTCAAGATTTTAGAAAATAACATATTTAGCTAATCTTGCACTAGAGACCTAAAATCTTAGCTGACGTATGTTTAATTTTATCTACAAAATTCAACCCTATTCCATTCTCTTCCAATATATTTAGTTCTGCAGAGATTGCTTCGTTTATATTTCGTTTTGCAAGTTCTGATGCTGTAAGTATGGCGTTCAAAACACCTTCAATATTTGCAGAACCATGACTTTTTATTACTATACCATTTAATCCTATAAACATAGCACCGTTATTCATATTAGGGTCTAGGTAAGATAGGCTTTTTTTCAGAGATTTTTTCAACAGTAGAGCACCAAGCTTTGCTGTTAGGCCAGAGTTACAAGCTTGTTTTATGAGGTTAAGAAATATATGTGCTGCGCCTTCTGATGCTTTTAAAACTAAATTCCCTGAAAAACCATCTGTAACTATTACATCTGCTTTGCCTTTTGTTATATCATCACCCTCGATGTAACCTATAAAATTCAAGCCAGATTCTCTGAGTAATTCGGAAGTTTTTTGTTCCAGATCGCGTCCTTTCACTTCTTCTTTTCCAATGTTTAAAATTGCTATGGAAGGAGAGTCATTTAAGAGAACCTTGGCGAAACATAGACCCATTACAGCAAATTGAAATAGCACAACTTCACTGCACTCATTATTTGCTCCCATATCCAGCATAACTGAGCGGCCATATAGATGAGGAAAAAGGCCTGCTATAGCTGGTCTTCTTACACCTTGCAGAGTGCCGAGTACAGACTTAGCCATTACCATAAGCGCTCCTGTGTTGCCACAAGACACACAAGCTGATGCTTCTCCACTCTTGACCGCCTCAATAGACATCCTCATACTGGAATTTTTTCCATATTTTAGAGCATAAATAGGCTTATCGTTGTCCAAAACCACTCCGTTGGTATGATGTAACGAAAAAATATCTTGTGGGAGGCTTAATTCATCGATTAAGGGTTTTACTACAGCCTCATCTCCAAATAGCATAAAGCGTAGGTCACTACGCTTAAAATAGGTAAGTGCGATTGCTTCAAGTACAACTCTAGGAGCGCCAGCGCCGCCCATTAAATCAACGCTAATGGTAATGTTTTTTTCCATCTAATAAATTATGGTAAAGAGGGATATTCTATGCATTAAATTACAAAAACCTTCAATAAACTAATCAGGTAGCTATAAAAAATGCCACCCTCTTTCGTTTTTTCTTTTCAACCTAGTGTTGAGATTTAAGCTTACTTATTTAGTTATTGCGTCATAACCCTTGAAGCGCAAGATTTATCTTGACTACAAGTAATTACGATGTACCGAAAGTCCAGCGGAAAAAAATAGCCAAATTGCTAAAAACCTTATGGATTTTGTTAAGTAGTATTTGCTAGGTACCGTACACAAATTATACACCCAAAAATTAGCCCAGGGCCGCGCCTAAAAGCTAATTTTTGTACATTTAACTTTGACTTTCCGCAAAAACTTATTTGCGTAGCCAATCAATTTTTGACGGACAGACTATTTAATGCTGCTAAAACATATAACCAAAACTTTCTGTAAAAACTAGCAATCTCCTCTCAGTCTACTTGGTTTTAAACACCACAGCAACACTTGTAGTATTCACGCAGAACAAAAGCAAAGTACTTGAATAAAATTTTGCAAGTAGCGTGAAAACACCTTAAAATTTTGATTGTATTAAATGATAGCAAAGTTTCATGATTATTACCACGGCAAATGTGTTGAACAAATATACACATTAAACGATATACTAAACAAGTAAAAGTAAAATCAACAAAACTAAAAACTTAAGAACGTCTAAATACAAAAGTGATCAGCGTCAAGCCGACCTGCTTTATTTATACAGCAGCGTCAGTTTCATCAGCGCTAGTGTTAGTCTTGCTAGCTTTTTTTAGCATTACCTGGCCATTATAGTACCCATCCTTCAACGAAATATGATGAGAAAGCTTTGCTTCTCCAGTTGTAGCATCAAATGCTATGTTAATCTTCTTTAGAGCATGGTGAGACCTCCTCTGGTTTCTCTTGCCTTTTGACGTTTTTCTTTTTGGTACAGCCATATTAGTATGAAAAATCTTCTGACAATTAGTTTTACTTAAGATTGCACTATAGCATTCTCAAGGATTAAAAGTGGCTCCCCGGGCTGGATTCGAACCAGCGACCAAGCGATTAACAGTCGCTTGCTCTGCCACTGAGCTACCGAGGAACAAGGTGAACAGGAAAAGTCCTTGCGAAGATTCGCATAGCGCTCGTTATGTATTGCTTATACAATTACTCGCGCTCTTCCTAGCTCTTTTTGAAGTCTAACTTCGTAATGTTGTAAGTTAAATACTAACTCTTCATTTATTAGAGGTATACTCCAAACCACCAGAGGTGAACCTATAAAAATTATTGCAACATGTCAATAAAAATATAAGCCTACATTTAAGGTGTTTGCTTTATAAGTTTGCTTTTCTAGGATTACTTTTGCAGTAGTATAGCTCTCCTTGCGAGGCTGTCTGCTAGTTCATTATAGTAATCTCCGCTATGTCCTGCTACCCAGTGCCATGTAATTTTATGCATTGAACAAAGTGAATCGAGATGTTCCCATAAATCTTTGTTCTTCACTTTGTCGTTATTCCAATTATTATGCTTCCACTTTTTGATCCATTCAGTAATGCCACACCTTAGGTACGTGCTATCTGTATATACTGCAATTTTCATAGGCTTTTTTACGGCTGCAATGCCCATAATTGCAGCTGTTAATTCCATTCTGTTGTTTGTTGACCTTCGTTCGTAACCATATAGCTCTTTTTTGTGCTTGCCAAACAAAAGAACAACTCCCCAACCTCCAGGACCAGGATTCCCAGAGCATGCGCCATCACAATATATTGTCACTAGATCACTTTGTGTCATATGTTTTCAGCTGACTATTAAATGTAAATTATTTAGGAGCTCACCTTACACACTACAGCAAAACGAATTCCTACAGATCTCGTTTTAAAAGTGCGTGCAAGCAAATGTTTTAACTTTGCATCCATTAAGCAATGCACTTTACCCTGCGCTTTATATACTCATCACACTTTTTAAAATTGGCGCCTGAAAGAGCGCTCGTTATGTATTGATATACACATGCACCCAGCGCTCTTCCTAGCTCTTTTTGCAGTCTAACTTCGTAATGTTTTGCAAGTTAAATACCAACTCTTCATTTATCTGTAGTATATATCAAATATGATAGAGCAAGCTTGAAGTTCTGCTTTTTTTTGTAGCCGCCTGCGTCATAACTCTAAGGAACATAGGATTTATCTTGGCCTGCAAGCAATTATGATGCATCGAAAGTCCTGCAGAAAAAATGACAAAATTGCCAAAAATCTTATGGATTTTGTTAAGTAGTATTTACAAATATCGGATAAATTACATATCCGAAAATTAGCATAGTGCCGTGTCTTTAGGCTAATTTTTGTACATTTAATTTTCCGTCAAAATTTATTTGCGCAGCAAATCAATTTTGACGGATAGACTTTGTAAAACCTATGGCTTCTTTTGTAGTTCTAAGGCTAAGAAAAGTAGATTTAACACTATTGTTTAATTTCTATTAATGCTTTTTGCTTTAATTTGCTTATATAATTCCTAGCATACAGTTCTGCCTTACGATTCATTAGCATGTATCGAATTTCAGAATCAATTTTTGTATTATCTATCTGTGATGCTGAGACATTGCGAGGTGCTTGTTTGTCTATTACCTTTAATATCATGACACTTTCCTCTAAGATAATTGGCGAGGATATTTGTCCAGGCTCAATATATTGGATTGCAGAGCGTATCTCAGGCGCAAGGTCCCCAATCCTTATCCAGCCGATTACTCCATCTTCTCTACTACTGCTGCTTTGAGAAAGAGACCTTGCTAGGTTTGCAAAATTTTTAGATGAATCTTTCTGTTGTGATATTTCAGTAAGTATATTGAGCGCGTTTTCAGCTGTTTTTTCATTATCATTCACATATATGACAATTTCAGCTAATTTTACTTTTGTATTTGCAAAGGAAGCAGCTTGCGCTTTAATACGCTCATAAGCAAGCCTTGCGCCTTTCACTTCCTCTTCCGAGACACTAACATGTGCCGAAAGTTGACCTTGTATATTGTGCCAGATTAGCTGTATCTTAACATTATCTTTATATGCTTGAAAATTCATTCCTTCAGATTTAAACATTTCTGGCAACTTTAGCCTTGGAACATTCATTTGAAGGGCAAGTTTTTCTATAGCTTTGTCGATGTCAGATTGAGATATTGTAATTCCAAGTCGCTTTGCATCTTCTTCTATTAACTTCTCTTCAATCATCAAATTTAGTATCTGTTTTGACAAATTACGGATAAACCCATCATAATTCGGTAAATTACCAAATTTTATAATAAAATAGACTCGTCTTTCTAGATCAAGGCTGGTGATTATCTCGTTGTTGACAATTGCTACAACGCGCTGCCTATTAGCGCAGTATCCGTGGCTAAAACAATTAAGAAATAAAAGTAAAAAAGAGAGAAGAAATCCTAAACAACGCATTAACATTTCCTTAAAAGGTGAAAAGTCCTTTATAAAATAGGTATGGTACAATGCTCATGAGTTACGAACATTTAAAATGTGACAAAGTTAGCAAGAGACCGTTGTATAGCAAATTTAAACTAATGATTCAAGATCATATCATAATAATGCTATTTATAGGGCAGATTGTTTTTGCTATATGTTTCGTCTGAGCGAATTGATTAAAGCATTAATTATTTGTCGTTTGCGTTTATTGATCAAGAAATCGAACATAGCAGCATAAGGCAACGCTTTATTTGAATCAGAGATGGCAAAAGAGCCTAGAGCAAACAATCCTAGGCTCTTCATTGTAACGGTTTAAACTAACTGAAGTGCCCAGTGTTAGTTTTTCACAGCATCTGTTGTTTCTTTGTCAGCTGGCTTGCCTTGCTGTTGCATGAAGTCTTGGCACTCTTTAGTATTCTTATACTCAGTTTTTTGGCACTTTGCCATCATGTCAGAATCCTTATTAACAGCAGGATTCGCGTCAGCAGCAAAAGCCGTAGAGGAAAGAGCTACTGCACCAACAACCAAAGCGCTCAGAACGTTTTTAATCATTTTTTCTGTACCTAAAAAATATAAAATTTATCACAAAAACCGAAAGGTCATAATATTAGGATATAACATTATATTTTTAAATATGATAGTACTATTTGTTAGGTATGTTAAAAATATTGATCTCGATCATTTGTTGCGAATATAATGATAGAATGCTAAGTTTTATAATATATTCTTTAAAATATTTCTGAATCATTGATTTATATTCTTCTAGTTGAGAGTAATATCTAAGGCCCAGTTCTTCTATGGGTTGGACATTATTAGTCTTGAATTCTACTATTTCAATAATGTTATCTTTAGCGATAATTTTATCAATTCTTATAAGTTTCTTGGAGGTGGAAAATGAGTCAAGAATGGAAATTTCTGCGAAAGTATTTGATGACGATATAATTTCATGAAAATTTTTTATGGTTTTAAGTATGATTGCTATAGTTGCATTTTTTTGTTCAGCAGAGAAGTGATGTATTTGATAACAACCTTTAATATATTGCTCTGTATACTTTTGCCATTTGTCAGATTCTATTTTTTCAAGGTTTTGAAGTATTTTGTGTATAACAATACCGCGTAACGCTTCGTCATTATATTGATTGTTATGCTTAATTGCTGTGTTTGTCAATTCTCGTCGCTTTGGTATTTGCCAAATATAAGCTTGTGATTGTGTATTTTGAACAATTGCAGCGTTGTCATGCTCTACCTTATGCAACACAGTTTGATGATTGTATAATTTTGCATCAGCTTTGCTGTATTTCGCATCATTTATGTTGGTGTTATTTTGCGCATCTATCATATCAGAACAAGTGATAGTATTCTCCAGTTCAGGAGCATAGTTGCGTAGCAACGAATACCAACTTGTTTGAATATTTTTATTATTAAAGCCGAATATATAAAGCTTATCTTCAGCTCTTGTTAGAGCAACATAAAGTAGCCTCATATTCTCTTCATTTCTAAGTAGCCTGTTTTTTAGTTTTATTGCGTCTGATATGCTACTTTGAGTTTCTGCAAGACCATATATTACATGGTTTTTATATAAAGCGAATGAGTTATTTGGAGCATTTTCAGAGTGTGTTGCATCTGCTAGAATGACGACTTTTGCTTGCAATCCTTTTGCTCCGTGGATTGTCATTATTCTTATTGAGTTTGTATCAAAGGCTGAGTCGTTAGATATAATAGAATCTTGAAAAGTATGCGCTATCCAGTCTATAAAGTGTTCAATACCTATACCACTTGCGCTGACTTCATATTCCATGACCTTATCTAAAAATTTTTCTACAGGTGATAATGCATGGTCTCCAAACCTTGAGACAAATTTTTCTAAGTATTTACATCCATACAAAATATGAGAGTAGAATTCATAAATAGAGCAATCTTTTGTTGAGTCAAAAAAATAATCTAATAGGCTTGCTAAATCGCTTTTTCTAAGACGTATAGAATCAAGCAGACTATTGTCACCTCTCGCATATGCGAAGTAGAATAAATCTTCTTCTGAGATATTGAAGAATGGGCTTTTTAGCAAACAGGCAAGATTCAAATCATCATGCGGCATAGCAATAAATTTTGCTAGAGATAGTAGATCCTGGATTATTAAACTATTTCTTGCTCTTATGCTTTTGCTTATACAGGAAATGCCTAAATGGTTTAGTTCTGTAATTAAGTAATCTTCTAGCGCACTGCGTTTTCTGACTAAAACCATTATATCCGAGGGATTTAGGTTTTTTGAATCGTAGCTGAGAATATTTTTTATATATGATGCAAGCGCTCTTGCGACTGCAGCCTCCTTGTTTTGTAAGCCTTCCTGCTCAATATCTGGGATTTCCCATTCTTGCTCATCACCATTTTTTATAAGTTCTCTAGTTTCAAGAAGTGGAAGCATATATACAGCCCCGATTTCATACCTACCTGGCGAATGTACAATGTTTTCTTCGCGGCTTGTACCTAATGAAGTTTTATGCCCTGAATCATTAAAGAAATTATCAACTAAATCTAATACTTTTTTAGATGAGCGGAATGATATATTCATATCGAGCTCTACCCATTTTTTTCGTGCAAAGCGCGCGCTTTTTCTATAGAATTTTTTGATATCACGAAAAATCTCTGGAGACGCACCTTGAAAGCCAAATATAGATTGTTTGAAGTCTCCAACTATGAATACTGTACGATTCGTACTTTTTGTTCCATCTCCTGAAAAAAAGTCTTCTGTGAGCAATTTAATAAGATCCCACTGTAATGTGCTTAAGTCCTGTGCCTCGTCAACTAGTACATGATCTATCATAGAATCAAGTTTATAAAGAAGATGCTGTTTGTCTGGACTATCACTTAGTATATTAAAAGTCTGAATGAGTAGGTCATCATATTCGGCATAGCCGTGTTTTGTCTTTAGCTTCTCTATCTCAGTTTTCAAAGCGCTAGTGAAACATTGCATTGCATATGAGATCTCTGCTGCCTTTTGATTTTCAAGTTTTTGAGAAACTTGATACAAAAGACTTTGTTCTTTTATTAAAGCATCTAATACCTCAGGGTATTTATCATCAACTTCTTTTGATAGTAATTTTTTTCTTGGGACTCTCTCAGATGTTAAAAAAGCATTTATATAATGATCAAAGGTAGAGATTCTATTCTCTAAATCGCTTTGTCGCCATATCTTCAAGATTTCCGCGAGATTTTTATCTGTTTTATTTTTTACGACGGCATATAAAGTCTCTAGTATAATATCTGGAATATTTGCTGTTTCTGCGAGCCTTATAACCTCACTCTTCAGCAGCGCATAATAAGTCTTGCTTTTATCAGCATGAAAAAAAGTGAATATATCAAACCCAGCATTGTTTGAATTATGCTCTATCTCCATTTTATTAATTGCTTCCAACGCATCATTTAAAAGCGTCTCATGATCTCTAATGTCGGCTAGTTTTTTGATTTGCAGCGCAAGATCTGATGTCGCATTTTGTAGCACATTCAAGTAAGCTTGTTCAATCAGCTGCTTTTTTCGAAACGAATCAATTAAGCTGGTTCGTATGTTTGTATTATCCGTTAGCACTTGGCATAATGCCAGCACTTTATTGCAAAATGCATGTAACGTCTGTATTTTGATATTCTCTATATTATCCAAAAATATGCCATAAAGCTGCCTTGCAACTGATACTTCTGCATTTTCAACATCTTTTCGTCCAGTAAGATTTTGTAATTCGTTTTTGATTTCTGGATCGCTTAAAGAGACCCATAGAGCAAGTTTATTTTTAAGTCTTGAAATAAGCTCGTCTGCTGCCGCATTTGTGAAAGTTAGGCAAAGCAAATTATTTGGGTGAGTGCCGCTCATAAGCAATCGCAATATTCGATCTACCAAAACTTTTGTTTTGCCGGTACCTGCAGATGCCGATATATAAACTGAGGAGTTTGGATCGCTGCCCTTCCGCTGCAGATTACTTGCCAGCAGTATTTTATCTTTTAACTCTGTGTTTTCCAATTTGTGAGATGACACTATAAATTCCACCTAAAAACATCAAAAAGCTACCAAACCATATCCAGCCCATCATAGGTCTATAATAAACTTGTACAATAAGAGCTTGTTTTGACTCTGTAAAATCACCTATAGTAACATATATATCTGTAAAATTCCATGCATGATAGAAGCTTCAGTGGTTTGCTGTTTCTCTATCGGAAAAATACGTACTTCAGGGTGGGCTTTGCCTATAAAATGATCCCATTTATCATAGACATTAAAACTTGCTGTCTTCGAAATGTAATTCTTGTGCTCTTTATAAGATAACTCATTCAATACTATTTTAAAGCCTTTTATCTCTATATACTCATACATCTTGAGTACTCCTTGTTTTTCATCTTGTAGCCAAGAGTTAAGAGCAATAGCGAGCACTACTATTCCAGCTCCAAGATGTGCTAATATCATCCCAGGGGAAGCTATATCTCTTAGAATCTCGTGTATTGTATAAAATACTTGAGAGAGCTAATTTTAGCATGGTTAATATCAACCAAAGTCCGCCCAGTATTGCTGCAATTACTAAAGGACTTGAGATTTTAAACGCAAGCATCATTACAGAGCAGAGAACTATTGCAAGACCTGTACAAGGGCTATGTTTACGCATGGAGAGTCGTATCGAATTATTTTTCCAACCTATGTAAACAGAAAAGCAACATAGATATATAAGTGCAATAATCAGAGGATTAAAAATCATATTAAAATATGGAGCGCCTACTGAAATCTTACGTCCAATGATTGCTTCAAGGAGAGGTGGATATAGAGTGCCAAGGATAACGGTAAACGCAACGACACTCAGCAAAATAGTTTGCATGGCAAAAGTAGCGCTAAGAGATAATAGTTCAAGCTGAGATTTTAGTTTATCTTCCTCCTTAGACTTCAGTACATATATTGTAAAAGATGCTACTGTTGATAATGCAACAAAGATTAATATTATTATTCCGTGATATGGATCACTTGCAAATGAGTGCACTGAAGTAATAAGCCCTGAACGCACTAAAAATGTGCCAAACATGCTGAAAGTAAATGTAAGGATAGAAAGAATATTACAGGCGCTGCTACCACTTTCTGTTTTTATATAGACTAAAAGGCTATGCAAAAGAGCTGTGCCAAGAATCCAAGGGATTATTGATGTGTTTTCTACAGGATCCTAGAACCAGAAGCCGCCCCATCCGAGCTCCCTATATGCCCACCAGCTGCCAAGTGCGATGCCAATGGTAAGTATAGACCATGAGAGCACAACCCATGGTCTGATCATTATAGCCCAAGATCTTCCTATATTATTTGTGAGAAGTGCTCCAAGTGTTGCAGAATACGCAACAGAGAATCCTATATATCCAAGGTATAGTGCAGGAAGATGCATCACTACCCCAACATCTTGCAATAATGGATTGAGTCCAAAAACACTAGTAATTGGTGCAAATATTCTCTCAAATGGATTTGAGAATAGTATTACAAACGATAAAAATGCAGCGCTAAATATGCCATTGATTATGTGAGATGCGATAACTAGCTTTCCTCTATGAATGAGTCCAAATGCACAGCTGAAAAAACTAAATACCAGTGTCCAAAGAAGCATAGACCCTTCGTGATTGGACCAGCTTGCAGCGATTTTATATAAGAATGGCTGTATTTTATTCGAGTAATATAATACGTTCAATACAGAAAGATCAGAATTAATATAAGAGAGCAGTAGGCATAAAAAAGAAGCGCTGATAAGCAAGAATTGGCCTATAGATAAGATCCTCAAATATTTTTCTACTGAGATATTTGTGCTTTTCAGTGTTGCTTGTACTTCAACCAATGATGTTTGTTTTAAATATCTTGTACTAAAGTAGTAAAAAGGTTTTTGTACAGCATATAAAGTAATAGGGGTAAGAGATGCGACAAGCGCGAGGTAAAGTAGTAAAACGCCAAGATCTGGAATCATAAGTTTATTATTCCTTGTAGTATTTTGACTAATTTCATAGAAAATATAGGCTGAGATGCAAAGACTTATTTCTTTAACAGCGAAGATGATATCAGAGATGTCATGTTATGTCGCCTTAGAAATTAGTATTTCTAAGAAGATTTCGGCTTTATGTTATTTACTATACTACTAATTAGACGTTCTACATCAGATTCACTATGTTTTGCCATTAAAGCTATTCTCAATCTCGGTGTTGGAGATGTCGGTGGGCGAATTGCAGATACCGCAACTCCAGATTCCATAAGAGAGTTTTTATAAAGAACTACATTTTTGCTAGAATCCAGTATTATGGGCACTATATGTGAATTATGTTCAGCGCTCGTACCTATGTCATATCCTCTGCTAGTAAGCTGTTGTTTTAATTTATTAGCAAACAACATAATACGTTCTCTTTGCTCAGCAAGGTTTGGTAGAAGAGTTATTGCAGCTAGAATTGCTGCTGCTACAGCCGGTGGCATTGCTGTTGAATATATAAAGCCACCACATCTGTTTATTAAATAGTTTCTTATTATATTAGAACATGCTATGTAGCCGCCGCTTGCCCCTATTGCCTTGCTGAAGGTACCCATAATTACATAATCAATCCCTTCAAAATCGTGATTTGATGAGAGTCCATAGCCATTTTGTCCAAACATGCCAGTTGCATGTGCTTCATCAAGATATAGAAATGGTCCAAACTCTCTTGAAATTGTGATAAGCTGTGCAATATCTACTATATCGCCATCCATTCCAAACAGAGTTTCCGAAACGATAAATTTTGGGCGAACATCGTCTTTGTATTGCTCTATGAGGATACGCAGATGTTTAGTGTTACAGTGCTTGTATCTAATCATCTTAGCACCTGAAAGCATGCATCCATGATATAGACTAGCATGATTTAACTTATCAAAAAATACTAGTGCTTGATTTTGCAGAACCTTAGTGTCGAGTATGCTACTTAGTGCTGTAGAATTTGCTTGGTAGCCAGAGCTGAATATAAGTGCGGTTTCCGTATTTTTTATTGCAGCTACTTGTTTTTCAAGATCGTGAAAAATTTGTAAGTTACCAGAAAGCAGCCTAGACCCTGTAGCTCCTACACCAAATTCCTTAGCATATCTGCAAAATGTATCTACAACAACCGGGTGCCTACTTAAAGAAAGGTAATCGTTACTAGTAAAATCTATCAAAGATTTGCTGTGACTTGCTACCTGTCCCAGCATTCTAAAAATTTGTTCAGATTCAAGCGCAGTACAGAACTCTTTATATAATGCAGAATGAGTCATCAAGCACAGTCCTAAGGAAAATATTTAAATCTTTCTCTCTGCTTTGTGTGACGTATTCTTCAAACCAATTCTTTAGCTCAAACAGCTGCGGACTATTCAAACTATTAAATATATAGCTGGTAACTCGTGGTAGCGAGGATAATCTATGCCACTTCCCATATTTCACATAGAGTCTGCGAAAGATCCCTATAATCTTTAGATTCCGTTGAACGCCGAGTATAGTATAGGCTGCTTCCAATTTTTCTTTTGGAATTTCATCGTTAAAGTGACTAAAGTAGTGTTCTTTTGTAATATTGACTACTTCAGGACTTACATCTCTTCTTGCATCTTCCAGTAACGAGACAAGGTCATAACAGTGACTGCCAAGCAACGCATCTTGAAAGTCTAAAATTCCTATTTGACATTCTGCCTGCTTTTGTGTGGGAATTAGCATCAAATTGTCAACATGATAATCTCTGAGCATCATGATGCGTGGCATATCCTCAATAGTCTTATAAAGCGAGGTGAATATACTAAGGAAATCATTACTTGCAGATTTAAATTTACTCTCTTCTGGGATGATAAACTTTAGCGTCCAATCCAAGAAAATTTGCAGCTCTTTATTTAGAATATTTGAATCACAATGCGGCAGATCTAAGCTGCAAGCAGATTTAGCAAGCTGAATCAGGTTATTTGTTGCATTTATATAGATCAAACTTTCGATGCTCTTATCACGCTCAAGAGCTTGTGATACGGTTATATTTCCAAAATCTTCAAGTAACATCAATCCAGAATTACGACATTCATGATATATCCTAGGAACTCTAAACTGGTTTTCTATTAAAAAGCGCCCTAGTTTAGAGAATGACACACATGAATCAATCTCCAGACTGCTATCCATGAGCACATACGTTTTGTCAGAGCGTTGCTCTATTATTCTGGCGTACTGCCTTGTGGAACAATACCTTGGAATTTCATCCAGGTTATATATATCCTGCAGAACGCATGCTTGTTTCAGAAAATCACTGTAAGATCGATTAATATACGGCATCGATTTTATCCAGTACGTTTTTAAATTGTGTTTCGTCTATGTCACCCACATCATGATACACGATTTTTGATGTTTGATCTATGATAAAGACAGCAGGTAGAACAGATACTCCAAGCTCCATCACAAGGTCTGAAGAAAGTGCACCTATCTCTTCGAAGGGATTACTATTCTTAGCAAGCCATTCTTTTAAATTTTCTTGATTTTCATCACAACTGAGACCTATCACGCTCATCTCATACTCTCTTTTAACTTCCTGTATTAATCCTATATGCTTTGAGCAAGAGGGACACCACGAAGCAAAAACGTATATAACCTTATATTTTTCATTATGGGACGGTAAAAGAGAAAAACTACTATCAGTAGAAAAGAATCGCTGAGCTTCTGGAACCTGAACGTAAAATGACTCTTCTTCTATTATGTGATTATCAACTTTCTTGTTTGATACTATAATCAACATTACAAAAAATATACATATCAATACTATTGGAACTGCTTTAGATAAAACTTTCTTCATAATAGCACTCACAATTAAACAGATTTTTAAATTCTTTGATTATTATAGAATCAAACTCGCTTATAGTAATATTTTTGCCTAATTTTTCGAGTGATGTCATTCTGCAGTCTTGTATGCCGCATGGAATTATATCATCAAAACGAGTTAAGTCTGGCGAGATATTCACTGCGACTCCATGTGATGTGACCCATTTTTTCACCTTTACTCCAATCGAACAAATCTTTTCTTCAACGTTTTTATTTCTTATCCATACCCCAGTACCTTGTGCTGAGCAGAATGCCATTACACCTATATTTTTCAGTATATTAATCAGTAGTTGTGAGATTCTTAATATAAAGTCTTTTATATCAGGTTTTTCATAGTACATATTGCCTAAATCTAGCATTATGTAAAGCACACGCTGGCCTGGTCCGTGATACGTGCACCGTCCTCCTCTATTAGTACTAATTACCGGTATCTTTGGTGATATCAAATCTTCAGAAAGAGTCATAGCACCAGCTGTATATATAGGTACATGCTCCAAGAGCCAAATCAAAGGATTTGCTGTTCCATTTATAATCATATCTACGCGCTCACTCATAAAATCTAGTGCTTCCTGATATGGCACTAACCTTTTTGATGTGAGACATGCGACTTTTGTTTGATTTAACCTGGAGAACTGCACTATTTATTAGCTCCACAGTATATTTTTGATATTCTCCTTATGTCTATAAAATACTAAAAGACATACAATAAGTCCAAACAGAATATCATACTTACTTTGTACGATGAAAATAGTTCCCAAAAGCATTGCAATCATTGATGCAAGAGACGCAATGGCAGATATCCTAAATGTTAGCAAAGTAATCAACCAGAAAATACAGGTAAAAATACCAACATATATATTAAGTGACATTATAACTGCAATACCTGTCGCAACACCTTTTCCACCTCTAAATCTAAGCCATATGGAGAATATGTGCCCTAAAATTGCAGAAAGTCCGACACAGATCGCAAGATTGTAGTCATATTGTTTTGCAATCAGGACTGGAATAGCGCCTTTAGTTGCATCGGCAATCAGGGTAAGAATACCAAGCTTCTTCCCTCCGACTCTCATTGCATTGGTTGCGCCTATATTGCCAGAGCCATGCTTTCTGAGATCCTTATGCCACAAAAGCTTTGCAAACAACAAACCAAATGGAATTCCAGCAATGAAATAAGCAATTAAACACGTAAATATTATTATAAATAACATAGTATCAATCTCTCTTTACGCTTCCACTATCTGTCTTTGAAGGCGTGCCGGCATCATGCTGCCCTGGTGAAGAATCTGTATCCATAGGAGGTTTATCATATGGATTTTTGCTTTGGTCAAGGGTTTTTGATTGCGCGTCTCCATGAGACATAGTGTTATGCTGTCCATGTTCTGGAGCTTGAGACGGCTGGCTACCAGGTCCGAAGCAAGCCCTTATGATTGTTGACCAGGATCTGCAAAAGATCCTGCTGAAGCGGAAGGACCAGTGTCTTGTCTAGTTTGCGCTACAGCGTCGAGTTTTGAGCCAGGTCCAGCATTCTCACTTCCATACAGCCCCGGGTCTTGTGTTTCAACAGACGGACTTGAAGAATATGGTGGTGGTGAAGGCGGTGGTGCAGATAGTGGCTTTATCCATGATGAGTCAGCTCTACTGACGTCATCTGGCGCGCTCTTAATAGAGCTGCTACCTTGTAATCCAGCTCCACCACCGCTGCTTCCTCCTCCAAGACCTTGAGCAGATTTACTGTTATCACCTGGCATATTTCCACCGTCTGTTTTTTTACCGCCACCAACAAAATTTTTCAGTGCAGAAAGACTATCTTTAATTCCTTGTCTACTTTGTCTTGTTTCGCTATCAAGAGCAGTTGCATGACCTACTATACTTGCAATATTTCTGATAGGATTTGCAGCATCTGCCACAGACACTAAATCTATACCAACAAGGCTACCAGTTACAAGCGTTCTAGCAAGATTCGAACAAAATGCACAGAATGCGTACATGCCTTGACTGATCAAGAGGAAAGCAAGTGCGGCAGACACAGTCCAAATTGGAGAGCCAAATGGATCGCTTGGTGAAGTGTGTAACGTCGCTAAAGTCACAAAACCTGGTATTATACATATATCTATAATAGGTTCAAGGTGAAAGCCAAGGAAACAAGATTTGCATGCCGTAAAAGACAGCGTTGTATAAAGACAAGCTAGCAGCAATACATTAAACATCGCAATGGAAGTAAAAACAAATACAGGTTGCATCACAAAAGAAATCAGAGTCTTAACCCATGTATCAAACATACTGCGCGTGTATTTGAATAAGATAAAAGAGATAAATACCGGTGCAAGCAGTAATAAAATAGCTATTCCAAGCAGTGCTGTTAGATATATCATCATTGCACGTGCTATGCAGATTACATACACTATGCATGCAAAAATCACAACGATTGCTATAATAAGCCCTAAAAAATTTGAGAACAAAATTGCCGCAATTTTCATCCACACTTGTGAACTAAAAAGCTGTTGAAATGGCCTGTCAAATATAGAAAAGACCAGTACAGGGTCTTGATCTAACGCAGCCTGATTTAAGTTGCCATACATTGGAGCTGCAATCTTTGCAATCAAAGTAGTTGCTCCGTGTGTGAAAACATTGAACAAATGTGTAGAGAAGAAATCCCAGCTATTTTGTGAAATTAGCAGCGTCACTACAGCAAGTTTTGCAATTCTAATCATTGCTTCTTTTTGATTAATCTGTGCAATTCCTATCATGAAGCTGATTCCTGTATACATTATGTATAGGACCATTAATGCTCTAATTGCTCGGACGAATCCAGAATCACTAACAAATTGTTTGAAAATTTTCGGCACCATTCCAGGTTTATCTGCAGTGCCAAATAGCTGACCATCAATGGTTTTGACAAGCTGACTAATGATACCTTCTACAACACCTTTAGTCTCAGCTCTTGATACAGAAACAAAATATTGTCCCATTGTATTTGCGCGCTTATACTTATTACTACCTGTATTCATTAGACTTGCCAAGCATATAGGATCCGCTGGTTGGCAGATTGGCCTTAAACCATTATCAGTTGTAAATGTGTCGCTAAGTTTTTTTATTCTAAAGAATATTTGTCCTTTATTCTTTCCTTCTGATTCGAATGCCGTTCCATTTTGTATAGCATCTTCAGGAACATCATACCATTCTACGCTGTCTGCCTCAGGGAAATAGTCGTTTCCACCCTTTGTATCTGGAGCTATGACAGCATATTGCAACATCGCTCCATCTGAATATGGGCAGCCGCGCCATGCGATATCTACATCAAAACCACCAAGTCCATATTCCGTATTAAGTGGTTGTTGTAATATGTAATGCCTTACCCCTAGCCTTGTGTATCGTTTAGAAAATCCAGAAAGGTTGCCACCGAAGATATATACACGGTGCCTTTCAAGATCTTTATTTTGACTATCTCTTATGAAAGGCAGCATTTTAGAATCGACCTGCTTCGGCAGCGCAAGCATAGGTCTGGTCTCCTCAGTAACCTGTGGTATCAGTCCACCCCATATTTGCTGGTCGTTATTTTGTTTTATACTTTGCGGATCTCCATCATACTGTATATTACACTTTTCATAAGCTTCATCTGAGCAATCAGGCGGTACGGACATCCCAAGCGTCTGCAGCTTATCTCCAGGAAGTGTCCATGTGTCACCACCTATTAACCAATCACCAGGTCCAGGACCTCTGATTTGAAGTTTATGATTAATAGGAAAGTTCAATACATTACCAGCAACACTAGCGCCAGTGAAGAAATTACCGCTATAGCGAATCATCAGATAATCACCATCTTTGACATCAATCTTGGTGTCAGTCCAGATATAATTTCTTGCGTTCCAACGCGATGCAGAAGAATCAGATATCCACTTAGCTCTATTATTATTCCAATCTGTCTGTGCATATGACCTGAAAGAAGGAAATAATTTCACTGAATTATAGCCGCAAAGATAAACAGTGTTCACGCCGACAGATCCAGGGTTGACCATTATAACTCTAATTTTTTCGCCTGCGTCTATTGAAAGACCTGATGGAAAGAATGCATAGTCTGCTGAGTCAATTGATGATTTCTGGACTCCACAATAAGTCTTTGTACTAACTGCGTCTTTCCAAATGAAGCGCTCGGCACTTCTGGTTTCAGGATTTACTTCTCTATATTTACTAGTAAAGATTTCTCCTTTTTGGCAAGTAAGTGTGCACTGCTCAATAATATCTCTATTTAACTCTAATTGAGAGAGATTATTTGCCGAGGTTTGTTTAAAATCTTCACCTGTTGGTCCTGGACTATTTACGCTTCTAGCAAAAGCGTTGCATTCGTTTTGGCAGCGTTTATAACATATGTCTCCGATTGGTTTAACTGAAATAATTCTAGTATCAGTTTCACCAAAATCCCAAGCGTGTACACAATCATAGTATAATGATGTACCTTGAGCATGCGTACAGTTTAATAGTGTTAGTAAACAGAAAGTACAAGTAATTGTGCTAAGTAAGTGAGCTATGCAAATCGATAAAATAGAGCGAACTATACTTAGCATGGCATTAGAAGAAGTTGAAGAGTGCTTCAAAATAAACTTAGCATAAACGCATAGCGTGCTGAGCAAACGTTTCACATTAAGGCAAAGAAAGACTCTGCTGCGCACAAGGCCTACTGACTCGCGTTCCTTCGTTGCACCTAATCTATATTTGCACTGTTTGCTCATAATTTTTTTATAGCTATATTTTTATTTAACTTGCTTAGGAAGCTCCTCCAGCACCTCCAGCGCCGCCAATTTTGCTAGCAATTTCAGTGGTATCCTTGCTTCCACCAATATTACCTCTCGGGGCAGATTTCCCGCTACCACCCCCACCCCCGCTGCTGCCGTCTCCTTCTGGAGGCTTCCCAGCATCAGAAGCAGCATCTTTTGCACTTGACGCCGCTTTCTGCGCAAGACTCATGCCTTTTGTTGCGACAGCTGTGCCTATCTCTTTTGCAAGCTTAGCTATATTAATACTACCTTTAGCGAGGCTGCCAAGATCCTGCACTCCAGTAAGCATTGCTAAAAACTCAGATATGGAGCCCATAAACATATAAAACAAAAAGGCAAACAACATGAGCTTAAGAGTGGCTTCTAGGTACATATCTAGGAATATGTCATTAAGTATTGTGAATTTGCCTAGTGGTCCTAAATCCAACCTTTTTGTTAATTTACCCCCTATCGTCCCAGCATTTGCAGCGCAAGGGTCGGAATCGACCGCAGAATATGTAGAGCAATAAAGCGATGTAACTTTTCTACACGCCTCTTTAACAGTTACTGTTCCACCTTTGATATCAAGATCTCCAAAGAATACTGAATCGAATGTCATTAACATCAGTGCGATGAAAGCAAAGAATAAACCTGGATATATTACATAACCTAGTAACATTGACATCCACTTTTGAAACATCGAACTTGTAAATTCAAACAGTGCAAATGCCACAAATACTGGAGAGAGCGATACTAATATTGTAATGGTGAACATAGACAAAATGAATATGTGCACAAATTTGAATATTATCATTAAAAGCATGAAGCAGTATAAGAATGAGACTATAGAAAGCAGGAATCCTTTCAGTCCAACAAAGAAAGCAGCTGCTATAATCCAAACGCCTACCATCCCAGATATAGTATATTTACATGAGCCAAAGTTGAGGTAGTTCACCACTTTGCAATCTACAAGATCCCAAAGCGTCATTTGAACTACGGAGCCTTTTCCAATCGTTGGTTTGACAGCATCACCAAGCGCAGCAACATTGATTTTTCTCTCGCTTAATAATTCACCTCCATCAATTCTGTATCTGCATAGACCTATAGGATCATTGTTATTCTGTGCTGACATGAAAAATTGGGCTATTTGTGTCGCGGAATTAAGTAGTGCTGGGTATAATCCTGTCGCAGTATTTTCAGATGTCACAGGTTTATACCAAACACTTCCTAATGAAAAGTAAAGTACTAGGCCAAATTTTACTACATACATAATAATCTCAGACCTCTGAGGAACCTGAGGTAGTGTCATCAGCTTAATGCCTAGTAGTGAAACGTATAAAACAAGCGCTGCAAAAACTACTTGCCGCATATTATCTTGCACCATCTGAAAGAAAGGTTTCCCTCCTGCAATGACGGAAGATTGCGGATTTATAAATATCTTTATCAGAAGATCTTGTATACACCCAACTACAGTACTCACAACATGAAGATCACTGCTTAGGAACCCCTTAACTGGAGTGCCGGAATATCCGTTATCATCAAATTTAGCAAGAACCTTGCCAAGTGAGTTCAAATCTTGACGTCCCGTTAAGAAATAATAACATCTCGTATCACGCAGGTACTCTTGTATAAATTCATCGATCTCATTTGCATCATTTGGCGGCGGTACGTAAGAACACCCTACTCTAATTGGAAGAAGTGTCCATGGTGCAACTACACACATTTGCAATTTTCCAATTTCATCATTAAATCTGTAGTACGCGTGGTAATGCGCCGGAAACAAGTATTGATCTTCCTTTGTGTCAAGTATAACCTGATTTCTAGTTGGAGAACCTGACCCTCCTTTTTGGCATCTGTCTCCAAGCCCACTCCAAAAACGACTCCAGCCAGATATGTAATGCACAACAACTTTGCCTACCATCTTGCCTCTTGCATAATTGGCAGCATCTCCAACACAGTAAGGCGATGCAGCTCCCATATATCCCCAAGTTCTCCCTATCAATTTTGCATCATCATTATTTCCTGGCTGCAGCTTCTGCCCACTAACTGTGTCGTAATTTGGATCACAGTGATAGTAGAACGGAACATCTGTTGCAGTTAAAGCGCCCTTTGCGACATTCACTACTTGTCCATTCTGTGTCTGGCAATCCATTAATCCAAGTTCAAGATTGATTTGCTCGTGAGGTGCAACTATGTATGCATTGGTACAAAGATCCACCATTATTACATATTCTGCGCCAAGTGCCAACAATGCAATGATCGAACCGATTGGAAATTGTGTAAGCATGCCGATATATACAGCGCCGCGTCCAATAGTTGAAAGCAAGGCCCATGTTCCTGTACTTGTGTTATTACATTCATTATTATTTTTGCCAAGTATAGTAGGAAGGCATGTATTATTAAACGCAGCATATTCCCATGGATAAGTAGCTTTACCAGAAGTGAAACAGTTATCTAAGTTGCTAAGGTACGAGAAGCAACTGCCACTAACTGCACTGCTTTCAAATTCCAACATTGTATCATGTCCGAAAGAGTGGTTGCAATATGTGCAGAACGAGAGCACAGCAAGACATACTACTTTACAGAGCTTTGTCGCAATTAGATTGCATAGGTTGTGAAACAACGAGCTTAGTGGTACACAAACTTTATTATATAACATGGCACACTCCACGATCAAATATCAGAATAAAAAATTTGACAGAGCGTGCCATGCACTGAGAACACAACATAATAATGTTACCCCACTGAAGTTGTTGGAATATATAACGTATAAGTTGCATACCTAATCCTTAATCTCCTTCAAGCGTTTTGTAAATTCTGGCAACCAATCTTTAGGATCTTCACCAAATTTTTTACGCACATCATCTAAGATTAAAACAGTATCAGCTCTTCCAGACAAGACATTTATAATATCTGACATGCCAGAAAGATCAATTCTTGCAACTACAGCGTCACTTCCTTGCTTAATTAAGAAGTAGCGACTTCCTGGATCTGTAGTTTTAATTAGCTGAAATTCTCTTTCGCTTAGCATAAATGTGGTTCTATAAGCTGATGTCGCTTTCAGATTTGGTAGAAATATTTGTGTTGCGGTTTGTTGTATCAAGGTGTCACTTATGACACTATTGCTTGCATCCTCAACGCTTTGTGTCGCAAATACTACAAATGCATTCAATTTTCTTAATACTTTTAACCAGTCCTTGATTCTTGGTGCGAACACTGGATTATCTATCAAAGCCCATGCTTCATCTAGTACTATCATGGTTGGAGAGCCATCTAAAGCTATATTAATTCTGTGAAATAAATATAGCAGTACAGGACCAAGGCTAACCTTATCTTTGAGCAGCTCTGCCATTTCAAATCCAAATATATTGGTCTTGTCAAAGTTTATTACATCTTCATCATTATCAAATATTTTTGTATGAGAACCGTTCGTGTGCCACATTGCGATTCTTCCGGCTAAAGTGCCAGGACCTTCTAGTCCCAAAAATGGTGCGATATTGCGCAGTTTTCTATCTTTTGCCTTTAGCTTATAATTACCATTTACTGCAGCTGTAATAAGTGCAATATCTTCAGCCGTTATTTGCTCATTATTTGTAGATGCTAGTTGTTTTAACCATTCTATCAAAAATGTCCTATTCTCTCCGTTATCCGATAGCTGCAATGGGTTGAAGCCGCAAGCTGCACTTGGATCTATTATTGAATACTTACCCTGCATTGCTCTTATAAAGATCTCAGCACCCCTATCTTTATCAAAAAAGAACAGTCTACATTTAAATTTTTGTGCTTGTGCGCATAAAAAATTCATCAGTACCGTCTTTCCGGACCCAGTTGGTCCTATAATTGTTGTATGCCCAACGTCGCGCAAGTGAAAGTTGAAAAAATAAGGGGTGCCTGAAGTAGTATCAAGTATAGTAACGGCATTGCCCCAATGATTGTTTTTTGCCTTCCCTATTGGATAGTTGTGCAGAGAGTTAAATGCGGCTAGGTTAAGTGTGTTGATTGTCGCTTTTCTTACTATATAATCAAAATTACCAGGTAGCTGAGCCCAGAATGCAGGCTCCATGTTTACTTTTTCTCTTACACCTATACCACCTGAATTAGTTAGCTCTACTGCAGAAAGCGAAAGTATATAATCTAGTTCCTTTAGGTCATCTGCTACGCAAAGTACTGTTAGGTGATGTGTCCCAAAGCCTATCTCTCCGCTCATAGCACTATCAAGTGCTGAGCTTATTTCTATTACTTGAGATACAGCTTTATCTCCAGATTGTATCATCCTATTTTGTTGCAATTGCATTTTATTAATAGCTACCTGCCTATTAATAAATTGGAAGGATTGTGATATGACAAACTCAAACGGCATGCGCAAGAACGAATCCAGTATCCCAGGCCAAGTTTTAGGACCGTATTCTTTAATACTGACTATCCCTGCAAATCTACTTCTTCCATCCAGTCCCTTTATCTCAATTGCTTTATTCCCAAAGTACAAACGGTGATTATTAATATAAGAGTCTAAATTGTGCGGGGAACATAATATTTTACCTGAATCTCCGCAGTTCACTATCTTACTAAAGAATTCTGCGATTTCTGAATATGATGAAGATCCTATAGTTTCAATGCCAAGAAGCTTAGGATTATACTCCCTGAGTGTATTTACAACCCTTCCAGTCGCCTCTTCTAGATTTTCATAAGCTTCATATAGTGATTTACCCCAAGCCTCCTCATCTGCTCCATACATCAATTTCTTAACTAAATTTTCTACTATGCTTATGCTGCCAAGACCAGCACCACCTCTAGTTTCTTGTACTATTGAAATATATAGTTCATTGCTGAAAGCTTTACTGTGAATATGTTTTTGAGTCCATTGATGATCAAGAAAGCTTGCAAAGCCTTCTGGGATATCAACGTTCTTCTGTTGCTCAGCATATGGTGCTTGTTTGCGTCTAATGATATGGAAATAAAGTCCTAAGCTGCCGCTGCTCATTCCTTTAAACAACAGGTTTCTAATGCTTTTTTTGACATCCAAATCCTCATCATCTGCTGTCTCGAAGGAAAAGCCACCTATTTTTACTACCTGTATTAATTGCTGAGTCTTTGTGATTACCGTGTTCTTATTCCAGTGACATAGATATGGAATGAAATTTTTTACAGAATATTCTCGCTCTGCTATTTTCTGTTTTGGTGTACATGTTTTAAATATCTTAAGCATAGAACTGCTGTAAATCGATTAAAAACACTTGATAACAAGCATAAGCCAATACTCCTATACAAATTTGGAGCTTTGGCAAAAAATGTACACTGTATTGCATGCTAAACAACAATCTCTTAGCTTGGCAACTTAGTAAGCTATAGGTTGTCATAAGCGTGCAATTTTTTATATGTCTTAGTAAGTATCGTATGAGTTTGCTCCATGGTAGTGAGCATTCATCCTTCTTGAGCATTTCTCACCTTTAACTTTGAATAATTCTATAAATAGCGGTTCTTTTGCACATATATAGTAACCAACTGCATGAATTGGAAACAGAGAAGCTAAAAATCTAAAGTCTGAAGATATAATATATGCGATCATACATATCATAGAGTTCAGTATCGCAAACGTATAACTTACTCCAAACAACATAGGAGGTCTTGTAAGACCTAAGAATAGTAAATCAGCTTTTACTGTACCAGGCATCTTCAAAACTCCGACATTCAGTTTTACAAACAGAAATCAACTTCAAAGTTAGTGCATGTTTATATATACTTGTCATACTTTTCAAAAATTGGCGCCTCTTGTAAGACCGCTCGTTATGTATTGATTATACAAATGCATCCCTTAGTTCTCCTGGCTCTTTTTGAAGTCTAACTTAATATGTGTGCAAGTTATAAAATACCAACCTTCATTTACCTGCGGTATATACAGCACAAGCTTGAGATGGCAAAAATTCGAGCAGTTACAATGCTCCAACAACTACCAATCAATTCTATACTTGTATTGTATAAATTTAATAGATAACTTTCTGGTCTATAAAGACACATACAGTATGACTGTAATATTAATGAAATTTATATTCAAGCTCGATTAGGGTGGAGTGTGTTTATTATAATACAAAGCAAGAATTTGTAGGCTTGTGCTGTGTATATTTATGGGAATACGGATCATATTTTCACAATTAGCGCCTCTTAAAAAGACCGCTCGTTATATATTGATTATACACATGCCTACATTAGTTCTTCCTAGCTCTTTTTGAAATATAGATTTGTATCAAAATCCAAAATGCCAACTATATATAGAATTTTAGTTTTGTTTATTACTACTATAATTGATCTTTTCGACAGAAGCTTTTAAATCCTAGGAGTGATTTGGGTTGCAGGCTAATATTGTTACGGTACAAATCATGGACTACAGTTTGTTATATTGTTTGATTTTTTTGCGTAGTGTAGCAATAGAAATTCCAAGTACGCTTGCTGCTGCATTATGATCTTTTTCGTAAAACTTGAGAGCATTTGATATAGCACGTTTTTCTATTTCCTCAAGTGTGCCATCAAGCTGAGTGTGTTTCTTTCGTTTGACAGGTGCTAGCTCAATGTCACTTGCATCGATGAAATCTGCTCTTGTTATAAGAAGGGTCCTGTGTACTATATTCTCAAGTTCTCTTATATTACCAGGCCATTCGTAGTTGGATAACTTATCATATGCACTATTTGAAAATTTCTTAGGTATAATTCCATTTATCTTTGCATATTTAGCCATAAAGTGATCTGCAAGTATCGGAATATCCTCAATTCTATCTCGAAGATCTGGCAGTACCACGTTGATAACGTTCAATCTATAAAATAGATCTTCTCTAAATCTTCCAGCTTTCACTTCTTCAAGCAGATTCCTATTTGAAGTAGATATAACTCTTACATCTAGTTTCATAACCTTATTGCTTCCGATGCGAGATATTTCTCTTTCTTGCAATACTCTTAGAAGCTTGGCTTGCAGGCGAAGATCCATCTCACTTATCTCATCTAATAGGATGGTACTATGATTTGCTTCTTCAAACTTGCCCACTCTTTTCTCGAGCGCGCCAGTGAATGCACCTTTATCATGGCCAAATAATTCGGATTCCAGTAAATGTTCAGGGATTGCTGCGCAATTCAATGCGATAAGACTATTTTCTTTTCTATTACTATGTTGATGTATGAATCTTGCAACCAATTCTTTTCCAGTGCCGGAATTCCCCGTAATAAGAACTGTTGCGCTTGAATCTGCAATTCTTGAGACAACATCCATAACATGCATAAAACTTTCAGATTTATAAACTATTTCATGATTCTTAGGTGTTGCAACAGCAGCGAAAACTGCTGCTATTAATTCCTCTTGCGGTGGGAGTGGTATATATTCTACTGCTCCAGATTTGATTGATTTTGCTGCAACTTCAGGGCTGCAGTTTATTCCACATGCTACAACTGATGTGCATATACGCTCTTCTACAAGACTCTTGCAAAGTAGCTCTATATCGATAGATACATCTGCCATTATGAGATCTGCTCCTTTGCCTGATCTCATTGAATGAAGAGCAACGTCGATTGATGGTGTATGGAATACTTTAGCTCCTTGTTTAGAAGCAATTTTACTCGCTTCTATAAGTTGTCCTTCCAATCCTCCTATTATCATTAAACGCATCTGTTTACCCAAGATTTATTTATTGTCGCACAGTTCTAAAAACAAAGATTCATAAAAGAAATTCTACGGCACTGACGGCAAAGTCACTTTCGCAGACCTTTTTGGCCTGATTTGCAAGTATTACTTAATTAATTTCTTCGCAAATATATATAAATATTTGACTCAGAAATTAACTGGTACTCTAAAAGATCATGTACTTAAAATCCCCGCGCGTAACTTATTGAAGGCTGTGCCTAAAAGCGAATATATACACTAGTTATACTTCAAAATGGGGCCTTTAGAATACTCTCTATGTATTTTTATACACATGCGCACTCATTCCTCCTAACTCTTTTTGAAGTCTAATTTCATATGTATATAATAAGTAAGCACCAAATCTTATCAAAGATATATGCTCAGTGGATCATGCTACAAGCCCACAGATCATATGACAAATCTTATGATTTTTAGAATGTTAACTGTGGACTGTAGAAATAGTAAAGAAACCTGTTTAAAGAGCTTGAAAACAACTCAGCCATCTCATATCACAATCAAAAAATTTTCTTAAATCCGCAATCTGATATTTCAGCATTGCAAGTCTTTCTATTCCTGCTCCGAAAGCAAACCCTCTATATTCTCTGCTATCAATACCTATGTTTTGTAATACTTTTGGATGCGTCATTCCGCATCCTAATACCTCTAACCAATCATCACCTTTTCCTATCTTCAGTGTGCCTATTGCGCTTCTATCGCATCTGATATCTACTTCAAAAGATGGTGATGTGAATGGAAAGTAACTACTTCTAAAACGTATAGCATTTTCGTCACTGAAGCCGAAAAATGATTGGAGTAAGTTGGTTAAACACCATTTGAGATGTCCTATTTCTACATCTTTTGCTATATAAAGTCCCTCAACTTGATGGAACATTGGTGTATGTGTTGCGTCATAATCTGCTCTGTAGACTTTGCCAATTGATAATATTTTGATAGGCGGTTTATTATTTTGCATATGCCTTATTTCAACGGAGGAAGTATGTGTTCTGAGGAGCAGTGATCTATCCTTGATGTAGAATGTATCATGAGATTGTCTAGCAGGGTGTGATTCAGGGATATTCAGCGCAGTAAAGTTATGCCAGTCGTCTTCAATCTCCGGCCCTGAAATACATGTGAACCCCATAAGTCTCAATATCTCAGCAATATCGCTAATTACTTTACTAAGTGGATGCTCCGTTCCATAGCTGAAATTACGTGTTGGCAGTGTAATATCTATACTTTGTGCAAAAAGCTCTAAATCGAGTGCGGCTTCTTCAATTGCTGCTTGTTTTTGTTGCAATTGATCTAAAATAAAATCTTTAAGCTTATTTATACGTTGTCCAACGCTCTTTCGTTCTTCATGTGCAATAAGAGAAAGTGATTTCATTTCCGTGGTCAGCAAACCACTTCTACCTAGAAATTCGGCTTTTAAAGATATTATGTCTTGCTCTGTAGTTGCGCTTTTCAATTTATCTAAAAAGGTGCTCTCTATTATATCGATGTTTAACATACATTAATAAAAAATTATAACTAGAAATTATGAAGGCAGATTTTATCTGTTAAATTGTGCGATAATACGCTTATCAGAGGAAAATTCAACCTCATAATTACAAATAGCATCTATATTACC
Source organism: Ixodes persulcatus (assembly GCA_013358835.2). Classification (NCBI taxonomy): domain Eukaryota; kingdom Metazoa; phylum Arthropoda; class Arachnida; order Ixodida; family Ixodidae; genus Ixodes; species Ixodes persulcatus. The sequence continues at coordinate 887,531 of JABSTQ010005687.1, forward strand.
CTGCCATCCTAGTAATTCTTGTTTTTTCTTGCTGCAATTAACTTGCTGTTATACTGCATTTGTTCACGTTTTGAGCCATCTATGACGACACCAGTGTCTGAAACTTTAGCTGTATACATAAGCAAAAGTTCCATAAGTGATAAAATGATAAAGAAGAAAACGAATACAGCAAGAAGGTAGTGTTTTGCTTTCAACAAATGCGGCTTTTTGTCTAATTGCTCTATTTGTGCTGGATTTTTGATCATAACGCAATTATTGGCCTGGACATGGCGACATAAAAAATATATATATTACTATAGCATTTAATATGAAACACGCTATGAAAAACTTCACTATCGCATATCAATTTGAGAATCCTTGGGAAGGTGGTCCCAAGAAATCCAATCCACAAAAGGGTGCATCTCAAGAAGATCCTAGTAAAGAGCTAGAAGAGATGCTAAAAAAAGGCAGGACAAAAATAATGGATTTTTTGTCTTCAAAAAATGACTCTGGTGGTGGGTTTCAATACGGCAGCAAACCTGGAGTAGCAGGCAAAAGTTGGGGCTGGATCTTCTTCATCATCATCATATTGTTTGCTTTATTAGCATGGCTTTCTACGGGGTTTTATACCATAGACACCGATGAGCAAGGTGTGGTAATTAGGTTTGGTAGATATAACAGAATTTCCACTCCTGGTTTAAATTGGAAACTTCCTTCTCCTGTAGAAACTGTGGAGAAAGTTAGTGTGACCAGAATTAATAAGGAGGTAATAGGTTTTAAAGCTTCTCAAAACCAAAGAGCCCCAGCCCAGGAAAGTGCTGATGATTCAATAAGTATACCGAAAGAAAGTCAAATGTTGACCGGCGATGAAAATATCATGGATCTTCACTTTTCTGTGCAGTGGTATATAAAAGATCCAAGTCGTTACCTGTTTAATATAAGAGATGATATCGGAGAGAATACTATAAGAGTTGCGTCTGAAAGTGCTATGCGCCAGGTTGTTGGGCTTGCAAAAATATCTGAAGCTCTTTCAGAGCAGAGGCAGGGGATAGAGCATAAGGCTAAGGCTATACTGCAAAATATGTTGGATAGCTATAATTCTGGAATAGAGGTTGTGAGCCTAGGTATATTATATAGCTATGTAGCTCCAGAAGTTAGAGATGCATATAGAGATATTCAATCTGCTAAGGCTGATAAAGAGCGCGAGATAAATCAAGCGCAGGCTTATAAGAATGATATTATTCCGCGTGCTAGAGGTAGTGCGCAAGCTATAATACAGGAAGCGATGGCATATAAAGATAGTGTTGTAGCAAGGGCACAAGGAGAGGCAGAAAGATTTTCAGCCGTGGTTGCCCAATATCAGAAAGCAAAAGATGTGACGAGGAAAAACATGTATATAAATACAATGGAGCAGGTTCTCAAGAACAAAGAGAAAGTACTTATAGATAAGAGAATCACAGGAAATGGTACAATTCCCGTGATTCCTATGAAGGACTTATTTGAAGTGAATAAGAACTAAAGGCTTCTCATATTAGAAGTATGTTGTAAGAAAGAAACGATTGTGTATATGTTTTTATGAAAAAACTTTATTTTGCTGGATTTATAGTTGTTGCGGTAATTATGGTTCTGTCTAGTTCACTCTATGTACTGGATCAGCGTGAGTATGCATTAGTCTTACAATTTGGTGATGTAGTAAGTGAGGAGAAAGAGCCGGGACTCAAGATAAAGATACCTTTGATACAAAATGTAGTGTTCTTTGATAATAGAATTCAACATTTAACTTTTAGTCCTGGTGAGTCTAGTGAGGTTATGGCTCTTGATCAAAAAACTATGAAGCTTGACGCCTTTGCTAAGTATAGGATAGTTGACCCGCTAAAATTTTACCAATCTGCTCAAAATGAGCAGAGGTTCAAGATGAGAATTGGTGCGATAATGGAATCTAGCATAAGAGAAGTGATAGGTACTTTTTTGTTTATAGATGTACTTGGTACTCATAGGAATGATATTACCAAAAAAGTGACTGAGCTTGTGAATAGTCATGCTGTAAATTTCGGTGTTGAGATTATAGATGTTCGAATAGTGCGAGTGAATCTTCCGGATAAGGCTAAGAATGCTGTTTATGAGCGTATGAGAACAGAGCGTCAAAAAGAAGCTGCTGAGATCAGAGCACAGGGTGCTGAGGAAGCTCAGGTTATAAAAGCGGGAGCAGATAGAGATAGAACTGTAATTCTTGCAGAGGCTAATAAATCTGCTGAGATTTTGAAAGGTCAAGGTGAAGCAGAAGCGATTAGCATATTTTCCAATTCCTTTGGGCAGGATCCTGAATTCTTTGGTTTCTCTAGGTCACTTGAGGCTTATAAAAATGCGTTCCTAGATGCGAATACAAAATTTATACTATCGTCAGATAGTGAGTTTGCTAAATATTTTAGTCAGTGAAGTACTTAAACTTCTTATTTACACTTTTTTAGAATTTAAATAAGTAGTCGTCTGCGTCATAACTCTAAGGAACATAGTATTTATCTTGGCCTGCAAGCAATTATGCTGCCCCGAAAGTCCAGCAGAAAAAGTGGCAAAATTGCCAAAGCCCTTATGGATTTTGTTAAGTAGTATTTGCTAGGTACAGGACAAATTATATATCCGAAAATTAGCGCAGGGCCGATCCCAAGCTAATTTGTGTACATTTAATTTTTGACGGACAGACTATATAAGATATAACCTTCTTTCTTAAATCTATAGAATAATAACGTCCCATATTGAATAATATATTAATATTTTTTACCTCTTATATATCATTTATTAGGCCCTGCCGGCAAAGTCACTTGTGCAGACTACTTTGGCCTGATTTGCAAGTATTACTTCGTTAATTTCTTCACAAATATATATAATGTTTGACTCAGAAATTAACTGGTACTCTAAAAAACATGCCCTTCAAATCCTCGCGCATGTACTTACTTGAGCGCAGGACCTAATCAATTAGAAAAATACTATAAGTCAGAAGCGGCTTTTCTCAACGTTCAAAAATATCAAATTCAATGATTGTTGCAGAGTAGATATATTGCAGCAGTAAATCTTTGATTGAGTATTTTGCAAGTTTTAGGCAGAATTTACCTGAAACTCTCCGATAATGCAACAGACTGCGCTTTATTCGGATGCTAAGCTGTCAAGTAAAGCTGCTTCATAGAACTAATATCGCGTTGTATACCTCTTAATAAATGGAGAGTAAATTATACACATACGATGTTAGACTTCAAAAAGAACTAGGAAGAACGCGAGGAAGTGTATAATCAATATATAACAAGCGATCTGACGACGCAAATTTTTGAAGCATGACGAGTATACATATATGATTTTAATAACAAGGCCTAAACACCTAGCAGAATTAACTGCAGCTAAGCTTGCAAAATTGCATTTAAGATCGATTATTGTGCCATTTCTAGATGTAGAGTATCTCAATGTAACATTTGATAACAATAAACTGGATAATTACCAAGCACTGATAATTACCAGTCAAAATGCAGTTAGCATACTGCAAAATCAAAACCTTATTAATAAAGAAATCCTAGTATATACTATAGGAAGTAAATCTAAGGCTGTATTATATAGCATTGGATTTAAAAATGTTGTTTCGCTCGGAGAGAACGTAGAAGCTTTAATAAGATTTTTTCACAAGCAATCATCATATAATGAGAAAATGCTATACTTGAGAGGAGAAGAGATTTCCCTTGATATTAAAGGTAATTTGGAAAAAGTTGGATATATTGTAGATGAAATTATTGTGTATAAATCCAAGCCTATTAATAGATTAAGCAGCAATATAGTGAGTATTATAGAATCTGATGTGACTAGTACTCTTTTATACTCAAGTAGGACGGCACAACATTTTCGCACTATTGCATTGCAACACAAAACAAACCTTAGAAATATTAGAGCAGTTTGTATCAGTAAAAAAGTTTCATCACAGATACTTGATCTAAAATGGCACTGTGTTGAAGTTTCCAACTTTCCTAATGAAGATCAAATGCTGCGTCTGTTAACAACCTCACCTCGATATAAGAGTTAGTCTGTTCGTCAAAAATCAACTTGCTGTGCAAATAAATTTTTGCAGAAAGTTAGATGCACAAAAGTTAGCTTAGCAGGGCTACTGCGCTAATTTTCGGATATAGCTAAAACACACAGCATACAAGAGTCACAATATATGTTAAGACGCTAGTTGATATTAAAGGAATGAAAGCAGAATAGGATATAAAAATGATAAGAAGTTGGTAAAACATCATGTATTGCCTATGCCTTAATCTTCTCTCACTGCATAAACCTCGATTCTTCAATTTCTCTTCAAATAGCTTGCAAAAGTCATCTATATAACAGTATATCTCTAATAAGAGAACCATAGTATATCCTCAGAATATAGTGGTTTTAGAGGAATTCTAATGGTTCCCTTATTATTATTCCTTGCGTCGAACTGGGGTTATATACATCTCTTCCGAACATTGTTTGCCATTTATCTTCAAACTTGTAACAAATGGCAGCTTAATCTCTGGAAAGTGTGTGTTAAAGAACTTCTGAGCTCTTTTTGGCATACAAAAGATAGACATTCTAAAGGCCGCATCGTTTGAACCAAAAAAGTTTACTTTTGTGACGTGTGCGTCCGCCATGTATAAATCGCCTATGTAATTAATATGCCCAGCCTTGATATAAAAGGAAATTTCGTTTTCCTTATATGTGTATGTATAGCTACGAATGTATGTATTATAACTGCCTATAGTATAGATCATGTGCGTCATGTTATACCATCCTTCTGGCAGCATACCAACTATATAAAAATAATCTGATTTTAGAGATGGTAGTGTATTCAGAGCATTGATAATAGATACTCCTTCATCTTCTGTTGCATTAATGAACTTCGACGGTATCCCGTTGAAACTGTCTTTATGATACATCCCAACATTTATATCAGAGGGTCCAGTTGCATGCAAAGTTAAGCGGTTCTTAACAGTGAGACGTATTTTTTTCTTTGTTTTAAGCCCTGAAATTTCTGACAAGAGAAAATAATTGATATATTCTGTTTTATTAAAATACATAGGTCTGACTATAAAAGCACCTAATTTTTTCTCATCATCAGTTAAATCTTTTAACCCGAATTATGGATTAGGAAATATTCTAAGTATTAGCAATAGAGGGCTTTTTAGTATTTAATTGATAAGCAATTAAAGTAGCAAGGATATGAATAAAAGCATTGACTGGTGACCTATGCCTTGAATGTTCAAGCTGAAGTTTATTTTTGAGATAGTCAAAGACAGTTTCTACAATAGAGCGCTTTCTTAGAAATATCTTTTCTTCTAGAGATAAAAGGTAGTTTTTCATCCCTTTTTAACTCCAGTGACTAATTTCAGTCCTCGCTTATATAGAGCTAAAAATAATGGTTTGGAGATATAACCTTTATCACCGAACAAGAGTCCTTTAATATTATCACTCATCATCATAACTTGCGATCTATCGTCCTTGTTACATTTGCTCAGTGATACTTTTACTAATCCTCCTTTTTTATTAATAATAATATGCAGTTTAAAACCAAAGAACCATCACTTCTTAGTCTTTCCTAATGCTTGCTATACCTTTGAATACTTTGTTCCTAGAGATTCTTTTATGGTGGAAAACGTATATAGAGGTAGAATCTATATAAGAAATGTTGCTACTTTTAGAAAGCAAAGTATGTAATAAAACAGCTAATATCATTATTGCTCTTGGCATTAATGCTACAAATCTTTCATAGCTTGGCATCAATGGAAATTCAGATCTATATAGCTGCAAATATGAATTATAGAAAAATTTAAAGTTTTTACATGGAGATTGTTGGAATAGTATTACTTATTGTTATTATTTCAGACTCAAAAAGTCCTGCTACTCTCGTCGGATTTATGCTTGTAACTTCTGAAAGCGCTCTTTTACTTATCTCTTTTTTTACACTCGCTGTTAAAATCAGCGATGAAACAAAATAAATTTGTGATATCTTTTTTCATAGGTAGGTCTCGATTGTTACTTCAAAATTATCTTTACCTACATATCCATATTCTGGCAACCTTGCTTAATCCATAATTCGGGTTTTTGTATTTAGCTGTGAGCTATACCTATAAGCACACGCATTCAGAAATATTAGAGACAAAAAAAGAACCGTATTATGAAGAAATTTAAGCATGTGATTGCCTTAGCCGCGCAAAATGTTACATTTATGCGCTGCACTTTACACTTTTGCAGCAAATAAATCAATGCTTTTTAATTATTTGCAACATTCACTTCGAGAACTTTGAAATGATCGCCCATTTTATCTCTTGCTATCAGAAGTTCTGCGTGTTTTTTGAATTGCTTCTTTTGTTCCAAAGAAAATTTGGGATTTTTTAGCAAATATTCAAGGCGCTCCAATATTCCATGTTGAATTAGAAAATTACGCTGCGTATCCAAATTACAAATAAAAGAACTTTTGCGAAACACGCTCTGCAACGCTTGAAAGTTTACAAGGCTTGTAATGTCAGACTCTCCAACATTACAGAGAAAATCATTCTTAGAATGTCCTTTTAGTGATTGTATTGTGCTGAGCCCAGGAGAGTTGGTGTATCCATAATCTATTATTAAACCAGAGCCTCTGGCACTTTTTAAGACAGCTGATATCTCCTCAGCGTATAGCAAAGCTGTAGGTGAATATTCAAATACAGCACCTTCTTTGAACTTGTTAATTCTACCAAAATTTTCAAGTACACTCGGTGCAAGGCGCGCAAGAGATAGCTTGTCACCTTTAAGTGTGACAACGACTTCACTGAACCTAGATTGCCCATCATACACAAATTGTTTTATGGGCAGTGCATCAAAAAATTCATTCGCAATGAGAATTGTAAAGTTACCTTGAGTCGAGTTTAAATCTGCTAATCTTAACTCCTTCATCCATTTGATGCTTAAGTTTTGATAACCTTTTAGCCTCAGTCTTTGCTTATCTGCTAGCAATTCACTATTTTCTACCAGTAGCACTTGCCTTATTGATTCATGAAATCCTGGAACATGAGAGGTAGAGCGAAGCAAATCCTGCATAAGATAACCATCACCAGGCCCTAGCTCTATCAGATTCAGCGTTCTACTACCAGAATCCAACCACTTCTTTACACACCAAATCGCGATAGTCTCCCCAAAAAGCTGAGTACTGGAAGTAGCAGTGATAAAATCCCCATGCTCTCCAATTGAATTACAAAATTGGTAGTAGTGCTCTGATGCTAAATACAGAAAGTAATCAAGAGTGACATAGCCATTATACAGTATTTCATCTCTTATGATGCTATCAAGAGTCCTTTTCATAAGAGAGGGCCGAAATAAAAACTATTGATCTTGAATAATAGGCGGTATTTCTAGATGGCTCTCTTCTACGATTCCTCGTCCTTTGCAAGCAGAGATAGATAGTAGCAGAGCCGTTAAGGAAACCGCAAATAACACGCTAGATATTTTTCTTTTTTTCATAAGTAAACAACACTAATAAGTACAAAAATTAGCTTAAAGAAGCGGCCCTGGGCTAATTTTCGAATATATAGCTAAACTCAAATCTCATCTTAAATTTTCTAAAAAATACGCAGCAAATATATGCTGTTATTTAGGAGAGTTGGTATAATTTGCCCTGTACCTAGCAAATACTACTTAACAAAATCCATAAGGTTTTTGGCAATTTTGCTACTTTTTCCGCAGGACTTTCGGCGCACCATAATCACTTGCAACCAAGACAAATCCTGCATTTCAAGAGTTGTGATACAAAGCTCAAAACGCATTCTGCTCTTAGACCCTTTTCTTCTGAATTTGCTACCTTTTAGAGCCAGCAAAAAGTTCCTCAAAATTACTTGCAGGTACAGCCTTATTATGCTCATCAATAACAACCTTTTGATGGTATTCCATATTATTTGGGTAATGCACATCATTAGATATATTCATTGGGAATTGCTCATATTGATTAGTTGTAGTCTGATATAATGGCCTTCTGTTTAGTGAGCTGTTCCGTTCAGAAGCAGTAAATTCATTATGATCACAAGCAGAAACAAACAGTCCAAAAATTATAGACGTCAACACACCCAATGTTCTTTTCTTCATCGTATATATATTATAGTATCTATTATTAAACTTCAGGCTTACTTAGAAGCCCTCCAACAAATTTAGCAAGACCAAGACGCCTTTCTTTTTTTAGCCTCTCAGCTCTAAGTATAGCATATAACTTATCAACACTATCCTCTATATTTCTGTTGATGATTGTATAATCATACTCGTTCCAATGACTCATTTCAGTATCAGCCATTGCCATCCTATATTTTACCATCTCTTCACCATCATTCCTCTTATTTAGTCTTGATAGTAATTCTTCTCTAGATGGCGGTAAAATAAATACACTGCTAACATCATTTCTGGCGGTTGCAATTAAAGAACGATGCCCCTGCCAGTCTACCTCAAACAGCACGTCCTCTCCTCGATTCAAATAATCCTCTACAGCACTACGCGGAGTTCCATAAAGCTCTCCAAAAACTTCTGCATACTCTAAGAATTCACCAGCCTCAATCATCTTACGAAAATTATCTATATCCGTGAAGTAGTAATCCACACCATGCTGCTCACTAACACGTATCTTCCTGGTAGTAATAGAGATAGAAAGATGCAAATGCTTATCACATTCAAGTAGCTTCTTAGCGAGAGTAGTTTTGCCAGCACCAGATGGTGCAGACAATAAAAAAATCAAGCCTCTACGCTTAATTCTTGACATAATATTCCTAACTATATTTGTGATTTAAATAATATTCCTAGCCTCAACTATAACACCATCGCTCTGGAGACGTTTTTCTATGGCATCTACCAGCAAATCCTGAACTCTAGCGCCGTATATCTCATTAAACACTGTTAGTGTGGAAGGAGAAGTGATGTTAACCTCTATCAAATGCTCATCAATCACATCAGCACATGCCAGTAACATGTTCTGCTTGATTAAAGTTTCTGATAGAAGATCAGCCAACACCTGCTCACGCTTGCTAATGGCAGTTGCAATGTTCTTTGCGCCACAAGATATATTTGTTCTAAAGTCTCCGATTGTAGGAATCCTACCAAAAGCTCCAACAAGCTTTCCATCTATGAAGATAAGTCTTTTATCTTTACTATATACTTTTTGCAAGAAGCGCTGTACTATCACCCAATTATGTTTGTCAAAGTAAGAGTCTAATATAAATTCTAAATTGCTGTCGTCAATAGTTAATTTTATTACATAACGTCCACCATAATAGCCAAAAGGCTTTAAGATTATTTGCTTATGTTCTCTTAAGAAGAGCACGGCATCATTCTTATTCTGCGTCATCACTGAAGGGGGCAGAAAATCTGTGAATAAAAATGGAAAAAATTTCTCGGGGTGATTGCGAATTGCGCTCGGATCATTAGAAACAATCGTACGTCCTTTTAGCAAATCTAATATGTATGTGTTATTTATGTAATTTATATCGAAAGGCGGATTCTGCCTAATGAAAACCGCAACAACATCTTCCAAATTCAAAGTTTCCTCTGAAACTAACTCGAACTTCTTGCCATCATTAGCGGAAGATCTAGCAAATATTCCAGATGCTTTAACTTCAGTTCCCCAAAGTGAAAGATTTTTGGGCTCATAGAAAAATATGCTATATCCTCTAGATTCAAAAGCTTTCGCTATTAAAGTCGTGCTATCTGTCTCCAAGACAAAAGTAGACAGCGGATCTGCCTGTATTGCTACAATCTTCTTTTTGCTTTTCTTTTTAAAAGCTAAGTGATTATCCATATAAAATACCATACCATAGATCGCTATCTCAACTTGCAAAAATCTTCTTCATGGAAAGAAGATAACAAGTATTACGCATAATACTAGCAAATTCTTACGCCATATTGCAGCATCAAATAGAATTTATTAAATATCGAGCGCAATATGCATATTATTCCCCCGAAATGTGTATATTTCCGCAACATTATAACAATAAGCTTCTTGAAATTGCGACAAGTACTTATCAAACCTAATTTAAATAGCAATCGACACTTTCTATGATCTCTTTAACTTTTTTAAATTATAAAGTTGCCTGCGTCATAACTCTAAGAAGCTAGAGGATTTATCTTGGTTTCAAGCAATTATGATGCACCGAAAGTCCAACAGAAAAAGTGGCAAATTACCAAAAACCTTATGGATTTTGCCAAGTAGTATTACACATCTGCTTATAAAATTAGTTTGAATACAATTATTCCACCATTTATTTCTATAGTGCTCTCATGCCCTTCTAGAGATTTAGCAAACACCATATTATCACTTAAAGTTTGCTCTTTTATGTATTTAGACCAAGCCTCAATTGAATCGATTATATTTTGATAGCTAGTAAAAAATTGTACAGTAATACGATCAGTAACTTTTAAATTCCTGTCTTTTCTTGCTTGTTGCACAGCTCTTATAAAATCTCTAGCAATTCCCTCTTTCTCTAACTCTTTTGTTATATTGGTATCTAACAATACCAAGGCATTACTGTTTGAAAGAGCGACAACATTTTTTGTCCACTCTGATTTTGGCTCAAGCTTCAGTTCAAATTCCTCTGGCTTTAGAATTTCACCGCTGATTTCGACAGAATTATCTTTTATTCTCCATTCTGAATTCTTACTTGCTTTTATTATGGACTGAATCTTCCCTGGCAGTCTTTTCCCAATGCTTGCAAGATTCAGCTTCAATTTAAAATCTGCGTATTTAGATATTTCATCCTCTTCTAGATTTTCCCAACTTTTCACGTTTATTTCATCTAGAATCAGTTGCTTTAGCTCTTCACCAAATAGCGTGCTAGAAACTCCTATAAATGTCACTTTTGCCAGAGGTTGTCTTATTCTAATTCCAAGATCATTCCTGACATGTAGAGCTGCGTTACATGCGTCCCTCACTTTTTCCATATCATTAATCAGCGGGTAGTCTATTTTTGATTCATCGATAATTGGAAATTTTTGTAAGTGCAGGCTAGCTTTATCTTTCGCATTTAAATTGCAGTAGATCTCTTCTGTCACCATCGGTAAAAGTGGCGCTATCGCAAGACAAAAATACGTCAAAATGGTGTATAAAGTGTTATAAGCAGCTATCTTGTCATCGTCCTTCTCAAATCTCCAGAACCTGGACCTTGAACGTCTTATATACCAATTATTTATAGTTTCTAAAAATCTCTCAGCAGCAGCACATGCAGAAACTGTGTCATATTTATCCATGGAAGATTTTATTGTAGAGAGCGTTTGCTGACATTTTGCAATGATATATCTATCCAATAAATTTTCACTAGCAAGGCTTGTGGAAGCTATAATTTTATCTATGTTTGCGTATAGAACAAAGAAATTGTATGCATTCCAAAGCGGTTTTATTACCAGCCTAATAACCTCTTTTATGCTGGCTGCTTCCTGATCTATTAAAAGTTCATGTCCTCTCATTACAGAGGAAGATGCCATAAACCAGCGCATTGCGTCAGCACCGAGAGTTTCAAATACATCTATTGGATCTGCATAGTTCTTGAGTCTTTTAGAGAGTTTTTGTCCGTCTCCACCTAATATTACACCGTGGCAAATACAGTTTAAAAACGGTGGTCTATCAAAAAGTGCTGTGGAAAGGACCATCAGCGTATAAAACCAGCCCCTAGTCTGCGCAACATATTCCACTATAAAATCAGCTGGTGCGTGTGTATTAAGCCATTCCTGATTTTCAAACGGATAATGTACTTGTGCAAATGGCATTGAACCGCTTTCAAACCAGCAATCTAAGACTTCTGGCACTCTTCTTAGTTTTGATTTGCCTGTAGGATCACTTGGGTTTGCTTTAACCAAAGAGTCAATAAACGGCCTATGCAGATCTTCTATTTTTACGCCAAAAGCTTCCTCAAGCTGGGCTATTGAGCCATATACCTCAATATGAGGATATTTCGGGTCATCACTCTGCCAAATTGGAATTGGACAGCCAAAATATCTGTTTCGTGAAATGGACCAGTCCCTGGCATTTTCAAGCCACTTTCCAAAAAGTCCATCTTTAATATGCTCTGGAATCCAATTAATTTTCTGATTATTTTCAATCATCCGTTCTTTAAGTGCTGTGACCTTTATATACCAAGAAGGAACAGCTTTATAAATCAATGGAGTATCTGTTCTCCAGCAATGCGGATAATTGTGAAGATATTGCTCTGTTTTTATCCATAAATTTTTCTTCTTTAGTGTAATTATTATAGGATCGTTTGTTTCAAATACTTGCATGCCCAAATAATCTATTACTGGAAATATAAATTTCCCAGCGTTATCCACAGGGCATACTATCTCTATATGGTTTTCTTTACAAAGCGCTTGATCATCTTCCCCAAACCCTGGTGCAACATGTACTATTCCAGTTCCATCTTCTGTTGTGACAAAGTTAGCTGCAAGCGATACAAATGCATTTGTGTGATCTTTAAAATAGTCAAAAAGCGGCTCGTAGTGCAAACCAACCAAATCGCTGCCTTTGCACTTTTTTACTATATTATCACCTAGTTCATTTGCATACTTAGACATCAACGCTTCTGCTATAATATAGAGCGCTCCTTCTTTTTCTAGAATTGCATAATCTATATCTGCTCCAAGCACAATTGCTAAATTTGATGGAAGAGTCCAAGGTGTTGTTGTCCAAACAACGAAGTAGCAATTCTGGTCATTTTTACAAATTGCCTTAATGGCACCTTTTATCTTAAATAAAACAGTAACTGCTTTACTTTCTTTTCTTCTATAAGAATTATCCATTCTTGTCTCAAAATCAGAGACTGGCGTTTGGCATGCCCAAGAATAAGGCATTACTCGCATTGCCTGGTATATCAAGCCTTTTTCATATAGAGTTTTAAAAGCCCAAATGACACTTTCCATATAGGGCATTTCCATAGTCTTGTAGTCATTTGCGAAATCCACCCAACGCGCCTGCCGCTCCACATATGCTTCCCACTCTTCCGTATATCTCATTACAGAAGTTCTACAGTGAGCGTTGAACTGATCTATCCCGTATTCCTCTATGGCAAGCTTACCAGATATTCCAAGCTCTTTTTCTGAAGCCATTTCAGCTGGAAGACCATGACAATCCCACCCGAATCTACGTTCTACACGCTCTCCAAGCATAGTATGATATCTTGCGAATATATCCTTGATAAAGCCTGTCAGAAGATGTCCATAGTGAGGCAGCCCGTTTGCAAAAGGTGGACCGTCATAAAAAACATACTCTTTGTCTCCAACAACAGATCTTTCAAAAGACTTTTCCTTTCGCCATTTATCTAAAATTTTCTTTTCTATATCTGAAAAATTTGGATTTGGGTCTACTTGTTTATAAGTTGTTTGTGACATATTATTCGCTAATTGTTTATCTTCTTTGCGCAGGTTCTCTCAAGGAATATATTTAAAAAACTGATCTACCTATGAAACTGTTACTGCGGCATTTCTAAAATACGGATTTTATATATTTGTCAATTCTATATCAAGAGCATCTTGCAATTTTTACTTCTATAGCTATGAATTTGTCGAAAAAACTATAAGCCGCTCTATTCCAGCAAGATCCTCTACTACCTCTAAATTCTTTAAGTTATTCTGCTCTATGATTTTCAAAACCTTTGCTGCTTGGTTATAGCCGCATTCAAACATTCCGATCCCTTCTTTCTTTAAGAATTGCGATGCTTCTTGCACGATTTTCATGTAGTGCAAAATACCACTGCCATAGTCAGTTAATGCATTTTCTGGCTCATAACACATTACACTTTCAGATAACTTATGAAATTCATCAATTGCTATGTAAGGTGGATTTGCAAGTATAATATCGAATTTCATTCTTGGAACGCCAGTAAACCAATCACTTTCTATAAATGTTACCCTTGATTCAAGCTTCAGATTACTGCAGTTAATCTTTGCAATGTTTATGGCATCGATAGATATGTCAGTCGCTATCCCTGAGCTATTTTTGAAAATATCAAGCAGTGAAAGTATGATGCACCCACTTCCAGTTCCAAGCTCTAAAATCTTCAGATCTCTGTCGCGGCTCTTAAAGTAGCGCATAGCAACTTCTATAAAAAGCTCAGACTCTGGCCTTGGAATTAAAACTTTTTCGCTTACGACAAAGTCGTGTTCCCAGAATGCTTTTCTTCCCATTATATGAGCCATTGGTTCTCCTTGAAGCCGCCTTTTTAGTAGTTCATAGCATAGCTTCGCCTCATAATCACTGGCCATCTGGCCATGTCTTTTGAGCAAGTCCTCCCTATTTTGGATGTTTAATGCTTGCATTACAATGAGCTCAGCATCAATAGCAGAGCCTGCTATATTGAAGTCGTTGCTTTCTATAGTTTTTTTAAAAGCAAGTGTTAGCTCTGCTCGACAAATTTGTAGCAGCTCCGCTATGCTTAGGCTCCTTTCAATATACATTTAGTATTAATTTTATAATTCTACACTTTTAATAGACACTGCTCACCTAGCAGATTTTTTCGACGACACAAAGAGTGACACTCCATATATGCGCAAGTTAAATAACTACCCTTCATTTACCTGCGGTATATATACAACGAAACTTTGGAAATGCCACTCCTAACTCAAGCTTCGAAACATTTAGACGTATTTGATAATTAGCACCTAACGTACTGTCAGCACCACTTTACCTATGTTCTTTCTACTTTTAATCCTATCATATGCAAGCTTTATATCATCCAGTTTGAACTTACTATCTATCACAACATGAACGTTTTTTTCCTTAATAAGTGGTAGAAGATTTTGCATTGCTCCATGAAATAGCTCAATCTTTTGTTCTATTGGCTTTGACTTTAGTGTTGAGCCAATCAAGGTAAGGTTTTTAAGCAATAATCTTCCTACACTGATCTCAGCTGTTGGAGCTGACATGGTGGCGATTGAAACTGTCTTTCCATACTCTTTTAGAGCCTTTAAATTTTTTTCTAAATACTCTCCGCCAAGTATATCCAAAATCAGATCTACACCACCCTCCTTTCTTATTGCTTCGTGAAAATCATCTCTGTACGAAAGAAGGTGCAAATTTTGCTTAACAAAGGTCTCTTGTTGACTATTTTTATAAATAGCATGGAATATGTTGAGTTTTTCTGTGCTGCTTGCAGTAGTGTATACTTTATAACCAGATGCGAGTGTAAACTGTGCGGCAAGAATCCCAACGCCACTTGAGCCGCCGTGTATTAGTACAGAGCCATTTGATTGCTGATTTCTTGTAAATTTCTCTACAGATGGAGCTTCAAGCTTTCCAAGCTTGTATAAATTGAGCCAAATGGTTACAATGGCTTCTGGAATGCTAGCGGCTGTAACAAAATCAATTTCCTCTGGAATTTCAAATACCATTGACCTATGTGCAGACACATATTCAGCTTGTCCGCCCTTCTTTAGCAAAGCCATAACTCTTTTGCCGGTTTTCATACAAAAACCTGATACTTCAAGTCCTGGTATTTCAAGCTTGGATTCCGAAGAAGAATTTTCCCTATTTTTATACATTCCCTGAACTTGCAGAATATCTGCTCTGTTGAGGCCGATTGCCTCAACTTTGATTAATATCTCTTCTGCTTCTGGAATCGGCAATGGAGCCCTGCCCAAGTAAATGTCATAATCCTTTATATATGCGCATTTCATAGGCAACTTTAAGATCAATGAGAAGAGATACTAACTTCTTCCATATGATGAGGCGTCTGAGCAGAGATCAGATTCCCCATATCTCCTGAAGGATTGTTTTGCTTAAATGGTTCTGTCAGTGCGATATCAAGCGCTTCTTTTAGTGAACTGATAGGGACAATCTTCATACAAGATTTAACTTTTTCTGGAACTTCTTCAAGATCTCTAACATTTTCATTTGGAATCATGACAGTTTTGATGCCACCACGCAACGCAGCAAGCAGCTTTTCTTTCAAACCACCAATTGCAAGCACTTTTCCGCTTAGTGTCATTTCGCCTGTTACCGCAACATCGTTACGCACAGGAATGCCCGTCAGCGCAGATGCGATTGATATACACATACCAACACCAGCAGAAGGTCCATCTTTCGGCGTTGCACCTTCTGGAACATGGACGTGCACATCTACATCTTTGAAGATTTCAGGTTTAATTCCGAATTCAACGGCATTAAATCTGACATAGCTTACAGCAGCTTGAATAGATTCTTTCATAACATCACCTAGCTTTCCTGTAATCTTCATTTCACCCTTTCCTTGGAAGACAAGAGCCTCAATTGCCAACAAATCCCCGCCAGCTTCAGTATATGCAAGACCATTAGTAATCCCAACCCTTGAGCCTTCAGTAGTTTCGCCAATAGTATGCTTTATGGGCCCTAGAAAATCCTTGATATTATTTTCATCTACTCTAACTTGGAAAGCTTTATCGTCAGATGACATAGATTTTCTTACTACTTTTCTGATAACTTTCGCAATTTCTCTATCAAGGCTTCTTACGCCAGCTTCATGCGTGTAATGTCTAACTATTTTTAAGATCGCAGAATCGTCCCATAATATTTCATTTTCCCTCAAGCCATGGGCTTTAGACTGTTTCGGGATTAAGTGCCTCTTTGCGATCTCAAGCTTTTCATCTTCCGTATAACCAGAAAGCCTAATGACTTCTAATCTATCTATCAGTGGTCTTGGAAGATCCATACTATTTGCAGTTGCCACAAACATCACTTTTGACAAATCATAATCTTCTTCCAGATAGTGATCGTTGAAGGTTTTGTTCTGTTCTGGGTCTAGTATATCAAGTAGCGCAGAAGCAGGATCTCCTCTAAAATCATGACCCATCTTATCTATTTCATCTAATAGCATAAGAGGGTTGCTAGTTTTTGTCTTCTTCAAGCCCTGAATCAATTTACCAGGTCTTGCGCCTATGTAAGTTCTCCTATGTCCCTTGATTTCTGCTTCATCTCTGAGTCCACCAAGTGAGATCTTTACAAAGCTTCTTCCTGTGGTTTCTGCAATAGATTTTGCAAGTGAAGTTTTACCAACGCCTGGCGGCCCAACAAGACATAAAATAGGACTATTCAAGTCATCCGTACGCAAGTGTACGGCTAAATATTCAAGTATTCTCTCTTTGACCTTCTCAAGGCCATAATGCTGTTGATCCAAAAGCTCCGCAGCAGCCTCTAAATCTTTCTTGATAGGTGAGAATATTTGCCAAGGAATTGTAAGCAACCAGTCAAGATAGTTTCTAATTACTGTTGCTTCTGAAGAGATTGGATTCATCATCCTCAGTTTTTTTAACTCAGATTCAGCACGCTTTCTTGCTTCTTTTGAAAGCTTGGTGCGCTTAATCTTCTTCACTATATCATTGAATTCTTCCTTAAAATCCTCTTCTCCAAGCTCTTTATGAATCGCTTTGAGTTGCTCATTTAAGTAATAATCTTTCTGATTTTTTTCTATTTGATTGCGAACTCTGGTCTTAATTCTATTTTCCGCCTTTAGCAGCTCTATTTCAGCATTTATGAAAATCAGCAAGCGCTCTAACCTTTTTCCAACATTATTGGATTCTAGCAAAACCTGTTTCTTCTCGACAGGAAGCAATAAATGTGAGCTAATTGCATCACAAAATGCTGCGTCATCAGCAATTTTATTGATATTTGATACAACTTCTTCGCTAATGCGTTTGTTTATTTTAACATACTCAAAAAACTTCTCAAACAAAGATCGTCTAATTGCCACTGCCTCTTTAGTGCTATTATCATAAAAAACATCCTCAAAAGAGGTGACTTCAGCTATTAAACAACTATCTTCAACCTCATATTTCAATACTTTTACTCTATTTACACCTTCTACAAGTATCTTTATTGTTGAATCCTGCAACTTCATAAGTTGTAAAATCTTTGCTAGGACCCCTACTTTATATATTTCTTTAAACTTCGGATTATCTTTGTTTGGATCTTTTTGCGCAACAAGCAATACACTACCAGTAACCGTAGCTCTCTCTAGAGCCTTAACAGACTTGTCTCTCCCTACAAATAAAGGAACTATCATTTTTGGAAACATCACCAAATCACGCAGCGGCAATACTGGGTACATATCATGCCCTATTTTTATATTCATAATAACTTTGCCTTTTATTCTTTGATTAATTAATATATGTCCCAAACATAAGATTAACAAGAGTCATATGCTTTTTTATTTTTCTGAACAAACTCAACATGTACGCAATAGTCCCTAGCTTAACATCTAAAACAAATATGAGATGGAAGATAAAATGTAAGGCATACATTATTATCATGCTGCAGATATTAGTCTTATATTTACCTCTTTCACCAGAATTACATTTTAGCATATTAGGCATATTAATGATTAGTATATTTTTCCTTGCGACATGGAAATCAGCAATTGGATATACTGAGCTTGCAATATTTGGATTTATAAAAGATTTAATAGCTGGTCATAATGTCGGGTGCTCTGCTATAGAATTTGTAATTCTGCTTGCGATTGGGGATGCTATTAGGAAAATTACAAACGATAGAAGTGCAACAACAGCACTTATCTTCTTCACTATTTCTATTACTATTGTAACTACCCTGCATGAGGTCATGTTAAGCTTCATCTATAGACAGATAATATTTAGTATTAAATATTGGCAATTTGTTGCCCTCTGCCCCATATTTCTTTATGTGCCAATGCACATTATGCTCACAAAATGTATGAAGCTTGAAGATGCGCGACAGGAATAATAAAAAACGAATTTTCTCACGTAGAGCTCTAATTATCGGCGCGATCAAAACTGCGATGCTAGGAGGACTTTGCTCAAGGTATTATTATCTACAATTAATTGAGTCAAAGAAATATGAAGTACTAGCAGATAATAACAGAATAAAATTAATAATCACAGCACCACTGAGAGGAGTTGTTCTAGATCGTAATAATAAAGAACTTATAAGCAATAAACTATCATATAAAGCAGTCCTTGACAGCGTACCACAAAAGAGAGCAAAGCAAATTATTATCAAGCTATATGAAATTTTAGGAATTAAACATCAGATCTCAGATAAAGCAATCGAGAATATAATGCGAAACCTTTCAGAGCGTGGCCAAACTGTAATAATGAAGAACATAGTATGGTCTGATATAGCAAAGATAGAAGAATCTGTTGATTTATCTGGAATCGAGGTAATAAGAGAACAAAAGAGAATATATTTAATAGGGGAGGATATAGCACATATTACAGGCTATATATCAAAACCGAATGCTAAGGAGGTATCAAATGCAACAATTAAAAATTATCAAGAATTCCAAATTGGAAAAAACGGTGTAGAAAAAACTTTTAACCAGGATCTTCTTGGTACACCAGGAAGTAGACGTATAGAAGTTAACTCACTTGGAAAATTTGTGAGAGAAATATCAATTTATAAATCAATCCCTGCAAATGCACTTAAGTTGTCTATCTCTCTTGAGGTACAAAAAATAGTTGCAAAATACATATCACAAATATGTGCAAGTGCCGTATTACTAGATATTAGAAGCGGGGAGGTGCTTGCCATGCATTCAACTCCCTCATACGATCCAAATAAATTTGTGGGCGGAATCTCACTAAAGGATTGGAAAGAAATACATAACAATCCTGAACATCCATTAATAAATAAAGCTATATCAATACCATATCCTCCTGGCTCAACTTTTAAAATTGTTACAACACTTGCAGCACTACAAAATAATCTAGATCCAAATAGAAAAATTATGTGTTCTGGTTCATTTAGTTTAGGAGGCCGTATTTTTCGTTGCTGGAAAAAAGGAGGGCATGGCCTTGTAAATATGGAAGAGGCTATTGCAGGATCCTGTAATGTATATCTTTACACAATTGGACTGCAAGTCGGAATAGGAGCTATCGCACAAGCCGCAGAACTGCTGGGACTTGGGCAAGTAAGCGGTATAGAACTACCATTTGAGAATTCTGGTGTGATACCAGATCGTAATTGGAAAAGACAAAGATTTGGGCAGACCTGGCAACAAGGTGATACTGTGAATGCATCAATAGGACAGGGGTATGTTCTTGCGACTCCAATCCAGATAGCAAACATGATGGCAAGAGTTGCTAGCGGCACAGCCGTCGTCCCTACAATCCTTCACAACAATGGAAATGAACAAGCAAAATCGCTTAATATCAGGAATTCATATCTTGATATCTTGCGTAGCGGCTTATACGGCGTTTTTAATAAACATTTTGGTGCTGCGTATACCAAGAGAAGAGTGTATAGAGATGGAATAAAAATTTCAGGTAAGACAGGCACTGCTCAAGTGATTGCATTAAAGAAGCAAGGTGAAAAACACGAGAAGGTACAGCATAGAGATCATGGTTTGTTCGCAGGATTTTTTCCGGCAGATAACCCTAAGTATGCTATTGCTGTCGTAGCAGAACATGGAGGTTGGGGTTTCCAAAGTGCGCTGCCCGTAGCCTTAAATATTATTGGTGATTTTTTGGATGTTATATAACACTTTAACTCTCCTAAACATTTCTATCATTCGAAATCACTTTCATTTAGTTGAAGGACTAGGAGTAACTCTTTTTCCTGGGGCTATTTTACGCGTCATTGGAACAAATGGAGCGGGAAAAACTTCACTACTTAGAATAATAGCAGGTCTTGCAAATGCAAACGCTGGACAAGTAATATGTAACCAAGTTGATATTCGACTTGAAATGCATACTTATTATTTAATGATAAATTATATAGGACATCTAGATGCGATAAATAATGAATTAACAGCTCTAGAAAACATTACATTTTGGACAACTATTTACAATTCAATCGAGACGCTTGATGCTGCTATTAGCCATATGGAACTACAAAATTATCTTGATATACCTGCTGCGAAATTATCTAAAGAACTTAGAAAAAGAGTTGCACTCACAAAGCTTTTAGTCTCTCCCAAATGTTTTTGGATACTAGATGAACCATTTGCAAACCTAGACGCTCTTTCTACAGAGAGATTGTGTAATATGATAGCAGCAAAAAGTTCACAAGGCGGAATAGTTATAATTTCTTCCCATAAGAAACAAGATGCATTATCCGAAAGCAATGTAATAAACAATCACCATATATCAAACCTATTTCTTGCACAATTCACTCCTTATCATAAGCACTGAACGTTAGACTGCATACCTCTATAAATGGAGAGTTGGTATACCCGCTATACTTCAAAAATTGGCTTCGTCAAACTGCTCGTTATGTATCGATTATACACATGCCATCAAGTACTTCTTAGCCCTTTTTGAAGTATAACTTCGTATATATGCAAGTTAAATACCAACCCTTCATTTACTTGCGTAGCAAATAAATTTTTGCGGAAAATTAAATGTACAAAAATTAGCCTAAAGCCTCTGCCCTGCGCTAATTTTCGGATATATAATTTGTCCTGTACCTAGCAAATACTACTTTAGGCATTACCGACAAAATCCATAAGGTTTTTGGCAATTTTGCCATTTTTTCTGCTGGATTTTCAGTGCGCCATAGTTGCTTGCAGGCAAAGATAAACAATGCACTCCTTCGAGTTATGACGGATGGACTATTTTATAATTGACAAATCGCATTAAATACCAATTGTTTTATTTTTGCTAATTTTCTTACCATCTATAATATAGAATTGATCATCATTACCAGAAGCCGCAATGACACCTTCTATTTGCCCTGAACTATACTTAGTTACACGCACACTTTTCCCAGTTTTATCGATTGCTGTGATGTCAAATTTATATTGCCCATCTGGCAACTTCTCACCATCAAAATTGTTTCTTCCATCCCAAGTGAAAATACCCTCACCTTGTACTGGCTGCTTGATATTGTCCTCGTACACTACTGCGTCATCCATGTTCTTAATAGTAATTTTTGCAGTTTCTATTTCATGTTCGGAATTTATGAAGTAATGACAGTTCATGCCCGAACCGTTCATGGTAAAAGTACCCTCTCCCTCGTATTTCACAGGTTTTCCGATAAGCACTGCATTTTTTACGACTCCAAGATCACTTTTCATGCTTTGCAATTCTTCTACCAGCGTCTGCATTCCCATGGTATTTGCAAAGCTAGTTGCAATCTGTGCTATTGCCTGTGGATCCTGTTTTTCCATTGGATTGGGGGTGAGTGCTTTAATTTGCAGCTTTAGCAAATTGGCGAAATCATCGCTATTCTTCTTGCGCATAGCTTCGCTTTTCTTCCCGCTGTCTTCCTTAGAGTTTTGCATGTTTACAACATCTTGAATCCCGCTTACTACATACATAATCTTACCTTATAAAAAATCAGATAAATATCAAAGCAGATAACAAATATTCTACACAACTATATTGACTCTATACTCTGCGATGTTGATAGAATAAATGCTATCATAAGTTGCATCAAGCTCAAGCTCTTTTTCCAGCTCAGTATGATCAAAGTTTGCTTTAGCATTCTGAGACTCCTCCCTATTTTGATTGCGGTCTTGTTGTTGATGTTCCTTTAAATCTAAATTTAGTGATATCAATTTTGAATCTGGTATCGAAGCTTCAATACATGACTTGAGGTGTTCAATATTCTGAGCTATCGCGCTATAACCTTCCCATCTATCGGCAACAAGACTAACACTTAATTTTTGATTTTTATTAGTGAAGATGATGTCAAGCTGCCCCAACTGTGGAGGAGTCATCTTCAGATGAGTTACTCCTTTATTTGCTCCCAAGCTTTTAGTCTTCAACATTATTTGTGAAACAACATTGTGTTGGTCCTTGGTCTCTCTCTCTGTATGTTTAGTATATTTTAATGACACATTTTCTAGAGGCACTGACACTTTCAATGTCTCTAAGAATTGGCTTTGTTGCAGCTCTGGTATCGAATCATGTTTTATCAAATGATAACTTTGCTCTGAGACCTTGCTAGAACTTACATCGGATTGTTTTAGTTCACTGATTTCTGCATAGTTTTTATCCTGTTGCACTGCTGCGTGCTTTACCGAAACACTAGCTTTTATAGGTATATACTGTATTGCTGAGAATGTAATCAGATCATTTGTTGCATTATAAGAAGAAGGCTGAACATCAACTTCTAGATCTTTCTGTTTAGGTGGCTCTTGTATTATCATAGCATCATGAATTGAATGGTCTCCTCTCATTGAAAGAGTGAGTGTCAGCATGCTCTGTGACAATTCAGAATTATTTTCCTTTGCACTGATTGGCGCAACAACATCTTGCATTGTTTTTTCATCATCGCCGTTTTTTAAAAGCACCGCAGGAAGATTAGCAGCTTCAGAACTCTCTAAGCTTTCTTCGCAAGTCTGAACAAACTTCTCTACCATAGCCTCAAGTACTAGAAGAAAGTCAGCTCCAAGCTCAGACACACTAATTTTCGCATTAGAGTCTATAGTGCCTTCTGGCTTTAGATGAATACCAGCGGAAGCTGCAATTACATTAGACATACTAAACTACCAATAACAAAATTATCAAATTTTAGAGTGGCGGCGGAAATTGTGCTCCTGGCATTTTAAATGGTGCATACAGCACATGCTATATGGTGCTACAACAGCAAACCTTTAAAATTAAATTAACAAACCGCACTCTTTAAGATATGTAGTTAGCAATATTCGTGCCAACTTCATCTTCCTCGCATCAAATATTTTGCTATATCGAGCGCGGCGTAGGTAATGATTGCGCTTGCACCGGCTCTTTTCATTGCAGTTAAAGTTTCAAAACATGTACCCAGAAAATCAAAAATACCGCGTTCAGCAGCAAGTTTTAGCATGCTATATTCTCCACTTACTTGATATGCTACGAATGGGATATTAAATTGATCGTGTGCAAGCTTTAGAATATCAAGATATGGTAGTCCTGGCTTTATTATGATTGCATCTGCGCCTTGTGCTATATCTAATTCTATAGCGCTCATAGCTTCTCTGCTATTTGAAAAATCCATCTGATATGTTTTTTTATCTGCTTTTAAAAGTGTATTTTTTGAACCAACAGCGTCTCTAAAAGGTCCATAGAAGTTTGATGCGTATTTTGCTGAATAAGATATAATTTGTGTATTATGAAAGCCTTTAACCTCTAGAGTATCTCTAATTTTTCCTACTCTTCCATCCATCATATCGGAAGGTGCAACAGCATCGCAGCCTGCCAGCACAAAATTTAGGGCTTGTGCGGATAAAACATCGATTGTCTTATCATTCAACACATATCCAGATTCATCTATTACACCATCATGTCCATGGCTAGTGTAAGGATCTAGCGCGACATCTGTCATCACACCAATATCTGGTACAGAATACTTAATTTCTCGTATCGTTCTACAAATTAAGTTATCAGGACTTAATACTTCTTTCCCTTGAGGACATTTCTTGCTTTTCTCGATATAAGGGAAAAGTATCACAGCGTTAATTCCTAAATTCTTGGCATCATGCGCTATTTCTTTGGCAATGTCTTGAGTGACTCTATAGACTCCAGGCATAGATTCAATAGGTGTTTTTATACAATGACCTTCCTGTACAAAGATAGGTAAAATTAAATCATCAGCCTGAAGAGTATTTTCTCTAAAAAGCTTTCTGCTCCACTCTACTTTCCTATTTCTGCGCAGTCTAGTGCTTGGATATTGTCGCATCCCTTGGTTATACCAACTCTTTTAGTTCATAAAGTATAGATAATGCATCTTTTGGGGTGATTGCGTCAATGTCAATATTGCCAATTTTTTGTCTGAGCTCATCGATTTCTTGAGCTTCTACATCTGGTTTTTTATTTTGTATTGATAAGATAGTATTGCGCTCTTTATAGGTGAGCTCATTTAATATAGCGGTAGCTCTTTTTGTTACTTTTTGTGGCATTCCTGCAAGTTCTGCTACATGGAGGCCATATGATTTGTCTGCTTTTCCGATTACTATCTCGTGTAAAAAGATCACCTGTGAGTTCCATTCTTTTACATTCATAGAATAGCATAGAAGCTTATTTATAATTCCTTCTAATTCTGTTAATTCATGATAGTGCGTTGCAAATAAGGTTCTGCTACCTAGATTATCATGTATATACTCAAGAACAGACCATGCGATTGCAACACCATCATATGTGGAAGTCCCGCGACCTACTTCATCTAATATCAGAAGGGAATTCTTTGTAGCATTATTTAAAATATATGATGTTTCAAGCATCTCAGTCATAAATGTTGACTGTCCAGCTGATATGTTATCGCCTGAGCCTATCCTACTAAACAACTTGTCTACTACGCCGATTCTTGCTGATTCCGCTGGAACGAAACTGCCGATTTGGGCCATAATTATTATTAGGGCATTCTGCCTGAGAAAAGTACTTTTTCCAGCCATATTGGGGCCAGTTAATAGAATCATATGACTATTTTCATCCATTAAGCAGTCATTTGCAATGAACTGAATTGCTGTATTAGATTCAACTATTGGATGTCTTCCTTTTGTTATTGTAATATTCTGATTATTATCTACGCACGGTCTACTATAGTTGTTTTTTTTAGCAACATAGGCGAGAGTCGTAATAACATCCAGATTTGCAATGCTTTCTGCTGTTAAGAAAATTTCATCAGATACCTCAAGAGTTTTTGCGCATAGCTCCTTCAAAAGTTCCTGTTCTAAGTTTTTAATCTTTTCAGAAGACACTAGCAAATCTGTTTCTAGTTTTTTTAGTTCTTCAGTAGTATAGCGAATTGCAGTACCTAATGACTGCTTGTGTATAAAAATCTGATCTTGCATTTTCTGTGCGTTGCTTGGGCTAACTTCTATAAAGTAGCCTATTATATTATTTCGCACCAATTTTAAGTTGTTTATTCCAGATATGTTTTGATATTTGATCCTAAGTGTATCGATCGATTTCAAAGTTTCATCTTGAAGTGCATATAGCTGATCTAAATGTCTTGAATAACCTTTTCTCAAAAAACAAGCGTCATTGGAGCCAGATATAGCATCTGGTGCAAGTGCGTTTTGTAGGGCGTCAAGTATATCTCCAAACACCCCGATTTGAGATATTAGTGAGCTAATGCCATCTGTTAATTCTGTATTCGAAAATCTCAGTAGCTCTGCAATGTTTATTGCCACTCTCATGCTTAAGTTTATTGCAGCGAGCTCCCTCGGAGTGCCTCGGCCTGTCGATATTCTAAGAAGCGCTCTCTCTATATCATGAAATTTTTTAAACTCTTCTCTAATTTCTGACATTAGTGCATGATTATTAAAAAAATACTCCAAGCTATCTAGCCTTTTATTAATAGCTTCTGGATTTACAAGTGGAGAGGCAAGGTATATGCTCATTAACCTTGAACCTCCAGCTGTTATCGTCTTATTAATAATACGCAGCAGGGAGTTTTGCCTATTTGGAGCGTTTTGATCTATTTCAAGGTGCCGTCTTGTGACAGGGTCAATCATCATATAATCAGAATTTTGCACCTTTTTAGGTCTTGTCAGCTTTGGCAAATTTCCTTTCTGAGTGTATTCAAGATATTCGAGTAGTACACCTGTTACTACTATTTCATTTTTGGTAAATGAGCCAAGGCCACTTGTGTTAGCAAGTCCAAAAAAATGCTTCACTCTGTTTTCGCTGCGATCATACTGGAATATACTTGCTGGACGCTGCGTGAGTGTTCCGCTGCTTTCTTGCAACATCTTGCTTATTGTTTCATCAGTAGTTAATTTGTCAGACACTATGATTTCAGCTGGTGCAAGTCTAGCAAGCTCAGGTGAGAGGCCAGCAAGCTCAACGCTTGATACGCTAAAGTCTCCGGTCGAAATATCAACCCAAGCTATGGACACAAGATTTTCTTGCACAGCAATTGCGCATAAATAGTTATTACTACTTGCGCTTAGCAAAGTCTCTTCCGTAAGAGTGCCTGGCGTTATAATCCTTGTCACTTCTCTTCTGACTACAGCCTTATAGCCACGTTTTTTAGCCTCTTCAGGAGACTCCAATTGTTCGCATATTGCTATAGAGTGACCATTCTTTAATAATTTATGTAAATAACCATCGCCAGCATGTGCAGGGACGCCGCACATTGGAATGTCATTCCCTATATGCTTCCCTCTTGAAGTAAGTACTATGTCTAATTCCTTTGATGCTATAACTGCATCTTCAAAAAAGAGCTCATAGAAATCCCCCATACGATAAAACAACATATATTCTCTATGTGCTTCTTTGATGCTGAAATATTGCTTCATCATTGGGGTTGTAGATTGGCTTTCTTTCGAAAGTAAAGTAGTGTTCATATCTCTCCTTGTTCTTTCTCTATATTATAAAAAATGCCAAATTAGACTGATGGATACATCATAAGGCGATATTTTGTCAAAGATTTCCAGTCTAATAGAATATTTCTGATAAATATAGACCGTATGCAGGTGCAGTTTCTGCGGCATTACTTCTATTTTTTGAAAGTAAGATTGTTTTTACGTCTTCATTATTAATCTTTCCGCTTCCTACACGGCGCAAGCAACCTGTGATAATCCTGACTTGATTATATAAAAATGACCTTCCTGCAATTGATATGCTAATTATATCCTGCTCTCTGCATACCGAAATGTAATCTATAGTTCTGATCGGTGATTTTGCCTGGCATGAAGTACCTCTGAAACTAGAAAAATCGTATTTGCCTATTAATAAATTTGCTGCAGACTGCATTTTATCTATATCTAGATACTCTTTAACATGCCATGTTTTATCTTTTAATATTAGGCTAGGCGCTTCTCGGTTTAATATTTTGTATGTATACACTTTTTGTTTTGCGTCAAATCTAGCATGAAAACTGTTCTCAACGTGTTTAACATCTACAATAGATATTTTATTTGGTTTTAAAAAATGGTTAATTGCATTCCTTGTTGCTTTTTCTTCCAAGCATTTTGTTAGATCGAAATGCGCAACTTGTCCAAGAGCATGCACTCCTGCATCCGTCCTTCCAGCCCCGTATACTGCGACATTCTCTCGCGTAAAACTATTTATAGCATTTTCAATGCATTCCTGCACGGAACTGCTATGTTTTTGCTTTTGCCATCCTGAAAGACCTGTTCCATCATACTCTACGATGATTTTATATCTGAAAAACATTGCTTTGTTTTGCATTTTACGCAATTGACATATCGCTATTAATTACCTAAAATATGGTAGCTTGGTTCAGGGTTGTTTATTGTATTTGCAAGTAACACTCTGGTTTTATAAATATCAACATTTGCGGATTGGAGTGTAAGATCCTTGGTACAGATTATAGTAAGATTCAATAACATAGATTATGCATTAAAAACTCTCAAGAAAAAGATGCAATACGAGGGGGTATTTAAAGTCATGAAGACGAAAAGAGCTTATGAGAAACCCTCTGAGGCGAGAGTAAGGGAGAGGGCAGAATCTGTCAGACGCCGTAGGAAGCTTTATCGTCAATTTTCTTAAGTATACCGCAGGTAAATGAAGAGTTAGTATTGTATTACACACATACAATGTTAAACCTAAAAAAGGTCCGCGCAAGTGGCTTTGTATACAGCGCCTAAGGTAGTATTTGCAAGCATCATACAAATTATATAGTCGCCTGCGTCATAACTCGAAGGAGTGCATTATTTATCTTTGCCTGCAAGCAACTATGGCGCACTGAAAACCCAGCAGAAAAAATGGCAAAATTGCCAAAAACCTTATGGATTTTGTCGGTAATGCCTAAAGTAGTATTTGCTAGGTATAGGACAAATTATATATCCGAAAATTAGCGCAGGGCAGAGGCTTTAGGCTAATTTTTGTACATTTAATTTTCCGCAAAAACTTATTTGCGCAGCCAATTGATTTTTGATGAATAGACTAGATCAGTTTATCAATCTCTTTAAGAGTTTTGTGCAAGCACAAGGCGTTGAGCCAAACCTGTGTGCTTTTACTTGTTATACTCACACCTAATACCAACTCCTCCAAATAACAGAACACTTTAGCTTCGTCTTTTCTTTAGAATTTAAGCACGCGCATGACAGCTGTACTTCTAGTAAAGCTAGACTCAAATCTCACCTTAAATTTTCTAAAAAAATACGCGGCAAATATATGCTGTTATTTGAGGGAGTTGGTATTAGTTTTTTAAAGATTGCTAAAGTAATCCATAGCTGAAAAGAACATATTCTGATCATATAATTCTTCATTTACATTAAAATATATAGGATTGATCAATTCTCCGCTATCATTGAATCCACTGTTTTGACTAAAATTTTGCTGTGGCTGTAAAATGGCAATATGTTCTCCATCATTTTGTTCTCTTTTTAACCCGAATTATGGATTAGGAAATATTCTAAGTATTAGCAATAGAGGGCTTTTTAGTATTTAACTGATAAGCAATTAAAGTAGCAATGATATGAATAAAAGCATTGACTGGTGACCTATGCCTTGAATGTTCAAGCTGAAGTTTATTTTTGAGATAGTCAAAGACAGTTTCTACAATAGAGCGCTTTCTTAGAAATATCTTTTCTTCTAGAGATAAAAGGCAGTTTTTCATCCCTTTTTTAACTCCAGTGACTAATTTCAGTCCTCGCTTATATAGAGCTAAAAATAATGGTTTGGAGATATAACCTTTATCACCGAACAAGAGTCCTTTAATATTATCACTCATCATCATAACTTGCGATCTATCGTCCTTGTTACATTTGCTCAGTGATACTTTTACTAATCCTCCTTTTTTATTAATAATAATATGCAGTTTAAAACCAAAGAACCATCACTTCTTAGTCTTTCCTAATGCTTGCTATACCTTTGAATACTTTGTTCCTAGAGATTCTTTTATGGTGGAAAACGTATATAGAGGTAGAATCTATATAAGAAATGTTGCTGCTTTTAGAAAGCAAAGTATGTAATAAAACAGCTAATATCATTATTACTCTTTGCATTAATGCTACAAATCTTTCATAGCTTGGCATCAATGAAAATTCAGATCTATATAGCTGCAAATATGAATTATAGAAAAATTTAAAGTTTTTACATGGAGATTGTTGGAATAGTGTTACTTATTGTTATTATTTCAGACTCAAAAAGTCCTGGTACTCTCGTCGGATTTATGCTTGTAACTTCTGAGATCGCTCTTTTATTTATCTCTTTTTTTACACTCGCTGCTAAAATTGTTATATCTTTTTTCATAGGTAGGTCTCGATTGTTACTTCAAAATTATCTTTACCTACATATCCATATTCTGGCAACCTTGCTTAATCCATAATTCGGGTTTGAACATGCGAAGCAATATACAGCATTATCAAACCATATAGATGAGCTTATTCGTTCTTTTTCAGATCTCCGCGCCACAGAGGTGGTAATGAAGACCACAAAGCTATGGAAAGGATGCAGAAGAATCACCAGATCTTATAACAGACACACATGTATCTTAAAGGTATCAAGAAGAATACTTGCAAGAATGTCTTCAAAGGAGTTAGCTTACTTTTGAAGGTAGAAAGAGGTGAATCTGTAATCACGACTAGATATTAAATCTGTGGATCTGATAAGAGCCCTCTTTCACAAAGCCTAAAGCTGAACAGTATCTTAAGAAAACTCCATACTTATTCTGCATAAAGATGGTTAGCTAAAGTCTTGGTTTCCTTTTTAACCTCATCTTCTCAGGAGCAATATAATGTCTAAACCAATTTTAGGAATTGACGTCTCCAAATTAGGTTTAACTATTTCATTACTCATTGATAAAAATCATTATCATACTAAAGTAGATAATAATAAACAAGGTTTTGAGTTTTTGTTTAAGTGGCTAAAACAACATAAGGTTAATAAAGTATCAGCCTGTATGGAAGCTACAGGCATTTATAGTAAAGCTATTGCTGATTTTTTATATATAAAGAATCATGAAGTAAGTATTGTAAATCCTTCTTGTATCAACGCTTTTGCTAAAAGCAAGTTAGCAAGTCATAAAACTGATAAGGTTGATAGTATGTTAATTGCTGAATATGCAAGTAAAAACGATTTAATACAATACATTCTAAAGAATAAACCACAGCAGGGATTTCAAGACATGTATCGTTGCCTACAAAATCTTAAACATAAATATAATCAAGTTCAAAACTATCTTGAAAATAAAGATTACTTACCGTCTTCTGTTTATACTAGCTATAATAAGCTTCTCTTACAAATTGAAGAAGAAATTGATAACATTCAATTATCTATAGATAACATACTTGTTAGTAATATTGAACTAAAGCAAAAAATAGATAACATGCAAAGCATTCCAGGTATAGGTAAACTTACAGCTGTTGCTATATTGGCAGAATCTCCAGATTTAGATTCTTTTAATAGCGCTAGGGAGTTAGCTGCTTATGCAGGACTTACACCTAAACATAAAGTATCTGGTACATCAGTTAGAGGAAAGAGTGCTATATCAAAGATTGGTTCTGCTAAACTACGTAAAGCATTATATTTTCCTGCTATAGCCGCTAAAAATCATAACACAATGTTTAAAAAATTTACATAAAAGCTAGCTAGTAAGGGTAAACCTACTAAGGTGATTATTGTTGCTATTATGCGTAAGTTATTACATATCGCATTCGGTGTAATTAAAAATAATTCTAGCTTTAATCCTAATTTAATCCTTGATTCTTAAGATAGTATCAGATTCCTTACGTCGAACTTAGGTTATTTACACTTCGTTATCATAGTTAGTCTGTCCGTCAAAAATTGATTTGCTGCACAAATAAATTTTTGCGTAAAATTAAATATACAAAAAGTAGCCTTTAGATCTGTCCTGCGCTAATTTTCGGATATATAATTTGTCCTGTACCTAGCAAATATTACTTTAGGTATTACCGACAAAATCCATAAGGTTTTTGGCAATTTTGCTACTTTTTTGCTGGACTTTCGGCGCATCATAATTGCTTGCAACCAAGATAAACCCTCTAGCTTCTTAAAGTGATGACGCAGGTGACTTTTTAGTAACAATACAAGTAATAAAAAGATTGTTTTGTTTTTCAAGATAGAGCTATTGCTTATTCTGCTTTACATTTGATTCTCTCTTCTTATGATCGAGTGCTAGTGTTTTACTGCTTCCAGACATTTCTGCGTCATAGTCTTCGTTAAAGACGCATATTATATCACTACCATGTCTAAGAGTGAACCTAGAAGCGACACGTTCAATCACAACATATTGATTGCTAATTCTATAGTTTATGAGTCCTTCTGTTCTATCAGGATTCACCAAGAAAATAGCAGGTAATTCTGCGTTTATATCTCTAAATTTAAAATATGTAAATTCTCCATCATCAAATATTTGCAGTGGTTCAATCTCTTTTGATTTTCCGCTTATAGTGTAGTTGAAATTGTAAAGCTCAGGTTTGCTTAAATCAGGACCACTACTGGTTTGTACGTGTCTAATCGCACTATAATTTATGTCATCAGGATATACAAATTTGACTACAAACGAGAGATTTGGGTCATTTATTCCAGATGCTTCCTCAGCATGCATTTCAAAGAAATACATACGTTTATTAGTAATGACCGTCATATTTGTCGTTGCGTCATCCTCAATTGGTTTTAGGAAAATTCTGTTTACAGCTGGAACAATTTGCCATGGAGTAGGAGTTCCCATACTGATAGTATCAATCTGCTCATCAAGAGCAAATTCTATAATTGATTGATAAGTATAGTGTCCGACAAATACAAATACAGTATTTGGCTTGTAGTTTATTATTTTGATTCTTTGTTCATTTCCAAGTGCTCTTGGCATAGCACCAGCGTGACATTCAGTACATGACATTACTGTATATAAGAAAAGCGTCAAAAAAAATAACGACACAGTTATGATTGTTGTCGTCAACAAACGCTGCAAATTTTTAAAATAGTCATTTTGACAATCCATCCGCGAAGAATTCCTATACTTAATCAATTAACTTATGGCACCAATCTTTTAAAAATTTACTAAACGCGATAACAAAACATAAATGTGTATATTATAAATAAAATATAAGAGCAATATTGTAAATGTTTCAAGATAAATCAGTTATGTTTTTGTTAAACCTATTATCGTGGCGTATATCATTTCTGAAAAGTCACCCATAACAACACCAATATACGGAAGCATAATAAATAATGTTAATAACATAACAAATATCTTTGGCACAAAAGCAAGAGATGGTTCCTGTATTTGCGTCAGTGCTTGCAGAAGAGAAATGAATAGACCAACAACGAGTGCTACCAACAATAGAGGAATAGCGAGTTTAAATAATACAACCAAAGCCTCTCTGGATATATCAATTACTATTGAGGGTTCCATCAAAAACCTCTAAAATTGATTAATTGATAGTAACGCTGCCAGTACTAGAATCACTATGCTTACGTTTTTTTTCATATAACTCTAAGAAATCTATCGGCGCGATCATTAATGGCGGATAGCCACCATCTCTTGTGATATCAGAGATGATACGCCTTGCGTATGGGAATATAATGCCAGGACAATTAACCAGTAGCAACATTTCTTTTTCAACTTCATTTGTTGTGTTGACAGTAAAAACACCGGCGTACTGAAGTTCTACCAGAAAGATTACATCGTTTTCTATGGAAGCTTTTGCCTGTATTCCGAGAATAACTTCAAATACATTGTTACCAATAGACTTAGCATTTATATCTAGATCTATATCAACTTTTGGCTGCTCATTTTTCAAGAAGACTGCTGGAGCTTGTGGATTCTCAAAAGAAAAATCCCTAATATACTGAGTATTGACCACTACAGGCTCGCTACGTATAGCTATTTTATTATCCATAAATTAAATGTCCGATATTGCCTTGTTCATATTTTTAAATCGAATATAACCTCTAGATTTGCACTTGACAATTTTATTTCTGCATTTGTATGAAATTTACACTCATCTAACACGAGTTGCATATATTAATTTTGCCGCTTGAGTAGCGGCTGCAACATATCTGCCATGCAAAAGATCATTGAATTTCATATTTTGAAAACTTTAGGAAAACCGCTTCTGACTCAATTTGTGAAACGTTGAGGTGAGTACCAATTATAAATTAGACTTCTTTGGAAACTCGCTTATAGCAACTCCAAATTATAAATTCCAGAAATGAGATTGAATCTCAACCCAAATCTTTTTCACCTATTTCTATAGCACTGTTACCAAAATAATTTTAAAAGTTTAATAATGGCGATAGCAATAAAGCTAGAGAAAGTAGAATTAAGTTTGTCGAATTGCATAGCTATTCTCTTGTTTTCTTTTAATCTAGCGAAAAATCTTATCCATGATATGTCTTTTTTTGTACATGTTTGTATCATAAAAAATCTTCTGGAGTTAGTGAAGAATCTTATGTTGCATAAATACCTTTTAGTGGTATTACAGTAGTAGCATTTTGAGATTTAATAAAATTCCTTACTTTCCTGCTGTCATAGCCCTTGTCCGCTATAACAAACTTAATTTGTCGCCTGCATCATCACTCTAAGAAGCTATAACCCGAATTATGTATTAGCAATAGAGCGCTTTCTTAGAAATATCTTTTCTTCTAGAGATAAAAGGCAGTTTTTCATCCCTTTTTAACTCCAGTGACTAATTTCAGTCCTTGCTTATATAGAGCTAAAAATAATGGTTTGGAGATATAACCTTTATCACCAAACAAGAGTCCTTTAATATTATCACTCATCATCATAACTTGCGATCTATCGTCCTTGTTACATTTGCTCAGTGATACTTTTACTAATCCTCCTTTTTCATTAATAATAATAATATGCAGTTTAAAACCAAAGAACCATCACTTCTTAGTCTTTCCTAATGCTGCTATACCTTTGAATACTTTGTTCCTAGAGATTCTTTTATGGTGGCAAACGTATATAGAGGTAGAATCTATATAAGAAATGTTGCTACTTTTAGAAAGCAAAGTATGTAATAAAACAGCTAATATCATTATTACTCTTTGCATTAATGCTACAAATCTTTCATAGCTTGGCATCAATGAAAATTCAGATCTATATAGCTGCAAATATGAA
The DNA here is from genome assembly GCA_013358835.2 of Ixodes persulcatus. Lineage (NCBI taxonomy): Eukaryota > Metazoa > Arthropoda > Arachnida > Ixodida > Ixodidae > Ixodes > Ixodes persulcatus. The sequence continues at coordinate 922,431 of JABSTQ010005687.1, forward strand.
TTATAGAAAATTTTAAAGTTTTTACATGGAGATTGTTGGAATAGTATTACTTATTGTTATTATTTCAGACTCAAAAAGTCCTGGTACTCTCGTCGGATTTATGCTTGTAACTTCTGAGAGCGCTCTTTTATTTATCTCTTCTTTACACTCGCTGCTAAAATCATCGATGAAACAAAATAAATTTGTGATATCTTTTTTCATAGGTAGGTCTCGATTGTTACTTCAAAATTATCTTTACCTACATATCCATAATTCGGGTCTAGAGTATTTATCTTGGCCTGCAAGTAATTATGATGCGCCGAAAGTCCAGCAGAAAAAATGGCAAAATTGCTAAAAACCTTATGGATTTTGTTAAGTAGTATTTGTAAGTACGGGACAAGTTATATATCAGAAAATTAGCGCAGCAAATCGATTTTTGACGGATGGACTATCTAATAGCTGAATAAAAAATCAGAATACCAAAGCTGCTTCACCTTTACACACTTATTGCGACAAAGCATTAATATAAACCATAGCTAGTGCTTTCTTGTTGCTTGAACCAAGAATCTTGAATTTGTCATATTCCTTGCTCGCGACATTTTCAAAATCTTTATCTTCTGATGTTATTAGACAAAGTTTCTTCCTAACAGTTCCTCTATATTTCACTCTAGCTGTTACTTCTTGCCCTATATAGCAACCTTTTTGGTAATCAATAGCATTGAGTAGATCCATTCCTAGCTCCGCAGGGAAAAATTGCATAGGTGAGAAGTCCTTAATTATATCTGGTATTAGGAGTGAGATCCTTTTTTCTTCATATTCTTCTAAAAATGTATTGCTGCAAACTGGATAACTAAAATCAACTATAGCTCTATATCCGATTTCAGGATTTCTCGGATCACGGAAACAGGAATCTACTTCAATATGCTGAAAGCTGACTGCTACTTTCATTTGATTTTGTAGATCTATAATCTCTACTTTTGCACGTAATTTATATCTTTTTAAGTAGTTAATTATATCCCATATATACTCACTTGGGCAATCTATTAGCAGCATATCGGACTTTTCTATTATAAAAACATCATATAGCAGCTTGCCTTGGGGAGTTAGGATTAGTCCATATATTGCATTCGATCCTTTTTCTTTAGATTTCTTCGTAAACTCTATTCCGGTGGCCAATTGCTTTGTCGCTCCGTATGCTCCTTGCACTTGCTTCACTGGAACAAATTTCTGAAGAAGTCTTTTCTTTGATGTTAGTTTATATATGTCATTTGTAATGATACCTTGCAGGAAAGAATATCTATCTTCTCCTGATATTCCAAATACTGTACGTCTTTCTAAAAAGGAATATTGCATTTGCATAGAGAAAATTATGTTATAAAACAAAATGATGAATTAACGCATCGTCATAACTCTAAGAAGCGGAGGATTTATTTTGGTTGCAGGCCAACCATACCACATAAAAATATAGCAGAAAAAGTGGCAAAATTGCCAAAAACCTTATAGATTTTGTTAGGCACTTATAAAGGCAGTGCCTAAGTAGTATTTGCTAGGTACAGGACAAATTATATACCAAAAAATTAGCGCAAGGCCCCATCTTTAGGCTAAGTTTTATATCAGCTTTGATTTTTGCCTTATTGTTCAACATGTATTTGCTTTTCAAACTGTTTGGAAAGTCCAATAACTGCAAAGAACCATATAACAAGAATTACCATGAAGGTTGCGAAAAGAGGAGGGGCAATGCTGAGCAGAGTGGTACCAGGGAAAAATGAGAGTAGAGCCCATTGTACGAAAGCGCCGCCTGATTTCCCGAGCCTTCCACCAACAACGTCAGCTGCAGATTTCCCCTTAGCTTTCAAATCATCATTAAGAGGGATATATGCTATTTCTTTTGTAGGGTCGAAGAATGAGTATTTGATAGCTTTACTTAAGACATTCTGTATAGCACCAAAATATACAGCAAGTACTACAGAGGTCGTTCCAAGTGCAACTGCATATCCTTCAAGGCCAGACTTAAAGATAACAAACAAGAAAAATCCTATTCCAGTAAATAAAATGATAATCGGAGTAAAGACAGCAGCAGTGCGCCAACTCAGAATTCTTAATAAATAAGAGCTGCAAAGCATAGAAATGGATGTTGCAATACCAGTATAGATTTGTACTTTTCCATTGAATGCTCCATAAGCATTAGCATCTCCTGCAAAGTGTATACTCAACATTTTCTTCCAAACTCCTTCAACCAAGTTGATGGATATGCCGTATGACAATATCAAAATTGCAATCAAGCCTATGTACTTAGAAGAGAATATAAGTTGTAGACTACTCATAAGCGACATTTTTAATTTATTCTTCTTGGTAGTTGCTGGAGCATCTATTAGCTCTTTTGGAAGAATGTTTTTGCTCAGATGCCAAAGGCAAAAACTTAACAAAATGCCAGAAACAACAATGGAAGCAGTGATCTTATTAAGTGTGCTGTGCCAATCGTGTGAAATCTGTATAGAAGAAAACCATGTTGCGCTATATCCTGCAAGTATCAAACCTGCTTGAGCGAATAGTCCAAAGAGCGGATAAAATCTTTTCGCTTCTTTGATTTCAGTTGTTTGGTTTGCAAACTGCCAAAATAGCAGAGCAAGCATTACACTGCCCCAGAGCTCAGAAAGTATGAAAAATAGTGCATATGTCCAGTAATTTATCATCATGAAGAAATATTTAAGGTATGGAAGACGTTCCATTAAATTACTCATGTCTGGATGTAGGTGATATGCATTAGGGTATAAGTACAAAGCGAAGAGAACAAAAAACGAGATAAAGAATATATTAATAACATGATATATTGTTAGCTTATGCGCAATATCGACCAGCTTTGTGTATATTAGCATGGCAAGCACAGCACTTGGCAGAACACCATAAAGCTTAATAGTGCTTACAAGTTCCGCGCTTACAAGCGATATTATAAGAACGTCTTTCGTATTTCTCAAAATGCTATAAACATATATTGTTAGCATCATAAGAAGAGAAGTGAATATAAATTTCTGCCACTCATGTCGCTGTATAGGGCAATAGGATAAAACCTTAGATAAACTACTCATACAATCTATTTATTATGAATTGATAAAATCACATCTGTTATTGCATCAGATAACGAATTTGTACAACCAAGGCTTAATAAAGGTGGTATAAACATGTGTTTTTCTGAAGCTTTACTAGCAAAAACACTAAAATATTTTTGCTGAAATAAGAGACTCTCTACGAATTATTATTTATGCTATTTTTCACAAACGTTACACATACTGATAACTGTTGGGCTGTTTAGTGCCTGAATCGCAAAACCGCACCTCATTGTGTACTTATACTTTATTGCTTAAAATTTTGTGTAAATTGACTACAAGAATCTAACTTAAAAAAGAGACTGAGCACAAAATTTGTAATAAATATTAGTAAATTAAACACACCAAACATATCTCAAATTACAAATACTAAAGAAACAATGAAGTAAAGCCGCCAGCTTGTAGTCCTTTAGTAAAATACAGAATATCAAGAAGATAAAATTGCCACTCTAAGTATGAGTTGCTGATATATTTGCACTATTAAAGTTGTAAAAACTACTGTAATACAGAAATTTGATTAAAAATAATTCAACAGCTTATGTACATGCAACCATTGATTAGAATTCAACCATCTTTTAGCGTGCTATCTTCGCTTGAAAACATAAAAACGACATTAACACTAGTTAATTCATATATAAAGCTTAATTTTGATTAACAAGTATAAGATGCATTTAAACTACATGAATTTTCTATATTATTTTGGTAATTTTTTTGTAAATATGTACAATATTTGAGGCAAAAATTAACTCGTACTCTAAAATTCTTGCACAAACACTTTATTAATAATGCCACACATACATCCACATTCTTTTTAGCTATTTTTGAAATCTAACTTCGTATGCACATAATAAATACCAACTTTTCATTTATCAGAGTCATATACTTATATAAGTATAGGTGCAGCATTATAGCGCTTTTTACACTATTTTCAACTTGAAATTAGTTTGGAGTTTGAATTTAATTATTTTGATAAATTCTTCGAGCTGAGAGCTATTGAGCGTATTACAACTGATTATTGAATATTCTTAACGCTAAGCAAGATATGCTTGGTATTAAAGATATAAAAATTATTTGCTAAGCAGATATGAAGATTATGTGGTCTATCTGTCAAAAATTGATTTGCTGAGCAAATAAAATTTTGCGGAAAATTAAATGTATAAAAATTAGCTTTTAGATCGGCCATGCGCTAATTTTCTGATATATAATTTGTCCTGTACCTAGGCGCACAAAGTCACTTTCGCAGACCTTTTTGGCCTGATTTGCAAGTATTACTTCGTTAATTTCTTCGCAAATATATATAATATTTGACTTAGAAATTAACTGGTACTAACTGGTACTCTAAGAAATCATGCCATTCAAATCCTCGCGCGTGCACTTATGAAGGCAGTACCTAGCAAATATTACTTAACAAAATCCATAATATTTTTGGCAATTTTGCCATTTTTTCTGCTGGACTTTTGGCACCTCATAATTGCTTGCAACCAAGAATAAATCATATGTTCCTTAGAGTTATGACGCAAGCGACTATGTATAGCCAAGGAAGTTGGAGATATTATATATTTCCTTGACTATATCTATTGATGCTGTTAGTGATGCCGAACAGTGGCATGGTCATTATATTTACGCGTCACTTCCTCTTCGGTATAATGTCCAACAACAGGTTTTTCTTCTTTCAGATTATGTGAAATGCGTTCATGTTTAGTATGAGTGTCCAAAACAGGTTCTTCTTTTTTTACATTACTTAAAATATGATCACTAACTTTTTGTGTGAATTCATTATTCAACGCCTCTGGCAGGAGATATATGCCGCCATTCAAGAAGCCGCCTTTGGTGTATCTTGTTTTATCATAATATAGTCCAGCAAGGCCTGATGTCTCTATAGCTTTCCCCAGTCATTCCAAACGTCACTTTTCCAATCAGATTTTCTATATTCACATCTCCTAAAGTCTTATGTTGTTTATTAAGCTGTGGATTGTTAAGCATACTAGCAAAAATACCCTTTAAGTGATCAGCAATCATGCTTTTATCTTCAGACCTCGTGCTATCTTTTCCTGTTTGAAAGAGTTGCTCAGCCACTTTATCAGCTAAAGCATCGATTATTAAGATGTTTAGCTTACCTAGCGTGAGTGTGGTAGAAAGTTTGTTAGAAAGTTTCTCTGCTAGATTATCATCTAGCGCTAAATCTGGTATATATTTAGTGCGTTGGATTGTAGCAGTTTGTATGAACTTACCATATTCCGTTTCAAGCAAATCACATACGTCACCAAGCTTTTCAGGTGCTTTGATTTCGCCTTTATATTCTGTAAATAATTTTAGAAAATTGCTCAGCTATTTTCTCATCCTTAGACGCTAAATTTTCTAAGAAGTTTATCATATGTATCTTGTATTTAATCTGCGTATCATCGCCTGGAAAGAGATGTTCTGCCACTTCTTTGCTATCATAACTGCAGCAGTTACATTTTGCATATTTTTCTCAAGCTTAGTTTCAGGATTGGAAGCTGATTTTTGTACTGCTTTTTCCAAAGCATAGATATAGTACTGTGAATCAGATAATTCCTTCGGATATGCTTATTTTTCCCACCAAGCTCCAATTTGTGGAGCAAGTTCCAATTTCCCCTGCTCAATTTCTCTCTTATTTGCGTAAACTGCTGAATTAATAGCATGCTTAACGCGATCTGGTAACTTGTTGATATAAGATTGTAAATCTACATTACCTAAGTTGTTTTGTTGTTCCATTGCTGCATAATTCTTCTCGAACTCAGTCTTATTCTTTTCTACTTTGTTTGTAATATTTATAACAATAGCTTTTAATGCTTCATTCTTTTGATTTGCTATAATTTCTAAAATAACATCTTTAGAAATATCGTTATAGTTTTCATCTTTAATAGATTTTAGTTTATCTGGGTTTAGACCCTTAGCGCGTTTCAAGAAGTCCATAGGAATCCTAGCATTTTCTAATTCAGTGCCTGTAAGGTCTAATACTGTATCATCTGCTAATTTCATTTTAGAAAAATCAGCACCTTTCATATTCATTCCAGATAGATCAAGGTTCTTATATTTTCCAGTGAGTTTAAGGTTGGTGGTTTCGATTTGAGCGCCTTGACTTTTTTGTGCTGTTGATAGCGAATTTACTACTTGTTCAGGATTTCAGTTTCTTCCAACTTGATACTCTTGACCGTAGAGTTGCTTAGATCTAATTCTGACAATTTTCCACCTTTGAATTGTAAATCATTGACTACAGCGCCATTACAATTAATGTGTGGTATATTTGCGTTCTCAAAAACAACACCATTTAGCTGTGCTCCTAAACTTAAGTTGTTGCCTTCATTGTTTTTAAACGTGACATTTTTCAATGAACCTTCGCTAAATTTTACATTTTTTAGTAATGCTCCATCAAATTTTGTATTTTGTAATTTTACAGCAACTAGCTCCAAGTCTTGGATGCAATATTGTACTGGAGCCCACTCCTGCGTTGCGCCATTGAAATATATCTGTTGAATATTTTTTATTGCATTCTTAGTACCAAGATTAGCCTTTTGAATATTTGTTCCAAGCACTTCTCTGATATCTTTTCAGTCAACACCTGAATTAAATGAATCTGTTACAGCTTTTAGTAATTTTTCATCACCGACATTTATATTTATATAATTCCCAAATAACGCTTTACCTAAGCGCATGCTGACAGTATTTCCTATCGCTGACCATACATATTCCGATCTACAAAGAGTTTTGCATAACTTAATCCTCCTTCTCCAACCGTCCTCAATGTGTTTGAAAAGTCTCCGGGATTTTCTAGCGCTTGCGTAATTGTTGTATTTGCAATCTCAGCGCTTGGAACAAATTCAACAATGATCTGTTTTATATTAGATTTATTCTCTCTTACGAAATGCATCATTTTTTGATCGTTTTGTATAGCATCTAGAAGATCTGCGGTCTTAAACATGAGATTCTTCAGTGCTTCTTTTTTCTTCTGATCGTTACTTGGGTTTTGATATGTTTCATAGAGTTTCGCCATCTCGCCGAGAGGATTCATTAAATTCACGAAAGACTCTGGAGAATCACCAATAAATGCAAAAAGTTTAGCAGGGTCAAGGTTATTAAAAACTTCTTGTATTATTGGGTTACTGCCTAAAGCAAGTTTGGTGATTGCTGAGTAATTTTCTGCATTTTCAGATATATCTTTTTGTATTGGTTGATTTCGAGAGATTTCAGAGAAAGTAAGCTCTACAAGTTTTACCATAGATTCTGGTGTCATATTAGATGTAGCATTTTGTACTGCTTCGCTGATTTCTGGGTTCTCTGATATATTCATTGTTAAAAAAATGAAAGGAGAAAGCATTGTGGGATTAGCTAGTACAATGTTTACTATTTCTCTCGCTTTGAATTTCTTGATGGTTTCATTAATTTGTGGACTGAATTCTGCTGCAATGCCTTTGAAGTCGTCTAAGTTGCTTGTAATAGAGTGAAGCACTTGAGGGCTGCTAAGAATAGTAGAAGCACACATGGTACCAAGTGCGACCATTTTTGATGTCTCTGGTGTCTCTTTATATGCGGATAAAGCATTTGAAAGTTTCTTGGTGACTTCTTGATTGCCAAGTATTTCTTGAGAGATTGATGCTATAGGACTAGCTAATTTGTTTAATTTTGTTTCTAAAGACTGATCATATGCTGCAAGCGTTCCTCTTAGTACTGCATCACCTTCTAGGGCTTTCTGAACATATTTCAAGAAATCTTTAACTTTATCTTGCGGTTCAATCTTTTTCTGTTCTGAATTTGCTAATTCAGTCTGTTTTTTTTAGTATAGAAGTATTGAATCCTTCTATGAGTGCTGTATATTTCACATTATCCTTTAAAGACAGAATAAAACCAAGATCATCTTGTATGATGTTTTCTGGCTTTTGATTATTTTGTTTCAAAAGTTCGACGTTCTCTTCAGCATAAGCATGTCTTCTTGCTATATGCGAGAATAATGGCACAAGTGTTGCTTGGTGTTGTTCCAAGATTTCTTTTTTGGTCTCATCACCTGCAGCAAAACATTTTACTATTGCGTCAATTGCGTTTTGATGTTTACTTCCAGCGCAATATCTTTGTATTTTTTGCATAGGCTCGCTTGTAGTTGGCATGCTAATTATAGCAGCTGTAAGCGGAACAAAATGTTGCCCTTTTGTGCTAAAAAACTCACTCAAATCTTTATTATCTTTTAACACTTCAAGTGTATTGCATGCAACTTCATCTATCTTGCCACTGTTCAAACCATCCAAGATTGCTTGTGCTTTTTCAGTGTTTTTGAGTGCTGGTGTGATGACATCCATGATTTCATGGTTGCAATGGAATTTCTTCATTGCTTCACTTACGCCAAAAACTTCAGTGCTAACAGCTGTCGCTATGTTTGTAATGGAAGCTGGATTACTCATTACATGCCGCTTTAGGCCTTCTTCATCCTTATTTATAATTTTTACACCCTGCGCAGCCCAGCTAAACAGCACTTCTTTATTTAATCTTCTAACAAACTCATGTAACTCTCCAGGATCTTTTACAAATGCTCCAGCATGTTGCAATAGAACATCTCTTTTTCCATCAGCTCCAAAATCAACATCAAGGCTAAATCTCTTTAACGCTTCTTTTGTCCCATCACCTTTAGCTGTGTCTACAGTAAACTGTCCTATTCTTGTATTATGCTTCTTCAAAAAAGCTGTCATGTCTTCATTATCTTTCATCATCTTGAGAATATCTTCTGCTGTGGCCATAGGATCTAATTTTCCAGCAACGGAGTCTTTGGCAATATTCATAAATTTCCCAAAGTTCCTCTCGTTAGCGAGAATAGATAATAATGCAAATCCAACATCTTTTAGAGCTTCTTTTGTCTCTTTTCCTAGTCCTGAAAATACGTTTGCGATCTTGTCAACCGCATCTTTATTTTTCTCATCACTCAAGAATGTTTGAAGTGTTTCTTGAACTTTCTTGCTAGATAGAAATTCTTTTGTATTGATAAGGTCTTGCCGAGCTTAATTAGTTCAAAAGTATGTATAGGATGCATAATAGCAAATGCACAAAACTCAAGAAGTACTTTGAAAGCAGTGAACATGGACTTTAATGTATTACCTTCTTGTCTTTCATGATGAAACTGAACTGCATCCTGTAAGATGTTTCTAGCTATATAACCATTTTTTACAAGTAAGCTATCAAGAGCATCTAATGCTTTGTTTGTTATTGCACTGGTGTGTTGTTCTTTTACTTGCTCATTTTGTGCTATGTGATTCTCTGACATAAAACCTCTTGATATAATCATGATAAGAAAAAATTATAAGAGTTTAAATTTCGTGATGATCTTATTTATGCATAAATTGAGTTGATCATATAGATTTTTGTATAAACCCTTGTTGTTCGGCAAGAAGCTTATCTTTAAATGCCATACTTGTCATTTGTTCTTGAGTATTTCCTAACAACATATCTAAATAATACAAATCAGATTCGCTAACGTTTTCGTCATCAAAAGCAGCTCCGAATTTATACATTCTAAATTTGCGAGCTGCATATTGCTTAGTAATGGATTGATTAACTTGGAATGCTGCATTTGCTTTTGTGATGCAGTCATCTGCTACATCGATATTTTGTTGTTGTTCAGATATACTGCTGTCAGTAAGCCATTTTTCTCCCTTATATAGTCCGTAAGCTGCTGCTATGCCGCTGCCAACACCTGCAAGAGAAAGCGCTGTAGATGTTATCCCATAATACAAAAGAGGTGATGCAACACTAAGTGTTAAATCTTTTTCCATTGTAGTGAAAGTAGCAAGGCGGGCACCAATGTTTGAAAGCATTCCGGCAGAATATGCTATTTTTTCGGCAACTTCTTCTTTTTCTGTATCGCTGCCACGAAAATAATTCAAGTAACCGACAAATTTGCTGAATATTCCTTCTTCTTTATCATGTGCTTGAAGAGATTTTATATTGGACTCTTCCGTTTTCACTGTTTGGATTGCATCATTTCTATTTTCTTCAAATCTTTTCAGTATTTCGCGTCTTTCTTCTGTAGATGCTATTGCATTTTGCAGCAATTGTTTGCTTGGCTTAATCCCTGCTATAATTTTTTTGAGCAAATCCTTTATTTTTAGCTTGGAAGCTGCAAACAAACTGATATGTGTTTTGTAATCTATCTCTTTTTGATATTAGTCCAGGAAAGCTTTAGCATTATGCACTATCTTTGCATCTGCAATTATCTCTCCATCTGCTATTTTTTGAAGTAAACTCTTAAAGCCTTCCTTTGTCCCTTTTGTCAAATCTATAGCACCATCTTTTAGCATCAAGTCAATTGTAACATATCTATTTTGATCATTAATGCTTTTGCAGATATCTTTGAAGTTGTCTCGAAAGTCTTTAACTGCCATTTTACCTAATGGTTCGGTAGTGACATTGAACATTAAGCTTCTATCAGCCTGCACTATTTCATCTGCTACTCTTGCAAGACCTCTCCTAGTCCATGGAAGAAGATTGCTATTTTGTAGAACATTTTGAATGTGTTGGTATTTATACACTAAATCATTGTGTATTTGCCATTTTGCCGCATTGTTTATATTTGCATTTTTAAAAGCATTTTCAAGGTCACTTGCGTTTGCAATGCTTTGTTTCCCGTTTTCATATTGAGGAGCTTTATTTATCGCATTTTTCAGTGCATCGCCTGCAATTACTCTTCCAAATTTATCTATATGATAATTACCTATGATCGGAAAACCATTTAAGTCTATCTTATTGTCTGTTACATATTTTGCTATTGTTTTAGTAATAAGATCGCCAAAAGTATTTCCGACTTCTGTTGCTGTATTCCAAGCGATACCAGCCGAACCAATCCTTTGTAATATAGGATTGAACATAAGTAAAAAGTGGTTTGCTAGGGTTAAAAGACTTGTTTTCATCATGATAAGCAGCATTTTAGTGGTAAAAGCTTCGCTGTTTTTACCGAATAATGGGTCTACGCCGCGTCTTATTAATTCAGCTGCAATTTGTTTATCACATCGCCATATAAGCTTTTCTGTAGGATTTTCCAGTGCAGTGGTGCGTCTTTTATACTACTGAATTGCTGAAGTCCAGTCTTTGTAAGCTGTGATCATGAGGGCGCTCATGCCGGAACTATTAGTTTGATTTAAATTGACTCTTGGATCATTCAGTATACGTCTTATAACTTCCCGGTTTCCGAGCGCGCATGCAATCATCAATGGTGTGCTGCAGTTTTTTTCACATGCATTTAGATCTAATTCTTTTCTTGCGAGCAGAGCGTCAATTTTATTTAAGTCTTGACTTGCTATAGCCAGCATTAGTTGAATGATACCATGCTTGTTGCTTGCATTTACATCTAGACCTTTTTCTATAAGAATTTTGAGTGTGTTATCAGTTCCAGGTTTCATTGAAGCTGCACTATAATGAAGAGCTGTATTGCCGTCATAATTTGTAAGTGTTTTAAGCATTTCATCGCTAATTTGTGTAATGCCAGAGACATATTCGATTACGTCTACATTTCCTCCAGAATATGCAGCCATCAAGAGCTTAGAGTCACCTCGGAAATCGTTTGTTTCTCCTAGAATCTTTTTTACTGTTTGACTGTCACAGTGGGCTGCAATATAATGTGCTGTGCTAGCGCCTGTCTTATCTTTCTCGTTAATTTCGTATTCTTCTATCCTTACTTTCCTGGTTAGTTGTTCTATTACTTTGATATATTGTTCAGAGCCTTTTGCAAAATTCATTGCTGCGATTGCTAGCGAATGACATCCATGTTTATTCTTTATCAGTGGTGATGAATAATTATCTAGTAATGTTTGCACAGAAGCACAATCTCCTGCTGCACAAGCTAGCATTAAGAGGCGATCTTTAATATGTGAAGGGCCTTTGGATTTACATATATTGTTTATAATATTTTTTCTGATAGATCCAATAGATTCATGTTTACTCAATATTGGATCATTATATAAGATCTCAGCAATGCTGATATTTCCTACGTCATGGTGTGAGAACTCTTCTGATAAATCTAAACCATCTTTTTCTAGCAGAACTTGTATGATATCGATATAAGGCTTATTGAGATCTTTTGCATCTTTTTTGTCATCTGTTGCTCCTTTTGTTGCATCCTCTTGATTGTTTCTTAAAGCATTATATGCCATCATAATAGGTGGTATTTCTGAGATTTGATCGCCACTTGTTGTTATTCCACAATTTAAATTTATGTTTTTGAGTTTTATAAGCTCCATTACAACATCACTTGCGCCATGTGTACATGACATTCCCAAGATAGAAGTATGAGCGTACGGTCCAGATTGTTCTTTGCCTGGTGCGATAATACGCTCTTCTCTTTGAATGTTAACATCTATCTCAGGTTTTTGTGCTATTTGAACTAAATTTGATATTTTGTCTAATGATGAATTTGTATTATTGTTCAATTTGTTACCCATGTATATTGTGTATGCATCAAACATCAAATCATATAGCTCTTGCTTATCAATTGTTGTTTCCTTTATGAGGCGATGAACGATCTCTTGTCTTATAATGTCTCGATTGTTTGATGCAATTGCATCTTTTAAAAAATTTTTACTGTTTCTTACTTTGTTCAATATAGCATCTATAGCTGCATCGTTTGGAAATATTAAGTTTACCTTACCATCTGCAAGTGCAACTAAAAGTAAATCTCTTATATTTTTTTTCTGTAGCAACTTCTGGGATGTTGAATAAATACTTGGCTATGTTGGATGTTAAAAAACCATCTTTATCTGCAAGATATGCCAGCAAGAGGTGATTGCTTTGTGTTTCTTGGAGTTCTTCGTTCCAATTAAAACTTTCATGGTTAATTATGATATCTGCAATTTCTAGTTTATTTTCTGCGTTTGAGGTACAAAACAGCATGAGCGGAGTAAAGCCTTGATTATTTTTAGTATTGATTTGCTTTGCAGTGCATTTTAGTGTCTCGCTTACATCTTCTATTATACAGCAAGCAGCGGTAGCATGTAGTAGCGTGTTTTCATTGTTGTCAACTGATATAATAACAGTGCTTAAATTTTCAATCTTTTGAATATACTCAATAGAGCAGCCATTTTTATATAGTTCTAGCAAGTTTAATGTTAATGGCTTTGTTTTTTTCTGCAATGCTTTTATTGTAAGCTCAGGTTCTACATTAAACAGTATTTCATGCTTTTTATATGCTGGAGTAGATTGTGTGGATATTTTTTGTACAAGCGCTGTAATCAATTTCTCACTTAGCATCTTCTTCTTATGTAATTCCGTTATTGATGCATGAAAAATTTCATCTGTAGTCTGTAAAAGCTCATCTGCAAATTGATTCTCATTGCTTATCTTGAATCCTTTTGTGCGTATTAACCTCTTTATTAGGTTTAGATCTTGAAATTTTGCAAGTGTTTTGAACAAAGCTGCGTCTTGATTAAGCGATCTTTTTAAATTGAATATTTTTAAAAGTGGCGCTGTGAAAGAATTGATCAAACCTTTGTCTGCCATGGATATATCATCTAGATTCATCACTTCTGCTTTAAGCGCTACTTTTAGAATCTCTTTATCTTCTGTACTTTGAAACTTTTTCCATAATAAATTTATCTGCTTTTTGTCAAATTTGTCTTCATTATGTTCTTCGGAGCTCAAATCTTGTCGCCAGAAGCAGTGTGCCATGATGGTTTCTGCGTATTTTAGTGGTGCTTTTGTATCAAAGATTTTTTGTTTCCATGTTGTTCTATGAACTTTATAAAGAGACTATGATAATCCTTGATCGATATAAATTGCGTTGCTAAATCTTTTTTGAGAACCATTGAGAGGATTTCTCGCATTTTATCTTCTTTCATCTTTGATAAAATAGTCATTAGAGGTTTTGAGATTGACTTGAGGTCATCGAAATTATCTTTATTCCACCTCTTCAATACATAACGTATCAATATTGTTGCTGTATCTGGAATTTCGTTAAAACCAGCTATAGTTTCTAGTGCTTCTTTGACGTCATATTGTTCTAAGGTATATGGTTTATTGTTTAATAAAGATTCAAGAAGTTGAGGATCTGATGATGTTTCACTACCTGCAAATAAATCATATAGCAAATTGCTTTCTAGTTTATTAAGATCGCCCTTCTTTAAAAGTGCAAGTAACAAACTTCTTATTTCTGTTTGATCATCATTATCATCTTTGTGGAATATGTTATAGTTTCGAATCTTATAAATCAGATTTTTTAACGAGTTTATGTTCTTTTCGTCAATATCATCATCATACAGACTTGTGGCTTTCATTTTTATGTCTGTTTTAAAAGATAAATCGATTTCTGGAAATTGGTTAAATAGTAGAAGCGCAGATTTTTGATATCCATCTCTTACAGCTTTTTCAAACATTACTTGAGCTATTTTTGGATCAATACCACCTTCTAACTTAAACAATTTAGGAAGCAAATCTGTTACTTCATTTGCTGCAAGAAGATCGCAATAATCTCCTGGTGTTAGCCGTTCTTTAATAATTTGAAAAAATTCCTTTCTATCTTCTTGCTTTTCTTGCAATAGTATATTTGCAAGGGCATTATGCGAATTCTTCTTGTTTACTGAATGCAGGTTTGCACATTCACTCTCGAGTATTATTTGAATTATCTCTTTATTTTGTGTTGCAAATGCTAGATCCAGTAGAGATTCGTCTACTCGTTTTGCAGCTTCTTGAAGATCTTGTGTTCCTTTATACCCTGTTGGTGATGGCGAATTTAACCATACATCAATGTTTTGGATGTCCCCGTTTTTTATTGCTTCACTAATATACCCGTAAGCATCAAATCCTGTTGCGCGTTTTATTCTATCCTTCATAAGCTCTTGCCTCACCCATAATTAGTTTTTCCATGTTGGTTGGAATGAGCAGAGTATATAGATAACCACATGGAAAATGATAGCTAATTCTTGAGTATCGCCTTCACACTTACTTTCCCCATTCTAAGTAAGATAATTTCACAATTTGTTTACTAAATTGTTTATTTAGTAAACAAATTATGAAATTAAATTATTTTCCCGTTAAAAGCAACGCTACACTTTTGGCTTAATTACATTACTAGGTAGCAAATTTTGATATTATAGAAGATTGTAAAAAGTTATATTTAAAAGATGTATTAAATAAAACAAGTTGTCATTTTATAATTGGTACCTCGTCTAAATATGTGCGAAAATTGAGTCAGTAACAGTCTTTCTAAAGCTTTCGAAATATAAAATCCAACTATTTTGGTAGAGTAGATATGTTGCAAGCCACTACTAAAGTGGCAATACGGTAAATCAACCCTTTTATTTATTAGAAGTATACATACACTTATTAATAACCAGCATATATTCTTTTTGCAACTTTTGTTTTGCAAGATTTCACCGCTGTTTTTTGTAAGTTGAGCTTGATCATTTATCTAAATAATGCATAAGATGAAGACTGTTCACTATTTAAGGTTGTTATGCTCAGTATGTTTATTCGGAGATTTATGTCAAGATTCATAATCTTTGCTGCGATGTTTTCTATGCTCCTCTGTTTTTCATACCGCTTTACGGAAGCAGCTAAGATAAAAGATATAGTCGCTTTTGAGGGAATTCGGGACAATATGCTTGTTGGATATGGATTGGTTGTTGGATTAAACGGTACTGGAGACAATTTGAGGAATTCAGCGTTCACTGAAAAGGGGTTTGTTGATTTTTTAGAGAAGCTTGGAATTAATACTAGAGGAGCAAATCTTAAGACTAGAAACATCGCGGCAGTAATGGTGACGGCAAGCCTTCCCCCATTTTCCAGAACTGGAAGTAGAATCTCTGTGAATATTAGTACGCTTGGCGATGCCAAGAGTTTAAGAGGTGGTACTCTTGTTGCTACTCCTTTACTTGGCGCAGATGGTAATGTTTATGCAGTTGCTCAAGGAACTGTGAGTCTTGGTACACCAACTGATTTTGATCCAGTGGTTAGTAAGTCAAAGTTTACTCCGACGGCTGGCTATGTAAATAGTGGCGCTATAGTAGAGCGTGAGCTGGACTTCTCACTGAATTCTCTAGGAGAAGTCAGACTAGCTCTGAAGAATCCTGACGTAACAACAGCAAGGATAATATCAACAGCTATAAATAACTCGCTTGGTGAAAATTTGTCTACCGCGACTGATCCAGGAACAGTCAAAGTTGTTGTTCCAGTTGAATATCTAAACAATGTGCTTGGACTTCTTGCTGATATAGAAAATTTAGAGGTGGAACCGGAAAGTATTGCAAAAGTTGTCATAGATGAAGCAAGCGGCACAATAGTTATTAGCGATAATGTCAGAATTAGTCCAGTTGCAATTTCTCAAGGTAATTTGATTGTTAAAGTGCAGGATGATGAACGACTTGTCAGTCTAATAATTAATAAAAAAGATGAAGAAGCTATTATGCCTGGCACGAAACTTGCTGTAATGGAAGAGACTACTAGCTTGAGTGATTTGGTGAAGGGGTTAAATGCACTAGCTGTTAAGACGCAAGATCTTGTTGCGATATTAAAATCCATGCAACAGGCAGGTGCGTTGCAAGCTACAATAGAAGTGAGGTAGATTATGAGTGATATTATGACGGTTGGAATCGCTGCAATTGATAGTAATTCGAAAGAAAGCTCGCTTGGCGAAAATGGTGTACGTGAAGCAGCCAAGTCTTTGGATAAGGTGTTTCTTTCTATGTTTTTAGAGCGCGCTTGGAAGAGCGAAGGTATTGGAGACGAGGATCCTGCTTTGCAAAGCTTTGTGAATAAAATGCATGTGGATATAATGAGCCAACATATAGTAGATAGCGGCGGGATTCTTACAAATGCTATAGAAAAACAGTTGTCTGTTCAGCATTATAATGAAGCTTCTTTAAGAGCTAAAGGATGATAATAAATAATTAACTTGTAAACTTAGTATTTGTGTTAGTTATGAAAGATATAGATTCTATTAGGGGTAGTGTAGTAGGTGATAAGATGCTGGAAAAAGCCATTAGACATCTGATAAGTCTGCTGAAAGTTGAATATGATCTTTTGATTCAGAATAGAATTAATGAAGTGGTAGCTGTGCAAAATAAGAAGAATGGAGTGCTGAAGTTTCTAGATGCGCAGAGTGTTCTTCTAAGTGGTCTTTTAGAACGTGGTAGCTTGCATGAACATATAGGTAAGGCGCGCTGTGCTGAGATAAAAGAGCTTACTATAGAGCTACAAAAAAATATTAACGCTGTGAAGTCTGTTCTAGAAAGCAAGATATATATAAATGAAATGATGCTGAAAGCTGTACAAGAGGTCTTAGCAAAGAGTAGTCTTCGAAACAATATAAATTATAAAGCAAAAGGCAAGCATGTTAGCGGAAGCGAGAATCAAGGATATATGGTGATGAGTGAGAGTGTTTAAATTTTATTTTTCGTAGTAGGTTTTATATGAGCGTAATTGGAAATTCTTTTGTTAATGCAGCTGGAGTAAATCAAAAAGAGTCAGATGTCAGGCAGCAGAATATTGCGTATTCTAAGAGCACAAGTCGCGGTAGAATGGATATTCAGGAGAAGAGAGTTGCTGGAACTTCCAGTATAGTTGCATCTGTGAATTCGGTGTTAAACGAGTTTTTGCAACAAGATGTGTTATCTGCCAATTCTGAATCCAAGGGTCTTGGTTTATTATCTGAGCTTTTTCAAGAGAGAATTAGTCCTATAATAGCTAGAGATGGAGATGGTAAAAGTTTACATGTATTATTTGGTGAGCTTTTTACATCGATCAGAAGCTTAGAAGCTCAGCCTACAGAGCAAGTACTAAGAGAGAAAGTATTAAATTCGTTAGATAAATTCTCATTTGCGATCAAAGAGAAATCTACAGTGCTATACGACATACGTTTCGAATTAGATCAAAGTATTGTAAATGATATAAAAGCTGCAAACGATGAAATAGAAAGCATAAAACATATGAGAGAGAGCTTAATGCTTTCTAGTAGTGATTTGGAATCTGCAAATCTGAAGAACGATATTGCTGAAGCTTTCGATAGGCTTTCTAAGTATATACCAATTAAAGTCTATACTGATCAAGATAATGTACCATCAGCTCAGTTGGTTACAGATCAGAGTAATTCCGACCTATTTTCTCTAGATATCTCATATTATTTAGGCTACCAGAGCATGAAATCAGTACAGCATATCATAGATGATAAAGAGTTTTCTCCTGTTACTTTAGAGAAAGTTATGCATAGAGGATTTACGCTTCCTGCTAGTGATATAGTATCCGGTGGAACAAGTGCAAGTGTAATAAGTCATATTAAGGGTGGTATTATAGCTACAAAGATTGAAATGATACATAAAGAGCTTCCAAGGTTGATAGAGCAGTTGGATCAGCTAGCATATAACTCCCAAAATCTTGTGAATAGCGCGCACAATAAAGGGACAGGTTATCTGCCAGCACCAGAGCTGACATCAACAAGATTTATGAGCGGTGGGGATGTGATAACAGCTTCTGGTAAAGCAACTATAGCGCTTGTTGGCTTAGATGGTCTGCCTTTGAAGATTAAGCAGAGTAATGGTGATGCATTTATTCCTCCTCTTACTATAGACTTTGATAAGTTGGATTTTGGGCAGGGCATAGGACAGCTGCGCGTGCAAGATATAATAAATACTATCAATAGGTACTTTGGAGATGAGCTATCTGTCAACAAGAGGGCTGAGCTTGGAGTGAGTAACAATTTCCTTTCTGACGTCAAGTTGTATTCAAAGAATCAAGATATGCAGGTTAGCTCTACTTTTTCCTTAGGAATTGAGTTAAGTAATTATTCTCTTGGTAATATCGGTTTTAAAATTAAAGACTGCATTGTGAAGGATTCTCTTGGTACAAATATACCTGCTAATTTTAATGCTGAGAACCATTTAGCTGAAAAAGGTGGACCTCAAAGGGTAGGGACTGCTATATCATTCGTGCCGCTTTCTTTAGATTATCCTTATGAAGTAGCGATTGATGTTGAGGTCAGTGAAGGTGATGAGTCAATAACTAGAACTTTGACGTATAAGATAGATGATCCATCTTCTTATAATCTGGGACTAAGCGGTTTAAATGAGTTTAAATTTTCCATTGATAGTATGTCAGGGCCTTATGGGCCGGTTTCACGCGTTGCTCCACCATTGCTTGGTAGAGAAGTGGTGATAGCCTCTTTGATAGATAAAAATAATGTTGCGCTCGCAGATAATGACACAACACAAAATGGACAATTGACCCTTAAGTCGGGAAGTGATAAGTGGCGTTTTGCTATATATCAAGATAGTAGCTCGCTCAGTGGCGTAAGTGGCAATGGAAAGACTTTACAAGGCCTTGGACTAAGTGGATTTTTTGGTTTGAATGATCTTCTAGTGAGAGGTGATAGTGATATAGCCCTTTGGCATGCTGAGAGGAATACAGCGCTAAACATCAAAGTGAGAGATGATATTGCAAGAAATCATGCTTTTTTTTCAGGAGCGAAGCTGGAAAAATTTTTTGAGCATGGAAATGAGGAGGTGGCAACAAAATCTGTTCCACTTTATTCAGTGAGCACGGGTGATAGTTATAATGTGCATGAGATTGCAAAAGCTATTGATACACGTGTTGAATTTGTGTCAAAAAGTGACGGTGATGTTTTGTATACCAGTCTTTTAGAATATTCGCAGCAAGTTGTTGTTTCAGTAGCAAGCAAAGCATCTAGATATGCTGCAAAGAAGTCAGAGAGTGATAATAGAGAGGTAAACCTAAGATCAGCTTTGCATGAGAAAAGTGGTATAAGCAAGGAAACTGAGATGATCAAGATAATGGAGGAGGCTCAAGTGATATCTTTTCAACTGTCTGCTACTCAGAAATCCATTCAAGTTATGGATAATATAATAAGGGTGATGTCTAGTGTCTCTGTATAGATTTTAATTATTATGCATGAACGTTGATTAAAAAAGATAGCTTATTTTACTTATAAATATTCTAATTTCTATAAGAGAGGTGTTTTTATGAGTTTTAGTGGTAATCCAATAGGTAGTTCAACTATGGGCATTGGTGCTAGTTATTCTAGTGCTTTTAAAAATGCTAAAAAAGAATATGAAGGTATAACTCTAACTTCCGAAAAAGGCTCAAAGGCTGCAGGTGGTTGGCATAATATGCAAAGTGATGAAGTAGGGAAGGCGTTACGTAAGCAGCAATTAGCTGCAAATTATAAGCAACATAATTCGTCACTTGAGATGCTATCTGAAAAAGTTGGGCAAATGCATAATATGATAAAGAATATAGGAAAGAATGTGGAAGAGGCTGTGGAGTCTATGCAACTTGAGACGCTCGATTGGTCTCGGAAAGACCATATGAATCGTGCTGCACAGATGCGGTCTCACTTGGAGCGGATCGAAGAATCTCTAAATGCAAAAGATAGTGATGGTGTGTATATATTTGGTGGCGCGAGGTCTGATGCTCCTCCGGTAGGTAAAATAGTTGGAAACAGTAATATTATCACATCTTCTGATGGGACGCTAGCTGATGATACTATAACTAGCATATACTATAATGGTGATACTAATCCTGCTATCTCATATACAATTGGCTATTCTAATAGTATAAAATTGAATTTTAATGCTGCAGATCCTGGTGTGCGCAAGGCAATTGCTGCGTTGCATTATTGCATGGAAGCTGAAGAGATGTTTGCTAGAGAAGAGATAGATCCTGATGAATATATCAAACGTATGGAACACGCTGAACAAATTGGTGATGATGCAGTGAAATCATTAGGTGGTTCAGTTACAGATATTGCAATGGTTTTACAGCATATTGAGATAGATAAAAAAGAACACAATAGAATGTTGAGTGAAACAGAAGAATCGCTTAACAATTTAATGACGCATGATCAAATAGATCTACATAGATTTTTAATGGCATATTATGAGCAGCTAAATATACTATCGAATATATATATGCTTTCTAACAAGCTTGAGAATAATTTTATTAATAATTTGGCGTCAATGTCATAATACTTGAGGAGTATATGTATGAAAAGTACTGATATGACTGGAAACTGCAGAGCATATACTGGCACATATGCTGGTTCAATTTCAGAGGGGTTTGCTGGAGCGTGTCCAGGTTCCAGTATGCGTCAATCACTTCTGATTCCATCTGGATTGATAGGCTTTAGTGGTTATCGTAGTTATGTGCTTTCACATGTACCATATAGAAATTTAACAAACTTTAAGGTTTTACAGAGTGTTGAAAATACAAAGATAGCTTTTTTAGTGTTGCAGTTGAATCCTTTTAACTCTGTCATGAGCGTTTCAGATATTGAATTTATAGCGGAAGTAATGAATGTAAAAATCATAAATTTACAAGTATTATTGGTAGCTACACCTCAGCTTTCAGAAGATGGTAAATATAACATAACGCTAAATACTAAAGCTCCAATTTTTGTGGATAAGTCTAACAATATAGCTATGCAATATGTATTACAATCTTCGCATTATAATACAAAGCATAAATATTGTGTAGGGATAACTCAGTGATTGTAGGTATTATAAGTGCTTCTCTTGGTAGTTTGATTTTTTATGCTGAGTGAAAATCAGGATAGCGTTTATTGTGTAATCTAAATTCAAAAGCATTTGAAGTGAAAATACTTTTTATAAACTATTAACAGTGCTATTAATGCTTACCTGGTCGCCTGCTTCATAGCTCTAAGAAGCTGAGGGTTTATATCGGTTGGAAGCAATTATGATGCATCGAAAGTCCAGCAGAAAAAGTGGCAAAATTGCCAAAAACCTTATGGATTTTATTAGGTACTACCTTCATAAGTGCACGCGCGTGAATTTTAAGGACATGATTTTTTAGAGTATCAGTGAATTTCTGAGTAAAATATTACATATATTGCGAAGAAATTAATTAAGTAATACTTGAAAATCAGGCCAAAGGAGTCTGCTCAAGTGGCTTTGCCAGCAGTGCCTAAAGTAATATTTGCTAAGTACAGGACAAATTATATATCCGAAAATTAGCGCAATGTCTTCCTGAGCTAATTTTTGTACATTTAGCTTTCCGCAAAAATTTATTTGCGTAAGCAAATCGATTTGTGATGGACAGACTACCTGCTCTCAAAGCTTTTGGATATGTCTGATTATTTTATTTGCTAAGTTAAGATCCTGAAACAAATCTAAAATGCTTGTTGCTACTTTATAATCTTCTTTGCTACCGTATAAGGTAAAGTGAAAAGCAAGAAGAGTAAAGCACTATCTACGGATGTTTCTTTGTCATATTAATATGGCAAAGTCAACTCTCTATAATATACTCACCATACTTCAAAAAGAGCTAGGAAAAATATGACTTATGTGTATATACAAAATACATAAGGAGCATTCTACAGGTGCCAATTTTGAAGTCTAACTTCATATGTACATAATTCAAATACCAACTCTTCATTTACCTGCAGTATACATGGATAAAAAAATAGCGGTTGTATTATTTAATTTAGGAGGGCCGAGTGGTAGAGATGCTATAAAACCATTTTTATTTAATTTATTCTATGATAGTGCAATCATTAGAATGTCAAATCCCTTCCGGTTCTTGTTTGCGAAATTCATATCATATAAGCGTGAAGCAAATGCTATAAAATCATATATGAAAATTGGTGGTAGTTCACCTCTACTTTCACAGACTATAAAGCAAGCGGAGGCTTTAGAGGATTTGCTTAACGCTACTAAGAGATCTGATTATTGTCGCTCTTATGCTGATATGATATTTGAAGAGAACATAAATACTGGTATGTCTATGATGGCTAAAGATATCATAGAAAATGTAATGGAATTTTCAAAGCAAGACTTGCGTCACGATACGTATAAGATATTTATAGGGATGCGATATTGGCATCCTTTTATTGAGAGTGTAGTGCATGATGTGCTTAATTTCTCTCCAGATAAAATCATACTGTTGCCGCTATACCCTCAATTTTCAACTACAACAACTGGATCATCATTTAACGCTTGGAAGAAAATTATACGTGGTACAAAACTAGAAAATGTAGAGAGTAACTACATATGCTGCTATTATAATAATGAGAAATTTATAGAAGCACACACAGAACTTATATTGCAAGAATATGATAAAGCTATAAAGTATGGAAGACCGCGTATATTATTTTCTGGGCATAGTTTGCCACAGAGCATAATAGATTCAGGTGACTCATATAAATTCCAAGTGGAGGAAACAACTAAGTTAATAGTTAAGAAGCTAAAAGAGCATTTTGGAAGTATAGACTATAGAGTATGTTACCAGAGCAAGGTTGGACCAATGAAATGGTTGTCGCCATCTATAAAATCTGAAATCATTGCTGCTGCGAGTGAGAAATGTCCAGTTGTGATAGTCCCTATAGCGTTTGTTTCTGAGCATATTGAAACATTGGTTGAGCTTGATATAGAATATAAGAAGCTTGCAAGTAAATTAGGAATTGAGCACTATTTTAGGGTGTCTGCGCTGCAAACAAATAAAAAATTTATTGATTGTCTTGCAGGTTTATGCACAAATAATTATAATTGCGACGGTGAAGTATTAGAGCAGGATAATGTAAAGTTTTGCTCAGGTGATGATTATCAAAGTGAAGCAAGTGGAAATAATGCTTCGTATTACGAAAAGAAAAGATGTTGTGATTTTATAAAATGCTTTAAAAGGAATGGTTGTTAGTTAGTCGCCCGCATCATAACCCTTGAATGTAGAGTATTTATGTTGCCCTGCAAGCAATTATGATGCGCCGAAAGTCCAGCAGAAAAAGTGGCAAAATTGCCAAAAACCTTATGGATTTTGTTAGATACTACCTTCATAAGTGCACGCGCGTGAATTTTAAAAGCATGATTTTTTAGAGTACCAGTTAATTTCTGAATCAAATATTTATATATATTTGCGAAGAAATAAACGAAGTAATACTTGAAAATCAGGCCAAAGGAGCCTGCTCAAGTGGCTTTGCTGGCAGTGCCTAAAGTGGTATTTGTAAGCATCGGACAAATTATACCAACTCCCACATATATGCTGTTATTTGTGAGGGTTGGTATAAGTATCCGAAAATTAGCGCAGGGTCGTGCGCTTAAAAGCTAATTTTTGTACCTTCTCAACTTTCCGCAAAAATTTATTTGAGCGGCCAATAGATTTTTGAAGGACTGACTAGTTAAAAGTGACTAATGTAAGTGATTACTTTGTTGTGCAAGCATTTATTGATGCAATATATAGCAGGATTATTTTTTGTGCTTTATGCAAGCAGTGGTTATTAGTCAAAACACGGAGCTGCAGTTTATATAACAATGGATAGTAGAAGATTAGGTTTAGAATTGAGGCCTTCTTTAAGAAAGCTCTCATGGTGTGTGCTTGAAGCAGATGAGCGAAGAGTGCTTTATCTTTGCCAAACGCTTGGTATTCATGAGGTGTTGTCCAGAGTGCTTGTAAATCGTGGTTATTCTGACCCAGATATGGCTGCTAAATTTCTTATTCCTAAAGTTAAAGACTCACTTCCAGATCCATTTCTTTTGAAAGATATAGATATTGCAGCAGATCGTATAATTTCTGCAATACAGAATCAAGAGAAGATAACCATTTTTGCAGATTATGACGTAGACGGTGCAACCTCATCTGCATTGCTTAAGAAGTTTCTCTGTGAGTGTGGAATTTCACCTGACATATATATTCCGCACAGAATCAATGAGGGGTATGGTCCCAACATAGGTGCTATCCAACAAATAAAAGCAAATGGTACAAGTCTTTTAATTACAGTTGATTGTGGAACGACTGCATTTGAGCCGCTGAGTGAAGCAAAGAAAATAGGTCTTGATGTAATTGTACTTGACCATCATATGGCAGATGGTGAGCTGCCTGAAGCGCTTGCAATTGTGAATCCCAACAGATTAGATGACGATTTTCCATACAAAAGTATAGCAGCTGTTGCTGTAACATTCATTACTGTGATAGCCGTGCGTACTAAGTTAAGAAAGATAAACTGGTTTGGAACTAATAAGGAACCAGATTTAATTCAATATTTAGATCTAGTGGCACTTGGTACAGTTTGCGATATTATGCCTCTTACTGGTTTAAATAGAGCATTTGTTGCTCAAGGATTGCAACTTATTGCAAAGAGGAATAATTTGGGGCTTAGGATGATTGCTGATATTGTAAAATTGGACGCAAAACCTCGCAGCTTTCATCTTGGATATATAATAGGACCAAGGATAAATGCAGGTGGTAGGATAAGCAAGCCAGAACTTGGTGCTACACTGCTAACGACTATGGATCCTATAGAAGCTCATGATATAGCAAGTAAGCTGAATATGCTCAATCAAGAGAGAAGGGAGATTGAAAAGCAGGCGCTTGATGAAATAATATCACAAATTGGGCTAGATATTAGTGAGTCTCCAGCAATATTTGCTGTTGGTGAAAATTGGCATATTGGAGTACTTGGGATCTTAGCAAGTCGCGTGAAAGAGCAGTATAACAAGCCATCAATAGTGATTTCTGTAAGTGGTGGAGTAGGTAAAGGTTCTGCAAGATCTATACATGGTATAGATCTTGGCTTAATTATACAGTCTGCTAAGGAAATGAATATGTTGATAGATGGTGGGGGGCATGCGATGGCTGGCGGATTTACAATAGACTTATCGAAAGTTAATGAATTTAAAGATTTCGTACAAAAAAAAATAATGGCTATCAAATATATAGATAACTTATTTGAAGAGGCGCTTGAGCTTAAAGTAGATTCTGTCATAACTGTTCATACTGCTAATGATAATCTTATCGAAATTTTGGGAAAAGCAGAGCCATTTGGTAATGGTAATCCTCAGCCTAGATTTGCTATACTGAATGCGATAGTGTTGCGCGCAACTCAATTTGGATCTTCTCATATATCCTTGTTGATTCGAGATCAAGACGATATAATTTCACGCAAGACTCTTAAGTGCATATTTTTTAGAGCTTTGGAAAAAGATTATGGGCCGTTATTACTTAATTCAGTAAATAAAGCGTTGGATGTAGTTGGTACTCTTCAGAGTGACGACTGGGAAAGAAGTAAGGTAAAATTTATTATAGAAGATATTGCTTTTCATGGATGATATAGAATTTAGAAGAAATCTTGAGAACTTCTCAGCATTTGCAAGAGTAGGAATAATTGGTATGGGTGCTTGGGGCTCTGCTGTTGCTTTACTTGCTGCGCCAAAAGCGGCGAGTATAGTCTGTTATACAAAAAATTATGAAAAGTTGCATAGCAAGCTTCTGCCATATCAAGATAGAATAGAGGTTGTTGATTCTTTCTTGCTACTGAGAGAGGTGGATTTAATATGTATATCAGTGCCTGCTCAGGCTTTTCGGTCTATAATGTCGGAATTATCGCTGAGCGTTGATCTTGGTTGTAAGACATTGCTGATTTGTTCAAAAGGTATAGAAAATGAGACTTGCGCTTTGATGAGCGACATAAGTGATGAAGTATCTAATAATGCACCTGTCGCTGTGCTATCTGGACCTAATTTTGCAAGTGAGGTTATGCTTGGAAAGCCAGCAGCAACGGTAATTGCATGCCAAAAGTTAGATATAGCAGCTAAAATTATCAATGCATTTTCCAGTCAAATATTCAGGCCATATTACTCAGATGATATATATGGTGTTCAGATATGTGGTGCTGCGAAAAATGTAATAGCTATAGCAGCAGGTGTCATTTCAGCACTGGATTTCGGACAAAATGCTCATGCTGCACTTATCGTAAGGGGCTTGGTAGAAATAGGAAGGCTCATTACAAGGCGTGGTGGGCAGTATAAAACACTGAATGGACTTGCAGGTGTTGGTGATTTAGTATTGACATGCGGTAGTAATGAATCAAGGAATAGAAAATTTGGCTCTGATATCATAACAACAAAAAGTAACATACAAGATCTAATATCAAAAAGTACGGTAGAAGGATACCATACTGCAAAAAGCTTGTACGATCTTGGAAAGAGGCTAAATATTGACATGCCTATAGTTGAATGCATATATGAATTGCTTTATGAAGGCGGTGATGCACATTCTGTGATTGAAAGAGTGCTT
This sequence comes from Ixodes persulcatus, assembly GCA_013358835.2. Classification (NCBI taxonomy): domain Eukaryota; kingdom Metazoa; phylum Arthropoda; class Arachnida; order Ixodida; family Ixodidae; genus Ixodes; species Ixodes persulcatus. The sequence goes on from JABSTQ010005687.1 coordinate 949,532, forward strand.
AGCAGGCCTCTATCGCTAGATTCGCATTTTTATAGCTTATAAGGCGAATAATGTATTATAGCAACAATATCTATTAGAAATATGAATTGTTCGTCTAAAATTGCAATATGCTTGAAAGATACAAATTATACGGCGGATTTTTCTATTATTTTGGTTTTTGAAATAGATTTTATATCGGCAAAGACAATTTTATTGTATTTGTTTTAATTATAATTGCTGTGTAGCGTAAATGAGAAAGTGTAAAATATCCATTATATTTCTCTGTGTGGTTGTTGGGTTATGCTATATGCTGTATAATTTTTATTCAAGAGTGTTGAGTTATGAGTCTGAGGCGAATGTTAAAATTATAATAAAGCCATATACGAGAACTTACGCTATAGCTTCAATGCTTGAGGAAAGAGAGCTCATAAAAAATAGATACTTTTTTTATATTGTGGCAAGGTACTTACAGATTATGCATGGAAAGAAGCTTCAAGCGGGGGAGTATAAGTTTGAGGGTAATCTGACTCAGCCGGAGGTTTTAGATAAGATTGTCAACGGAAGAGTATTTATACGCAAATTAACTGTACCTGAAGGATATACCATTTCACAGATTAATTTTCTTATGGGTGCTGCGGAAGGAATAAAGAAGTCTAATGATGCTATTAAAGTTGCTGAAGGGTCATTGTTACCTGGAACTTATCTTTATACATATGCTACAGAAAGTGATATTATGGTTGAAAAGATGTCGCTTGAAATGGAAAAATTCTTAGAAGAAGGGTGGGAAGGTTGTAGCGCATTTTCAAGGTTATTACTTGGGACGAAGGAGAATGCTTTGATTCTTGCGTCTATAGTTGAGAGAGAAACAGGGCTTGATAGTGAGAGAACATTAATAGCTAGAGTTTATCTAAATAGATTGGCGAAAAGTATGCCTTTGCAAGCAGATCCTACTGTTATATACGGCATAACAGGTGGTAGTGGAGCATTTGATCGAAGGTTGACTTTTAATGACTTAAAATATGATTCGCCGTATAATACATACATAACTCGTAAACTTCCACCGACGCCTATTTGTAATCCTGGTAGAGCTTCTATACTTGCAACTATGCATCCAGCTGAAAGTGATGCGCTTTACTTTGTTGCTGATGGATCTGGTGGACATGTATTTTCTAAGACCTTTGATGAACATAAAGCAAGCATTAGAGAAATCAGAAATAGAGATTAGTAACAACTCTTTAATAAGTGCAGATAGTTGGCTGTTAAATGATAGTTATATCTCATTTGAGGATTTTCTAATTCCTCATTTTATCGATTTTATTGAAAGGCGGTATGCTCTTTACCTCGAAGTTGGCGTAGAACTTGAGTTTTATTTATTAAATATTTCATCTGAAAATCTGGAACGTTTTTTAGCTGAGCTGCAATCTACAGGTATCAATTGTCAAAAAGAAAGAGGAGAGAATCAGTACGAAGTTATAATACTGCACCAGAGAATTTCAAAGCAATTCCTGCAACATATTTCCGGGTATAAAGCGTATATAGAGAGTGCGAGCGCAAAGTATGGTATAAATACCATTTTTGATGGTATGCCATATGAGAATGATTATGGTTCTGCCACGCATTTTCATGTTAGTGCAATTTGTATCAAGGATAATAGAAACTTATTTTCCGAAGGAGAAATAGCGAAAAATAAGTTGCTGCTGAACTTTATTGCGGGAATTTTGAAGAATGTTAAAGCAGCCACTTATTTTTTAATAGGAGACCTTGAAGCAGAATATAAAAGGTTTCGCAGTGAATTTTTAGCTCCAACTCATATAGCGTGGGGTGGAAATAATAGAACTGCGCTTGTTAGGATTCCGGACTCTCCAAAGCAGAGTAGGCGATTTGAGTTTCGTCTTCCATCTTCGAGTTCAGATATGTCCCGCAGTGTATTATTTTTATTGGTTTCACTAATTACTGGTATAGAAGAAGGATTACTGCCAATTCCAAGGCTATATGGCAATGCCTACGATCCTCAATACTCTCTTACTCCACTTTCAACTTCTGTGTGTGAAGCAAAAAATGAGCATAATTTTGATTATATTATGCAGCGCGTCTTCTTTTTAACTTTATTATAATGTTATAACAACTCTTCATTTACATTCGGTATACTTTTATATCTCATTTACCTTGTATATCAAGAAATAATATATCTATTGATAATAAAAAATATAGTATTAGTTTATTATACAAACTTGAAAAGCAACAATCTATAAGTTACAATGCACACAAAAAATGCTTAGTTTTCCTAAAATTACTGTACAGATAAACCTTAGAAAAGTAGCGAGAAATTTTGAAATTTTGGAGAGAATTGTATGTCCAGTTGGGCGAAAAAAGAATGATGCTGACGTTGCCGCAGTTGTGAAAGCAGATGCTTATGGGCTGGGTGCCATAAAGATAGCTGAAAAACTTACAAGCGTTGGATGTAAAAGTTTTTTCGTAGCAACTTTGGATGAAGCTATATCTCTGAGAAAAGGCCTTGTTGATTGTAATCCAAATATTTATATATTGCATGGAATTGACAACAAGGAAGAAGCTATAGCCTGTGAGAGTCATTGCTTAATTCCTGTGTTAAATAATATGTATCAAGTATCTGTTTGGGATGATTGTGCTAAAGCACTTGACAAGAGGTTGAATGCTATACTGCATATAGATACTGGTCTAAATAGGTTAGGAGTTAATCACAGTGAGTTGCTAGAATTTTTGGAGAATAAACCAAGTGTCATAAAGCTTCAATATGTAATGAGTCATCTTGCTTGTGCTGAGGAAAATGATAATCCAAGAAATAGAGAGCAACTTGAGCTCTTTATGTCGTATCAAGAATATTTTAAAGATACAAAATTCTCTTTTGCAAATTCTTCAGGGGTCTTTTTAGGTTCAGAGTATCACTTTGATTTAGTGAGATCTGGTTGTGCACTTTTTGGCATTAACCCGATCTCAGGTGGTGATAATCCAATGTTGAGTGTAATTAGTGCGACTGCTAGAGTCATACAAAAAAAAGTCCTGGAAAGAAGTGGATATATCGGTTACAAAAATTCTCATAGAGCAGAAGCTGGAACTAAGTGTTTTGTGGTATCATGTGGATATGCAGATGGATACATTAGGGGCTTAAGTAATAAAGGTTTTTGTTATGCAGGTGGAGCTTATTTGCCTGTAGTTGGGATAATTAGTATGGATCTTGTGGTGTTTGATGCTTCTAAACTTTCAGAAGAAATGTTTAATTCTGTTGAACATGTAGAATTATTAGGTGACAATATAAAGATAGACGAAGTTGCAAAACATGCTGGCACTATATCTTATGAGATTATCGCGACAAAATTTGGCAAGCGTTGTAATAGGATTTATATAGACTGAGGATGAATAATTTTTGGATGAGACCTAATTTTCTGCAAATGATTGGATTTCTTTTTTCCATATTATCTGCGGCATGTGGTAGAGTCGCAATCTTTACTGCAGTGGTTATATGTTCTGTTATGAAGCCACCATTCTATTTTAGAGCTTTTTTAAGACAGGTGGTAGAAGTTGGGTATTATTCATTGCCAGTTGTTGGGCTGACTGCACTTTTTACTGGTGCTGTACTTGCTTTGCAGAGTTACACTGGTTTTGCTAGAATAAATGCTTCAAGTGCTGTTGCTTCGGTCGTTGCACTTTCAATTACTAGAGAGCTTGGTCCTGTGCTTGCAGGATTGATGTTAGCTGGTAGAATTTCGGCAGCGATTGCAGCTGAAATAGGAACTATGCGTGTAACAGAGCAAATAGATGCGCTTTATACTCTTAGTACTGATCCAATGAAATATTTAGTGGTACCTAGAGTCTTGGCTGGAGTATTAATGCTTCCAATTTTGGTTTTGGTTGCAGACATAATAGGGGTTTTTGGTGGGTATTTGATCGCAGCCTATAAATTAGGTTTCTCACACGAGATGTATTTAATAAACACTGTTAATATACTTGAGTTTAATGATATTTTTTCTGGGGTAATTAAGGCTTTTGTCTTTGGGTTCATAGTTTCCTTGATTGGGTGTTTTTGTGGGTATTTCTCAAAAGGTGGAGCTCAAGGAGTTGGAAGTGCTACAACATCTGCTGTAGTGCTATCTTCTATAATGATTTTATTAGCAAATTACATAATTACTGGATTATTATTCTAAGATGAATGCTAACTGAAAGTTGCAATCTAATTAATTGATTAAATTTGCCTTGTTTCATTATAAAATTTGTTCTATCTATTAAAGTATGTTAAGTAAAGTGTTTGATATGGGTAAAATCTATATTTTATTGTCCATATTTAATGTGAGGTATTCAGCTTAAATTATTATATGCATTCAAGAGTTAAAATAGAAGTCAAAGGCTTGAATAAGACATTTGGGGATAATCATGTTCTAAAAAATATAGATCTTGATATTAGATATGAAGAGTCGCTCGCAGTAATTGGAGGCTCAGGAAGTGGTAAATCTGTGTTGCTGAGATGTATAGTGGGCCTTTTTATCCCTGATGATGGAAGCTCCGTTACAATAGATCATGAAGTTGTAACATATAAACATATATCACAACGTACCAGTTTTGCTAAAAAATTTGGTATGTTATTTCAAAATGGAGCTTTGTTTGATAGTTTGACAATATGGCAAAATGTTGCTTTTGGTTTACTTAGAGTAGGAAAATTTAGCAAGGATGAAGCAAGAAAGATTGCTGTAGACAAGCTTGCAATGGTGGAATTGAATAGTAACATAATAGATTTATATCCATCTGAGCTTTCTGGGGGAATGCAAAAGAGAGTCGCTCTTGCAAGAGCGATTGCAACTGGGCCAGAAATAATATTCTTTGATGAACCAACATCAGGTCTTGACCCAATTACCGCAAGATCAATTACTAAGTTGATTAAGGATTTAGCAAGACATCTACACGCAACAACTGTTACAATTACACATGATATGTTTTGTATGCGAAATATATCTGATAAAGTTGCTGTAATAAAAGATGGTCAAATTATTTGGCATGGAAATATAGCAGATATAGAAAAAGTTCAAAATAGCTATATACAGGATTTCATAGCGGTTTGAATTTTTCATAAAAAATTTGGTAAAGATTTACGGAGGCATTGATAATGATAAATGAGTTAATTAAGGAACTTGAAAGTTTAAGTTTGCTAAAGCATCCGTTTTACCAAGCTTGGAATGATAGTATATTAAACAAGGAGATATTGGCTGATTATGCATGTCAATATTTTCATAATGTTGATGCTTTTCCAAGGTAATTAAGTACTATCCATTCTAGGTGTCACGATATCAAAATTAGACAGGTTCTGCTAGGTAATCTGGTTGAAGAGGAAAGTGGAGATGAAAATCATCCTGAGCTTTGGAAAAGGTTTGCAAGAAGTCTTGGAGTTTCGGATAGCATGATTGAAAGTAGTGTTCCTTATGCGAAAACTAAAGAGTTGATTGATGGGTTTTTGAATATATGCAAAAGCTCTGTTGCAGCAGGTATTGGAGCGCTTTTTGCATATGAGAGGCAGATTCCTGAGATTGCACAATCAAAAATTGATGGTCTTTGTAAATTTTATAACTTCGCATCTAGTGATGCTGGGTTGAAATTTTTCTATGTGCATATAGAGGCTGATGAGTGGCATTCCCAAGAGTGCGCTCAGCTTATCGAAGCTTTGGATCCGTCTTCGCGAGAAGTGGCTTATAAGGGTGCAAAGTTGCTTTGGCAGTTTCTTGATGGTATTTATGAATCTGAGGGTTTTAAACATTATTGTTCAGTTCATTGTTAGAAAGCATTTTACGCAACTAGTAAAGAATATTTCTTGCAAAGGATGGATTGAATTTAAATAATGAGGAAGTGTAGGTATATTATTTATGCACTATTTTGCACTGCTTTTTTCCAGTCTGTCCGTCAAAAATCGACTTGCTACGCAAATAAATTTTTGACGGACAGAGCACGTATTTCTATATATCAACTCTTCATTTATCAGAGAGATACTAATTCAATGACATGTATAAAACATTTGCTCGCAGCAGCTCTCTCTTTACTGCTTTACCTTTCGAGTTCAAATATTGCATTTTCAATGATTATAATAAGAGATGATGAAATAGAATCATTTATATATGATATTGCAAAGCCAATATTTGATACTGCAGGATTAAATAGTAGTGAAATACAAGTATATATAGTACAGGATCATACATTAAATGCTTTTGTTACAAATAATAAAAACCTATTTTTACATACAGGTCTGATAAGTGAGCTTGATGATGTTAGTGCGTTGATAGGTGTAATAGCACATGAAACTGGTCATATTGCTGAGGGACATTTTCTCAAAATGAGCGCTAATTTAATAGCAGCTGTACAAAATATGACTTTAACTAGTATAGCAGCTATACTTGCAGGAGCTGCTGCTAATAGTCCTGAAGTAACTGCTGGAATTATCTTGGGACAATATAATGTCCAACATAGGTTGCTTCTTAGTTATTCCAGAACGCAGGAATATGCAGCAGACAGAGCTTCTGCAAAATATCTTGCAAAGCTTGGAGTCAGCATGCAGCCAATGATTGACTTACTTAAAAAAATCGCTGCGAGTAATGATGGTGATTTTTATTCAAAAGAAGGGCAGTACTTGGTGACGCATCCAAGCTCGGTTAGTAGGATTAATGCACTGCAAAGTTTTATGACGCCTAAAAGACAGCAATCTGTTTATGATTATAAAGATCTACAAAGACGTTATGAGCTGCTGAACGCGAAACTAAAATGTTTTGCTGAGCAAAATAACAACTCATTTAATAAGGTTATGAATGGAAAAAACGCTGAAGCAAAAAAGTATGCAAATGCAATCAATTATTACAATCATGACGATACAAAAATGGTATTAGCACAAATTGATGAATTAATGCGCATCAATCCAAAATCACCATACTACAATGAATTAAAAGGTGATGTTTTATATAAGAATGGTAACTTTTTATCTGCGGTTTCATATTATAAGAAGGCTTTAAAACTGCAGAAGGATAGCTCAAAGTTTGTAAATGGCATAAGGCTTCAACTCGCAGTAGCGTTGCTTGCAGTTGGTGATAAACATTTGATAAGTAAGGCTTTAAGTTTCATCCGTGAGATAGTAGTGCGAGATTCAAAAAATATTGAAGCATTCAAACAGCTTAGCATTGCTTATTTCAAGTTGGATAATGAATACATGGCAAATTTGGCTCTAGCAAAGAATGCTATTTTGAAGTCTGACAAAAGCTTTGCTAAACGTTTGTTGAAGATTGCAGAGTGCAGTAAGCATTCAATTAACGATAATAAACAGGCAAAAATTATTGGTATTGATAAAGATTCTTTATCTAAAGATCTTGATGTAATGGAAAAGTCTTAATGTATATTCGCTATATTTCAAAAATTGGCGCTTCTTAAAGACCGCTCATTATGTATTAATTATACACATGCACCCTTAGTTCTTTCTAGTTATTTTTAAATAGTTGTTGTTCTGCATTCTTGAAATGCAGATTTGTGTTGGTTGCAAGCAACCATACCACATAAAAATCCAGCAAAAAAAGTGGCCAAACCTGCCAAAAACCTTATGGATTTTGAGTGCATGATTTTTAGAGTACAAGTTGATTTCTGAATCAAATATTTATATATATTTGCGAAGAAATAAATGAAGTAATATGTGAAATCAAGCCAAGAAAGTCTGCGCAAGTGGCTTTGCCGGCAGTGCCTAAGTAGTGTTTGCTAAGTACAGGACAAATTATATATCTGAAAATTAGCGTAGGGCCATGTCTAAAAGCTAATTTTTGTATCAAAAGTTCGAAATACCAACTCTTCATTTATCAAAGGTATATATTGCATGAAGGAAGTGAGAGTAAGAGATTTGTTTTTTGCGATTTTAAAACGCGATGTAAAACTCATGTTTAGTAACAGACAACAAATTACTCATACTTTGTTATTTTTTGTTACATCAATTACTATATTGCGTATTGCAAATGAACAAAGTGTTATCAGCATTTCTTCTGCTCTAGGTTTTTCTGCTATAATGCTTCTATTTAGTCTTATACTCATAAACCAAAATCTATTAAGTGATGAATATAAGAATGATTTTGTTTCTCAGTATATATTAACAGGAGTTGGGCTTGAAATAGTGTTCATTGCTAAATGGCTTGCATATATAATAACTATAATTGTTCCAGTTATGCTTGCTGTTCCAATTGGAGTTTACATGCTATGTAATGAGATAATGAATTTAGAGCTTTTTTGCGCAGTATTTGTCTTTTCAGCGAATTCTAGCTTAATTTTGCTTTGTACGACATCTTTATTGCCGTACTGTAAAAAATTCTTGATTTTTGTCATTGCTACGCTACCGTTTCATATCCCAAATGTAGTTTTTTTGCTGCTAACGTGTCAAAATTATCGATATATATGGATTTCTGCGGCATTGTTTTCGTTTTATTTTCCCATATGCATAATATTGTCAAATTTATCCACAAAATTCATTGTGCGCCTATCGCAATAGTTATACACTAACACTCCCTGTGGTATATTAACTTACAACCCGAATTATGGATTAAGCAAGGTTGCCAGAATATGGATATGTAGGTAAAGATAATTTTGAAGTAACAATCGAGACCTACCTATGAAAGAAGATATCACAAATTTATTTTGTTTCATCGATGATTTTAGCAGCGAGTGTAAAGAAGAGATAAATAAAAGAGCGCTCTCAGAAGTTACAAGCATAAATCCGACGAGAGTACCAGGACTTTTTGAGTCTGAAATAATAACAATAAGTAATACTATTCCAACAATCTCCATGTAAAAACTTTAAAATTTTCTATAATTCATATTTGCAGCTATATAGATCTGAATTTTCATTGATGCCAAGCTATGAAAGATTTGTAGCATTAATGCAAAGAGTAATAATGATATTAGCTGTTTTATTACATACTTTGCTTTCTAAAAGTAGCAACATTTCTTATATAGATTCTACCTCTATATACGTTTGCCACAATAAAAGAATCTCTAGGAACAAAGTATTCAAAGGTATAGCAGCATTAGGGAAGACTAAGAAGTGATGGTTCTTTGGTTTTAAACTGCATATTATTATTAATGAAAAAGGAGGATTAGTAAAAGTATCACTGAGCAAATGTAACAAGGACGATAGATCGCAAGTTATGATGATGAGTGATAATATTAAAGGACTCTTGTCGGTGATAAAGGTTATATCTCCAAACCATTATTTTTAGCTCTATATAAGCAAGGACTGAAATTAGTCACTGGAGTTAATAAAGGGATGAAAAACTGCCTTTTATCTCTAGAAAAAAAGATATTCCTAAGAAAGCGCTCTATTGTAGAAACTGTCTTTGACTATCTCAAAAATAAACTTCAGCTTGAACATTCAAGGCATAGGTCACCAGTCAATGCTTTTATTCATATCATTGCTACTTTAATTGCTTATCAATTAAATACTAAAAAGCCCTCTATTGCTAATACTTAGAATATTACTAATACATAATTCGGGTTTATAACATGAGGTAAGTAATGGATATACAATATAGACCTTCACCAAATTTTGGTGATCGCAAACCGCAAGATGCAGATGTTAACATGCTTGTTTTACATAATACAGCAATGAATTCTTTTGATTCTGCTGTGGACTGACTTTGTAATAAAACGGCTGGAGTTAGTGCACATTACGTTATCGGAAAAGATGTGGAAGTTGCAAAACTAGTTGATGAAGATAAAAGAGCATGGCATGCTGGTCGTGGTAGTTGGAATGAAAATAACGATGTTAATAGTTATTCAATAGGCATAGAGCTTGATAACAATGGATTTGAACCTTTCTCAAGCTAAGCCTGATGAAGTCTTTAATAGAGCTTTCTAAGGATATAATAGCACGCCATAATATTACACAGTATAATGTTATAGCTCATGCTGATATGGCGCCAGCTAGGAAGGAGGATCCAAGTCCTTTTTTTCTCATGGAAAGAATTAAAAGAGAATGGCGTTGGGCTATTTCCAGAAGTGCAAAAGTCTGATCGTGTTCTTTTTGAGCCTGGGTCTAAAGGGTTTCTATCAGTTCAGACGAAGCTAAATAATTATGGGTATGATATACCTAAAAATGATGTTTTTGATAGAGATAGTCAAATTGTTGTTACTGCATTCAAGCGACACTTTGATTCAGATGCTTGTACTTTATTAAAGGACGAAGATGATAAACCATATTGGAAGGTTGATTTAAATTGGACAGAGTATGATTATAACATGTTGAATGCACTATATAGACTTAAAGCAGCAAGCACTAGATACTCATCATCAGGAACTTTAGTTTTTGATTTTAATGCCTCGGTGAGTATTTGTCTTGCCGAGTAGTTTTATTATTAAACAGCATCTACTTGTCATATTTTTCAAAATTGGTACTTTTTATGAGAATGCTCCTTATATTATACAGTCTTCAGGAAAGCATTTCTAATTTGACAAGTTGCAGGAATCAAACAATTAAGGAACATATTGCGCAGAGGTAAATTTTAAAAATCCATAAGGTTTTTTGCAATTTTACCATTTTTTCTGCTGGATTTTTATTTGTTATAGTTACTCGTAACCATGTAACTAATATCTTACTAAAGTCTTCAGGAATTTATATGTGAAAAATAGTATTATAACCCTCTACCTTTTCCTCTGAATCCAGTTTCTTTTAGCATCTCAACAAAGCTTTGCCTATGTGATTCTAGGTTCTCAAGCTCATCTTTTGTAAACATTCCAGCATTTTTCGCTCCTTCATATTGTAGCGCAACTTGAAGGCCTCTAGTTTGCACGTTATTTATGAAATTTTCTAGAGCAGTTTCTCCAGCTAACTGGTGAGGATTCGTAATTTTGTAGATTTCGTATATAATTAGCCGCATCACTTGTTTTTTCCTTTCTTCAGATAGTTCCTCTTCCTGTTCGAGTTCCTGTTCATTTTCTCTTTTCTTTTTTACAGCTCGCATACTAATTCCGAGGATCTGCATAACTATGCGTAGTAGGTTACTATCGATGTTTGTATTCTCCATATTCATCACTAGATAATCAAACAATGCTGAGAGCGTTGGTATTGAAGCATTCCATTCTTCTTTGCTAAGCTTGCCTCCAGCTGCAATTTTATCATTGATCTGACGAAGTAATTTCAAGGCAATAGAGAGAGAATGAGCATCCATACTTAGACCTCGCTAAATATAGTATGACAAAAATTAACACAATTTAAATAAGGATAATCCAGATTTCTAGGGGGTGCTAGGTGCTAGGTGCTATGGTTCTGTTCATCAAGTCATTGTACAGACTCTTTTGGCCTAATTTTCAAGTATTACTTCGTTAGTTTCTTTACAAATATGTAAAAGCATCAGGCACAGAAATTAACTAGTACTCTAAAAAATCTTTACACAAGCACTTTGCCGGCAGCGCAATATATAATCTCCTTCAAGAAACAGTAAGAATTATACTTGTTAAAATAGTTAAGCAACTTCACTTTGAATATATGGATCATCGTTATACCTCAAAAATTAGAGTTATCAAAGTGCTCTTTATGTATTTTTGTTTACGCATGCATCTGCACTTTTCCTAGCTCTCTTTGAAGGCTAACTTCGTATGTATAATTAAATATCAACTCTTCATTTATAATAGGTATATAACATACTTATTATACTAATATATTGCAAAATCATTTACTAAGTCCAGCATTCAAAATTGTTTTTGAAAAAGCAGTCTAGCTTATGGAAATTTAGATAAGCAATCTGAATGTGGTACTATACAGTACTTCTTGCTACTTGTAAGACACAACAGTGCAAAGCATAGACAGCATTTTTTATATAAAATATGTGAGGAGAATAATTTTGTTTCACTTTACAATAAGTCCTGCAGTATGGAAGCGCTGAGCCTGCATATAAAAAATTGCATACTAGTCATACTTTGCAAAATTGGCACCTTTAAAATGATCCCTTATGTATTTTGTATATAGCGGTTGCCGGCAAAGTCACTTTCGCAGACCTTTTTGGCCTGATTTTCAAGTATTACTTCGTTAATTTCTTCGCAAATATATATAAATATTTGACTCAGGAATTAACTGGTATTTTAAAAAATCATGTCATTAAAATCCTCGCGTGTACATTGATGAAGGCAGTGCCATAGTCAAGGAAGTTGGAGATATTATATATTTCAAGCAAAATCTACGGTGTACTAGAAAACGTAGAAATTGTGGATTAAGGAACTAAATTTTAGCTTTAAACTTAAAAGCCATATATCAGTCTATAACATATTTAACTTTCCTTACTATATAATAAATATACTCGAGTTGCTGATTAGTAATACAAGTATATAGTGGATTTTTTTGTAATACAAAGAGGAGTATATATGCTATTTTGTCACTTTAGTAGCAGCTACAATACATCTGTTCTTACAAAAATGGTTGAATTTTATATTTCGAAAATTGAAGAATGCAGCTCTTGACTCAACTTTCGAAATATTGTTATAGAATCGAATGCATCTTGTAATTCTGCAAAGTCTGAGTTATGAGATTTATACTGAGATCCATTCTCATGCAAAGCAGCTCCGCTTGGAACGTTTAGCAATCTACTGCTATCATATTCTTCTAGACCACTAAAAATACTTAATATCAGTTTTCAAAAACTTTGCAAAGTCATGTAGCTTGCTACAGCTGATTCTATTTAAACCTTTTTCATAGTTTTGAATTTGTTGAAAAGTAAGATCAACAGCATTAGCCAAAGTTTCCTGGCTAACGCCTAAATCTTGTCTTTTTTTACGTAGTCTCATGCCAACATATATATCGACTGGATGTGCTGATGTAGCCTTCTTTTTACTCATAAAATTAAATTCCCCAAAAAACCTTCCCTTGGTTTGACTTACATGATACTTAACAAAAAAGAAAAATGCACGAACAATTATTCATAATATTGTAATAAGATATGAACATAATATTCATTTATATGTGTGCATTTTCTATATAGGCGATATAAGCTAAGATTGAGAGCTATTTAAAGCATTGAGCAATTATATACGTAGCCAGCTTCCATGTAAGAAATTTTACCGTAGTATGAAAAGCTGCAAATACGCTCTCGAATTTTATTAGTATCTGTATGTACTTGTCATACTTTGCAAAATTTGTGCGTTACAAAATGCTCTTGATGTATTGTGTTTTTGTATACACATGCACCTGCATTCTTCCTAGCTCTTTTTGAAGTCTAACTTTGTATGTACATAATCAAATATTAACTCTTAATTTTTCAAAGGTATCTTCAGGTTTCTTCCTACTTTTTGCATTCTTTAGTTATATTCCGCCTATACTGTTTTCTTTTTAGTAAAAACAATCAGCAATATATGTTATTGCATATTACACAATGACTTATGTTTAATAAGCTTCTTATGCACTCTAATCTTCAGTGCCAGGAGGCAAGTACACATAATAAAGATAAAAGATATTGTGATTATTATTAGCAAACTGTTTTTATCATAAAAAGTTTTTTGTTCAACTATAGGTAAGTACAAATCAATGGAACATTTTGTGTTTAAATCACTTTGTAGTATAGGTATACCATATGAATCTATGACTCCCGATATACCATTATTTGCAACACGTAAAAGTGTTGAGCCTCGCTCTATAGCACGTATTTTTGTCATTGAAAAGTGTTGAATCGGTCCCGAGGTCTCTCCAAACCAAAAATCATTGGTGATATTTAACAAAAATATTAAATTTTCTGGATTTTGCCTGAAAAATAAAGTGCTAAAAATTCCTTCGTAGCAAATTAGCGGCAAGATATAGCCAAGGCCAGATAATTCCAGAGGTTTCGGGGATGAATTGCTGCTAAATGAAATAGAGCCATATGTTATTTTATCTAAAAACATGAAGAGATTGTGGAATGGAATATATTCTCCAAATGGCACAAGTATGTTTTTATCGTAGAAACCCATTATAACTCCTGCATCATCAATTACAACCATAGAGTTAAATACTTGTAGTTTGTTATTTTGATCTTTTGTGAATCTATCTGTGCCTGTGATTAGAAATCCATTTTTTGGTACGACATCAGATAAGGCTTGGAATATCTCATGATTTACTCCAGTGAAGCCGAATGGAAAGGCTGATTCTGGCCAAACTATTAAGTCTAAATCATATTCGCTTTTCCTTTTAGATAATTCTACGAGAGTTCTTAAAGCCGCAAGCCCGCGTTGTTTGTCTCCATTATACAGTTCATGAATATTGGGCTGCACCATCCTTACATAGATTCCTTTTTTTATATTTGATTGATTTAAAGAGCGTTCTATGATTTCTGGTTCACTATTATATTCTGTTTTTGTTTCATTCTCGTTTTCTGTCAAGCACACTTGTTTTCCATAGATTGGATTCAGGTTCATCTCCCTCCCTCTTTCTTGCAGCCTGAATTCTCCGTATATATAAGCAAAGATCATTATTGATGAAAAAATTGCTATGGTTGCTATGTTTCTTGTATAAAATGCGAAACCAAAGCAAGATATAATGAAGCTAAGGCCATATATACCAACTACTGAAGCAAGTTGCATAATTTTATTTGAAGCGTTACTTGTATATCCTATTAAATTCCATGGGAAATCAAAAGCGTAGCTTCGAAATAGTTCAATCAGCGTCCAAGAGCTTCCAAAAAATAAAACGCACGTTAATGAGAATATAACTTTTTTGCTGTATGTAAGATTTTCCTGCTGCTTTGTATCAATTAGAAAAATCTTGATAAATGGGTGCCATATTATAGGTAAAATACTAATAATACAGGATAGGCCAGCTGGAATTCCAAATAGTGCAAATGGTATAAGCCAGAGAAATTTGTCAGGCTCAACAAGAAGTGAGTTTGATATCCAGTATAGGCTTGTAGTAAAATGTCCAAATCCAAAGCAAAATCCAATAATGAATCTTTCTTTTATGCTGGATGTTTTGCATGTGATAAATAGAAGTGACGATAAGCAGATCGGTACAAATATAAAAAGATCAAAAGGCGGGAATGCTAAAGAAAAGAAGAAACCTATGAATATAGATGATATATAGCGGTATAGCGCAATGTTTTCTATTTTTGAAATAAAACGGTGAAAAAATTTGAAACGTGTTGCTTTAAAGAATAGTCTTAGAAGTAGGGAATTTTGTCTTTTCATTTTGTCTTAACAAATTGCATAGTTAACGAAGCTATGAGCTCTTTTATTATCTCAATATTTTCTATATGATTTTCTTTTCGTGCAAACTCCACAAAAAGAGAATTATCAGGTCTTAATTTGCACCCATTACGTAGTGTAATAAAACTCATAATCCTCTCATGATCAATTGAATCCTTATCATGAAACTTTAAAAGCATCCCCTTCTTTCCAAGGTCAAGCTGTGCAATATTTGCATCTTTGAGATATTGCTTTAGCTCTACGACTTGAAAAAGATTTAGTGTTTCTTGTGGGACTTTGCCAAATCTGTCAGTCATTTCAGATATCAACGACTCTATCTCTTGATTATTTGCTAAATTTGATATCCTGCGGTATAGAGAAAGCCTGAGAGAATCATCAGCTATATATGACATTGGAATTTGTATTGCGATATCAAGGTTAATTACAGGACTCCATTCCTCTTTGATACTAGTACTTTCTGGGTCTGACTTTAGTGCTTCTATAGCTTCTGCTAGCATTGTTTGATATAATTCGATTCCTACCTCTTTGATATGTCCAGATTGTTCCTGGCCAAGTAGGTTTCCAGATCCTCGGATATCCATATCATAACTTGCGAGATTCATGCCAGATCCAAGCTCACTTAGTGATTGAATTATTGATAATCTTTTCTCTGCCATATCAGTAATTTTGCCGCCTTTTTGTATAGTAAGGTATGCAAACGCTGGGATGTTGCTTCTCCCGACTCTTCCTCTTATTTGATAGAGCTGCGCAAGTCCAAACATATCTGCGCGATCTATAATTAGGGTATTTGCAGAAGGGATATCAAGTCCAGATTCTATTATAGAAGTGCTTAGCAATATATCATATTTACCGTCATAAAAATCATTCATTATATCATCCAGTGCCTTTGCATTCATTTGGCCGTTTGCAACCGCAATCTTCATATCGGGCACAAGTTTTGATAACTGAATTGCTATTTTGTCTAGATAAGCAATTCTAGGTGTTATGTAAAATACTCTACCGTTTCTTGCTTTTTCGTTAAGAAGAGCAGTTTTAATCGTGATTTCATCGTATGGAATCACAAACGTCTTAACTGCCTGACGCTCTACTGGTGGGGTTGCTATAATACTAAGTTCCTTAATTCCAACAATAGACATTTGTAGGGTTCTTGGTATAGGTGTTGCAGAAAGTGTTAAAATATGTGCATTCTTTTTCAGTTGTTTAAGTTTTTCCTTTTGCTCTACCCCAAAATGCTGTTCTTCATCTATTATTACAAGCCCTAAATTTTTGAATGATATATCTTTTGCAAGCAGTGCATGAGTGCCTATTACTATGTCAATTTCTCCATTCTTAATAGATTCTTTAATCTTCTTTACTTCAGTGTTTTTTGTAAATTTTGAGAGTTGTGCTATTGATACGTGCCATCCTTCAAATCTTTTTTTGAAAGTTGACATGTGTTGTCTTGATAAAAGTGTTGTTGGAACGACTAATGCGACTTGTACATTGTTTATGCCTAAGACTGCAGCAGCTGCAGCTCTTAGCGCAACCTCAGTTTTCCCAAACCCAACGTCTCCACAGATGAGTCTATCCATTGGAGTATCGGATGCTATATCGTTTAGTGTATCCTCAATAGCACGCTTTTGATCGATAGTTTCTGTGTATGGAAACCCTAAGCAAAATTTTTCGTATATTTGGCTATCTATATTGAGAGGGGTTGCTGTAGATTCATTTCTAAGCGCAGCTGTTTTTATTAATACTTCCGCTGCAAGTTTGATTCGCTTTCTGAGTTTTGCTTTGCGCATTTGCCAACTAGCAGCGCCGAGTCTATCGAGCTGTATATTGGATTCAGTTTGCCCATATTTGCTGAGCAGTTCGAAATTTTCTACTGGAAGGTAAAGCTTATCGTCGTTGAAGTATGATATCTCAAGAAAATCGTGTATAACATGATTAATCTCAAGCTCTTTTAACCCTTTAAATATACCAAGTCCGTATTCCGAATGTACAACATGCTCCCCAACTTGTAGTTGACTTAGTTCTTGTATAATACGTTTTGCATTTTTTTGTTGTTTATTCTTTCTATAATGTTGATTGGATTGAAATATTGCATGATCTGCTATTACCAATATCAGATTTTTGTCTAATTTATATGTGAAGTTTTCGTCCACATGCATTTTTATGATGCCAACTTTTTTTCCAAGCAATGAAATTTCATCAATGTTGCAAATCTCTAAAACTTCAGTGCCGTAATGAGGAAATTCTCCCTTTATTCTTTCTATACTGTTTATATTGGAACTTGCTATTAAAACGCACGAATAGGGATTCTCTTGTATAAAGCTATTGATGTACTCGGCATATTTCTCAACGCGTGTCTTATTTTCTAGGTGAGCATTGAAAAGAGGCATTTGTACAGCAGTGATATCTGTGTTTGCACTGTACACGCCTGAATTCTTGGTAAATAATACCGTCTTATTCTCCAAATTTTCTAACTTCTCTTTCAGCTCTGTTTCCATCAAAAAAAGCTTAGACGGAACAATTGGTCTGTATGTTAGTTCTTGTGGTGGAGTTGCTATTCTAAAATTGTAATTTTCCACTATCTTATTACAAAGATGCTCTATTTTAGAAAGTATGTTGTTATCAAAAATACAAAGGTATTGTTGTGATATGTATTCAAGCAGACTTTCTGCTTCTGTGTAAAATAGAGGAAGCCAATTTTCTATTCCGTATGCCCTTACTTTAGAAATGGCTGAGTTATGTGATGCGCTGCTGCCTATACCGAAATGTTTTTCATATTCCTTTTGAAATGTAGAAATATTTTTATTATTAAAAACAATTTCACTCATAGGTAATATGGTGATTTTGTCTACTTTTTTATAACTAAGCTGCGAAGCTGGGTCAAATAATTTTATACCGGATATGGAGTTTCCCAAGAAATCTATCCTATATCCAGGGCAAGTTTCATCAGGCACTATGTCAATTATGCTGCCTCTTGATGCAAATTGACCGGAATACATTGCGGTATCTGATCTCATGTATCCAGCTTCTGCAAGATACTTTGTTGTAAACTTGACGGATTTTGATGAGTCTTTGTTAGAAAGCTCAAGTGCGTTATCTATAAGTGACTCTCTTGGCGGGAGTTTTTGTACAAGACAATTGATCGTTGTAATTACTATGAATTCTGAGCTTGGTCCTTGCTGCAATATATCCCAAAGAGCGCGTATTTTTAGATGTGCATCGATAGGATTTGGTGAAATTGGTTCATAGGGATAAAAGCCTGCGTCCGGTACCCTGATTATTTTCGAGCCATCTATAAAGCAGGAAAGGCTTTCTTCGATAGAGGATGCTATTTCATCTTTTTCTACTATGTACAATATACGTTTGTGCTTATTATATAGCTGAAATAATACAAATGGTTCAGCGCCAGTTATCATATTTGATTTGATATCTTGCCTATCTTGTGAAATCAAAAAATCCTGCATTTTCAGTAACTCATTTAACTCTTCGGTCAATAGAAAAAGTCTAAACACTAATAACGATAAAATCATTTGTATGCAAGTTAATAAAATCCTAGTTGAGTGTGTTATATAAATCTGTCATATAGGTTACTGATGCTTAGAACTTTGTGTTTTGGCATAGAGCTTTGATTTGAAATTTTCGTCACAATAAGAATCGCACAATTTTTATGTCTTGAAATATTGAAAGTCAATTTGGATGCAACAAATTTGCTGAAAACATAAAGTTATACTTATGTAGTCATTGTGTCATTACTCTAATGAGTGCAGGATTTGTTTTGGTTACAAGTAATTGTGATGCACAAAAATCCAGCAGAAAAAGTAACAAAATTGCCACAAACCTTATGGATTTTGACGGATAGACTATGTGATATATTACAACATAAATTCTATAATGTTCCTAATATGAGGAGATCAACCTACAGAAAGTTAATAGTCATTAGTGCTGTGTCGATGGTATGATCGCAGTCTTCATAATATTGAAAGTATTTGATTATAACATAGTGTTTTTTCTATCACCATCTGAAGTATATGCGGGAAAAAAGTGGCTCAGATAAAGGCTTCAGAGTTGGTGGGCTTGTGAAGCAAGATTGTGTTTCTTATCTCGATGATGGAGCCATCAGATTTGTTTTAACTGATAACTTAGCGGAAATTATTGTTATATACAATGGAGTCGTGCCGAGTCTTTTTAGAGAGGGAAGTGGAGCAGTCGTCTTTGGTAACATGGATTATTCGGATAATATATTTTATGCAACTGAATTGCTTGCAAAGCATGATGAAAATTATAAGCCAAAGTACAAAAAGAGTTAGTAGCTTTTTAATGAAAGCAGCTTTTGTATTGCTTTGACTAGATAGTCGCCTGCGTAATAATTCTAAGAAGCGCTGGATTTATATAGGTTGCCAAGCAATTATGATGCACAGAAATCCCGCAGAAAAAGTGGCAAAATTGCCAAAAACCTTATGGATTTTGCAGGTAGTGCATAAGTAATATTTGCAAGTATCGGATAAATTATATATCCAAAAATTAGCGCAGGGCCAGGTCTTTACGCTAGTTTTTGTACATTTCACTTTCCGCAAAAATTTATTTGCACGGCAAATCAATTTTTTATGGGCAGACTAGATAAACTAAGATAAAGAAGGTTTGTAGTATAGCACGTTATTTCGTCATATTACTTTTGCTATACCTGCAGAGAGGGTATATATTTACGTTTCGTTTAAATATATTGGCTTGCAAGTGTTGTGCTTGCAAAGATGAGTATAAAGCGTTATAAGTTGTCTTTGTTTTTCCATAAATAAAAGTGCGAAAATTCGAAGGGTGAAATGATTGTAGATCTTCTGTGTATTTTTCAGGTTATTATCACTTTGTTGTTGATTTTTGTGGTGCTACTGCAAAAAACGGGAAATGATACTATTTCTGGGCTTTCTTCAGCTGGTCCAAGTGTTTTTTCTAGTAGGTCATCTAGTAGTTTGCTGAAAAAGGTGACTATAATTCTAGCAATTGCGTTTATGATGAATAGTCTACTACTTGCTAGAGGAATTATGCGAGATTCTAATACTGCGAGCGCCATTATCTCCGATATAGAAAAAGAAGCTGAGAAAGATAGTACTCTGCATGTTGAGCCGACTGTCCCTAGTATTGAATAGGCTCTTGTTTCTTTCGAATCTATTGCCTTAGCCGATTGACGTGCAAATAATTTTCAAATTTTATTTTGTGAAAAATTTGAAAAAGTGATTGCAATCTTTGTGCATTTTCTGATAATACCTCAGGTGTGGGTTTTTCATGCCCGCGTGATGGAATGGTAGACATAACGGACTTAAAATCCGTGGAGGGCAATCTCTTGCCGGTTCAAGTCCGGCCGCGGGTACCATATGAACTCCAAGCTTCTTTGTATAAGCTTTTATGCTTGCTTTTTAGTAGAGCTAAGCTGCTTTTGGGTGTTAGGATGTTTTGGTGAAATGATTTTGTTAAATGGTGAGTTGCTGACTTGAAAGAGATATTACAAGATTTTGATATTGAGGTTGCTGCCGCTATTTCTAAAGAGCTAAACAGGCAGCGCTGTGAAATTGAATTGATTGCCTCAGAAAATATTGTCAGTCCTGCGGTTTTAGCTGCGCAAGGGTCTATTTTGACAAATAAATATGCTGAAGGATATCCTGGCAAAAGGTATTATGCCGGCTGTGAATATGTTGATGTTGTCGAAAATCTCGCTATAGAAAGAGCAAAAGCGCTTTTTGGTGTTGAATTTGCTAATGTGCAGCCGCACTCTGGGTCTCAAGCTAATCAAGCGGCTTTTATGGCTTTTTTAAAGCCATATGACGTGGTCTTAAGTCTTTCTTTGGATTGTGGTGGGCACCTTACACATGGCTCTTCGGTTAATCAGTCCGGGCAGTGGTTTAATGTAGTTCATTATGGTGTTTCAAAAGAGACTTGCCTTTTGGATTATGATCAAATTGATGCACTTGCTCATGCTTATAAACCGAAGTTGATTATAGCCGGTTATTCTGCGTATCCTCGTGAAATAGATTTTGCAAAATTTAGAGAAATTGCAGATGGTGTTGGTGCATATCTAATGGTTGATATGGCCCATATTGCTGGGCTTGTTGCATGTGGCGTTCATCCAACTCCAGTTGGGCATGCACACGTGATTACTTCAACAACTCATAAAATACTTCGTGGGCCGAGAGGTGGGTTGATTTTGATGAATGACCCTGAAATTGCAAGTCGTATAAATTCTGCGATCTTTCCTGGTTTGCAGGGAGGGCCATTAATGCATGTGATAGCTGCTAAAGCTGTAGCTTTTAAAGAAGCCTTAAGTGAGCAGTACAGAGTCTATATAAAGCGTGTTGTTGAGAATGCTAGTGTTCTGTCTTCTGTTCTAATAGAACGTGGGTATTCTTTAGTTAGTGGTGGTACTGATAATCATTTAATGTTGCTAGATCTGAGAGGATATGGTATCACTGGCGTTGCTCTTGAAAGGGCGCTTTGTGAGCTTGGCTTGATATGCAATAAGAATAGCGTTCCATTTGATGAAGAAAAGCCGTGGGTGACTTCTGGTGTGAGACTGGGGACTCCTGCTGTGACTACGCGTGGGATGGGTGCTGGTGAGCTTGGAATTATAGGCGCTATGATCGCCGATGTAATGGATAGATTGAGATTTGGAGAGTTAGATCAAGGCTTTAAGGATGCTTTGGCTGAGAAGGTCATAGAGATATGTACTGCTTTTCCAATCTATGGAGAGTTAGTTTGAGTAGTGGTTCTCTATTGTGTATTCTTGTCGTACTACTTTGATTGTTTCTTAAAGTGATATATGCTTAGTTCACGCTAAAAAAGCCTTGACCGGTTTGAGGGTTTTCAAGTATTATCACTCAACTGATGTCCATGGATTGTGGATATTTATTTTTTTATATTGATTAGCGCTTGTGAATATGTGTGATTGCGGTATTAGAAGTAAGAAGTGGAGGCTTTATGCCAACAATTAATCAGTTGATAGCGAGGCCTAGGAAACGTAAGCCGGTTAGCTGCAACGTTCCTGCTCTTGAGAGATGTCCTCAAAAGAGAGGAGTTTGTGTGCGTGTATACACTACTACTCCGAAGAAGCCGAACTCTGCGATGCGTAAGGTCGCTAGGGTTAAGTTGACAAATGGATATGAGGTGACATGCTATATAGGTGGCGAGGGGCATAATCTTCAGGATCACTCTGTTGTGCTTGCAGAAGGTGGTAGGGTGAAAGATCTCCCGGGTGTTAGGTACCATGTGGTACGTGGTGCTTTGGACACGCACGGTGTAAATGGGCGTAAGCAGGGGCGTTCTAAGTATGGCTCTAAAAAGCCTAAGTAATTGAATATTTTGGAATTTTTTATTTATGTCACGTCGTAGAGCAGCTAAGAGGGAGCGTTTGTTGCCAGATGCCAAGTATGGTCATCTTGTGGTGGCGAAGCTAATCAATGTTATAATGCTTGCTGGTAAGAAAAGTGTAGCTGAGCGGATTGCGTATAACGCTATGGAAGGTGCTTCTGAAAAATTAGGGATTAGTCCTGCTGATGTTTTAGAGAAGGCTGTTGCCAATGTTACTCCATTGATAGAGGTTTGTTCCAGAAGAGTTGGTGGTGCTACTTATCAAGTTCCTACTGAAGTGCGTCCAGAGAGGAGGCTGGCTCTTGCTTTGAGGTGGATTGTGCGTGCTGCACACTCTAGAAAGGCTGAGAGAACTATGATTAGAAAGTTGGCTGCTGAATTAGTTGATGCTTGTAATGAGCGCGGTGCAGCTGTGAAGAAGAGAGAGGACGTCCATAAGACGGCTGAGGGGAATAGAGCGTTTACGCATTATAGGTGGTAATTTGGTGTTTATGTCTGGCAGAGCTACTAGAATTGAGGATTATCGTAATATAGGTATAATGGCGCATATTGACGCCGGTAAGACTACTACTACTGAGCGTGTTTTATTTTATACCGGTAGGTCTCACAAGATTGGTGAGGTACACGATGGTGCAGCTACAATGGATTGGATGGAGCAGGAGCAGGAGCGCGGCATTACAATTACTTCTGCTGCTACTACATGTTTTTGGTCTGATGAAGATGAGCCAAAGAATTATAAGATTAACATTATAGATACTCCTGGTCACGTTGATTTTACTATTGAGGTTGAGAGATCTCTTAGGGTATTGGATGGTGCGGTCGCAGTGTTTGATGGTGTTGCTGGTGTTGAGCCGCAGTCTGAAACGGTTTGGAGACAAGCTGATAAGTATAGTGTTCCTAGGCTTTGTTTTGTCAATAAAATGGATAGAACAGGTGCTGATTTCTACAGATGCGTAGATATGATAGTGGATAGGCTTGGTGCAAATGCTGTTGTTATGCAGCTTCCTATAGGTTCGGAAGACGCATTTATAGGTGTGATCGATCTTTGTAAGATTAAGGCTGTTGTTTGGAAGGGTGATGATTTAGGTGCAAAGTATAGCTATGAAGAAATCCCTGAAGATTTAAAAGAGAAGGTTGAGGAATATAGGGCAAAGTTAATAGAGGCTGCTGTTGAGTTTGACGATAAATTGATGGAGTCATATCTAAGCGGAGAAGAAATTTCAATTAAAGATTTGAGGCGCTGTATTAGAGCTGGGGTTGTTGCTAGTAAGCTAGTGCCGGTTTTTTGTGGTTCTGCTTTTAAAAATAAAGGAGTGCAGCCTCTCTTGGATGCGGTTGTTTATTATTTGCCTAGCCCAGTTGATGTCGCATCAATTAATGGAATAGATAATAAGACTGAGCAAGAAGTGTTGGTGAAGGCGGATGATGGTGAAAAGATGTCTGCGCTTGCTTTTAAGATTATGAATGATCCTTTCGTTGGGTCTTTGACATTTATTAGAATTTACAGTGGTGTGCTCAAGTCTGGAACTGCTGTTGTTAATACTACTCGTAGTGGCGCGCGCGAGCGTGTTGGCAGAATGTTACTTATGCATGCTAACAATAGAGAGGACGTGAAAGAAGCTCATGCTGGAGATATAGTAGCGCTTGCAGGTCTTAAGAATACTACAACTGGAGACACTTTGTGCGAAGATGGATATGACATTATTTTGGAAAAAATGGAATTTCCAGAGCCTGTAATAGAGATTGCGATTGAGCCAAAGACTACTGCAGATCAAGAAAAAATGGGGGTAGCGATCTCTAGGCTAGCTGCTGAAGATCCTTCTTTAAGAGTGAAGATTGATCCTGAAACAAATCAGACTGTTCTTGCTGGAATGGGAGAATTGCATCTGGAGATTATAGTTGATAGGATGAAGCGTGAATTCAAAGTTGAATCTAATGTTGGAGCACCTCAGGTTGCTTATCGTGAAACTATCACATCTAGCTATGAAGTTGATTATACTCATAAGAAACAGACTGGTGGTGCAGGGCAATATGCTAGGGTAAAAATATTATTTGAGCCTGTTGAACAGGGGACAGGATATCAATTTGAAAATAAGGTTGTTGGCGGGAATATCCCTAGAGAGTATATCCCCGCTGTTAATAAAGGGATAGATGCTATTAGCAAGACAGGTGTTTTAGCTGGATATCCTATGATTGATTTTAAAGCCACGTTATTGGATGGTGCTTATCATGATGTTGATTCCAGTGCTCTTGCATTTGAGATAGCTGCTAAAGCTGCGTTCAAAGAGGGTGTAATGCGTGCAGGTCCTAAGCTGCTAGAACCTATAATGAAGGTTGAAGTAGTAACCCCGGAAGAGTTTATGGGGGATGTTATAGGACATCTGAATAGCATTCGTGGTCAAATTTCTGGTATGGAGCCACGTGGTAATGCACAAGTTGTAAATGCCAAAGTGCCTCTGGCTAAGATGTTTGGGTATGTGAATACTTTGCGTTCTATGACTCAAGGTAGAGCTCAATATAGCATGCAATTCCTACATTATGAGCAAGTGCCTCAGTTCGTTGCAGATGAAATTATTGCAAAGAATAAATAAAGAGATATGTTTTATTATTAATTTGGAGATTTTATGGCAGAGAAATTTTTGCGCGATAAGCCGCATGTCAATGTGGGAACTATAGGACACGTTGATCATGGTAAAACGAGTTTGACTGCAGCTTTAACTGCTGTCTATGGTAAGCATGCTATTGCATATGATGAGATAGATAAAGCTCCTGAAGAGAGAGCAAGAGGTATCACAATTAATACAGCGCATGTTGAATATGAAACTAATAATAGGCACTATGGGCATGTGGACTGTCCAGGACACGCTGATTATGTAAAAAATATGATAACCGGTGCTGCGCAGATGGATGGAGCAATCTTAGTTGTGAGTGCAGCAGATGGTCCAATGCCTCAAACAAGAGAGCATATACTGCTTGCTAAGCAAGTTGGAGTTCCGGCTATAGTCGTGTTTCTCAATAAAGTAGATACGGTGGATGATCCAGAGCTTGTAGATCTTGTGGAGATGGAAGTTAGAGAGTTGCTTAGTAAGTATGGTTTTGATGGTGATGGGATTCCTGTCATTAAGGGTTCTGCTTTATGTGCACTTCAGGGAAGTAATCCGCAGCTTGGAGCGGAGGCATTGAAGCAGTTGATGGATGCAGTTGATAGCTATATTCCTACTCCTGAGCGTGCAGTAGATAAATCATTCTTGATGTCTGTTGAAGATGTATTCTCTATTTCAGGTAGAGGTACTGTTGCAACTGGTAGGATCGAGCAGGGAAAAGTGAAACTAGGTGAAGAGCTTGAGATAGTTGGTTTAAAGCCTGTTAAGAAGACTGTTTGTACTGGTATCGAGATGTTTAGAAAGCAGCTTGATGAAGGTATGGCAGGTGATAATGCTGGTATTTTATTGCGTGGTGTTGATAAAGAGGAAATCGAAAGAGGGCAAGTACTAGCTAAGCCTGGTAGTATTACTCCTCATACTCATTTTAAAGCTGAGATATATGTTTTATCTAAAGATGAGGGAGGGCGTCATACTCCGTTTTTTGGAAATTATAGGCCGCAGTTCTATTTTAGAACGACAGATGTAACTGGTACTATCGCTTTAAAAGATGGTGTTGAAATGGTTATGCCTGGCGATAATACAGAGATTACCGTTGAATTGATTGCCCCAATTGCTATGGATAAAGGATTAAAGTTTGCTATTAGAGAAGGTGGTAAGACTGTTGGGGCAGGAGTTGTTCTAGAGATTATAAACTAGTGGTGAGAGAGATGGCTATAAAACAAGAGATAAAGCTAAAGCTTAAGGCCTTTGATCATCGTTTGCTAGATCATGCAGTAGCTGATATAGTGTATAATTTGAGATTGATAGGTGCTAAGATAATTGGTCCTGTGCCTTTGCCAAATGATATTTTCAAGATCACTGTGAATAGATCTACTCATGTTGATAAGAAGTCGCGTGAGCAGTTTGAGATGAGAGAGCATTCCCGTCTCTTGCTTATAGAGTCATCTCCTCAAACTATAGATGTATTAATGAAGTTGGATTTGCCTTCTGGGATAGATGCAGAGATTAATTAATGGTGGTGAGTGATTTATGATGAGGTGTGGTCTTGTTGCTAAGAAAATAGGTATGACACAGATTTTCAACGAAGATGGCAAGTTGTTGCCTGTTACTCTGCTGCATGTGCCACGCAACGTTATACTCGGTGTGAAGAATATTGAAAAGCATGGCTATAATGCTGTAATAGTGGGGTATGGCGAGGCAAAGGAGTCTAAGACGTCAAAGCCTTTACTTGGTGTCACTAAGAAGATTTCGGTTTCTCCTGTACAGGGTATAAAAGAATTTGTGGTTTCATCGGACTATTCTCCTGATTTAGGCAAAGCAATTTCTGTTGGGCATTTTGTCATGGGACAGTATATAGATGTTGCTGGAAAGAGTGTTGGTAAGGGTTTTGCTGGTGCTATGAAAAGGCATGGATTTAGTGGGCTTGAGGCTAGTCATGGTGTTTCAATAAGTCATAGGGCACATGGTTCTACTGGACAGAGGCAAGATCCTGGAAAAGTTTTTAAGAATAAAAAAATGGCTGGACATATGGGATGCAGATCTGTTACGGTACAAAACTTGAAGATTGCTGATGTTGATTTGTCTTTGCGTATTATAGCTGTTTTAGGTTGTGTTCCAGGAAAGAAAGGCAGGTTGCTTGTATTGCGTGATTCTGTCAAAAGGTCTGTGCCTTGTGGTGCAGAGATGCCTGCTGCATTTGAGTGATAGATAATATTTTTGTGGAGCGCAGAGTATTAAAATGAAGTTGGACGTGATAGATTTGTCTACCTCTATAGTTGAAGAAAATATTGAGGTTAGTGATGATATCTTCGGGCAAGAAATAAGGTTGGACATTTTACATAAAATGGTCACTTGGCAGCTTGCTAAGAGTAGGTGTGGAGATCACAGTACGAAAGGCATAGCTCAGATTTCTGGTTCTACTAGGAAGATATATAATCAGAAAGGCGGTGGTAGAGCTAGACACGGAAGTAATAGGGCTCCACAGTTTCGTGGTGGTGCGGTAATTTTTGGGCCGCATACTAGGTCGCATGAGTTTAAGCTCAATAAAAAATTTAGAAAGTTGGCGTTGAAAGTTGCACTTTCATTGAAGTATGGTGAGGGTGGAGTGTTAGTTTCTAAGGATTTGAAAATCCCAGCAAAAACTTCTGAGTTTCAATCAATGTTGAAGAATTTAAATTCTAAATCAGTATTAATAGTTGATGTTAGTGTTGATAAGAAGTCGTGGGTTGCAGTTCACAATTTAAAAAATTGTAGAGTACTGCCTGTAGTAGGTTTAAATGTGTTGGATGTTCTAAAAGCAGAAAAGGTACTGTTTACCGTTGATGCAGTGAAGGGGATAGGTGGATGAGTATTATGACGCGTAAATGTTTATATGATGTTTTATTAGCTCCGATCAATACGGAGAAAGCTGTGGGTTGTACTGCTTTTTCTAAGTATGTGTTTAAGGTTCATCCAAGAGCTTCTAAAGATGTGGTAAAGTTGGCTGTCGAAAAGGTTTTTGGTGTTAAGGTTAGGCATGTAAATATCTTGAATGTAAAGCCTTACACGAGAACTTTTAAGGGTGTACGTGGTGTGATCGGCGCTTTTAAAAAAGCTGTAGTAAGTGTCGAGAAAGGTGCTGCAATTGATTTTTTAAAAATGTAAATTAGCGTAAAGATATGGGGCTTAAAGTTTATAAATCCGTTACACCTTCTATGAGACACTTAGTGTCAGTTGATAAAGCGACATTATGGAAAGGAAAGCCAGAAAGGTCTTTGACTGTTGGATTGAGTTCTACTGGTGGTAGAAACAACCTAGGGCGTACAACATCTTGGAAGAAGGGCGGGGGGCATAAGAGAAAGTATAGATTAATAGATTTTTTTCGTGTTAAATTGGATCAATCTGCGGTTGTTCAAAGATTTGAATATGATCCAAATAGAGGTGCTTTTATTGCGCTTATTAAGTATGAGGATGGTGAGCTTTCGTATATAATTGCACCACAGAAGTTAAGTGTTGGAGATAGTGTTATCTCCGCAGATCTGGCTGATGTGAAGGTAGGAAATTCAATGTTAGTTAGAAATGTGCCAATTGGTACTATAGTGCACAATATAGAGTTGAAACCTAAAAAAGGAGCGCAGATTGCTAGGGCCGCTGGTACATATGCACAGTTAATAGGAAAGGATGCTGCTTATGCTCTACTTAAATTGCGTTCAGGAGAAATAAGAAAGATTCCTTTAATGTGTAGGGTAACTATAGGAGCTGTTTCTAACCCTGATAATCAGAATATAAAGATAGGTAAGGCTGGAAGAAACAGATGGCTTGGTGTTAGGTCTACTGTTAGAGGTGTAGCGATGAATCCTGTTGATCATCCACATGGTGGTGGTGAGGGGAAAACTTCTGGCGGTAGACATCCTGTTACTCCTTGGGGTAAACCTACAAAGGGTAAGCATACGCGGAACAGTAAGCACACTGACGGATGGATTGTGCATTCGAGGCATAAAAATTAATTAATAGGGTATCATGGGAAAAAGAGCTGCTTGGAAAGGACCTTTCATAGATAGTCATCTTTTGAAAAAGGTAAATGAGGTTTTAAATTCAGATGGATATAAAGTCGTAAAAACTTGGTCTAGGCGCTCGACTATATTGCCAGAGTTTGTTGGTCTTATGTTTTACGTGTATAATGGTAAGAAATTTATACCTGTGTTGGTAACTGAAGGTATGGTTGGAAAGAAATTGGGCGAGTTTGCCCCAACCAGAGTGTTCTCAGTTCACAGCGCAAACAGGAAAGCTAATAGGGCATGAGGTTGTTATATGATTAGTAGTACATCGAACTTTTTTGATTCTGAACAGTCAAGTGCTAAGCACATAGCAATAAAGTCTAGCGTAAGGAAGGTTAATCTTCTTGCAAAGATGATTAAAGGTTTAAGTGTTGCGGAGGCTTCTCTACAATTACAGTTTTCTAAGAAGAAAGTTGCGTATGATTTGAAGAAAGTACTAAATTCTGCAGTAGCTAATGCAGAGAATAATTTTGCTATTGATATTGATAAACTGTATATTGCCTATGTCTTAGTTGGAAAAGCTTTCGTTTTAAAGCGTTTACATGCTAGAGCTAGGGGACGTGCGGCTAGGATAAGCAAGCCTTATAGCCGTGTAGAATTTATTTTAAAAGCAAGAGGTTAATTGTATGGGGCAAAAGGTAAATCCTGTTGGGTTTAGGCTTGGAGTGATAAATACTTGGGATTCTCTATGGTATGCTGATAGAGGCTATGCGGATAAATTGCATCAAGATCTTAAAATTAGACAGTATATTACTTCATCTTTTGCTATTGCTGGAATTAGTAGAGTAAAAATAGAGAGATTAGCCAAAAAGGTACGTGTAATAATTAAAAGTGCTAAGCCTGGAATGATAATAGGTAAGAAGGGTGAAGATATAGCAAAAATTAAGTCTATGATTGAAAAAATTACTACTGATGAGGTGGTAGTAAACATAGTAGATGTAAAGAAAGCAGAAATTGATGCAAATCTTGTTGCTACTAGTGTTGCGCAGCAACTTGAGAAGCGTACAGCTTTTAGAAAAGCTGCGAAGAGAGCTATTCAGTCTGCTATGAGGCTTGGTGCTAAAGGTGTACGTTTAAATATCTCAGGTAGGCTAGGTGGTGCTGAAATTGCTAGGACTCAGTGGTATAAAGAAGGAAGGGTGCCTCTGCATACTTTAAGAGCAAAGATTGGTTATGCTTGTGCTTCAGCGTACACAACTTATGGTGTGCTTGGAGTGAAAGTTTGGATTTATCGTGGAGAAAGAGTTTCTTCCGACGCTTTATATGATGATTAGTAGTGGTAAGTTATTTATATGTTAAGTCCAGCAAAAACTAAGTTTAGAAAAGCATTCAAAGGAAGGATTCATGGTAGCGCCAAAGGTGCTACAAAGTTGGACTTTGGTATATTTGGTCTCAAAGCAATGGAGCCAGAACGTATCACTGCCAGGCAGATAGAAGCTGCTAGAAAAGCTGTAATGAGGCATTTGCGTCGTGTAGGAAAGTTGTGGATCAGAATGTTTCCTGATATTCCAGTATCAAGAAAGCCTGCTGATGTTAGGATGGGTAGTGGAAAAGGTAGTCCTGAGTTTTGGGTATGTAGAATTAAGCCAGGTCATGTAATGTTTGAGTTAGATGGTGTGGATGAAGAGCAAGCTAGAGGAGCGTTTGAGAAAGCATCTGCTAAGTTGCCTATAAAGACCAAGTTTATTAAGAGGTTAGGTGAGGATTAGGATATGAGTGATATTTCTAGCGCGGCAAAGGCTTCGCAATTATTGAGCTTGAAGAAGCAGTTGATGGTCTTGCGTTTCCAGAAAGCTTCTGGTGAGTTAAAGGATACTAGCAAAATAAGGCGTTTGAAGAAAGAAGTTGCTAGGTTTTATACTACGTTAAATATGAAGTGAAAAGATGCCTAAGAAGATATTACAGGGAACCGTTATCAGCAAGAAAATGGATAAGACTATTTCTGTTTTGGTTGATCGTTATGTTGAACATCCTAGATATCGTAAGATGATAAAAAGGAGTAAGCGATATGCTGTTCATGATGCTTTGAATGAGTATAGCGAGGGAGAGACAGTAAAAATAATAGAGTCTCGTCCGCTTTCTAAGAATAAGCGTTGGGTAGTTTATAAAGTATAGGCTGGATGAGAACTATTAGTTTTTGGTGGATGACAAGATGATATATATGAAGACAAATTTGGCGGTAGCTGATAATACAGGTGCTAAGAAGGTGCAATGTATTAAGGTACTTGGTGGATCTCATAAAGACTGTGCCAGTGTAGCGGATGTGATTGTTGTTTCGATTAGAGATGCTGTTCCTAATGCTAGAGTGAAAGAGGGAGATGTTTGCAGGGCAGTGGTGGTGCGTGTTGCTAAAGAAGTAAAAAGACATGATGGAAGTTCGATAAAATTTTATGAAAATGCTGTAGTGCTTGTCAATAAGCAAGGTGAGCCAATGGGGTCTCGTGTCTTTGGACCTGTTGATAGAAAATTACGTTCAGCTGGATTCATGAGAATTGTTTCTTTAGCCCCGGAGGTTTTGTAAAGATGTTAAAGTTAAAAGTGAAAAAAAATGATAAGGTTGTCATTATTGCTGGCAGAGATAAAGGTAAAAAAGGTGTAGTTTTAAATGTATTTCCTAAAGAATCTAGAGTTCTTGTTTCTGGTATAAATATTGTTAGTAAACATGTGAAGCCTTCTGTCGCACATGGTTCTGGAGGAGTTGTAAGAAAGGAATCGCTAATACATGTATCAAATGTTATGCATGATGACCCGAAGCTTGGTATACCAGCTAGAGTAGGGTATAAAGTGCTTGAAGATGGCAGGAAAGTTAGGTACTCTAAGCGATCTGGCGAAATTATAGATATTGCTAATTAATTTTTCCCGGTGGAGCGTTTTTATGAGTAATAGTAGGTTATATAGCCATTACCTCAAAGAGGGAGTGAGTTTTTTACGAAGTAGGTTTTCATATAGCAACTCAATGCAGGTTCCAAAGCTTGTAAAGATCGTTGTGAGTAGCAGTATTAAGGATGGTCATGACGCTGAAGTAGTTAGCTCAGAGCTGAAATTAATAACAGGGCAACAACCTGTAGTTACTAATGCGAAGAAGTCTATTGCAGGTTTTAAGCTAAGACAAGGTATGCCAATTGGTTGTGTTGTAACATTGCGTAGGCATATGATGTACAATTTTCTGGATCGCTTTGTAAATATAGCGCTGCCTAGAGTGCGTGATTTTAGAGGTCTCATCTCAAAGCAGTTTGATGGAAGAGGAAACTTTGCTTTTGGTTTAAAAGAACAGCTGGTGTTCCCTGAAATTAACTATGATAAGGTGGATAAGATTCGTGGCATGAACTTGGTGATTGTTACAACTGCTAAAACTGATGCTGAAGGCAAGGCGCTTTTGGAATTTTTTAATATGCCTTTTATTAAATAAGAATTATAGAGTTTTTACTTTATGGCTAAAACTAGTGTTGTGCAAAGAAATCTTAAGCGAATTAAATTGGTAAAGAGTTGTGCTAAGAAGCGCGCCACTCTAAAGTCTATTGCTTATAACAGATCACTCCCTTTGCAAGAAAGATTTGAAGCTCAGCTTGCGTTGAGTGAGATGCCACGCGATGCTTCTCCTGTAAGAGTGAGAAATAGGTGCCTGATTACTGGTAGAGGGCGTGGATATTATAGAAAATTTAAGATGTCGCGTATCTGCATTAGGGAATATGCTGCTATGGGTGCTTTGCCTGGAGTTGTTAAGTCTAGTTGGTAAGTTTTTATTATTTGGTATAAAAATGTCTAATGTTGTTTTGTTATCTGATGTCTTAACTCGAGTGCGTAATGGGCAGAAGGCTGGGCATCCTTTTGTTGTTGCTAGTACTTCTAAATTTATTACTTCTGTTTTGGAAGTTATAAAATCCGGAGGATATATTAAGGGGTATGAAGAATTTGAAGAAAGAAAAGGCGTAAAAAGAGTGAAGATTGATCTTCGTTATTATAAAGGGCTTCCAGTTATACAAGAAATGTCAATGGTATCGAAGCCTGGTAGAAGAGTCTATTCTTCTATAGAGTCTTTGGGAAAGGTCTATGGAGGATTAGGTATTTTTGTATTATCTACCTCTAAAGGTGTTATCTCAGATGTTGAAGCTAGATCATTGAAGGTTGGTGGTGAAGTGCTTTGTCAGGTATTTTAAAGATACTTAATATATTTTTAAGTCATTCTTTGGTGTTATTTGAATTTTGTTGATACGCTTTAGTTGTTAAAGATATTGTGTTTTGACTGACTTTTATGCTTAGTACATTTACTTATTATGATAGTTTGATATCGTAGATTGCTTGTAAAGCTGCTGTATTAAACAGTTTGTTCTTTTACTGGAAATTTGCTGTGCCTTTCATCTTATGAGCTAATTTATTAAAATTATAACATTTCGTTATAAGTTTGTATTTCCTGAGATAGCTGTTTTATTAGTCGCATGCGGTATAACTGTCGAAGCGCAGGATTTATGTCGGCTGTAAGCAATTATGATGCGCCGAAAATCCAGCAGAAAAAGTGGCAAAATTGCCAAAAACCTTATGGATTTTGTTAGGCACTGCCGGCAGTGCCTAAGTGGTATTTGCAATTATCGAACAAATTAATATATCCAAAAATTAGCGTAGGACAGTTTTAAAAGCTAATTTTTATGCAGTTAACTTTCCGCAAAATTTATTTGCGCAGCAAATCGATTTTCGACGGACAGACTAATTATACTACTGCTGTAGCGATAATTTTGAACTATCTTTGTTGAGTGGTTTTAAGTATATAATGACTTGAGATGCTGCTGCCATATTGTTATCTTCTATTTTTTCTGTTTTGTGAATAATTGAAGATTTGGATGGTGGCACAGATTTTTCGTTTGCACAGTGATTTTTTGTTGAGATTGCTTGTGTTATTCTATATATTACATTAGGCCTTGCGAGAGCAGAGTTTAATGTGCATAACTTGAGAGTATCTTTTATTATGTCTAGAGTAGGTAAGTTACCGATCAGTATACCGGGTTCTGTGAAATTTCAGGTTGATGGTAGTGATATTAATTTAACTGGTCCAAAGGGTTCTTTGTCTCTTCAGGTGCGTAATATCGTCGTGAATATGAGTGGTAATCAGGTTACAATCATGCCGTCTGATGAATCCTCTGTATCACGTGCTATGTGGGGGTTATTTAGGAGTTTACTATTTAATGCAGTAAAAGGTGTAAGTGAGGGCTGGACTAGGCGTTTGGAGATTAATGGCGTTGGCTATAGGGCTGCTGCATCTGAGGGTTTTCTAGTTCTGAGCTTGGGTTATAGTCATGAGGTCATTTATGCTATTCCTCCTTCGATTGAGATAAAGTGTGAAAAGCCTACTTTGCTATTGATTTCAGGCTGTGATAAGCAGCTTGTTGGGCAAGTCGCTGCTGAGATTAGGCAGCTTAGAAAACCTGAGCCATATAAAGGCAAAGGCATCAAGTATGATGATGAGGTCATAAGACGTAAAGAAGGTAAGAAAAAATAATTTAGTGCGATGGGTAGTTCTGATGTCAGGTAAGGTAAGAAGTTTATTTGTAAAGCGTAGGCAAAGAATAAGATTTGCGTTGAAGAAAAAAGCTGGCTCTGTTAGATTGAGGCTTACTGTTTTTCGCTCCAATCAACATATTTATGCTCAGTTGATAGACGATTCTAAGTCTTCTACTGTTGTTTCTGCGTCTACTTTAGATAAGCAACTTGATATAAAAGGTTCTACTAATAATATGGAAGCTGCCAAAGCTGTTGGTAAGATGATTGCTGAACGTGCGAAAAAGTTGAATGTATCGAAAGTTGTGTTTGATAGGAGTGGTTATATTTATCATGGTAAAGTAAAGGCTTTAGCTGATGCTGCACGTGATGGTGGCTTGTTATTTTAGTTATGCTTAACTTATTATTTACTGTGAGTTTGGAGTTAAAATTGAATGTTTAAAAGTAAGAGTGGCTCAGCATCTGCTGATGTTATGGAGAAGCTGGTATATGTCGGGCGGTGTGCAAAAGTTGTAAAAGGTGGGCGTAAGTTTACTTTTGCAGCGGTTGTTGTAGTAGGAGACGGACAGGGTAAAGTAGGATTTGGTCTTGGGAAAGCCGCAGAGGTTGTGGATGCTAGAGAAAAAGCCTTATCTGTTGCTAAAAAAAGTATGATTAAAGTTCCTTTGAGAGAAGGTAGGACTTTGCATCATGATATAAAAGCTAAATTTGGTGCTGGTAAAGTTGAAATGAGAGCGGCTCCTGTTGGAACTGGTATAATAGCTGGAGGAGCTGTTCGGGCGATATTTGAGCTTTTAGGAGTGAAAGATGTTGTTGCAAAGTCTGTTGGTTCTACAAATCCGCATAACCTAATTAGAGTTACTTTTGCTGGCTTGAAAAAGATGAAGTCACCTCGCTATGTTGCTGAGAAGCGTGGGAAGAAAGTATCTGAAATTGTTGGAAGCAGAGAAAAATCTGTTTAGTGTTATTATAGCTAAGGCAGCATAACTCTTTTATATGTTTTTATATATAGTCAAGGAAATTGAAAACATTATAGAGTGAGCGTATAGCTTGAAATTTCAAATCTAAAGTTAGATCTTTAGTTCATAAATTCTAAACGCTTCAGCACGCTGCCGATTTTGATTTCACAATATAATATCTTCCACTTCCTTGACTATATTTGTAAAGAAATTAACGAAGTAATACTTGAAAATCAGGCTAAAAAGGTCTGCGCATGTGGCTTTGCCAGTAGTGCCATAGCTAACACGAATTGCTAATTAGTCTGTCCGTCAAAAATTTATTTGCGTAGCAAATCAATTTTTGCGGAAAATTAAATGTACAAAAATTAGCTTTTAGATCCGCCCTGCGCTAATTTTCGGATATATAATTTGTCCTGTACATAGCAAATACTACTTTAGGTATTACCGACAAAATCCATAGGGTTTTTGGCAATTTTACCATTTTTTCTGCTGGATTTTCAGTGCGCCATAGTTGCTTGCATGCCAAGATAAATCCTGCATTCCTTCGAGTTATGACGGATGTACTAATTAATAATGCGAGTGTATAGCAGATTTTTTAGCAATGGCACTTTACCGGCAGTGCAATTGTTGATCCATTGATGTGATCTAAGCGCTTGCTTTGAGAAGTTTTACAGCAGAGAAATCATCAATATCTCCGCCAATAGCACTCCTAGCGAAAAACTTTGGTTTGCTTGTTAAGTTATCTCGCAGTATTTTTACTTCTCCACTTCGAACTATAGTGTAAAACCTAGAAAAGTCGCCAAATGCTATAGATAAACTTCCTTCTTTGAGTTGTGGCATATCAGATGATTGTAAAACTGCGGCACCAAAAAGTGTATCAGGTGAGCCTGAGCTAGTGCTGGGTTGCCATATATAATTCTCGTTTTTATCTTTTAGCATTCTGATAGTTTTAAGTGCGCTTCTGCTCATCAAAAATTTTGCGTTATGCGCATATTTCTCATCAATGCTAAAAAATAGCTTCAAACCCGAATTATGGATTAAGCAAGGTTGCCAGAATATGGATATGTAGGTAAAGATAATTTTGAAGTAACAATCGAGACCTACCTATGAAAGAAGATATCACAAATTTATTTTGTTTCATCGATGATTTTAGCAGCGAGTGTAAAGAAGAGATAAATAAAAGAGCGCTCTCAGAAGTTACAAGCATAAATCCGACGAGAGTACCAGGACTTTTTGAGTCTGAAATAATAACAATAAGTAATACTATTCCAACAATCTCCATGTAAAAACTTTAAAATTTTCTATAATTCATATTTGCAGCTATATAGATCTGAATTTTCATTGATGCCAAGCTATGAAAGATTTGTAGCATTAATGCAAAGAGTAATAATGATATTAGCTGTTTTATTACATACTTTGCTTTCTAAAAGTAGCAACATTTCTTATATAGATTCTACCTCTATATACGTTTGCCACCATAAAAGAATCTCTAGGAACAAAGTATTCAAAGGTATAGCAGCATTAGGAAAGACTAAGAAGTGATGGTTCTTTGGTTTTAAACTGCATATTATTATTAATGAAAAAGGAGGATTAGTAAAAGTATCACTGAGCAAATGTAACAAGGACGATAGATCGCAAGTTATGATGATGAGTGATAATAATAAAGGACTCTTGTTCGGTGATAAAGGTTATATCTCTAAACCATTATTTTTAGCTCTATATAAGCAAGGACTGAAATTAGTCACTGGAGTTAAAAAAGGGATGAAAAACTGCCTTTTATCTCTAGAAGAAAAGATATTTCTAAGAAAGCCCTCTATTGTAGAAACTGTCTTTGACTATCTCAAAAATAAACTTCAGCTTGAACATTCAAGGCATAGGTCACCAGTCAATGCTTTTATTCATATCATTGCTACTTTAATTGCTTATCAGTTAAATATTAAACGCCTTTTGGTATTTTCATTCTGATGAAGATTATACATTGGCGCAGTATTAAAGCGTGGACGAGCAAGGGCTGTTTCAATTCTTTCCAAGCTTGTTTTGTGTTCATCTATTGAATCGTTAATCTTTTTTATATGCTCCAAGGTGAGAGGATCTGCACTTCCTTTTTGTTCAATCTCTTTTTCTTTTCTATCATTTATCGATTTGAAATATTCCCATTCAGAGGCAATTCTGTTTATTGTTTCGTTTATTTCTTGTAAATTCATAGATTGTAGATGTTTTTATGTCAAATAATGAAGTGATATCTGGTATTTAATTGTATCTTTTTATAAATTCTAAAAATAACTTAGTGCTTTAATTGCATCGCTTAAAAGTTTTTCATATTATTCTTTTGTAAACATGTGGGATATACTAGTCATACTTTTCAAAATTAGCGTCGTAAAAATGTTCCTTATGTATTCATTCACACTTGCGTACCATTCTTCCTAGTTCTTTTTGAAGTCTCACTTCGTATGTACTGAATAAATACAAATTATTCAGTTGCCTGCGGTGTATATGTATTTCAAAGAGTTGTATAAAGAACAAGTAAGCAATTGGTCATTCACTAAGTTATTTTTTAGAATTGGTGTTAAAACTTCATTTATAATATTTCTAATTTTTAGATTGCAGAAATAATAAAGTTGATCTAAAACAGTGGCTTGTGTTGATTAAGCATTTGATTTTCGAGTGTTTCATTGCTTAGGTTAATTTTAACTTTCTGCAAAAATTTATTTGCGCAGGAAATCAATTGTTGACGGGCAGACTACATACTCTTTTAGTATGTATATGAGTTAATTTGGGGCGGTTAGCTCAGTTGGTTGGAGCGCTACGTTGACATCGTAGAGGTCAGTGGTTCGAATCCGCTACCGCCCACCATTTATTGTTAAATCCAATTTAGTTTCGTTGCAGCTTGCTCAAGCTTTTTTGCGTTCTCACTTAATGCCTTTAGATCTATATCTGTGATCTTTGCTTCTTTATTAGCTGCGAAAGTTACGAGGCTTACTTCCCATAATTTTATCTTGCGTATATATCTAATGTTTCCTTTGTGAAAAAAGTCCTCTGCGTTATATCCTATGCTCATGTGTTTTATTACGCCTTTTTTATAAGAAAATATGCTTCTC
The DNA here is from genome assembly GCA_013358835.2 of Ixodes persulcatus. Classification (NCBI taxonomy): domain Eukaryota; kingdom Metazoa; phylum Arthropoda; class Arachnida; order Ixodida; family Ixodidae; genus Ixodes; species Ixodes persulcatus. The sequence goes on from JABSTQ010005687.1 coordinate 988,234, forward strand.
TTCCTTGTGACAGGTCTAATAATATCTGACATTCGACATAGAGTCCGTGCTTATCTTCATATAGCGTATTTATTCTTCCTATTGGCTTTAATGTATAGTGTTGCCAAAGTAGTCGTATTTTCTCTGGATATTCTAGGTTGTCTCTAAATGCTCCTGGCATAACTAAATCATTTGTATTGTCTTTGACATTAAATACACTTGCGTATCCTGAAAATCTTCCTTCATCATCAATGGCTTTGGATCGTTCATTTATTCTATTTGCTTGTAATAAGAGTTTTATTATCATATTGGATTGATTTTCCGTATGTTGTATATGTATGTTTCATACAGAAGTTTGCGTTATTATTTGAGTTTCGTAAGCTTATCAGAAAATCTTTCATAAATTTACACTTTATATGCAATATTGGCTTTTAAAATCAGAACCTGCTTGTTATTCTTGGCTTGATATACAATCTGACAAAACCACGGTTTGGGATGGTGTTAGAAATTTTCAAGCAAGAAATTTTATGAAACAGATTCAAATTGGAGATTTATGTCTTTTTTACGAGGCTAGTCCAACAAAAGCTATTGTGGGAGTGCTTGAGGTGATAAAAACATATTATCAAGACAAAAATGATGAGAATTTTGTTGTAGTAGATGTGCAATATGTTAAATCTCTCAGAAAACAAGTGAGGTTAGAGCAGATAAAAAAAGATTGTGAGATCGAGGGATTGATACTGACAAAGCACCCGAGACTCTCTGTTATGCCTGTTTCTGAGTCGAATTGGAAGCGAATAATTGAGCTGTCAGATTTTGGCGTATAGTGGTTTTGGTTATCATACGTATGTTGTTAGAGCGATTAAAATATAACTTGCGTTTTGAATAGTTAACTTTGTGTAGTATATGGAGCTTATTTAGAATTATTGTATGAAAATGAAAAATACGTTAATAAAGCTGATGACACGAAAAGTATCGATCTTGATTTTTGTGACTACATTTGTGAATATTGTAATGATATATGCTACAAAAATTTATATTGAGCCTAGATTAAATCTACTTTTTACTATGCAATGTGTAATTTAATGAATGAAGCTAATGTTAGCTTACTACTTAAATATTTTTCATTAGATGATAAAGTGCACATGCTTGTGGCAATGATGTTTATAATATTGTGTAGTTGGTATTAGTGTTTACCTATGTTTTTCTAATAACGCTTATTTCTGCATTAATTGCATTTAGAACTATTAAACGTATAGTTAATAAATTTTTATCTTTTGCAAATCTTAGTTTGAAAAGTGAAGCTAGTCTAAAAGATGAGGCGAAGTTAATTGTACAATGGATTGCTTTGTATTCTTTATGTAATTTAATAATTCAAATATTTGTCACTTCAGATTTTATATATAATAAATTGGCAGTCTTTTCTCAAGGTATAATCTTTTATCTGTTATTGCGTAATAATCCTCTCAAATTGCTTGTTTTAACAAATTCAAAACATCAGTAGTTGACTTACGTAAATGCTATAATGTTTTGCGCGCAGATGTCAGTTTTAATGCTTGTTGATATTTCTTTGTATAACATTTGGTAATAGGTCACAGTAAAAAATGTTTTTCATAGAAAATTCTTGAAAATGGATATGATATATAGCAATAAATATATTATTTGAACTTTGAATTGATTTCATGGAATATAGCACATTATTGCTTGCGCTTTCTTATTGAAAAACATATCCTGTCATGTGTGGCTTGCTTTTTAAGGTTAGTACGGTTTTAAAAGAGTGTTGTATCCCTTGTATTCTGGCCTCATATTACATGTAAAACGAATATCTGTTTGCAATATGAAAAACGAAGAATCTAGGCCTATTTCTCCGCACCTTGGCATATATAAACCACAAATAACCTCTGTTATGTCGATATCGCATAGGATAACGGGTGTGGCATTGTTCTTTGGGATGTTATTTCTTTTGTGGTTTTCAATACTGGTTGTATATTCTGTGGAAGCTTTGCACGGTTTTATGGTTAGAGGTATACCGCATCCTTTTATGCTGAAAATATCTCCATATCTTGCGATAGTTATGGGGAGTATGTTTTTCAAGTTCGTCTTGGTCGTGCTTTCCTATTGTCTATTTTTTCACATGTGTGCTGGAGTGAGATATCTATTTTGGAGTTGCGGAAAAGGGTTTTCACTTTCTGCTGTAAATTGCTCAGCTTGGTTAATCTTTTCGTTGTCGCTTTTGATGACGATAGTTCTTTGGTATGTTATTTAGGTTAACAATTGTAAGACGTATTGATGGTATGAAAGGGACAGGACATTATATAGCACAACGTGTTACAGCAATTGGCCTTGTGCCATGCGTGCTTTGGCTTGTGTTTTTTATTGTGAAGTTTTCTAGTGCTGGTAATATTCGAGAGGTAGGTAATCTTATTTTGTCTCCTTGTAATGGAACGTTTTTATTGTTGTTCCTAACATTAGGCTTGTATCACGCAAAGTTGGGGATATCAATTATAATAGATGATTATGTTCATCTTCCATGTCTAAAAAAGTTTTTACACATTTGTTTGACTTTTGTGTGCCTTATTTCATTTATTGCTGCAATAATGACGTTGATGTACTTGCATTTTATAATAATGCGAAGTATTTAGGTGCGTTCATTCCGCCATTTGTATTTGTTTATATTTTGTTTTGTGTATTTTAGAGGAATAAATGTCTTCTTATCAGATATTTGATCATGAATATGATGTTGTAGTTGTTGGTGCAGGTGGTGCAGGTCTTCGCGCAACGCTCGGTATGGCTGAGAAAGGTATGAAGACATCATGTATTACGAAAGTTTTTCCTACTCGCAGTCACACGGTAGCTGCACAAGGCGGGATTAGTGCTGCTCTTGGCAGTATGGGAGAAGATGATTGGCGATGGCACATGTATGACACTGTGAAAGGTTCAGATTGGCTAGGCGATCAGGATGCAATAGAATATATGTGCAGGCATGCAAAAGACTCTGTTATAGAGCTGGAGCGTTATGGTGTTCCGTTTTCAAGAACCTCAGATGGTAAAATATACCAGAGGCCATTTGGTGGTATGACCACGCATTTTGGAGAAGGTAAAGCAGCTCAAAGAACTTGTGCTGCAGCTGACCGAACTGGTCACGCTATACTCCACACGCTTTATCAACAGTGCCTTAGATTAGATGCAAAGTTCTTTATAGAGTACTTCTCTCTAGATGTAGTAATGGATGATGAGGGGGCTTGTAGGGGAGTCACAGCCTACTCTTTAGAAGATGGCACGCTGCATAGATTCAAAGCTCACATTGTGGTGCTTGCAACAGGTGGGTATGGCAGAGCATATTTTTCAGCAACATCTTCACATACCTGCACTGGTGATGGTAATGGTATGGTTTTAAGAGCTGGTCTTTCTCTTCAGGATATGGAATTTGTACAATTTCATCCAACTGGAATATATGGCGCTGGATGTTTGATAACTGAGGGAGTGCGCGGTGAGGGTGGTTACTTGATTAACGCAGAAGGTGAGCGTTTTATGGAGCGCTATGCCCCAAGTGCAAAAGATTTGGCCTCTCGTGATGTTGTGAGTAGAGCTATGACAATAGAGATAAGAGAGGGAAGAGGGTGTGGACCTAAGGCAGATCATGTACACCTTGTCCTATCACATCTTGATCAAAAGACCATAAATGAAAGGCTGCCTGGAATATCTGAAAGCGCGAGAATATTTGCAGGTGTCGATGTGACTAGAGCTCCAATCCCTGTTATTCCAACTGTGCACTATAACATGGGCGGTATTCCAACAAATTATCATGGTGAAGTTGTTCAGAAAGCAGCAGATGGTTCGATGAAATGTGTTAAGGGGCTGATGGCAATAGGAGAGGCAGCATGTGTTTCTGTGCATGGTGCAAATAGACTTGGCTCTAATTCATTATTAGATTTGATAGTCTTTGGAAGGGCTGCTGCCATTAGAGCTGCTGAACTTTTGAGTAATTGTAGGTCTCATGCTCCACTTCCTGGGTCTGTTTGGGAAGAAAGTTTTGCCAGGTTTGATTGTATAAGAAATTCAAGTGGTGCAATGCCAGCTGCAAAAATTCGTGCAGAAATGCAAAATGCTATGCAGACCCATGCTAGTGTTTTTAGGACACATGATGTACTTCTGGAAGGTATACAAAAAGTTACTGAGATTTTCAAGTCATATGCTGATATTTCAATTAAAGATAGAACGATGGTTTGGAACAGCGATCTGGTGGAGGCGCTTGAGCTCGATAATTTGAGATTGCAAGCTCTTGCTACTATCAGTTCTGCGCTAAATAGAAAAGAAAGCCGTGGCGCACATGCAAGGGAAGATTTTCCTGAGCGTGATGACAAGAATTGGCTAAAGCATACTTTAACTAGTGTGGATTTAGAAAATGCAAAGACTTCTATAGACTATAGGTCAGTGCATTTGGAAACACTGACTGGTGAAGTCCCATCAATTCCTCCAAAGAAAAGAGTGTACTAGTATATTCGTCAAAAATTTATTTGCGTAGCAAATAAATTTTTGCGGAAAATTAAATGTACAAAAATTAGCTTGGGATCTGCCCTGCGCTAATTTTCAGATATATAATTTGTCCTGTACCTAGCAAATACTAACCCGAATTATGGATTAAGCAAGGTTGCCAGAATATGGATATGTAGGTAAAGATAATTTTGAAGTAACAATCGAGACCTACCTATGAAAGAAGATATCACAAATTTATTTTGTTTCATCGATGATTTTAGCAGCGAGTGTAAAGAAGAGATAAATAAAAGAGCGCTCTCAGAAGTTACAAGCATAAATCCAACGAGAGTACCAGGACTTTTTGAGTCTGAAATAATAACAATAAGTAATACTATTCCAACAATCTCCATGTAAAAACTTTAAATTTTTCTATAATTCATATTTGCAGCTATATAGATCTGAATTTCCATTGATGCCAAGCTATGAAAGATTTGTAGCATTAATGCAAAGAGTAATAATGATATTAGCTGTTTTATTACATACTTTGCTTTCTAAAAGTAGCAACATTTCTTATATAGATTCTACCTCTATATACGTTTGCCACAATAAAAGAATCTCTAGGAACAAAGTATTCAAAGGTATAGCAGCATTAGGAAAGACTAAGAAGTGATGGTTCTTTGGTTTTAAACTGCATATTATTATTAATGAAAAAGGAGGATTAGTAAAAGTATCACTGAGCAAATGTAACAAGGACGATAGATCGCAAGTTATGATGATGAGTGATAATATTAAAGGACTCTTGTTCGGTGATAAAGGTTATATCTCCAAACCATTATTTTTAGCTCTATATAAGCAAGGACTGAAATTAGTCACTGGAGTTAAAAAGTGATGAAAAACTGCCTTTTATCTCTAGAAAAAAAGATATTCCTAAGAAAGCCCTCTATTGTAGAAACTGTCTTTGACTATCTCAAAAATAAACTTCAGCTTGAACATTCAAGGCATAGGTCACCAGTCAATGCTTTTATTCATATCATTGCTACTTTAATTGCTTATCAGTTAAATACTAAAAAGCCCTCTATTGCTAATACTTAGAATATTTCCTAATCCATAATTCGGGTTACTACTTTAGGCACTACCGACAAAATCCATAAGGTTTTTGGCAATTTTGCCATTTTTTCTGCTGGACTTTCGGTGCACCATAATTGACTTGCAACCAAGATAAATCCTGCACTTCCTAGAGTTATGACGCAGGCGATTAAATAGAAAAACTTATCTACTGAACAGCCAACTCTGGTTAGTTAGTACTTAGCACTAAAATTAATTGGATGGTTTAATTCCAAAGCTTTGTAGTAGATTGTATACAATACTCATTGGAAGGCCCATGATTGTAGAATCAAGTCCTCTTATATATTGAATAAACGATGAGGCTTTTCCGCGTATCGCATATCCACCAGCTTTTCCATACCACTCTTTAGATTCTACATAAAAACTTTTTTCTTCCTCTGTTAAGTGCTTAAATTTTACAATTGACATTGCAACTTTTTTTCTAAATATATTGTTATGTGTGAGACAGATCCCTGTGTAAACTACATGTCTTCTTCCAGATAGTTTGTCTAAGCAGAGTTTTGCGTCGGACTCAAGCAGTGCTTTTTGCAGAGATGTTCTGCCAACTGAGACTACTGTATCTGCTCCTATTACAACGTCAGTAGGAAATTCTTGCGAGACTTTCTGGACCTTTTCAAAAGCTAGCCTGAATGCCAAAGCTTTCGGCATCTCTCCTTTTAGCTCAGATTCATCTATATTAGCAGGAACTATTGAGTCGACTTTATATCCAGATGCTGTGAGCATGCGCATACGCTCTTCAGATGAAGAGGCAAGTATCAATTTTTTAGAGTTCATAAGTATTAGTAATTAATCAAATTATGCTTTTTTAATGCTATAACATATTGTTCCTTAGAATCGCTATAGCTAGATTTAGGCTTAAAGATTTTTAATTTTTCAAAATTGGATTTAAGCATATCATTTACGGACTTTTCTCTGCCACCTGTAAGTAAAGTTTTTGCTATAAAGTGACCGCCTGTTTTCAAGTTTAAGATTGCAAATTTTGCAGCGATTTCTAACAGTTTAAGATTTCTTATCGCATCGATACCTGAATCTCCTGATGCGTTTGCTGCCATATCGCTGACTATTAGATCTATGCCAGCTTCACCAAAGCGCAGCAGTATTTCTTCTGCAACAGTTTTGTTTGTGAAGTCTCCGATAATGCAATCTATGCCACTGATATCTTCAACCGCTTTTAAATCCACTCCAATTATTCTAGATTCTTTTTTTGCGGAGGAAGATAGAACTTGCAACCAACTTCCAGGAGCTGAGCCTAAGTCTAAAATATTTCGAGCAGAAGATAGGAGTTTAAATTTCTCGTCGATCTCAATTAGTTTAAATGCTGCGCGAGAGCGATAACCAGATTTTTTTGCAAGTGCTATATAAGGGTCATTTATATTTCTTCTCAGCCAATTTGCAGAGGAATTAGTACGTCCTTTTGACGTTTTCAGAGTTTGTTTTTTATTACGGTAATTAGATGTTAAAGACATAAATGACATTCTTACCTATAAAGTGAAAGGAGATTCTGCAGTCTCAAAAATAGATAGATATTTATTCACTAAAATCGACATATTAATGTGCCGATCTCTTAATTAATAACCAAATGAAATTGAGTATTGTGTACTGTTTCATTCTAGTGGAGCTGATAATGCAAAATATGAAACTAAGCTCCTATAAATCTTCTCTTATTATCTACATGTTTAGTGCTAAATTCCAAAAGTCTCTACTCTATGTTTAATCTTTGGACGTATGAAGTTGTAAAGCACAACCCTTGACATAGTATCTCGCAGGTAAATGAAGAGTTGGTGTATGTATATGGCGCTATTAGCCAAGTTATTGTGTAAGCATTTTTTGCCTAACTTTCCATATTACTTCATTAATTTTTTTGCGAATATGGAATCTGTAAAAGTATTCGACGCAAACAATTAATTTGTGCCATAAAAGCGCTACAATTTAAATAAACACAACAACATGACATAAATGCATATAGAGTGAAATACGAGGCACACACTTTTTTATCTAGATATAACATTAAGCAACTATTGTACTGCAGGAAGTATCTTCCTCACCGACTTGATAACGGATAACTTTTGTTATCTTGATTGTTGCTCCAATTTCTTTCTCAAGCTCATTAATTACTTTTGAGACTTTTTTCTTACTATCAAGCAGGAAAATTTGTTCCATGAGTACAACTTCAGAGTAAAACTTCGCAAGTCCACCTTGAAGAAATTTTGCTTCATCTATTTTTTTTGTGCCACCAGATTCCTGTGTGATATTTGTAAGTCTTTCCTTAAGTACAGATGTCTCACGTTCTATAAGCGACTTGTTTACGCCATCTATAGCAATAGCAATTGGCCTATATGCTGCAACTTGCATTGCAAGTTCTTTTCCAAGCTTAGCAATTTTTGTATGCTGACCTGTTGATTCTATAGCAATGATAACGCCTATTTTCCCCATACCACTTGCAACTGCGCCGTGAACATAGCTTTCAACAACTCCATCTACCTTAAGTGCATCTATTCTGCGTAAATTAATATTCTCACCTATTACGGCGATTCCTTCAATTATTGCATCTTTCACTTTTACATTGTTGTTGTATTGCATATCACAAAACTTTGTAATGTCTTGTTCGCCAGATTCAAGAACAATATTTGATAGATTGGCAGCTAAACTTTGGAATTTATCATTTTTTGCTACAAAATCTGTTTCTGAATTTAGCTCGATTATAGAAGCCATATTCCAACCTTTGTGCACAGAAATTGACACAAGTCCTTGAGCAGCAACTCTATCTGCTTTTTTTTCAGCATTTGCAAGTCCTTTTGCACGTAGAAAATCTATAGCAGCATTTACATCACCATCACACTGAGTCAAGGCAGATTTACAATCCATCATTCCGGCGCCAGTTTTTTCACGTAGCGCCTTTACACTTTCAGCACTTATCACCACTTCATACTCTCATAAATTATTTTATTATTGCTAGCTTAACACAGGTCTATAGCAGAGAATGAAATAACCTATGCGCTTTAGCTTTGTGCAGCATACACTTTAAAAAGAAACTACGCAGCAAAAACTAGGTTTATGCGCTATAGGTTATTTATCTTCGTGTATACTTCTTGCTCTGAGTTTGCATCAGTATTTTTTATAGGTTTTTCATTAGCTTGTGGCGCAACAAACTCAGTTTCGCTCATAGCACCTATATCAACACCGGATTTTGCAAGACTGATCCGTACACCCTGCAATATTGCATCAGCGGCAAGTTTACAATAAAGCTCTATGGATTTTCTTGCATCATCATTTCCGGGGATTATATAATCAACACCATCAAATTGCGCATTAGTATCTACTATGGCAACTACTGGAATCTTCAGCTTTTTTGCTTCTTGTATTGCGATATCATTCTCTCTGGTATCAAGTGCAAAAATTAAATTTGGTAATCCGCCTAAATTACGTATACCACCAAGTGCAAGCTCAAGTTTTTGATGTTTTCTTGATAATTCCAGTTTTTCTTTCTTTAATAACAGAGAACTTGGATCATTCAGCATGCCTTCATACTCTTTGAGTTTATTGATGGAATTCTGAATTGTTGCACGATTTGTAAGCATGCCTGGAAGCCAGCGGTAATTTACGTAATATTGACCACATCTTTTTGCATGTTCTGCTACTGAGTCACTACCCTGTTTTTTTGTTCCAACAAATAGAATTCTTCCATTCTGCATGGCAACATTTTGTAAATTTTCAAGTGCATTTGCAAGTAATTTATATGTTTGTTCTAGGTCTATTATATGTATACCACTTCTTACTCCATATATGTACTGCGCCATTTTGGGATTCCAAAAGTTTTTCTTATGACCATAGTGAACTCCAGCTTCTAAAAGCTGTCTCATGGTAAAATTTGGGCTATATTCGCTCATATTTTTAATTATCCTAATTTTTGGTTTTTTCCAGTGCAAAGCCATAATTAACGCTAGTAAAATAGCGCACCAAAAAGGCAAAAACGTTCTTAAGCTGTGATGCATCTATGCTAAGATAGCAAAGCAACGTTTTTCACATAAGAAGCGCAAGAAGGTGATGCACGTGAATTTTTGTTTGATATCCAGTTATGGATAGAGTTTTCAAGTACTCACAAAATATACATACTGTATACTAAGCGCAAATTACAATAGGTAAATATAAGGTAAGACTTAAAAAGCATAAGCATGATAACAAATTTGTCTTTCTTACTCAAAGTGTATTTTCTGGATGCAGCAAAATATTAGCTAACTTTTGTTAATGTGAGCTGATTATCAGAAGAGAACTAGTATTTGACACAAATGCACAAGTTGTATATTATCCTAATCTTGGCGCGACGGTGGAGTTTTGTTGGAGCTGTCTTATTTCAAATGTTTGGCAGCAGTTGCTTAATTTATTTTGATTCCATGGTTTCTTGTTTTGAAATGCGCTTTTTATAGGCCAGTTTGGGTTCTAGATTTTTCTTGCGAACCATTTTGGGGCGTTTGTTAAATGATTTTTAGAGATTAATTTTATGTTTGCTGTAGTAGAGAGTGGTGGAAAACAGTATCGCGTTAAGTCAGGCAGCGTAGTGAAAGTTGAAAAAATGTACAGCGAGCCAGGAGAAGTGGTACAGCTAGGTGAGGTTATGGCAGCGGGTACTAAAATTGGTCAGCCTTATTTAGATGGAGCTAAAGTGATGGCTGAGATTATAGCGCATGATAAGACTGATAAGGTGATAGTCTTCAAGAAGAAGCGTAGACACAATTATCGTAGAAAACGTGGCCACCGTCAGCAGATTACTGTGCTTAGGGTAAAGGAAGTCATTGTATAGATAGTTAAATATATTGAGGTGATAGTATGGCAACCAAGAAAGCCGGTGGTAGTTCAAGAAATGGTAGGGACTCAGCCGGACGCAGATTAGGCGTAAAAAAATTTGGTGGAGAGTTTGTGACTCCTGGCAGCATTATAGTGCGTCAGCGCGGAACAAAGTTTCATCCTGGGCAAAATGTTGGTATGGGACGTGATCACACTATTTTTGCCGTTGTTCCTGGATATGTTAAGTTTCATAGAGGTGAAAGAGATAGATCTTTTATATCTATCATTCCTGCTTGATAAGTAATTGTATAGCGGTTGTTCAACCGCTTCAGGTTGTTTTGTTTATTGTTGATACTTAGATTTATCTAGGTTGGTCTTTTTGGCACTTGTAAGTTTATATTTGCTTGCAGCAGCATGAACCTTTTCTATTACTTTTTTCAGAGATTTGATTTCACAAATTTTTTCTTATTTATAGCACTTTGTGTGTCTTATGGCACTTTGCTACTTGTCATACTTCAAAATTGGCTTTTATCAGAATACTCCTTATGTATTTCGTTATACACTCTTGCGCCTAAATTTTTCCTGGCTCTTTTTGAAGTCTAATACCAAATCCCATAAATAACAGAACACTTTAGCTTCGTCTTTTTAGAAAATTTAAGCGTGCTCTTCTCAGCTTTACTTCTAGTACAGCTCATTTAAATCTAATCTTAAATTTGCTAACAAAATACGCAGCGACTATATGCTGTTATTTGTGGGATTTGGTATAATAGGGAAAATCAGGATTAGACTTCTTCTTCAAACGTTTGTTCCAGCGGCTAATTGTTTTGTCACATCCTTTACTTTCAGGATGCTCATGTATTTCTTGTACACTGTGCTCCACCCGTTTTCGTATGCTTCTTGCGCTTGCCTCACTGGAAGCGAGTTTTAAGAAGAAGTCTATTGTAATTTGACACTTGTGATTATTACTAGTTTTTGGAATAAATCTGGGCTATATAGCTTATAATGACATTCAAACTAATATAATGCAGCTGGTATGTGCGTAAAGTTAAGAAAACCAGATTGGATCAAAGTTAAGGCGCCTGTGAGCTCTGAGTACTTAGCTACTAGAGATCTGGTTAAGAAAAATAATCTAAATACAGTTTGTCAGGAAGCTGCCTGTCCTAACATAGGAGAATGTTGGGAGAAAAAACATGCTACATTCATGATATTAGGGAGCGTCTGTACTAGAGCTTGTAGATTTTGCAACGTTGCAACCGGTTTACCTGATAAATTAGATCCGCATGAACCTGAGAGAGTTGCGTTTGCAGTAGCTGAGCTTGGTTTGAAGCATGTTGTAATAACTTCTGTTGATAGAGATGATTTGGAAGATGGTGGTGCTACGCATTTTGCGGAGTGTATATTACAAATCAAAAAACGTAGTGTGGAAACAACAGTTGAAGTTTTGACGCCTGATTTCTTGCGCAAGGAGTGTGCACTTGAGATTGTGATCAAGGCAAAGCCTGATGTTTTTAATCATAATATAGAAACAGTTCCGTCTTTATATACGAAAATTAGACCAGGTGCTAGATATTTTCATTCGCTGAATATGCTATATAAAGCAAAGGCAATAGATAAAGATGTTTTTACCAAATCTGGTTTGATGGTTGGTCTTGGGGAGAATGATACGGAAGTTCTGCAGGTTATAGATGATTTAAGAGCTGCAGATGTGGATTTCTTGACTATAGGGCAATATCTGCAGCCAACGCCTAAGCATGCTGAAGTAGCGCGTTATGTGCCACCGGAAGAATTCTTATATTACGAAAAGATGGCTAGAGCAAAAGGGTTTCATATGGTGTCTGCTAGTCCACTAACACGTTCTTCATATCATGCAGGTGATGCATTTGAGAAACTTAAAGCTGCTAGGCGTAGGTTTGCTTGAGTTCTATAGAATTATTGTTCAAATATCGATGTGTATCTCTAATAAATGAGGAGTTATATTTATTATATGTACGAAGTTAGGTTTCAAAAAGAGCTAGGAAGAACTAATTGAGCATTGTTGTAAGGTGCCAATTTCTAAGTGGTTTTTTATTTGCGTTGAGTTTTAATTAATGCACTCTATATGTTAAAGCAGTACAGTTTTCTCCACTTATTTGTGAATAAAAATGGATTTATAAGTATATGGTATTATAAGTTATGAGGAATAAGCAACGTAGTAGTAGGGTAGAAACAGTCTTTCATAACGTTAGTGGTTTTTGCGTATTCATAACACGATTTCGTGCAGTTGTTGCTATAATTATTTGCAGTCTACTTTCATTATTTTTCAATTCTTATAGTTTTAAAGATCTATCTTTTATCTCTGAAGATACAGTTAGTGGTTTTTATAGCGCTGTATCGTCTCCGTTTAATTGGGCTAAATCGAAGTTAGATGATTTGAGATTATACGACGAAGTATTGGCAGAAAATAAGGATCTTAAGCTAGCAAATTCTAAAGCTTCTGAAATGCTAAATACTATATCAAAGTTGGAACTTGAAAATCAGCAATTAAAAGATTTATTAAATTATACAGGATTTATAAATTACAGATATATTTCATCTAGAGTTGTGAGTGCAGTCTTAGATGAACTTGGAACAACTATTATGATAAATGCTGGTACTGAAGATGGTATCAAAGATGGTTACCCAGTGTTAAGTGGGTTTGGTGCTATAGGTAGAGTAATAAGTGTTTCCAAAAGATCTGCTAGAGTGTTGCTGTTTACTAATGGTAGTTCTAAGATTCCTGTTAGGCTTTTTCATAGCAAAATCTCATGTATTGCAATAGGCAATGCAGAAAATGGTACAATGAAAATGCTTTATGTTGAGCAATCAAACAACAATATCATGGAAAATGACATAGTATTCACTTCTGGTGAAGGTAGCTTAATACCTTATGGGCTTTATGTTGGTTCTGTGGTAAGTAAAAATGGTGATATGATAATCAAACCAACTATTGACTACAATGACATTGAAGTAGTAAAAGTACTCTTCCCAGAGTAAAAGAGTTCCCGTAGCTCGGCAGGATAGAGCGTTGGATTCCTAATCCGAAGGTCGCATGTTCAATTCCTGCCGGGAACACCAGTGATTTTAGCGATTTTGCAGAATCACCTAATCATGGTCTTGTTAACCAAGTTATTGTGTAAATAGTACCTAGCACAGGTTTTTTCCACTCCATATGTATCTTATACCAAATTCCACAAATCACAGAACACTTTAGCTTCGTCTTTTGAGAAAATTTAAGCACGCTCCTGACTGCTGTACTTCTAGTCCTGCTTACTCAAATCTCATCTTAAATTTTCTAAAAAATATGTGGCAAATATATGCTGTTACTTGGGGGAGTTGGTATATCTTGTTTTAAGAGATTTTGTGTAGTCGTTAATCGTGATATATGGCTAAGGCAGCATAAAAGAGTTATACTAAACTTTGTCTTTTTGATAAATTTTAAGTCAGCCTCTCGCCTAAAATAGAGTTATATTGCAGATTTCAAATGAATAAAAATTTATTCTAAATACTTGTTTGCCATGCCTATTTTATAGAGCTTTAGCTATGGCACTGCCGGCAAAGTCACTTTCGCAGACTCCTTTGACCTGATTTTCAAGTATTACTTCGTTAATTTCTTTGCAAATATATAATAATATTTGACTCAGAAATTAACTGGTACTCTAAAAAATCATGCCCTTCAAATCCTAGCGCGTGCACTGATGAAGGCAGCGCCATATCAGCCATACTTCAATGAAGATTCTTGCATAGATCTATTTATACTTGACTCATTGCAGGCTTGATATAGCATTTATATGTCACAAGTTAGCATTAGGTTATCGCATTACAGTAGTCTGTATGCTGTGCTGTTATTCCATAGTTGTTTTATATTTTTATATAAAAGCTGTAAAAACAGCGCTTTATTTCTCTTGTTGTAAATTTTCTGCGGCTAGTCTTTGTGATATATTTGTTGATATTGTGAAATGATCAGCAAGATTTTCTGCAGCTGTAATCATAAAAACGATCAAATATGTAAGATGGTTGTGAGTTTCACATTTTGTTTTCTTTATGACATTGACAATGCAAGACTATTTAATTTTCACGTGTCATGAGTGATTTAGAGTATACTTCTGATAAATGAAAAATTATGTACATACGAAGTGAGACTTCAGAAAGAGCTAAGAAGAATGCTAGAGCATGTGTAAATGCAATATATACAAGATTTGTCTTATTGATAAGTCTATCCGTCAAAAATTGATTTACTGCGCAAATAAATTTTTGCGAAAATTAAATGTACAAAAATTAGCTTTTAGCCGGGCCCCTGCGCTAATTTTTGGATATATAATTTGTCCTGTACATAGCAAATACTATTTAACAACATCCATAAGGTTTTTGGCAATTTTGCCATTTTTTCTATTGGACTTTCGATGCATCATAATTACTTGCAACCAAGATAAATCCTATGTTCCTTAGAGTTATGACGCAGGCTACTAATAATATATTCGAAATTTTCGAAATATAAAATTCAACGATTTTTGCAGAGTCTATATGTTGTAAACTAGAATTATGTATTAGTAATATTCTAAGTATTAGCAATAGAGGGCTTTTTAGTATTTAACTGATAAGCAATTAAAGTAGCAATGATATGAATAAAAGCATTGACTGGTGACCTATGCCTTGAATGTTCAAGCTGAAGTTTATTTTTGAGATAGTCAAAGACAGTTTCTACAATAGAGGGCTTTCTTAGGAATATCTTTTTTTCTAGAGATAAAAGGCAGTTTTTCATCACTTTTTAACTCCAGTGACTAATTTCAGTCCTCGCTTATATAGAGCTAAAAATAATGGTTTGGAGATATAACCTTTATCACCGAACAAGAGTCCTTTAATATTATCACTCATCATCATAACTTGCGATCTATCGTCCTTGTTACATTTGCTCAGTGATACTTTTACTAATCCTCCTTTTTCATTAATAATAATATGCAGTTTAAAACCAAAGAACCATCACTTCTTAGTCTTTCCTAATGCTGCTATACCTTTGAATACTTTGTTCCTAGAGATTCTTTTATTGTGGCAAACGTATATAGAGGTAGAATCTATATAAGAAATGTTGCTACTTTTAGAAAGCAAAGTATGTAATAAAACAGCTAATATCATTATTACTCTTTGCATTAATGCTACAAATCTTTCATAGCTTGGCATCAATGAAAATTCAGATCTATATAGCTGCAAATATGAATTATAGAAAATTTTAAAGTTTTTACATGGAGATTGTTGGAATAGTATTACTTATTGTTATTATTTCAGATTCAAAAAGTCCTGGTACTCTCGTTGGATTTATGCTTGTAACTTCTGAGATCGCTCTTTTATTTATCTCTTCTTTACACTCGCTGCTAAAATCATCGATGAAACAAAATAAATTTGTGATATCTTTTTTCATAGGTAGGTCTCGATTGTTACTTCAAAATTATCTTTACCTACATATCCATATTCTGGCAACCTTGCTTAATCCATAATTCGGGTTGTAAGTAACTGCTCAAGTGTCATATATACTTCTTGATACTGCCGAAAAATTTACCATACACTTTTAGTTATGAATCGGTAACTTGAGTTAAATTAGTATAGCCAAGATTTTATTTTGCAATGTTTTTTGCAATTTATTTGGTGTGTTTTAATATTTCTGTATGAAAGATAAAGATATGTTTAAAACTCTCTCTTTCCTCTATGGATAATAGTGCTGGTGGTTGGATTGCCACTTTTTGCTGAGACTATTTACACACCTTCGCTTCCAAATATAGCAATTGAACTGAACTCAACGGCTCCTATCGTTGAATTTACTCTCACAATTTATTTGATAGGTTTTGCAATTGGAACGCTTTTCTGTGGCCATTTATCTGATAGAGTTGGAAGAAAAAATTCTCTTTTATCTGGACTTATATTTTTTATTCTTGGCTGTATTTTTTGTTATTATTCGCATTCAATAACTGAACTAATGATTAGCAGATTTATACAAGAGTTTGGTGGCAGTGCTGTTAGTTTTCTGGGGCAGGCTATTTGTAGAGATACGTTTACAGGAGCAAAACTTGGTCAAGTTTATTCAATAGTAGGAGTTGCACTTTCGATATTTCCTGCAATTGGCCTGCTTGCTGGCGGTATTATTGCAGAACATGATACATGGCACAATATATTTATAGTTCTTTCTGCGTTTGGGGCTCTTGCAGCGATTTTTGTCATAATCATGCTGCCAGAAACATTAACAAAAGATAATAGAAAAAATATACCTCTCACTGGTGTTATGTTACAAATGCTGCAAGACATAAAAGTTCTTGGCTTTGCAGTCATGATCGGAATATGTAATGGTATATTATTTAGTTATTTTGCGGAAGGTGCATTTTATTTAATCAAACTTCTTGGACCTTCACCAAGTCAATATGGGTTTAGCTTCACTATGATGGTGGTGAGTGCAATGTTGGGTGGATTAATTTCCAATAGACTACAAGGACCAATACCACAGATTAAGATTATAGAGTATGGAATTTTATTGATGGTATCTAGCACTATATGCTTCGTGGTGGTTATAATTATATATCATTTTAATTCAACACTTTCTGAAACTGTTTTAATTCGCATCATAATAATCAGTCAAATGATTTTAAGAGGTGGTGCTACAATGGTTGTCGGTAATGCACTATCACTTGGTCTTGCTGACTATACAAAGTGCATAGGTACGGCTTCTAGTATATTTAACTTCATATACTATAGTATTTCCCCTATCAATTAATAAAAGATAATGTTAAGATTATCTGTGAGATAAATAAAGGATGTGTAATTAAGTTATATGGGACGCTATTATTCACTTGAGCTAAGAGACAAGGTTATTTCATATATTGAGCGAAGGAGGTAGTAAGAATTCTGCTGCCTTTGCCTTCAGTATGGGTCTTGATACAGTATATCGTTGGCTACGTCTTCATCGTTCAGGTTCTTTGCGAGCAAAACAACGGAGCAATTGCAGCAGGAAGGTTTCAGATGAAGTCATGTTGGATTACGTTAAGTCTCACCCTGATCATACCATAAAGGAGATAGGGCTAGGAGTTGGATTACAAAATATTTGAAACGATTGAAAATTACGCTAAAAAAAAGATCACACTGTACAAAGAACGTGATGAAGTTCAGAGGTCTGCATTCAAAGAAAGAATCTCATCTATAGATCCGTCTACTATAGTTTATATAGATGAATCTAGTGTTGATAACCGTATATTTAGAGCATATGGTAGAGCAACAAGAGGAGAGCAAGTGTATGGAAATATTAATGGTTCCAGAAAAAGAAGGTTCAGTGTGATTGGTGGATTGATGAATCGTACTTTCGTTGCCACATCCACCTTTGAAGGATCTTGTAATAGCGATGTGTTCAATGCTTGGTTAGAGCATGTTTTGATACCTAGCATACCAACTGGTAGCACTATAATAATGGATAACGCTGCATTCCATAAATCGACCAAGACAAAGCAGATTATTATGGATTCTGGATGTCATATTCTTTTCTTACCAGCATATTCACCTGATATGAATCCAATAGAGAATTGCTGGCATACCTTAAAAGTAGAAATTAGAACTACTATAGATGATATCGGTGATAATCTTTTGCAAACTCTTCATAAATGTTTATTGGGTATGTAGGAAAATACTATATATGCTAATATCGCTTTGCACTTTTGTTATGGGGGTTTTATACGATGGCACGTTAATTCCAATGCCACTTTATTTTTTGTGTTTAACGTTATTGATGTTCTGTATATATAAAATAATCACTAAGGAACTACCAGTTCGAACTGAACCTTTGCAAATTATAAATTCTACTGATATATAGAAATTTTGAGCATTTCAAAAATTTACAAATGAAAATAGAAAAGTTTTAGGTTGCCAGAAATGTTAGAATTTAGAGAATTTAGTGCAAATAGCCCAGGAAATCCTAAACAACTGGTAATATTGTTGCACGGCTATGGGTCAAATAAAGATGATTTGATAAATATAGCGCCTGAGATTAGTAAATATCTACCTAATGCTCATTTTATATCTCCTAATGCATGTCAACGTTTTGAAAATACACCAGAATATGATGCATACCAATGGTTTAGTCTTGTTAATAGATCTCAGGAAGCAATGTTAAATGGCGCAAATGCAGCTATGAAAATACTTGAACCATTTATTTTAGAGCAAATGAAAAGGTTTAGTCTTTCTGCAAAACAAACTGTTATTTTAGGATTTTCACAAGGTGGGATGATGGCTCTGCACACGGGGCTAAATATGAAGGAAAGCCCTAGGGTATTGCTTTGTTATTCTGGACTTTTAATACAAGGTGAAAATTCAAATACAGATTCATTTGCTAAGGTAAACTCTATTCAAGATATAGTACTTATACATGGAAAGGATGATGATGTCGTACCAATTGAATCTATGCAAAGAAGTACTATTTTGCTAGTCAAATCTGGTGCTAGGCTCCACACTCTTAATTGTAGAGCTCTTGGA
The DNA here is from genome assembly GCA_013358835.2 of Ixodes persulcatus. NCBI lineage: Eukaryota > Metazoa > Arthropoda > Arachnida > Ixodida > Ixodidae > Ixodes > Ixodes persulcatus. The sequence continues at coordinate 1,007,110 of JABSTQ010005687.1, forward strand.
CATGGAATAGATATGGTAGGGCTGGAATTTGGAGGTAGAATCCTAAAGTCTGTATTTAATGATGTATAAGTCTCTGCAACATTAACTGATACTGCAATCTTTGTATAGTTTGACATTAGACTTCTTCAAACGCTTGTTTCGGCGGCTAATTGCTTCGTCGCATCTTAGCCTTCAGATGCTCATATACTTTTTGTACACTGCGCTCCTTGCACTCGCCTCACTGGAATCGAGTTTGAAGAGGAAGTCTATTGAAGAAGTTTTATTCGTGGATTAATAATTTGCAGACTTTTCATATTGCAATAAAGACATTAGAGTAAAATTGTCGTTGCACAAACATAAATTAATATTCATATATTCATGAGTATAAAAACTCTTTCAAAGAATGTTCCATTTCAGTTGTTTCTTATACTGATCACAGCATTATTACTCGAAAAAGTTATTCCTAATTGCTTTATAAGTACTCTTTATACACTTAGTATATTGATCAAAGATCTATTAATGGCTTTTCCACCGATTGCGATTTTTGTTTATATATCGACCACGCTGAACCATTTTAAATCTCAGGGATGGATGATGGTAATATTACTCGTATTGTTTGAAGCTATTTCTAATAGTTTTTGCTTCGTTTGCAGCATATGGGCTGAGCGTCTTTGGTGCTTGTTTCTACAGTGCTTCTATGATTGAAGTACAAGAAGTAACTTTATTACCAATTTTTTCCATATCCGTTATGATGCCTTGGTTTTGGAGAGTTGAATACGGTACAATAATTGGCGTAGTATTTGGATTGATATTACCTCATATAGGCATAAAGACACTTGAGGATAATATGCAAAGTCTGAAAAATTTTGTTACGCTAATCTTCAGCAAGGTCTTTGTGAGGCTGGTTCCGTTTCTAGTTTTAGGATTGTTTATTAAATTTATAAGATCAGGAAATGCAATGCAGCTTGTTATGCAAGGTAGCCAAGCTATTATGATAATGATAGTTGGACTTTTAGTTTATGTCCTGTTTCTGTACCTTGTCGCAGCAAGATTCTTTTTTTCTAGAGCATTGAAATGTTTTAAAACAGCGCTTCCTGCTGGTATCACAGCATTTTCTTCTATGTCTAGCGTAGCAACCATGCCAGTAACGATTAGCGTGACGGAGCAAAATTCAAAGAATAAAGATTTTGCGTCAATGATTATACCAGCAACTACTAACATACAACAAATAGGTGATTGTTTTATTAATTGATGTCTTTTTTTACTGGAGATGTTCCCTCATTGCAAACATTTATTGCGTTTTTATCTATATTTATAGTTAGTAGATTTACTACTGCTGCAGTGATGGGAGGTGCTATTTTTATAATGTTACCTATATATCAACACTATTTAAGTTTCAATGAAGAGATGACAGCAATAATAATAGCATTTAATGTGATACTGAATCCTATAGTTACATCATCAAATGTTATGGCAAATTCAGCTATGTGTGTTATTTTTGAGCGTGTTTGGTTAATTTTTGAAACAAAAGGTAGTCTGCTGAATTTGTATAGAGCACAAGATGAAGCATAAAGTGTAGTGTGAAAAATCGATTACTATTACCATGCAAAACAAATGAAGCCGAAGGCCACAGCGCTAATTTTCGTATATATAATTTGTCCTATACTTGCAAATACTACTTTAGGCATTACCAACAAAATCCATAAGATTTTTGGCAATTTTGCCATTTTTTCTGCTAGACTTTCGGCGTATCATAATTGCTTGCAACCAAGATAAATCCTCAGCTTCTTAGAGTTATGACGCAGGCAACTATGTATTGTTTTTCGCGTGGATTTTTATATGAGCGAAGCACATTAATCTTGAGAATCTGGTGTTTTCTTTTTGCATATATTATCCGCTTTACTCCAAAACTGATTGATCAATGTTCCACTCCCAACATCGCTTTGGTAGCGTGTAGTGCATATTCTAGTTGGGTCCGATGTACTTAACTTCTCAGGATACGGCTCTTTGCAGGTGCTTGTAACAGAGGTTTGATTTGTTCCGATTCCAGAACCTTGATCTTGTGTATATTTTCCTTTGTTTTGTTTGTAAGCAGAAGAGCTATCTGCCCATGTTGTATTTCCGGTAATAGGAGCTGGTTTAGTAATAGAAGGACAGCCATTTGTATAAACACAAGGATTAGTAACTTGACTAAATATAGAGCCTTTGCAAGTGCGCTGAGGCTTCAGGGTATTTTGCGTTATAGTTAAGTACTGTGTTTGCGGAAGTTCGCCGGGCTGCACATTGCGATTTTCTAACTTAGCTTTTCCTTTAGCGCTTTCATATGCATCACGGAATTTGACAAATTCCTCCTGTGCCTTTATTGCTTCGGTTGAAGAAAGTGTTCCATCTTTAATTTTAAAGTCAATCTCCATTTGCTCAACTACGCCGTATTCAGCATCACATGCTCCAGTTTGCACTTGTCCCTTATCTGCTTCTGCCCAAGTGGTATAACCACTGCTTTCAGTAGGAGAATTAATTGCGTCGCATTTCTGTGGTATTAGAACGCAGAGCGGTTTTGGCATTGCTTCATCCCATTGATCTGACTGGTTTACAAGGCAAATCTTATCAACAGTATCACATTCTGCCCCGACGTATATGCCAGGACACACTGCTCTCTCGGCATTTGTATCTCTTTCTGGCTGCGTTCCTGATTTATCAATACATGTTTGGGTAGAATAGTTAGGTACAATGCACTTATTCAATTGATCTTTCAGAGGAATAGAAGGTGAACAGCAAAGGCTAACATCGCGTATGCCAGATGGAACAATATGCTCTGGATAATCAGAGCCAGGGGATTCAGTAGTGCACGCAGTGCAACCATCACCTCCTTCTTGACTTCTCATTTGAGCAGTTAAAACTTTGATTTTTTCTATTTCACCACTGTCATCAAATTTTGGAATTATTGAGTTAAACTGCATACCATATAATCCTTTTTCATCACGAGAAAGCAGCTCATTGGTGACACTTGAGCCATCTGGATCTTGCTGTGTAAACTGTTTTTTATAATATTCTCTTATTATGATTGGAGAATCTTCTTTAGATAGCGGTAATCTATCATATTTAAATGGTTGTTTTGGATTTGGGTAAGGGGCTGCTTGATTTTGTGTTTGTGTGCCATTTGAATCAAGCTTATAAAAAATACCATCCTTTCCTTGATATACCTCGCTGTTATCTTGATCTCTCATAATAGGTGTGCCATCGCGAGCTCTTGCAAATATCAAGTTGATGGCCGGGTATGGATTCTCTAAATCATCGGTATCTACTATATACTCTGGAACAATTGCAACATTCGATTGCGCTGGAGTAGGTCTTGGGACGCAACCCAAAAATATATTGTCTTTGCATTCAGGTTCAACACATGCACATACTTCTCCAGGCCTATCTGGTGCTACCTTTGCACAGTATTTAATGGTTGATAAGTCAGGAAATGAAGCGCATTGAGGGATATTAGGTATTCCACCATCTGAGGTATCACCATCAAATTTATACTTAATTAATATGTTGTCAGATATTTTTTCTCCTGCTTCTGTGCTATTCTTAGTTGTCATCATTCTGATGACTGGTTGCTCAAAAGAGCTTCCAAGTGCTATTAATTTCTTGATATTGATTGATGTATCAACATATGGTTCAGAAGATGGTGATAATACACTGTTAAATGTTGGAGGACCTGGCATTAATGGAGCGTCAATACAGCCAATTAGAGCATTTGCAAAAGACACACGACCTATTATCCCACCAAAAGAAGAAACATAGTATGCGCATACCTTAGTTCTATTTGTATTATTTTTTCCACCGTGTGCGTACTCAGCCCCTGGGCCAAAGCTACACACTCTTGCTTTATTAAAGATACCGTATATGTTGATATCATTCTTATCTGAAGAGCAATCCTTCGTACTTTCTATTCCGACAGAGCCTGTTTTTGTATCTCCCCAGAGAGTATAAGCAGGTGAGTCCCATGAGAACTGAAAAAAACCCACCATTCTTGGAGCGCCGCATCTTAGCTCACTATCAAAAATAAATCTAGCCCAACAATATTGCCTCGTAACAACATATCTTGCTTCAAATGGATCTGTATTACTTCTTTCTAACTTTTCTCTCTCACCAAATGTTGGAAAGAAATCTCTACAAACCCCTTTCACACCTTGACTATCCAAGGATTGATTCTCATTACTCGGGTCTTCTTTTCCATTCAACCAATTTTTGCAAAGGAGATCATGCGCAAACGTTATTTGAGAAACAAAAAACGAAAGTAGAAAATAAAAGATAACACCACTAAATCTGTTAACCAGTATATGTTTAGCAAAATACGCTACTTCTGATATATAAGATAACAAATTAGATGTCACATTCATAATGAGTTGCCGCTTTCTAACAATGATGAAATGTTGTTAAATTCAAACCTAACGCTTAAGGTACAAGTCTGTTGCTTCAAGAGTACCAAATTCTTTTTGTTTCCACTACTCTTTATCGAATAAAGCTCATCATGCGTCAACTTAAATGATTTTCTAGCTAGATTATCGGCTGCTCTATGTCCTGTGAATAGTAAGGTTGCGAAGCAATCTAAACTGCTTTTAAAAAAGGGTGCAGAGTATAACTTTTCATTATATTTTGATCCTAGTAAAACGATGGCATTCTTTTCAGCAATAAATTTCAGCAAAGGTTTAAGGTATTTTTCCATAATTTTATTGTTATATAGCATATCAAATTCGTTAAATACTATTATGGTTGGGTTGCCATCAAGGAGTTTTATAATACGCATTAGTAATATAGCTATAGCATTGGAGAGCATATGCAGGCTGTCTGAATTCTCTGTATGTTCTCCAAAATCTATGTTAGAAATTTGATTTGATATTATAGTAGAGATATCACCTTGAGCTGTGCATAACTTATTGAATTTTTCTAGAAATGCTTTCACAGCCTCTAGTAGATCATTTTCATTATCACCAACTGCTAGTTCTAATAAAAGGTTTATCTTATTTTGTGTAGTTTGAAGCTGCTGCATTTTTTCAGCAACTTCAATAATTTTGTTATCATACTTGTTGTGAAGCTTTTCATTATGCCCAAGTATCATATTAGCTAAAACTTTCGAGAAAAGTTCAATATCATTTTCGAAATTTTGCAAATCTAATAAGTCGAATATTAGCTGCTTATTATCACTATCTAAAGATCCTATATTGAATGTTTTAGCTCCGATACTCTCTAAAAATTTTTTATCATCTGAATTGATGGAAATATTTATAATCTTTGGGTTAATCCTAATAGCCTGAGCAATTAAAAATCTAATAAGCTTATTCTTTATAGAATCTTTTTCTCCAAATACTATTGTATTGCCATTGTTTGGATCATTTAATACATCATGAAAATTGAAATAATAAGCAGTATTATAAACTGTTTTGAATATTGATATTGGATCTCCCCATTTGCTGCCGTGGTAACTGCCATTTTTTTTCTCTGCAATCGATGAGAAGAATCCTATATGCTTGCTAGTAGTATATTGTTTTCTAGTTATATATCGGAAATTTCCAGGTATTTGAGAGAAAAAGCATTTAGGGCAATTAAAATCTTCTCTTGCTAATATCAGTCCAATTTCTTGTGCTAGACGTGTAAGCGCTTTAGTTCTTGTAAAAAATAGCTCTTGTTCATACTCATATATTGTAATGGTTATTTGGCGCTCGCAGAAATCTGTTGGAGCAAGTGTATTACTATTTATTAATTCTGTGATACCAGTTAGTTCTGCTACCTCTTCATCTTTACTTATATCAATAACTTTTTTGTGATATTTTGCATCTTTAAGTGCAATATGCGCAGGAGCAAAAACCGCAACTTCTGAGATGATATATCGCCCTTCAAAGTCTAGTAGTTTGATACACTCCTCAGGCACAAGGTTGCGTGGAACTTTTATTGTATATACTGCTGCCCATATATCGCTTTTTTCATCGGTTGTAGAGTTATAATCCATAAGTTGAAGAGAGCTGAAAAAATAGTCTATATTTAAGTCTGATATTTGTGATGCAAGATTATAAACGCTTGGAAATATATCATTTTCTTTAAGATGCAGAAGCTTATTAATAAATGAAAGAGGTTCCGAAACATAGCCTTTCTCAGTTTTTCGCATATCGAGTAGTTTTGCTCCAAACCTTCCAATATCTTTTATCAAACCTGAAACCACACCACTGAGCTCTTCGTTTCGCTTAGCGAGATTATTGTAATATGCTGCTTTAAGTGATCTAAACGATAAACTTCTTATTGCGGTTTTATGGTTGAAAGCAGATTCATGCATTCCTCTTGAGACTATCGTGATATACATCATACTAATATCCTGAGAGCTCCATTTATTTATCTTATTCCAGGTTTGCTCTATTTGAGATACAGATTCTGATTTGAATGATGATTCAAGAATTATATTGCGTGTATCATTCATTATATGAATATATACAGCGTATTCTGCGCTTTTAATATGCATTTTCAATGAATTTCGAAATACTTCACTTAACTCATTCCTACCAAATAATTCATCATTGTTTTCAAAACCACTGACACTAATCGTTTTTATCAAATCACCAGTTCTTGTCATAAGTGTCGCACTATCATAGTGCGACACAACTGGGATTAATGAACTTATATCAGGGTTAGTATATTTCTGTTCTTTATTCGCAGACATTTTTTATTACAAAATACTAATTGGTAAGACTTGTTTCGTAAACTCATTTGTAGTGAATAGCATATAAACTCCAGCTATTTTTTGCATTGGCATTACTGATGGAGAGTAACGTAAAAACACTCGTGATGTATTAAGCAGAAAAATAGCTGCGTATATTCGGAGATTATAAAAATCTAGCAAAGCATTCTTACATCAACTATAAAAGGTTAGCAAAAATTCTCAAGCTGTGAACATATTATTTACGTATATACTCTCATACTTTTCAAAATTGGTGTCTTTAAAATGCTCATTATGTATTTTGTGTACATATATATCCGTATTCTTCCTGGCTCTTTTTGAAGTCTAAATAATCAAATACAAATTTTTCATTTACCTGAGGTATACCGGTGCAAGAGATAATCATTTATACGATTGGCAAGAATAATTCTATAGCAATAATTGGTTTAGAAGATGAGTATATAAAGAGGATACGTTGGAAAATTAGTCGTGTACAAATTGATTTGAAAATTAAAACTAGCTCAAGCTCGCAGCAGAAACTACATGAGGGAGATGCTTTATTGCTCAAAGTTAATCCAGATAGTTATTTTATAGCTCTAGATGAGAACGGTGCGACAATGAGTAGTGAGGAATTTGCATCTTATATCTCATCCACATTTGCATTAAGAAATCAACGCCTCTCCTTTTGCATAGGAGGTGCTTTCGGCCATTCAAGTAAAGTGATCAGTAAAGCGAATTTCGTACTTTCACTTGGTAAAATGACTTTTGCTCATAAGCTTGTGCCTTTATTGCTTTGTGAGCAGCTATACAGAGCATATACCATAATCAATAAGCACCCATATAATAAAAAATAATTTATATCGCAGGTACATTAAGAATTTGTATTTATTGTGCATTGCACTGCAGGTGGCGTCTACATAAGGATCATTCTAAATGTGCCAATTTTGAAAAGTATGATGAATATATATGTTATGAAATTATTTAAAAACCTTTCTTGACTATTCTCAAATAAATGAATTATAAGGTGTTGGCATGTAGAGATATACTCATTTTGCTGCGATGCGTCATAAAATCTAATGTGTAGCATACTTAAAATTGGATATTTTTCTTGTAAACTATTTTGCGAATTAATATACTCAAATAGTGTATTTATGCACGTATAAAGCTTAAAAATAGGCTGTAGAAGGTTAGTTTGCAACATTTAGTGGTGTTTTTCTTCATTATGAATTTTTGTTAACTTATATAGCTTAAAAAACAACAGTTATTCATTAATATCATAGTAATACATATAATAAGCTTGTCCTAGAAGAGAGGAAGCTATGCTTAGAGTCATGATATTGTAAATGTTGATAATATATGTGTATGAATGTTGGCTAGTGTGTTTCATGACTGGGCCTCCTTGTTTCAAAATATAGGTGAGCATTTTTAGTGCGAATTTTCAACTTCAACTCGTAATTTTAAGCGAGCAATTGCTCTTTTTGCAAATAATAAATAATATTCATCAGGGATAATCTGCATGACAATAAAATCACAGCATTCTGCTATAGGAAAAGAAGCGTTGGAATTTCACTCTCGCTCTAAGAAGGGAAAGCTCTCTGTGTATGTACATAAACCACTTAAAAAGCAAAAGGATCTCTCTCTTGCTTACTCGCCTGGAGTTGCTGCGCCTTGCATAGAGATACAGCATAATCCTGGTTCTGCTTTTGATTACACATCTAAAGGCAATTTTGTAGCTGTTATCACAAATGGAACAGCGGTACTTGGGCTTGGAAATCTTGGTGCACTGGCGTCAAAGCCTGTAATGGAAGGAAAAGCTGCACTATTTAAAAGGTTTGCTGATATAGATGCTATAGACATTGAAGTTGATACTCAGGATCCAGAAACTTTTATACAAGTTGTTAAGCACATAGCACTTACCTGGGGTGGGATAAACCTTGAAGATATTAAAGCTCCAGAATGCTTTATTATTGAACAAAAACTAAAAGAGCTAGTTGATGTCCCAGTTTTTCACGATGATCAGCATGGCACAGCAATAGTTACAGCTGCAGGTCTTGTGAATGCAGCGCATGTTACAGGCAGGAATTTTCAAGATATGAAAATTGTTGTTAACGGGGCAGGGGCTGCAGCCATTGCTTGTATAGAGCTGCTAAAGACTATGGGCATGCAGGATGATAATGTTATTATGTGTGATACTCAAGGTGTTATATATAAAGGCAGAACTTCTGGTATGAATCAATGGAAAGAAAAACATGCAAATAAAGTTACAAATGCAAGAACTTTAGCTGAAGCAATTGTTGGAGCGGATATATTTTTAGGACTTTCAGTGAAGAATGCAGTAACAAAGGAGATGATACTGGGCATGAGTAAAAAGCCGATCGTCTTTGCAATGGCTAATCCAGACCCTGAGATTACACCAGAAGAAGTTTTAAGTGTATGTCCGGATGCGATAACAGCGACTGGACGCTCTGACTATCATAATCAGGTCAATAACGTAATGTGTTTTCCTTATATTTTCAGAGGAGCGCTTGATACTAAAGCAACTACCATAAATGAGGAAATGAAAATAGCTGCTGTGCATGCGATCGCAACGCTTGCAAGGCAGGATGTATCTGAAGAAGTTGTGGCTGCATATCCTGGGAGGAAACATAAGTATGGCCACAGCTATATAATTCCAACTCCATTCGACTCAAGATTAATACAAGAGGTTTCTGCTGCTGTCGCAGAGGCAGCAATGAAAACAGGCGTTGCGAGGAAGCACATAGATAATATTTATCAATATAAAAGAGAGCTTGCTGCTAGACTTAACCCAGGTGCAGACATTATTAATCGTTTTTTTGCGACGCTGCAGCAAAAGCCACAGAGTGTAATCTTTGCACATGGCGAGGAAGAGCAAATGATAAAGGCTGCTATTTATTGGCAGATTAATAAATATGGTAAAGCAATTTTAGTTGGAAAAGAACACAAAATAAAACCATTAATACTGAGCATTAATCCAGATATTGCTCCGGATCAATTTTTAATTATAGACCCAAAAAAGCATCATAACACTAGACTGTATACTGATGATCTATATGCAAGGCTCCAAAGGGCTGGCTTATCGTATGATGATTGTGTTAGATTGCTTATGAATGATAGCACAGTTTTTGCAACTGAAATGCTAAAGCATAGAGAAGCAGATGCAATGGTTTCAGGATTAACAGAAGGGTATCTGGAATCCATCGATAAAACACTTCTTGTGACTGATAAAATTCCAGACCAGATGTTGTTTGCTCTTGCTATGATGATAAAAGGCGATCGTGTTATATTTATAGCGGATATTGCAATACATGAAGAGCCAACTCCTAAGGAAATGGCACAGATTGCAATACAAGCTGCAAGAGCAGTCAAACAGCTAGGACATATTCCAAGAGTTGCATTTGTATCATCTTCCACATTTGGTCAACCTAATAGAAAATGTATCAGTAAGGTTAAAGAAGCTCTTTCCATTATGGATGAAAAAGGTTTAGACTTCGAATATGATGGTGATCTTACTGCAAATGTTGCAATTAATAGTGAATTATTAAAGTTATATCCATTCTGCAGGTTGTCTGGTCCTGCTAATATCTTGATAACACCAGACTTGGATAGTGCGCATATATCTTACAGATTACTCGAAGAGTTTGGTGAGGCGACAGTGATAGGTCCTGTGTTATGTGGTTTGGGTAAATCAGTGCAAATCGTTAGAATAGGTGCAACAGCCGGTGATATATTAGATGCAGCTGCTGTTGCTGCGGCGAGAGATCTATGAATAACGATTTAAAGTGCTCATTATGTAGTTGCCTGCGTCATAACTCTAAGAAGCTTGGGATTTATGTCGGTTGCAAGTAATGATGATGCACCGAAAGTCCAGCAGAAAAAGTGGTAAAAACCTTATGGATTTTGTGAAGTAGTATTTGCAAGTATAGGAAATTATATATCTGAACTAAAGATGTGCGAAAAACTTGTATATATGTATTTCGAAGATTGGTGTCTCTTAAAGACTGCTCGTGATGTATGGATTATACACATGCTCTTAGCGTTCTTTCTAGCTCTTTTTGAAGTCTAGCTTTGTATCAAAATCCGAAATTCCAACTCTTCATTGATCAGAGGTATATGTATAATCTGAATGAAGTACTTAGTTCCACAGCAATAGCGGTGGATGAGATTATATCTGCCATCATTGGCAATTGTTATGATATCGCGTGTCCTGTGCTAGTTGAGTCTATGCGCTATTCTTCTCTTGGTGTTGGAAAAAAGGTCAGAGCATTTTTAGTGATAAACTCTGCGTCTATGCTTGGTTTTACTGAGAAAGCTTCGGTTTATGCAGCTTCTGCTATAGAGATGGTACATTCTTATTCACTCATTCATGATGACCTTCCATGTATGGATAATAGTGATATTAGAAGGGGTAAGGATAGCTGTCATAAGCGTTATGGAAAAGCAACAGCGCTTTTAGCTGGAAATGCACTTCTAACACTTGCATTCGAAGTATTATCAACGGAAGAAGTTTCGCAAGATCCTTCTATAAGGATGCATCTGATAAAAACGTTAGCAAGGTCAATTGGCTTCTGTGGAATGCTTTCTGGTCAGGCAATGGATATACTCAGTGCTGATCAAAATCTTACATTTCAAGAGATTTTTAAATTACAAGAAATGAAGACAGGTAAGCTTTTTATAGCATCTTGCGAATTTGGCGCTATTTTAGCAAAAGCACCAGAGGCTTTAGTGCAAAAAGTTAGGGAGTATGCAAAATTCATAGGTCTTGCTTTTCAAATTAAAGATGATCTTCTTGATATATCAGGCAGCAGGCATTCTATAGGCAAAGAAGTAAATAAAGACATAGAGCTTAACAAGGTTACATCAGTATCATATTTAGGAGAAGATGGAGCTACAAAATATCTTATTGAGCTGAAAGAAAAAGCTGTGGAATCGTTGAGTGATTTCGGAAATTCTGCATTACCACTGATTTATCTAGCTAATTTTATAGCAAGCAGAGAAAGTTGATAAATACCAAATCCAACAAATAAAGAGCTGAAGAAATTGCCTAAACTCTGTAATATCACAGGTGTACACTGCAAAAATCGTTGAATTTTATATTTCGAAAACTTTAGAAAGACCGCTCCTGACTCAGTTTTCGAAACATTTAGAAAAATTGTAAATTATTTTATAATTGGCAACTCGCGTGTGTATGGTAACGATAAAGTATTAGGCACTGCCGGTAAAGTCACTTTAGCAGACTCCTTTGGCCTGATTTTCAAGTATTACTTCGTTAATTTCTGAGTCAAATATATATAATATTTGACTCAGAAATTAACTGGTACTCTAAAAAATCATGCCTTCAAATCCTCGCGTGTGCACTCACTTGAGTGCAGTGCCTATAATTTTATTTTGCTTGTGATGTTTTGAATTAAAAGCGAGAGCTTGCTTGCATTATAATAAAAACCCTGCTACAATTGCCTCTGCTTTCTCTATAGCACTTTTGCTCGTGTAGCATGTGAGTCTTCCAGTTATCTTGATGGATTTTATAGTGTTTCAAGCGAAGTATTCATTGCCTGTACTATTTTGTTGACTGCATTGTTTTGCAATGTTGATGCGTTTTTGTTGTTTTATTACTTCTCTATTGCTTGTGCCCGTAGCTCAGCTGGACAGAGCAACAGCCTTCTAAGCTGTGGGTCGAAGGTTCGAATCCTTCCGGGCACACCATCTATTTTTCTAGTCCATCCGTCATAACTCGAAGGAGTGCAGTATTTATCTTGGCCTGCAAGCAACTATGGCACACTGAAAATCCAGCAGAAAAAATGGCAAAATTGCCAAAACCTTATGGATTTTGTTAAGTAATATTTCTAGGTACAGGATAAATTATATATCCGAAAATTAGCGCAGGGCAGTGCCTAAAAGTTAATTTTTGTACATTTAACTTTTCGCAAAAATTTATTTGCTCTTATGTCAAATTGAGGCTACTTTAGAGTGACCACTGTGACTTTGGTATAGCATCAAGATTATCGTGCATTCCTAATTTTAACCTTTCAATTCCACCCCAAGCTATCATGGCAGCGTTATCTGTACATAAGTGAATAGGTGGGGAATGTAATGTAAAATCATGGCTTTGGCAAAAATTCTCTAATTTTGAATATATGTATCTATTAGCAGCAACTCCACCTGCTATGACTACATCTTTTGAATTAGGGTAAAGTGAGCTGAAAATTTCGATTGCAACATCTAGTTTTTTAGCCAATATTTCTGAAATTGTATGCTGTAAAGATGCACACATATTTGCGACATCTTTTTGATTATTGAGGTTTAACTTTAGTATTACATTACGAGCTGCAGTTTTAAGTCCAGAAAATGAAAAATCGCACGTGCGATAAGAACAGAGCGGCATTGGAAGACGAAATGAATGTGGATCACCTGTCTTGGCAATTTTTTCAATAATTGGGCCGCCTGGATATCCGAGCCCTAACATTTTTGATATTTTATCGAAAGCTTCGCCAACAGCGTCATCTTTAGTTTGTCCCAGCTTTTTGTAAGTACCAATGCCTTTTACTATTAAAATTTGGCAGTGCCCACCAGAAAGCATCATCAATAGATATGGAAACTGTATGTCCTCAAGCAGCCTAATCGAAAGAGCATGTCCTTCTAAGTGATTCATAGCAATTAGAGGTTTTTTTATTGCAGATGCAATGCCCTTTGCAAACATAAGGCCAACTATTACACCGCCTATTAGTCCTGGGCCTGCAGTTGCGGCTACACCATCTAATTTATCAAGAGGAATGCAAGATTCATTTAGTGCTCTCATCATAAGTTCTGGCAATATCTTCATATGACTACGTGCTGCAATTTCTGGAACTACACCACCAAAATTTATATGTTCCTCGATTTGCGAGAAAAGTTGGTTGCTGATTATATTTCGATTTGAGCCAACTATTGCAACTGCACTATCATCACAGCTGCTCTCGATTCCAAGAACTATCATGTAATAAACTTCTAATACATTTGAATCAGTACTAAATGTATCACTACAAATTGACATGCTGATAAATTTGTAAATGATAAGATACCTATAAACCCGAATTATGGATTAAGCAAGGTTGCCAGAATATGGATATGTAGGTAAAGATAATTTTGAAGTAACAATCGAGACCTACCTATGAAAAAAGATATCACAAATTTATTTTGTTTCATCGATGATTTTAGCAGCAAGTGTAAAAAAGAGATAAATAAAAGAGCGCTCTCGGAAGTTACAAGCATAAATCCAACGAGAGTACCAGGACTTTTTGAGTCTGAAATAATAACAATAAGTAATACTATTCCAACAATCTCCATGTAAAAACTTTAAAATTTTCTATAATTCATATTTGCAGCTATATAGATCTGAATTTTCATTGATGCCAAGCTATGAAAGATTTGTAGCATTAATGCAAAGAGTAATAATGATATTAGCTGTTTTATTACATACTTTGCTTTCTAAAAGTAGCAACATTTCTTATATAGATTCTACCTCTATATACGTTTGCCACCATAAAAGAATCTCTAGGAACAAAGTATTCAAAGGTATAGCAGCATTAGGGAAGACTAAGAAGTGATGGTTCTTTGGTTTTAAACTGCATATTATTATTAATGAAAAAGGAGGATTAGTAAAAGTATCACTGAGCAAATGTAACAAGGACGATAGATCGCAAGTTATGATGATGAGTGATAATATTAAAGGACTCTTGTTCGGTGATAAAGGTTATATCTCCAAACCATTATTTTTAGCTCTATATAAGCGAGGACTGAAATTAGTCACTGGAGTTAAAAAGGGATGAAAAACTGCCTTTTATCTCTAGAAGAAAAGATATTCCTAAGAAAGCCCTCTATTGTAGAAACTGTCTTTGACTATCTCAAAAATAAACTTCAGCTTGAACATTCAAGGCATAGGTCACCAGTCAATGCTTTTATTGTTTCGAAAATTGAATTAGGAGCAGCTTTCCTAAAGTTTTTGAAATATAAAATTCAACGATTTTGCAGGGTAGATGTGGTTGCAGCCACTACTAAAATAGCAAAACTTGTATATGCAGCTATTTATATCACCGAAAAATCTGCTATACAGCAGACTTCTTCAAACGCTTGTTCCAGCAGCCAATTGCTTTGTCGTATCATTTGCCTTTAGGATACTAATGTATTTCTTGTACACTTGCGCTTTCTGGCGCTTTCGTATGCTCCTTGCACTTGCCTCACTGTAATTGAGTTTTAAGAGGAAGTCTAATAGCCTTATTAATCAGCAACTCAGGTTAAGATAGCAAAGGAAAATTTAAAGACATATAGTAAAACTCAAATAACTCTTTACAATGCGTATAGTGTTGTGCTAGATTCCACATTCGGTGTTCACCTTTTTATGCTTTGTTCCTTTGATTAGAAACAAAACATTTCTATTGACGCGGGGTGGAGCAGCTCGGTAGCTCGTCAGGCTCATAACCTGAAGGTCGTAGGTTCAAATCCTGCCCCCGCAACCATTAGTTTTTCCTCAAAGCTCAAAAATTCATCTATATTGTGTCTCTATGTTGAGCAGAGCATCTCCAGTGTTTAGATAGATAAAATCGTCACAGATTTTAAGATTAAAGACTGAGCTCTGTAATATTGTGTGATGATATAAAATACATAGAGAGCATTCTAGAAGCGCAAATTTTTGAAATAACAAGTGAGAGTATACTCGTCATATTTCAAAATTAGCTCATCTTAAAGGCCGTTCGTTATGTATTGATTATACAACCCCAAGTTCTTTCTAGCTCTTTTTGAAGTCTCATACCAACTCTTCATTTACCTGAGATATATCGTTCAATATGAAATAAAGGGAACAATTGCACTGTTAACAGTGCCATACTACAAAATACGAGTTGGCAATTATAAAATAATTGGTAACTTGTTTTAAAAAGCAAAGAATTAGTCATACAGCATTTGTGAATGTATCTTTTAACAAAGTGATTGTAAGAATTAAATGTTGTCAATATACTAGTTGTATACACCATAAAGTTGAGCAAAGTGTTATGTTCCAATGTACTTTTTGTGCAAAATTTCTGAGGCTTGTCAAATACTCTTTTATTGTTTCTCTATTATTTGCTTATGGCAAGTGCTATGGAGAAGATCTGGAATATATACAGCAGTATATGCAGTTCTTGAGTGATCGAGATATGGTCCTCTCAAAAAATATAGCGAATGCTGATACTCCAAATTTTAAGCCTAAGGATTTATCGCGCAATAGATCCGATATCTCAAGTTTTGAGTTAAGTGTTACAGATCCTATGCATATTGCTTATGAAACTGGGGCTAGATATGATTTGGAAGATGGTAAGATTATTGAACTTAAACCTAATGGCAATGCTGTGCACCTTGAACATGAAATGATGCAAAAGAATGAGAATGCTTCTGCTATGCAGGAAGCTGCAAATTTATATAGCAAGGCACAAACATTGATGAAAATAGCAATAACTGGAGGAGTAAAGTAGCATTATGAAAGTTACTGTATTCTTGTATACTTATGTTGCATCGATTGCGCTACATTGTATTGCGTTTGGAGAGGTTGATACTTTAACTGCTGCTTCTAGGATATCTGCATCTGGTATGCACGCGCAAAGCGAAAGGTTAAAGATTATTGCTCAGAATCTTGCAAATATGGAAGTAACTGGCATTACACAGGATCAAGATCCATATAGAAGGAAGATAATATTTTTTAAGAACGAGTTCAATGAAGACGCAAAAACTGAAATTGTTAGCGTAGAAAGGATAAGTCATGATAGTAGCGACTTCATGCTAAAATATCAACCATCTCATCCTGCTGCAGACGAGCGTGGGTATGTCAAATACCCAAATGTTCACCTTGCTATTGAAACAGTTGATGCAAAAGAAGCTCAAAGAAGTTTTGAAGCTAATCTTAGTGCTTTTGAGATTACTAAATCAAATCAACATAAGCTGATTGAATTGATTAAATGATGTGAGTTTTTATGAGTACAATATCAAATGTAACGTCGCACCTGCAAGCTGCAAATGCCTATAAAAAGGCTCTTGGAGCAAGTGTTAAAAGCGCTGCTGGGAATTTTGGCAACAAACCAGGAAAGTTGAATTCTAATACAGTAGCTGCTATACAAAATGCTAGTGCCGCTCTGCAAATAGATAAATCAGGGCTTTCTATATCAAAATCTGTAGGTCCAGCAAGTTTTCCTGAGTTGCTCAGTCTTGCAAGCAAGGATTATATTAGTAAGTTAAAAAAAGCAGAAAGAAAAACCGTTAGCGCTATAGAAGAAAACACTTCGATAGCAGGAGTTATGGGTGCTGTTAACGAATCTGAAATTGTCCTATTAAAAATGATAGGACTGCGTGATCGTTTTATCAATGCATATCAAGAAATTCTGAAAATGCCACTTTGATGTAGTATTGTAGAAAGTCTGTCCGTCAAAAATCGATTTGCTGCGCAAGTCAATTTTTCGGAAAGTTCAATGTACTAAAATTAGCTTGGCAGCAGCACTGGGCTAATTTTCGTATATATAATTTGTCTGATGCTTGCCAAAATACTAAGATACTACTTAACAACATCCATAAGGTTTTTTGCCATTTTTTCTGCTGGATTTTCAGTGCGCCATAGTTGCTTGCAGGCCAAGATAAATCCTGCACTCCTTCGAGTTATGACGGATGGACTACAAAAATTAGCCTAAAGAAGCGGCCCTATATTTCGACTAGTAAAAGCAAATTGTTCCACCACTTACAGGTGTTTTGGTGCCAGTAGTTAATGGTAATGTAATTGGTAGATTCAACAGAGAGCGGACAGATAGGTAACCGAATGCATATGCTTCAATCATATCACCATTAAATAAATCAAAATTTGTTGATTGGTTGTTTGATGGTTGCATTTCGTCAATTATAGTAACATCTATTTGTATGTTATTCGATTTTGTATTAAAAGTTAATTCTTCTTTGTAGTCTATATTTGGTAAATCCTTTTCTGTATTTGCTTCCTCTACTGACGCTTTTCTAGAAATTTTTTCTTGTGTTTTGCAGTTTAGTGAAGCACGAAGTCTACGCATAATATTTTCATTGCGACGTCCTCCTCCGCATACAATTATTTGCTTGGGAATTTTAGGCATAGATAGCATGAACTTTTTTACCCCTATTACTACACGCTCAGAAAGTGTTGCCATTGCATACTGCACTCATTTCTTTTAATACATTCCATATTGAGTTTTGCAGGTGATTTCTGTCCATTGATTTAGGCAGTGGCTTTGAGAAAAAAGGGGCGTCCATTATTGTCATAGCTGTTGTATAAATTACAGAGCCTTTCGCAGAAATAGCGCCGCGATCATCATATCTTACTCCAAAGGTTTTTGCAGCAATGTCATCAATCATAGCATTTCCAAGGCCAACATCTGAAGCTATGATATCTTCTCCATCTATATGTGTTATATTTGATACTCCTCCAATGTTAAGAAATACGATTGGCGAATTTTGATTAGTATTGTTCTCAATATATTTCGCTAGAAATTTGTGAAAAATTGGGACCAGTGGTGCGCCTTGTCCACCATTTGCAATGTTTCTTCTTCTGAAATCACTAATAACATTAGTTTTGATTAGCGTTGAAAGAAGCTGAGGGTCCCCAATTTGATTTATGATTTTTTCTTGAGGATTGTGATATAAAGTTTGTCCATGCAGATCAATTACATCTATTTTTTCGTTATCAATTCCATTAGATCTAAGAAAATCCGATATTGCTCTTTGCATGTTCTATAGTCAAATCTCTTTCAAGTATAAGACGCTCTCTATTTCCTTCAAATGCATTGAGTCCATTTTGATAATCTACACTTGATATTCTTGAATATTGCTCCATTAAAAATTTAATTCTTTTTTGTAGTGTGCTACTGTATTCATAAACTTTTCCGTAGCAAGATTTTACTATCTCCATTCCATCGGTTTCTATAAAGCATACATCTACACCATCACAAGACGTACCGCTCATAGTGCCAATTGCATTATACATATTGTTTAGTTTTTGCATTAATTCCAACTAAATAAAATCTTAATTTTTTAGTTTTGCTATAGCAGCATAACAATTTTAATTTGAAATATTATATCACTTATTACTCGTTTAGAATACAATTTATAAGTTATATATGTTATACGAGCATACAGTGTTTGAATAAGCTGCAATTACTGGGCAGTTTGTCGTTCTTTATAGAATATGTCGAAATTTAAATAGTGTTTTGGATTGATAAGATTTATAAATTTTGATTTGCAATATTATGCGAGTTATTGTATATAATGCAGCATTATTTGGCTTAATATTGCTATTTATTGCGTAGATTGATTGTGTATTATGCTAAATATGTATAGTATGTTTTGCTATGCCGTCTTTAACTAAAAAATGTTAAAATATAATTAATAAAGAGGGGTTATATGGATTATATTCGAAAGATAATTGTATGGTGCTTGTTTTTTATATTCTCATGTGGAGGCTTTGCATTTGCTGAAGATTGTATTGAGAAGCGCTATGTTTTTGAACTTGGCTCAGGCACTTCCAGAATGACTACTTATTTATTTAACAAATGTCATGGGAATATCATAAAGGAAGTAGAGCATTTATCTAGAAAGATGGCATATCAATGCTGTATCTCTAAATCTCCAGATAAAAAAGTGGATGAGAATTGTATTAAGAATGGTATAGCGACGATAAATGAGATGAAAAAACTTAATAAAGTAGACTGTAAATCTAGTAGATGTACCGGTTTTGCGACTGCTTGGGCTCGTAAAGCTTCAAACACTAGTGAAGTTTTGAAAGAGATAGAAGATTCTACAGATGTTCATGTATACGCTATATCGCAAGAAGAAGAAGCTAAGATGGCATACGTAGTTACACAAGAGATGTTATTACAAAAGGGAGAAATTACGATTGATGATCCAAATATCCTGTTAATTGATATAGGTGGCGGTAGTTATCAAATCACATCAGTAGATCCAAAAACTAAGCAAAATTTAATATATAAAGGGAATACTGGTACTGAAATTTTAACACGGGAAATGAAGGTACGGTTTCCACAAAAGAAAGCGTCTATGATTGAATGTTCTTCTCTAAATGATATTTATAAGTTTTATGATAATAAAGTAAGAAAAACTCTCTCTGAAGATAAAGCACTAATATCTTTGATCAAGAATAACCCTGAAATGAAAGCTTATGGAGTTGGTGGTGGTATAGTTTCTGGTTTAAATGTTGAATTTGCTATTCCAAGTCCTGTAAAATTGGATGATATGGAGAGAATAAATAAAGAGCTCTGCGGAATGTCGTATGAGAAGGTGGCTAGTTTATATCCTAAAAGCAAGATAGAGTACGTGGATACGATGCAAGCTATGTTTTTCCTTTTGCATGCAATTATGAAGGGGCTTGGAGTGAGTGAAATACACACAGCAGGTAGTGTGAACTCTGGTTATTACATAGTAAAGAAAGATGAATATTGGAGTAATCAATAATTAGTCGCATGCGTCATAATTCTCGAAGTGGGGGGAATATGTTGCTTCAAGCAATTATGGTGCACATAAATCCAGCAGAAAAAGTGGCAAAATTGCCAAAAACCTTATGGATTTTGTTAAGTAGTGTTTGCTAGGTACAGGACAAATTATATATCCGAAGATTAGCGCAGGGTAGTTCTAAAAGCTAAGTTTTGTACATTCAATTTTCCGAAAAATTTATTTATGCAGCAAATCGATTTTTGACGGAAGGAGTAATTAGAGGTTTCATAAATTTACCAAGTATAGTATCGTGCAGTGTTAGCATGAAGTTGTTACATTCTAAATTATGAGTGTAAGACTGTGCTGGTTGTATGTTGTAAATAAGTTGGAGTATTCATGGTTGATTTGTTATTGAGCGAAGTACAAGAAGAGATAGCAAGAGAAAAAGCTGAAAGGTTTCTTATAAAATATTGGAAATTTATTCTTGCTGTACTTTTGTTATGTATAATTTCTGGTATTTCATACATTTGGTTGCAGTATCATAAGAAAAATGAGATCTATGCTGATGCAAGTGTATTTATTGAGGCAATGACACAGATGCAATCTAGAAACACTGATTTTGGGCTTATTGTGTCAAAGCTGGAGAATTTATCATCAAAAAGCTCAAATTACGCTATTATGGCTAAGTTATACCTTGCATGGTTTTATGACGGAAAAAAGGAAGTGGACAAAGCAACCTCAATATATGATTCTATATCAAATGATGAAAGTGTTGATATGACTTTTAGAGACTTTTCAAAGATACTTTCTCTTAATCTAAAAATTCGTTCGAAGACCATAGAAAATAAAGATGCTATAAATGAGCTTGATCGATACATTGAAACAAATCCGATATATGCTTCCAGTGCTCAGATTATACAGGCTTCTTTATTACTTAAAGAGAATATGCAGGATAGAGCTAGAGAGGTATTGGATAAATTATTAACTAACCCAAATGTTGGCTATCATACGCGGCAGACCGCTATGCTTTTATCTACCAATGTACATGAACAGTAGCACATATTTTTAAGCAGGTGTTTAAAAAATGCGCCAAATAAGAGATAATTTACATTATTCTGGATTTGCGATAGCACATTCCATGATAATATTTCTTTTACTTGCGTTGTGCGCAATTGGCCTTGTGCTATTATATTCGGCAGCTGGTGGCTCTTTAAATCCCTGGGTTAAAAAACAGTTTTATGTGCTATTGTTATTCCTACCGCTTATATATGTAATTAGATGCATAGATACTTCTTTTATATTTAATTCTGCTTATTACATATACTTTTTCTGTTTATTTTTGCTTGTCATTGCAGAGGTCCTTGGTCATTATGCGATGGGTGCACAGAGGTGGATAAGATTTGGCATGATAAATTTGCAGCCATCTGAGTTCATGAAAATAGCAATGGTGATAATGCTTGCACATTATTTCCATGAAATGCATTCTTCTCAAATATTGAAGTTAAGGTTTTTGTTGATGCCAATTGCGATGCTTTTGCTTCCTATATTTCTTATACTCAAACAGCCAAATTTAGGGACTGCAATCATTACACTAGCAATTGCAGCTGTTATATTTTTTGCATCAGGTGTGAGACTAGTTTTTTTTATAGTGCCTATAATTGGTGTGCTTGCAAGTTTACCGGTAATTTGGAATTTATTGCATGCTTATCAGAAGAGGCGGATAATGACATTTCTAAACCCTGAGTCAGATTTGCTTGGAGCTGGATATAACATTATGCAGTCAAAAATTGCTATTGGTTCTGGTGGTTTTCGTGGGAAAGGATTACTAAATGGAACTCAAAATCAGTTGAGCTTTCTGCCAGAAAAACATACAGACTTCATATTTACATTGCTTGCAGAAGAAGCTGGTTTCATGGGATGTATGTTTGTACTTTTGCTCTATACACTTTTGATTTTGTGTTGTTATTATATAGCGCTTTCTACTCGTCATCAATTTGGAAGACTGCTTGTGTGTGGAATTGCAACAATGCTCTTTGCACACATCTTTGTAAATGTTGGTATGGTATCTGGAATGTTGCCTGCTGTTGGAATACCGCTGCCATTTCTGTCATATGGTGGCTCAAATCTAGGTGTGATGTTACTTGGATTCGGGCTTGTACTAAATATACAGAAACACCAAAAGCATATGCTAAATCAGGAGATTTAATATTAATGCTGGCAATGGATTTAGCATGTTTGCTAGGCACTCGGCAAAGTGCACGCGCGCGGATTTTAATGGCATGATTTTTTAGAGTATAAGTGAATTTTTGAGTCAAATATTATAGCTAAAGCGCTGCAAAATATGCATAGCAAACGAGGATTTAGAATAAATTTTTCTTCGCTTGAAATCGGCAATATAACTCTATTTTAGGCGAGAGGCTGACTTAAATTTTATCAAACAAACAAAGCCTGGCATGACTCTTTTATGCTGCTTTGGCTATATATATTTGCGAGGAAATTAACGAAGTAATACTTGAAAATCAGGTCAAAGGAGTCTGCGCAAGTGACTTTGCCGGCAGTGCCTAATGTATGATGAATTTTGTAATTGATGCTTTTTAGACTTACATGTATTTCATCATATTTTATGCGCTGCGTGAAATTATGCTAACTTTATAATAATTTCCCACATCATTTTCAAACAAAATTATATGAAGCTAAGTGATATTAGAAAGAATTTTTTAAAGTTTTTCTCAAACTGCGGTCACGAGATTGTAGAATCTAATTCTCTGATTCCAATTCAAGATCCTACCTTAATGTTTACCAACTCTGGTATGGTGCAATTTAAGAACTATTTTACTGGAGTGCAGGTACCTTTTAAAAGAGCGGCAACTGCTCAGAAATGCGTTAGAGCAGGTGGGAAGCATAATGATTTAGATAATGTAGGATATACTGCAAGACACCATACGTTTTTTGAAATGCTGGGGAATTTTTCATTTGGTGATTACTTCAAGGCAGAAGCGATTGAATTTGCATGGCGCTACATAACATCAGAAATTGGATTAAATAAAGAAAAACTTTACATCACAGTATATTATGACGACGAAGAAGCTTTTGGTATTTGGAAGGCACTGACTGGTTTTGCAGATGATAGAATCATAAGAATTGCAACGAGTGATAATTTTTGGTCTATGGGAGAACTTGGACCATGTGGTCCCTGTTCTGAGATCTTCTATGATCACGGCGATAAGTATTTTGGTGGGCTTCCTGGGACAAAAGATGCAAATGGAGATCGCTACATAGAAATTTGGAACCTGGTTTTTATGCAGTATGAACAATGTGAGTGTGGCATAAGAAAAAATCTTCCAAAGCCTTCGATAGATACAGGCATGGGGCTTGAGCGTATTGCTGCTGTACTGCACGGCAAGAATGATAATTATGATATAGATTTGTTTCAGTCATTAATAGGCGCTGTAAAATCTTTAGCTGGTGATGTTCCAACAAATGCCTCACATAAAGTGATAGCAGATCACTTGCGTGCATCATGCTTTTTGATTGCAAGTGGCCTCACGCCATCAAATGAGGGCAGAGGATATGTGCTTCGTAGAATTATGAGAAGAGCTATGAGACACGTGCATAGCCTTGGTTATATGGATGCTATGATGTACCGCCTTGTTCCAGCATTGACCGGCGAAATGGGCGATGCATATCCAGAACTGAGGCGTGTGGAACATTTTATTATATCTACTTTAAAGGAAGAGGAAGAAAGATTTAGTGAGATTTTGGAGAGAGGATTGAAGTTATTAAATGCTAGTACTGATAAGATCACGCAGGGCGGTGTAATGGATGGAGAAGTAGCGTTTAAGTTATATGATACATATGGATTTCCTCTAGATTTAACAAAGGATTTCCTCCGCGCGCGAGGTATTATGCTTGATGAAGCAGGTTTTGAGTCGTGCATGCAAGAGCAAAAGGAAAGAGCGAAGGCTTCTTGGGTTGGTTCTGGTTCTAAAGCAGATGATCTTTTATGGTATCAAATCTATGATGAGTTCGGTGCTACAGAGTTTGTAGGGTATTCAAATAAAGAAGCTATTGGTAAGGTTGTTGCAATAGTACAGGAAGGAAAGCTAGTTACAGAAGCTGCAGTGGGAGAGGCGATAGTAATAGTAAATCAAACGCCATTTTATGCAGAATCCGGAGGGCAGGTTGGTGATACTGGCGTTTTATCCGGTCATAAAGTGTACAATACACAAAAATATGCTGATAAGTTGTTTGGTCATCATGTAACTTTGCAAGCAAATATTTCGCCTATTCGTGTTGGTGAGCAAGTCAATCTGATAATAGACGATGAAAGAAGAAGCAAAATTAGAGCAAATCATTCTGCTACTCATTTGTTGCATCTTGCACTGAAGGAAATTTTAGGACTTCATGTAGTTCAGAAAGGTTCTATAGTGACGGATACAAAGCTTAGATTTGATTTCGCACATAATAAAGCGCTTTCTCTAGACGAGATTAAAAAGATAGAAGAGCGAGTCAATTCAATTATTATTGCAAATATGGCATCATGTACGGAAATCATACCTCAAGAAGCTGCAATTGAGAAAGGTGCTGTTGCGCTCTTTGGTGATAAATATGATGACGAAGTTCGAGTTGTGCAAATGGGTGATTCGATGGAGTTATGCGGTGGAACTCATGTAACTAGAACGGGAGATATAGGTTTCTTCAAAATAGCTAGTGATTCATCGATTGCGTCTGGCGTTAGAAGAATAGAAGCGTTGACTGGTATGGTTGCTTTAGAATACGTATCAGACAAGTTGAAGGTGCTAAATGCATTATCATCAATCATGAAGTGTCAAGAGCAAGATTTGCCAGAAAAATTGGAATTGCTTATTAGCGCGAAGAGGTCATTAGAAAAGGAGTTGCAGGATTTGAAATTGAAGAATTTAGCAAATACAAATCTTAACGAAGAGGTAATAAATTCGTCAAGGTGTTATATAGCTTATATCTCTGATATTGCACATAAGGATGTAAGAAGCGTCGCTTCTATAATAAAAAATAGAATAAAAGATGGTGTTCTCATAGTTATTTCGAAGGATGGTAACATTGGAAGTATATTTTTACAGATTTGCAATAGTCCTAAGTTCACTGCCAACGAGATTTTGAAAAAGATGAGTGAGTATGCAGACTTAAGAGGTGGTGGAAATAAAGAGTTTGCACAAGCTAGTTTCTCAGGCATTAGCGACAGTGAGTTACTAGAGATTTTAAAAAAAGTGCTTTAAGCACGTTGCTGCCGATTTTGATATAGAAGTGCTAAAATCAAAGTTCTGCCATATTAAACATTATTCTATTTTGGAGAGTGATATTGCTCTCCTATGTCTTTTATACAAATATTTAATATTTGAACTCAGTCTTTTTGAAAACCTAAGCATTTTCTTTGTGTTATATGTACGCAAGTATAGCGTCATTGCGTTATAACTCGAAGGAGTGCAGGATTTATGTTGGTTGCAGGGAATTATGACTGTTATTAAATCATTGACATGCCAAGCATTCTTCATCATTTTTGTCGTTTTGAATAAGGCTCATTTGTAATTGTCTAGTATGTTCTGTATGTGTCATATTTTCTAGAGATACTTTATCAGCACGCTGCAACGACTTAGAGCGCAGGTAATACATACTCTTTACACCTTTCTTCCATGCTTGAAAATGTACCATGTGTAGTTCTCTTTTACTCACATTTGCAGGAAGAAATATGTTGAGTGATGAAGCTTGATCTATCATCGGTGTTCGATCTGCTGCAAGGTCTATTAACCACCTTTGATCTATCTCAAATGCGGTTTTAAATACATCTTTTTCGTGCTGATTCAAGAAATCAAGATGTTGTACAGAACCTTCATGATTCATAATAGAAGACCATATTTCTTCTATATCTTTACCTTTAGAATGCAATAGTTTTTTTAGATGCTTATTAAGTACACTAAACGAGCCCGTAAGTGTTTTTTGTGTATATGTATTAGCACTATAAGGTTCTATACCAGGAGATGCATTCCCTGCTATAACTGAGATCGAAGCTGTTGGTGCAATTGCAGTCTTATGGCTGAATCTTTCATTGATTCCAGCATCTTTTGCATCAGGACATGCACCTTTTTCTTCTGCAATCATGACAGAAGCTCTATCTACTTCCTTTTTGATATGTGCAAAGAACTTTTTATTTAATGATTTTGCTACAGCAGATTCAACAGGAACCATATCCTGCTGCAGCTTGGAGAAAAATCCCATAACACCAAGGCCGACACTCCTTTCTCTTGAAGCAGAATAAGCCGCGTTTGCATGTTCCGCAGGTGAATTTTTTATAAAGTCTTCCATCACATTATCAAGAAAACGCATCACATCAGGTATAAATAACTCATTCTTAGACCATACATCAAAATATTCTAAGTTAAGTGAGGATAGACAACAAACAGCTGTTCTTTGTTTGCCAATATAATCTTTGCCAGTAGTGAGCGTAATCTCACTACAAAGGTTTGAAGTCTTAATTTCTAGATTATGTTTTTTATATATGTCAGACTTTAGTCTATTTACTGTATCTATAAATACAACGTATGGTTCGCCTGTTTCAACACGTGCAAGTAATATCCTGATCCACAGGTCTCTAGCTTTAATAACTGAGGCAATACGTCCATCCTTAGGACTTTTTAAGTGCCAAGGCATGTCATTTTCTATTGCTTCCATAAAAGCATCTGAAATTAAAACTCCATGGTGCAAATTAAGTGATTTTCGATTAGGATCTCCACCAGTTGGGCGTCTTATCTCTATGAATTCTTCAATTTCTGGATGCCAAACTGGCAAATACACAGCAGAACTACCACGTCTTAAACTCCCCTGCGAGATTGCAAGTGTTAACCTATCTTGTACACATATAAATGGTATAATTCCGGATGTCTTCCCGTTATCCTTAACTTTTTCTCCAAGCGCTCTAACATTACCCCAGTATGTTCCTATTCCTCCTCCTTTTGCAGCAAGCCACACATTTTCATTCCAAACATCAACTATGCCACTTAGGCTATCAGAAACCTCGTTTAGAAAACAAGAGATTGGCATACCACGTGTTGTACCTCCATTGCTCAAGATAGGTGTAGCTGGCATAAACCACATCTGACTTACATAATCATATATTCTTTGAGCATGATCTTGGTCATCTGCATAGTGGCGTGCAATCCTTGCAAATAAATTCTGAAAACTCTCTCCATTTAACAAATATCGATCAGTAAGCACGGCTTTTCCGAAATCTGTCAAAAAATCATCACGTTTATTGTCTATATTGATTTGATAAGGTACATTTTTCATAAATTTCCGTATATGATACTTGAGCTGATCATGAACGTATTGCGCTATATATAGCGCAATAGTGCTGGATATTCTCTATATATTGTTGTATATAGCTTACATATAAAAAAATCAAGAGTTTAAATATCTTTTGTTTATGAGATATTTTACAATAATAAAGTCAAGAAAATTTTTTAACAGTTTTTGCAATTGTGAAAATAGCAACATCACTTGCATCATTTGCCAGCAACACTTTTGTACACTCATTAACTGTAGACCCTGTTGTAAAAACGTCATCTATAATTGCTATTTTTTTACCTTTTATTTCTTTTAAGTATCTATAATTTACTTAAAATGCTCCACTGAAAACCCGAATTATGGATTAAGCAAGGTTGCCAGAATATGGATATGTAGGTAAAGATAATTTTGAAGTAACAATCGAGACCTACCTATGAAAAAAGATATCACAAATTTATTTTGTTTCATCGATGATTTTAGCAGCGAGTGTAAAAAAAGAGATAAGTAAAAGAGCGCTCTCAGAAGTTACAAGCATAAATCCAACGAGAGTACCAGGACTTTTTGAGTCTGAAATAATAACAATAAGTAATACTATTCCAACAATCTCCATGTAAAAACTTTAAAATTTTCTATAATTCATATTTACAGCTATATAGATCTGAATTTCCATTGATGCCAAGCTATGAAAGATTTGTAGCATTAATGCAAAGAGTAATAATGATATTAGCTGTTTTATTACATACTTTGCTTTCTAAAAGTAGCAACATTTCTTATATAGATTCTACCTCTATATACGTTTGCCACCATAAAAGAATCTCTAGGAACAAAGTATTCAAAGGTATAGCAGCATTAGGAAAGACTAAGAAGTGATGGTTCTTTGGTTTTAAACTGCATATTATTATTAATGAAAAAGGAGGATTAGTAAAAGTATCACTGAGCAAATGTAACAAGGACGATAGATCGCAAGTTATGATGATGAGTGATAATATTAAAGGACTCTTGTTCGGTGATAAAGGTTATATCTCCAAACCATTATTTTTAGCTCTATATAAGCGAGGACTGAAATTAGTCACTGGAGTTAAAAAAGGGATGAAAAACTGCCTTTTATCTCTAGAAGAAAAGATATTTCTAAGAAAGCGCTCTATTGTAGAAACTGTCTTTGACTATCTCAAAAATAAACTTCAG
The DNA here is from genome assembly GCA_013358835.2 of Ixodes persulcatus. Taxonomy (NCBI): domain Eukaryota; kingdom Metazoa; phylum Arthropoda; class Arachnida; order Ixodida; family Ixodidae; genus Ixodes; species Ixodes persulcatus. The sequence continues at coordinate 1,035,773 of JABSTQ010005687.1, forward strand.
CTTGAACATTCAAGGCATAGGTCACCAGTCAATGCTTTTATTCATATCATTGCTACTTTAATTGCTTATCAGTTAAATACTAAAAAGCCCTCTATTGCTAATACTTAGAATATTACTAATACATAATTCGGATTAAAAAGAGAACAAAATGATGGAGAACATATTGCCATTTTACAGCCACAGCAAAATTTTAGTCAAAACAGTGGATTCAATGATAGCGGAGAATTGATCAATCCTATATATTTTAATGTAAATGAAGAATTATATGATCAGAATATGTTCTTTTCAGCTATGGATTACTTTAGCAATCTTTAAAAAACTAATACCAACTCCCTCAAATAACAGCATATATTTGCCGCGTATTTTTTTAGAAAATTTAAGGTGAGATTTGAGTCTAGCTTTACTAGAAGTACAGCTGTCATGCGCGTGCTTAAATTCTAAAGAAAAGACGAAGCTAAAGTGTTCTGTTATTTGGAGGAGTTGGTATTAGGTGTGAGTATAACAAGTAAAAGCACACAGGTTTGGCTCAACGCCTTGTGCTTGCACAAAACTCTTAAAGAGATTGATAAACTGATCTAGTCTATTCATCAAAAATCAATTGGCTGCGCAAATAAATTTTTTACAGACGAACTGATTCTCTTGGATCAAACAACTGCTTGCTAAGTAAATATATTTATGGTAGCGGTAAGCTTTTATTTAGCAGTCTACTTACAGCAGAAAACTGCCAGCCCAAATTTCATAATATGTAGGATGCCTTATTAACTTAACCCCTTATAATATTGCTGCTGCTGCTGAAGAGTTGAATCGTCACTCAGCTATAATAGGTGAAATAGAAAACTGTATGATATTACTTATAAATCTATTATAGATGCATGATATAATGCTAGTACATTAATACATTGCAAAGGACTAGCCTAGCATCGATCTTCTGAATAATTATATGCAACTCGTTAGAGCTTTAAATGAATATTATTACTGAAGATAAATCTCTCAAGCCAAGCTTTCCTTTAAAGACTAATAAACAACTATTTGAGCTATTCAGTTGTGCTGTTGATGTTCTACAACAAAAAATTACTGCGTTCATGCAATGTGATATACAAGCATCTTTTCCTATGAAATATAGCACTAGTACTATTTTAGGTGGATTTGATACAGCGCTTGATATAAAAGGCACTTCTGCTGCTAACTGTTTGCAAACTGCATTGTTATCAATGCTTAGAATAATGAAAAATGCTAAGAAGCTTCCTGATCTGAAATTAGAAAATATCTATAATGTTGATACCAGTCCAGTAATCCAAGGCACAGCCATGCCGGAGCACTTTAATGACACATTCGTGCCTGATTTTAAGCAGTGGTTCTTCTATTACTCTGATGATAAAAGCCCGCCACAAGGAGAGCTGCTGGTGCCTACTTTAGGATATGCATTTGGTGTCTCTAGGCCAGACCCGAGATATAGTACGAAAATCTTTAAAGTTAAAGATTGCTCTTCTGCTATGTCACAATGGCTGCAGGCAACCGTGGAGTTTTCAACTTTAGATATGGCACCGTGCTTTCAATAGTTCATGTACAGATTATGATGTCGCCTGCAAAGAAGTACAAAGAGTACTTACACCGTTAGAAGGATGACAAGATGTTGTGCACGGTGATGTTTTTACATATAGAACGCTTAGTAGTGAGCATACTAGATTTGTAGCGCAAAAAATAAACGATAGTTGTTTTGATGCATTAAGCAGACAGAATTTAGAGATCGAAGGATATTGTGATGTATTGCATGATTGTTAAGAAGAGGTACTACAGTACGTGTACTTGTTGCACAATTGATATAAACACTGTTAATAAATATCAAAATCAAGCCTAGGAATGTTTGTTGTTGATTAGTTACACTTGTGTTTTTGTTGATATAGGCTTAGTTATTTAGTCCGTCCGTCATAACTCGAAGGAGTGCAGGATTTATCTTGGCCTGCAAGCAACTATGGCGCACTGAAAATCCAGCAGAAAAAATGGCAAAATTGCCAAAAACCTTATGGATTTTGTCGGTAGTGTCTAAAGTAGTATTTGCTAGGTACAGGACAAATTATATATCCGAAAATTAGCTCAGTGCAGAGGCTTTAGGCTAATTTTGACGGACAGACTAACTAAGTCATTGTATAAGTCTTTTTTGCTTAATGTTTCATATTACTTCGTTAATTTTTTTGCAAATATGTAAAAATATTAGGCGCAGAAATTAACCAGTACTTTAAAAAATCATGCAATCAAAAATCCGTGGGTGTGCACTTACTTGAGCGCAGTGCTACACATGCGCACGCGTTCTTCCTAGCTCTTTTTGAAGTCTAACTGCGTATGTACATAATAAATGTCAACTTTTCATTACCCGCGGTATGACCCATTGTACCAGGTATTATGCTATATTCCAAGTTTTGCAAGTTCAACTAGCACTATACGTTCTAAATTGTTCAACGCGTCATTATCATTATGATAATGCTCTTTCAACTGATCGACTGCATCTCGTAATAAGAGCAACTCTTGCGTACTATACTCTCCAAGTATAATGTTATTCCTATAATTCTCAAGGATAGGTGTTGCTGTCCCAAACAGTTCTTTAGCATCTATTTCATCTTGAATCAACCAAAGGTTATCACTGTTGTTTTGTGGAATTTGTATTTTAGATATGATTTCGCACTCTTCTGATTCAAGTGTAACGTTTTCATTAGCACGTACTACAGCATCTGAAAATTCATCATCTTGCTTGCGTTTTGCAGAGGATTTTCCTGCACGATTAACAATCTTGCTACAGCCTATAGGCAACACATGTAAAATCATATCGCATAATCTAAATTGTAGTTGTATACTCGTCATACTTTTCAAAATTTGCGTCTCTTAAGGACTGCTCGTTGTTGCATTGATTATACACATGCGCCCCAAAGTTTTTCTTAGCTCTTTTTGAAATATATAGCTAGATATATCATGGGGCCACTACTTGTGGAGTTGAATTAGTACGCATCGACATATAACGACCAATTTCATCTATTTCGGTATTTTCAATCTTTTGCTGTGTCTTCTTTGCAATATTACTTAGTTTATCCAGTAAATATTCGTAGCGTTTCTGTTCAATAAAATCCTCTTTTATTAAATCCAGTTCTTTTGTTAAAGTTGCATTTAACTTCTCTATCTCGTCATTCATAAAGCACTGCCTTTTGTGTAAATGCTGATGAAAATTTGTAAAGTAAGAAACACACTGAGATGTACTGAAACTTACAGCTTGTTCATAATCAAGTTCTTGCTGCATTTTTAATAATTCTTCTTCACATTGTGTAATTCTACTTCGAATAAAAGAAATTGTGCATTGTCTTTCATTTACGCGTTTTTTAGTAATCTTCAATAGATGATTCAGTGCCTTTACTCTCGATTTCATATTGTGCCATATATAATTACTTAAGAATCATAGCGTTTAACTCAACACAGAATATAGCTTTAGCTAGAGGAAATGTATATCAACAGTATTGCACTACCTTCATAAATGCACGCGCGAGGATTTTGAGTGCATGATTTTTTTAGAGTACAAGTTCACTTCTAAGTCAAATATTATTATACCTTTGCAAAAAAATTAACGAAGTAATATGAAAAATTAGGCAAAAAGTTCTGTACAATGACTTTGTGGGCAGTGTCTATCACTTCGTATCAAAATCCGAAATGCAAACTCTTCATTTACCTGCGATATACAGCTCGCACCATATAGTCCTCAGCAAGACTTAGGCTATCTGGGCTTCCAATATCACACCAAAGCGCATCCTTTTGTAATACTACACCATAAAATCTGTATCTTCGATATGTTTCTACCTGAGATTGAGATAAAATGTTTGTGATAGGAAAAGTCGTAGAGCTAATATTAGTCATACATTTTTTTGAGAGTGCTGCTATACCAACGTATTTGTAGCCATTTGTCGAATTCTTAGGTGCTTGAATAATATGATTGTCTTCACTGAGTAAGAAATCTGCATATTTATCTATTGATTTATTGATCTGACATCCAAGCGGTGCTAGCAATAATAAAACATCCATCCTATTTGGATCACATGTATTTATGATAAGCTCTATGGCTATATTTTCACCTTTTAACATAAGTATGTCAGAATTGTGCAACAAAAGTTCAGTATATGAGAAACGGTTCATAGCATGTAATATGCCACCACCTGTGTCTAAAATTTCATCTTCCTCACTAATCAGTAGTTTGTCATGGTACTTACTGCTTGCTAAGTGAGCACGCATCATATCTTTGAGGTAATGAGTGTTCACTATAGCTTTTTTTATGCTGTTTGTTGAAAAAATTCTATCTAATACTATGTCTATAACAGCCTTGCCGTTCACGGGTATTAAAGGTTTTGGTCTTGTAGCAATAAGAGCTCAAAGAAGGCTACCAAAAGCCAGCTGCAAGTACCATAGCACATTCTAACATAATGCCTACTTAGATAAGTTAAGAGTTTCAAAATAGTACCACCAAGATGGCTCTAACTCCAGCATTGTGCTTTTTGCATTAAGAGCTGCATCTTCATTCTCAAAAAGACCAAAACAAGTAGAACCACTGCCAGACATTCTAGAAATAATACAGCCTTTTAAGCTGCCTAGCGTTGTAATAACTTTTGAGATTATCGGATGTATTTCTATAGCAGAGTTTTCCAAATCATTGCTAGAGTCAGAAATCAATTTATCAAAGTCTCCCAAATGTTTATTGAAAGACATTGTATATTTCCTTCCATTTTTTACAGAACGTGTATATCCATCGTATACGTATTTTGTATATGTCTCAACTCTTGGATTCACAAGCAGGAGGTGGAGATCTCTATTAAATCCTATAGGTGTAATAATGTCGCCTATTCCAGTTACAAATGCGTGGTGAGGTTGCAGAAAAAATGGAACATCAGCACCAATATCTCTAGCTATGTTGTTTAGCTCATAGTCATTTAATGCGAGATTCCAAAGGCTATTTAGAAGAATCAGAGTAGATGCAGCATTAGATGAACCGCCGCCAAGACCTGCTGCTATAGGTATATTTTTCTCTATATATATTTTTGCGCCACCTTTATACCCAGAGAATTGTTTAATTTTGTTTGCTGCCTTAAGTGCAATATTATCATTTATATGTAAATCGATATTAGAACTATCATTTTTTTCAATGACATTGCATTCCAAGATATCATGCTCCGTAACATGTATTTTATCATGTAACTTCAGTTTTATAAAAAGACTTTCTATAGCATGGTAATTTGATGGCAAAGCGCTGATTATATGCAAGAAGAGATTCAATTTTGCTTCCGCTACTTTAGAAAGTGCATTTTGATTCAAATTGCTAAAATTCATAAAAACGATAAAAGTTGATGCTAAATAATTGCTTACCACCGACATAAATCCTGCGCTTCGATAATTATGACGCAACGACTACAAACAACTACTAAAGTGATTTATACATGAAACATAAGAGCAAAAATCATTTTACATTTACATTTTTCTTCAAAAAATACTTTTTTGTTGAAAAATATAGCGTTATAATAGCAAGAAACAGCAATAATGCAAAATTTACCTGCTTCAAGTATTGATTGATTAGTGCTTCATTATCTCCTATGAAATACCCAAGCAAAATGAGAAATGAAGCCCAAACCCCAGCACCGCAGGTGCTATAGAAACAAAATAATTTCGGATCCATTTTCCCAAGGCCAGCTGGAAATGATATGAAGTGTTTGATTCCTGGCAGTACTCTGCCTAGAAACACAGAGATATTACCGTATTTAGCCATGAAATCCTCAAGCTTTGATAACTTTTTTTCATCCATAAAGAAATATTTGCCATACTTGATAAATATTGCTCTTCCAAAGTGAAATGCAATTGTGTAGCTAAAGATAGCTCCGCCAAGTGTGCCTGATATACCAGAGATTAAAACATACGACATTTTTAGTGAACCCTTTGCAACTAAATAACCAGCTGGAATTAGTGTTATCTCACTAGGTATAGGAATAAAAGTGCCTTCGATAAAAGACATTATAAATATGCCAAGATATCCAAGTGCTTCTACTAATTTTGTGGCCTTTAAAAATAGTTCGTATAACATGATCTTAAAAACATTTTAAATTGCAATTCACTTGCTGTCTTTATAGGCTTGTTACTCATCTCCGATTATGTCCAATATAAGAGTAACTCGCAGAATATGTGAAGCTGCAAGTATAGGAGTCATGATAATGTATAAAAATACTTGCAGGTAATATAATTGCTTATATCATTTCATGTGGTAACAATGATTATGTAAAGGTAACTTTGCATGCATCTGTTTCTTAAGACTTGCAAGCTAGAAAATAAATGCTCTAGCCGTATGGAGGCTAAACTGATATTTCTTAGTCTATCCATCAAAAATTTATTTGCGCAGCAAATCAATTTTTGCGGAAAATTAAATGTACAAAAATTAGCCTCAAGACGCGGCCCTGCGTTAATTTTCGTATATATAATTTATCCAATACTTGCAAAAATACTACCTAACAAAATCCATAAGGTTTTTGGCAATTTTGCCACTTTTTCTGCTGGATTTTCGGTGCGCCATAATTGCTTGCAACCAAGATCAATCCTCTCGCTTCTTAGAGTTATGACGCAGGCGACTAATTAAGCCTTGGATAAAAGCCGCTCAAGCTAAAATACCTAACATGCTCACATGTCACTTGCAGAATGTTAAAAATCCAGTTTAGAGTGATAAGCGTTTGTTACTCAACTTGCTATAGCTAGAGACATTTTCTTAAAGAAAGCATGTACTACGTCTACACTATTTTTGATAATATATAAATAGTAAAATCTAGTTTCGCTATAAAATGTTGAGTTGTGATTACGGATAGGCTAATCCATCTTTGATTTACTATTATTCCTGTCTATTACCTGTTGCATTCTATCTAGTTCATCTTGTGGTATAAAATCTTCAGTAATTTGTCCTTTTTGGACTTTATCTACGTACGTATCCTTCAGTTGTTTCAAGAGCTGTACTTCGTCAATATTAATCGCATTTTGTTCTATTTCATCTAGTTCAGATTCATCAAGGTGTTGATATAGTTTTCTTATTGCAGCTGCTGTAAATCTATCTTCAACGCCTTTCTCTCCAAGATTATCAGCAATAAATTTTAAGCTATCTTCAATTGAAACTGGAAAGAAGCTTGTTAAGAAATGGCTTCCAACCTTTAGAAATGGATAAAATTGAGCATTTTTAATAGCAGATGGTATTGCGTCATCCTTTTCATACATCGGTTTATTGCCAGATATCAGGTTTGCCATTATTGTAAAACAAAGAAAAAAGAATGAAATAATCAAACTTCCGCGAAAAAAACCAAATATTAAGCCAAGCATCCTATCAAAAGCTCCACGTTGCATGGAAAGCATAAAAGTTGAAATCATAGTATTAAAAATTGCAAAAACCACCAGGAGCAATAACAATAAAACTGTATGTCCAATAATCATAACAAACAGGTCTGACTTGATATAAGATCCTATATATGGTTTAGCATAGGGGAAAAGCTGATATGATAGTAAGATTGCAAGTATCCAGCCAGTCAAACTGAGTAATGAGCTTATAAAACCTCGCATAAATGCGAAGAACATTGAAGCTAAAACTACAAAAATCACGCCAAAATCAAGAGAGTTAAGCGCTGCAAAATCCAAGTGTTCAATCTTCACTTTTTTTCCCCAATTTATTCAACAAAGACTTTATATCAGATACATGTTTCAAGTAAGTGACATCTATATTAACGTCTATCTTTTTATTATTATAAGGCATTACAACTTTTTCGATACCTAATTTTTTTGCTTCAAGTAACCTTGTTTCATAATGTGTAACTTGCCGCAGTTCTCCAGATAATCCTATCTCTCCAAAAAACACTACGTTGTGAGGAATAGCAATATTTTTGGTCGCAGAAATGATAGCTACTATGACTGCTAGGTCTGCCGCAGGTTCTGTAACCTTTAGACCACCGACTATGTTTAGATAGACCTCTTGGTTTAATATATTCAATCCAAGTCGTGCATTCAAGATCGCAATCATCATTGAAAGTCTGTTCACATCCCATCCTATTACTGCTCTTCTTGGAGTGGCTAAGAAAGAGGGGACAACTAAAGATTGTATTTCCATGAGCATTGGTCTTGTTCCTTCAAGTCCTGCAAATATACATGATCCACTGACGCTCATGTTATTTCGAGGCATAAAAATTGCAGATGGGTTTTGCACTTCTTGCAGTCCAGCACCAGACATCTCGAAGACTCCTATTTCATTCGTAGGGCCATACCTATTTTTAGTTGCTCTTATAATCCTAAATTGCTGAGTATGATCTCCTTCAAAGTAAATGACAGTATCTACCATGTGTTCAAGTATCTTGGGGCCTGCTATTTGCCCATCTTTTGTTATATGTCCTACCATGATAAGCGCAATATTGTGCTTTTTACTATTTGTGATGAGCTCAAATGCACATTGCTTGACTTGTCCAACTGTCCCAGGCGCTGATTGTATAGATGGATGTGATAAAGTTTGAATTGAGTCTATTATGAGTACAGAAGGTGCTTTCGATTCATTTTGATTATCTGTTTCTTTTCTGTAATTAGGTTTTTCGAATAAGGATATGATTGCAGATGCATCATTTCCTGCTGAAACTTGTATATTTTTGCCTGCAAGTCCCAGACGTATTGCTCTGATTTTGATCTGCTCAATGGATTCTTCGCCGCTTACATATAGTGAGCGTATATTTTTTTCGCATAGCTTGGCTGCAAGCTGAAGTAGCAGTGTAGATTTGCCAATTCCTGGCTCTCCAGCAAACAGTATTGTGGCACCTGGGACAATTCCGCCTCCTAAAACTCGGTTTAGTTCAGAGATTCCAGTGGTTGTTCTAAAATGTGAGTGCTCTACAGTAGAATGATCTATAGTAAAAGTTTCTATGGATTTCTGAAAATTCTGAGTATTACTCGTCTTAGACTGATCTATTTCGGTTGCTTCAATTTTATTCCATTCTTGGCAACCTTCGCATTTACCTATCCATTTATTGTAAGCCTCTCCACAATTCCTGCAAATGTATAAAATTTTTTTCTTCACTTATTAAACCTGTCTATGTATTATGAAGCGCTACATTAAGTTATTCAATTTATCATAAGATGAAATATAATCATGAATTGTTAAAACTTCTACAAATAAACGAAATATTTGAAAGATTTAAAAAGCAAGATCCTGATCCCAAAATAGAGCTGGATTACTGTAACAATTATACGTTGCTGGTTGCTGTTGTTTTATCTGCTCAATCTACAGATAAAATGGTTAATAGAATTACGCCAGCTCTTTTTAAAGTTGCAAATACTCCAGAACAAATGGTTGCGCTTGGAGAGATTGGCCTGAAGGAATATATAAAAAGGATAGGTTTATTTAATAACAAAGCACGCAATATAATTGCGATGAGCAAGATGTTGATAGATGAATTTAATTCAGAGATTCCTGGAGATTTTGATAGTTTAGTGAAATTACCAGGAGTAGGGGTAAAATCTGCAAGTGTTGTGTTAAACACTGCGTTTGACCAGTCAAGAATTGCTGTTGATACACATGTATTTCGTATAAGTAATCGAATCGGCTTTTGTAAAACGAAAACTCCTGAAGAAACGACAAAGGTTCTAAGTGCCCTAATTCCAAAACATTGGCAACAAAAAGCAAATCATTGGCTGGTATTGCACGGTAGGTATGTTTGTGTTGCAAGAAAGCCGAAGTGCAGGGAATGTATCATAAACGATATTTGCATTTCTAGAAGTAAGTTCGAAGATTGTTTAATTTGCTGCAAGTAGATGTATGATATTGCTGATACTCGTTACACTTCAAAAATTGTCCTAGTCAGAGCGCTCTTTATATATTGGTTATACACTGCCTAGCACTCTTCCTAGCTCTTTTTGAAGTCTAACTTCGTTGTATGCAAGTTAAATACCAACTCATCATTTACCTGTTGTTCAGTTTTATTAATTTATCTTGTTGCAGAGAGCAAGTAGTATATAATAAATGTGAAACCTGAAGATTATCTTTTTGCTATAGAATTTTTCTTATATCTCATTGAGTAGGTAATAAGATAAAAGAGGTCGGTAAAGTGAGTCTGTCAAAAAAATTACCAGATGGGTTTGTTTATGTTTCTGAAGTATGTAGCAGCATACAGGTTGCGCTTATGTATAGTACAGATGATAACTTTACCGGTAATGTAGTTCCGGGTTACAAGAAAAATGTTGCTATTATGACGGAAAAGGCTGTGTTGCAGCTTGCGAAGGTACAAGATCATCTATCTACTATAGGTCTTGGTTTAAAGATTTTAGATTCATATAGGCCGCAAGATGCAATACTCGCTTTTAAGAAATGGTCTCAAGAGCCAGAAGATTTCAAAATGAAGGAAAGATATTATCCAAATCTTGAAAAAAGCAAGCTATTTAAACTTGGATATATTAGTGAGAAATCGGATCATAACAGGGGTAGTACTGTAGATCTTACTTTAGTGAGATTACAAGATAATTGCGAACTTGATATGGGAACGATTGTTGATTTCTTAGACGATTTATCTAATACAGAGAATCAAACTATTTCAGAGGAAGCAAAGAAGAATAGAGAGTTATTAAACATTCCATGGAGCTTTATGGGTTTGAGAATTATCACAAGGAATGGTGGCACTATCTACTTAATGATGAGCCAATCCCTAGATCTTCAATTCTAGAGCCTTTTAACTTCTATGTTGAGTAGTCTGTCCGTCAAAAATTTATTTGCGCAAGCAAATCAATTTTTGCGGAGGGTTAAATTTACAAAAATTAGCTTTTAGAACGGCCCTGCGCTAATTTTCGGATATATAATTTTTTCGATACTTGCAACGACTACTTAACAAAATCCATAAGGGTTTTGGCAATTTTGCCATTTTTTCTACTGGATTTTCAGTGCGCCATAGTTGCTTGCAGGCTAAGATAAATACTGCACTCCTTCGAGTTATGACGGATGGACTAAATAACGTGAGTTACTAAAACTTGCCTAAAAATCCTCTCAAACTTGTGTTTTGGACAAGTTTTTTATATAAAATGCCACAAATAACAACATATAGTCGCTACGTATTCTTTTTTGAAAATTTAAGATAAGATTTGAGTAAGTACTGGAAGTACAACCTTACAATTAACCTTAAGTTTTAGTTGACAGTTATTATATACTCTCATTTTAAACTGTGAGATTATAGAATGAGCTACTCAAATTTTTTTGATCAAGAGTTTTCAAATGTTGATTTAAAGGATAAACGACTTACAAAACGTGCTATTTCGATTGTTAACAGCTTGATATGCTTACCCTGGAGCTGTATTCAAGAAGTTTTCGTAACAAAGAATGAAGCTCGCTGCGCTTATGACTTTTTGAGTAACACCAAGGTAAGCTGATTGAGCTTGCTTAGACCGGCATCAGGAGCAAACTATTGAGCGTATTGATAACTCTCAAGACAAGTATATATATGTAGTACAAGATAGTACTTTTTATAACTATACGGAGCACAAAGCAAAAACTGATATTGGGATCATCGGTAAACAAGGGCGTTTTACACAATTTGGATTTTTTCAGCATACTGCACTCTGCGTATCCGCTCAGGATGTAGCGCTTGGTATCTTGGAGCTAGACTTTATTGGTTATGAAGACAATTTAAAATTGCATCCTTATCGCAAAGACTTTCCCGAGATTATTTCAAGCCGTTGGCGGCGCTTTCTTTCTGAGATTATGACTAAACTTCAAGGAATCGATAAGGATATAACCCGAATTATGGATTAAGCAAGGTTGCCAGAATATGGATATGTAGGTAAAGATAATTTTGAAGTAACAATCGAGACCTACCTATGAAAAAAGATATCACAAATTTATTTTGTTTCATCGATGATTTTAGCAGCAAGTGTAAAAAAAGAGATAAATAAAAGAGCGCTCTCGGAAGTTACAAGAATAAATCCGACGAGAGTACCAGGACTTTTTGAGTCTGAAATAATAACAATAAGTAATACTATTCCAACAATCTCCATGTAAAAACTTTAAAATTTTCTATAATTCATATTTGCAGCTATATAGATCTGAATTTTCATTGATGCCAAGCTATGAAAGATTTGTAGCATTAATGCAAAGAGTAATAATGATATTAGCTGTTTTATTACATACTTTGCTTTCTAAAAGCAGCAACATTTCTTATATAGATTCTACCTCTATATACGTTTGCCACCATAAAAGAATCTCTAGGAACAAAGTATTCAAAGGTATAGCAAGCATTAGGAAAGACTAAGAAGTGATGGTTCTTTGGTTTTAAACTGCATATTATTATTAATAAAAAAGGAGGATTAGTAAAAGTATCACTGAGCAAATGTAACAAGGACGATAGATCGCAAGTTATGATGATGAGTGATAATATTAAAGGACTCTTGTTCGGTGATAAAGGTTATATTCTCCAAACCATTATTTTTAGCTCTATATAAGCAAGGACTGAAATTAGTCACTGGAGTTAAAAAGGGATGAAAAACTGCCTTTTATCTCTAGAAAAAAAGATATTCCTAAGAAAGCGCTCTATTGTAGAAACTGTCTTTGACTATCTCAAAAATAAACTTCAGCTTGAACATTCAAGGCATAGGTCACCAGTCAATGCTTTTATTCATATCATTGCTACTTTAATTGCTTATCAGTTAAATACTAAAAAGCCCTCTATTGCTAATACTTAGAATATTACTAATACATAATTCGGGTTTTAAGTATAGTCAATACCACCCTTAGAAAAGCTACTACATCTTATTATTCTACCAGCAATCATACGCATTGCTTTTGATGAATTATATTTTTTTAAAGCAGACACTGCATATTCTGAACAACTCGGATAGAATCTACAAGCCTTTGGTAATACTGGTGAAATCAGTATCCTATAGATATTTATGATCATCAAAAATGCTATTTTCATGCTTGTCCTGATATTTTATAAGTCACTCAAATCAACACAACAACTCCTCATTTATCAGAGTGATACAACCCAAATGATTAACGCTGCTATGAGCAGCTTACTTGCCTCTTTACGCAGTGCGAGATACAATCTCTTATTTCTCTTTCATCAATATCGTTTGCGGCTACTTTTTTGATATAGCACTGCTATCATGCTTTATATCACTTTCACTGCCTGAAACTGTGCCCTTGTTCAATGCAACCTTCACCTCTTTGCTTAGGCGCACTTGCACAGAAACCTTTGGTTCTGAGAGCGTATAACTTTCCCAGTTCTTGGGTTCCTTACCACCTTCTCGCCTCTCACTTTGACAGATAACGAACAAAATCTTCGAAGTTCTACCCTATAACCAGATACTAGCGCTGCAATTAAAGAGTCAAAAAACACATCAACTGCCTTTCGGATCGCATCACCACTAACCTTCTGATTTTGTTCAGCGATCTTTGCAACTATAGCAGATTTTAATAATATCTTCTTATTCAAGTTCGTTCATTTTATAAAATTTTACCATGTAGAAAGATTATCACATTACATTCTTTTCGTCTATATTATGGAGATATTTTAAAGACAGATATATGCTTTATATATTCTTCTTAAGAGAGTATACCACAACTGCATGCTCTAAGACATTACTATATAGAAATATAGAGCTTTAACAAATTTTGCAAAGAAATACGTTAAATTGCAGTATTTATCAAATACACTAACACATTTTTATCGCAGCTAATTTGAAAAATTTACTATGAATTTCGGAAGCATATCGCAAAAGTGCTAGCTCTGATTTTATCTTCACTGTTAATTAAATATGAGTTAACTTTTAATTGTTGCTTTACGTGTACTATGATTTCACTTAAGTTTTAATAATATAGAGTGGACTTTTCAGCCTAAAGCGATTTTAAAATTTGGCATGTTGCTGTTATGGCGCTTATAACACTGATAACAATAAGTGCACGCGCGAAGATTTTGATGGCATGATTTTCTAGAGTACAAGAGTTAATTGCTGCGCCTGATTATTTGCAAAGAAATTAACGAAGTAATATGAAACATTAGGTCAAAAAGGTCTTAACAATGATTTGGTTAACAAGACTATAGCAGACTCTTATGCACTTAATTTCTAAAGCTTGTGGTTATTGCTTGATATAAATTTTCTATTGGCTTGTGATCATATAACACGAATAAGTTCATATTCGTTAAAAGTGTAATACTAGAATATAGATTAATGTGAGATTGTTTGTTATATATTCGCAGCTTCTAGATACTAAAATACCAATTGAGTCTCTAGATCATTCTTAGAGTTATTACGATGTGTCTTTGATAAATGTTCATTTTTTCGTTAACGTTAATGTTTTGAACTCTAAGTTCATATTTAACAGTTCATTTTTAATAAGGTATATCAAATATGCCTGTGAGATTGCTTCCTCGTATAGTAGTGCAACTACTTTGTCTAATTGTGATTTGTTATACAGAAGCTTTAGCTGATGATTCCAGTGTCTGCATAGCTGACAATGATTTTGGATTAGGTGGTGTCTTTAAAATACGGACAAACCCTGATGAAGGGAATTCTGGACCAACCAAATTGCTCCGAACCCAGCCAAAAAAAGCTCAAATTGCTCCATGGATCGACACCGAACTTTATGCTTCTGGTAACACATTGGATAATGGCGGCAATTTGCTTGCCGCCATTACTGGATCTTGGAATCCGTGGGGGGTGGGAGGAGGTTCTTGTAAATACTTAAAATGCGATCCTGCAAAACCTCACGATGCCGTTTGTCTGCCTGGTGGTGAAATAGTTGATGACAGCATAGACAATGCGCCATGCGTTGTAGCTGATGGATATGGATTATATGGTCTTATTGCGATATTAAAAGACGCTGTATATCAAGACCCTAATAAAATTGAGAATGCAACATCTTTGCCGCAAACATATTTTAGAACTTTCAATGTAACACCTTTAAAAAAAGGTGACATAATAAGGCCTGATATAGGTGGTGGAGCACCAGAACAGAAAAATAAATACGAATACCATTTTGAAATCTCACAGACTCAGTATTGCGACGCAGATTCGAATTGCGTGCCTGATACAAATCCAGACGGTAGCCCAGCAGTGCTTGAAGGCCGTCTATTCTTTAAAATTTTAGACAGATATTATCAAGATAATACTGGTTCTTATGAAATCAATATATTGAGCGGCGTTTATAGTGAGCACGGCTTTATAGAAACAACAATAAAATTTTTCCAAGATACAATTTTGCGTGTTACAGATCGCATATATCAATCCATAACCACTGACAGCAACTTCATAAACATAGTAAGAGTGTTACTGCTATTATATATAATCTCCTCTTCAATTGGGTTTATGCTCGGTGTTTTGAAAATGAATCAATCCGAATTGATAATTAGGATTGTGAAAATAGGCCTTGTTGCCACATTAATATCAGAAGGAAGCTGGGAATTTTTTAATAAGTATTTATTCACATATTTTACTGAAGGCGCAGAATCTATTGGTATTATGATAATAAAAGCTTCGCTATTTAGCGATGAGGGAATTCATAATTACATTTTGCCTAAAGACGCAACGCCTCTTGCAGTATATGACAGCCTTCTTAAGATGCTAACAATGCCGCCAATACATATAAAGATAGCTGCTCTGCTTTTTTATAAATGGCAACTTTATTGGATACCTTGCATATACATATGCATATTTTTGATCTTGTGTGCTATATTTAAGTCTGTTGTTCTTTATCTACTTGCCATCATGCAGTTTGCTTTATTGCTAGTTGCAGCTCCAATCTTTTTAATTATGATGCTGTTTAAGATTACATCAAGCCTTTTTGATGCATGGCTCAAGAATTGCATAGCTGTAGCGATATTGTATTTATTAATCTCAGCAAGCATAGCCATGATGATGGCGCTTATAGTCAATCAAATTACATCTCTTCTTGGATATGAAGTTTGCTGGCAAACCATTTGGACACTTAAGTTATTATGGTTAACTATTTTTGAGCTGAAGTTCTGGTATCCACAATCAGATACTCAGGTTTTGGACTCCATAAATGCTATAAACTTCTTTGCTTTCTTAGTAGTTTGTTTCTTGTTTAAATCTTTTATAGAAAGCCTGCCATCATTTGCTGATATGCTTAGTAATGCTGTCAGAACTCCTCTAATATCAATGTATGACAATATGGTAAGAGCATATAACAAATCGCCACTTGCTGGACTAGGAGCAAAAGTTCGTGCGTTAAATCCTATAGGAATGCTGCTCGATAGGAAAGGAAGTGTAACACGTACTGGTATTGATGCTATTAGTGGTATTTATGGAATGGGTGAGTCGATTGTTGACAAGATCGACGATAAACTAGGATATGAAAGAAGAGAATTTGGAAGACGTACAATTGATTATAGGTTTAATGACAGAGATGGTAGTAGTCATGAAAATCATGATCAGCAACAAAGTCAGTCACAAAATAATCAGGATAACGCTAGTAGTAGTAATAAGTCACGAGATGCACAAGGAGCAGCAGAACAAAACTCCAATAATAATAGAGGAAATGCTGGTGGTGACGAGCAGGATAATGACCCTGGAAATGCAAGAAGATAGAGCACGCTTAAATTTTTCTAAAAAGACGAAGTTAAAGTGTTCTGTTATTTGTTGGATTTGGCTTTGTTTAGACCATTTGCGCTTATTACATCAAAGCACTGTAACATTCTTTTGTAAAAGTAGAGCGTGCCAGGAATATACAAAATAAATGTTAAGGCTCCTATCATACTTACTCCGTATAACGCCAAGCTTTCTTCATATACAACACAAACCGCTAAAAAGGGTGGCGATATCAAACAGCATAATAAATATGTGCGCATACTTACTGGAAGTAATAAGCATGTGTAATATTGCAAAGATTTAATAAAGCCTAATACTTTTTTGTATATCATTCTAAGGCTGTAAACATTGATTATAATTATGAAAAACTCAACTACCGCTTTGTTTGAATAGATGGTTGCGTCACTTGAATCTTATGGCGCTACCATCATCTGTAATATCATGTAGGACTTTGTTAACTTCGCATATATATAGAAGAGTCCACACAAGAAATGCTACTATAGATGTAAAAATAATGCTGACTAAAAAATATTTCCATAGAGAGGCTTCCGAAATTGCATCTTCTCTTAATTTTAGCGCCAATTCTTTATCGTTAAAGAGGTACATAAATAAAATTTAGGAATTAAAAACCCGAATTATGGATTAGGAAATATTCTAAGTATTAGCAATAGAGGGCTTTTTAGTATTTAACTGATAAGCAATTAAAGTAGCAATGATATGAATAAAAGCATTGACTGGTGACCTATGCCTTGAATGTTCAAGCTGAAGTTTATTTTTGAGATAGTCAAAGACAGTTTCTACAATAGAGCGCTTTCTTAGAAATATCTTTTTTCTAGAGATAAAAGGCAGTTTTTCATCCCTTTTTTAACTCCAGTGACTAATTTCAGTCCTTGCTTATATAGAGCTAAAAATAATGGTTTGGAGATATAACCTTTATCACCGAACAAGAGTCCTTTAATATTATCACTCATCATCATAACTTGCGATCTATCGTCCTTGTTACATTTGCTCAGTGATACTTTTACTAATCCTCCTTTTTCATTAATAATAATAATATGCAGTTTAAAACCAAAGAACCATCACTTCTTAGTCTTTCCTAATGCTGCTATACCTTTGAATACTTTGTTCCTAGAGATTCTTTTATTGTGGCAAACGTATATAGAGGTAGAATCTATATAAGAAATGTTGCTGCTTTTAGAAAGCAAAGTATGTAATAAAACAGCCAATATCATTATTACTCTTTGCATTAATGCTACAAATCTTTCATAGCTTGGCATCAATGGAAATTCAGATCTATATAGCTGCAAATATGAATTATAGAAAAATTTAAAGTTTTTACATGGAGATTGTTGGAATAGTATTACTTATTGTTATTATTTCAGACTCAAAAAGTCCTGGTACTCTCGTTGGATTTATGCTTGTAACTTCCGAGAGCGCTCTTTTATTTATCTCTTTTTTACACTTGCTGCTAAAATCATCGATGAAACAAAATAAATTTGTGATATCTTTTTTCATAGGTAGGTCTCGATTGTTACTTCAAAATTATCTTTACCTACATATCCATATTCTGGCAACCTTGCTTAATCCATAATTCGGGTTATAGAATAATAACGTCACATATTGAATAATATATTAATACTTTTTACCTCTTATATATCATTTATTAATCAATAAGAAAAATACTATAAAGCATCAAAAGCTTATGCTTTTGCTTTTTATCATATGCACAAAGCTTGTGTACTAAACATGCTTTTTTCTATATATTAAAACATTTTAGTATTGCTATATAAACCCTTAGTTATTCCATAGTTTATCTATATCATACTGCAACCTCGTCTCTGGCTGAAATATATGTACTATAACATCCTTTATATCTATCAGAACCCACTTTCCTGTGTTAAGTCCTTCTATATTAAAACCATCGCTAGTGTGACTTTTTAATTCTTGCGAAAGATTGTCAGCTAATGATTTAACATGTCTCATAGAAAGACCAGATGCAATTATCATATAGCGTGCTATATCTGTTTTCCCTTCTAGATCTATGACATATATTTCTTCAGCCTTATCTGCATCTAACTTTTGTACAGTTATATCTCTGATTTTTTCAGCTGTATACATGGTATTTGAAGTAGCTTTTGTATCAATCTATTTAATCCATTACTCTCTATACTATATTCTATTGAATGATTTTGCACAAATTTATATGGTATATGCAAAACACAAAAACGGTCGCGATGAATTGCAGACTGTTAAACAAAAATTTATAAATATGAATGCAAATTTTTTTCTAGAAAAAGCAACTAGTGAATACCAAACAAATGAATTTGAAATACTTCACTTCAATCTTTTTGAAAAAGAAGAACTAGAATACGTCACTAGTTCTATAATCTAATTTAAGTTACTTGACTCTATATAGCCATGTTTCTTATCTATAACCCTGTAACCAAAAGTCATTATGTAAGCTTTTTTAGTCTAATATTCCATATTACTTCGTGGATTTCTTTACAAATATGTAAAAGTATTAGGCGCAGAAATTAACTTGTACTCTAAAAAATCATGCCATCAAAATCCGTGTGCGTACACTTATGAAGGCAATGCCATATAAAAATACTTTTTAGTATTCACAATCTTTGAGTTTTAACTGCGTCAGTTCTTATAAATGAGACTGATTTTATACCAAAGCGTGCAATACTTCAAGTGCCAAGTTATATTGAAATCCAAATAGTCCATCCGTCATAACTCAAAGGAGTGCAGGATTTATCTTGGACTGCAAGCAACTATGGCGCACTGAAAATCCAGCAGAAAAAATGACAAAATTGCCAAAAACCTTATGGATTTTGTCGGTAATACCTAAAGTAGTATTTGTCCTGTACCTAGCAAATACTACTTAACCCGAGTTGCAGATTATTTTATAATTTGCAACTCGCTAAATATGTACAAAAATTGAGTCAGGAGTGGCTTTCTACAGTCTTCGAAATATAAAATTCAACGATTTTTGCAAGTGGAGAAGCGCCAAATATTATATATGCACCTCTTTGTATTGTACTGTGAACAGTGCCGTTGCCGAAAAATCTGCCATACACTCGTGTTATTAATTGGCAATTGGCGCTACTTAGGCACTGCATGCAAAACCACTTGCGCAGACTCCTTTGGCCTGATTTGCAAGTATTACTTCGTTAATTTCTTCGCTATAATATTTTATTCAGAAATTAACTGGTACTCTAAAAAATCATGCCATTAAAATCCATAAGGTTTTTTGACAATTTTGCCACTTTTTCTGCTGGACTTTCGGTGCATCATGATTTACTTGCACACAACATAAACCATGCGCTTCTTAGAGCTATGATGCAGGCAACTACCTAGTGTTTTTCGATATTCTGATTGCTCAACTAACGCACTTATTGGATTTAGCGCGAGTTGCCGATTAATTGATTGCTGTGGAGTAGATTTTTAACCCGAATTATGTATTAGTAATATTCTAAGTATTAGCAATAGAGGGCTTTTTAGTATTTAACTGATAAGCAATTAAAGTAGCAATGATATGAATAAAAGCATTGACTAGTGACCTATGCCTTGAATGTTCAAGCTGAAGTTTATTTTTGAGATAGTCAAAGACAGTTTCTACAATAGAGCGCTTTCTTAGGAATATCTTTTTTTCTAGAGATAAAAGGTAGTTTTTCATCACTTTTTTAACTCCAGTGACTAATTTCAGTCCTAGCTTATATAGAGCTAAAAATAATGGTTTGGAGATATAACCTTTATCACCGAACAAGAGTCCTTTAATATTATCACTCATCATCATAACTTGCGATCTATCGTCCTTGTTACATTTGCTCAGTGATACTTTTACTAATCCTCCTTTTTCATTAATAATAATAATATGCAGTTTAAAACCAAAGAACCATCACTTCTTAGTCTTTCCTAATGCTGCTATACCTTTGAATACTTTGTTCCTAGAGATTCTTTTATGGTGGCAAACGTATATAGAGGTAGAATCTATATAAGAAATGTTGCTACTTTTAGAAAGCAAAGTATGTAATAAAACAGCTAATATCATTATTACTCTTGGCATTAATGCTACAAATCTTTCATAGCTTGGCATCAATGAAAATTCAGATCTATATAGCTGCAAATATGAATTATAGAAAATTTTAAAGTTTTTACATGGAGATTGTTGGAATAGTATTACTTATTGTTATTATTTCAGACTCAAAAAGTCCTGGTACTCTCGTCGGATTTATGCTTGTAACTTCTGAGAGCGCTCTTTTATTTATCTCTTCTTTACACTCGCTGCTAAAATCATCGATGAAACAAAATAAATTTGTGATATCTTCTTTCATAGGTAGGTCTCGATTGTTACTTCAAAATTATCTTTACCTACATATCCATATTCTGGCAACCTTGCTTAATCCATAATTCGGGTTTATAGTATAATCGCATTCTCGTTGAATGTAACTGTAAGTTGAATTTAAAACATGCATATAATAGATATTATAATCGTCATTACTTATCTCGCATTATGTATATTGATTGGTCTATACAAATCTAAGTCAATTCAAACATTAAAAGAATATGCATTAGGCAAAGGTCATTTTCCCGATATCGTGATTATCACAACTTTGTTTGCTACTGATATAGGCGCTGGAAGTGTAATGGGGTATATTGGGCAGGTCTATACGCTTGGTTTATTTTTCATTGTTACTCTTTTTATCTCCTTTACTTTGGTTACTTATGGCAAAGATATATGGTCAAAACATAGATCAGTTTATAGGTTTAGTAATCAATAAGCGATATAATGGCAAAACTATATGGTAAGGTAGGAAGGTTGGTTACAAACATTGCTTCAGTATTTATTTCTATAGGAATTGTCACAATACAAGCCGCGGCCATGGGACATCTTGCAAATTACTTCTTTGGCATTGGATATAATCAAAGTGTGATAATTGCAGTTCTTATACTTGCTTTATATTCTTCTCTTGGAGGCATAAGAGCTGTTGCGTTTACTGATGTCTTTCAATTTGCAGTTATTATGGTTGCAATACCTATTGCATGCTCTTTTGCATATCGTGATATCGGTGGATAAGTGGTATAGTAAGTGGGCCCAAAAGATATGTTAAAGCTGGAGCTACATGCAGGAAATATTTGGCTATTCTTAAGTCTTATCTTTTATAGTTTGTTGCCGGATAAAAATTCTGGCACGTTTGTACAAAGATTTTTGATCAGTAAAAATTCTAAGCAGCTAGTAAAATGTATGAAGATCATTGCATTTCTTTACTTACCTTTTACTATAATAATATGTTTGATAGGTTTAATTATTAAAGTAAAAGCACCAAATATAGACCATAATGAAGCACTGATCTATTTCATCTCAAATTATGTATCTGTGGTAATAAAGGGATTACTAGTTGCAGGGTTACTTGCTGTGATAATTTCAACAGCTGATTCTTGGCTAAATACTACAAGCGTTCTTTTTGTGCATGATATCATAGGGAATATGATACATTTAACTGAAAAACAAGCTTTGTTCATTGCTAGAACATTTACATTTCTACTATGTATACTTGCTGTTGAGTTAGCAAGAAGAGAGCTTGGTATTATGGAAGTATCATGGTTAGTGGATAATATAAAAATAAGAGGGTTGAGCTTATCAAAGTTATTTAGATGTAGTGAAAAAATAGATTGCTTATAGCATATAAAGAGTCTATTCGATCAAAAATCGCTTTGCTACTTAGTAAATTCTAATTTATGAAAATACAATACTCCTGTTATACAAGAAAGAACAATTGGTACGATCAAGAATAGTGTGCCGAGTTTTCCATACTTCTCTATAAGATATATAAACCCAAATGATGTTACTACTGTAATAACAGCCTTTGAAATAGAGTATAAAAAAGCGCTATAGGTAAAGCGTTTCAATGTTGGTATATGTTTTAGTATTATTGGTGTTGCTGTCACTAAATCTATTGGCACAAATGTAATTAATATTTGCAATGCTAAAATATGTGATGCGCTGCTAGCAGTAGAAACTACATAAGGATAGAATATTACAAGCGCAGAAAATATAAAAATTCTGAATTTTAGCATTTTGAGTGGGTGAAATTTATAACTTAGGCATGTAATGACTATGTGATTGAAAAGAAGAGTTATGCCTATTGTTAAGTTGTGATTAATAATTTGTTCTGCTGAGTAGCCAAACTTACTTTTAAGGATGTTGTTACAGTATGCATACAACAGATAAAACCCCAGCGGCCATCCGCAATCCATAGCAAAAATAGCTAAAGCAGTTTTGTTGCTAAAATTAAAGTTTGATGTAGTGGTATTGTGTACTGCTTTCGTCTTTGCTTTCGAGATAGCGTATAAAAACTCAGGTGTCTCATGTAGCGTTTTTCTTGCAAGTGCAGTTAACAACGTGACTGTTGCTCCTGTTATAAATGCAAATCGCCAATTGAAGTTTGTTGATACTGCAAATGAAGCAAAAGCAAGTGCTGCAAATCCACCAAGTGATGCAGCAATCGTAGTTAGACCGCTAATTGGATATTGAACTGGTGGTTTGATTGTTTCCATAAGATATATATCTACTCCTATAACTTCTCCCATTGCAGCGAGTCCCTGTGTAATTCTACAAAAGACGAAGAGTATAGTAGCAAAGATTCCTATCTGCGAATATGTTGGCAGAACTGCAGTTAATATACAAGATGTGGAGGCAAGTAATACTGTAAAGATTACAGTAGATTTTCTTCCTATAGTATCTCCTATTCTGCCTATAATAAGGGCCCATATTGGTCTTAGAGCGAATGTTGCAGTGTATCCTATTGCGTCGGAAAATTTTAGACCTGATGATGAGAAAAATAGGTCATTTAATACGACCGCCATATGTATATATAGCATTACGTCAAAATATTCAAGAAATGTGCTAGTGGATAGTAAAAGTACAGCTTTTCTTTGAGATAATGTTAAACTATTGAACATTTTAAGTGTAGAAGGGAGCATATAGGCTGCGCAATTTAAAATATGATTTAATGAGATATATTTATAGCTTTAAATTATTTTATAAATATTAAAGTCGCGGTGTTTTTGAAGTTGTTGGTATTAAATTATATAGATTTTGATCAATGCACGCAGAAATAGTGTGTCTAACTTTAACACTATTCAAAATTTATTTCCAGTAAAAATCATATATACATACATTTTTGATAAATAGAAAAGATGCTGAGTGTATACTCAACCTGCTTAAAATGGTTGTTGTTTATTGTGCTTTTTTGCTGAATCATGCGTTTTGCATTGCTGTGCGGTTCCTAGCTTCTTCTTTAGATTACTATCTTATGTGTAGAAATGAATTGCCTATTTTTTCGACAGAAACTATCATATATGCTGTAGTCAAAGTTGCTGACTTCACTTCAGATGTATTTTTTGTGACATTTATTAGTTGTATTCCTAATATATCTGATAAATTTAATACAGCTTAGCAGTTCAAATCAATAAATTGGTTATGGTGAGTAATAAGAAAAATAACAATAGCGATACATTTTCCAAGCTTTCAAAGATTGCGGCTTCTGTACTTGAAACGGCGAATGGCGCTAAAAATGATTTAATGAAATATATAAGAGAATATTGTGAGTCATTGATACATGGGATGAATTTCGTTAAACACGAAGAATTTGAAGTTGTGAAGAAGCTTGCTATAGAGAATAAAGCTGCTATAGATGAGCTATTAAACAAATCAAAATCCTCGAAAAAGCAGGATGTATCTGGTGTGAAAAAACCAATCAAAGCAAAGTCTAAGAAAACAGAGAAAGATAAAGGCATTGAAGATATTAAGAAATAACTTCAAATAGTTTGTGAGATCTCTCACTTGAGGTCTTAAATTATTTTTCTTTACGGTATATCCGTATTCAATTGTTAGCTTAAGTTTTAGATCATACAGATTTTATGCGAGTGTATCCAAAATGTATTGGTTTTTAATTATAATCTCGATATATTGATAACCTGTTATTATCTGGTAGGAGAAATAGTTAAGAGTATGAGCTTTCTATGTTGTCTAGTTTTTGTTATGACTTCTGTTAGTTCTTAAATTTCAACAGATTTATAAAGCAAAAATTGCAAAATTGCTTGGAATGCGGTATACAGTTCTAAACGGAGCTCTTTTGTCTGGATCTGTCGACAGTTAAGGTGGTGCATTGGAGTTTGCTTATGATAACTTGTTTGCTTGGTAATGCTAATGACTGAGTTGGTTTTTTGTACATTTTCCTTATTGCTGCTTGTTTCTGCGATCTGTGTTGTAAGTTCTTCAAATCCAGTTTATTCTGCATTAAGTCTCATTTTCTGTTTTTTAAACGCTGCCGCACTTTTTTTACTAATTGGCGCTGAATATATAGCTATGACAATGATAGTCGTTTATGTCGGGGCTGTGATGGTGCTATTTCTTTTTGTAATAATGTTGCTAGACATCAAGAACGAAAAGAAAAAGCATGGCGTTAAGCTTTATGTGCCGTTGATACTTTTCTTAAGTTGCATTATTCTAATTGAGTTATTATGGGCATTTGTAGAATCTAGGAGTTATTTTGCAAAACTCCCAGGAGTTGTGGAGATTGATACTATAACAAATGCTGAAGCAATAGGAAGGCAGCTATATACCAGGTATTTCCTGCCGTTTCAAATGGCGGGCCTTGTGCTACTTGTTGCAATAGTTGGTTCGATAACTATTACAGTTCGTCACAGTAAGAATGCGAAAAAGCAGAGCGTATATGCACAGATGTTAAGAAATAAAGAAAATAGCGTTGAGCTAGTTGATGCTGAGATTTCTAAAGGTGTTTCTATATGAATTCTATACAAATCATTAATGACGTTTCTTTGATGCATTATATAGTTGTCTCTTCTGCATTGTTTGTCATTGCAGTATGTGGAATCATGATAAATAGAAAAAGTATCATCTCTATTCTCATGTCGATTGAGTTGATGTTGCTTGCTGTCAATATAAATTTTGTTGCATTCTCGGTTTATCTGCAAGATTTGGTTGGTCAAGTATTTGTGATCTTTATTTTGACAATTGCTGCTGCAGAAGCTGCTATAGGTCTTGCAATTTTGGTTGCATTTTTCAGAAATCTTGGGAATATTGACGTTAATAACATGAATCAAATGCGAGGCTAAGTGCTTGCTATATGAGTATAAATTTTGATTTGCTTGCGATTATGATTGTTGCATTGCCTTTGTGCTCTGCAGCTTTTGTAGGGCTTTCTACGCGAGCTATTTGTGCAATTGTAGCTCAGAGCGTGACTACAGCTTCTGTATTTTTATCAGCAGTACTTTCATACATAATATTTTACAGAGTGTATGATTCTGGTTCTGTAATACATCTAAAGTTATTTAATTGGTTTGACATTGAGGATTTTAAGGCAGATTGGTCTATATATATTGATATGCTAACGGCCGTAATGCTGGTTGTTGTGACTACTGTTTCAGCTCTAGTGCATGTTTATTCAATAGGATATATGTCGGATGATCCTCATAAGCCTAGGTTTATGGCATATCTCTCTTTGTTTACATTTTGCATGCTTATGCTTGTTGTCTCAGACAACTTTATCCAGTTGTTCTTTGGCTGGGAAGGTGTTGGTCTTAGCTCATATTTATTAATAGGTTTTTGGTTTAAGAAGCGTGAAGCAAATGCAGCGGCGATTAAGGCCTTTCTAATAAATAGGGTTGGTGATATTGGTCTTGCTTTAGGTATATTCTTAATATTCTCAAAATTTTATACTTTTGATTATCAGTCTGTTTTTGCAGAGGTTAAACCACTTGTTGGTGACATAACGCATTTTTTTAGCCTTGAGTGTGATACTATTACATTGATCTGCGTGCTGCTCCTCATAGGTTGTATGGGAAAATCTGCTCAGCTGGGATTGCATACATGGCTGCCGGATGCAATGGAGGGGCCAACTCCTGTATCTGCTCTTATACATGCAGCTACTATGGTGACAGCTGGTGTATTTTTGCTTGCTAGGTGTTCGCCTATATTTGAATATTCAGAAATAGCTTTGAATATGGTTGTTTTTATAGGTGGTATAACATGTATTTTTGCAGCGACTGTTGCGCTTGTTCAGGATGATATCAAGAAGATAATTGCGTATTCCACATGTAGTCAACTTGGTTACATGTTTTTTGCTTGTGGAGTCTCAGCTTATTCAGCGGGAATTTTCCATCTTTTTACGCATGCATTCTTTAAAGCACTTTTGTTCTTAGGTGCAGGTAGTGTCATACATGCTGTGTCTGATGTTCAGAACATAAAGAAGATGGGAGGAATTTGGAAGAAGATCCCGGTAACTTATGTTTGCATGTGGATAGGTTCTCTTGCTCTTGCTGGAATTCCTCCGTTTGCTGGATTCTACTCTAAAGATGCGATACTGGAAGCTGCTTATGTAAGTGAGAATCATTTTGGTGGCTTTGCTTATCTGCTTGGTATTGCGGCTGCGGCATTGACCGCTCTTTATTCCTGGCGCTTGATTATATTGGTATTTCATAAGAAATCTAAGCTATCAACTAGCCAATTTGCTAAGGTACATGAGTCAGGTCCTTATATGCTTATTCCGCTCATGTTCTTGAGTTTTGGTGCGCTGCTGGCTGGTGCAATTGGAGTGTATGGCTTTGATATTTTAAATCCTGAGATGATTTTTTGGGGGAAATCTATCTTTGTATTGCCACAAAATAACGTGTTGCATAAGATCCACTCTATAGAGGGGATGGTTCTATATTATCCTATTTTATTAGCTATTTTGGGCATATTACTTGCTTATGCATTATATATCGCGGCTAAAGGTTTTCTCACTTTTATTTACAATCACACCAAAATCGTACATAACTTCTTGCTTAATAAATGGTACTTTGACGAATTATATAATTTGTTATTCGTAAAATCGTCATTTTTGATAGCAAATTTTATTTCGCTTGTGGTTGAAGTGCTGGCTATTGACGCTATTCCAAACAGCGCTGCAAGGTTATCTCGTATGTTTGCAAAGTGTGTGAGTAGCATACAAACCGGCTATTTGTATCATTATGCAGTTGCTATGATACTTGGTGTCGCCGTTGTTATATACTTATATCTACCTTGGTAATTTAATTTTTTAAAATTCATAGAAACGCGGTATGCAGATAGAACAGCTTCCAATCTTATCATTACTATTGATTGTGCCATTGTGTGGCTTTTTGCTGCTACTACTCATCAAGGAATCGAGTGATAATGCTTATATAATTAAGTGCTTCGCATCAGTATTTGCTATTGCAAGCTTCTTTTTATCTGTATACCTTTTACTTGTCTTTGATTACTCAGCGGACTCCATGCAATTTATCGAGAAGTATGAATGGATGCCGTCTTATAATATATACTATCAACTAGGTATTGATGGCGTATCTCTATATTTTATTCCACTCACGACATTTTTGACTTTACTATGCATTGTGATTAGTTGGAATTCTATAAAAAAAGGTGTAAAAAAATACTTTGCTTTATTCTTATTGCTGGAAGCTCTGGTTATAGGTGTTTTTGTTGCTCAAGATCTGATTCTATTCTACTTATTTTTTGAAGCAGTGCTGATTCCTATGTTTTTAATCATAGGAGTTTGGGGAGGAGAGAATAGAGTCTATGCAGCGTATAAATTTTTCTTGTATACGTTTTTTGGCTCTGTTTTGATGCTCATTGGTGTGCTCTACATATATTTCACAACGGAAATTAGCGATATGCAAGAGATTGTGCATATATTGCCACAGTATACTCTTTATACTCAAAAGTGGCTTTGGATAGCATTTTTCATATCATTTGCAATAAAGATTCCTATGTGGCCTGTTCATACTTGGCTTCCTGATGCGCATGTTCAAGCTCCAACTGCAGGTTCTGTTATGCTGGCTGGGATTTTGCTTAAGATGGGTGGATATGGTTTTTTGAGATTTTCTGTTCCTATGCTGCCGATGGCTTCACAGTATTTTGCTGACTTGGTTTTTGTTCTAAGCATCATTGCTGTAATATACGCGTCTTTTGTTGCATTGGTACAATCTGACATGAAGAAGTTAATCGCTTATTCTTCAGTTGCGCATATGGGTTATGTTACTGCTGGAATCTTTACTTTGCAGCCTGAAGGAGTATGTGGTGCTGTTTTCCAAATGATTAGCCATGGACTAATTTCTTCAGGTTTATTTGTGTGTGTTGGTGTGCTTTATGAACGTGCTCATACTAAGGAAATTAAATTCTATGGTGGTTTGGCAAATAGAATGCCGAGTTTTGCATTATTTTTAGTGTTATTATCTTTTGCGTCATTTGGTCTACCAGGCACATCAGGTTTTATAGGTGAATTTGCGATTCTTGCATCTACATTTGATTATAGTCATGTATATGGTGCATTGATGGCTCTTGGTATGGTGCTTGGTGCTGCATATATGTTATGGTTGGTTGCTCGTGTTGTATTTTGTAATTTAAACTCAAATGTGAATGCGATCAAAGATTGTGTATCGCTTGAAAAATTTGTGCTTTATTCTCTTGCGATTGTTGTTGTGGCTATTGGCATATATCCAAGCATTATAACAAGTGGCATACAACAGTCGACTTGGAAAATTGTTGAACCGTTTGCAGTTTCGATGCAAAATGCAGGACTTTCTGATGAGTTGATTTCTGTGTTGCAGATAAAATCAAATAAAAAGTAAATTATGATTTTGCCTAGTGATGTAGATTGAGATGTTATCTTAGTTAGTCACCTGCGTTATAACTCTAAGAAGCACAGGATTTATGTTGGTTGCAAGCAATGATGATGATCGGAATCCAGGAGAAAAAGTGGCAAAATTGCCAAAACCCTTATGGATTTTGTTAAGTAGTATTTGCAAGTTTCTCTTTCCACAAAAATTGATTTGCGTAGCAAAGTGATTTTTGACGGACAGACTAGTTATATGTTTGCTTTTCAGTGATGATATGAAATAACAAAGAGGTAAGCAGAGGTTTATATTATGATTGCTAGAATTCGAGCTTTCGCTACTTTGGTTTTATGAGCAGTTTTAGAAATACAAATATTTATTAAAAGCGATGAGTTATATTTTACGTGATATAGATATATTGATCCCGGAAGCGATTCTAGTACTAGGTACTATCATGACGCTGCTCTACGGAATATTTTGTAGAGGAAGTAATGTATCCACGTCCAATTCGCAGAATTCTGTACTCTGTGGCGGGTTTTCTGATTTTAGTGAGAGAAATGTTGTATTTTCTAGGCATGTAGGATATCTCTCTATAGCAATGTTATTTGTGACACTGTTTTTTCTGCATTTAATCTCAGGAGTTGAGAAGACAGCATTTGAAAACAGCATAGAAAGCAATTCTTTCGTTGTAAGTGCGAAGTATATTATATTGCTATCTGTGATAGGTAGTATGTTGATAGTTGTTTCTTCCGATAATATAAAGAAAATGCCATTTGAAGTTTTTGTGCTTATGCTATTTTCCACTGTTGGAATGATGCTAGTTATTAGCTCTAATGATTTACTTGTGCTTTACCTTGCTCTTGAGCTAATGAGTCTTGCTACTTATGTTATAGTTGCTTACCTACGAGATAGTCCTACAGCTTCTGAGGCTGCGCTCAAATATTTCATATTAGGTGCGCTGGCTTCTGGTATCTATCTATTCGGTTGCTCTATGATATATGGTTTTGCTGGAAGCATCAATTTTGATAGTATAGGAGAATATTATCTAAGTTCTAGCGCGGCCAGTGCAAGTTTAAGCGCACAGGATAGTGCTTTGAGCAGTGTACCAATTGGTTTTATAGTTGGGATGGTGTTAATATTAGTCGCATTTTGTTTTAAAATGTCGGCTGCTCCTTTTCATATGTGGACGCCTGATGTTTACCAAGGTTCTCCTACAATAGTTACGACTTTTATAGCAACTGCTTCTAAAGCAGCAGTTGTGTTATTTTTTATAAAATTGTTGTATGGAGTAATGTTTGATTTGGTTGAAGAGTGGCAGAGAATAGCAATATTTACTTCCATCGCTTCGCTTGCTATAGGATCATTTGGTGCTATTATGCAGCAAAACATAAAAAGGCTTATAGCATATAGCAGCATAGCACACATAGGATTTATTATTCTTGCGATTGCATCAAGCGATTTTGCTGGTATACACAGCGCAGTTACTTACACCATTATATACCTTGTAATGACTGCGACAATCTTTGCAATACTTTTTGCACTGCGCTTTAAAAATGGAGAAGCAAAGGAAAATATAAAGCAGCTTGCTGGACTCTGCAAGAATAATCCTGTGCTTGCTTTCTCCATATCTGTTATTATGTTTTCTATGGCTGGGGTACCACCGTTTGCAGGCTTTTTTGCAAAATTCTTTGTTTTGTTGAGTGTTGTGAAGCAGGAACTATATCCAGCTGCTGTATTTGCTGTTATTTGTGCAGCTATTAGTAGTTTTTATTACTTAAGAGTTGTTAAAGTCATGTATTTTGATGACGGTGATTCAGATAATATGGAGTTAAAGAGTTTGTTGTTAAAATTTATGATTTTGCTTGGCGTATTGTTCAATATGCTTTATATAATGGTTCCTGAGGTTATATCAAAATTCGTAGAAGTAGGCGCTTTGAAGCTTTGGGAATAATTTTTTTCGTTTTTATATGAATAATACGTTGATTGCAGAGCATTTGAAAAAAATAAAGGAATCTCCGACTTTAGCTGTTGCAGAAAAAGCTGCAAACATGAAGTCTTCAGGACTTTATGTTATAAGCTTGAGTACTGGAGAGCCAGATTTTGATACTCCAGAGCATATAAAAGAGGCTGCAGTTACTGCAATTAGAGCTGGGAAGACAAAGTATACTACTGTAGATGGCACTGCAGAGTTAAAAAGCGCTATATCACATAAATTTTCTAAAGAGAATAATATAAGCTATAGTAATAATGAAATTATAGTATGTACTGGTGCTAAGCAGGTTATATATAATGCTTTTGTTGCTACTTTAGATCCAGGTGATGAGGTGATAATTCCAGCACCTTTTTGGGTTTCATATCCAGACATGGTATTGCTTGCTCAAGGTGTGCCTAAGGTTGTGCAGTGTAGCATTGAAAATAATTTTAAATTATTACCATCTCAGCTGGAGAAGGCGATCACTTCTAGAACTAAGTGGTTGTTATTAAACTCTCCAAGTAATCCTGTTGGTTCTGCATATACTGAATCTGAGTTAAGAGATTTGATGGACGTTGTATCTAAGCATGAAAATATGAATGTTCTTTCAGATGATATATATGAGCATGTAGTATTTAATAATTTCAAATTCTCAACTCCAGCTGAGGTTGTGCCTCACTTAAAAGATAGAATTCTCACTGTTAATGGTGTTTCTAAGTCTTATGCTATGACTGGTTGGAGGATAGGTTACGGTGCAGGTAATAATAAGTTAATAAAAGCGATGTCTATGATACAATCGCAGAGCACTTCTAATCCATGCTCTATTAGTCAAGCTGCTGCGGTTGCTGCACTTTTGGGGCCTCAGGATTGTGTTAAGAAAGGAGCTACTCTTTTTGAAGAGCGTCTTACTTTAGTAAATGAATTATTAAAGGATTTTCCTGCTCTCAGTTATGTTATACCAGATGGAGCATTTTATTTATTTATAAGTTGTACATTTGCGATTGGGAAAAAATCAAGTAGCGGTAGGAAGATAGCTAATGACATAGATTTTGCTTCTGGACTTCTGGAAGAAGGTCTTGTTGCTGTAGTTCCTGGAAGTGCTTTTGGGATGCCAAGTTACTTTAGAATCTCATTTGCAACAAGTAACGAGAATTTAAGAGTTGCTTGCAGTAGGATTTTAGATTATTGCGCTTCAATTGTTTAGTCCTACTTACATTTTGAGTCATATTGTTTTGCATGAAAATTATTGTAGTGTTGCAGGATTTTTACTGGATTATATAGTAGAAGTGTTGCATAATACGTGCTGCGTCAGTTCCTTATATACATGATTTAATGGCGGTTTGCTGGACGACATCTTAGTTCCGCCTATTTTGCGCTTATTTTTGCAGTTTATGTGTAGAATAAATGACAAGTGTTTGTCAAGCAAGCGTGTGTTTTGCTGATTACATTAATTTATAACAGTTTTGTAGGGGTTTATTTAGATGTCGATAAAAAAAGAAGATAAATCTTCTTTGATTAAGGAGTATGGGAGTTCTTCCACAGATACTGGGTCGCCTGAGGTTCAATGTGCTGTTTTTACTGCACAAATAAAGGCACTTACTGGGCACTTTAATGCGAATCCTAAGGATTTTCAGGCACGCAGAGGGTTGCTTGTTATTGTAAATAAGCGTAAGAGATTACTTACATATGTTAAAAGTAAAAATCCAGAAAGACATAAAGCGCTTATAACAAGACTTGGGTTGCGTAAATAAGCTTACTGATCTAGAGGGAAATGGCTCTATTTGAGTGTAATATTTCTGCCTTGTGTGGTTGTGCTTTTGTGCAGAGGCATAATAATGATTCTGCAATTGGGTTGCTTATAGCTTTAATTAGTCGCTTGTGTCATAACTTTCTAAGCGTAGGATTTATATTGGTTGCAAGCAATTATGATGCACCAAAAGTCCAACAGAAAAAGTGGCAAAGTTGCCAAACCTTTATGGATTTTGCTAAGTAGTATTTGCAAGTATCGGAAATTATATATCCGAAAATTAGTGAATGGCCGCTTCCAAAGCTAATTTTTGTACGTTTGACTTTCCGCAAAAATTTATTTGCGTAGCAAATCGATTTTTGACGGACAGACTAATTAAATTTGGTGCAGTTAATAATATCAAGTTGTTGCACTCATTAATATGTTTTACCTTTGAGATGTATTTAAAGAATAGCAAAAATTTCAAGGGATGTAGTGTTCAGAATATGTAATGATTGAGTGATTTTAGAAGAACTAAGTTTTGTTAAGAAGTGAAAAATTGAGCGGGGCACAACTTGTTTAAAGCTTTTGGGATTATAAAAAGTAAAGCATAATAAAATCTTTACTTAAACGTATAAATGATGCTTTCTTTGCATTTTAATATGAATCCTGAAGATTTTTAGGGATACAAGTTTGTTACTGGTCATTGTGAGCACTAAATTTTTTAAGATGCAAGTTGATTATCTCTTTTTTCTGAGAGACTGAACCTGTGGTATGACTCCGGTAAATTAAGAGTTGGTATTGATTATATATATGAAGTTAAATTTCGAAAAGAGCTAGGAAGAATGGTGGTGCATGTGTATACAAGATTACATAAGTAGTATTTTAACGACGCTAATTTTGAAAAGTATGACTAGTATGTGACACTGTTGTACTCGCGTGAAGTGCTTATTCTATAAGATTTTTTGCGAGTTGTTTGAATGTTTTTCTATTTTTAGCTTCAGTCGGCTGTCTTAGTGTCATAAGTGTAGGAATGGCTTAGCTGAAAGCAGGTATTTTAACAGATTCCTGTGAAAGCATTGTTTACACTTAGATATAAAGCTTATGATTGAAGATGTATTGAAT
The DNA here is from genome assembly GCA_013358835.2 of Ixodes persulcatus. Classification (NCBI taxonomy): domain Eukaryota; kingdom Metazoa; phylum Arthropoda; class Arachnida; order Ixodida; family Ixodidae; genus Ixodes; species Ixodes persulcatus. The sequence goes on from JABSTQ010005687.1 coordinate 1,069,873, forward strand.
CTTTTTGTCTATTTTAAGCTTATATTCTTATCTGTACATTTTGCTTTTGTATATTGCCTTTTTTTCTTCACTGATTAGGCAAGTGATATTATGTATAACGACGGTGTTCAACACGTGTTGGCATATATAGTAGTTGATATGTTTTAAAGCTTGTTAGATGCTTTATTATTTTTACTTTAGTTTTAGAGTATTGTTGCTTTTAAATTAATGAGTAATATTGATGCATAAAAATATTATGAAATTCACATAGTATATGATCTATATGCAGAATGCTTATATTCCTTTATATGAGTAGAAGTTTTCGAGAATATTTTTTGAAGATGTATGGGTTGCGATAATGTAAGCTTTTGGCGTGATATAATCTATTTATACTGAGGGTTTAATGAGTTATTCATATGTTTTGTAAAGAGATATTTGTCTTATACAAAGCGTTTAATAAGTTTAATTAATTGTATTACTTAATGTATATACTAAGACTGATCTTAAAAAAAAATGTAGAACAGAAAATTTAAGCAGCTTTAATATGTTTTATATGTATAAGTGAATCGAATTTCGCGTTCGACAATCTAAAAATAAACTTGTATACTGCTTGCAAATAAAGGTTAGTATTTTGCCAGAGTGGTTATAAATTCTCACTTTGAAAGTTGCTTCAAAAAAGTGAAGATTTTTGGCATGGTATGTCAAAATATCGGAGTTTGTTGTATAAGTATGAAACGAATTTTGGGGAGGTTGTCTTGTATTTGTTGTGCTTTTAACTTTCTAAAAGTGCTAGATCACATAATCTAGCTTGCGCAATATGTGCTAGTGAAATCCGGTGTACTAGTTATTTCTTGTGTTATTGCTGGTTTTTTTAAGAAATTTATCTATAAAATTTGGGTTTTGCTGCTTGTTGTACAGAGTGTGTAAGAGTTTTACCCAGATTTATGTTTTAATATTTTTAAGGTGTGGGCTCTGTATGAATATTTCGAATTTTGTATCCTGCGTATTGCATTTTAAAGGTGCGAAATTTAGTTATGCTTATTGATAACTCATATCTAGGATGTTTTGATATCGTTTGCGTATGAATTCGAAAATCTTCTAAATCGAAATCGCGTAAGTATAGAAATTACTGCTACTTCGATATTTGCTGCGTTTTTATTTTATAAGCTAGGTAGTAGTGGAAGATTAAACTGAGGTATTCAATTTCATATGCTTGTCATATTTCGAATTCGGCGCATACAGCTAAAATGATTTATTATTATAGAGATTTTGTTATCTTAACAGTGTTATAGAAAAAAAACTTTATTTTTTATGTAACACATTAAGCTGTGAGCAATTTTATAAATTGACAACGATAAAAACCGGCTTATTTGATATAGGCTATATTTTTTGCCTTGTTTTCTTGTAAAATTAACTGATTGCGTCGTATCGTATTAAATGTTGAAACATGCTAGAGGTGTCAAGTTATTAAGGTTAATTTATAATTTTTTAGATGTATTGGTAAGGATTTAGATGTTCAATATTGTGACAAAAGAGACAATTTGGGGTAATGCAACTTTAAAGTTGGAGACTGGAAAAATAGCAAGGCAGGCTAGTGGTGCTGTGATTGTGCAAATGGGTGACACAATGATTCTGACAACTGTAGTGGCGGAGAAAACACCAAAGGAAGGGATAGATTTCCTTCCATTAACTGTAAATTATCAAGAGAAATTTTATGCAGATGGCAGATTTCCTGGTGGTTTTATAAAGAGAGAAGGGAAAAATAGCGAGCGTGAAGTTTTAACATCAAGGCTGATCGATAGATCGCTGCGTCCTCTTTTCCCAAAAGATTATCACAATGAAGTTCAGGTTATTTGTACTGTTCTATCATATGATCCAGAGTATAACCCAGATATTTTATCAGTTATTGGTGCATCAGCTGCTATAGCAATATCAAATATACCTTGCAAAGACGTGATAGCTGCATCAAGGGTTGGATATACGAACGGTGATTATTTCATACAATTTGTTGCTGCACAGAAAAATCGTAAAGAATTAGATCTTGTTGTTGCTGGAACTGATGAAGCTATTTTCATGATTGAGTCAGAAGCTGCGGAATTACCACAAGATAAGATGTTAGGGGCAATAGAGTTTGGGCATAGCGAACTTAAAGTCATTGTAGATCTTATCAAGGAATTTGCTAAGGAAGCAGGTATTAAAAAATCTGAACATATCGAGCAGAATTATTCTGGTATCTTTAAGCAAGTTAAGAGTCTTGTAGGGAAGAAGCTTGCTGAAGCATATTTAATTCCAGAAAAGCAGAGTCGTCGCCAAAAAATTGAAGAACTAAAATCTTATGTTCGCGAAAAATGTGCGGAGCAAGAGGATTTTGCTCAGCTGCCATATATGACAGCTTTTAGGTTGTTAGAGCGTGCGATAGTACGTAAAAAAATCTTGGATGATTGTGCCCGTATAGATGGAAGAGGACATGGTGAGATACGCGATATCTCAATAGATATTGATATTCTGCCAAGAGCTCATGGCTCTAGTTTATTTACTAGAGGGGAGACGCAAGCTTTAGCTGTTGTGACGCTTGGTACAGCTGATGATGAGCAGATGACTGATGATTTAACAGGGAATAGATTCGAAAACTTTATGTTACACTACAATTTCCCTGCCTATTCTGTGGGAGAGGTTGGTGCTTTAAGAGCTCCTGGTAGGAGGGAAATAGGTCATGGTCGTTTGGCGTATAAATCATTTCAATCTGTAATTCCACAAAAAGAAGATTTTGCTTATACAATAAGGCTTGTATCTGAAGTTACAGAATCTAATGGATCTTCGTCAATGGCGACGGTTTGCGCATCATCTCTTGCGATGATGGCTGCTGGAATCCCGGTGAAATCGCCAGTAGCTGGTATTGCAATGGGTCTTGTTAAAGAAGGTGAGAAGTTTGCAATTCTCTCTGACATTATAGGTGATGAAGATTTTTTAGGAGATATGGATTTTAAAGTTGCTGGAACAAAAGATGGTATTACTGCTCTACAAATGGATATTAAAATTTGCGGCATTAATAGAGAAATTATGGAAAAAGCAATATCTCAAGCTGTTGTTGGCATTAATCATATACTCTCAAAAATGAGTGAAGTTCTTGAGACAACTAGAGCTACGCTTAGTCCTTCTGCTCCAAGAATTCTTAATATAATGATAGATAAAGAAAAGATTAGAGAGGTGATTGGAGCTGGTGGCAAAGTAATAAGAGAGATTTGCGAAAAAAGTGGTGCGAAGATAGATGTGGCACCTGATGGGACGTTAACTATATTTGGGCCTAATAAAGATTCTATCGAGATTGCTACAAAAATTATTAAAGATATAGTGACATCGCCTGAGGTTGGTGGAATATATGATGGCGCTGTTGTGAAGATTACAAATTTTGGTCTTTTTGTTAGGTTTTTAGGTAATTCTGAAGGCATGGTTCATATTAGTGAGATATGTAATCATTATATTGCTGAAGTTGAGGATGTGCTTCAGGAAGGCGATAAAGTTGTAGTACGCATAGTAGCATTTGAAAAAAATGGAAGGATAAAGCTCACAATGCGTAATTTGAATCAAATTTATCTTGCTCCTGAAGTTGCTGAAAGACTCGCTAAAGAGCCTGATAGCGGTATTGAAAGTGGCGATGAGGAGACAGTTGTGATTGAGAAGTTTTCTCAAGGGAATCAAGCTCAGAGTCGTCCTTCTAATAATAAGCCACAGCCGCAAACTAGGCGCCGTAGGTTTTTTTAAAGCTTGTGCACTTTAGGTTCTGTTGCATTAAGCAATTGTTTATAGTCTGTCCGTCAGAAATCTATTTGCTGCGCAAATAAGTTTTTGCTGAAAGTGAAATGTATAAAAATTAGCTTTTAGAACTGTCATGCGCTAATTTTCGGATATATAATTTATCCTGTACATAGCAAATACTACTTTAGGCATTACTGACAAAATCCATAAGGTTTTTGGCAATTTTACCTTTTCTGCTGGATTTTCAGTGCGCCATAGTTGCTTGCAACCAATATAAATTCTACCTTTTGAGAATTATGATGCAGGCGACTATATAGTGTAGAAAGTAGTACATAAGCCAAGAGAATACTTGGCTTATGCTTCTAACTGATTAAAGTTCGGCATGCAGATCATTACTAGATTGATTTAGAGAGCTATGTAAAACATATCAGTGCGCTGACGACAGCAGAATACAAATTAAAGCCAGCAAACATGCCATAAACCCGAATTATGGATTGGGAAATATTCTAAGTATTAGCAATAGAGGGCTTTCTTAGGAATATCTTTTTTTCTAGAGATAAAAGGCAGTTTTTCATCCCTTTTTTAACTCCAGTGACTAATTTCAGTCCTTGCTTATATAGAGCTAAAAATAATGGTTTGGAGATATAACTTTTATCACCGAACAAGAGTCCTTTAATATTATCACTCATCATCATAACTTGCGATCTATCGTCCTTGTTACATTTGCTCAGTGATACTTTTACTAATCCTCCTTTTTCATTAATAATAATATGCAGTTTAAAACCAAAGAACCATCACTTCTTAGTCTTTCCTAATGCTGCTATACCCTTGAATACTTTGTTCCTAGAGATTCTTTTATGGTGGCAAACGTATATAGAGGTAGAATCTATATAAGAAATGTTGCTACTTTTAGAAAGCAAAGTATGTAATAAAACAGCTAATATCATTATTGCTCTTTGCATTAATGCTACAAATCTTTCATAGCTTGGCATCAATGGAAATTCAGATCTATATAGCTGCAAATATGAATTATAGAAAATTTTAAAGTTTTTACATGGAGATTGTTGGAATAGTATTACTTATTGTTATTATTTCAGACTCAAAAAGTCCTGGTACTCTCGTCGGATTTATGCTTGTAACTTCTGAGATCGCTCTTTTATTTATCTCTTCTTTACACTCGCTGCTAAAATCATCGATGAAACAAAATAAATTTGTGATATCTTCTTTCATAGGTAGGTCTCGATTGTTACTTCAAAATTATCTTTACCTACATATCCATATTCTGGCAACCTTGCTTAATCCATAATTCGGGTTAAAAAGCGTTTTCGGCATTGAGCTTGGAACATAAGCAGTATTTTGCTCTTGAGGTGCGTCAGGTAAAGTTGCTATTTTTGGCTTGAGGCCATTGCTTACTTCCATTCCGCCGAGTTCTTTATATCAAGAAGATATTTATTAAGTTCTGGAACTGGAGGTGACGCTGGTGGTTCTCTATCTTGTTTATTTCCCTCTACAGTAGCAGCTTTCTCATACATTGCTTTACAAAGTGATGCAAGTTGCGCGTTATATATTCCACTTTGCTCTTCATGCACTTCTGGCATAGCAATTTCCTTAGAGACCAGTGTTGTTTGAAGTACCTGTTACGTTGCCTTTCTCAACGGCTGCTTTTCGCAGTGATGCGAGTGGTTTATTATATATTCCAGTTTCATTTTCCTGTTCTTCGAGTACCTTATTCAGCGGTTTTTTCAGTACAGTAAGTATTTCTTTTATGGAGTCTGGATTTTCTGTAGTAAGATCTGTGTAGAAATGATAGTACTTTTGTTTTGAGGTATTTATTCAGAGCACTAAATTTTAAGGTTTGTTTTTCGGTATCGTTAAGCGAATTATCGTTCTCGTCTTTGATTGGTACGTATTCCATAAGATCTTTTTTGACTAAGCTAAGCCGCGTCAACTCACCATCTTTCAGCCATTTCTCATCAAATTTCCCTTCTTTGGATAACAGAGAATCACCAACTTTTATCTCTCAGAACGGAAAATTTATATGCTGATGACATGATTGTCTTTTGATCTTTTTTAAAAATATCAAGTGCATATTCTGCAAAAGATTCTTTATTCTCTGCTTTGATATATGATAATGCAAACGCCAGCTTTTCCTCTGTTTGGGAGAGAGATGGATACTTATGTATTAGAGTTTTAATTGTTTTATTTCCATTTTCAAGCTCTGTTAACCTTTTTAGCAATGAATCTAACATTTTATTGTTAGGATTTTTGAATATCTTGCGTGAAATGCTATCATGTTTGCTCTCTAGTAATTGGCCAGCATCTATTTCTAGCATTTTGGCATAATCAAGTAAGAACTTTACCACCTCAATATTATTATGTTTTGCTGCGCAGGAGAGAGATTGATAATATATATTCTTTAATTCTTCTTCTGTGTCTATTCCAAGTGTTGTAGCATCATAAAATAATGACTTAATTACTCGTGATCCTTATTTGCTGCTGCAAGTCTGAAGACTAAGTAAGAGTTCTCGTTTGCATGTGTTTCATTTGTGTTTACTTGAGGCTTCTTAAGATGCTCAAGTAATAACTTGATCATATCAGGATTCTTATTTTGAGTTGCATATGTTAATATTTCATAATTGTCGCTCGTCAGTATTGCTCTGATGTTTATTTCTTTATTATATCCCTCTTGAAGCAATAATTTCATTACCTCAGGCTTTTTATTGTTTACTGCATTGTGGAATAATGATGAAAAATTCTGGTTCGTGAATATATTTTTTATGTTTAACCATTTTTGATTGGAATACTCAAGTAATAACCTCATCGCCTCAGAATTCTCATTAATTGCTGTATAGTGGAAGACTGTGTTATCACGATTACTCTAAAGCTCCTCTTGTAAGATTGCTTGTGCATGCTTGAAGTGCTTTAGTAATAACTGCAGCATATTATGATCGGGATTTATTACTGCTCTGAGAAGGACTGAGTCATCACTTTTAAGCAGCGCTTCCTTGAGATCTATTTGCAGGTTATGCTTATCATTATACTCAAGTAATGACTTCATCACCTCGTGATTTTTATTTTGCACTGCATGTATTAATATTAGATAACCTTCTTGCTTTAGTGCTTTTTCTATATTTAGCTTTGCGTTATGTGCTTCATGCAGTAATAACTCCATCACCTTATGATTAGTATTTTGTGCTGCATATATAAAAGCTATGCAATATTTGCTCTCTATCATTGTTTGGATATTTACTTCATTCTCCTTAGCAGCTTTAAAGAAAGCTGAAAGAACATTAGCGTCTTCTTGATTTAAAATATGGAGGAAAAATTGAGTATCATTCAATAACTCTGTGAGCAGAGGGTAATTATCATTTTTGATTTCAGCTATGATTTCACCATAACTCTGTTGCAAATTGTTTCGTCTCAAATTTGTCATTTCTTCTGTGCGTTTCATAAGTAAATTCCTGAAAATGTATTGATATGTGATGCATGCGAGTCATTACACGCATTGGTTTGAATATCTCTATTTTAGCTAGTAAACTTTGATAATAAAGAAAGAGCCGGATAGTTTTTGCTGTTTTATTGAGGTGATTAGCATTTTATATGGGCAGCATATTATAAACAAATTAATCTGCTTCGGTCAATCAAATATTTAAAGATTTTTATGGAGAATTTGTGAATTATACGGCTAAATCGCAATTATTTTTTCTCTGAGCTGCGCTGTAGTTGTCAAGAAAGCTTACGCTTAGAATTCAACTGGCATCAAAATAGAAAATATTATAAAAATGCATTTGAATATTGAGATTTATCATCAAGAGTTAAAGAAAATGCACGGTATATTAGGCACTGTTAACAGTGCCTAATACTAATTGCCACGAATACATATGACTCATTTGAGCATTATCTTTTCTTTAAAATTTAGGAGTGCTTTTTTACAACTGCATTGGCAAAGCGCATGCGGTTTTTCAAAGTCCATCTTAAAATATTGGATCATATAACATAATTCTTTGATAAGAATTGGTTAGGAGTTAACCGCGCGTGATTGTAAATCGAGTTTAGAACACAAATTAAAAAGCACAACTAACCATCAAATTTGTATTGATATTGCATCCCTTTAGTGTAACCTGCTATCTTATGGTGTGTTTGTGTGGATATGACAGAATTCCCATTTAATCTGATTTGTGTTTGATGTGTTGATACACTAAACAGCCTTGTTTATGCGTTTCTCTAATTATTGATGCTTTTTGCTAAGCTATAACTTGTAAATTTGCTATTTTTGCCTATGGACAATACGGTTTACAGTACACTTACAAACCAAGTAGGGATATTGAATAATATACAGTTAGCAACCAACAATATGGCAAATGCAGGAACTGTTGGCTTTAAGCAAGACAAAATGTTATTCAAGCAATTTTTAACTAACGACGTACTCGATAAGACAACTTTCCCAAATGATGCAAGTACGATTGTACTATTTCAAGAAGGTGTTTTTAAGCCTACAAAGCAGCCATTTGATCTTGCTATAGCTGGTAGAGGTTTCTTTGCTCTGCAAACTCCTGAGGGCGTGCGTTATGCAAGAAATGGTAGTTTTACCATAAATTCTGATGGTACTCTCGTAAATAAAGATGGTCATCCTGTGCTAACTTCTGAGGGTGATACGATAGCTTTTGATATAACAGATAATCCACCTTATATAATGGAAAACGGTAGAGTGATGGCAAATGGCCAAGAAAGGGGAAATATAGCTGTAGTAGATTTTCAAGACCTACATTTTGTCAGAAAAAGTGGAAATAATATGTTTTTCTCAGATATGCCTGCTTTTCCTGCGGAAAATTTTAGAGTGATTCAAGGAACATTGGAACAGTCTAATGCAGTGCCTGTCACTGAAATGGCAAGAATGCTTGAATTGAATAATCAAATGCAGGCTGCAAATAACATGATTAACAATAACTATAGGCTCTCACAAGGAGTTTATAAAGCTATGAGCAAATAAGGAGGTTAAGCTTATGCCACAAAATTCACCAGTTGCAGCAACAGCATTAATGGCAATTAGTGATGCTATGCGAAATGTTACGAATAACTTAGCGAATTATCAGACTACTGCTTATAAGAGCAGTGAACTTGAATTTGCGGATTTAACTTATCAGAGTTCTCAAAGGCTTGGTATTACAGCAACAGATGGTGTACTAAATATGATACAGCTTGGAAGAGGTGTAACAGTTTCTAGCATAACGAAGAATTTTGCTCAGGGTCCACTCAATAAAGCAGATAGTCCTTATCACATAGCGATAGATGGTATTGGATTTATTTCAGTGATATTGCCAGATGGAAGAATAGCATATACTAGAAATGGTGCTCTGAGTCGTAATAACTTGGGTCGCATAGTTGCTTCTGATAAATATGAATTGGAAGCACAGATAGAGATTCCACTGGAAAGTAAAGACCTGACAATCGCAGAAGATGGGCAGGTGTGGATCACATTGCCAAATCAACAAGAACCTCAGCCTGTTGGGCAAATCTTACTAACAAGTTTTATAAATCCTGCAGGGCTGGAAGCTGTAGGTGATAACCTTTATATGCCGACTGACGCTTCAGGAGACCCTCAAGAGGGAACTGCAAACGAAGATAATTATGGAAAAATAAGGCAGTATTTCTTAGAAGGGTCAAATGTGAATAGTATAAAAGCTCTTCTTTCTATGTTGGATTTGCAACAAATTCATAGCATGGTTCTTAATTGCTTAAACGGCGGTTACCAAGCTGAGAAAGGATTGGTGGAGATAAAGGTATAATTCTTATCTCTTGCATAGAATATGTTTGAATATTTTTATACGGTTGCTGTATGAAGTTGTTTTGTTTGAATACTCAAAAGAATGATGAGCAGTTGTGTGGTGATAGTTGTGTTTTATATACTGTGAAGTTCATCACACTAAGCGTGTTTTTGCTGTTTTTTTGTTATATTTCTTTTGCATATACTAAATGTTTTGGAAGTTCGCTTACTGATATAGAATCGCTTCTTGAGATTAAGCTGGAAGAGTCAGGAATTAGAGGGCCGTTAATAGTAAAGTTTCAAGATATTAGAGCGTTACCGAAAAATGCGGATTTTGAGTTAGTTTCTTTTGACATGAACAGTGGAAAGACTGCAGAAGTGATTCTGGATGTTGGTGGTATGCATTACAAGGTATTTGCAACATTTGAGAACGCAAGACACCTGGTTGTGCCTCTTTCTACTATACACCACGGTGCTATAATTACAGAATCTGATCTGGCCCTTGCTAAGTTTCCAGTATCACGTTACAGAGGAGAATATGCTTCATCTAAAGATTTACTGCTTGGTAGAAAGACCAAAAAGGTATTGGCAGCAAATAAGCCCATTAGGATGAGTGATGTGAAAAGTATTACAGTAGTTAAGAGCGGAGAAAATGTGAATATATTATATCACAAGGGAGCTCTTACAATAGAAGCTACTGGCGTGGCGCTTGAGGATGGTGGGAAAAATGAAGTAATAAGAGTAAGGAATGATGACACAAATAAAACATTAAGCGGTAGAGTGCTGAAAAGTAAGGTTGTATTGGTGGAATAGATTTTTATGTATTGTGGTTATGAAGCAATTAGTTAAATTGAAAGTTGGGCGCGTCGCTTTTGTGAGTGTGATTTTTGTGGCTTCAAAGCTTGTTGCTGGATGTAGCTCTATGATTGATAAACTAAAGAATGTTGGCAATGCACCTGCATTTCATGAAGTCAATGTTAAAGATCAAGAGAAAAACAATAACGCTGCAAAGGCTCAACTAATAGCTCATCCACAAGTTCTAGTAGTGGATTCAGATGTTAAAAGTGTGAATTCTCTTTGGAGACCAGGGTCAAGAACATTTTTTAGAGATCAGCGTGCAAGAGCTGTTGGAGATATTGTAAAGGTTAAAATAAACATTCAAGATAGAGCCAAGCTCGATAACAAAACAGATAAGAGCAGAGCTGCGGATTCTAATATGGGAATTCCAAACTTCTTTGGGCTTGAAAAGAGTATAAATTCGAAAAAACTAATTGGCACTAGCTCTTCAGATACAAGTTCTGGTCATGGTAAAATAGACAGGAAAGAAGACATGACAACTACTATTGCAGCAACTGTTGTACGCATACTACCAAGTGGAAATTTACTTATACAAGGATCTCAAGAGATCCGTGTAAATCTTGAGCTAAGAGAGGTGACTATTAATGGTATAGTACGCCCAGAAGATATTAGTAGTGATAATGCAATAAATCTAGATCAAATTGCAGAAGCAAGGCTATCTTATGGTGGTAGAGGCCAAATTTCGGATTATCAGCAAGACAGATACGGTAAACAGGTGCTTGATATCATATCTCCTTTCTAATTTATGGTACTGCGCTGGCTTTATTGCAAAAGAAGCGTTGCTAGTTCAAAATATTTATAAAGTTTCCTAGTCCATCCGTAATAACTCGAAGGAGTGTAGGATTTATCTTGGCCTGCAAGCAACTATGGCGCACTGAAAATCCAGCAGAAAAAGTGGCAAAATTGCTAACAACATTATGGATTTTGTTAGACAGTGCCTAAGTAGTATTTTTGCAACAAAGCTGCGGCAGCGCCGTAGCTAAAGCGCCATAAAATAGGTGAGCTAGTCTTTGTCTTTTTAATAAATTCTAAATTGTCGAAATTGTGAATTTTTGATTTAACTTTAGCTTTTGGGCTTGCAAGAACGCCTCTATTTTAGTTTCAATCTTATTATTTGCGGGAGTTGGTATAATTCATACTTGCAACATAAGTTATTACGCGTTTGTATGCACTGCACTAAAAATTGTACAAACTTTTTTCTTTAAGGTTGATCTTAGATTTTACTACTGTAATGTTGAATAGTTAGTATTAGTGCATCAAATAGATGTGTTGTTAAAAATAACTGGAGGTATCATTAAATGTCGAGTATAAATTTTCGTATTAAGAATATGAGTGAAGCAATTGAAAAATATTCAATATGGTATCATAAAGTAATATACACGCTTTCATAAATAATATGTTTTATTATGCAAGTAACTGCTTCAATGGTTGGTTTAGAGTAACTAATCCTCTTGATTTCTCAAATATTTATGGTGCTGAGCATGATATGATGTATTGGTAACAGCAGTTAGGTTTTACCTTGAGCATTATAATATTTATACAGTTAATGCTGTTTTAGATAATAATATTTACACTATCGGAATAAGAGGCATTACTCCAGAAGAGGTAGCAACAGCACCAGTAGTTTATAACTCGATACAGGAATCTGACTTAATATATGGGGTTATAACTGGTGAACTTGTTTTACATGAAGCACCTAGCAATAACTATATATCAAATTATCTCAGCAACAATGAGATACCTCTTGTTAACAGGGAGCTCATAGCACGACTTGTCTTGGAGGCAGATAATATAATTAACGACATGACTGTAATGTTAGCTCAATTAGAGGATGAGAGTGGAGAAGTTACGCATCTTCAAGTAACTGAGGATGACATAAGATCAGCAGCAACATTTTTAGATAATAATAGAGTATATACAGCAAATATGATTGGTGATACGTCTGACAATATGAATAATGAGATGATTGGGAATATACTAGTACGTGAAATGTTAATGTGTCATTTGTAAATAACTATTTTCTTGAGAAAGAATTTAAGATTAATCTATTCACACTAGCAATTTAGAGAGTAGCCTGCAGATAAAAATATTCATTAATTTTTGATGCAGGCTCTGCTCTCTAAAATATAAATGTACATCTCAATTTGCGCTTAATTCAAGATCCATACTTCCGGAATGCGCCGTTCTAACTTATCAAATATACATCAGATTTACTTAGCAATTTTTGTTGTTTCAGATAAAAATTTTGGAATCTTATCTATCAATATAATGTAATGCGCATAAATCCTAACATGTTTTTCATGGCATTTTTCAAGAATATAACTGCCATGTATTCAAGAAGCAAAGACACAGCACTTGAAATAAAAACCTCAGCTAATAAACAACTTTGATAGAATGTACAGCAGTATTTATTCTGCTGTACATGGAAAGCTTATAACTATAGTCATCTATTTTACTAAAAATAATCGAGGAATTTATGGCATCTATTATACTGGTAAATACAGGTGAGAAATTAGGTGAAAATCTTATGGGCGGTTTTTTTGCTCCTACTATTTGGAGATATTTTGGTAGCTTTTTGGGAAGTGCAATAGATAAACAATTATTTAGAATGATACCAGTGTTGCAGGGATTTCATATATCAATCACCAAAGTGCAACATACGGTAATGTAATACCAGAAATATACGGAACAGTGTGTATTGCTGGCAATATAATATGGTCTACAGCGATCAAGGTACGAAGAGAAATTGATCAAAACTCAGGTGGAAAATTTTCAAGCAATATCAAGTATAAGGAGCCAACTTATACTGTATCTATGGCAATCGCACTTTGCTCAGGAAAAATACAAAAAATCGAAAGGATTTGGGCAGATGATTTATTATTAAACCAGGATAATTATAACATAAGATTTTATCTCAGCACAGAAGATCAAATGCCAGATCCTATGATAGAAAGCTTATAGGGAATCGGAAAAACACCTGCATACCGCCGCGGCCTCTCGTACGTAGTGTTTGATAACATAGATCTTGGCGAATTTGGTAATAAAATACCAAATTTTAGATTTGAAGTATAGCGAAATATAGAAAAAGCCGAAGAAATAGTGGAAGATATGATAGAATCTATAGTGATAATTCCAGGAAGTGGAGAATTTGTCTATGACACTCAAATTCAAAATAAAATGCAGGGCTCTAAAAATAGTGGAATATGGGTGCCACACGGATATATTAGCTCTGTAAATCAACACAATAATTCAAGCCATTCCAATAGCATTTTGTCACTTAATCAACTAAAGCAGACACTTCCAAATATCCAGTGGATTGCACCTGTAGTTAACTGGTTCGCAACAAGCTTAAACATTGCAGATTCAAAAATACTGCCAGGAGTAGAGTTTCACGATTTTGGAATAATAAGTCCAGATGAGTGGGAAGTCGCAGGATTTAAAAGAAAAAATGCATTGGTTAACTTAGCTTCAATGGTGAGAAAAATCTTAGGAAACAGTGTTAAGATTTCATATGCCGCTGATTGGAGTGAATCACCATACAGATGGTGTGTGGTATCACATTGATAAGCTTTGGGCTTCTTGCGACATAGATTTTATTGGTATAGATGCATATTTTCCAATAACTAATAGTGATCAAAGTGAATATGACACAAAAGAAATAAAAAGAGGATGTGATAGCGGAGAGTGATATGATTTCTACTTCTTAGATGAAAATAGAAATATAAAAAAGCAAAGGTAGCAAAAACATTATTAATCGATGTTCTTGGGTTTTTATGCAGTAAATCATGTCTTACAAAAGATGACTATGATACAAGCAGAATTCACTCATATGTAGATGGGTTCTATATCAGTGCAAGGACGTCTATACGTAAAATAATAGAGATATTGCAAAGCATATATTTCTTTGATGCAGTAGAAAAGGAAGGAAAAATACACTTTATCACAAGATATAGCAAAAAACCAATTCAAATCAAAGAAAGTGAGTTGATTATCAGAGCAGAGAGTAATGCGCAGGATGCGTTTTATATAAATTTTCTCAATAAATCTAGACAGTACAGCGTATGTAATCAACACGCAACGCGTAGTTCGGTTACTACAAAAAAATCTATAACTATAGATCTGCCATCGGTACTTAATGAGTATGAAGCATTTCATATAGCAAAGACGACTCTTTATAACTTTTGGCTTGAATGTTTGCAGTACAGTTTTGCACTTCCGATGTGTTATATTGTTATACGTTAGAATTTTGCAATAGAATACATTGTATTAGAGTAACTAGTGTAGAAATAGGGAGAAATGGCATTGTTAAAATATCAGGAGTATCAGAAAATCTTGATATATAAAAATGACAATTGTAGCGTAGATGTAGAAGATCAGCATGTCGACTTAAATTTAGGAACTCATTTAGAAATTTTGGATATTCCAGCGTTGCCACAGGAGACAGGTGATTATTAAAGTGCAAGAGTGCTAATACTAGCCGCATGCGGCAGGAGCAATAATTGGTTAGGATGCAGTATATCGTATGTTGAGCAATCTGGTGGCGTCTTTCAATACATGATTGACATTAGGAGCGCAGCAACTATGGGCGCGACACTAGAGATTTTAGGTGAAGCTTCACAATATATTCACAGATAACCAGAACTTTGTTGCGGTAAGCCTACTTCATGGCTCTTTATACAGTATCACATTACAAACCCGAATCATGGATTAGGAATATGATAAGTATTAGCAATAGAGGGATCCCTTAGTAGTCTTTCCTAATGCTGCTATACCTTTGAATACTTTGTTCCTAGAGATTCTTTTATTGTGGCAAACGTATATAGAGGTAGAATCTATATAAGAAATGTTGCTACTTTTAGAAAGCAAAGTATGTAATAAAACAGCTAATATCATTATTACTCTTTGCATTAATGCTACAAATCTTTCATAGCTTGGCATCAATGAAAATTCAGATCTATATAGCTGCAAATATGAATTATAGAAAATTTTAAAGTTTTTACATGGAGATTGTTGGAATAGTATTACTTATTGTTATTATTTCAGACTCAAAAAGTCCTGGTACTCTCGTCGGATTTATGCTTGTAACTTCTGAGAGCGCTCTTTTATTTATCTCTTCTTTACACTCGCTGCTAAAATCAGCGATGAAACAAAATAAATTTGTGATATCTTCTTTCATAGGTATGTCTCGATTGTTACTTCAAAATTATCTTTACCTACATATCCATATTCTGGCAACCTTGCTTAATCCATAATTCGGGTTACAAGAGTTACTTAATAACGGAAATCTTGCGTTCATTGGCGATGAGATAATACAATTTCAAACAGCAGGACTAGTATCAGAAAATTGCTATAGATTGAGTAATTTGTTGCGGGGCCGTTTCGGAACAGAGCATAAAATAAAAAATCACAGTATAGGAGAGAGATTTATTTTGTTAGATAGTAAGGTGGAAACGTTTAATATGCCACATTTTACCATTGGACAGTCATTTAAGATTAAAACATCAACACTGGGCAGAAATGCTAACATACACGACGATTTACGAAGCATATTAATTATCATGCAGAAAATCTAAAGCTGCTTTCACCTGTTTTGTTTAGCAAAAACTATCTTGATAATGGCATAGAAATTAGGTGGATTAGAAGAACAAGGATCAATGGCGCATGGCGAAATAACGTTGAAGTTCCGCTTTGTGAGAATGAATGTAAATATTTAGTCAATATTAGCAAAGGTAGTAACCTCATAATGGAGTACACTACCAAAAGTGAAGTGCTGTTTATCCCATATATTGAAGTTGGGATTAAAGATAGAAAAGAATTAAATAATTCAAATGAGTATATAGTTCAAATTGCTCAATTCTCTGGTGTTTTAGGTGTTGGAGAGTGGCATATAATAGAAAGTAGTGCCATGCATTCTTGAAAGTTTATCAGTCGAAAATTGATTTGCTGCGCAAATAAATTTTTGACGGATATACTATTTAAGATTACACAGTATTTTCTGCTTCTATTATTGCTGCAGGTCTAACTTCACTTTCATCTTGTTTTTTTCGTTTGCTAGTTCTTGGATCATATGGTTCTTGTTGTGGAATCTCAATAGGGTTCAAAAGCCGTTTTTTGAAAATTAATTCCTCATAATATTTTATCTTCTTAGATTTTATCGGACCACTTGATTCTATTAATAGAATTTGTTCATCTCTTGGCAGTGCTATCACTTCTTGTGGTAGCAATAAAGCACGTTGTGTTTTAGAAACGTTTAAAGAGCGAGAAGCTGGATTGAAATCAAGAAACTTAGGCTTGCTAGTGGATACTTGGTCAACAGTCTTATTTCCACAGAGCTGGGATATTAAATTTGCAGTTTCCATATTATTCGCTGCAAAAGTAACGCGGTATGTGGAGTTTGATAAAAATGAATTCATTCCAGATTCTTCATATATTCCTTTTAGCTGCTCCGTATCCTGAATAATCAGGAAGAGACGTACATGGTATCCCCTAAAATACGCTATTCCAGTCATAAACTGTTCCATTTTACCAAGTGTTGGAAACTCATCCATCATAAACATGACACCGTATGGATCCTCTTTACTTGGCAATCTTCTTGACAAAAATTCAGTTGCTTGTTGATAGAAAACCTGCATCAAAGGCTGTAATCTTTTTAGGTTATCTGGTGTTAAACCAACATATACTGTTGTTGGTATGCGTTTGAAATCCTGAATATTAAAGTCACTGGAGGCTGTAGCTGTATCTATAAGAGGGTTTGCCCAAAGCTCTAAGCTAGAGTTCATTGTAGATATAACACCAGAGCGTTCTTTATCAGCTTTTTGAAGAAAGGCAGCTAAGTTCATATATGCAACTGGGTGTATATCATTCCCCATTGTATCAAGCACTACAGCCAAATTATAGACGACGTCATCGCTACGCATTGTTCGCACTACTTCACCGAATGATGGAACTTTATTAGGGTCTGCTATTAGATATAGCACAACACCTACAAAAAGTGACCTAGCTTCGTTGTTCCAAAATTCCTTTTCTGGCATTATCAAGTTAGCTATCTTTTGCACATCATCTACCATCTGGCCAGACTTAGGACTGACCCAATCTATTGGATTGTAACAGTGCGTGATCCCATCAGGATTTGCAGGATTCCAGCAAAAGACTTTTTGCCCTATTTTAGAACGCCATCCGCTGGTAAGATCAAAGTTTTCTAACTTAATGTCATGTACAATTACAGAATCTTCCCAGTATAAAAGATTAGGAATTACAAACCCAACACCTTTACCAGAACCTGTAGGTGCAAACAACAGTGCATGTTGATAACCTGTTGCAATTAAAAAGCCATTTTTGTCTTTTCCAAGAAGCATACCTTTCTCTGAGCGCAAGCCAAGTCTCTTTATATCAGATTCAGATGCCCATTTAGCGTCACCATGAATAGATTCTTCCACTTTAAAAGGTCTAAGTTCATATATCTTTTTTTTAAATGCTATTATAAGAGTAATGAATGTTCCAAGTGGTACTATAGAAGAGATGATTATGCGAGGGATAAAGTAATTGTTATACGATATGTTTATGATACTGAAGTAGTTAAACCACCACATGTAGTATCTAATTAAGATACCAAATGGTGCAAGTGACTTTACAAACTCAGGTGAAAGTGCTTTTGCGGTTCCATATTCTGTGCATGCGAAGAGAAGGCCAGACAAGTATATAGACAATACTATACAAAGCAATCCGCCTGAGAGAGCGGCTATAAAATTTTTAATTTCATTCCACATATTTATGTCATCTTAAGTCATCCTTATGTAGCGCATCAAAATATATCTCAGAGACGTATCTTTTTCCGTGCTTAACTCTCTTTAGCTGCACTATGATATTCACTATATTCATTATATATTCTTTAATTTGTTCAGGAGGCATTCCAAGCCCCGCTTGCATTACCATCAGTTTTAACTGTTCAATAGCCATTTTGGGAGTATCTGCATGAAGTGTTGAGATTGATCCTGGATGTCCAGTATTAATGGCACGCAGGAAGCTAAAAGCTTCAACACCTCTTAATTCTCCAACTATTATTCGATCTGGTCTAAGTCTTAGACATGCTTCTATTAAGTCTTGAGTTGATACTTTAGCTCTACCTTGCCCACCTTTTGAAGCTAACAAATGCAAAGTGTTCGGATGGTCTTTTAAGTCTATTTCCCTTGCATCTTCACATGTAATTAAGCGTTCTTCTTTTGGTATTGATTTTAGCATAGCATTCGTAAAAGTTGTTTTACCTGTAGAAGTTCCGCCGCTAACTATTATATTTTTCTTAAATAATATTGATTGATACAAAAACTCTTTTATAGAATTCTCTTTTAGAAATTTGAGCAAAATGTCATTATTTGGATCTGAGGATTCAGATATTACAGTGCGTTCAAATGCACCTAATTTTTCATAACCGTCTAAATCCAGATTCATCGCAGATGGTTTTCTTATGGAAATCCCTATACTTCCAGCTTCGCAAGCAGGTGGTATAACTATCTGTATCCTAAAGCCAGTAGGAAGTGTAGCAGATAGCAGTGGAGTTTCTTCAGATATTATCTGGCTTGTGGATTGTGCAACAAGCTGTGCAAGGCCTCGTAAATGGTCAAAATCTAGTTCTGGCATTTTCTCCATTCTCATGTTGCCACGGTTCTCAATCCAGCACTCAAATGGATTATTTATGGATACTTCACTTACGCCATCCTCTGCAAATATATATTTAAAGGGTTCAAGGTATGTCTCAAGCGCTGTAAACTTCATCTTCCTATCACAGTGTTGTTAAGAATGGTAGAAGGAGGGAATACTAGGTCCTTCTGAACTAGTATATTGATTCTTACTCCTTGGTCTATAATAATTGTAGGTTGAGTTGGGAAATTTGCAGCTAATGCATCTTTTGCCACTTGTGTAAATTGCTGTGTGCCTTGATTAATAGCATTTGCAATAGTACTACCTGTGACAGTAACGGTTGGTATACCGCCTGTGGTTGATGTTGTGCTGGTTGTTGTAGAATCATCCAATTTGCTTGCTGCTATAGGAATAACATAAGATACCAGAAAAGCGCTTGCGAGTTTTTCAAAAAGCTTAGTATCTACATCTCCAGGTACACCGACTCTACCCAATTGGTCTGTGGCAGCTGACCCAATTGCTATATCAATTCCATCAGGTCTAATTAGACGGTCCCACACCACATTTACCCTAGTTTGTCCATTTGCAATATTAGACTGATAGCTGCCTATTAGTCTTGAGCCCTTAGGTATCAGCACATTTTTGCCGCTTTCGGCGTATGTATCGCGCGTTACTAATGCCCTTAAGTTCCCTGGAATATCGGTGTTGATTGCTGTTTCAAGTACAGCATGTACTATTTTCCCTTGCAGTAGAGTTCTATCTAATGCTTCAGTTTTTGTAGCATTTACTTTGATGCTAGGACTACTTTGTATAGTTCCACCATCAAAAGATCCGTTGCCAAAACCTAAAAATCCAGAAAAATCAGTTTTTTCTTTAGAATCGCCATCAGCAGACGAATCACTACTTTTACTTGATTGATCGTCTTTTGTATCCATAAACGACTTAACAGAACCACTGCCAACTACCATGATGCCAGATTTACGTCTTGCTTCTAACTTTTTTTGTTTATCGCTATCTAAGTCATCGATGTTAAAAGGTTTTGTGATGTCAGGCCCACTTGCTGTTGGAAGCGGTATACTTTGAACAGGTGAGGCTGCAGGTAGAGGTGGTGGAGCAGGGGGAGGAGTAGGTGGAGATGGCTCTTTGAGAGTTGGTATATCAGGTAATTTTGGCGCAGGTTGTGGAGTAGAAGCTTGTACTTCAGGTGCACGAGGAACGGGTACAGCTTCCTTCATTATTTCGTTTTTGTTTGAGTAAGTTTTTCCATCTTGATCTGATAAATTATCACTTGAATTATTTTTAAAGAAGAGAAAATATATTGTGACTATAAGTGCTATTACAGCAAACACTAAGATGATCTTACGCTGCGCAGGAGCTGCAGCCACTGCCGAAAACTGTTCATTAACAGTTTTTGAGGGTTTTATGCGCTCACTTGGTGAGTGTTTTGTATCTTTAGAGTCAAATTCCTCATTCTGCAGGTATTCATGCTCCTTCTTGCTATAATTACCAAGAGAGGGTTCTTTAGCACTCTGCTGTTCACCTTCTTGAGTGTTTTGCACTTCCTCATTTACATCGTTTTTATCTTTATCCATCTTCATCACTTGGTAAATTCGTTATTAGTAACTTCAGCAACTTCCCCATCTAATGAAATTCTAAACTGAGCAGCAGTTGTGTTTACAACAAAATATTTACCCACTTTTTTCAAAGATGACTCTAAAAACCTCCCATCTTTTTTAGAGGATATTACTGGCGCTCTAGCAGAGCTATACTTACCAAAATAGAAGAATGTTTTTATTCCGTCATCAAAAACCTTTGTTGGTGAAGCATTGTTAGAGCCGCTAACACTATAATTGAAATTGTAAGGCCTGATAGCAGGAACAGTATCTGTTTCCCTCACTTTACTCAGCTGAGGTTTTATAGTGTCTTGATATTCATCTGGATAGAAGAACCGTACGACATAAACAAGCTCATCATCAGCACCATACGGCAGCTTAGATTGCAATTCAAACTGGTATGTGCGTTTATTTGTGATGATCGTCATATTTGTTAATATATCATCTTCGAGTGGCTTTATAAAAAGTCTGCGCCCTACTGGAGAAAGTTGCCATGCATAATTGTTCCCTACAGAAATGGTATTAATTTCTTCTCCGTCTGCGAACTCTAAACTAGTTTGATAGCCATAATTGAGAACTATTCGAAATACTTCATTTTCACTATAGACAAATGTTTTGATTCTACTATCTGTAGTGATAGGTTTGTTTGCATGTGCAAAATCAATAGCAGGAAATTGCACGGACAAAAAACATATGACAAAAAATATTTTACTGTATTCTCTCATCTTCAATCCTATAAAGTGTAACTCTAAAGCCAAGAGGGTTTATCAAACGTTCTTGTTCATTCATCTCAACGTTTTGAAAATCAAATTCTAAAAAGACAATTTTGTCAGATCTTGATGTAACAGCGCCAGAAACCTCCATCATTATTCTAACTTGTGCGGATTTTTCAGTTGGAAATATTATAGATTTCAGTGATATCTTTCTAGTGCTTGCTTGGCCATACATATTGTATGGACTATTTGGATTTGCCAAACTGAACTTTGGTTTATAATCTGAAAAATATACATTGGGTGTCGATAGTACCCTGACAACGGTGTAATAATTTTGAGAAAACGTAGACTGGAAATATTCTTCTCTTGAAGAGATATATTTCATTACAAAATATCTTTTTACTGCTTCATTTGCAGAGTAAGCAGCTACAGTAACGGGATCAACAACCGTTGCAACACCAGTCTTTTTTTCTATTTCAATAACAAATGGTTCTATAGATCTTGTGCTTCTTATATAGCCTATTATGAAAACAGAAGCTGCCAGCACTCCAATTGCGACTGTAAGTAATAGAAAAAGAATATTGCATTGGATCAAGGTGGATTCATAACGTTCTTGATACCAACTCTTTAGGATTTTAGCATCCTCTTTCTTAGTTTTATTATTTACTACTCCAGCGCTTTTAAAAGGATTTAACATGCTTATATTATTCACATAGGTTAACTATATTGCCAAGAAGTTTTGATTTGCAAATTCCCAGTTGATTAGGTTATCAAGAAGGTTTTTCAAATAGTCTATTCTCCTATTCTGATAATCAATGTAATATGCATGTTCCCATACATCAATTGTAATTAATGCTTGTTGCCTGCCTATCATTGGAAGGTTTGCATTTCCTGTTTTTGTAATCTTTAACTTTTCTGTTGATGGATCGAAAACAAGCCATGCCCACCCGCTGCCAAATTGTGATAAAGCAACTTTTGTAAATTCTTCTTTGAAAGCTTCATAGTTTCCAAAATCACTTTTGATCTTATCTTGCAATTTTCCAACTGGAGTTCCGCTACCTTTTTTCATGGAACTCCAATAGAACGTATGATTCCACACCTGTGCTGCATTATTAAATATTGCAACATCATTTGGATTATCATGGCTAGACACAATTATATCATCTAGCTTCTTGCCACTTAACTTGTGGTTTTGTAGCAAATTATTCAGGTTATTCAGGTAGGTTTGATGATGTTTATTGTAGTGTATATCTACAGTTTGTGCTGAAATATATGGAGCTAGCGCATCAAATGAGTAAGGTAATTCTGGTAATGTTAATTTAGTATTTTGCATAAATTTCATCCATACTTTATTTGGTATTTTTCTATTATTGCATAACAACTTGAAATGCTTCAATTACTGCTTTTTAGTCTATGCTGAGAAGTATAATAACTAAGTTTCGGGAATGAATCAAACGCCTACTAGATAGCATGCATTATTTTATATTATATAGATTCTATAGTTTTGCTTTATAAATTTGATGTAATTCAAATCACAAACCTTACTTTTATACCAACAACATCTCATCATATCTCAAGAATTTTAATTGCATTGTTACTCCTCTGTGATCAGCTTAATCTATTTGAACGAAAGAATCACTAACTCTTAATATATGTATAGATGAATATATAAAATATATCAGTTGTGCTGGTCATCAAAGATTGATTGTAGACGCGTAAGATAAAGTAGAAGGAATTTTGCTGATTTTATAATTATACGTTGTCAAAACGTAACATCACTTGCATTAATTCTAATATTATAGCTTATTATGCAGTGAATTTAAAATTATCTACTTGCATTAGTTCACGACGCCATGTTCACAATATAAAAGAGCTTTTTATAAATATCCACAAAAATACTTTAATATAATCTTAATATTAAATTCTGTAATATATGTTGCTAGTTTTCAAGCGAGATTTTTAACATGTTTTATATAGTTTATCAACTTATGGCATTTTGATTTATATTAAATGTAGAGTCGGCACTACTGTTTTGCAAAGGGATAAGTTAAAAAATGTAGTTTGTACTGAATATTGTTGAGCAGTTTTTTTATTGTAGGAATTTTGCAAGGTTATTTTATGAGCTAATAGAGCATGCGGCAAAGACATTCTATCGCATAACAATAGGTATAAAAAATAAACTGTGCTTGCTGGCCAATTACACTTAAGTGTAATTAAATAAGCTAACGGTTTAAAATTGCTTGAATTATGATCTTGAAGAGATAATTCTATTATCTATAATAATTTATTCAAAACCATCAAGTTTAATGCCAAATGATTGTTGAGTTTATAGAAAATCCTATAAATTAGATGTGAGATGCTATTTCATATTGTAGATATATCTAGATTTGTAACAAAAAGTTAATATAATAATAAATTAATATATATTAATGTTATAATATTGCATTATTCTGTTTTTTGATATAGATTCTTGCTATAAAATTTCTAAGTACAACAAAAAGGAATAATTATATGAAGAAAGGGGTTATATATAATAAAGATGTTAACTTTAGAGAAGATAAAGTTGACAATCAGAGAGTAGAAGAAATTGTGGTAGACACGAATATAAATAAAGAAGAGTATATTATTGAAGAGCAGGGAGTGCAAAATAACGATTTATCCGAGATTAGAAATGAGAACTGGCGTATTGTTTTAGATAATGAAATACCTATAACGAGAGTTGAGAGAAATGAAGGGGATTTAGAAGATGTACAGCAGCATTTGATAGAAGCTCAATATTTTGATGTAACAGTAAGGAATAATTCAAGTTTTTTTGTAGAAAAACGCAATAGACTTCAAGATGCAAATGAAAATATTTTAGATTTTAATACACAAGTGTTACATGAACATGATGACATTCAAATTGATGACAATAGAGCGCTTGATGGAAGCGAAGAGCAGAATGATTTTTTAATGCAAAAGAAGAATATATATCGGCTAAATTGCATAAAAAGCATAGGAAGAATGATGAAAAAGAAAAGTATGAAGTAAAAAATGTGATTAAGGGTCTTTTGGGCATTAATATGCTTACGTTAGATGAAGATTGTGACACTAATCCAAAAAATTCAGGCTATAGTAGCTTTGCTGAGAATATTGAAAATGACTTGAAAGAAAAGCCTGTTGAAGCTAAGGTGCAAATATCTGAGAAGAGAGACGGGAATATATCATTGTCAATGCAAACCAATACAGGGTTAGACCAATATAGATATTATAATAATTTCTTTTGTCAATCTCATAATATTAAAAATTCAGATATAGAAAGAGGTATTCCTACCAATAACTTTGCAAAATATTATATTGATAATCAAAATAGTATTCCTGTTAATTTTCAAGGCTATAATGCTATGAATGTAAGTGATAATGGAGTTGCAGAAGAGGATGCTAATAATGAATCTGTTCCAGTGCAAAATAATGTTGCACAGGTTCATTTTATATATTTATTTGACCAGCTTCTAGATAATATTACAAGGCAGGCAAAGTATTATCAAGTTTCTGTGCAATTTTTAAGAAATTACTTAGAAAAATACGATTTTTTATTATATGCAAGATTAGGAGATTTACTAAGCGTAGTAGCGAATCAGGCATTGGGTTATAAGGAACCAGAGGTCATTACTTGTTTTTTTTCTTTTTTATAATTTAAATCTACTGAATATAGAAATAGGTCATGCTGTTGAGATTATGCAAAATAGTATTCAATTACAATCATATTGCAAAGAGCTTAGAGCTAGTTTAGCAGCAAATTTATTATTGAGTGTTGAAAATATAGATAATAAAGCTTTTAGTGATATTATTCAGAGTAAAGAAGAAGTAGCAAACCAATTAAAAAATATGGCGTTATATTCTGCTATCTGAACAATATATGGTGACTGTGAAATTAATATATAATAAAATAGCTGATTTCTTGGGTCTTGTTTTATATGATGAAGATATCAGCAGTAATGAAGTCAGAGAAAGCAAAGATAGTTCGATAGAAAAGAATGATTACAGTAAAGAAAGTGAAGCGTTTAATTATGATGCAAAACAGTGGAATGCTGGGGTGTTTGTGAAATCGTCTAATAATGATTTGGTTCAGCCTCATATCTTTGATATTGCTTTAGATAAATATGGAAATCAGGAATTTTTCTATACTGTTGAGCAAATAAAAGCCATGGTCTTTGAAAGTTATAATGAAGACGGTGAGTGACATCAAAGTCAACAATTTGATTACGATACCGTTTTAATCAAAGAAGCTGCTGCTAAATATATGCAAGATGTTACGATTAACATAAGCTCTATTGAGTATTGTCAAGTGCTATAAGATTAGAGTATGCAAAAGAGCTTTGACTTTAATGTTGTATAGTCTGTACGTCAAAAATTGCTTTGCTGAGCAAATAAATTTTTGACGTATGTACTAACTTCGTTTTTAAATTGTCTTCATAACCAATAAAGTCTAGCTCCAAGATACCAAGCGCTACATCCTGAGCGGATACGCAGAGTGCAGTATGCTGAAAAAATCCAAATTGTGTAAAACGCCCTTGTTTACCGATGATCCCAATATCAGTTTTTGCTTTGTGCTCCGTATAGTTATAAAAAGTACTATCTTGTACTACATATATATACTTGTCTTGAGAGTTATCAATACGCTCAATAGTTTGCTCCTGATGCCGGTCTAAGCAAGCTCAATCAGCTTACCTTGGTGTTACTCAAAAAGTCATAAGCGCAGCGAGCTTCATTCTTTGTTACGAAAACTTCTTGAATACAGCTCCAGGGTAAGCATATCAAGCTGTTAACAATCGAAATAGCACGTTTTGTAAGTCGTTTATCCTTTAAATCAACATTTGAAAACTCTTGATCAAAAAAATTTGAGTAGCTCATTCTATAATCTCACAGTTTAAAATGAGAGTATATAATAACTGTCAACTAAAACTTAAGGTTAATTGTAAGGGTACACCCTAATGCTTTTTTGATTTGTAAAGCTTCTGCTTCAAAAATTCGTGGCCAATTGTGATCATATTGCAGGATTTCAACACGATCTGTTTTTTTGCATATGATTTGACCTATAATAAAACCTCTCATCAAAGCAAAAGTAAAGCCGGTTTTTCTATGATTTTTCGAACTTCGCTTAAAAATTCGGCAGCCTTTGCACCATCTATGACCCTATGATCACAGGATAAAGTCATATTCATGACGCTTCCTATTTTCATGTCATTACCTTTGACCACTGGTTGCTTTGTAACTGCACCAACTGCAAGTATTGCACTTTGCGGTGGGTTTATAATAGCACTAAAGCTTTTGATGCCATACATACCAAGATTCGAGATACTAAAACCACCACCTTGATACTCTTCTGGTAAAAGTTTCCCAGATTTTGCCTTTTCAGCCAAAGACTTTACTTCCTCTGAAATCTCACCAAGCGATTTTGTGTTTGCAACCTTCACTATTGGGGTGATAAGGCCGCCTTCAATTGCAACTGCGATTGCGATATCTACTCGATCATAGATAACTATTCCATCATCAGACCAAGAAGAATTTACCTCAGGGACTTTTGCTAGGCCCAGCGCAACAGCCTTGATAACTATGTCGTTTACTGAAATTTTACAAGCTTTGCCAGATGCTATATTAATAGAAGTAGAATCATTTAAGTCTTTACGAAGCTCCATAAGAGAATCTACATCGCAGTCAAGAGACAAGTAAAAGTGCGGAATATTTTGTTTAGATTCAACAAGACGAGTTGCAATCGTCTTCCTAATATTTGAAAGCTTCTGGATTGAGAAAGTGGACTGTGAATTATCTTGCGATTGACACAATGATGCGCTAGATTCTCTAGCGCCTTGCTGTGCTATCTTAGCGACTATATCACGCTTTAAGATTCTACCGCCAGGACCTGTACCTTGTATACCAGATATATCGACTCCTTCGCTAGCAGCTATCCTTCTTGCAAGAGGGGTTATAAATTTTCTAGCACCACTATGCGCACTCAAAGAGCTAGGAGCTTCACTAGTTGTGCTGTGAGAGCTTATAATATTATTATAGCCAATTGGAAGATCTGACTTGGCCTGCTCTGGGTGCGCCGAATAATCATACTCATATTCTGCGAGCATTTTATCAATTGCTTCCTTTCCTTCGCCATCTTCAAGTATGATAGCGATTAGATTATTTACCTTAACACCAGTTGTTCCAGCATTTACAACAATCTTTCCTAAGACTCCAGAATCTACAGCTTCAACTTCCATAGTTGCTTTATCAGTCTCTATCTCGGCTAAAATCTGTCCTGGTTCTAGCAAATCACCTTCTTCTTTGATCCATTTTGCAACACTTCCTTCACTCATTGTAGGAGAAAGAGCTGGCATCAAAACCGCTATAGCCATTTTGATAAAACCTTAATAAATATTGATTATATTTTTAGAATAAAATATGCGCATCATACAGCACTTGCAACAAATTTTATTGCGTATAGTTTGCAATCTCAACTCGCACACCAGAGCCAAAGTGAACCACATCATTTTCTATGATTTCAAGACTTCCTGCATTTATTGTTGTAGATTTACTAATTACACGTAGTGGGCTTGTACTTCTAACAAAATTTTTAGAATAAAAAATGTCTAAATTGCTGCACTCAAACATATCACCAGCGTCACTTTTCACCTGCACATTGCCATTAAGTTTTAAAAGACGCTTATTTAGATCTACTACACCTTCCTGAGCACTCACATCAACTTTCATATGCTTTACATAAAGAGAAGCATTGATAGACTGTGCAGTTATCAAGTGCTTCTCCTCTTTTAAAACAGTTTCAGCTTTTATAGCGACATTTCTACCACTTTCATCTGTTGTACTCAGCGAAAACCCCTCTATTACAACATCACCAACAGGATGCCTGTGCAAATCTAAAATAGCTTCATTAAACATATTTTCCGATGTCATTCTATATAACCATGAGATAATAAGCAACACACCAAGTAGAGACAAGATGATAAACACCTTGAGAAATGATATAAAATCTTTACGTTTTTTAAAAATATTCAAGTTAAAGTTGACCATATATAGGTACTTATAAATTGAAGCGTTTAAGTGACATAGCTACCTCTACCTAAAATATATCTTTTGCTTTGTCATTGTGAAATATTGCCAGTATACCACTTGGGTTGTGAAATCTACACTGCGGAAAAATTCAAAATACACTAAATTATACACAAAAATACCGCTAGGAAACCAAGGGAAATATATTAAAAGTCCTAGCGGTATATACTCTTTAGAAGAGAATATACGATCTCTTCATAAAATTTTAATGTATAAATTATGGCAAAAGTTAGCGGCTTAAACTGTGGACTGCGTGAGTATTTACACATTAGCAAAAATGAAAGTTGCGTAACATATATTGATTATTGTACGCAAATTCCAATTAAATCATTCCATTATACATAGTAATTTTGTGTACTATAAAGTCTGTCTGTCAAAAATTTATTTGCGTAGCAAATCAATTTTTGCGGAAAGTTAAATGTGCCCAAATTAGCTTGACAGCCGCCATGTACTAATTTTTGAATATATAATTTGTTCGATACTTGCCAATACTACTGAGGCAGTGCCTAACAAAATCCATAAGGTTTTTGGCAATTTTGCCACTTTTTCTGCTGGATTTTCGGTGCAACATAATTGATTGCAACCGAAATAAATCCGCAGCTTCTTAGAGTTATTACGTAGGCAGGTGACTATTAAAGCTGTACATATAGCTTAGATAATGTACAAAAATCTTTTATTGATATCTCTTCTGCTCTCTTTGATTCATCAATATTACACTCACGTAGAATTTGAGTAGTATTTTTTCCAAATACAAACTTCAGTGAAGATCTTAACATTTTACGTCTTTGCGAAAAAGCCGCTTTACATACAATTTCCAAACCATCAAAGTTGCAGTGAAACAGCGGCTTTGTTCTTGGAATCATATGTATAACAGATGATAATACCTTAGGTTTTGGGAAGAAAGCCTCTCTAGGTACTTCTATTACCTCTTCGATATCACATAAAAGCTGAGCAATTATGCTAATTCTCCCAAAATCTTTTGAACCACCTTTTGCTACAATTCTTTCGGCAACTTCTTTCTGGACCATTACAGTAATACTTGAAAATAGGTCAATCAATCCTAACCATTTTACTATAAGCGCGGTCGATATATTATAAGGTAGGTTTGCAATAATCTTATTATTTCTTCCACTAAGAATTGAACGTTCATCGAATGATAGCGCATCTCCATTTATGATTTCTAGCTTTTCATTTGATGATAGAAGATTTGAGGATTTTAATGCTGTAATACATCTGATGTCTCTCTCTATAGCAATAATCCTACATGCTTTTGATGTAAGAAGGTAGTTAGTTAAAGCTCCAGTGCCTGGCCCTACTTCAAATACTGTTGTATCGTCATTGATTTCTCCAGACTTTGAAACAATCAGTGAAGCAATACTATGATCTATCAAGAAGTGTTGACCAAGGTCTTTTTTTGGTTGCAGTTTGTAACGCATACTATGTATAATTTATTGTTTAATAATTGTTATAAGTATTATATCGAATATTGAGTCTTTAAAATCTATATGCAGATACTTTCAGATTTATTTCAAGGAAAATGTTGGTTAAACGGAAAAATGTTAGATGCAGATTCTGCAAATATTTCAATATTTAACCATTCTTTGCATTATTCAGGTGCTATATTTGAAGGTATTAGGACCTATAACTATGTTCCATTCAAGCTACAAGAACATATGGAGCGTTTTCAACAATCAGCTAGTATGATGGGCTATACTCTACCATATAGTGTACTTGAACTAAATAGTGCTGTTTTGCACATTATCAAGGAAAATGATTTGAAGTCTGGTTATATCAGACCTGTTGCTTGGCGTGGCCCAGAGACTCAAACCATATATAGCAAGAAATGTAGTATACAAACTGCAATTTTAGGATGGAGAGCATTCGATGATGCAAAAGAGTACACAAAAAATAGTCATGAGCTCTCAATTGCAATTTCTACTTGGAGAAAAATATCAAAAGATATGGTCCCAATTCAGGCCAAAGCTTCTGGACTTTATATGATGAACACAATTGCAAAAAATGACGCTGTATCAAGAGGGTTTGATGACGCTATTATGTTAGATATAGATGATTTTGTTACAGAAGCTACAACATCAAATTTCTTTTATGTGAAAGATGATGTACTTTATACTCCGATCGCTGATTCTTTCTTAGATGGAATTACTAGGAGAACTGTGCTAGAGCTTGCAAAAAACTGCAACATACAAAGTGAAGAAGTCAGGTGTCGAATGTCTGATGTAGAATCTGCTGATGCAGCTTTTCTCACTGGAACTGCAATGGGAATAACACCAATTAGAGAAATCTATTATTACAAAAATAAAAAGCTAACAAAGCTCAATATAAATAACAAGGTAATGCTTAACCTTATAGCGCAGTATAATTTACTTACTACTGGTCAACTTTGTAATGATAATTAGTCTGTACGGCAAAAATTGATTTTTGCCGTACAGACTTTATAGTCGTTGCGTCATAACTCTAAGGAACATAGGATTTATCTTGATTGCAAGCAATTATGGCGCACATAAATCCAGCAGAAAAAGTGACAAAATTGCCAAAAACCTTATGAATTTTGTTAAGTAGTGTTTGCTAAGTACAGGACAAATTATATATCCGAAAATTAGCGCAGAGCAGAGGCTTTAGGCTAATTTTTGTACATTTAATTTTCTGCAAGAATTTATTTGCGCAGCAAATAAATTTTTGACGGATAGACTTGATAATGATTAGTGACTCGCAAAATTTTTTGATCATTTATAAAACGCCATCACCTTCACTGTATCTATAGCTCTTAACAATTGAAAATCTTGAGATTCATCCAAATTCATTAATGTTCTTATGTTTTCCTTTTGTGCATTTATCATACTATCAGACTTTTTCCGCAAATGCCCCTTTAGAGAAGCTTCAGATCCTATTATATTACTACCATCCTCTACTTGCTTTACTATCGCTTCTGGTACTATTATGTCCGGAGTGATACCAGCAGCTTGTATAGACGTACCAGAAGGCGTGTAGTAAAGAGCTGTGGTAAGCTTTATGGCTCCACCACTGCTTAGCGGAATCACTTTCTGTACAGATCCCTTCCCAAAAGACTTAGTGCCAACCACAAGCGCTCTCTTATTCTCTTGCAATGCTCCTGCAACTATCTCTGCAGCAGATGCAGAACCTCCATTGATTAACACAACTATAGGCATACCACCAGTAATGTCGCTATTCTCTGCGCAAAAAACTTGGTTCACCTCACTATTTCTGCTTTTTATTGACACGATTACACCTTCTCTAAGGAAAAGATCAGCTACCTCTTTTGCTTGCTCAAGCAAACCTCCAGGGTTCCATCTTAAATCCAGCACAATTCCAGATATAGAAGGATTTTCTTTGATTAAATTCGCATATTCTTTTTTTATAATCGACGCAGTCCTTTCATTGAAATTAGATACGTTGAAATATCCAACTGACTTCCCTCCAACAAGCTTTGCCTTCACAGGAACCAACTTTATTACTTCTCGAACTATTTTTGTATCCAGTACACCGTAATTCTCTCTATAAATTTTTATGTTCACCGAGGTACCAGGCTCACCACGTAATTTATCCACAGCTTCATTAATCGACATCCCCTTCACCATTTCTCCATCGATTGCAATAATACTATCGCCTATTTTTATACCGGTTCTAAATGCTGGTCCATCTTCGTAAGGCGAAATTATCCTCAGCATCCCATTTTCCATAGTCATTTCTATACCAAGACCACCAAACTCACCTTTAGTAGCTATTTTCATCTCGTTATACGTCTTTTGGTCCAAGTACATCGAATGCGGGTCAAGAGATGTCAGCATACCTTGTATTGCCGATTCTATCAGCTTTTGTTCATCTACATCTGCTACATACTCCTGCTTGACATACTCCATTACAGCTTGAAAAAACCTAAGTGAGTGATATCCGCTAAGTCCACTTTCTGCAGCCGCGATATTACAAATGAATACAGTAAACAAAAATAATACTGCACAAAATGTATTGCACAAACTTCTGATTACTTTTGTTATGATCTTGACAAGAAAATATGCCATAGAAGAATTTCTATACTTAATATATTGATTATTTTTATTAGTCATAAATATCTCGATTTGCAATGCAGCAACATGAGTGAATATAACGTCTTACATCTGTGTTTTCAATTTCTGCTTTTGCAAGAATGTATTTTTAATATCAATCTTGCTGATGAATGGAGCTTTCTCTACTTAGATTTATTTTTTTTATCACTTTCTAATTTCTCAAATACACTATTCCACATATACTCGTAAATGGCCTGTTGAAATCAAAACATTCGATATTGATTAGAGGTTTTAGAGATTTTGCTTGTCATTTATAACATAAGAGGTCACTCACTTATTGTCAGTATAGAGGGTATTTTGTTGAATATCGATGCTTGAAATACTATGGCACTGTTACTTTCTTGCTACTCTCAGGATTTTATTAAATCCACGCATTGAGATATGCATTTTTGCATGCTTTTTTCATCAAGTTTTTTGATTCTTCGTCCATCTTGACAACATCGTATAAAAGCTCACCATTTAGCTCAGAGTTAAGCTTAATTCCAAGATTTTCATAGCGTTCTAACTGTGCAATTCGAGCCAACATTACTCGTTTTGCAACAACCTCAGATGATTCGCCGCGTTCCATCTACTTAAGTATTCAAGGGTATAGCAGCATTAGGAAAGACTAAGAAGTGATGGTTCTTTGGTTTTAAACTGCATATTATTATTAATGAAAAAGGAGGATTAGTAAAAGTATCACTGAGCAAATGTAACAAGGACGATAGATCGCAAGTTATGATGATGAGTGATAATATTAAAGGACTCTTGTTCGGTGATAAAGGTTATATTCTCCAAACCATTATTTTTAGCTCTATATAAGCAAGGACTGAAATTAGTCACTGGAGTTAAAAAGGGATGAAAAACTGCCTTTTATCTCTAGAAAAAAAGATATTCCTAAGAAAGCGCTCTATTGTAGAAACTGTCTTTGACTATCTCAAAAATAAACTTCAGCTTGAACATTCAAGGCATAGGTCACCAGTCAATGCTTTTATTCATATCATTGCTACTTTAATTGCTTATCAGTTCAATACTAAAAAACCCTCTATTGCTAATACTTAGAATATTATTAATACATAATTCGGGTCATAATGCTGTGTAATTATTTTGATGGCTTATTTTATAGCTCATTCATATCGTTGTTTGAATATGGAGATTATATTGCATTCTATTCCAATGAAAAAATAATAGAATTTCTTGAGAAAAGTGGTTGACAGTGCTAGGTAAATAGCATATATTCATCACTATAGCGAGCTTGAAGGTTAACTAACTTAAAGCTAACTCGCTTTTTCTTTGAAAGTGTAAATAGACAATACAAGCAATAAGACGGTGGTAAGAGTATTTTAGCGTTAAGCTAATACTTAACATGAGAGTTTGATCCTGGCTCAGAGTGAACGCTGGCGGCGTGCTTAACACATGCAAGTTGAACGGAAATAATTTGTGCTTGCGCTGATTATTTTAGTGGCAAACGGGTGAGTAATACATGGGAATCTACCTTGCAGTACGGAATAACTATTGGAAACAAGAGCTAATACCGTATATTACCGAGAGGTGAAAGATTTATCGCTACAAGATGAGCCCATGCAAGATTAGCTAGTTGGTGAGGTAAATGCTTACCAAGGCTACGATCTTTAGCTGGTCTGAGAGGATGATCAGCCACACTGGAACTGAGACACGGTCCAGACTCCTACGGGAGGCAGCAGTGGGGAATATTGGACAATGGGCGAAAGCCTGATCCAGCGACGCCGCGTGAGTGAAGAAGGCCTTCGGGTTGTAAAGCTCTTTCGGTAGGGAAGATAATGACGGTACCTACAAAAGAAGCTCCGGCTAACTTCGTGCCAGCAGCCGCGGTAATACGAAGGGAGCTAGCGTTACTCGGAATTATTGGGCGTAAAGCGTACGTAGGCGGCTTAGTAAGTTGGGAGTGAAATCCTTGGGCTTAACCCAAGAATTGCTTTCAAAACTACTAAGCTAGAGTATCAGAGGGGATGGCGGAATTCCTAGTGTAGAGGTGAAATTCGTAGATATTAGGAGGACCACCGGTGGCGAAAGCGGCCATCTGGCTGATTACTGACGCTGTTGTACGAAAGCGTGGGGAGCAAACAGGATTAGATACCCTGGTAGTCCACGCAGTAAACGATGAGTGCTAGATGTTGGGGTTTTTCTTCAGTGTCGCAGCTAACGCGTTAAGCACTCCGCCTGGGGAGTACGGTCGCAAGATTAAAACTCAAAGGAATTGACGGGGACCCGCACAAGCGGTGGAACATGTGGTTTAATTCGATGCTACGCGAAAAACCTTACCAGATCTTGACATGATAGTCGTACAGCTAGGAAACTAGTTGGTCGGTTCGGCCGGGCTATCACAGGTGTTGCATGGCTGTCGTCAGCTCGTGTCGTGAGATGTTGGGTTAAGTCCCGCAACGAGCGCAACCCTTACCCTTAGTTGCCATCAGGTAAAGCTGGGAACTTTAAGGGAACTGCCGGTGAGAAACCGGAGGAAGGTGGGGATGATGTCAAGTCAGCATGGCCCTTATGGTCTGGGCTACACACGTGTTACAATGGTGGCTACAATGAGATGCAAAGAGGTGACTCGGAGCAAACCTATAAAAGCCATCCCAGTTCGGATTGTACCCTGCAACTCGGGTGCATGAAGTTGGAATCGCTAGTAATCGCAGATCAGCACGCTGCGGTGAATACGTTCCCGGGTCTTGTACACACTGCCCGTCACGCCATGGGAGTTGATTTTACCTGAAGTAGGTGGGCTAACCGCAAGGAGGCAGCTTATCACGGTAAGATTGATGACTGGGGTGAAGTCGTAACAAGGTAGCCGTAGGGGAACCTGCGGCTGGATTACCTCCTTAAAGGCAATGGTTAAACAATCTAAATCGCCACCGTCTTAAGCTTTTATTGTTCTATTATTACTTACTTCTTGCTGCTCAGTCTTCTTATTAAGTGGTATACGTTTGCTTTTGCAACAATCCTCTTATTTATTTTCAAAATAATTCTTACATCATTTCTTGGGTTGTTGTACTTCGTTTTAGAATTTATAGGATAGACTAAGCAGCACACTAAAACGAATTTCTAAAAACTTCGTTCTTTAAAAGCGCGTGCAAGTAAAGGCAAGGCCTTTGCGTGCATTAAGTGATATGCTTTACCTTGAGCATCAAAACATGCTTATAGAAATACAAAATTTATCTCTTATATGTTGAACTGAAGTTAATACAGTAAAAGAAGTTGAAGATGTTATATATTGTAGCTCTAACTTTAGATTTTAAACTTCAAGCTATGTGCCACTCTATAATATCTTCAACTTTCTTTGCTATGGCACTGTTAATAAAGTAATTAGAATCGAGTTTGTCGAATCGCATATCTATTCTCTTGTTTTCTTTTAATCTGCTGAAAAATCTCATCTATTATATAGCCTTTTTTGTACATGTTTGTATCATAAAAATCCTCTGGAATTAGCGAAGAATCTTATGTTGCATAAATACCTTTTAGTGGTATTACAGTAGTAGCATTTCGAGATTTAATAAAATTCCTTACTTTCCTGCTGTCATAGCCCTTCTACTGTACTACAATTCTGCCTTTGGCTAGGAAATAGCTTGCAATTTATACATGAATTTTCGCCAATAGCTAAGTGCATCACGGTACCCAAGGCCCCGCCTACCTCTACCTAAATTGATTGCATCACCCTTCTTTCTTTAATGCCCCGCCTCCATGTCTATGAAGAGGAATTATAGAGCTATACATAAAAACAATATCTATTAATAACTTTTTTATGCTGCCTCAGATATAAGTTTGTTTATCAGTAAAATAAAAATTATGTTTGTGATGATGCTCACATATTGCCCTGTTAATAGCACAATAACAAATTGCAAAAATTTAGCACTTATTTTTCTAAAGATTATTCGGATCGTTAATATTTATGCAATAAAATGGCAGTTTTATACTTATTCCTCTGTATTATTCGCATTCTATCATTTGAACATTAATGAATCTAGTATTATAATTCACTTTACAACTTCGCATTAGGCTCGCGATTTTTGCCTATTGAAAAGATTTTTCTATAAACTTAAAGCTAAAAACCTCAGTATTTATCAGATAAATCAACAAAGAGAGCAGATGACGATGCCTGAGAAAGGAGCTGGCGGCAAATTTTGATTTAATTGGCAGTTTTTGCAGCAAAAGGCAGAATGAGCTTCATTTAATCTAAAATTAGATGCATAGCAAATCTATTGCCAGGGCAATGCTTGTATTATCAATCTATAGAATTATAGAGCAACCAAGATTAGTATTAATGAATGAAATTTAGAGAAGTATATGTATAGGTATATGGATAGCACCCTTCAAGAGAGTTGGAGAGACAAATGCTACTATCACGATAACGCTACCGAGACAAATAGCGATTCAGCTAGCAGCGTTAAAGAATGCAAGCAACATTCAGAGGCAATAATAAAGCTAAAGATCTAGCTAGCACTTTTTCCAAAGCATTTAAAGCTGCATATGAAAACGCGCTAGATAAAGATCAATTTGTTGGAAAGAAATTCGGTAGCACAGTTGAAGCCCTAGTAGAAAAAATGCTGAGAAAGGTAACAGAAGGAGAAATCATTATTAATTTTGACACATTGTTTAAGTCCATTGTAGAAAGCTCAAAGAAAAAATTGTATCACAAAGAAATGCATGGCGAAGCAAAAACTGCATTTAAAACTTTAGCCAACAACAACTTTGAAGAGAGAATCAATATATAGCACGACACTAACATGCACAAGGCATTTACTTCTCTTTGCAACGTTGAATATAGCGAAAGTAGTGATTCAGATGCAGCAGCTGGTTACTGTGGAGATGAACATGTTTCTTCTGTTTTCAATCTCTTTGACAGCATAGGGCTTTACTCCTAAGCATTTGCATTAAATAGTTTGGTAAGTAGGTATACACTTTTAGTTAATTGCTGCATATTGTTCGCCAGACTATCTCAAAACCCGAATTATGGATTAAGCAAGGTTGCCAGAATATGGATATGTAGGTAAAGATAATTTTGAAGTAACAATCGAGACATACCTATGAAAGAAGATATCACAAATTTATTTTGTTTCATCGATGATTTTAGCAGCGAGTGTAAAGAAGAGATAAATAAAAGAGCGATCTCAGAAGTTACAAGCATAAATCCGACGAGAGTACCAGGACTTTTTGAGTCTGAAATAATAACAATAAGTAATACTATTCCAACAATCTCCATGTAAAAACTTTAAATTTTTCTATAATTCATATTTGCAGCTATATAGATCTGAATTTTCATTGATGCCAAGCTATGAAAGATTTGTAGCATTAATGCAAAGAGTAATAATGATGTTAGCTGTTTTATTACATACTTTGCTTTCTAAAAGTAGCAACATTTCTTATATAGATTCTACCTCTATATACGTTTGCCACCATAAAAGAATCTCTAGGAACAAAGTATTCAAAGGTATAGCAGCATTAGGAAAGACTAAGAAGTGATGGTTCTTTGGTTTTAAACTGCATATTATTATTAATGAAAAAGGAGGATTAGTCAAAGTATCACTGAGCAAATGTAACAAGGACGATAGATCGCAAGTTATGATGATGAGTGATAATATTAAAGGACTCTTGTTCGGTGATAAAGGTTATATTCTCCAAACCATTATTTTTAGCTCTATATAAGCAAGGACTGAAATTAGTCACTGGAGTTAAAAAGGGATGAAAAACTGCCTTTTATCTCTAAAAAAAAGATATTCCTAAGAAAGCCCTCTATTGCTAATACTTAGAATATTACTAATACATAATTCGGGTT
Source organism: Ixodes persulcatus (assembly GCA_013358835.2). Lineage (NCBI taxonomy): Eukaryota > Metazoa > Arthropoda > Arachnida > Ixodida > Ixodidae > Ixodes > Ixodes persulcatus. The sequence goes on from JABSTQ010005687.1 coordinate 1,108,179, forward strand.
AAAAAATGAGTATGTGATATGCATTTAACAGCGACTTTAAAGCAGTGCCAGGAATAGAAAGTAGGTATGTAGAAAACGCAAAAGCGTTTAATACAGTTATGCCGAGGGTTGAACTTGGATGACAAACAACAAAAAACTTATCGTTTGGTGTTTACCTTAGTTATAGCAAACGCGAATTCAATGCTATGCCAAAAGATATCGATAGTAAAGGAGAGATCATTCCCGGAAGTTATACATTTATAAAATAAATATGCCAATAAAGAGCATTAGCGTAGGAATAAGAGCATGCTATGAATATGGTGGAGCTGCAAGCAATTTCAAGCCATATCTAACTACTAGCGCTGGCCTTGCAAGAAATTCCACTATAAGCTATAACCACCTAATAGAATCTGTAGACGTCAATATTGCTGTTATTGGCAAGACACGAGATTCATTTGCATTGGATGTAGGAGTAGCTACTTACAAAGTTCAACAATCATTTGAATATTGACTTGTCATTTAGATATATTGATCTTGGAGTTGTATCAACAAGTGATAAAGCAACAATTACATCATCGGGTCAGGCATATAGAGGGATTAATGATAATTTCCTAACAAGTACTAGACTTAGCAGCTATGTAATAGCTTTAGGATTTAAATACGTTTTTTTAAAAGAAGGTTTTTAAAGACAAAGAATATTGCACATTAGTTTATTTTCGGTATACCTCATGATAAATGAATAGTTTGTATTTATTAAACTTCTTGCATAACCTTTGAGAATTTCTTCCTTTTTTTTGTAATTGATTGCCGATCGCTATAGAAACAGAAGAAAAAGATTTTATTTGAGGTTTAATTGAATTGCTAGAATTTATAGTCTTTGCGCCTGAATTCTCGAAGCGCAGGATTTAAGTGCATCATAATTGCTTGTAACCGAGATAATTCCTCCGCTTCTTAGAGTTATATCAAGTACTAAAATTAGCTTAGCGAATTTAAGAGCATAGTTTTGCGATATATAGTATGCTGTTTTCATAACAATAATGGATATATTGGAGAAGGTAGTATGCGAGTTTATTAGAAATTGTGATATAAAAACACTAAAGCAAATATGTACCATAAACTATTAGCTAAGTTAAATTCGGCACTTGGTATTATGACGCAAGCGATTTGATAATTGACAACTCGCGTTAATAACTTTTACATACTATGATAGGAAAACTTACAGGAATCGTGGACTCAATCAAACAAGAATATATTATTTTGGACGTTGGTGGGGTTGGTTATTTAGTTTATACACACCACTATGTTTTAAACCAGTTTTCAACAGGCGACATGGTCTCTCTATGTATAGAAACTCTAGTTAAAGAACAAGATATCAGCCTATTTGGTTTTAACACAGAGGATGAAAAAGAATGGTTTAAAAATTTAATATCCGTCCAAGGTGTGGGAGCAAAACTTGCTATTGCAATACTTAGTGTGTTCAGGACAAATGATTTACAAAATGCAATAATTACAGAAGATAAATTAAAATTTCAATCCATCAGTGGAGTAGGTGGGAAGATAGCAACTAGAATAATCAATGAATTAAAAAATAAAATAAAAACTATAAAAGAACTAAATATCGTGAATGCGCAACTCAATAGAGTTGACTGCGATATTCATCAAAAGCAAGCTCTAGATGATGCAATAGAAGCATTAGTAGGACTCGGTTTCAGTAAATCAGATGCAATGAAGAGAATTGCTGGCATAGACACAAATAACAAGGACTTCACACTTGAATCTTTGATAAAGAAAGCATTGAAATCCAATATTAATTGATACTGAAGCACAAATACTAATTTCAGAACTTAAGCTGTAGCTTTCTCTGTATATCTGATTAAAATTCATCCAAACTTAATCAACTTATGAGTCTGTTGCAAATAAGTTAGAGATAGATTATTAGTAGCAGCGTATAAAAGCTATATAGTCGCCTTGCGTCATAGCTCTAAGAAGCTGAGGATTTATATTGGTTGCAAGCAGTTATTAGGCGCTGAAAGTCCAACAGAAAAAGTGGCAAAATTGCCAAAAACCTTATGGCTTTTTTTAAGTAATATTTGCTAGGTACAGGACAAATTGTATATCCGAAAATTAGCACAGCAAATCAATTTTTGACGGATGTACCATATAACGCGTTAGGTAAAGGCTATGTGTTCTCTTCAAATAGTTATAGTCAAGGAAGTTGAAGATATTATATATTGAAAGCAAAATCTACAGTGTACTAAAGAGCGTAGAAATGGTGAGTTAAATAGGTAATTTTAGCTTTAAAATAACTTAAAACAATATATCAGTTTATAACATCTTTAACTTCTCTTACTATGGCACTGCCGGCAAAATCACTTGCGCAGACTCCTTTGGCCTGATTTTCAAGTATTACTTCATTAATTTCTTCGCAAATATATATAATATTTGACTCAGAAATTAAACTGGTACTCTAAAAAAATCATGCCCTTCAAATCCTCGCGCGTGCACTGATGAAGGCAGAGCCATAGTTTGGAGCAATTAGTTCCCAAGAATAATATGTATTGTAGATTTTGTGGCATAGATAACAAGCAAAATGTCTAAAACCTCAAATCATGTCAAATGATTAGATTTCAACAGGCCAATTGTAGCTAAAGCAGTATAAAACAGGCATGATAAACGAGTATTTTGGAATAAATTTTTATTTGTTTAGAGCCTGGAATATAACTATATTTCAGGCGAGAGACTGATGAAAATTTATCAAAAAGACAAAGTTTAGCGCGCCTGTTTTATAGTCTGTCCGTCAAAAATTGATTTGCTACGCAAATAAATTTTTGCGGAAAATTAAATGTACAAAAATTAGCTTGGGATCGGCCCTGCGCTAATTTTCGGATATACAATTTGTCCTATACCTGGCAAATACTACTTTAGGCACTACCGACAAAATCCATAATGTTTTTGGCAATTTTGCCATTTTTTCTGCTGGATTTTCAGTGCGTCATAGTTGCTTGCAAGCCAAGATAAATCCTGCACTCCTTCGAGTTATGACGGACGGACTTTTATACTGCTTTAGCTATATATAAAGTCTGTCCGCTAAAATCGATTTGCTGCGCAAATAATAATCTCTAAATCACTTATATATATTTGCGTAGGAATTAACGAAGTAATATGCAAAATCAGGCCAAAGGAGTCTGCACAATGACTTTGCCGGCAGTATCATATATGAAAACAACATAAAATCATTTATGAATTGAAATACTATATCCATGTGAGATTTTATTTTTTATAAGTGATATGATACCACTACTGGAATAATACAAATAGACATCAAATTTTGGCAAAGCTTTTCCACGCGCACTATTCAATCACAATTTGAATGTCTATACACAAGTTAAAAACATAACTATATGTAACAACACAAGAAGCTAATGAAAAATCTCTGCTTAATCGATGGATATGGGTTTGTATTTCGTGCATATCACTCACTACCGCCACTTTTATCGCCTGATAATTTGCCAGTGTCTGCAGTATACGGATTCCTAAACATGATCGTAAAAATATTAAAAGAGCATCAATATGATCATATAGGAGTCGTGCTAGATAGTGGGAAGAAAAATTTCAGGCATGATATATCGCCAGAGTATAAAGCTAATAGACCAGAAGCACCTGAAGACTTAAAAGTGCAATTCCCAATAATAAGAGAAGCAATAGAAGCGCTGAATATTAGTGTTATAGAACAAAACGGCTTTGAAGCAGATGATTTAATTGCATCCTACGTCCGAAATGCAAGGAGTAACAATTATAAAGTCACAGTAATATCGGCTGATAAAGACTTGATGTGCTTAATGGCAGATAGCGGTGTTATCTTATATGACCCGGTAAAGAACAGGGTGATTAGCAAAGATTATGTAGAAAAAAAGTTTGGAGTTGGTCCTGAGAAGATAGTAGATACGCTCTCTCTCATTGGTGATGCTTCCGATAATATCAAAGGTGTTAAAGGCATAGGCAATAAAACTGCTGCTATCTTGTTAAATACATTTGGATCAATAGAAGAAATATATGATCATATCGATTCTGTAACTCCAAGTAGAATTCAAAACCTACTGATAGAGGGAAGAGAAAGCGCATTTTTATCAAAACGATTGGTGACATTGGATTGTAATGTTCATTTGTTAAGCGGTATTGAACAGCTTGCGGTAAAAAAATTTGACACAGTTATACTAACGGGGTTCTTATCAAAATATGGATTCAAATCATTTTTTCATAAATTTGGCATAGCGCAGCCAGAGCCAACTCTTTTTAGAGAAGAAAATGACGGCTCAAAACTTAGTACTTTATTTGATAACCAATCTATAGAATCTAGTGATATCACAGCGCTGCTTCCAGATATAGTAAAGTATGGCTTAATTACCTTCTTTATATCCATAGAAGGATTTACATTTTTTGCATGTAACAAAGTTTATAAAGTTACAAACTCTAAGGACTCAGACTCAATTAATTCTATATTGCTAGCAATGAAAGATGTTATAGAAGACGATTGTGTGCAAAAAGTAGCAGCAAACGTAAAAGATCTTATGCGAAGATTTATAGAACTTGGCATTCAATCATCTGGCATTGAAGACACAAGTGTCATGGCATACACCGTCAAAATGGGAAAATACAAATATGATATAGAAAGTCTTTGTAGTGAATACTTAAATTATCATTGCAATATTGATGCAGGTGTGTTGTTTTTATTATATAAGAAACTAAAACAAAAGCTCTTTGATGAGAGAAAGTTGTGGCTATATGAAACAATAGATAGGCGTCTTGTGGAATTAGTTTGTCACATGGAGAAGATCGGAATTCTAGTAGATCAAGAATCTCTAAAACGTCTCTCGCTTGGTTTTAAATTAAGATTAAGTAAGCTTGAAGAACGGATATATAAACTTGCTGGAAGAAGTTTTAATATAGCTTCGCCAAAGCAAGTAGGGGAAGTCTTATTTGATTCAGAAAATAGTAGCAGTCTGAGCTTGCCAGGTTTTGCAAGCAACAAACAAAGCAAAGCAAAAAAATCTAGAAAAACAGGAAATTATGTAGTTGATAGCAATGCGCTTGAAGAACTGTCGGATTCGGGAAATAAGATTGCACCAATAATTTTAAAGTGGCGGCAAATTTTTAAGCTAGTTACTACGTATACAGATGGCCTGCAACATTCAATCAACCCTATTACTAAAAGGTTACATACAACTTTTGAGCTTACAGCAACTGCAACTGGGAGATTATCTTCCAAAAACCCAAATTTACAAAATATCCCAATAAAAACTAAAGATGGTGCAAGCATCAGAGAAGCATTCATAGCTAAAGAAGGATGTGTTTTACTCTGCGCTGATTATTCCCAAATAGAACTAAGACTCCTTGCTCATATTGCAAATGTCGCTACTTTGAAAGCAGCATTTTTAAGCGGTAAAGACGTACATGCAATTACTGCGAGCCAGATTTTTGGCATACCACTAGAAGATGTGACTCAAGGATTAAGAAGAAAAGCAAAAGCAGTAAATTTTGGCATAATTTATGGTATTAGTGCTTTTGGCCTTGCAAGGAATTTAGATATAACTAAAACTGAAGCTGATACATACATAACAAAATATTTTAAGCAGTATCCTGGAATTCAGCAGTATATGGAGGAAACCATCAACTTTACAAGAAGAAGCGGTTTTGTCGAAACTCTATTCGGCAGGAGGTGTTATATAGATGGAATAAATGATAAAAATCATAATATTAGGCAATTTTCTGAAAGAGCAGCTATCAATGCTCCACTGCAAGGAACAGCATCTGACATAATAAAAAAAGCAATGGTAACGCTGCCAAGTCATATAAATAAGTATATGCTACTCCAAGTGCATGATGAGCTATTATTTGAAGTACCAGAAAATAAAGCTGCAGAATATTCAGAAAAAATCAAAAATATAATGGAAAATGCAACAAAGCTAGATGTGCCGCTTGTTGCAGATTGTAAATTTGGCAAAACTTGGGGTATCAAATAAAATGGTTATGCATCAAAGTATCAAAAAAATCGCAGAAACTGCAAAAAGGTTCCCTTTTCCAATAATTTGTAGTCTGTTATTTGTGTATTAATTATTCTACCTTCTTCATTTGTGAGCTGTAAAACAACACACCTTGCTATTTTGTTTAGTGAATGTTTCTGGCTTATATCTGCGCAGCTATATGCAGAAAATAAGCGCTGGTCTGTTGGTGAATATTATCTGATGAGCCTCCCAGTATCAGTTTTCATTGAATGGTATTTCTATGCGTTTAATGTTGCCTTATATGCTTTACCCTTTTTAGGTGCTGGATTATTTATTCTTATGTTTATTGCACCATTTATTGGAAAAGCAGTAAAGAGCAGTGAAATATGGTGCTTTCAATATCGTCTCTTCACGCAGATTTGCTTTACTACGCTGATATCTTTGCTTTTATTTATTTTCATTTGTTTTGTGCTATATAGTTTTGAATTATTATTCGATAGAAAACTTCCATATGATCTTACAGAAAATTATATACTTCCTATAATAGCTACATTTTTTGCACCAGTGATTGCGATGTCTTTCATTCCTGCTAGTTATACTTTTACATCAAGTGATTATCCAAATTTCATTCGTTTTACGCTAAGTTACTTAATCATTCCTGCATTACTAATTTACTGTGTGATTCTATACGCATACACAGCAAAAATTTTGATATCATGGCAATTGCCAATTAAGACATTAGTATACTTGCTCCCTATTTTTGGTGTATCAGGGATTATAACGTATATAATGAGCTATCCTCTTAAGGATGTTTCAGGCATTTTCAGGTTCTTTAATAAGAATTTCTTTAGAATACTACCAGTTATAATCATATTGCTCGGCGTTGCAATATGTGTATACATTTATGAATCTGGAGTCACTGAGAGCAGATATTTTATCTTTTTGCTTCTTATATGGTTTATTTTATGCAATTTCTTTCACTTTTTTCTACAGAAAATAAGGTTATAAAGCTTATTTTCATAAGTATTGTGGTGCAACTTATTGTTGCTGCATTTGCACCATTTGGAGCAGTAAGCATTTCAGAATTGAGTCAAACCCATAGACTAGAGAAAATACTTGTGCAAAACGATATGCTCTCAGATGGCAAGCTTCATAAACCAGTAAATAAATTAGATAGTGAAACGATTGCTGATGTCAAATCTATAGTAGAATACCTAGTTGGGACAGAAAAAACTGATAAGTTAAAAATATGGTTACAGTCTGATGAAGATAAAAGCATTCATAATCATACTAACTCGATCACAGCAAATAGTGTATTAGAAAGAATGGGTTTATCTTCTGAGAATACTTGAAAAATTACACCTTTAAATTTTGTTGCAAAGTTACATTATATGAAGCTTTAAGTAGAATAAATGGCTATGAAATATGTATATAATTATTGTGCTATAATAAGTTTGGAATTTATAATATTTTTGCTGCTCATAAAATTTGCATTTTACCTTTTTATACTTCTGCAGCTGAAATATAGATAATATAGACCTGTTGAAAAAGTTGAAAAATTTAATTTGCCTCTTTATAATGGGCTATCATTATGTTGATATAAAAATAAAGTCTCTCTATCCATAAGAAGTAGGCAGCCATGCTAAAAAATACAGATAAAATCTTTCACAACCTTGCTGGACATTTGGGATTTGATCTGAGTGCAGCCAAGGAACGGGGTGATTGGGCTGGCACCGGCTCCATACTAAATCATACTAATGATGAAATTATAGAAGAAGTAAAAAAATCAGGCCTTAGAGGTAGAGGTGGAGCAGGTTTTTCTACAGGTACAAAATGGTCATTTATGCCTAAAGACTCTAAATTACCATCATACCTTGTAATTAATGCAGACGAGAGTGAACCTGGAACCTGTAAAGATCGTGATATAATACGATTTGAACCGCATAAAATCATAGAAGGTGCACTGATAGCGGGATATGCAATGCGTGCAGTTGCAGCTTACATATACATACGTGGTGAATTTTATAATGAAGCTGTTATTCTGCAAAAAGCAATAGATGAAGCATATAAAAATGGCTTAATTGGAGATAATGCGTGTGGATCTGGATATAATTTCGATGTTTATCTTCATAGAGGAGCAGGAGCTTATATATGTGGTGAGGAGACTGCACTCCTAAATAGCCTTGAGGGGAGAAAGGGCATGCCAAGGCTAAAACCACCAGCCTTCCCTGCTGCAGTTGGTCTTTATGGAGCTCCAACTACCGTCAATAATGTGGAGACTATAGCAGTCGTTCCAACAATAATTAGACGTGGAGCAGACTGGTTTGCTTCGATAGGAGCAAAAAACAACTCAGGTACTAAGATTTTTTGCATTTCAGGACATGTAAATAAGCCATGTAATGTTGAAGAGTCCATGTCTATTCCGCTGAAGGAGTTAATAGAAGAGCACGCAGGAGGTGTAATTGGTGGATGGGATAATTTGCTTGCTGTTATCCCTGGTGGATCCTCTGTTCCGCTTTTACCTAAAAGTGTTTGTGATACAGTTATAATGGATTTTGATAGCTTAAAAGCTGCTGGATCCGGTCTCGGGACAGCTGGTGTAATAGTAATGAATAAATCTACAGATATAATAGAAGCAATAGCAAGACTCTCAAAGTTTTATATGCACGAATCTTGTGGTCAGTGCACTCCTTGCCGTGAGGGCACTGGATGGCTATATAGAATGATGTCAAGATTTGTTGAAGGCGATGCTGAGTTCTCAGAAATAGATCAACTGCTAGATCTTACTAAGCAAATTGAAGGGCATACTATATGTGCACTTGGTGATGCTGCAGCTTGGCCAATTCAAGGTCTCATCAAGAATTTTAGAGGCGTAATTGAAGATAGGATGAAGCAGTTTCATGGCACTAAATAGTTTTTTAGAAAACGAGTCATTAATCAAAGATATCGCAGTAAAATCGACCCAAAGAGCTGCTGCAGCTTGCTTTAAGCATATTGGCACGCTGGATGAAACTGCAGCAGATAGAGCTGCTGTAGATGCCATGAGAAGATACTTGAATAACTCTGCAATACTTGGAAGAGTTGTTATAGGAGAAGGTGAGAGGGATAAAGCGCCTATGCTTTATTGTGGTGAAGCTCTAGGTACTGGAAATATAGAAGTTGATATCGCAGTTGATCCACTTGAGGGAACAACAATTTGTGCTGAGGGGGCAACCGGCGCTCTTTCTGTGATAGTTATGGGACAAGTAGGAAGTCTTTTCGAAGCTCCAGATATTTATATGGAAAAGATTGCCGTTGGCATTCCGTGTCAAGTCGATCTTAGGAATCCTGTTGAGGAAAATATTAAGATACTGGCAAAGGCTAAAGGATGCCACGTTTCAGATATTTCTGTTGTTGTGTTGAAAAGACCAAGACACACTAAATTAATTGAGGATATAAGGCTGGCAGGCGCAAAGGTATTACTCATATCTGATGGAGATGTTGCGGCAGTGATATCAACCAGACTGCTTAGTAGTGATAATAACGCACCAGATATGTATATAGGAATCGGCGGCGCACCAGAAGGTGTAATCGCAGCTGCGGCATTGAAGTGTCTTGGCGGGAAAATGCAAGGTAGATTACTCACAGATAATAAAGCAAAAAGCTCAAGTGCTGATGTTTTAGAGATTAGTGATATGGTTAGATCTGGTGTAATAGTAGCGATGACAGGTGTGACAAGCGGCAATATATTAAAAGGTGTAAAATTAGCAAAAAACTTGGAGACACAATATCTTGTATTTAGCACAATGGTTTTTGGCCCAAGCATTAGTACATACAATAAAATCACCTCCTGTATGCCGCAAGGTATATAGTCTATACGTCAAAAATTGATTTGCTACGCAAATAAATTTTTGCGGAAAGTTAAATGTACAAAAATTAGCTTTTAGGAGCGGTCCTGGGCTAATTTTTGGATACATAATTTGTCCTGTACCTAGCAAATACTACTTAACGCGAGTTGTCAATTAAAATTGAGCATCTAAGCTACTAATTGCGGGCAATGCGGATTAATAGATCTTTCATAAAATCATCAAAAAAACAGTACATTGAAGTAAAATCCTTTTTCATAGGTTATTTTTGTATGTTAAAAAAAACTTAAAATAACCTATAGCGCCCTAAAAATCTACTCCGCAGCAATCAATTAATCGGCAACTCGCGCTACTTAACAAAATCCATAAGATTTTTGGCAATTTTGCCATTTTTTCTGCTGGATTTTCAGTGCGCCATAGTTGCTTGCAGGCCAAGATAAATCCTGCACTCCTTAGAGTTATGACGGACGGACTTTATAATATAAAAACCTTTTTAACCCGAATTATGGATTAAGCAAGGTTGCCAGAATATGGATATGTAGGTAAAGATAATTTTGAAGTAACAATCGAGACCTACCTATGAAAAAAGATATCACAAATTTATTTTGTTTCATCGATGATTTTAGCAGCGAGTGTAAAGAAGAGATAAATAAAAGAGCGCTCTCAGAAGTTACAAGCATAAATCCGACGAGAGTACCAGGACTTTTTGAGTCTGAAATAATAACAATAAGTAATACTATTCCAACAATCTCCATGTAAAAACTTTAAAATTTTCTATAATTCATATTTGCAGCTATATAGATCTGAATTTTCATTGATGCCAAGCTATGAAAGATTTGTAGCATTAATGCAAAGAGTAATAATGATGTTAGCTGTTTTATTACATACTTTGCTTTCTAAAAGTAGCAACATTTCTTATATAGATTCTACCTCTATATACGTTTGCCACAATAAAAGAATCTCTAGGAACAAAGTATTCAAAGGTATAGCAGCATTAGGAAAGACTAAGAAGTGATGGTTCTTTGGTTTTAAACTGCATATTATTATTAATGAAAAAGGAGGATTAGTAAAAGTATCACTGAGCAAATGTAACAAGGACGATAGATCGCAAGTTATGATGATGAGTGATAATATAAAGGACTCTTGTTCGGTGATAAAGGTTATATCTCCAAACCATTATTTTTAGCTCTATATAAGCGAGGACTGAAATTAGTCACTGGAGTTAAAAAAGGGATGAAAAACTGCTTTTTATCTCTAGAAGAAAAGATATTCCTAAGAAAGCCCTCTATTGTAGAAACTGTCTTTGACTATCTCAAAAATAAACTTCAGCTTGAACATTCAAGGCATAGGTCATCAGTCAATGCTTTTATTCATATCATTGCTACTTTAATTGCTTATCAGTTAAATACTAAAAAGCCCTCTATTGCTAATACTTAGAATATTACTAATACATAATTCGGGTGTTAAGATGAAATTATTTTAGCGTTATAAGTTTATAAAATTCATAATTTTGATATAATAAAAGATGGGTTTTGATTTGCATTTTTAGGTGCTTTATGAAGTTGGTGGTAGTATTTGTATAAATTTTTTATAGCTAAAGCAGAATAAAAAAGTCATTCTAAACTTTGTCTTTTTGATAAATTTTAAGTCAGCTTTTCGCCTGAAATAGCAGTTATATTGCAGATTATAAACGAATAAAAATTTATTCTAAATACTCGCTTGCCACCCCCTACTTTATAGTGCTTTCGCTATAAAACTGCCAATAAAAATATTATCTTTGTTTTTATTGTGACATACCTGTAATGCTCAACAAGGTTGATAAATATGATGATAGAAGTACGTATAGAAAAAGCGAAGAAGCGTGTTGCTAAAGCTCTGCACAATATAAAGTATGCTGTTGATGCTTTATTGAAGCAGAATGCAAAGCTTGAAAATGAATGCTTAGATCTAAATAACATACAAAATCATGTGAAACCTAGTATAGCTTCACTTGAAGCTGAAAATGCAGCAATCTCAGGAAAGTTAGAAGAGATAAGATCAAAGATTGATGATAAAAGCCAAGTACTGCAAACTGTACTAGCAATAGAAGTTAAGTCTGAACAACAACAAAGCAGTAACACGGTTAATGCTGAGCCAGAGCTGCGCACATTACCTGAGACGCTAGTTGACAAGAGTACTTCTGAATATGTTGATGTATCTATTAATCAATTAAAACGTTTATTAAAACAAAAAATAAATAAATAAATAAATGAGTAAAGTAACCGTTCAATTTGCTTCTGGAGTACTTGACGTACATTGTGAAGATCCAAATAGGGTAAAATATCTTGCTAATAAAATTAACGAAAGAATCGCGGCACTCAAGTCAGATCTCAAAAATGTCAATGATAGTAGAGCGTTATTTTTAGCAGCTTTAATTATGCAAGATGAAATCGAAACTCTGAAATCTGGAAAAGAAAATGTACAGAGTCTTATGTCTGAGAAAGGCGACTTAGCTAGTTATAATGAACATTTGTTAGAGATTATAGATGAAATAGCAAATTATCTTGAAGAGATCGCAAATAATATTCAAACAAATTTAAGAAATAGCTGAATTATAAAAATCTATATTGATTATGGAATATTAGATTTATAGTAACCTGCATCATAACTCTAAGGAACATAGTATTTATCTTGGTTGTAAGCAATTACGATGCGCCTAAAGTCCAGTAGGAAAGTGGCAAAATTACCAAAATCCATAAGATTTTTGACGGATAGAATAATTATAAAATAATGACTAACTTGCATATTATACTCACCATACTTTTCAAAATTGGCGCCTTTAGAATGCTCCTTATGACACATGTGCACTTATTCTTCTGGACTCTTTTTGTAGTCTCACTTCATATGTACGCAAGTTAACGCGAGTTGCCAATTAAAATTGAGCATCTAAGCTATTAATTGTGGGCAATGCGGATAAATAGATCTTTCATAAAATCATCAAAAAAACAGTACATTGAAGTAAAATCCTTTTTCATAGGTTATTTTTGTATGTTAAAAAAAAGAATATGGATATGTAGGTAAAGATAATTTTGAAGTAACAATCGAGACCTACCTATGAAAGAAGATATCACAAATTTATTTTGTTTCATCGATGATTTTAGCAGCGAGTGTAAAGAAGAGATAAATAAAAGAGCGCTCTCAGAAGTTACAAGCATAAATCCGACGAGAGTACCAGGACTTTTTGAGTCTGAAATAATAACAATAAGTAATACTATTCCAACAATCTCCATGTAAAAACTTTAAAATTTTCTATAATTCATATCTGCAGCTATATAGATCTGAATTTCCATTGATGCCAAGCTATGAAAGATTTGTAGCATTAATGCAAAGAGTAATAATGATATTAGCTGTTTTATTACATACTTTGCTTTCTAAAAGTAGCAACATTTCTTATATAGATTCTACCTCTATATACGTTTTCCACCATAAAAGAATCTCTAGGAACAAAGTATTCAAAGGTATAGCAAGCATTAGGAAAGACTAAGAAGTGATGGTTCTTTGGTTTTAAACTGCATATTATTATCAATAAAAAAGGAGGATTAGTAAAAGTATCACTGAGCAAATGTAACAAGGACGATAGATCGCAAGTTATGATGATGAGTGATAATATTAAAGGACTCTTGTTCGGTGATAAAGGTTATATCTCTAAACCATTATTTTTAGCTCTATATAAGCGAGGACTGAAATTAGTCACTGGAGTCAAAAAAGGGATGAAAAACTGCCTTTTATCTCTAGAAGAAAAGATATTTCTAAGAAAGCCCTCTATTGTAGAAACTGTCTTTGACTATCTCAAAAATAAACTTCAGCTTGAACATTCAAGGCATAGGTCACCAGTCAATGCTTTTATTCATATCATTGCTACTTTAATTGCTTATCAGTTCAATACTAAAAAACCCTCTATTGCTAATACTTAGAATATTACTAATACATAATTCGGGTTAATAGATTTGCTTCCTCCGGGCCGCAACACAGCTCACTTATACCACATCACAATGCAAAACCGTTAGATTACTTTACAAGAAGTTAAAATAGAATAAAATAATTGTCTATTCCATATATTAATTAAGATATTAGCAATACATCGAATAAAGCTGAGAGTCTTTATGAAGATACGCGGATATTCGAGTATAAACAACTCAAATATGTGATATTTGGAATACAGCAACTAAATTAGACTTAATATTTCTGCAGCAGCTTTTTGACCAACTAAGATAGCATCAGATGCTTTAGCATGCAGCTTTGAGTAGATCATTTTTTTGCGATTGATCTCAAAGAATGAAGAGTTAAAGAAAATCTCATTGTCAACTAGTTTAGCATATGCAGCAATTGGAGTTGAACAATCCCCACCAAATGCTTTTAAAAATGCTCTTTCTGCCAAGACACAACAGTGAGTTTCTGTATGGTTAATTGATTGAAGTATCTCTATTACTTTGTTGTCATCTATGCGACATTCAACACCTATAGCACCTTGACCTATTGCAGGAATAAATTTATCAACATCAAGCACTGTAGTTGCATGTTCCATCATATTCAGTCGCTTAAGCCCTGCAAGTGCTATTACAATTGCATCCACGATTCCATTATGTAATTTTCTGATTCTAGTTTCTATGTTGCCTCTTAGATTTTCAACTTTTACTTGTTTATAGAAATTTTGCAAGAAAGCTCGTCTTCTGCTTGAGCATGTTCCGACTATTTTACCTTCATGAAGTTCCTCTGGTGATTTTGCATTTAAAGATATGAAAACGTCTCTTGGATCCTCTCTTTCTAGAACGCAATCTATAATTAAACCTTCTGGAGTAAAGGCAGGCACATCTTTCATAGAGTGTACTGCTATATCTATTTCTTTTGATATTAGTTGCATTTCTATTTCTTTGAGGAACAATCCTTTGCCTCCAAGTAGATGCAAATCAGCTTGATATAACCTATCACCGGTAGTTTGAATCTTTACTATTTCGCATTTTATATTTGAAAAATTTTCTTGAATTTTATAGATAACAGCTTTAGCCTGTGCAACGGCAAGCGGGCTCGCTCTAGTTCCAACTTTTAAAAGCATTATATTGCTTATCATTAAAGTTTTTAAGTATTATTCGATATTATTTGGCTAATTTGCAAAATTACTGCTTTTCAAAACATTAAATGTAATTCTCAAATCTATTTGATCATTAAGATAAAATGCCTCAATCAATAAGGGACGCGTAATACTTCTCTTTTAGCCAGTCACAGTATACAAAAACTAAAGCAAAGATCAATATGAGTCATAATAAGGTTTCATTATATATTCATTGGCCGTTTTGCAGATCAAAATGTCCATACTGTGATTTCAATAGTCATATAGCAAGAAATATAAATGAAACCGAGTGGTTGGAAGCATATAAATGGAATATTGAATATTATTCTATATATCTTGCGGAAAAAGAAGTGATAAGTATATTTTTTGGTGGTGGAACACTATCTTTAGCTCCGCTATCGATCATAAGTGGAATTTTAGAGAAAATCGCTTCTTTATCCAAAATGTCAAAAGATGTGTAGATTACATTGGAAGCAAATCCAACATCAATTGAGAGCAGTAAATTCGAATCGTTTAAAACAATTGGTATCAATAGAGTTTCACTTGGTATACAAAGCTTCAATCAAAATAATCTGAAATTTTTAGGGCGCGAGCATGGCGTAGCTGAAGCGGAGAATGCAATTGAGATTGCTAGTAAACACTTCAGTAATTATTCACTAGACTTTATCTATGCACTTCCAGGTCAAACCCTAGATGATTGGGCATTTGAGTTAAATGAGATAAAGCATTATATATCTAAATATGTTTCGTTATATCAACTTACAATAGAGAAGGGTACTACGTTCTTTAAGTCAAATAAAAATGGTGAATTTGAGATGCCTACAGAAGATCTATCAGCTGATTTTTATAATCTCACTCAAAATATTATTTGGCATATGCCAAGCTATGAAATTTCAAATCATGCAAAGCAAGGTTATGAATGTAAACACAATTTTGGCTATTGGAGATATAATGAATATCTAGGAATAGGTCCTGGTGCACATGGTAGATATGAACAAAATGGCTTAAAATAGGCAACTCTTCAGCATAATAATCCAGAAATATGGCTTGCAAAAAGTATCAATGAGAAATCTACTTTTCAAAGTATAACTCAACTTAGTATTGATGGAGTTCGAAGTGAGAAGATATTAATGGGAATGAGACTAAAAGAAGGAATGGAACTTGGATTAATAGCAACAACAAATAAACAATTTGCTGCAGTGGAATTCTTAATAAATGCTGGCATCTTAGAATATAAAGAAATACTTGGTAAAACAAATATTGCAGCAACTAGCAAAGGGTCACTCATGCTCAATAGAGTAGTTGCATTCATCATATAGTATTTTATGTAATTTTTAATTAGGCACTGCACTCAATAAGTGCACGTGCACAGATTTTAAGGGCATTATTTTTTTAGAGTATAAGCGCATTTCCTCGGAAATATTATATATATATAATAAAAACAGACTTAGATCTCACTTTTATTGCAGATAAATAAAATTAAAGGCGTAAAACAAAGCTATGTAAAGTCTATTACAATGATATTGCTAAATATAGTGCTTTATATGGGGTATTGAGAATAATACAATGATGTTCTTGACAATAATTTGAGCTATATTATCTTCGTTCTTAAGATAACATTTGTGGTAATACTTTAGTATATTTCTAGAAAGAAGCTTAGGAGTTTCATTTAAAATTAGAATAGATAAATCTTACATATATCATTCTCTAACTGATAGCCAGATATGCTTTATAGATACATCTACTAACGTTCTATTGTCTCTTATGATCGCCATCTCATTTTGCATAATGTCGATAATCAATTTTATATGATTTTTTGGAGAGATATTGTGAAATATAAATGCTTATCAATTGCTGGATTTGATGGGTCAGGAGGTGCTGGTATTCATGCTGATATCAAAACATTTTCAGCTATAGGGTGTTACGGAATGAGTGTACTCACTAATGTTCCTGTGCAAAATACGTGCGGCGTGAGAAAATGTTACGATTTGCCGCTTTTATGTATAGAAGAACAACTCGAAGCTATCTTTGATGATATAATACCTGATAGCATTAAGATAGGTATGCTATTTTCTGCGGAAATAATTGAACTTGTGGCGAGTTTTTTTAAGTACTAGAGCAAAAAATATTCCAATTGTTTTGGATCCAGTGATGATTGCGAAAAGTGTAGATGGTTTGTTAATGGATGATGCAGTGGATGCACTGAGAGTATCGCTAATTCTAATTGCTTGCTACAATAATTACGCCGAATATACCAGAAAGCCAAGTTCTATGTGGAAAAAATAACGAAGTTGAAGTTTCTGCATCAACTTTGCTGAAACTCGGATGTAATGCGGCATTGCTAAAAGGTGGGCATAAAAATAGCTCATATTTTTCTGATTTATTCTTGGATAAAAGTGGCTTTAATAAAACACTGACGGCAAAGCGCATCATATCTAAAATACACATAGGACAGGATGTACACTTTCTGCTGCAATTTGTGCTTTTCTTGCGCGTGGTGTACAGCTATTTAAAGCCTGTGAACTTGCTAAACAATATCTCTCAGGTGCAATACTTGCTTCTGCTAATCAAGAAATAGGAAGGTGTTGTGGGACAGTTCATCATTTTTATAAGTTATGGAACAAAGTTGATTTTGAAGAATAATACTTAAGCATTTAACACTATGAATTGCAGTAAATTTGCCTGATAGATCTTCATAATATAATCAACAAAACAGTGCATTGGGATATTTTTGTTCATTGACAAAACTTAAATAGTCCATCCATCATAACTCGAAGGAGTGCAGGATTTATCTTGTCCTGCAAGCAACTATGGCGCACTGAAAATCCAGCAGAAAAAATGGCAAAATTGCCAAGAACCTTATGGGTTTTGTCGGTAGTGCCTAAAGTAGTATTTGCTAGGTACAGGACAAATTATATATCCGAAAATTAGCGCAGTGCAGAGGCTTTAGGCTAATTTTTGACGGACAGACTAAATAACCTATAACTCCTTAAAAATCTACCACACAGAAATTATTTAATTAGCAACTGGTGTTAAATTATTACATATACTCTTTTGAGTAATTAAAAATAATTTTATCTTTAATCATAATTTAACGCTTGTCTCTCAAGACAGTATCGATACCATTTATATAGTATTTGAATATGTTTAGACTATCTAGGACTGCAATAACACAAGATGAGATGCAGAAGTGCAAAAAATTATTTGATTACTTGCTCAGTCAAGAAAATAAGAGCATTGAATTAGAAGGGAGATCAGAAATGCCACCTATTGTGAGCGCAATGCTTAAAGAAAGAGATAAAATAAAACTAGATGGTAGTATGTTAATATCAGCATTAGGTATACTGATAACCCGAGTCAACAATTTTTGTAATGTAGAAGATAAAGCGAAGTCAATTAAAGTAATAGTTAATACAAATAATGATCAGCTTGTTACATTTGCAACAGCTAAAAATCTTGTAACCCGAATTATGTATTAGTAATATTCTAAGTATTAGCAATAGAGGGCTTTCTTAGGAATATCTTTTTTTCTAGAGATAAAAGGCATGTATCGTTGCCTACAAAATCTTAAACATAAATGTAATCAAGTTCAAAACTATCTTGAAAATAAAGATTACTTACCGTCTTCTGTTTATACTAGCTATAATAAGCTTCTCTTACAAATTGAAGAAGAAATTGATAACATTCAATTATCTATAGATAACATACTTGTTAGTAATATTGAACTAAAGCAAAAAATAGATAACATGCAAAGCATTCCAGATATAGGTAAACTTACAGCTGTTGCTATATTGGCAGAATCTCCAGATTTAGATTCTTTTAATAGCGCTAGGGAGTTAGCTGCTTATGCAGGACTTACACCTAAACATAGAGTATCTGGTACATCAGTTAGAGGAAAGAGTGCTATATCAAAGATTGGTTCTGCTAAACTACGTAAAGCATTATATTTTCCTGCTATAGTCGCTAAAAATCATAACACAATGTTTAAAAAATTTACATAAAAGCTAGCTAGTAAGGGTAAACCTACTAAGGTGATTATTGTTGCTATTATGCGTAAGTTATTACATATCGCATTCGGTGTAATTAAAAATAATTCTAGCTTTAATCCTAATTTAATCCTTGATTCTTAAGACAGTATCAGATCTCTTGATTTATTTTCTCTAGATCCTTTAGTCTCACATGGCTTGCAAGGGCAAATTCAATATTCAAACCAGAAAACTATCCCGCAACCAACTCCATAAGCTCTCATTCTAGGGTTATTCTTGATCAAAGACATTAGAGCTTTATCTTCAGAGATAGTTTTTCTTATTTTATTATCATAAAACTTATAAATGTCATTTAGAGAAGAACATTCAATCATAGATGTTTTCTTTCGTGGAAAACGAACTAGCATTTCTCGCGCAAGAATTTCAGTTCCTATATTTCCTTTATATATTAAATTTTGCTTAGTTTTTGGATCTACTGATGTGATTTGATAACTACCACCTCCTATATCAATTAACAGGATATTTGGATCATCAATAGTAATTTCTCCTTTTTGCAATAACATTTCTTGTGTTACTATATATGCAATCTTAGCTTTTTCTTTCTGCGATATAGGATATACATGAACATCAGTAGACTCTTCTATCTCTTTCAAAACTTCGCTAGTATTTGAAGCTTTACGAGCCCAAACAGTCGCAAAACCAGTGCATTTACTAGATTTACAGTCTACTTTATTCAGTTTCTTCATCTCATTGATCGTTGCTATGCCGTTCTTAATACAATCTTCATCAATTTTCTTATCTGGAGATATAGAAACACAGCCTTGATATGCCATCTTTTTGGACAGATGTTCCACTTCCTTTATAAAATTTTCCTGACATTTGCTAAATAAATAAGTAGTCATTCTAGAAGTGCCTGAGCCAAGCTCAAAGACGTAACGTTTCTCAAGGCAATCTTCAGCAAGCGTAAAGCCCTTCATATAAATGTATAAGAAACAAACATAACGCGACTATCTTTCGAATATTATTCATATAATTGTATTTTAAGACCTAAGAAACGATAGAAAAACACATCAACACTTCATCTGGATACTTCAAGAATGAAGCGTTAGTAAATACTTGAAAGCTAAATATACTCGTAACTGGCGCTTTGAAATGCTCCTAATGTAACGCGAGTTGTCTATTACTTTATCATTGGCAACTAATCATAAATATAAAATCAACTTATTTTTGCATGGTAGATATTATTACAAGCTGCTACTAAAGCGCTAAAATGGTATATAAGCACCTATTTGCATTGATGAAGAAATCTGCCATATATTAGTGTTACATAACAAATACTAACTCTTTCATTTACCTGTGGTATACCTAATTTTTTTGACAAAATTGAAGAACTTCTACTTCAACGTACACATCACTATCTACATCTATAATTGCAGATAATCAACATTTATATGCCTCAAAATAAGATAAGCGCTGCAAATTTTATACAATATATGATGATAATCTCGCATAAGTTGTTTGATAATTGCTTTAAGTGGTATGATTTATATATATTAATAATTAAATAGCAAAATAGCTTAGTAGTTAAGTTATGCAATATATCGAAAAACATCATTATAAAAACTATGCGTAACTCGAGTTGGGATTGCAAAATCTTTAGTAAATTTTAAGATAATGCATCATCGAATGTTGTTGTCTAAATTATATAAAGTATGTTTGTCATACTTTTCAAAATTGATGCTTTTAAAATGCTCCTTATGTATTTGCGAAACTTTAGTAATGAACGACCTTCCTAAAGTTTTTGAAATATAAAATTCAAGCATTTTTATAGAGTAAATATGTTATAGCCGCTACTAATTGTATACTTGCTACATTTCAAAAATTAGCGCATCTTAAAGATCACTCGTTATGTATTGATTATAGCGTTCTCCTAGCTCTTTTTGAAGTCTAATTTCGTATATGCATAAAACACTTCATTTACCTAGAGTATTTCATAGTAGAATTTTGCTAGATATTATTCTAACAATCAGTTTAATTGTTTCTGATTTTGATACATAAATCAAATGTTATAAATTTAACAGAGATATCATATATTCAATTATATAGTAAAGACTTAGATGCGGTAAACAATAATTAAACATCAAAGCTCATAAAATTTTTATTGCATGAGTTTAGGAAACATTTAGAGTATATTAAGCTAAGCATTTTCAAGTTCATCTTGAAAAGAGCATAATTCTTTATTCTAGATATACGGATGGGTATGCCAACTAAAAGAATTGCATTTTTGACGCTTATTTTCGTATCAGTTATTGGATATAAAATTGCGTTATGTGATGATCAGAAATCTGCAGAACAAAATGCTGCGCCGCAAGATGTCACAAAAACTGCTCCTTTAGCACAAAGTTTAAAAAATAATCCAAGAAGATTTGCTGACGACAATAACACATTGATTGATATCTCAACAGCGTTAGCTCAAGGTGTGTATTATCCGATAGGAAGTAATATATGTAGGCTTATTAAGCATAACAGGAATAAGTTGCATATGGATTGCAGAGCTTTGCTTAGTGCAGGGTCTTTTCGTAACTTGCAACTTTTATCAAGCGGAGAGGTGAGTTTTGCAATAGTTCAATCCGATTTGACAAGAGATGCAGTGCTGGGCTCTGGTTTATTTGCAAAGCTTGGTCCAAATAATAAATTGAAGCTTGTTGCAGCATTACATGAAGAACCGCTAGTGATTGTAGTACGAGCAGAAAGTGAAATAAAGTCATTAGATGATTTGGCTGGAAAGGTTATAAATTTAGGAGAAAATGTCAGAACTAACGTGAAAAATCTCACAGATTTAATCTTCAAAATCAAAGGTTGGAGCAATACTACATTCAAGCGTATTACAAATTTCAATGTGGATGAACAGCCAGAAGCTTTGTGTAATAAGTATACAGACGTAATGCTGCTTATAGCAGGTACTCCAAATAAGATAGTGCAAAAAGTTGCAAGACTTTGTGAAGTGAGAATTATAGAAATAACAGATCCTACAATACTTGGAGTAATCGAAAACGATGGAGTGTTTATAAAAACTACTATTCCAGGTGGAGTTTATCTGGGAATTCCAAAAGATATAGAGACTGTTGGAGTGAAAGCCGTGCTCTTAACAACTGACATAACAAGTGAAGATTCAGTTTATAAGATAACAAAAACAATTGTGGAAAACAGTACATACCTTAAGATGATAATACAAGCGCTAGCAAATATAGAGATAGTGAGCAGTACTTTATCAATGCAAAATATAGTACCCTTGCATGAAGGAAGTATGAAATTCTATAATGAAAATCGATAGTTTCGTTCGTGAGTTCTGAAGCTTGAAACTTGTGTAGATTGTAAATAGTCCATTCGTCATAACTCTAAGGAGTGCAGTATTTATCTTGGCCTGCACTCCTTAGAGTTATGACGAATGGACTATTTAAAGGGGCTTTTCTGTTGCCCGGAAAACCCCAAGAACCGCGCTTTGCGAAAATTAAGCAGCTAAAGCGAAAGCTCTGCTGTTGAAATTTTCGTTAGCAGGTGCAAAAACTTTATTTGCATTTACTTTTTTTGACCCATCACAGAAGGTATCATCCTGGGTAACAATTGCTTTTTTGAATACATGTCGAAGCTGTTTCACCCCCATAAGAATTTTACATCAAGATCATTATTTAAAATCGAAACTTAAAATAGAAAAGCAGTTCTGCACCTATAGCCAAAACGCTATAAAAGCATTTCGTGTACTAAATTTTCACGTATCTAAAACTTCTAAAAATTAACTCACTTGAATGTAAAGCGCGAAATAAGGTGGTGGAGGTGTCGGGTACCGCCCCCGAGTCCAAAATATCTATTATAAGCAACCCTCTATTACCATAGTCTTTTTGCAAAGACGAACGTATTTTAGCATATATTACAGCATTCTTGAAGTGATTTTTATTTCCCATCTCAGACTTTCAAGACAGCAATAAATGCACTTTGCGGCACTTTTACACGTCCTATAGAGCGCATTTTCTTTTTTCCTTTTTTTTGCTTTTCAAGCAATTTCCTTTTACGTGTCACATCCCCACCGTAACAGTTGGCTGTGACATCTTTTCTCATTGCACTTATAGTTTCTCTTGCAATTATCTTGCCACCGATTGCAGCTTGTATAGGGATTGAAAACATATGCCTTGGAATTAAATCTTTCAATCTGAAGCAAATTTCACGACCTCTAGTTTCTGCGCGGCTTTTATGTAATATCAATGACAGTGCATCAACAATCTCCTCATTAATAAGTATGCTCATTTTAATTAAGTCACCTCTCAAGTGCTTACTGATTTCCCAATCAAAGCTTGCATAACCTCTAGAACAGGACTTCAATCTATCATAAAAATCATAAACAATTTCATTCAGTGGCAATTCATATACCACCATAACTCTATTTCCTACATATGTGATATTGTCTCGTACGCCACGTTTTTCTATACAAAGCGCAAGCACGGAACCCAAATATTCTTCTGGTACCATAATAGTGGCTTTTACCCAAGGTTCTTCTATATAATCTATATGTGTTGGATCTGGCATATCTACTGCATTATGCACATGTACTACTTGTCCTGACCTGAGGTGTACATGATAGATTACACTTGGAGCTGTTGTGATGATGTCAAGATCGAACTCTCTTTCAAGGCGTTCTTGTATAATTTCAAGGTGTAATAGGCCAAGAAATCCGCACCTGAAGCCGAAACCAAGCGCACCTGAGCTTTCCATTTCAAATTGAAAGCTTGCATCATTAAGTTTTAACTTAGCAAGACTATCTCTAAGAATTGGAAATTGGCCTGCATCCGTTGGATATAAACTACAAAATACTACAGGCTGACTCTCCTCGAACCCAGGTAATGGCTCATTGCATGGATTTTTTTCGTCTGTTATTGTATCTCCTACATAACAATCTGCAACTTCTCTCATTCCAGCAGTGATAAATCCAACTTCTCCTGCAACAAGCTGTTCTATCATAACCTTTTTTGGAGTGAATATACCGATACTTTCTACATTATAAGATGCGCCAGCTGCCATCATTTTGATCTTTGCACCTTTTTTTAAAACGCCATCTATGATTCTAACCAATATCACTACGCCAAGGTATTGGTCATACCAACTGTCGACAAGCATAGCTTTGAGTGAAGATTCAACAGAAGTACTGGGTGCAGGCAAAAATCGTACAATTGCTTCAAGTAGCTCAGGGATGCCCAAGCCAGTTTTTGCAGAGATTGGAATTGCGTTAGAAGTATCTAAACCTATTACATCTTCTATCTGTGATTTAACTCTATCAACATCAGCTGCAGGTAGATCTACTTTATTTAGTGCAACTATGATTTCGTGGTTGCTCTCTATTGCTTTATATACATTAGCAAGGGTTTGTGCTTCAACACCTTGGCTTGCATCTACAACTAAGATGGAGCCTTCACAAGCAGCAAGTGATCTACTCACCTCATATGAAAAGTCTACATGCCCAGGTGTATCTATTAGATTTAGGATATACTGCACTCCGTCTTGAGCTTTATATTGCAATCTAACAGTTTGAGCTTTAATAGTAATTCCTCTTTCTTGCTCAATTTCCATAGAATCAAGGACTTGAGCTGTCATCTCTCTGCTTTGAAGTCCGCCACATATTTCAATCAGACGGTCTGCAAGTGTAGATTTGCCATGATCGATGTGTGCAACTATAGAGAAATTCCTAATGTTATCGATCTTTTTCATTATTCTATTCTAAGCAAGCGTGTAACTCTTATAAAATCTAGTGTATATCTATCATTAGAGATAGTCATTTGTATCAAAAACGATTAGTTAGTCTGTCCGTCAAAAATCAATTTGCTGAGCAAATAAATTTTTGCAAAAAGTTAAATAGACTTCTTTCGAGACGCTACTTCTGGAAGAATTGGTGCGTCGATTTCGTGCTCGGATCCTCATGTATATCAAGTACACTCCGATTCTGCGTGCCTAAATCTCCTACCATTCCTCTGCCAGAAGCTAGTTTCGAAAGAGGTCTAGTGTACAAAAATTAGCCTTTAGGCGCGGCCCAGCACTAACTTTCGTATATGGCACTGCCGGCAAAGCCACTTGTACAGACCTTTTTGGCCTGCTTTTTCATACTTATATCAAATCATGCCATTAAAATCCTCGCGCGCACTTATGAAGGCAGTGCTATAGCTAATACTCGGGATTGCTGTTATATTTCACAAAATCTTTCATAGTATGATATATAAAATTATCGATTTTCCCATCCAATACTGCTTCTGTATTACCTTCTTGGTAAGATGTTCTGCTATCTTTCACCATTTTGTAAGGGTGCAGTACATATGATCTAATCTGATGTCCCCAGCCTATTTCAGTTTTGGTTTTATTCTGCTGATTTAATTTTTCTTCTTTAATTCGAAGCTCCAGTTCATATAGCCGTGATTTCAACATTGCCATACATTCTTCTTTGTTTCTATGTTGAGATCTATTATTTTGGCACTGTACTACTATCCCAGTTGGAATATGCGTAATTCTAACTGCACTATCTGTAGTATTTACATGTTGTCCACCTGCGCCAGAAGAACGATATGTGTCTATTCTGAGATCAGTTTCGTTGATAGCGACTTCTATATTGTCATCAACTACTGGGTATACATGTACGCTGGCAAAGCTAGTATGACGCTTTCCAGCACTATTAAATGGTGATATTCTAACAAGACGGTGTACGCCACTCTCTGTTTTCAACCAACCGTATGCATTTTCGCCTTCTATTTTTATTGTTGCGAACTTTATACCAGCACTCTCTCCTGGTATTGAATGTACTATCGACACTTTATACTTATGTCTTTCTGCCCATCTGGAATACATTCTAAATAGCATAGAAGCCCAATCATCACTTTCTGTTCCTCCTGCTCCGGAATGCACTTCTAAAAATGCATCATTTTGATCTGCTTCATGAGAAAGCATGCAATCTATTTCTTTCTCGAGCACAACCTTACTGAGGCCCTGAAGTAAAGCTTCAGCTTCTGATAAAAGCTGAAGATCGGACGCTTTCTCAGCCATATCTATTAACTCCATGCAAGACTCAAGGTCATGTTTGAGTGATAAAACGCCTTTTATTGATTTATCTAGATAATTTCTATCACGCAGCGTACGCCTTGCAGATTCTTGATCATCCCAAAAACCCTGCATTTCACACTTTGCATTTATATCATCGAGTTTCTTGCAAGCATTATCCCAGTCAAAGATACCTCATCAAAAATTCTAGAGAACGTTCTATATCTGCTTTGTATTTTGCTATTTCTTGTTTTGTCATACTAGCTATCAAATAAAATGTTGATTAAAATATTATTTTTCTTGTAAAAGTTCAATATCAAAACTAAGTTTGCTGTGATACAGAAACGCAGCATTAAGTTGGAATACGTTCTATTTCTAGATTTGTTCTTGCTAGCTTATCGATGAGATTGCCGTATCCTCTTTCTATGTGAGTCGCAGCCGTAAGGATTGTTGTTCCCTCTGCAAGAGCTGCTGCTATTAAGTAAGCAAGTCCAGCTCTAATATCTGGTACAGTTATTGATTCATCTATAGCTGTAAGGGTTGTTGGGCCGTGTATTAACGCGCTATGTGCATAATCACAGCCTTTATATCTACAATTCAATGAACCAAGGCACATTTTGGTAGTTTGTGTTTTAGCTCCCAGTTTGTTTAACACCTCTAGATAACCAAACCTTTGTTCATATACAGTTTCATGTATTACAGACATGCCGTTTGCTTGCGTCAAAAGTGTTGCAAAAGGCTGCTGCCAATCAGTAGAAAATCCGGGATATACATCGGTTTCGATTGTAACTGGTGATAATTTACCTTTACTGTAAAATAAAATAGTTTCTGCATCCACTAGTTGGTAACTACCGCCAATTTGATTGTAATATGAGAGGAAATTCCCTAATAGCTCAGGTCTTATACCGCTTACTTCGATTTTTCCTCCAGAAGCGCATGCAAGAGATGCCCAGGACGCTGCCTCTATGCGATCTCCTATAGCATGAATATTAGTCTTGCGTAGCTTTTTTACACCAGAGATGGTTAGATTTCTGCCAGAATCCAAAAAAATCTCAGCTCCCATTGATCTTAACATTGTAATAAGCTGCATGATTTCTGGTTCTATTGCGATATTTCTAATAACGCTAGTTCCTTCTGCAAGTACTCCGAGAAATATACATGTCTCAGTTGCTCCAACGGATGGGTATGGAAGCGTTATATGAGTGCTTCTTAATCCATTTGGTGCATAAGATGAATACTTGGAATCAGTGCTTTCAATAGTTGCCCCAAATTTCATTATAGCATCTATATGGAAGTCTACATTCCTCTTTCCAATCTCATCACCTTTAACAGTTGGAACATCTGCTTTCCCAAATCTATGAAGAAGTATGCCTAAAAGTAATATTGGAATCCTGTTATTCCTTGAATCAGGCAAAGTTACAACATGTGAATCAAGATTTCTAGAATCAATTTGTATCGTAGAGCTATCTTTCCAAGTTACCTCCGCTCCTATCGATTTTATGAGTAGTTCAGTTATTTCTACATCACCAATTCTTGGAATATTATTAAGCGTAACTATATCGCTACACAGAAGCGCAGCAATCATCGCTTTTGTAGCGAAGTTCTTCGCACCCATACAAGTTATTTGTCCAGATATTGGTAGTCCACCATTTATTCTGTAACTAATGTTGCTTTGCACTAACCGATCTCAAAATTTTTCCAGAAACAATGGTATTATAAATGTCATATGGTAAGTATACAAGAGAATTCTGAGTAATAATGTTGCAAGTAATGTGTTGATAGTTATGCTTTTATAAGCTTATTTTTAGTGTCTGCGAAACTTATCTACTTGATCTTTTTGTAAAATTCAGTAAGACTTACATCCGTAGTGCCGCGTAATGATTAGTGTTGTGATTTTTCGTGTGTTCTATATCCCATGTTCTGCTGGTTGCATATGTTGTTTTTCGTTATATTTAGGAAACATTTCGCTGGCCTTTTGTTTTTTTAGGAGATATAAAGCCGGTTTATGACTGGTGAAAGTATAGGTATGTGTACTTTTGTTGTTCGGAGTGTGCTGCCAGTTACTACGACATAAGTGCTCAGGTTTTGTTCTTTGTGTGTGCTCTTGCCTTGCGCATTGTCTTTGATAAACTGATTGCTTTTGTGGTGTTTGCCGATCTTATATGTTTAACTCATTGAGTTTTACGCTCGATTTAGATTGTACATGAATTGCATGTTTTTTCGCGAGCGCCTCGCTAGATTTGTTCTATAAGTTTGATATGAATTTGCCTGTAAATGTTCAGGACTTCTAGTTTTTTGCCTGTTTCTCTTAGCTTTAAGTAATGATTGAATTTTCAAGAACTACTCAATCTGAAAGTGTGGGTCTTTGAATTTTTTGCATTGTACTTGAAAGTAGTTTTACTTTCTAATATGGATGGTGTAGTGTGCTGAAAGCTTTGGAAGTTTGGGTTAAGAGTGTATTGGGAGTGGGTGCGTAAACTTGATCGGTTAGCAAGTAAGTTCCTTGTTTTATTGTAGGTAATAAATTGTGCAACAATTTTTGAAGAATTAGATGAGCAGTCAAGGACTTTAGCTCATTGCATTGATTGTACATTTACTCACTTGTGTTAGATTTTGGACTTTATCTATTGACCTTGATTTAGGTTAGTTTATACGGCGTTTGTCGTGATCTTTGCTGAGCATGAGCTTTTGCTTGTCTATATTCCTAATCTTGTTCTATGTGTATCTTGCTGAGTTTCTTTAAAAAATGTTTGTTAAAAAGTTGGGTATTAGTGGGATATTGTAATTATCTGACTTTTTGTGTAGAGAACCATTTTTGTAGATCTGTTTAGATATGACAATTCATTTCTTTCAGAGTGCTGTCTGTAAAGCTTATGGTTATACTACTTGTGGTTTCTACTTTGGTGATTTAACTGCTTTTACTGGTGATAAATCATAGTGTATCCTTAGTTTTTTGTACTGTGAATTTTATGAAAGCTGTACAAAATCTAATATGATATACACTGCTTACTTTGCACAAAATTCTTTTTGTCTCTCTTTTTGTAAAAATACTCTCGGTTTGTAACGCTGTTATTTAAACTCAGCATTAATACTTGAGTGTGGTTTCATCTCTTTGGTAGATTTTTGTGCTTTTTATTACAATATTATGAATTATTAGAATTAATAGCTTATGCATACAAAAAATTGGCGTCATCCTAAAGTACCTGTTGCTAAGATGTGCGATAATCAAGATTTATTAGAAGAGTCTAGCTTTTTAGGTTTGAATCAGGATCAGGGTGCTCAACAAATGTTTATCTCAAATATAATAAACAATAATGAAGAGGGTGAAGACATGCCAGAAGTTGAGGATCTGAGAACTACTTTTAAGAAGAGAGAAGGTTCATCACTTAGGAGAACAGCACGTTTCCATGATTCTAGAAATAATAAGCAAACTCAAGATCGTTCAGAACAGAGTGCTTCATCTGATGTTTTAGATTCAAAGAATCAAGGAGTGCAGACAAAGCTAGGATATGATTTCGGTGAAAGTCAGCAAGATTATAGTGAAGTACAAGCATGTGAGAATAACATGGATGCGACAAATGATGTAAGTGATAAGAAAGAAACATTAGGAATTCAAAACAGCAAAATCGGTGTTTTGGATTTAACAAGGAGTAAGTCTGAGACTAGGAGATGGACAGATACTTCAAGTAGGGCAAGTGTTGATAGAAGTAGTGCGGCATATGATAGTAACAACAATAATCAAGCACAAAAAACAATCGTTAACCTTAAGGATGTGAAAAATAAAACTCCTGAAGAGCTTTTAAATCTTGCTGAGTCTTTGAAAATAGAACATCCCAGTTATTTGCAAAAGCATGATTTAGTTTTCACAATTTTAAAAGTTTTAGCAGATCAAGGAGCCGTAATAGTTGGTGATGGTATGCTTGAAATACTGCAAGATGGATACGGATTTTTAAGATCTTCTGAAGCAAATTATGTACCAGGGCCAGATGATATATATGTTTCGCCAATTCAGATAAAAAAGTTTGCACTAAGAACCGGTGATACAATAATTGGTCCAATAAGAGCACCTAAAAAGGGAGAAAGATATTTCGCACTAACTAACATACATATATTAACTGGACTTGAAATATCAAAAAATAGGCATAGAGTTCACTTTGATGATCTGACTCCAATATATCCAATGAAACAAATTAAGTTGGAAACTGATTCTCAAACCAAAGACTTAAGCTGTAGAATAATAGATATAGTTGCACCTCTTGGAATGGGTCAAAGAGCAATTATTGTTGCGCCACCAAGAACTGGTAAGACTATTTTGATGCAAAATATATCGCATTCAATTAGTACAAATTATCCTGAAATATCTCTGATAGTGCTTTTGATTGGTGAGCGTCCTGAGGAAGTAACAGATATGTCAAGATCAGTAAGAGGTGAGGTAGTAAGTTCTACATTTGATGAGCCTTCTTATAGACATGTTCAGCTTGCTGAAATGGTGATAGAAAAAGCTAAAAGAATGGTTGAGTGTAAGAAGGATGTTGTGATATTGCTTGATTCCATCACAAGGCTTGCTAGAGCTTATAACGATGTAGTGCCGTCTTCCGGTAAGGTTTTAAGTGGTGGTGTTGATTCAAATGCCCTGCAGAAACCAAAGAGACTTTTTGGTGCTGCTAGAAATACGGAAGAGGGTGGTTCGCTGACTATTATAGCAACTGCTTTGATAGAAACAGGCTCTCGTATGGATGAAGTAATATTTGAAGAATTCAAAGGAACTGGTAACTTAGAGATAGTGCTAGATAGGAAGATATCTGATAAAAGGATATTCCCTGCAATTGATATTACGAAATCTGGAACCAGAAAAGAAGATCTTCTAGTTGATAGATCAATACTCTCTAAAATGTGGGTTTTAAGGCGTGTAATGAACCCAATGGTAGCAACTGAGTCAATAGAGTTTTTGAATGATAAATTGCGTTATCACAAAAACAATCATGATTTCTTCGAACAAATGAATATGCAAAAATAGTTGCCTACGTCGCAACTCTAAGAAGGGAAGGATTTATGTTGGTAGCAGGCAATTCTGCTGCACCAAAAGTTCAACAGAAAAAGCAGCAAAATTGCCAAAAACCTTATGGATTTTGCATTATATATCAGAAAATTAGCATAGAGCTGCTCTAAAGCTAATTTTTATATATTTAATTTTCCGCAAAAATTTATCTGCGTAGCAAATCGATTTTTGACGGATAGACTAAATAATGAGCGGAATGGTTGTGCAAGTATCAAAAAGACCTTTAATAGGCATCACGGTGGATAGTCGCAGTGGTTCTAAGGACAGTTACTCTAATTATCCATATTATGCGCTGCGTGAATATTATTCCAATGCAGTAATTGAATGTGGCGCGCTATACCGCTGATTATTCCTTACAATACTACTGCTGTTGGCGAGTATTCAACACTGCTTGATGGTTTTGTTATCACAGGTGGAAATTTTTACATAGACCTAAGGTACTACAAGCAAGATATAACAAGCGATAAGGTTGCTACCAATGAAAGGCATACAGAATTTGAATATGCTCTTTTAAAGAAAGTATTCGACCAAGGAAAGCCTATACTTGGCATCTGCGGCGTGCATCAATTGATAAATATCTTTTTTGGTGGCACCTTGATTCAGCGTATACCGGATTCTATAAAGAATTGTATAGAGCATGAACAAAAAACTCCTAAGCATCTTGCAAGCCATGAAGTAAATGTTTCTAGTAATAACAATTTTGAGCAAGATTTTCGGTATTGATGCTTTTCAGGTAAACAGGTATCATCACCAAGCGGTGGATAAGTTAGGTGAATGTTTAATAGCAAGTGTTTTTGCGGAAGATTCTGTGATAGAAGCAATAGAGCATGTGGAACACAAATTTTGCGTAGGAGTACAATGGCATCCAGAGTTTTTGACAACAGATGAAGATAAGAAGTTATTTACTGCTTTTATATCTAGTTGTGTTTAAAAATAAGACGGTAGGAATATTTTAGGTGATTCTATAAAGTCTGTCCGTCAAAAATTTATTTGCGTAGCAAATCAATTTTTGCGGAAAGTTAAATGTACAAAAATTAGCTTTTAGGCGTTGCCCTGCGCTAATTTTCGGATATATAATTTTTCCGATATTTGCAAATACTACTTAACAAAATCCATAAGGTTTTTGGCAATTTTGTCACTTTTTCTGCTGGATTCTGATGTATCATAATTGCTTGCAACCAAGATTAATTCTGCGCTTCTTAGAGTTATGACGCAAATACTGGGAATATTTTAGGCACTTATATAAAGCCTGGATCTTTGCCAAGACAACAAGAAAGATTCTGTGCTCTTTCGCCAAAATATACCGCAGGTAAATGAGGAGTTAGTATTAGACTTCAAAAATAGCTAGAAAGAATTTAGGCACAAGTGTTACAAATACATAATATACTCAAAGCATTAATTACGCATAGGTCTTAATGAAAAATTTTTCAGAATGAGAAAAGATATTTTGGACTTTTTAAATACGCCAGTGAGCAGCTTGCACCGAATTGGAGATTTTAGAGCTAAGCAATTCGAAAGAATAAAGTGTGTTTACTTAAAAGATTTGGTTACATACTTCCCAATAGATTTTGTGAAGAAGTTGATTTCCCCTAACTTATCTAAGATTCGGTGCGAGTGCTATATTGCAACTGTAGTCAATATTGACTATTTTAGTGATAAAGCGAATAACTTATCATCTAATTTTTTTCATAATAAAACTGGTAAAAGAGTTCTTTGTATAAATTGCTCAAATGAAAGTGGTCATTTGCAACTTATATACTTTCATACTCCGCCTCAAAATATAAAAAATATTCTCAAAATAGGAAGTGACATCCTTGTTAGTGGAAAACTGACTATAAATGCTGGGAAGCTTCAAGTAGTGCATCCTGATATAGTAGATCTTCCAAAAAGAATAGAGCAAATATCGGAAGTAGAGTCTATATACAGTGCAACAAAAAACTTAAGTTCTAGAATAATAAGCTATGCTGTAAACGAAGCTCTGAATAAGATGCCAAAATTTCCAGAGTTGATACCTATAGATTTATTGAGAAGCAACAATTGGCCTTCAATGAAAGAAGCGTTGAATCTTTTGCACAATCCTGGAAGATTAGTAATACAGTGCGATATTGAAAGGGCAAAAGAGCGGCTTGCATTTGATGAATTGCTTGTGGAACAAGCTAGACTTCAGATATGCCGCAGCAATTATTTAAAGCAATCTAAGCGCGCGCAAACATTCAATAATAGAAGGGAGTTATATAGCAGACTAAAAGCGATACTTCCATTTTCTTTAACAGATTCACAAACAGAAGTAATAAATGAGATTTTTGAATCTCAAGAATCTGATAATAGGATGGTGAGACTTTTGCAAGGAGATGTTGGAAACGGTAAGACGCTGGTTGCATTCTGTGCTTGCATTAACGCTATAGAAAATTGTTATCAAGCAGCTTTTGTTGCACCCACTACAATACTTGCAAAGCAGCATTTTGAAAATCTAAAAGGTTTTGCGGAAGAGCTTGGTGTAAGAATTGGGCTTTTGATAGGTGACCAAAGCGCTGCGGATAAAAGAAAAAGTTGTGAGATGGTAGCAAACGGTGAAATTCAACTGATTATAGGAACTCATGCGATTTTTCAGCCGAACGTAGCATTTCAAAACTTGAGTCTTATTGTCATAGATGAGCAACATAGATTCGGAGTAGAACAACGGATGAGTTTAATCAACAAGGGAGATAAATCCGATATATTGATGTTATCAGCAACTCCAATACCAAGGACCATGACACTTATTCAATATGGTGACATGGATGTTTCTATATTGCGTCATAAGCCATCAAATAGAAAGCCGATAATCACTACATTACTTTCTAAAGGCAAAATAGAACAATTGCTTAATAGAATTTCTGAGATAATAAGTCAAAATCAAAAAGTATATTGGATTTGTCCGCTTATAGAAGAATCGGAAAAACTAGATCTTGCAAATGCTGTGAAGAGATATGAAATGCTAAGCGAAATTTTTCCTACTAGCTTAGTGCACAGTAGAGTTGCGCAGCAAGCGCAAGAAGAGATAATGCAGGATTTTAAAGATGAAAATGGCCGGGCAAAAATTTTAGTTGCTACAACTGTTATAGAGGTTGGTGTGGATGTACAATCTGCGTCTGTGATAGTGATAGAAAATCCAGAGAGGTTTGGGCTTGCTCAGCTTCATCAATTAAGAGGCAGAGTTGGTAGAAATGATCTTCAGTGTTATTGTGTGTTGCTTTATGGGAATGCACTTTCTGAA
The DNA here is from genome assembly GCA_013358835.2 of Ixodes persulcatus. Lineage (NCBI taxonomy): Eukaryota > Metazoa > Arthropoda > Arachnida > Ixodida > Ixodidae > Ixodes > Ixodes persulcatus. Next base: position 1,142,484 of record JABSTQ010005687.1, read on the forward strand.
ATTTCTCTTCAGCGTTTAAAGATAATAAAAAATTGTGACGACGGTTTTGAGATTGCAGAGCAAGATTTAATGCTTAGAGGTGGTGGTAGGGTACTGAGTAATCAGCAGAGTGGTTTGCCTGAATTTCAAGTTTTAAATTTGGAAAAGCACGGGCATTTTATAAAATCCGCTGTAAAACTTGCAAGAGAGCTAGTTGCTGCAGAAAGATATGAGGAAATTAATACGCTGAGTGGTTTGTTTAATTAAGTTTAAGGTGATGTTTTTATTAGCATGAAAAAATTATATATTTATATATTATTGTTATTGTTTTGTTATATTTTTGCATCGCAATGCTACGCAAATAAATTTTTGCGGAAAGTTAAATGTACAAAAATTAGCTTTTAGGAGCGGTCCTGGGCTAATTTTTGGATACATAATTTGTCCTGTACCTAGCAAATACTACTTAACGCGAGTTGTCAATTAAAATTGAGCATCTAAGCTACTAATTGCGGGCAATGCGGATTAATAGATCTTTCATAAAATCATCAAAAAAACAGTACATTGAAGTAAAATCCTTTTTCATAGGTTATTTTTGTATGTTAAAAAAAACTTAAAATAACCTATAGCGCCCTAAAAATCTACTCCGCAGCAATCAATTAATCGGCAACTCGCGCTACTTAACAAAATCCATAAGATTTTTGGCAATTTTGCCATTTTTTCTGCTGGATTTTCAGTGCGCCATAGTTGCTTGCAGGCCAAGATAAATCCTGCACTCCTTAGAGTTATGACGGACGGACTTTATAATATAAAAACCTTTTTAACCCGAATTATGGATTAAGCAAGGTTGCCAGAATATGGATATGTAGGTAAAGATAATTTTGAAGTAACAATCGAGACCTACTTATGAAAAAAGATATTACAAATTTATTTTGTTTCATCGATGATTTTAGCAGCGAGTGTAAAGAAGAGATAAATAAAAGAGCGATCTCAGAAGTTACAAGCATAAATCCAACGAGAGTACCAGGACTTTTTGAGTCTGAAATAATAACAATAAGTAATACTATTCCAACAATCTCCATGTAAAAACTTTAAATTTTTCTATAATTCATATTTGCAGCTATATAGACCTGAATTTTCATTGATGCCAAGCTATGAAAGATTTGTAGCATTAATGCAAAGAGTAATAATGATATTAGCTGTTTTATTACATACTTTGCTTTCTAAAAGCAGCAACATTTCTTATATAGATTCTACCTCTATATACGTTTGCCACCATAAAAGAATCTCTAGGAACAAAGTATTCAAAGGTATAGCAAGCATTAGGAAAGACTAAGAAGTGATGGTTCTTTGGTTTTAAACTGCATATTATTATTAATGAAAAAGGAGGATTAGTAAAAGTATCACTGAGCAAATGTAACAAGGACGATAGATCGCAAGTTATGATGATGAGTGATAATATTAAAGGACTCTTGTTCGGTGATAAAGGTTATATCTCCAAACCATTATTTTTAGCTCTATATAAGCGAGGACTGAAATTAGTCACTGGAGTTAAAAAAGGGATGAAAAACTGCCTTTTATCTCTAGAAGAAAAGATATTTCTAAGAAAGCGCTCTATTGTAGAAACTGTCTTTGACTATCTCAAAAATAAACTTCAGCTTGAACATTCAAGGCATAGGTCACCAGTCAATGCTTTTATTCATATCATTGCTACTTTAATTGCTTATCAGTTAAATACTAAAAAGCCCTCTATTGCTAATACTTAGAATATTACTAATACATAATTCGGGTTCATAAGTAATCAAAAGAAAATAGTGCATTTACAAATTAGTGTTATTAAAGTAGAGTTGCACGAAAGATAATTGGAATTTAATGCTTGAGAAGTGTGCCCATTATGTTAAATGAGAATCTCCGTGAAATTATTGATGTTGCTTTAGGGTCAAAAGCTTGGCCTTTTATGTGCGCAGAGGGAATTTTAAAGAGGATTGATTATAAATTACCAGAAAAGGGCTACGTATTATTTGAAACTGGTTATGGGCCATCTGGCCTTCCGCATATTGGAACTTTTGGTGAGGTTGTAAGAACAACAATTGTTAGAAAGGCATTTGAACTCATCTCAGGTATGCCAACGAGGCTTTTTTGCGTTTCTGATGATATGGACGGCATGAGAAAGATTCCAGATGCCATTCCAAACCCTGGAGAATATAAGAAATACATGGATTTGCCGCTTACAAGTATTCCAGATCCATTCGGTGTTGCTGATAGCTTTGGTCATAATATGAACTTGAGGCTCAGAAGTTTCTTAGACCATTTTGGTTTTGAATATGAGTTTTTTAGTGCAATGGAATGCTATAAGACTGGCGTTTTTAATGAGATGCTATTGAAGGCTTTGGAATGTTATGATGAGATTATGGATATAATGCTTCCAACTTTGGGTGCTGAAAGGCAAAGTACATATAGTCCATTTTTACCAGTTTGCCAGAAAACAGGTAAGGTACTTCAGGTGCCTATCATTGGCCGTGATGTAAAAGCTGGGACGGTGACATATAGAAATTTGGATGGTGAAACTTGTGTAAACCCTGTTACAGATGGGCATTGTAAGCTTCAATGGAAGCCAGATTTTGGAATGCGGTGGGCATCTTTCGATGTGGATTTTGAGATGTATGGTAAAGATCATCTGGTTAATGGACCTATATACAGCAAAATTTGTGCTATGCTTGGTGGAAAACCACCTTACCAGATGTTTTATGAACTGTTTTTAGATGAGCAGTGGCAAAAGATCTCTAAGTCCAAGGGTAACGGACTCACAATAGATACTTGGCTTAGATATGCGCCGCAAGAAAGTCTTGCTCTATTCATGTATATGTCACCACAAAAAGCGAAGAAGTTATATTTTAATGTCATACCAAAACATGTAGATGAATATCTAATATATCTTAATAAATATCATCAAGAACAAGATTTGAGCAAAAAAATAGAGAATCCAGTCTATCACATACATAGTGGAAATCCTCCGCTCATTGAAGTGAAAGTCAGTTATTCACTAATATTGAATCTTGTTAGTGCTTGTAATACAAACAGCAAAGAGGCGATACTTGGGTATGTTGAGAAATTATATCCTGGTTGTGATATTGACAAGTTGTCTGATGAATATCTGATGATTTTGAAGATGGTTGAGGGTGCAATAAATTATTACGAAGATCATATCAAGTCTAAAAAATCATTTAAAATCCCAAGTGAAAATGAGAGAGTGGCACTAAGTGCTCTTGCGGAAGTACTATCTCAAATCGATGATAAAAGTGATGGTGATACGATTCAGAATCATATTTATAGTATAGGAAAGGAACATGGTTTTGATATGAAGGAATGGTTCTTAGCACTTTATGGGATGTTACTAGGTGCAAGTGACGGTCCAAGAATTGGTCCATTTATAGCGCTTTATGGTACAAAAGCTACAATAGAATTAATAAATAATGCGCTTGCGAGGTAGCGTTCTACATGTCATCCAGATTCTATATAACTACTCCAATATATTATGTTAACGATGTTCCACATATAGGGCATGCTTATACAAGCCTCGCATGCGATTTTATAGCAAGGTTTAAGCGTTTAGATGGATATGATGCTTTTTTTCTCACTGGAACAGATGAGCATGGGCAGAAAATTGAGAAGACTGCTGTTACGAAGGGTATAGAGCCAAAGGAATTTGTGGATAAGATGTATATTCCTTTTAAAGAGCTTTGTTCTAAAATGAATTTTTCCAATTCAGATTTTATACGTACTACAGAAGGTAGGCATGTTAGCTATGTCCAAGATATTTGGAAAAAATTGGTTGCAAGCGGTGATATTTACATGTGGAAATATAGTGGATGGTATGCAACACGTGATGAAGCTTTTTATTCGGAAGATGAAATTCAAGATGGAAAAGCTCCAACTGGTGCTCCTGTTGAATGGGTCGAAGAAGATAGTTATTTTTTTAGACTATCAGCATGGCAAGATAAGCTGTTAGATTTTTATGAGCAACATCCGGATTTCATTGGACCTGAATCAAGGCGCAATGAGGTGATCTCATTTGTCAAAAGTGGTCTCGTTGATTTATCTGTTTCTAGAACCAGCTTTTCTTGGGGAATTCCAGTGCCAGGTGATGAGCGTCATGTAATATACGTTTGGCTAGATGCTTTATTCAACTATATCTCTGCTGTTGCAAGTAGCAGGGCTTCTTTATGGCCTTGTGATTTACACATAGTTGGTAAAGATATACTGAGATTTCATGCAGTGTATTGGCCTGCTTTTTTAATGGCTCTCTCAATGCCACTTCCAAAGCGGATATTTGCACATGGTTGGTGGACAAATGAAGGGCAAAAAATTTCAAAGTCACTTGGTAATGTAATAAATCCGGTTGCGCTGGTTGATCAATATGGTCTTGACTATGTAAGATATTTCTTGATGAGAGAGATACATTTTGGCAGCGATGGTAATTACTCACATCAATTATTTGTACAGAGAGTAAATAGCGAGCTTGCGAATAATATAGGAAATTTAGTTCATCGTGTAATGACTTTTATATATAACAACCTTGGTGGCGTTATTCCTGAGAAAGTAGTAATTAGTGAAGAAGGTGAAGTGATAATATCTCTTGCATGCTCTGCGATTGATAAAGTGAGATTGCACGTAGATAAGCAGGAAATTAGTGCAGCGCTCGCTGTGATAATTGAGCTTGGAAGCGCATGCAATACATATATGGAGAAGAATGCGCCTTGGAGGTTGCGAAAAGAAGATATAGACCGTATGAACGCAGTGCTAGTCACTTTGTCTAAGTGTATAAGGGTTATAGGTATACTGCTGCAACCTATAGTTCCAGATTCTGCGGCAAGAATTTTAGAGATATTTAATATCACTGAAGAACAGCAATTTGAAAAAATACATGAGATGAAGGCTAGGTTACAAGGTGTTTCTGGTATCAATATTCAAAAACCCTCGGTGATTTTCAGTAGGCTGGAGGTTTGATGCGAAGCGACCTTTTATGGCACCCATTTACACAGGAAAAAACTAAAGGCAAGCAAATACACATAGAGAGAGGAGAGGGGACAAAAATCTTTGATACAGATGGGAAGAGCTATCTTGATATGATATCCAGTTGGTGGGTTAATTTGCATGGACATGCGAATCTTGAGATTGCAGATGCAATATATAGGCAAGCAAAAAAGTTAGAGCATGTTATATTCGCTGGTTTTACACATACTCCTGCAGTGGAACTTTGCACAGAGCTTAGTAAATTCTTGCCTGAATCTCTAGTTAAGTTCTTCTTTTCTGACAATGGTTCAACATCAGTTGAAGTTGCTCTAAAAATGGCGTATCAGTTTTGGTTTAATGTAGGAGAGCGTAATCGCACCATCTTTCTTTGTTTTGAAGGTGCATATCATGGAGACACATTTGGTGCTATGAGTGTCTCAGCAATCCCTAAATTTCATGGTGTTTTTAAAGAGTTATTTTTTAAAAGTGTTGCAATTCCATTCCCAAATACTTGGGACTATGATGATGCAGTAGAAGAAAAAGAACAAAATTCATTGAGAGTGCTAGAAGAATGTCTTGAAAGTTATGGGAACCAGGTTGCTGCGTTCATTATGGAGCCTATAATTCAAGGTGCAAGTGGCATGAAATATTCTCGGCCATCTTTTGTCAAAAAAGTTTGTGAGCTTCTTAAAAACTACGGTATTTTACTGATATTTGATGAGGTAATGACTGGTTTTTATAGGACAGGTAAAATGTTTGCTTTAGAACATGTTTGCATAGCTCCTGACATTATATGTCTTTCCAAAGGATTAACAGGTGGTTTCTTGCCGCTTGCTCTGACTGTTACAACAAAGAGAATTTATGATGCATTTCTTGGAGATGGTTTTAATAAAGCGCTTGCGCATGGGCATTCTTATACTGCAAATCCAATAGCATGTGCAGCAGCAATAGCCTCCACCGGTCTGTTATCTAGAGATGAAACAGTAAAAAATATTAATAAAATAGTATCAATACAAAAGGAAAATCTTGAAAAGTTGTATTCTATGTTTTCAAGTGTTATCATGCGCCCTAGGTGTTTGGGAACAATAGCTGCTTTTGATTTAGATGATAAGTCGTATAATGTCAAGGATATATCGTTAAAGCTTTTGAATATGGGAGTTTTTATACGTCCTCTTGGAAATACGGTGTATCTGCTACCACCATATTGTATCTCACAAGACGAATTGTTTTATTCGTATAGAGCTATAGAAGATTGTCTGACAATTGCGCTATAAAGCTATAATAAAAATTTTTGATACGAGCGCTGTTCTATAATTGAAACATACTAAAGCAGTCTCAAGTCATTTTCCTCTATATGAAGAAATAGTATAAATTTTTAAGCTGTATTATCAGAGACCTCTGCGTAATTATGGGTTGGAATAACTCAATCTTTTGGCTTGCCAATGCTATAAACAAATTCTAGGCACTGCTGGCAAAGTCACCTGCGCAGACCTTTTTGGCCTGATTTGCAAGTATTACTTCGTTAATTTCTTCGCAAATATATATAATATTTGACTCAGAAATTAACTGGTACTCTAAAAAAAATCATGCCCTTCAAATCTGCGCGCGTGCACTTTGTTAACAGTGCCTAAAAAGACATCGCTTTAGAGTGCTATGCTCTCAAAAGGCTTTGCCTTTTCTCCTTTCTTTTGCCTTGAGCTCTTTGCTTGCATTATATGGAAGATATAGCTTAATGTGATTTTGATTTATGCACTCAAATAAAATTTGTTGATTTAACGGATGGACTAACAATTATGCATAGGTCTTTATCAATAAAACTAATGAACCTTCAAGTACTGTTATTTTATATTTTTATATATGTACTTATTTGCCATATTCATAGCGTCGCATTCTGTGCCGTAGATCTTGGTGTAAAAACAGGTCAAGTTACAGGCCTGCCTATTCCAAGATATGTTTCGCTTAAATCAAATGAGATAAATCTTAGGGCAGGGCCTGGGATGCAATATCCAATACGTTATATCTATAGATGTGCTGGATATCCAATGAAGGTTATTGCTGAATTTGAGCATTGGAGATTGCTGAGGGATTTGAATGATGTTGAAGGTTGGGTGCACAAAAGCTTAATATCTGGTCGTTCTAATGTAGTTATAAAAGGTAATGATATCAAAAAAACGTTGCCGTATAGCGTTCCAAAAAGTGAAGCAATCATATTTAATTTTCCGAATGAGGATTCATATCCTGTAGTACGTGTTGAATTTGGAGTTGTTGCGACGCTAAAGAAGTGCCAAGATGAATGGTGTTATATCGAAGTAGAAAGAATCTATAGAGGATGGATTAGAAAAGAGAATCTTTATGGTGCATTTTTGAATTGAAGTAGATTTTTTTATGTTGCGAGGAATATTAAAGAAATCCAGTTTTTAAGCATAGAAATATCAAGTCCATCCGTCATAACTCTAAGGAGCGCAGTATTTATCTTGGCCTGCAAGCAACTATGGAGCACTGAAAATCCAGCAGAAAAAATGGCAAAATTACCAAAAATCTTATGGATTTTGTTAAATAGTATTTGCTAGGTACAGGACAAACATATCCGAAAATTAGCGCTGGGGCAGCGTCTAAAAGCCAAATTCTGTACATTTAAATTTCCGCAAAAATTTATTTGCGCAGCAAATAAATTTTTGACGGATAGACCATTTAGTAATTCATCTAAATTAAAATTCTACAATTTTTGTAACTAAACAAGAGTCTATACTAGTCCATTATGAAGAATGGACTATACTATACGTCATCAACAAAAAGTATAGATTTAGGTTTGCTCATGCTATCAAAATTTCCTTGTTCTAATTCTTTTAGAAAGTGCTCAATTACACCACCTTTCGAATTTTGAAACCCACCAGTCGTAGTGTTATAACCACAATATATAATCCCTTCTTTCATAATTTTCGTTCCATCATACTCAAATAATTCTTCTACAGGAGTTTTTGTAAAACTAATTCCAAGCTCTTGACGCCAAATTTCTGCATTATTATGCTCAGCAACACGTTTATTTGTAAGCGCAAATAACGGAATAACACTACCTTTTTGCATTAACCAATCATTGAGCATCTCAGAAACGGCCACAATATCAGATTTTTCCAGCACATTCTGTCCGATTTTTTATTTTATAAATCCTTTCTTCTCCATATTGCTCTATTAAGTTATTAAACCATGAGCTTCTACAAGTATAATATTGATATTTGACCAATGTGTCATCAATATCCACAAAGATCATGTCGACACTTAAATTATCAATCACAGGAAGGAGTTTTTTTACGTAATGACTTTGGATTATCATATAGAACCTCCATATTTTTTGAAGTATTATATGCAGAAATGCCATGCTGTCAAATCAAAATTACTTCTATATTTCAATTTTTAGCATTTTTTAAGAGCAATAATAAATTAAAATATGCGATGAAAAGTTGTATATATATGTAAAAAATTTTGATAACTTACACTTCTTTCGCAAATCATAAATAATACTTTGTTAATTTTTATTAAAAAATGTTATCATCTTAACTATATAGGGTATTTATAATTATATATTATTACCCTTTAGATAGTATTCATCTTTTTGAGTGGGAAAATATGCAATCTGTGGATAGTTTGAAAGTGAAAGCAGCTTTAACAATAGAGGGTGAAAAAAAAGAATATCAATTTTTTAGTTTGCAGGATGCAGCTATTAAGCTTGGTTTTCAACTAGCAAAACTACCTAATTCCATCAAGATATTATTTGAAAACTTGCTTAGGCATGAAGATGGAAAATATGTATCTATTGCTGATATACAAGCAATTCCGAGCTGGTTAAAACATAAGAAATCAGAACAAGAAGTGGCATTTTTTCCTGCAAGAGTGCTAATGCAAGATTTTACAGGTGTTCCTGCTATTGTTGATCTTGCTGCTATGCGAGACGCAGTTTTGAAAAAAAGTGGCGATCCCAAAAAAATTAATCCATTAATTCCTGTAGATCTTGTAATAGATCATTCTGTTCAGGTAGATAAATATGGTAGTGTCTCTGCATTACTTGCAAATACCGAAAATGAGATGAGTCGCAATAAAGAACGCTACGAATTTTTGCGTTGGGGACAGGATGCTTTCGACAACTTTAGAGTCGTGCCGCCTGGCACTGGAATATGTCACCAAGTTAATCTAGAATTTTTTGCTAAAGTTGTATGGAGTTCAAGTGATTCAAATAAACATTTGGTATTTCCTGATACGTTAGTTGGAACTGACAGTCATACTACAATGATTAACGGACTTTCAGTGCTTGGTTGGGGAGTAGGTGGTATAGAAGCTGAAGCTGCAATGCTTGGGCAACCTATCTCCATGGTATTACCAGAGGTCATTGGTGTAAAATTAGTTGGCAAACTGAAACATGGAATCAATGCAACAGATTTGGTACTGACTATAACAAATGTGCTTAGGAGCAAAGGAGTAGTTGGCAAGTTTGTTGAATTTTATGGACCTGGACTTTCATCAATCACACTTGCAGATCGAGCAACTATTGCAAATATGTCTCCTGAATATGGAGCAACTTGTGGATTTTTTCCTATAGATGATGAAACTATAAAGTACCTTGAGCTAACTGGTAGAACAAGAGAGCAAGTTGCTCTTGTCAAAAAGTATGCTAAAACACAGTTATTATGGCGTGATGACAATGCTGAAATGGAGTTTAGTGATCACATAGAGATAGACTTAAACACTGTGGAAATGACATTGGCTGGTCCAAAAAGACCACAGGATAGTGTATTGCTGCAAGATGTTGTATCAAACTTTAAGGAATCTTTATCTTACTTTCATAAGAGTAGCAAAAAGGTTATGTCTCTTGCTTCGAAAAGTATGAACAGCTTAAAAGATGGAGCCGTCGTAATAGCAGCGATTACAAGTTGTACAAATACATCAAATCCTTTTGTGATGATCTGCGCAGGACTTTTGGCAAAAAATGCAGTAAAGCACGGCCTTTCCTCAAAACCTTGGGTCAAAACTTCTATAGCGCCTGGTTCTCAAGTTGTTACAGAATATCTGAAAAAATCTGGATTAGATAAATATTTAGAGCAGCTTGGTTTTTACACTGTTGGATATGGGTGCACTACTTGCATAGGAAATTCTGGTCCATTGTTGCCAAAAGTGGAGCGTGATATATCAGAAAATAATTTGATGGTTGCATCAGTTTTATCAGGAAATAGAAATTTCGAAGGTAGAATACATCCACTAGTACGTGCTAATTACCTGGCTTCTCCTCCTCTTTGTATTGCATATGCTATTGCTGGCAATGTGATGGTGAATCTTGCAACAGAGCCACTTGCTACTAACACAAGTGGTGAAGAAGTGTACCTATCAGATATTATGCCAACTGATGCTGAAATTAAATCTATTATGAATATTATTATAGACGCAGAGATGTTTAATAATAGCTATAAAGACGTGTTTGGCGGTAGCGAAGAATGGAGAAGAATCAGCAGCTCAACAAGTACTAACTACGCTTGGGATTCAAGCAGCACATATATAAAATGTCCGCCATATTTTAACAATATTTTTAACAATATTGGCAATAGCAATAGTCTTACATCCATTTCTGGTGCTAGGATTCTTGCTATCCTAGGAGATAGCACTACAACTGATCACATTAGTCCGGCTGGTTCTATTGCGAAGAATAGTCCAGCTGCTATATATTTAACATCGCTTGGTGTACAGCAAAATGATTTCAACTCATATGGTTCAAGGCGCGGAAATCATGAAGTTATGATGCGAGGAACTTTTGCAAACATAAGAATTAAAAACAAAATGCTTGATAACGTGGAGGGTGGTTACACTCTATGTTATCAGAAGAATGGTACCCAGATGAGTATATATGATGCTGCTATGGAATATAAAAATGCTGGTGTTCCTCTTGTCATATTTGCTGGTAAGGAATATGGAACTGGTTCATCTAGAGATTGGGCAGCAAAAGGTCCTAGTTTGCTTGGTGTTAGGGCTGTCATAGCAGAAAGCTTCGAACGTATTCATAGATCAAATCTAGTCGGCATGGGCATTATACCTTTTATGCTTAAGGATATAACTTGTGATAATTTAAGCTTAAAAGGTGATGAGTATATTTATATATCAGATATCGAAAGTATCAAACCAGAACAGGAATTAAGTTGTGTTATAAGAAGTCCAAGTGGCAAACAAAGTGAAGTAACGCTGGTTTGTAGGATTGATACTGAGATAGAAATGGAGTACGTAAAAGCGGGCGGAATACTGCATTACATGCTTTTAAAGCTATAATTTTTGTAGGCATAAATTAAAATATAGCAGAGGTAAAATATAGCAGAGGGATAACTAGCTCAAACGTCAAAAGTATAATGTTATTGTCTTTATCGTGAAAAGCTCGTGTTTTAACAATGCAAGTTACTAGTTATTTTATAATTGATAACTCATCTAATATAACTCTGCCGACAAAATCATTGTGCAGACCTTTTTGGCATGATTTTCAAGTATTACTTCGTTAATTTCTTTGTGAATATATATAATATTTTATTCAGAAATTAACTGGTACTCTAAAAAATCATGCCCTCAAAATCTGCGCGTGTGCACTTATGAAGGTAGTATCATATATGTTGTGCTGATATATAGTCCATCCGTCATAACTCGAAGGAGTGCAGGATTTATCTTGGCCTGCAAGCAACTATGGCGCACTGAAAATCCAGCAGAAAAAATGGCAAAATTGCCAAAAACCTTATGGATTTTGTCGGTAATACCTATTATAGAAAATTTTAAAGTTTTTACATGGAGATTGTTGGAATAGTATTACTTATTGTTATTATTTCAGACTCAAAAAGTCCTGGTACTCTCGTTGGATTTATGCTTGTAACTTCCGAGAGCGCTCTTTTATTTATCTCTTTTTTACACTTGCTGCTAAAATCATCGATGAAACAAAATAAATTTGTGATATCTTTTTTCATAGGTAGGTCTCGATTGTTACTTCAAAATTATCTTTACCTACATATCCATATTCTGGCAACCTTGCTTAATCCATAATTCGGGTTTTTAGAGTACCAGTTAATTTCTGAGTCAAATATTATATAGCGCGAGTTGCCAATTAAAATTGAGCATCTAAGCTACTAATTGCGGGCAATGCGGATAAATAGATCTTTCATAAAATCATCAAAAAACAGTACATTGAAGTGAAATTCTTTTTCATAGGTTATTTTTAATATGTTAAAAAAAACGCAAACAACCTATAGCGCCCTAAAAATCTACTCCACAGCAATCAATTAATCGGCAACTCGCGCTATATAATATTTGCGAAGAAATTAACTAAGTAATACTTGCAAATCAGGCCAAAGGAGTCTGCGAAAGGGACTTTACCGGCGTGCCTAAGTACCTTCCTTCAGGATATGCTATTATTCTCTTACTAGGTACATACAGTTATATTGACAATTTTTGCAAGCTATTTGCATAAAAAATATTGAAAAATCGAGAAATAATGAAAGGAAAACTATATTCTCAAAACCAGAAAATTCTTGATGCTCTTGTAGAGGTAGTAAAAATTTTGTTCTTCAACTACTCTTATTTATGATAAAGCAAAAATTGCAAACATAGTTATAAGCTGTTATACCTAGTCTATTAGTGCTTTGTTCCGCTTGTTGTGCAGAGTATAAGAATTATTAATATCTTTGGTTGTGTCTAATATTTTTCAAAAAATTGCTTGTGAAGTTGAGTTGATCTCAAATACAAGGGTAGAAGGTAAGGTAAGCGCTGTAAGTGGTATCTTGATCGAAGCTGAAGGTATAGAGAAAATTGTTAGTATAGGGTCGAGATGTTCAATTAAGAGTAGGTTTGATGCTCCTATTTTTGCAGAAGTAATTGGAATTAGAGGGCAAACAACACTGCTCATGCCATTTCAGCAGACAGTCGGAGTGGGTTCTGGTGCAAAAGTTGAGGTTTTAGCGACTGACCAGTCTGTGTATCCGCATCAAGATTGGCTTGGTCGTGTGATAAATGCGTTTGGAGAGCCAATAGATTGGAAAGGTCCACTTCCAAAAGGAACCGTAGCGTATCATTTGCATGCGAAGCCTATACAAGCACATATGAGAAAGCGCATAGGTCCAAAGATTAATATGGGTGTTAGAGCTATTAATACGTTTTTAAGCTGTTGTCTTGGGCAAAGGATGGGTATTTTCTCAGGCTCTGGTGTTGGAAAATCTATGATGATAGCTATGATGACAAAGTTTGCTAGTACTGATATAAAAGTTATTGGTCTTATCGGCGAACGTGGACGTGAGGTGCAAGAATTCATTGAGGATTATCTAGGTCCAGATGGACTTGCTAAAGCTATTGTAGTGGTTGCAACTTCAGATGAATCTGCGCTCACTAGAAAGCAAGCTGCATATCTTACTATGACTCTTTGTGAATACTATCGCGATATAGGTCTTGAAGTGCTTTGTCTGATGGATAGCGTCACGCGTTTTGCAACAGCGCAGCGAGAGATAGGCCTTGCAGCTGGCGAGCCTCCAACCACTAAAGGTTATACACCTAGTGTTTTTAGTGAATTGCCAAAATTGCTTGAGCGAGCAGGTCCAGGAAGTATTGACACTGCTTCGATCACTGCACTTTTTAGTGTGCTGGTTGAAGGAGATGACCAAAATGAACCTATAGCTGATGCAGTGCGTGGGATTTTAGATGGTCATATAATACTAGATCGTGATATTGCAGCGCGTGGTATATATCCTGCTATAGACGTTCTTCGTAGTATCTCAAGGACTATGCCAAGATGTAATAACAGTTATGAAAATGCCTTGGTGACTAAAGCGCGAAGTTTGTTATCACTTTACAATGATATGGCAGATATGATTAGGATAGGTGTTTACAAAAAAGGTTCGGATAAGGCGTTGGATGAGGCTATACAATATAACGATGCGCTAAATAAATTTATATCGCAGTCATACAATAAGCCTGAAACGATAGATTCTTCGTATAAGAAACTTACTGAAGCTATAAATTTTAAAATGCCTTTAAAATCATGAGTTTTGTCATATGTAAGTAGTCTGTCCGTCAAAAATTAAATGTACAAAAATTAGCTTTTAGATCTGTACTGCGCTAATTTTCGGATATATAATTTGTCCTGTACCTAGCAAATACTACTTTAGGCATTACCGACAAAATCCATAAGGTTTTTGGCAATTTTGCCATTTTTTCTGCTGGATTTTCAGTGCGCCATACTTGCTTGCAGGCCAAGATAAATCCTGCACTCCTTCGAGTTATGACGGATGGACTATATAAGTGCCATAGATTATTTTTTAGCAAGTTTTTGGCGCTAAAAGTTGTGATTTTGATGTTTAAATTGAGTGTTTTGCATGCGAAATGCGGTATTTTTTAGTGTAGACCTAAGTTTCCTTGCATATTTTGCGATAGATTTTTTCTGGTATATCTTGGTATTCATCTTAATTAACACTATCAGTAAGCAAAATAATAAAATGCCGAGAACCATGCTAGATATAGGATATAGCATACTTGTATGAATACTAGGTCCAGACGCTCTAATGATACTGCTTGGCTGATGCAGTGTGCTCCATAGATTCACAGAAAATTTGATAATTGGTATGTTAACAGCGCCTATGATAGCAAATATTGCACCTATGTTTGCTGATCTTGCTTCATCGTTAAAAAAATCTCTAATCGCGAAGTATCCAGCCAATATAAAAAATAGTATTAGCATGGATGTAAGCCTTGCATCCCAAACCCACCATGTGCCCCAGGCAGGTTTTCCCCATATCGCTCCAGTTAAAATTGCAATACTTGTCATACAAATGCACACATACGCAATAGAGGTCGCAGCCATATCAAATAAAGGTGAGTCTTTTATCAAATATAGTAAAGAAAAAACAGAAAATACAAATTAGAGGAATAGCGAGAGCCAAGCGCTTGGTACATGTACATACATTATTTTTACTAAACTGCCTTGCAGCTCATCATCTGGTACAAGATTAAATATATAGTATAGAGATATAGAAAGTAACAACACACTCATAAAAAGAAGCACCATAGATAAAAATAGAAAATTTTTTAGACAAAAAATCTTACTGATTATATTCATCAAATGGCGCCCCTATATCAATTAGGATTTATGTTTACTTTCATAAATTCTAATACTATCTTTTGCTTCTTTATTACCACCTATAAAGACTTTAATTTGTACTAAAACTCTACTTGCATCTACCCCGACGGAAGCTAAATGCTTTTTAATTGCAACAGCATTATATAGTGCTTTCTTAAATTTCTCAGCACTGACCTCTTCATCAGCAGCATTAGCGAAAGCAAATATTTTTATATGTAGGTTCTTATCTTTTAACATCAGTTTTTCAAGATCTTTCAATTCTGAGTTAACATCTATCGCTTGATTGTCACTGTACTGAAACACATAGGATGCTTTATCTTTATAGTTATGTTTATCGCAGCAGCCGGAAAGTTTAGCAGCGTTAGAAACGTTTGACAGCAGTAGAAACGAAATTATAACTGATATAAAATAGGCAGAAAATTTCCTGATTTTGTTTATCATAATAGTTTGTACCATAATATATAGATAGACACATATACGGGCATTGTACACATATTTGCACAATTATCAATAAAATATACAATTTCTTTTGCTAATATACACCTACAATTGATACACCAAAAAAAAGTTCAGAGCGTTTATCATAATCACTTGTACCAATGCTAATATTTGAATGCTAATCTTTATTATTGATCGCTATAAGCTATAAATTATAATAAAGACAATGTGATATGTCAAAATCGCATATATACTTTAGCTTGATTCGTAAAAATTAAGCTCTCAGGCAATTGTAAATCTGTATATGACAAGTAGAGATGCTTTTTTGTATTCATTTAATGTGAATTACTAATTATTTTGTAATTGGCAGCCAGTCTTGAATATAGTCCTGCTCACCAAGTCATTGTGTATGGCCTTTTTTGCCTAATGTTCTACACTATACTCGTCATGCTTTTCAAAATTAACGCCTTATAATATTCCTTGTGCACTTGCATACCATTCTTTCTAGCTCTTCTTGAAGTCTAACTTTATATGTATATAATTTAAATACCAACTCTTCATTTCCCTACAGTATACTCTAAAAAATTATACCCTAAAATCCTTATGCAAGCACTTTGCTGATAGTTCCATATATGAATACAATTATAATATTTTAAATGGATAAAAAATACAATGTTGCACTAGATTCAAAACATATTTTTAGCTATATGTTGTAAATTGCAGTTATAACTATAGATAAATTCTATATCTACTAGAAAGCTGTAGTTAGTCTGTCCGTCAAAAATTGATTTGCTGCACAAATAAATTTTTGCGGAAAATTAAATGTACAAAAATTAGCCTTTAGATCGGCCCTGCGCTAATTTTCGGATATATAATTTGTCCTGTACCTAGCAAACAATACTTTAGGCACTACCGACAAAATCCATAAGGTTTTTGGCAATTTTGCCATTTTTTCTGCTGGATTTTCAGTGCGCCATAGTTGCTTGCAGGACAAGATAAATCCTGCACTCCTTCGAGTTATGACGGATGGACTTAATAATTCAATAATGAAAGATAGTATAAACTATGCTCAAGCACAACCTAAAAATTTTTGAGATAAATTATTTTTGAGTGGTTAAGTGATTCTATTTGTTAATCTATATGTCATTAAGTGTACAACACATAATTAATGCGAGTTGCCAATTAAAATTGAGTATCTAAGCTACTAATTGCTGGCAATGGGGATAAATAGATCTTTCATAAAATCATCAAAAAAAACAGTACATTGAAGTAAAATCCTTTTTCATAAGTTATTTTTGTATGTTAAAAAAAACGCAAACAACCTATAGCGCCCTAAAAATCTACTCCACAGCAATCAATTAATCGGCAACTCGCGCTAATTAGCATCAAATATGCTGTAATTTTGATGTTTTTTGGCATCTTCATCGTTGATGCAATCGTCTCTTGTTGTGTTGCAATCAAATAGAAATTGTGAATCAATCCTCACACAAGCACTTTGTTCTCAGTGCTCATTGCGGAAAAATCTGACATACACTTTTAGTTATTAATCTGCGACTCGGGTTTACATAAAAATCTCAACTTATCGGAGTGTAACTCTACTTGAGTTTTTTTGTATCAACTGCCTTGCCATATGCTATAATCTTCCCATATCCATACACTTGATAAATAATTCCATTGTTAACAATGATAGGCATGCTGATTCCATCTTGAGTGGATAGTGCAGCTGCAACATTCTGTGACATTTCTCCATTAATCGAGTCAAATGCAAAGGTTTTGCCAGCAGAGTGTGTAATTATTATTTCTCCATTTATCATGGTTGGAGCTAGCCAATCAAAATCTTTACTATCTCTAGGTTTATATACTTTCTTTAAGTTTTGCATCCACTTTATCTTGCCGTCTTGTTTCAAGATAGCAATCAATACATCGTTTTGATCTAGTACATATAAAAAATCTCCACATACGTAAATCTGGCGTTTCACTGAAATTCTCTTATCCCAGAGTAGCTTTTTAGATGCAAGATCAAAGCATCCAAGCATTCCTTCACCTGTACTAAAGAATAATAAATCTCCTTCCAATACCATATTGGTTTGTATTGCTTGAAGGTTTTGACCAGCATGCATAAGTGAGGTGAAAATACTAATAGTAGTGGGAATCACAAAAACTTCGTTGCCGTCACGCAAGTCTATTACAGAAATTCCTTCGTTTGTTTTTTGAATTAATGCATAGTCATTATATATCAATGGACGAACAACTCCAATGACTGATATTTTATCATCAAAAGACGAGTGAAGCCAAATTACCTCGCCGCTACCTTTATCAAGAGCATATAATCCATTATCAACAGTTTGTATAAGCACTCTTTGCCCATCCAGCATAGGAGTTGCTCTGGTTGGACTAATCAAATCAACAGACCATATGACATTCCCGTTTTCAATATTGACAGCTTTCACAGCGTTCGAACCAAGTGTAACATAAAGTATTCCACCATGTTCTGTAATGCCACCATTAAAAAAATCTGGAGAAGGAAACAGTATACCTTTGCTACGTTTTTTTAGGATAAGTTTAGTAGACCATAGCCTTTTCTCGCTTTTTAAATCAAAAGCCTGTAGAACGCCATGCGCATCCATAAAGATTAGTTTGTTTTCGACAAATAGCGGCGGGTTTACAACATGTAAGTTTTTACTTCCATTAAATTGAAACGTGCGTTTTATATCATGAGCAGAAAGATCTAAAGTGCAATTGCAAGGAGATTTTGTGTAGCTAAAAGTTTGTTTAGATAGGAGTGGGTCTGGTGCATAGTTTACGAAGCTACTATCAACTGGTATCTTTTCTCCATCGATTTTTAATTTTTTGGGACCTAGTACTGCACATCCAGTTAGCAGAGAAAGGAAACAAGAAAATAACAATAAACAACATGATAATTTTGAACAATATCTCATAAAACTCAACACTTTCAACTTAATGTAATACGCTATATAGCATATAGATTTGGAGTAATAGTAACAATAAGAATATGCAAAAAATTATAAGAATAAACAATTTTTTGTATGCCTTTGATCTTAAATAGAGCAAATATTGCTAAGTAGCCAATATTTTTTTTAAGTAAAGCATATAATAACCTTGCTTTTAAATGTTTTGTATATTGAGATTACAATACACTAGCAATCTATAATGATAGTTTAGCAACTTTTGTATTATCTTAAGCTCTATTTTCCAAAAAATTGCTAAAAACATCTTAATAAGTTTTGAGCTGGATTATGATATCTTAAAAACAAAAATCATTTCAGCCAGGAAACTTTATAAAATGTGTTTGTGAATTTTACATAGTCTGTCAGTCAAAAATCGATTTGCTGCGCAAATAAATTTTTACGGAAAGTTCAATGTACAAAAATTAGCCTAAAGAAGCGGTCCTGCACTAATTTTCGGATATATAATTTACAAATACTACTTAACAAAATCCACAAGATTTTTGGCAATTTTGCCACTTTTTCTGCTGGATTTTCGGTGCATCATAATTACTTACAACCAAGATAAATCCTGCGCTTCTTAGAGTTATGACGCAGGCAGCTACATAGCAACACAATTTAATAAATAAAAAATTCTAAGATGGTAATATTACTCGTTATATTTCTCAAAATTAGTGTCACCAAAATTCTTTATTTATTTTGTATACACCATCATTCTTCTTATGGCACTTATGAAGGCAGTGTCTAGCTCTTTTTGAAGTCTATCTAATAAATAACCAGCTCTTCATTTACCCTGCGGTATATGTAAAGATACCTCAAAAAACTTCAAACAAAAATATACAAAATACGCATTGTTAAACGCCCATAATCTCAGCAGATTTTTGTTTGATTGCTTCATCAACATGCTTAATATAGCAGTCTGTAATTTTTTGCACTAAATCACTTTGAATTTTTAACTCATCTTCTGATATCTCCTTATCTTTTTCACTTTTCTTCAACACGTCAAGTGCATCACGTCTTATATTGCGTATAGCTACCTTAGCATTTTCACCATATTCAGCCGCTTTTTTCGTTAACTCACGTCTGCGTTCCTCTGTTAAATCTGGCACAGGGACTCTGATTAACTGCCCATCTGATGCAGGATTTAAACCAAGACCAGAAGACATTATAGCTTTTTCAATATTTTTCACTTGTGCTTTATCCCAAACTTGTACTGTTATAAGCCTAGATTCAGGCACTGAAATAGTGCTAAGCTGATTGATTGGCATAAAATCACCATATACTTCAACTTTAATTGGATCTAAAAGTGAAGCAGAAGCACGACCAGTACGCAAGCCGTTTAGTACATGCTTAAGGTTTGAAACCGCTCCTTCCATACGTTTTTCAATTTCTGCAACAATAAAATTATCATTCTCCATCATTAATTAATACCCGTGAATAATTGAATATTTACCAGTCTGATCTAAAACCTTAACTATTTCACCAGGAGAGTGAATATCGAACACAAGAATTGGCATCTTATTGTCCATAGCGAGCGTTATAGCAGTAGTGTCCATCACGCCAAGGTCATTCAGTATAACATCTTTATATGTTAGAGTCTGCTGCTTCACAGCATTTTTATCTAATTTTGGGTCTGCTGAATAAACACCATCAACGTTTGTTCCTTTTAATATCACATCACAATTCATCTCTGTTGCTCGAAGTACTGCTGCTGTGTCAGTTGTGAAAAACGGGCTTCCGGTTCCAGCTGCAAATATAACAACTCTGTTTTTCTCCATATGTCTGATAGCTCGACGTCTTATATATGGTTCTGCGACTGTCATCATAGGAATCGCTGATTGCACTCTAGTAAAAACACCAAGATTTTCCAGTTTACTTTGGAGTGCTATAGCATTAATGACAGTTGCAAGCATGCCCATGTAATCAGCACTTGCACGCTCTATCCCCATCGTAGCAGCAGTTGCACCTCTGCAGATATTACCTCCTCCTATCACTACACAAACTTGATAGCCAAGCGATTGCACTTTCTTTACATCGTCACAAATTTGGGAAATAATATCGATATCATGCACATAACGCTGTTCGTTCATTAGCGCTTCGCCTGATATCTTGATTAATATTCTATTATACTTTCTCTCCATGAGCTGATCATTATAAAATTCTTTTTCAGAGAAGTATTAAATTATACTTCGTTATTTTTCAACTAGATTTATTCTATGAAATAGCGCTCTCTAGCATTTGGTGTGTTCATCGTTCAAATTTTTGAGGTCCAAATTTAAAAAGCATTAGCTGTGATCCTGCCAGCAAAGTCATTGTACAGGCCTTTTTTGCTTAATTTTTCATATTACTTTGTTAATTTCTGTACAAACATTTGAAAATATCAGGCGCAGAAATTAACTTATAATCTATAATAAATAAGTTCGTTGTATAGCAATTATATCAAATAATGTTTGTTATTTTATATCTGAAATCTTGCAACTTTATTTCTAATAGAATTAAAACTCACATCATTTAGTAATTCACCGTTTTCAAAGACAACTTTTAACATATTCTCTCTTGTTCCTAAATCTTCTAGTTTTATTGTTTCTATCGTTCCATCTTGATTTGTAACTAGTGCAAGTCTTCCAGCTTTAGAACGTTTGCAAGGATCAAATTTAGGGTTTTTACACATATCATGCCATGTATCTTAAAGGTATCAAGAAGAATACTTGCAAGAATGTCTTCAAAGGAGTTAGCTTACTTTTGAAGGTAGAAAGAGGTGAATCTGTAATCACGACTAGATATTAAATCTGTGGATCTGATAAGAGCCCTCTTTCACAAAGCCTAAAGCTGAACAGTATCTTAAGAAAACTCCATACTTATTCTGCATAAAGATGGTTAGCTAAAGTCTTGGTTTCCTTTTTAACCTCATCTTCTCAGGAGCAATATAATGTCTAAACCAATTTTAGGAATTGACGTCTCCAAATTAGGTTTAACTATTTCATTACTCATTGATAAAAATCATTATCATACTAAAGTAGATAATAATAAACAAGGTTTTGAGTTTTTGTTTAAGTGGCTAAAACAACATAAGGTTAAAAACCCGAATTATGGATTAAGCAAGGTTGCCAGAATATGGATATGTAGGTAAAGATAATTTTGAAGTAACAATCGAGACCTACCTATGAAAAAAGATATCACAAATTTATTTTGTTTCATCGATGATTTTAGCAGCAAGTGTAAAAAAGAGATAAATAAAAGAGCGATCTCAGAAGTTACAAGCATAAATCCGACGAGAGTACCAGGACTTTTTGAGTCTGAAATAATAACAATAAGTAATACTATTCCAACAATCTCCATGTAAAAACTTTAAAATTTTCTATAATTCATATTTGCAGCTATATAGATCTGAATTTCCATTGATGCCAAGCTATGAAAGATTTGTAGCATTAATGCAAAGAGTAATAATGATATTAGCTGTTTTATCACATACTTTGCTTTCTAAAAGTAGCAACATTTCTTATATAGATTCTACCTCTATATACGTTTGCCACCATAAAAGAATCTCTAGGAACAAAGTATTCAAAGGTATAGCAGCATTAGGAAAGACTAAGAAGTGATGGTTCTTTGGTTTTAAACTGCATATTATTATTATTAATGAAAAAGGAGGATTAGTAAAAGTATCACTGAGCAAATGTAACAAGGACGATAGATCGCAAGTTATGATGATGAGTGATAATATTAAAGGACTCTTGTTCGGTGATAAAGGTTATATCTCCAAACCATTATTTCTAGCTCTATATAAGCGAGGACTGAAATTAGTCACTGGAGTTAAAAAAGGGATGAAAAACTGCCTTTTATCTCTAGAAAAAAAGATATTCCTAAGAAAGCCCTCTATTGTAGAAACTGTCTTTGACTATCTCAAAAATAAACTTCAGCTTGAACATTCAAGGCATAGGTCACCAGTCAATGCTTTTATTCATATCATTGCTACTTTAATTGCTTATCAGTTAAAGGATAAAAAGCCCTCTATTGCTAATACTTAACATATTTCCTAATCCATAATTCGGGTTTATAGGTTTCCACAAGCCATTTATAATACTCAAGGCTTTCCTGACTCGAATAGCCCTGAGCCCAAACCATCATACTTATTATCGTCAACACTGGAAATTGCAAAAAGGCGTTTAATTATTCTCTCATCATCAGTATAGTCTTCTTTTTCAAAATCTTCGCCTCGTATATCATCATTGCTAAGCGACCTTCTCTCCATCAATGCACGTAGCTCTGAAGATTTTATACTTCCCACTCCTCTTTAGTCAGCTTCATAAGCTTGTTAGAAAGCTCCTCATACACTGATTGCTTATTCATTTTTTAGCCTTAATTGTCGCCAGATTTTGCTTCAATAGCAATTCGCTTTCATAATTAATAGACGTTGAATTCTTTGATTTACCTGTATTCTCTATTTTTTCATACACTGTATTCTCATTATTTGTAGTTTCTTTATACTTTTGATCTTTCATATACTTTATGTAAAAATTATTGTTACGTTGTGATAATATAAAATCCCACAAATAACAGAACACTTTAGCTTCGTTTTTTTGAAAATTTAAGCGCCTTCTTCGCCGCTGTACTTCTCACTCAAATCCCATCTTAAATTTTCTAAAAAATACTTGCCCATATATATTGCTTTAGCTAATGTGGTGGTATAAAATTTACTTATTGTTAGAGATTTAAAATGATTGACTCGTTTTATATGTGGGTTGTATTTTCTGCAATAGTCTTATTTTTCATATTACTAGATTTGGTTATTATTAGCCGATTTCTAAAAATGGATGACATTAAAGTTTCAAGCAAAGTTACGTTTGGATGGGTTTTGTTGGCTACAGCTTTTTGCTATGGCGTATATCTACAACGAGGACAGCAGGACGCGCTAATGTTTCTGACAGGTTACGTCATAGAACTTGCACTCAGTTTTGATAATGTATTTGTATTCATACTGCTGTTTGAAATTTGCAAGATTAAGAGACAATATCAACATAAAGTCTTGTTTATAGGCATCTTGAGTGCAATTATAATGCGACTTTTGATGATCACTTTTGGGATCTACTTAGTAAACAAGTTTACGTGGATTTTTTATGTATTTGGGGCATTCCTTATTTATAGCGGAGTTCGTTTTATTATAGATGCTATGAAAGCGAAACAGGATAATGATAAAGAAGGAAAGCTACTAATTTTTTTGCGAAAATATTTCAGAATTAGCGCAAATTCTAATACAGACAAGTTTTTTATCAAGGAAGGTGGCAAGTGGTCAATGACTAGTTTGTTTGTTGTATTAGTCTTAATAGAGCAATCAGATTTAATTTTTGCGCTTGATTCTATTCCAGCAATACTTGCAATTACAGATGATGTGTTTATAGTCTTTACCTCCAATATTTTTGCTATACTTGGGCTTAGATCCATGTATTTTATGCTCTCTAGCATCATAGATAAATTTGTATACTTGAGACACGCACTCGCTATAATGCTTTTTTATATAGGATGTAAAATGATTTTGGTTGTGCAAGGCATTCATATTCCAACAGCAGTGTCATTGTGTGTAATAGTAGGAATTCTGTCTATTGCTATTTTATTTTCTATTTTTAAAACAAAACACTCTGAAAATTCTTTGATTAAGTAAGCAAAGTCTCAAGTATATATAATAATCATCTATCAGAGTTATATTAGTTATTATGTTTGAGCATAATGGAAAAATAGTGTAGCTTGCCGTTAGGATTTGCTATTTTTGTTGGAGAACAGTTTTTTATCTATGAAGTATAACGAGGCTCAACCTGTGGTTTCTCAATGTGAACTTTTAAATGAGACCACTGTAATAATATTAGCAGCTGGAACAGGGAGTAGAATGCGCTCACAAACCCCAAAAGTGCTACACAAAGTTGCTGGCCTGTATCTTCTTGAATATGCACTTTTGGTTCCTAAATCTTTAAAGATCAGTGATGTTCGTGTCGTTCTAAACAGCAGAATCAGTGCAATGAATGAAATCGAACAATTATCAAACAAATATGGCTTTTGCGTTATTGTACAAGAAAAGCAACTTGGAACAGGGGATGCTGTAAGATCCGTTATTGAGCATTCTACTCCAAAAAAGTTTATACTCGTAATGTATGCAGATGCTCCATTCTTGAAGGGTGAAACTGCTCTGAAATTATTATCAAATCTTTCTAGATATGCAGTTTCATTATTGACATTTAATGCAAAAGACCCACGCGGATATGGCAGAATAATTGCAAAGTCTAAACAAAATACAGAGCTTTCTTCTAATCACATGTTTGAGCTGCAAAATGCAGACTATACTCAAGTGACAGAGATGTATATTGAAAATATAGTTGAAGACTGTGACGCTACAGAGATACAAAGACAGATCCAATTGTGTAATGGTGGAACTATCGCATTTACTAGAGAAATCGTTCTTGATTTTATAAAAAATAATAAACCATCTGCTGTTGGTGAATATTACATGACTAATATAGTTTCATTTACATCTTCAAATGGAGGTAATGTGAAAGGTTTATTGGTAGATGAAGCAGAGGTGCTTGGCATTAATGATAAAATACAGCTAGCTCACGCGGAAGCTTCGATGCAAAACACACTGAGAGAATTTTGGATGATGCAAGGAGTGACAATGATTGATCCTGCAAGTGTATTTTTATCTTATGACACTACATTTGGCAGTGACGTGACAATACATCCTAATGTATACATTGGGCAAAATGTTTCTATAGGTAACAATGTAACCATCTTCTCTTTTTCACATATCGAAGGAGCAAAGGTTGATAACGAATGTGTTATTGGACCGTTTTCTAGAATTAGACCGGTTACAAGGTTACATACTGGTGCCAAGATAGGAAATTTTGTTGAGGTTAAGAATAGTGAAATTGGAAGTATTACTAAAGTAATGCACCTTGCATATATTGGAGATACTTTAATAGAGGATAATGTAAATATAGGGGCTGGTGTAGTGTTTTGCAATTATAATGGCAAAACAAAGTCTAAGTGCAGAGTGGGAAGTGAGTCATTTATCGGTTCAAACACAAGCATAGTGGCTCCAAGAGATATAGGAAAAAACACAACTATTGGAGCTGGAAGCGTAATAACATCTGATGTCCCAGATAATAATCTTGCAGTAGGAAGAGCTACACAGAAAAACTTAACAAAAACTCGATTTCAAAAATAAAATTATAGATTGAAGTAATTGGTATTTAGAAGATGCAAGATTGTTTAAAAAATAATATAAGTGATTATAAGCCGGTTATTTTGACTGGCGATAGACCAAGTGGTCCACTACATCTTGGACACTATGTTGGTTCTTTATCAAGCAGAATCTCAATGCAAGACACATGTAAGCAATTTATAATGATTGCTGATATGCAAGCATTGACAGATAATTTCGAAAATCCAAAAAAGGTCAAAGATAGTGTCGTTGAGGTCATGTTAGATTATCTAACAGTTGGAATAGATCCTCAAAAAAGCACTATCTTTATACAATCTCAAGTGCCAGAACTAGCAGAATTGACCATGTATTACATGAACCTTGTTAATCTTGGTAGGCTAGAAAGAAACCCAACTGTAAAATCTGAAATTCAACAAAAAGGTTATGATAATGAGCTGCCAGTAGGATTTTTATGTTATCCAATTAGTCAAGCTGCTGACATTACAGCATTTAAGGCAGATTTGGTGCCAGTTGGAGAAGATCAACTTCCTATGATTGAACAGACAAATGAAATAGTGAGACGTTTTAATAGGATTTATAACACCTATTGTTTAAAAGAAGCAAAAGCGCACCTTAGCGCAGCTCCAAGGCTTATTGGGATTGATGGAAAGTCTAAGGCTAGTAAATCTCTTGGCAACACGATATTTCTCTCAGATTCGGAAGAAATAGTAAAACAAAAAGTATTTTCTATGTTTACAGATCCCGAACACATAAAAGTTTCAGATCCTGGCAAGATTAAAGGCAATGTAGTGTTTGCTTATCTTGACATTTTTGATCGCAATAAAGATGAGCTCAGTGCATTAAAAAGTCATTACAAACGTGGTGGTCTTTGTGATATTGTACTGAAGAAAAGATTAAATAGCATTTTGCAAGAGTTTCTAGATCCAATTAGGGATACAAGAAACTCTCTGGATAGAAAAGATGCACTCGAAGCATTGAAACATGGTAGTACTGTCGCAAGATTGACCGCAAAAGAGACATTAATTGAGGTTCAAGATGCTATCGGAACTAGATTTTTCTCAAATTGATTTTCGTCATTGAATGAGCAAAACCAAATCTTGCAACTATGACAATATATTGATTTTTGCTAACATGATTTTTTAATGAGCTTAATATATACATTCTATAAAAATTTATTTTTTAGTAAAATTTCATGGATTAGCGTTAGATTTTATATATAAAAAATTTCTAGCTTGTCATTTTATTTTAATATTGAGCTGTTTATATTGCATAGCACGTGATTTTATTATGGATGATTTTAGATTTTTTTGATATTGTTATACAACAAATCAATGAGTAAAAAATGAATCAAGAAATAGCAATTGTAGTGGCATTTAGAACAGCCATAGGAAGTTTAAATGGTACAGTTGGTCATATACCTGCTTATCAGCTTTCTTCCCACATTATAAATCATCTTTTAAATGTGACTCATATCAAAAGAGATGAGATATCAGAAGTCATCTTGGGTCAAGTTCTTCTCGCAGGAACAGGTCAAAACCCAGCAAGACAGGCTGCTATGCATGCTAATATTCCACAAGAGGTACCTGCTTTTGTAGTAAATCAGGTATGTGGTTCTGGTTTAAAAGCAATAATGACTGGGGCTTACTCTATCGCAAACGGTGCTGCTGATATTGTAATTGCAGGTGGCCAAGAGAGTATGACTTGCTCACCTCATTTTGTACATATGCGCAAAGGTGTAAGGCTTGGGAACGCAACACTAGCAGATTCTATGATGGTTGATGGCTTAACAGATGCATTTGAAAACGTACATATGGGCATCACTGCTGAAAACATAGCGGAAAAATTCGAGATTTCTAGAGAGGAACAGGATCAATTCGCACTTTTTTCTCAGATGAAAGCAGAAGAAGCTCAGAAAAGTGGTAGATTTACTAAAGAGATAGTGCCAATAAGTTTTAATGTGCGTCAACAAGAGGTGATCTTTGCAACAGATGAGTTTATAAGAAGTGGTACGACTATAGAAGGACTTGCTAAGCTATGTCCAGCTTTTAAGCAAAACGGCACTGTAACTGCTGGAAATTCTTCCGGATTGAATGATGGAGCTGCCATAGTAATTTTGATGGATAACATTGAAGCTAAGATGCGTGGCCTTAAGATTATGGGCACTATAAAATCTTTTGCTCAATCGGGTGTTAGTCCTGATATAATGGGCACAGGACCTGTCGCTGCGTCTCAGAAAGCATTGTTGCTTGCTGGTTGGAAAGTCGAAGATTTAGATTTGATAGAATCTAATGAGGCATTTGCAGTGCAAGCAATATATGTGAATAGAGCAATGGGATGGGACGAAGCAAAAGTAAATGTTAATGGTGGTGCCATAGCTCTTGGTCACCCGATAGGTGCATCAGGTGCAAGAATACTTGTAACTCTTTTACATGAGATGGAAAGAAGAAATGTAAAACGTGGACTTGCTACTCTATGCATAGGTGGTGGAATGGGTATCGCTATTTGCGTTGAGAGATGATGCTAAATACATAGAAAAGTTTATTGCTAAGTGTTAGCTAGTCTGTCCGTCAAAAATTAGCTTTTAGATCTGCCCTGCGCTAATTTTCTGGTATATAATTTGTCCTGTACCTAGCAAATACTACTTTAGGTATTACCGACAAAATCCATAAGGTTTTTGGCAATTTTGCCATTTTTCTGCTGGATTTTCAGTGCGCCATAGTTGCTTGCAGGCCAAGATAAGTCCTGCACTTCTTCGAGTTATGACGGATGGACTAGCTAAAGCACCAATGAGTGGTTTTGCGTCTAGAATCTTAAATGACTGGAAAATTTCTTTAAGGTGATATTGAAACGTTTCAAATCTTTCAAAACCTTTTAGAAATGTAAGCCAACTAACAATCCTATCTCCTTCAATGTATGCTCATGGTGTTTAGAAACATAGTCTATTATAAACCCGAATTATGTATTAGTAATATTCTAAGTATTAGCAATAGAGGGTTTTTTAGTATTGAACTGATAAGCAATTAAAGTAGCAATGATATGAATAAAAGCATTGACTGGTGACCTATGCCTTGAATGTTCAAGCTGAAGTTTATTTTTGAGATAGTCAAAGACAGTTTCTACAATAGAGGGCTTTCTTAGGAATATCTTTTTTTCTAGAGATAAAAGGCAGTTTTTCATCCCTTTTTTAACTCCAGTGACTAATTTCAGTCCTCGCTTATATAGAGCTAAAAATAATGGTTTGGAGAATATAACCTTTATCACCGAACAAGAGTCCTTTAATATTATCACTCATCATCATAACTTGCGATCTATCGTCCTTGTTACATTTGCTCAGTGATACTTTTACTAATCCTCCTTTTTTATTAATAATAATATGCAGTTTAAAACCAAAGAACCATCACTTCTTAGTCTTCCCTAATGCTTGCTATACCTTTGAATACTTTGTTCCTAGAGATTCTTTTATGGTGGCAAACGTATATAGAGGTAGAATCTATATAAGAAATGTTGCTACTTTTAGAAAGCAAAGTATGTAATAAAACAGCTAATATCATTATTACTCTTTGCATTAATGCTACAAATCTTTCATAGCTTGGCATCAATGGAAATTCAGATCTATATAGCTGCAAATATGAATTATAGAAAATTTTAAAGTTTTTACATGGAGATTGTTGGAATAGTATTACTTATTGTTATTATTTCAGACTCAAAAAGTCCTGGTACTCTCGTCGGATTTATGCTTGTAACTTCTGAGAGCGCTCTTTTACTTATCTCTTTTTTACACTCGCTGCTAAAATCATCGATGAAACAAAATAAATTTGTGATATCTTCTTTCATAGGTAGGTCTCGATTGTTACTTCAAAATTATCTTTACCTACATATCCATATTCTGGCAACCTTGCTTAATCCATAATTCGGGTTTCCTAATGTAATCTGTACGCTTCGCAAAGTCCCCCGCGGCATAGCTGATCTATCTTATTGCTACGTATCCAACGGTAAACCATATCAGCACCTATATCAAACACAATAGCTGCTTCCTTCTTGCTACCTCCTCGCGATATATAATATAACCTTCTTTCTTAAATCTATAGAATAATAACGTCCCATATCGAATAATATATTAGGCACTGCCGGCAAAGTCACTTTCGCAGACTCCTTTGGCCTGATTTTCAAGTATTAGTTCGTTAATTTCTTTGCAAGATATATAGTATTTGACTCAGAAATTAACTGGTACTCTAAAAAATCATGCCCTTCAAATCCACGCGCGTGCACTTATGAAGGCAGTGCCTAATACTTTTTACCTCTTATATAATCATTTATTAATCAATTAGGAAAATACTATAAAGCAAAATCTATAATATACTAGAGAGCTTAGAAATTGTGAATTAAAGAGCTAATTTTAGCTTTAAAATTTAAAACCATATATCAGTTTTTAACATCTTTAACTTCATTTACTATAGCGCATTTAAGAAGGAAACCTATAGAATGTTTTTAAAATTATGGCATTCTGAGGATATGCCTCCATTACTAGTCTTTGCGTCATAACTCTCGAATTAGAGGATATATGTCTATTGCAAGCAATTATGCTGCACTGAAAGTCCTACAGAAAAAGTGGCAAAATTACCAAAAAACTTATGGATTTTGAGGATATGATTTTTTAGAGTACAAGTGAATTGCTGCTTCGAATACTTTTATATATGTATGGTTTACAAAATTATATTGTAGTTTTTATGCTGCTACTGCAGTTGCAAAAAAGTCACACAACCAAAGAAATTTGTAATAAAAATGCTCAAAATTAAAAATATTATTTTACAACCGTTTATCGCATGCGTTATAAACTAGCTATGTGATCCGAGTTCTTCTTTGGTGACGTATGCCTTGGTAAAGCGATAAAATTCTGTCGCTCCTCCTGTATAACAGATTTTGAGCATTTTTGTGTTCTTTCCTGTAGAGCCAAGTTGCGTATATCATCTCAAGGAGTATGTCGGAACAAGATGAAACAACAAAAGCTTATCTATTTTAGAGGAAACATGAAAAAATTTCTTACGTTGTTAAGTGTGAGTGCAGCAGTTGCATCTGTTAGCATTGCAAGTGCTGGCGAAGCTGGCAAAATGTATTTTAAAGCAGATGCTGGTTATGGAATGGGCAAAGACAAATTTAGCTTAGATAGCCGTGCTGCTTTGACAGTTGGCGGCAAGTATAAAATTGCTGCTGGTACAAAGGAATTATCACCTAGCTCAAATGTATTCAGCAAAGGTTTTATTGGTGATGTAACTTTCGGTTATTATATTTCTGATGAAGTAAGAACAGATCTTATGCTGAGCTATGCTTCTAAAAGCGCTACACATGAGCTTGCTCTTAAAGATGCTAAAGATCAAGACATTAAGCAGCAGTTCAAAAATAGCTCCAAAAATTTTGCTGTAATGGCAAACGCTCACTACGATTTCAACACAGGTTCTGCATTTACTCCGTTCGTTATGGCTGGTTTAGGCGCAGCTTATGGAAGTGCGGAGCTTGATGATGGCGAGTTAGTAAAAGCTCTTGTAGGCTATAGAGAATCTGGCAAATCAGAAGACATCTCTAATATGAAAACATCTAATAAGTTCGGATTTGCTTACAGACTTGGTGCTGGTGTTGCGTTTGAAGTTTCTAGAGGTGCTTACATCGATTTAGCTTATGCTATGAACGGCCGTACTGGCACAAACAAGCTTGAGTTGGCGAAGCATGCTGCTGATGCGTCAACTTTTAAATATGAGTTGAAGCCTGCACTTACTCACAGTGTAACAGTTGGTTTGAGAATGACGTTCTAATAGCGTTATTAGAAGCTGTTATTTGATAGAAGAGGCGAGTACTTGTTTTTTCAAGGACTCGCTTTTTTATTTTTTATAATATAATCTTGCTAAAAAACTATTAGACACTGCCGGCAGAGTCACTTTCGCAGACTTTTGTGGCCTGATTTTCAAGTATTACTTCGTTAATTTCTTCGCAAATATATATAATATTTGACTCAGAAATTAACTGGTCTGTCTGTCAAAAATTTATTTGCTACGCAAATAAATTTTTGCGGAAAATTAAATGTACAAAAATTAGCCTAAAGCCTCTGCACTGCGCTAATTTTCGGATATATAATTTGTTCTATACCTAGCAAATACTACTTTAGGCATTACCGACAAAATCCATAAGGTTTTTGGCAATTTTGCCATTTTTTCTGCTGGATTTATATGCGCCATAGTTGCTTGCAGGCAAAGATAAATCCTGAACTCCTTCGAGTTATGACGGATGGACTAACTGGTACTCTAAAAAATCATGCCCTTCAAATCCACGCGCGTGCACTTATGAAGGCAGTGCCTAGCCACAAAACAAAGATTTTTATATCCAATGAGGAATCAACTCTTTAACTCATATCTTTTACCGACATCACACTCATCATACTTTTCAAAATTAGCGCCTTATGAGACTACTCATTATGTATTGATTACAACATGCTTCACTTAGTTCTTCCTAACTCTTTTTGAAGTCTAGTCTAATACCAATTCCACATTTAAGCGCGCTACTGACCCGCTGTACTTTTAGTACAGCTAAACTCTCAAATCTCATCTCGAATTTTCTAAAAATATTTGCCCATATATGCTGTTATTTGTTGAATTTGGTATAACTTCGTATGTACATAATAAATACCAATTCTTCACTTATCAGAGATATATTCACTAAAATCTGCTTTTTTTGACATCAAGACTATACAGTAATATAGTTAAAATACGCTATACAATCAAACAGTTGGTGCTGTAAATGATTTTAAAGAACCACTAGCTTTTTCTCATACATATTTGTAGAATTTACATTATAATATGACTAAGGGTTTGATGTTATAACAGCAATTTATGGGCAAAATGCTAAATATGCAGCAACTATTTTCATCTTGAAAGTTGAGAATAATATCCATACACAATTGGTATTGTTCTAAGAATAAAGCATCAAGGTATGCGATACTAGCTGGAGTATTATTAGGACTCTGGATGTTATCTGGTGCGGTTTTTAGTGATCGCGGTGATAAGAAAGCAGTCGTACCACATCCTGCTTATAGCATAGAACATTCAACAGCTCAGGAAAAACATTCTGTAGTCAAAGTAAGTGGCATTGCAGGAGCAAAAGATGTTGTTTCGTTAATGGCTCAGGATAGCGGCATTGTATCTGAAATTCTTGTGCAAGATGGGCAGTTTGTAAAAGAAGGAACATTATTAATTAAAATGGATTCAAAGAACTATGCAGAACTTTTGGAAAAAGCAAATGCTGCTTATAAAGCCGCCGAGATAGATTACAGAGCATCTGAGATATTGTTTAAAAAGAAGTTATTATCCGAAGCAAACCTAGTGAAAAGTCAAGTAGACATACATTCAGCAAAAGCCACGCTGGTGAAAGCAAAGCTAGATCTAAAGAATTCATCAGTTGTAGCTCCATTTGATGGTTATGTTGATTATATATCTGTGCATGTTGGTGATTATATATCTGGCCCACTTGGCATGAATACTTCTGTTGTTGGGTCTTTTTTTGCTGGCAAGTCTAATATAGTAAAGGTAGAATTTTCTGAATATGATAGAAAACAAGTTAACTTAAATGATGAAGCATTGGTATCTTTTGATAACATTAAGCTTAGTGGCAAAGTAACACTACTTAGCAGTGTAAAAGATACATCTAATAATAGTTTTAGAGCTGAGATAACCATTGATGGCTCAATTCCAAAAAATATTAATGGCCAAGATGTAGATGTTGTTATCTTAGGTAGCACAGTTGAAGCTCATAAAATCCCACAGTCTGCACTTTCCCTCGATATCGATGGAAAATAGGTGTCAAAATTGTTGATTCTAACAAGATTGTACAATTTTGTGAAATTACACTACTTGACGAAGAATATGATGGAGTATGGATACGTGGACTTCCAAAGGAAGCTGATATTATAATGCTGGGGCATCCATATATAAAGCCGTTAACGAAACTTGATTGGAAAACTAAAATTTCTGCGTCTTCTTAAAATAACTCAAAAAGGACTTTTTTGCATAAACCAGCATTTTTGCTTGCTCATCTGATATTTATGCAGTCGCCTGCGTCATAATTCTTGAAATGCAGAATTTATGTTAGGCACTACCGCTGCTAAGCTAATTTTTGTACATTGTACTTTCGGTAAAAATTGATTTGCTGCGCAAATAAATTTTTGACAGACATACATATAAAGAGCATTCTTAAAGGCACCAATTTTGAAAAATATGATGAGTATACACCTCTTTATATTGTCAAAAAATCTGCTACACACTCGTGTTACGTAGATTTTATCTATTGTTTCGCGTGAAATCAATATCCTATGTTCTCGCGGTATTGATCTTCACGAAAGAATCTGCGGCATCATGCTAAGTATAATAAGATTTCTTGCATTTTCTTAGTATTGTCATTATATGTATAAATGTTATAGGTTGCTCCCTACGGCATACATGTGTTATTGATTATGTTGAACTTTTTACAGCATTAAGTGTTTTATTTCTGACCAACCTATTGCTGCTGATTACATATTTCAACTAAAAACTTACTACATAAATATTATTTTGTTTTCGCTCCAAATCACTTTTAGTACAATTACCTAATGCTTACCAAATAATTTTTAAAAGTGAACGTGTAAATTATGTGTATTATATATAAAAAATCCGTTATATAGCAATCCTTAGAAGAGCAGTAATGCTAATTTTTAAGTGCAATTGAATTTGAATTGATGCACTTTCTAGCTTTTGAAACTGACTCTCGCTATGTGTTTTCATATTTTGTGTTAAAATTTCAAGACTTATACATTCACTATTTTATTTTTTATAAAGAATCTGATGACTTTAAAAATTAGCTTGCCAACTCATACCGAATTAAAGCCTAAACTAATAGTGTTTGGAGTAGGTGGTGCCGGCGGTAACGCAGTAAATAATATGATAGATTCGCAGCTAATGGGTGTTGAATTCTGGGTTGCTAATACAGATGCTCAGGCTTTAGCAGAATCAAAAGCTGAAAATAAAATACAGCTTGGCATAAGCTCAACAA
Organism: Ixodes persulcatus; assembly: GCA_013358835.2. Lineage (NCBI taxonomy): Eukaryota > Metazoa > Arthropoda > Arachnida > Ixodida > Ixodidae > Ixodes > Ixodes persulcatus. The sequence goes on from JABSTQ010005687.1 coordinate 1,177,288, forward strand.
AAGGTCTTGGTGCTGGCTCTTACCCTGAAATTGGAAAGATAGCAGCTGAAGAGTCTTTAACAGATATCGAAGCATCTCTTGAAGGTTGTCATATGCTCTTTATTGCAGCTGGTATGGGGGGGGGGACTGGAACTGGCGCAGCTCCTGTAATAGCTGAAATTGCAAAAAGAATGGGGATAATAGTAGTTGGTGTCGTAACAAAACCCTTTCACTTTGAAGGAAGTAAGAGAATGAAAGTTGCAGAGCTTGGCCTTGAGGAGCTTAGTCGATACGTTGATACACTTATAGTTATTCCAAATCAAAATCTCTTTCGTGTTGCAAATGAAAAAACCACATTTGGGGAAGCTTTCCAAATGGCAGATGATGTTTTAAAATCAGGTGTACGTGGCGTCACAGATCTAATTACAATGCCAGGTCTCATCAATCTCGATTTTGCAGATATCAAAGCAGTAATGCAAGAAATGGGTAAAGCTATGATGGGTACAGGTGAAGCAGAAGGACAGGATCGCGCAATAAAGGCAGCAGAAGCAGCAATCTCTAATCCGCTTTTAGATAATTCTTCTATGAATGGAGCGCAAGGTGTATTGATAAATATAACTGGAAGTACAGATATGACGCTTTTTGAGGTTGATGAGGCTGCAAATCGTATTAAAGAAGAGGTAGATGCTTCTGCAAATATAATATTTGGTTCCGCTTTTGACGAATCTTTGAAGGGAAGAATTAGAGTATCAGTAGTTGCAACTGGTATAGATAGCAAGGGCAGTGTTAGTGCTACGTCGCCTGTTCAACTACAAAATAGAGTAGATGGACAAGATGTAAAATACGCGAAAGCACAGCAGTCAAGCCTCCTTGATTCTGCAAATACACAAACACAAAAGCATGACTTTGAAAAAATATCACTGAACAGCGTGGCAAATGCTACCATTTCTGAAAAAAGTGTCTTTATCCCTCCAAAAGCGATAGATCCAGAAGAATTTGATAATCATGAATCTGTTTCTCAAACAAAATCTGTGGCGCCAAGTGATGTCAAAATTTCTGGGACATTCGGCAGAATATTTGGTGGAAGTGAGCAGGTCATATCTGGCAAAAATGATTCAGAACAAACGCATAATAAAGAAGAGTATAAAGAGGATTTATTTGAAATTCCTGCATTTTTGCGAAAAAAAAATAAATGAAAGCGTATAAAACTCTATGTGGCATTATTATTGATGTTTTTAGATTTTTTCAAAAATACATTTTTTTGCTGTTTTTAGGCTATGTTTCTTGATTTACATGACTCGTATGTCTATACTCGTTGAGTGACCCTGATAGTTGTAAGTTGTTTGCTTGATTTTATTAGTTGCTGTGGTTATTACTGTCTTAATTTCTGCAAGATAATGTACTGTTTTGCATTTTTTAGTGTCTAAAAATACTATAACTTTGTTGTTTAATTTAAAGGTTGCATAGAGAAATATAAAGTTATGTTTATTTTGAAATTTTCTGGCAAATAGTCTGATAGCATGCTTTTTTGTCAGATTTTTTCTTGATTGCAAACCATTATGATACACCGAAAGTCCAGCAGAAAAAGTGGCAAAATTGCCAAAAACCTTATGGATTTTGTTAGGTGCTGACTTCATAAGTGACTAAGTAGTTTACAAGTATCGGACAAATTATACCAGCTCCAAAAAATAACAGTATCTATTGGTAAGTGTTTTTTGAAATTTCAGATGAGATTTGAGTGAACTGTCCTAGAAGTAAAGCGGCCAGAAGCGCGCTTAAGTTTTCAAAAAAGACGCAGCTAAAGTATTCTGTTATTTGTGGGAGTTGTTATAATATCCGAAAATTAGCGCAGGGTCGCGGCTTTAAGCTAATTTTTGTACATTTAACTTTCCGCAAAAATTTATTTGCTATGCAAATAAATTTTTGACGGACAGACTGGGAATTAGTTCTTAAAGCACATATAAACAAAGATTTTGTCTTCGCTCACTTAAAGCAATGCGCTTTACTTGCACCTTTTGAATTGCTTTTGCTTAGCACTACTTTGATTGATGCACTAAACTAAAATTTGATTTATGACAGAAGGACTTGCAATTATACAAAGGCCTTATAGTAAGGGTTGGCTCGTTTTTAATGATCGAATAAGTGTAACACATGTTAAGTGAAAACTACAAACCACAAATTAGTGAAAAGAAATGGCAAGAAAATTGGCAGAAGTCTGAGATATATAAGTGGGACAGCACTCGAGATAGAAGCGAAACGTTTGTGATAGATACGCCGCCACCTACAGTCTCTGGAATGCTGCATATGGGACATGTTTTTAGTTATACGCAAGCGGACTTTGTTGCAAGATTCCAAAGAATGATTGGCAAGACTGTGTTTTATCCTATAGGCTTTGATGATAACGGGCTGCCCACTGAGCGCTTAGTTGAGAAGATAAATGGAGTTAAAGCTTCATCTCTCACTAAAGAGCAATTTAATCAGATGTGTCAGGTAGTAATTAGAGATGCAGAATTAGAATTTAGGACTCTGTTTGAAGCACTTGCACTAAGTTTTGATTTGAATGAGACATATCAAACTGTTAGTGATTCTACTGCAAAACTTTCGCAAATGTCATTTCTAGACCTATACAATAAAGGTCTTCTGATCAAGAAATATGCCCCTACATTCTGGGATCCAGTAGATAAAACTGCCATTGCACAAACGGAAATAGAAGATAAAGAAAAAAGTGCCCTATTTTCTGAGATCGCTTTTAGTAAAGAAAGTGGTGGTGAAATATTGATTGCAACTACTCGGCCAGAGCTGCTTCCAGCTTGTGTTGCAGTATTCTACCACCCTGAGGATCCTAGGTTTCAAAATCTAGAAGATGAAAATGCAATAGTACCAATATTTAACTTTAAAGTCCCTTTCATTGCCGACAGTGAAGTTGATATGGGAAAGGGCAGTGGCCTTGTTATGTGCTGCACTTTTGGCGATATACAGGATGTAAGGTGGTATCAGCGTTATAATCTTGAGGTTAAGACTTGCATCTCTAAAACAGGCTATATGCAAAACGCTGGTATTTTAGATGGAATGACAGTTTCTGCAGCGCGTTCTAAGATTTTAGAATTGCTAGCAGAAAGAAATTTGATTAGATCGCAAGTTGAAGTAAAGCATTCAGTGAAATGTGCAGAAAGGTCAGGAGCTGCGCTTGAAATTATTTTGACGAACCAGTGGTATATATCAATACTTGATTATAAAAAAGAGCTGCTGAACAAGGCAAATCAATGCAATTGGCACCCTTCTTATATGAGAGTGCGTCTTGAAAATTGGATTAATGGGCTAAATCAAGATTGGTGTATATCAAGACAGCGATATTTTGGAATCAATTTTCCAGTTTGGTATTCAAAAAGAAGTGGAGAAGAAGGGAAAGTGTTACTTCCAAAGATAGAGCAGCTTCCTGTAGACCCTTCTGTTGACCTTCCAAATGGCTATAGAAAGGATGAGGTGATAGCAGAAACTGACATTATGGATACGTGGGCAACCAGTGCACTCACTCCACAAATTTCAAGCAAAGCTATCACAAAAGATTATTCTGTAGATTATAAGCGCCACAAAAAACTTTATCCAGCAGATCTTAGAATACAGGCGCATGAGATCATTAGAACATGGGCATTTTGTACGATTGTAAAGTCTCATCATCATGAAGATTCCATTCCATGGAAAAATGTAATGATAAGTGGCTGGTGTCTTGCCAAAGACGGTCAGAAGATGAGTAAATCAAAGGGGAATATAGTGACTCCACAAGAGTTAATAGTAGAAAAGAGCGCTGATGTGGTGCGTTACTGGGCTTCTTGTTCTAAAATTGGCGCTGATATTGCTTATTCGGAAGAAGCCTTTAAAATAGGCAAAAAGTTGATCACTAAGCTTTGGAATGCATCCAAATTTTTTGCGCTGCATTTTTCATCTTTGAGTGATTTTGATAACAAAGTTACTGTTGCTACTGCATTGCAATCTGAAATCATTAATTGTGATCTTGATCTTTGGATTTTGTCAAAACTTCAACGAGTTGTTCATGAGGCAACTAAGGCATTTGAGAATTTTGAATATTCTGAAGCAAGGCAAGTAGCTGAAGAGTTTTTTTGGAAAGATTTTTGTGATAACTATGTTGAACTTGTAAAAGTTCGTATTTATGATTCTGCTAATAAAGATGAGGTTGGGAAGAGGAGCGCAGTTTATACTATGTATTTTTGCATATATACCATGCTGCGGCTCTTTGCACCCTTTATTCCGCACATTACAGAAGAGTTAAACGCACAGCTCTTTCCATATTCCGGCTTTTTGCATGCCCAAAAATCTTGGCCAATGCTCTGTGATTACGTATTTCTTAGTGATAAGTTGGATGATGGAGAAAAAGTATTGAAGTTGCTTGAGCTTGTTAGAAAGGCAAAGTCTCTTGCAAACCTTGCACTCAATCATAAACTTTCTGTATTAAAAATTTTTGGACCAAAGATTTCAGATTCTCTGCTAAAAGATCTGAAAAATGCTGCGCACGCTGAAGTGGTTGAGATGTTGCAAGTTGCTCGTTCTGATATGATTATGTCAGATTGCGCTAATTTCGGTGTTAGTATTAGCACTTATACTGAGGAGGTAGCAGCTTACGCATAGCAAGTATACCGCAGGTTAAATGAAAATACACAAGGAGCATTTTAAAGGCGCTAATTTTCGAATATATAATTTGTCCTATACCTAGCAAATACTACTTTAGGTATTACCGACAAAATCCATAAGGTTTTTGGCAATTTTGCCATTTTTCCTGCTGGATTTTCAGTGCGCCATAGTTGCTTGCAGGTCAAGATAAATCCTGCATTCCTTCGAGTTATGACGGATAGACTACAAAGAAACTATATAAAGCATATGGAGTAACAAAAATTGACAATGAGCTTTAAATTTATATGTTATACTTTTTAATCTTTTTTAATGCATAGGAATATATTTAGAAAATACGATATTAGAGGAGTATTTCAGAAAGACTTTTGTGAATCTGACATAACAGCAATTGCAAGAGCAATTTCTCATTTTACTATGGATGATGGAATAGCTCATCAAAATATATGCATAGGTTATGATGGCAGATTAAGTTCTCCTATAATTAGAGAAGCATTGCTTTACGGACTTATGGAATGTGGATATTCAAGGAATAGTCAAAGAGGAAATATTGTTGATATTGGAATATGCTCAACTCCTATGCTTTATTGGGCAGCATATAATATTGATAATATAGGTGTTGCCATCATGATCACAGGCTCACATAATCCAAAAGAATATAACGGGCTCAAGATTATATACAACATGTCATATGCTGCAGAAGATTTCTTAGATAGAATAAAAGATTTTTTGCTGGGCAATATTTGGATGGAAGGAGAAGATAGTAAGATAAAATTGCACGAGCAAGAAGCTGCAACCTGCAGGTTGCATGTAGGTCTTTCAAGCGTATATTCAAATAAATTCGACTTTAAATCTAGTTATTTGGCAGAGTCGTCCGGCAATTCTTCGGAGCAACTTGAGATTGGCAAAGCATATTTAAACAGTGTGTTTACAGCTAAAATTCCAGCTGTGAAACGTAAATTATCGATAGCTTGGGATCTATCAAATGGAGCTATGTGTAACATGGTATCAGAATTCATCAAAAGATTGCATGGAGAGCATTTTTTATTGAATTTTAAAATAGATGGTAATTTTCCAAGTCATCCTCCTGATCCTACATGCGCAAGAAATTTAGAGCAGTTATCTGCATTTGTACGTGAAAAAAGCTGTGACTTCGGAATGTGTTTTGACGGCGATGGAGATAGGATAGGAATAGTTCTAAAAAACGGACGTATATTATATGGCGATCACATCCTTTTGTTAATTGCTCATGATATGATATTAAACGGCATAGGGAACAAAGTTTTAGTTGACGTACGTATGAACCAATTTGTAATTGATCAAATAAGAAACTTGGGATGTGATGTTGTGATATGGCAACCAGGACATTCTAAAATCAAAAATAAGATGAAGGAAGATGGCATCACAATAGCTGCAGAAATGAGTGGACATATATTTTTTAATTTAAAACGTTATATATGTGATGATGCGCTCATTGCTGCATATAAAATATATGAGCTTTTTTTACTGGGGTATAATTTCGAGCGTATATTAGAGCCAATCTCTCATATTATAAAAACAGAGGAAATTCGTATACCTCTTGATGAAAAATTAAGGCTGCTTCTGTTATTTAACATCAAAAGTTATTTAACAATTCTTGGAATAGAATTCAAATATTTTGATGGAATTAGAGTTGCAAATAAAAACTTAAGTTGGAATATAAGAAGCGCAGTTACTGAAGAAGTGATATCTTTTAATATCAGTGCTGTAAGTCAAGAGCATCTTGACAGTATTTTAGCATTAATCTCAAGTGCAATTCTTGCGCTTGAGTCTGCTATATTTTTTACAGTGCGAAACTAAAGTGTTTATTACATCAGAAAGATGTGTATTTTGCATCAAAAAGTAATACCAAATGTGTTAGTATGCTACATTTCTTAACTAGCTTATTATAGCTAAAGCAGTATAAAACAGGCATGATAAACTAGTATTTTGGAATAAATTTTTATTTGTTTAGAGTCTGGAATATAACTATATTTTAGGCGAGAGACTGATGAAAATTTATCAAAAAGACAAAGTTTGGCGTGCCTGTTTTATACTGCTTTAGCTATTTGCGATATCGATACTTTCTAAATAACACACAACCAATTTGAATTTTTTAACTATTGTATAATTTTAGACAGATGACCAAAATAGTTGCATATAATGTTAATTCTGTAACATCACGCTTATCACATTTAATATTGCTAATCGAAAAACATAATCCTGATATAATCTTGCTTCAAGAGTTGAAATGTATAACAGAGAAGTTTCCTTATGATCAGTTAGACCACCTTGGATATAATATACAGGCCTTTGGTCAAAAGTCATATAATGGTGTTGCTATACTTAGTAAGTGTAGGATTGAAGATGTAAAGCTTGGTATTAAAAGTGATCAGAAGAATGGTGATGCTAGATATATCGAGTGTTTTGTACAGGTGAATAACCGCGGTACTGTCATATCGTCTGTTTATGTACCGAACGGTGGTGAACTGGAGTCTGAGAAATTTGTTTATAAATTAGAATTTCTTGAAGCACTGAAGCATCATATTCAAGACATTAGAAAACAAGGTATGGAGGTTATTATGGGTGGCGATTTTAATGTAGCAGTAGAAGATATAGACGTTTATAACCCTGGTGCCTTAGATGGAAAAGTGTGTTTTCATCCTGAGGAGAGGAAGAGATTTCGTGCTATTTTGAATAATGGTATGGTTGATACATTTAGAGCAGCTCATCCAGATCAACAATCGTTTAGCTGGTGGGATTATAGAGCTGGATCTTGGAAACAGAATAAAGGAATGAGGATAGATTATTTGCTAGCGTCTCCTGGAATTGCAGATTTGATAAGTAGTGTTGACATAGATAGCTCGTTTAGAAATCTAGAAAAACCTTCAGACCATGCACCAGTGCTGCTATCTATTTCAAGCTAGAACTTAGGTGGTCTGTCTGTCAAAAATCGATTTGCTGCGCAAATCAAGTTTTGCGGAAAGTTAAAAATCCATAAGGTTTTTGGCAATTTTGCCACTTTTTCTGCTGGACTTTTGGTGCCTCATAATTGCCTGCAAGCAATATAAATCCTGTATTTTAAGAATTCAGGGCCGGCGACTCCCTAACTTCCTTGACTATATAGAATATAATATTTAGCTGCGTCTGTGCTCTATATTATAGTTCAATTCAGCTCCGTATATTAGTATGAGACTACAAGCATAGAAATAAAGAAGTGCTATTATAACACCTGTTATACTTCCATATATCAAGCTAATCTGTGGAAAACTTTTTACGTAATATTTAAATATCATAGTAAAACCTGACCAAGCAATAATAACAGCGAAAGTGCCTGGAAAAGTGTATATCAATTTGTGTTTTCTGTTTGGAAGGAAATAGTATATGTAAGATATAAAAATAAAGCTTGATACTGCAACTACTACATATCGCATCTTAGGTGCTTCTATCCTAATCAACTTGATGATTTTATAATTTTCGATTTCTGGAAAATATTCTAATAAGAAGACTGAAGTCGCGCTCCATATGGATGGCATTATTACCAAAATTATTAGTACAAATATTGTGGTGCTTATTAGCACCATGAATTCTATTATGCTGAGTAATCTTCTGAAAATATATGCGGGCGGTTGCTTGACCCTATAAGCTTTATTCAGTATAGTTCTAAGGCCCTCAAAGATAGAAGATGCAGTCCATATTGCGCTCAGTATAGCAAGTGTAATAAGACTTTGCGGAGGTGCTGACGTTATCTCTATTATTCTCGGTCTTAGTATGTCTATAAACTGCGCCCATGAGCTTTCAAGTATCATATTTAGCAGTACATCAACGATCTCATGATTAATACTTGATCCTGCATTTCCAAGCAACGCGACAAAAAAGACAAGAAATGGACAAATAGCTAGCATCATTAGAAATGCTAGATACCCAGCATGTTCCATACCATCGTGTTTTATGGTATCGTTAAACGATTTTGCCAAGCTCTTTGTTATTAAATGTAAAAAACTGCAAATTTTTTTTACAGTATTAAATATCTGCATTAACTTCAAGAGTAATATTGTGTTGTTTACACGTAGCTTTGATTGTATTTTTCATAAGGCATGCTATTGTCATTGGTCCAACGCCACCTGGCACTGGAGTCAGAAAACCTGCAACTTTTTGTACGTCTTCAAAGTTTACATCCCCATAAAGTTTATCTTTTACCTTTTGTATCCCAACATCCACTACGTAAGCTCCAACCTTTACCCACTCTCTTGTTATCATATGAGGTTTTCCCACAGCAGATATTAATATGTCAGCAACCCTACATTCCATTTTTTGGTTGTGAGAATGTGAATTCATGACTGTAACTGTGCAACCCTCCCTTATTAACATAGATGCCATAGGTCTTCCAACTATTTGCGATCTTCCAAGTACTACAGCTCTCTTGCCAGAAAGGTTAGTGCCAAGTTTACGCTTTAATAAATGTAGTACACCTTGTGGCGTGCATGGTTCTAAGCAATTTTGCCATGAGTTTAAGAGCCCTACATTATTAGTACTAAATCCATCTACGTCTTTGAGGTGATTTATAACATTAAAAATCTTATGTGCATTAATATGCTTTGGCAATGGGAGTTGAACAAGTATCCCATGCACAAGTGGGTCTTCATTAAGTTTATGCAGCAGATTCAGCACTTCCTCTTCTGAAATGTTACTATCAAACTGATGTATATAAGAGGCGATGCCTATAGTACGTGCATTTTTAACTTTATTATTTGTATATATAACGCTAGCTGGGTCATTTCCAATCAAAACAACAGTAAGACCAGGAATGATGTTATACTTTTCTTTAATAAAATCTATATTTCCTTTTAATCTTTCCAATATTTCGTTGGCAAAAGCCTTGCCATCAACTGTACTACATGTAAATTTCATATCTCATATCCATTACGCAAGTACTAACACTGTTAGTCTACCCAACTTTTTTCGTATTCCAAGCAATATTCCTGATTTTTCTACAAAGAATCTTTAAAATAAGCATAGATATCGCAACATCATAGTTTCGGATTCACACCTTTTGTTGTAGAATGCTCGAAATGTATATCCTTTTCAGGATATATAAACCTATATACACTATGAGCAGCAATAGCCGCTTCTGCAAATCCTGTCAATATAAGCTTTAGCTTCCCTGCATAATCAACGACATCGCCAATGGCAAATATACCATCTACACTGGTTTGCATTGTTGATTGCATAACTTGAATATGTTTATTTTGCATATCTATGTTCCAAGATAATATAGGCCCTAAATTCATAGAGAGTCCAAAAAACAGTAGCAGGAAGTCTGAACATATTTTTTTCATGTGATTGTCTAGATCTACTATACTTATCTCATTTAAGAATCCATCCCTACCTACAAGTGAATCAAGCTGATATGGCACAAGCAGCTCTATATTACCTAATTTTATTAGATGTTCTAGCTTGTTGATACTCTCTTGCATGGCTTTAAATTTATTTCTACGGTGAATCAAGTAGACCTTGCTTGCTATCTCTGCAAGTGAAATTGCCCAATCTACTGCAGAATCTCCTCCACCTGCAATTGTCACGATCTTATTCTTAAAAATTTGTCTATCTCTGACCGAATAGAATACGCTTTTTCCCTCAAAATCTTCTATATTAGGCATCGGCGGTTTATTATGGCCAAAAGCTCCTGAGCCTGCAGCTATTATGATAGCTTTTGTTTTAATCTCATTGCCTAGATCTGTCTTAAGTACGAAAAATTCTCCAGATTTTTCATACGAAACAACCGATTGTCCTAGGATAAAGCTTGGGGAGAATGGTATCGACTGTTTATAAAGCTTTTGAACTAGCTCTTCTGCTAAAATATTAGGATACCCAGGAATATCATAGATTGGCTTCTCTGGGTATAAAGCAGAGCATTGTCCTCCTATATGAGGAAGTGAATCCACAACCAAAGACTTCATGCCAAGCATTCCAGCTTGGAATATCGTAAAAAGACCAACAGGTCCTGCGCCTATTATCACAATATCTGAGTTATAAGTCATGCTATTCACCAATGATATTTGCTAATGCTTATATACCTAAAGCGCTATAACATAGGCAGGCTAAACTTTGTCTTTTTGACAAGTTTTATCAGCTTCTCGCATGAGCTATATTACAAGCTTTGAACGAATAAACATTTTATTTTATGAAGCTTTTCTGAAATTACTACGTTACATGTTCATTAACGCTATTTTATACACTGGTTATAAATCAGTGTAGTTTGTGGGATTTATAACAGCTTCCTCAAAACTTTGCAATTTCTGCTTAAAAAAATATTCAACGTTAAAGACATTTGCATAATTGTTTGTTCATCCTTCAACTCATCAAATTTTGATTGATGTACTAAAATTTGCTTGATTCCCACGTATGGAGCAGCAATTATTCAGAGGTCTCCTTTCCCAGAGCACTTGTAAGATGTCGCAGTAATTTACCCGCTTTCGTGAGCAGTGCCATATAAAAAATTTGAGTTTATATGAAGCCAACGTATATAAGTAAGCTAGTGATTGATTTTGTTTGAACATTTGATTAGAATCCCACTCGTCTAAGCAAAATCAAGAAATAGGAAATAAGAATGAATTATTCTGTAACGCCCGTGGCAATAGAAGAGGAGATGCAGCGCTCCTATTTGGATTATGCAATGAGCGTAATAGTGAGCCGTGCACTTCCAGATTGTAGAGATGGACTAAAGCCTGTGCACAGAAGAATATTATACGCTATGTATGACACTGGAAATACATTCGATAAACCATATAGAAAGTCCGCAAGAATAGTCGGTGAAGTGATGAGTAAATATCATCCACATGGTGACGCGCCAATTTATTCTTCTATGGTAAGAATGGCTCAAGATTTCTCGCTTAGAGATCTACTTATAGATGGGCAGGGAAATTTTGGTTCTATAGATGGTGATTCTCCTGCACAGATGCGTTATACCGAGGTTAGATTAACTAAGCTCGCTGAAATGCTTATGACAGATATTGGATGCGACACCGTAGATTTTCAAGATAACTACGATGGTGCAGAAACCGAGCCAAGAGTGTTGCCTGCTAGATTTCCTAATCTCCTTGTAAATGGTGCAAATGGTATTGCAGTTGGTATGGCAACCAATATTCCTCCACACAACATGGGAGAGGTTCTAGACGCTTGTATTGCTTATGTGCAAGATAACACTATAGACATAAACACAGTACTTTCTTATATAAAAGGGCCGGATTTTCCAACTGGTGGTGAGATTTTGGGTAGCCCAAAAATTAGACAAGCTCTGAGTACTGGAAAAGGCGGTATACTTCTTAGAGGAGAGACAAAATTTGAAGATATTTCAGGGCGAAAGGCGATTATTATAACGTCTATTCCATATCAAGTTAATAAAGCTGAGCTAATCAAAGCGATAGAGAAGCTATGTAAAGAGAAGACTATTGATGGAATTGCAGAAATTAGAGATGAAACAAATAAGCTAGGAATTCGTGTTGTCATAGAGCTAAAGCGCGAAGCAGTGCCAGATATTATATTAAATCAGCTTTATCGAAATACACAGCTGCAGAGCAGCTTCAGCGTCAATACACTTGCGCTTGTGCATGGCAGGCCTATGGTGATGAACGTGCTTGATATAGTGCGTGAGTTTGTTGCATTCAGAGAGACTGTTGTTACAAGAAGGATTAAATTCTTGTTAAACAGAGCTAGAGATAAAGCTCATATATTGATAGGCATTGCTATCGCAGTTGATAATATTGATGAAGTTATCGTGATGATAAAGGCTGCAAATGACCCTCAAGAAGCAAAGGCGAGTTTAATGAAAGGATCTTGGCCTGCATCCGGTGTGATAGGTCTTTTAAAACTCGTAGATGATTTTAGAAATAGAGTTGAGTGGCAGAACTGTTATCTAACTGCTGAACAGGCTCAAGCTATATTGGATATGAAGCTACAGAGATTAACGGGTCTTGAGAAGAATAAAATAGAAAATGACTTGAGCATTGTGTCAGTAGAAATTACAGATTATCTGGAAATATTGGGCTCAAGGGAAAGATTATTACAGATAATTGAATCTGAATTCGTAGAGGTTAGAGAGAAATTTGCGACACCGCGCAGGACAACAATACTGGAGAATGAAGCTGATGTTGATGATGAAGATCTAATTCAGCTGGAAGAGATGGTTGTTACCATTACACAGAGCGGTTATATAAAACGCGTTCCACTGAATACCTATAGAGCACAAAGAAGAGGTGGAAAAGGACGTTCTGGTGTGATGATGCAAGAAGATGATATGATCTCTGAAGTTATCGCAACGACTACTCATACGGTTCTTTTATTCTTCTCTAACTTTGGTAAAGTATATCAGCTTAAAGTGTATAAATTGCCAGTAGGAACTCCTCAATCCAAAGGGAGGGCGCTGGTTAATATTCTGCAGCTTGCATCAGATGAAAAGATAACAAATGTTATGCCGATGCCTGAGGACAAAGAGGCATGGAATGATTTATATATAATATTTGCGACTAAAGGAGGAAATGCTAGGCGCAATTTGCTATCTGATTTTGCGCATGTTAATGCTGGTGGAAAGATAGCTATTAGGATGGATGAAGGTGACAGCTTAGTTGGTGTCGTGTCTTGTATGAAGGATGATCATATAATAATAGCAACGAGTTTTGGTAAGGCTATTAGATTTCCAGTGACTGAGATTCGTGTATTTAAAAGTCGTACTTCAGATGGAGTAAGAGCTGTTAAACTTGCGAAACAAAATGATTATGTAATTTCCATTGCGGTGTTAAAAGGAATAGAAATAGAGCAGGCTAAGAGAGATGAATACCTGAAGATACCACTGGATGTCCGCAAAGAATTTGCCTCTGTAGAATCTACAATGCTAGTGCAACATAAGCTTTCAGAATATAATGTTGAGCAATTGAGTGTAGAGGAATTTAAATATTTTGCTGTTAACGAGGAGTTTTTATGTACTGTAACAGAAAATGGTTATGGAAGACGTACTTCTGCATATGAATATAGAGTAACAAAACGTGGTGGAAACGGCATTGCAAATGCGCCAAATAACTTAATCAAAGGCGGGAAGGTGGTTTCTACGTTTCCCGTTGGAGATATGGATGAAATGATAATAATGGCAGAGTCTGGTACCTTGATAAGAATTGCAAGTAGTACTATAAGAGTAGGAGGACGTGCAGGGCTTGGTGTGAAAATTATTTCTGTAACAAGCAAAGAGAAAGTAATATCTGTAACAAAGGTTGTTGATAAAGATTCTCTTCAAGATGATTCTGAAGATCAAAATGCCGGAGCTCAGCTGCAGCTTTAATAAACTTTATGGGTGCAGTGGTAATTTAGTGCTTGCCTTATCGTGAAAAAGTATATAAAAGTACTTATTGTTTTTATCGAGTCAATAAGAGGAGAAGATGCCTTTTTACGAGTGTATTTTTATAATGCGTCAGGATATTTCAGCTGCTGATGTCGCAAAAGCGGGCGATAATTTTGTTAGTATGGTCGAAAATCTTGGTGGTAAGCTGTTGAAGAGAGAGTATTGGGGCTTAAGAACTTTGGCTTATATAATTAAGAAAAATAAAAAAGCGCACTATACAATGCTTAATTTTGAGGCTGATTCCTCTGCCATACAGGAGTTGGAGAGGAATTTTAAGATTAACGAAAGTGTTCTTAAGTATTTTTCGATTAAGATGAAAAAGTTTGATGATCAACCCTCTATTATTTTATCGCAACAAGAAGCTGTAAGCCAATAGTTGTAATAATGAAAGTTTAATGAGTTTATAGTATGACAGAAGAGACTATTTCAAATGCGGTGCTCTTTAATAAGACGCACCATGGTAACAAAAGACAAAGATGCCCATTGTCTGTCAGTGGTGCTCCTACAATCAGTTATAAGAACATAGAGCTTCTCACTAAATATATTTCTGAAAAAGGTAGGATTTTACCTAGTAGAATCAGTGGTGTTTCAGCAAAGAAACAGAGAGAGCTTAAAGTTGCTATAAAGCGTGCTCGTGCTATAGCCCTATTGCCATTTACCGCGACTTAATTTTTTAAAATATCAAGTTTATAGAAGCTATAAAAATGCAAGTTATATTACTCGAAAAGATGTATCGCCTTGGAGATATTGGTGATGTTGTAGATGTTGCAGCGGGGTATGCGAGAAACTATCTATTCCCAAGGAAGAAAGTTATACGCGCTACTCAAAAAAATAAAGATTTTTTCGAGCAACAACGTGCCATGCTTGAGCAGCAAAATAATGAACTAAGAGAGAAAGCTGAGCAAATTGCTGCTTCCATGAGCACTAATACTGCTATCAAGATAGCAAGACAAGCTGGAGAAGATGGTAGGCTTTATGGTTCTGTTAACGTGCGTGACATAGTTGATGCTGTTTTTACTGCTACGGGTTCAAAGGTGAGCTCAGAAAGCGTAATGTTAGACCAAAGAATAAAAAGCTTGGGTGTTTTTGATGTAAAAATAATGTTACATCCAGACGTTGTTGTTGTATTTTCTATGAGTGTAGTACGTAGTGAACATTAATATTTTTACGTACTAAGATATGGTTACTAACTAAGATAAGCTATTTGTACTAAGTGCTGATCACTAAAGTTTACACAACATATGTGTATTTTAATGAGTCGCCTGCGTTATAGCTCTAAGAAGGATAGGATTTATGTTGATTTCAAGCAATTATAGTGCACTGAAAGTCCAGCTGAAAATATGGCAAAATTGCCAGGCACCTTATGGATTTTGTTAAGTAGTTTTTGCTAGGTACACAGGACAAATTATGTATCCGGAAATTAACACAGGGCCGCTTCCAAGCTAATTTTAGTATATTTAACTTTCCACCAAAATTGATTTGCGCAGCAAATCGATTCTTGACGAACAGACCACATAGCATACTTGTATTTTAATGAATTGATCTCAACCAAGATTTACCTCTCATTTTATACTATGCTGATTGAGTTATATTATGCAAATGATATGTTGCTTTGACTCTGTATGTTCTTGTATGGATATCACATTCACAGTATTGCTTTTATTCATCAAACATCATATCAATAAGTGTTTTAGATATAGAGTAATTTGTATTTCCACTTCAAATGTTTTTATTCTATTGTTGCATTAGTTTTATATGTGACAGATAAAATTCGTTATGTATAAAAAAGTATTTGCATAAGTCAGTTCATCGATCTTGGCGTGATGCTATTTACAAGTCGTTGCACCATAACTTTCGAAGCGCAGGATTTATCTTTGTTGCAAGCAATTATGATGCACCGAAAGTCCAGCAGAAAAAGTGGCAAAATTGCCAAACACTTTATGGGTTTTGTTAAGTAGTGTTTGCTAGGTACGGGACAAATTACATATCCGAAAATTAGCGCAGTGCCGCTTCCAAGCTGATTTTAGTATATTTAACTTTCCGTAAAAATATATTTGCGTAGCAAATATATTTTGGACGGACAGACTTGCAAGTCTATTAATAGCGTTCATGTTTTTAATATGCATTAATTTATAACATAAAGAGCTGAAAGAAGAAAATGACTGAAAAGCAGAAGGCGATCGAAGCTGCTCTAGCACAGATAGAGAAAGCATATGGCAAAGGTTCCATTATGAAGCTTGGGAGTAGTGAAACACTTGATATACCGTCTATCTCAACTGGTTCTCTAGGTCTAGATATAGCTCTTGGTATAGGTGGTCTACCCAAAGGAAGAATAGTGGAAATTTATGGTCCTGAAAGCTCAGGAAAAACTACCTTAGTATTGCATGTGATAGCAGAGGCTCAAAAAAAAGGTGGCAGCTGCGCATTTATTGATGCAGAACATGCGCTTGATCCTGGATATGCAAAAAAACTCGGAGTAGTTATAGAAGATTTGCTTGTTTCGCAGCCAGATACTGGTGAGCAAGCTTTAGAGATTGCAGATACGTTGCTTAGGTCAGCTGCATTTGATGTGATTGTCATAGATAGTGTTGCTGCGCTCGTTCCAAGAGCAGAGATAGAAGGAGACATGGGTGATAATCACATGGGACTTCAGGCAAGGCTAATGAGTCAAGCATTAAGAAAGCTTACATCAAGCGTTGCAAAGTCAAATACTATCCTAATATTTATCAATCAAATTAGAATGAAAATAGGTGTGATGTTTGGCACACCAGAAACTACAACTGGAGGAAACGCTCTAAAATTCTATGCATCTGTTAGAATAGATATTAGAAGAATAGGTAGTATAAAGGAAAAAGATGAGGTTGTAGGAAATCAGACAAGAGCTAAAGTTGTGAAGAACAAAGTCGCCCCTCCATTTAAAGTTGTTGAATTTGATATAATGTATGGTGCTGGGATTTCAAAATTGGGTGAGATTCTTGATCTTGGAGCAAATGCTGGTATTGTAGAAAAGTCTGGCGCTTGGTACTCATATGGTGGACATCGTATAGGTCAAGGGCGTGAGAACGCAAAAAAATATCTAAAGTATAATCCTAATACTGCAGATGAAATAGAGCAAAAGATTAAAAGCGCAGCTAACATAGTAGGTAATGCTATGTCTGGCACAGCAGCAAATGAGGAGGATAATAGCGTATTCTAGCCATTCATATCATGTTCATTACTCTATATATACAAAATAATTAAAGTTATTTAACATTCCCACTTGTGAATGGTGCAATATTTGTAACATATGCATTATAGCTAAAGCGTTATAGCAAACGAGTATTTAAAATAAATTTTCATTCGCTTGAAATCGGCAATATAACTCTATTTTTGACGGATAGACTATTTAACTTGTGTACATACGAAGTTAGACTTTTTTGACGACACCAATTTTGAAAAGTATGGCAAGAAATATATAATAATATTGTATATAATGCAGTATACGGTCGCCATAGCGTTAACAAACTATAAGTTAAATGGATAAATCCAGGAATACTTATGCAATATTCTATACAAAAAGCGGTAGATCTACTGAAATCTGGCAGTATTATAGTCGTTGAGACAGATACTATTCATGCACTCACATGTGATGCTTACAATCAAAAAGCAGTTTTAAATGTATATAAACTAAAAAATAGACCTTTTAATAAAGCATTACCAATCTTTGTAAAAGATATAGAACAAGCTACTTGCTACGCAATATTTAATGAAACAGCTCTTAAGATGGCTAAAAGGTTCTGGCCAGGCGCTTTAACACTTATTTTACCTATAGCAAACAATACATCACTTGCTCCAGGTTTGTATCAAGGTATGACATCTATTGCGATACGTATACCTAATAACCAATTTTCATTGAAGTTGATAGAAAATATGAATCGTCCTATTGTTGGAACCAGTGCAAATTTATCTGGTGAAACAACACAATTATATGAAGAAGATATAAGGAAAGTATTTGGAAATGAAATAGATATCTTTATATCAAATAAAGAACTGCTGTATGAAAGCAAGCCATCTACTATAGTATGTTTTCAGGCTGGCAAGCCAAAAATTATCAGAGAAGGTGCCATAAGCTCAAGTAAGATTATAAATTCGTTAGAGTGATATATATTATGTCATACTTTTAAAAATTTGCCCATTTAAAATGCTCCTTATATAGTCTATCCGTAAAAAATTGATTTGCTGCGCAAATCAATTTTTACGGAGAAGTTAAATGTACAAAAATTAGCCCTTAGACTGCCCCGCGCTAATTTTCGGGTATATAATTTGTCCTGTACTTAGCAAAATACTACTTAACAAAATCCATAAGGTTTTTGGCAGTTTTACCACTTTTTCTGCTGGTTTTTCGGTGCGCCATAGTTGCTTGCAGGCCAACCTCAATCCTTCACTTTAAGAGTGATGAAACACGACTATCTATGTCTTATAACCGTAGTGAATTGCTACAACTCCAAAGCAGAGTTTTTTATAGTTGACTGACGTAAAGCCAGCGGATT
The DNA here is from genome assembly GCA_013358835.2 of Ixodes persulcatus. Taxonomy (NCBI): domain Eukaryota; kingdom Metazoa; phylum Arthropoda; class Arachnida; order Ixodida; family Ixodidae; genus Ixodes; species Ixodes persulcatus. The sequence continues at coordinate 1,195,849 of JABSTQ010005687.1, forward strand.
CAACCATCCTAGCAAACCTATTGGCTTTTGGAAATTTTCTTATGCTTTCAACAAGATATTTGTAATGTTCAGAGTGCCCTGTAATTACTTTGCCTATTTTAGGAATAACTTTAAACGAATAAAAGTTATAGATATCATTTAACACTTCATTTCTTATATGTGAAAACTCCAGGCATAGAAACATGCCACACGGTTTCAAGACTCTATGCACTTCTAAGAGGGCCGCATTTATATCAGTGAAATTTCTAATGCCAAAAGATATGGTGCAGCAATCAAATGTGTTATCATTAAACGGCAAGGATTCAGCAGAACCATGGGACCAATTGATAGATTTATAGTGCAAGCCTGAATCTATACATCTTCTTCTTCCTATTTGCAACATATCAAGGTTGCTATCGTATACAACAGCTCTTGCTCCACCTTTATCCAAGAACCTACAAGCTACATCTCCAGTGCCACCTGCAAGATCCAATAGTACTTTTCCACGTTTTGCAGGGATCAAGGAGATAAACTCATTCTTCCAGGCTCTATGAAGGCCAAAACTCATTATGTCATTCATCAGATCATACTGAGTTGCAACATCAGAAAAAACTTTCTGCACTTTAGATGCTTTTGTGTTGCTATCGACTTGTTCAAAGCCAAAATAGGCACTATCTGTGACATTGCGTTTTTGCAAATCATCATCGCAATTTTTTGAGATGCGATCATCATCTCGGCTGCTGTTTTTCAAGCTATGAGCCATATGTCGCTAATTCTCGAGTTATATTGTTATAAAATTCAATGGCCTACTTTTTTGAAATAAAGCTTACGCCGCTAAATCTGTTGTTAAATTTTGCTACAGCGCTAGCTCTTGTGTTTACGTAATTTGCATCTTTAGTCCAAGCTGGATGTGTTTTTACATCAACATCTAATTTCAAAAAGTCATTATGGTAAGTAGAGTACGTCTTAAAAATGACGCCATCAGTCATCTCAACGCTTATTTCTCTGTAATTAGGATGTATAGTGGATTTCTTATGAGCGCTCACCTGTTCACTGGTTGTCGAAACTTTTTTGACAACCTTTTTGTTTGCAACACTTTTATTTTGCGTTGCAGCGCTAGTTTTCTTTTGACTAGCCGCTTTTGATTTTTGTTTTGTTGTTGACATGCGTGTTTGAACTATACTTTGAGTTTCCACTTTATTTTCTGGCACTGAGCATATAAAAAAAAACTAAACTATACAAGGAGTTTCTTGTATTTTACACTTGAAAAAGGTGCGCTGATGTTATAAAAGGTAATAGCTCATTTAGAAAGTCGGGGCATAGCGCAGCCTGGTAGCGCATCTGGTTTGGGACCAGAGGGTCGGGAGTTCAAATCTCTCTGCCCCGACCAAGTGTTTTTTCTTTGGATTCAGCAGTTGTCTTTAAGTCGTTTAAATAATCTCATTTCTATTCTGTTTCTACGTTGAGCAAATTATCTATTATTTTTTTGTAACATGCGCTTGGTATTGGCATTTCAGTAGAACATTTAATGAGTTTGAAGTGGTGTGACAGTGCTGTCTGCTTGTCGTTTTTCGTTAACAAGCGCGCATGATGTGATTTTTTATTTGATTCAATAGGGTGGTACTAAAAGTGAGATATACCTCCGGTAAATGAAGAGTTGATATTTATTATGTAATCAGAGTGTATGACATATTTTTTCGGCAATACAAAGAAAAGTATATATACCATTTTGCCACTTTAGTGGTGGCTTGCAACGTATCCGTTCTGCAAACATCGTTGAATTTTATATTTTGAAAATTTTAGTAAGGTCGTTTCTGACTCAATTTGTGTACATGGTACTGCGCTCAAGTAAAGTGCATACGCGAGGATTTGAAAGCATGATTTTTTAGGGTGCAAGTTAATTTCTGCTTCTAATATTTTTATATTATTTACAAAGAAATTAACGAAGTAATATGGAACATTATGTCAAAAAGGCCTGCACAATGACTTTGCTGGCAGTGCCTAAGTAGTATTTGTGAGTATCGGAAATCAATATACACGAAAATTAGCACAGGGCCGCTTCTTTAGGCTATTTTTGACGGATAGACTAGATAACTAGTTTTATAAAAACTCTGCTACTGTAAGTAACTGCTTAGTTGCTTAAGTTGTTCAATTATGTGAGATATCCTATTCATGAACAGGTTATTTTGACAAGGGATGTTGTTGTGTTCCAGATAAATCTTTCGATTTTTAACTATTTGCAATTTAAAGTTGCATCAGTTGATGTTTGATTGGCTTTATCTGAACGTTAAATCAAATTTGCATTTGATATAAAAGCTAAAGAGAAAAATAATTGCTTATTTTTTGTTTGCTCAATAGACTTATGCGCATTAAATGAAGTAGTGTAATTAAATATGTTAAATAATGCCACTGGACTCACTGCTCAGCAACGAGAAGCTGTAAGTGTGCTATCAATAGGAACTCTTTTGGAGTATTTTGACTTAATGTTGACTGTAAATATGTCAATTTTTTAAATGAGTTATTTTTTCCACAAAGTGATAAAACTATTTGCAGCTTTTACTTTCCATGCGACATTTATTTTGAGTCCTATTGGTGGGTTTGTAATAGGATGGGTTGGTGATAGAGTAGGTCAAAAGTCTACAATTATTCTAACCACTAGTATTATGGTTGTCACATACGTACTAATTGCAAATATTGGTACATATGAAGAAATTGGAATCACCGCAACTATTACAATTGTAATACGTAGGATGTTGCAATGATTTTCTTCTTTAGGAGAGATTGTTGGAGCTCAGCTTTATTTAACAGAAACTATAAAGCTTTTTTGATTTACATAAAATAAAGCAGACTAAGGCTACACCAATTACTATTGCTGCATCTGCAATGTTAAATGAAGGGTAATGATAACCAAAAGCATGAAAATCTAGAAAATCAAATACAGCTCCAAATTTTATCCTATCAATGATATTTGCAATTGCACCACCTATTATCATCCCACATCCAAGCGTCACACCTATATTCTCATAAATTAAATATCTAACTAAACAAAGGAAGTACAATATTACAACTACAGAAACACATATTATAAACAACTGACTTCTATCATGCGTATTAAATATCCCAAATGTAATTCCATGATTCCAAACATATGACAAATTGAAAAAGCTTGTAATGACAATTGGCCTATATATCAAATGCATTTCAGACATTTCAGATATATTATCACATATATTGCTCGAGTCTGACTCTGAACTTGATTCTGTAATTATACCGTCAAATTCATGCTTTAAATTACCAGATTTAAATATACGTAAACAATCAAGTATCACTACTATATGATCTTCGTGGAGCTCATTCTCCAACTCACCATTTTTATGAAAATACTCAATAACACTTTGCTTAGAGAATTGATCTATTAAAATCACAGTAGATATGATAATTATAAATCCGAACTCCTGCAAAAATCTTATCATAATTCAAACTACCCTTTTGCTTTATTTAGTAAAAACAAGGCAGATGCTAGTACATTCTCCTGGTTCATATATAAACCATCAGTGTCATACAGCAATTTATGCAATTTATCAAATAGCATCATACTCTCTTCCGCTTCCTTTTTCCCGAAAGCCATTTCAGAAACCTTTATTTTCACCTTGCGTACAACCAAGCGGAGAATAGCTATTTTTAATACTGATACAACAGATGAATCAGTTTTAGCACATTCTATTATGTCATTAATATCTTGAAAGTTATGAATTTTTGATATCTTCTCCAATCCTCTAAATTCCATATCTAAAACACTTTGTAATAACCTTACGTTCCCGCCAATAAGATTATAAATTTCAATAGGCAAATTCTTAGATTTCTCACCACAAACTTTGCAGAAATCACTATATGATATTTGAGAAAATTTTATCACTCTGCATCTTGATAGCAATGTAGCAGGAATATTCCGCATGCCACTTGCTATCAGTATAAGCATAGTATTTTTCCCTGGCTCCTCTAAAGTCTTTAACAAAGCATTTGCAGCATAGCTATTCATATAGTCAGCTGAATCTATTATGACAACTCGATAGTTTCCAAAAGCAGGAGTAGATTGTAAAAATTGTATCGCAACTCTAACTTCATCAATTAAAATACCTCTATTTTTCTTAGGCTCAAGTGAGCTGGTAAACTCATCACGTAACACCATAAAATCTGTATGTGAATAGTGCTCAATACGTTTTAATATTGGATCTTGAGAAAATGATTTTAAAGTTCTTTGTATAGAAAAATTAGCCTCATCTCCTTGATTTTCACATGCTCCAAACATGCTCGCTTGTCTAAAAGATAGCGTATTGTCACGTTCCAGAATTTCCTTCCCATATGTATCATATAAAAATAAGAACTTTACTAGTTGATATGCAAATGTTGCTTTTCCTATACTCCTTGGCCCTAAAAATAAAAGCGCGTGCGGCAACCTATCTGAAAGTACAGAATCTAAAAAAAACTCAGAGATTTTATCGTGTCCATACAGATAATTATTTTTTATGGGATCTAACACAAATCATCTCCCATTGAATGTATTGCATTTAGTATTGTACGTTGACTCTGCTCAGAAATTTGAACAAGCGGCAGTCTAAGCTCTGATGATTCTATTAAATCTAGCGAATATGCAGCATACTTAACAGGCGCTGGATTTGTTTCACAAAACATTGCGTTATGTAATTCTAAAAGTTTCCTCTGTAATAACAGCGCTTCCACATATTTACCAGATGCTGTCAGCTCTTGCACTCGTTTGCATAATTTTGGCGCTATATTTGCTGTCACTGAAATACAACCTTGCCCTCCATGTGCATTAAACGCAACAGCATTATCATCATTCCCAGTCAGTTGTATAAAATTACTATTTCCTGACTTTTCTAACAAAGTCGCAAGAGCCAATGGACGACTTATATCACCGGTTGCATCCTTAATACCAATTACATTTTTCAAAGACGCAATTTGGGCTATAGTCTCATCACTAATATTAACAGCCGCTCTACCAGGAATATTATATATTATAATAGGAATATCAGTACTCTGACAAATAGTTTGATAATGTGCAAGGATGCCACTTTGTGTCGGCTTATTGTAATAAGGAGCTGAAACCAAAATACAATCTACGCCCAAGCTTTTTGCTTGCTTTGCATACTTAACAACTTGAGCAGTTGAATTGCTACTGGCACCAACCATCACTTTTGCGCTTCCAGCAACGTGCTTCACAACATATTTAATGATAATATTTCGTTCACTGTCGCTTATCGTAGGCGCTTCACCTGTTGTTCCAAGAACTAAAAAACTATCTACGCCAGCAGAAATTTGATAATCCATCAGCTTCTTTAGACTATCTATATCAACAGCACTAGAACAAAATGGTGTAACCAGAGCAGTACAAAGTCCATTGAACATAAGTTAAGAGTACTAAGAAAGTATTTAGACAAAAAAGAAATAATAGAAAGCAGCAGGAAACTCGATCCTTAACACTCTTTCAATACTAACAATCAAGCTTCTATAATATTGCTACTAAAGCGATAACACAAGTACTGCAGACTACACATGTTAGTACTCTGCCTAATATTTTTAACTATTTCATGTTATATGTGTGCTCGTTATACTTTTTAAAATTGGTGCCTTCTATTTTGTATACACATATCCCTCAATTTTTCCTAGCTCTTTTTGAAGTCTAACTTCGTATATGACACTTTCAACAAAGAGCATGCATATAACAATACCACTTCTTCATGAAACTTCTTCAAACGCCTGTTCCAGTGAGGCAATGACAAGGAGCATACGAAGCACAAGGGAAGCGCAAGTGTACACGCAATACATTAGCATCCGCTAAAGGCCAAAGGATGCGACAAAGCAATTGACCGCTGGAAACAAGCGTTTGAAGAGGAAGTCTATTTATCAGAGCTATATTGCTAAGGCAGCATAAAAGAGTCATGCCAGGCTTTGTCTTTTTGATAAATTTTCAGTCAGCTTTTCGTCTAAAATAGAGTGACATTGCCGATTTTAAGCGAATAAAAATTTATTCTAAATACTCGTTTGCTATGCCTATCTTATAGCACTTCAGCTATATAATTAAAGCTTATGATTTGATCTACATTTAATCAAAATATCCATACAATAGTTAAATATTCTATCTTCAAGCATAAATTTATTGAGAGTTTTCACATAAAGATAGATAAGAGTGTGTGTTGGTATTGTTGGAATATTTGCGGCATTGTAAGAGCGCACCAAAGCTTGAGGGATCCGTAGACCATTGACTCTTTCTTCGAAACGATTTTAGTGCGCCGTGTCATTCTGCCTAAATTATGTCGTGTGTTACTATTATCTCTCTCAATACATACTGTGCCAGACTTTCCAATTGTATGACGCTCTTTGGGTAAAATTTTAGAAAAAGCATCCCAATCATCCGTATAAAAATGACATTCTTTCAGATGACTCACTTTTTCGTAGAGCTTTTGGAATGTTGCAGTATCACGATTGCCTGTAATCCAGGCAACAGTTCTCCTTGCACTACGATCAACTGCTTTAATGATCCAAAGCTTGTTTTTTTTGAACCAATAAAATACCACATTTCGTCGAATTCCATCTCCATAATATCCGAAGAGACGACTGGCTCCTGAGTCTTGCACATAGCCTCTACTATCCAGCGATAAATTATGGATGGGGAATGACCTAATATCTTGCCTAACATAGAAAAAGATACCTTGCGGCTATACATCATAACACATAGCGCTTTCTTAACAGCTGTTTGAGGCTTCCTGTGCAGATCGCACTTAACAAAATTCAGAAGGCATTCTCCACACTTATAACGCTGTACGCCCATAACAATGCCGTTCTTTACAAAGCTATCAGACATCTCTTGCAACAAACCATAACACCACTCTTTTAGTTCTCAAAAAATTTATTATATAATGTTTCTATCCAATTGTGAAGACTCTCAATTTATTGTTAATATTCAGGATATCCACAGTATAAGCACTACTTGTCATTAAATAACGATGCTCTCTACTGCATTTTTAATCTGCTTTTCTTGTGGTCTACTACTTATTGTATGCAAGTTATGCAATCTACAATCTGCTTAATCAATAAAGCTTCAGGATCCTCTCTTAATTCCCTAATAATATCTTCCAGAGTTAGCTTTACTACACTTACATCAATCACTCTAAATTTTGTGAGCTTATAAACCATTGCAGCAATTCTCTTATTAAACCCGAATTATGGATTAGGAAATATTCTAAGTATTAGCAATAGAGGGCTTTTTAGTATTTAACTGATAAGCAATTAAAGTAGCAATGATATGAATAAAAGCATTGACTGGTGACCTATGCCTTGAATGTTCAAGCTGAAGTTTATTTTTGAGATAGTCAAAGACAGTTTCTACAATAGAGGGCTTTCTTAGGAATATCTTTTTTTTAGAGATAAAAGGCAGTTTTTCATCACTTTTTAACTCCAGTGACTAATTTCAGTCCTTGCTTATATAGAGCTAAAAATAATGGTTTGGAGATATAACCTTTATCACCGAACAAGAGTCCTTTAATATTATCACTCATCATCATAACTTGCGATCTATCGTCCTTGTTACATTTGCTCAGTGATACTTTTACTAATCCTCCTTTTTTATTAATAATAATATGCAGTTTAAAACCAAAGAACCATCACTTCTTAGTCTTTCCTAATGCTGCTATACCTTTGAATACTTTGTTCCTAGAGATTCTTTTATTGTGGCAAACGTATATAGAGGTAGAATCTATATAAGAAATGTTGCTACTTTTAGAAAGCAAAGTATGTAATAAAACAGCTAATATCATTATTACTCTTTGCATTAATGCTACAAATCTTTCATAGCTTGGCATCAATGGAAATTCAGATCTATATAGCTGCAAATATGAATTATAGAAAAATTTAAAGTTTTTACATGGAGATTGTTGGAATAGTATTACTTATTGTTATTATTTCAGACTCAAAAAGTCCTGGTACTCTCGTCGGATTTATGCTTGTAACTTCTGAGATCGCTCTTTTATTTATCTCTTCTTTACACTCGCTGCTAAAATCATCGATGAAACAAAATAAATTTGTGATATCTTTTTTCATAGGTAGGTCTCGATTGTTACTTCAAAATTATCTTTACCTATATATCCATATTCTGGCAACCTTGCTTAATCCATAATTCGGGTTTTTAGTATTTTTCCTTATTGATTAATAGATAATATAATGTGAAAAAGTATATGTTATTCAGCACGAGACGTTATTATTCTATAGACTGAGTTTAAAATTTAGAAAAGTGTCTATTAGATATCTAGAAAAATACTATAAGCTTGTCTATATAATGCTTATTAATAAGCGCTGTTTGATCTAGTAGATAGTGTGTGTCTAAGATACTAGTTTCTGATCTTATTTGAAGATATTGAAATTCATCAAATTTCAATAATTTACTAGATACATAAAGATTTTTTGTTAGACCATTTTCTTCCTGAAAGTCATATATCACATCACAATTACAACAAATCAAAATTGCAACATCCGATATAGTATTAACATTATATTACTCTATACACGTGATAATACAGCTTTATGGCTTTAGTTTTTAACACAGAACACATGCAAAAAGTGTACGCCAAGCAAGCATAATTAATGAATAACATTAATTTAATTGTGAGTATAAAAACAATTATATCTATAATAAATGAAGAATTGCTACTTATTGTGTATAGACTTCAAAAAGCTAGGGAAATGCGACGTATACGTATATACAAAATACAATTTTGATGTGCTACTTTTTGAAGTATTATGAATATAATTGTAGTTTTTAACTAGAATTCTTTAGCAACTATTTTGATAATCCATCCTTTTTTATAAGTGTTATTACAACAAGGAATGCGATATTTTTTAGAAAAAGTTGAATTTATATTCAAAAAGACGATTGCAATCTTAAGTATTGCGAATATTAAGAGAGAATCTAAAGATCAATAGAAAATGATGTGATTTATAAAGAACCAACAGTTGATGGCGCTATTCTGGATAAGGTAGAGAGTGATATATCAGAAGAAGATAAAGGCGAGGCATTAATCAATGCTGTAGCCTGTACTGTAGGGAAAGATCAGTCAGGATTAGTGTGCTGTATCCTAAAGTAAGGCGGGGAAAGATATATCAAAAGAGGATAAAAGCAAGGCATTAGTCGATGCTGTAGAAGAAGGTTATCAAGAAGTTGCTGGTGCTATTCTAGAAGATACATCAAAAGCAGTGCAGCAGCCTACTACTCGGTCATCTAGTTTTGTTGAGCAAGTGAAAGCTAAGTCTAGTGCTACATCTATATCTAAAGTGTAATAACACGGATTTAGTCGGTTTTGTCGCAATAAGTTGCTAAAGGTTATGAAACTTTGGTCTTTTGTTTTTTATGCAGCTATTAGACCTCTTTAGAAACTATGAAATATGTTTTATATTTCTCCTAAATGAATAAAGAATAAATTTTGCAATAAAATATGAACAAGTTAAGTTTTTGTCAGAAGAACAATGCAGAAGGTTAACTGGAGTCAAAAGATCAATCTTTGACAAGATGGTTAGAATATTATCAGAAGCAGCTAATATAAAAGAGATAGGAAGAACAAGCTTGGTATAGAAAATCAGCTATTGATGGCTTGGGAATATATAAGAGAATATCGCACTTATTTTCATGTGAGTCAGAGCTATGTAGTAAGTGAAAGTTCGGCCTATAAAGCAATGAAATGGATAGAAGAGACGCTTATCAAACATAATGATTTTTCATTGCCTTGGACTTCAAGCTTTGCGAAAGAGCGATATAGAATACGATGTTGTGCTTAGATACAACCGAAACAGCAATAGAACTCCCCAAAAAAGACAAAAGCATTACTACTCAGAGTAGGAGGAAAAGGCGCACCTTAAAGACTCAAGTTATTGTAGATAAGCAAACAAAGCGTATAATATGCACAGCATTTTCACATGGAAAGCGTCATGATTTTAGGTTATTTAAGGAGTCCAAAACCAATATTGATCCTAAGATCAAAGCCATTACAGATATAGGATACCAAGGTTTGCAAAAGCTGCATAGCAACTCTGCATTACCAAAAAAGAAGAATAAGAAAAATCCACTGATAAAAGATGAGAAAAGGAGAAATCAAGACATTGCAAGTGAAAGAGTTGTAAATGAAAATGTTACTGGTATGTTTTAAAAGTTCAAAATTATAGCTGACAAATATAAATAGGCGAAAAAGATTGAGGTTGAGATTCAATCTCATTTCTGAAATTTATATTTGGAGTTGCTATAAGTGCGTTTCGAAAGAGGTCTAATGATAACTTAGAGTGTAACTTAATACAAAATTTAAAAAAATGTCTATTAGATATATAGGAAAATACTATAAATCGTGATGTCAAAAGAACACAAGAATTTAACACTAACTATAGCATAGGGCCAATCACTGCTTACTTTATGACGATTGATGCTGATTTATTAAAGGAAAGAATTCCTAGAGGCACAGATGGCAACATAGACTTTGGTGAATTTGCAAAGAGTTATTTCGATGTTGTTAAAGCTTCACTTCTAATTAAACTTGAGCCTAAATGACCTTCGTCCGGGATCTTGGTAAAAAGTTGCATGTTTAAATTGAGTATGTAAATTAAATTGTGTAAATTAAATTGCAGCGTCATTTAAATCTTAGCTAAATTATCACTGTTAATTCAATATACAATGGTTTGACGAATGAAGGAATGGAAGAAAATTAAAAAATATGCAAGCAATACATAAGGCAGCTAATGGGTTAGCGAGAGTAAGATTTGGCATTCAAGAACTAATAACTGTATTAGCAGAAACGCCTGTAGATTGTCATATCCAATCTGCTGTGGAGAAAATACTAGAAAAAGCGAAAAAACTTAGTACTTTTACTGTGACCGATCATAAAGACACAAAAAAGGCTGTGGAGAGTATAGAAAAAAAAATTCAAACAATTCTTAGCCAATCGGAAAAAGTTAAAGAACAGCAGAATAATGTAGCGTCTCTAGGCGTTAAGTTACAAGTAGATCTCACGCAGCAAGTGTTGAATAAGCTCAGCGCTGCTATAGATGATATAGATAAGCTTGGAGGAAGGCTAGCTAGAGGTATTGTAAATCAAGAGAATGAGCAGCTCCGAAAAAGTATAAAACAGCATGAAGCAGATCCAAAAAGAGCTAAGTTAGTTTCTGGGATTGTAGAGTATATTAATTTTGGATTAATTACTGCTATAAAACAAGCTAAACAAGGTACGCTAAGTACAGTAGCCAACATAGTACGTAATCCGGTAATCACTGCTGGAGCTGCAGCATTATATATGGATATAAAAACCGCTTTAGAGAAAGAGTTGGATAAAGATATAAATAAGATCATACAAAGTAATTTTGTACAAGATCTTGTTGTAGATCCAAATATTTGGAAAGCATTTTCTCTGGAAAAACAACGGATTGCTATTCTTATAGCGCTTAATCATGAAGCTATAGATGCTACAGTGTGTTCGATCATTGATGACCCATCAAAAATTAGTGTGGACTCTAAATTTGTGATGATAAAAGCGATTTTTCACGGGCCTGGTATAGAGGCAATAAAAGGTCTGTTTACTGATACTGGTATTACTGACCATGGATCACAGTATGAAAGTGTTAGAGCGACTATTATTCAGTATATCAAGTCTAGTTCTGAAATAGCAGAGCGCCTGCAAAACTTGGGAATTAATCCAAAATTGCTTCAAGAAGGAGAAGTGTTACATAAAGTAGTAACGCTAATATCAAAGGTATTAAATTCCTCGAGCGAAATAGGAGAAGTGCTAGAAGTCGTAGAGAAAGTATTAAGCAAAAAGCAAGAGCTGGATAATCAAGATATAGATAAAATTTCTGGCTTAGTTAGTGCTATGCTTAGTGATTCAGAAGTATGTAATGAATTATCTGGTTTAGTGACTGATCCAAATTTTATCAATATGCTCTCTGATATATGTAATACACCTGCTATAAAAACAGCGTTGAGTGGTTTAGGTGTAAAATCAGACGATATAGCAATACTTATACCAGAAGTATTAAAACTTATGGGATCTTTGCTAGGGCGCGGTATTGAGATAAATAAGGTGCTTAATTGTATACGAAAAGTGGTTGGTGATGATAAGTTTAATTCACAAGATATAGTACAGATGCTGAGTATGTTGTCTGCTCTTGCTCAAGATAAGGCAGTGCAGGCATTATTAGCTCATCCTCAAGTTGCTTCAATAAGTAGTAGTGTATTAGAAAATCCAGATATCAAAGCTTCGCTAGAAGCTTTTGGCATTTCAACATCTGCAGTCGAGGCATTGCTACCTAATATTACAGCGTTAGTTAGTAATTTATTAGATAACAGTACGCAGCTTGTAAGTGTTGCTGCTTTGTTATTGACGAACCATGGTAACATAGAAGTGGTAGATCTAGCGCAGTTACTTAGCCTCTCCAAGGATGCATTTACTTCGTGTATAGTAGAGCAATTATCAGAGATAGTACGGTCACAAACTCTAAAAGACACAGTCATAAATGTACTAAAGAACTACGCGTTTATAAAAACTCAACTAGAAAGATATGGGATACATGAAGAGATATTAACTATTGCACCTGAAGTGCTGCCGCCGACATTAGAATTTGTTGCAAATGTAATAAATGTAATTGGCACTACTATATTGCCAGAAGTAGTTGAAAGATTACCTGAGGTGCTCCCAATATTAGAAAAAGATAGTGCTTTCCAACATTTAACAAAGACTGAAAAATTGGTATTATTTGGAGCACATGCAGTGAGGGCTTTAGATAAAGAGAATATTGATGAATTTATGGAGAGTAATAAAGAAGTTCTTGGTACGTTATTAAACAGTGCGTTAGATGTTGCGCTCACTTCTCCTCAAATTGTGCAAGGTATGACAGATTTATTAAGCAATGAATACAACTTTGCTGCTGTACAGTCTTTAGCTGTTCAGGTTGTGCCTATATCATTAGATATATTAAGCTTAGCCTTTAATAAGTATAGTGTAAGCATTGTTAAAGAGAAAATGTTAGGAAATATAGCGGCGCTATTATCAGATGCTACGCCTGATGAGCAAAAGCTTCCAGCCTTCTTTCATATTATAGATGCTTCTATAGAGTTAATATCTCAGCCGCAAGGGCAGAAGCTTTACCATGAAAAAATACAGACATTATTGCAACAACATAAGCCTTTTTTAGTGCAATTTGTAAATTCTGTGATGAAGCAAAGTAGTTTAGTGCTAACTGTAGATGCGCATAAGCTAGTAAATACGTTATCACAGCCTGACACTTTGGTAGAGTTGAAAAATGCATATCAGGCATTTCGAGATAGCCATTGGATATCATTCAGTGGTTCCATAATGAAATTATTAGCAACAAAAGAAGTAAGAGGACTTGTGTTAGACGCTATGTCTGAGCTTATTGGCCTCAAGCTGACTGCTTTATTGCCTAATTTTATGCGTAGGTTATATACTGGGCATAGTATTGACGATGCAGTTCACTGCACACTTGCTGAATTATCACCAGAAGATAGGAGAGATCTTGGCAAAATTTTTGAGGAAGTAAGAAATAATATAGAAGGTAATACAGTATGTGCATCTATCATCAAACATGCTCTATCAGACCGTTTTTGTAATGGATTGAATTTTGCTAAGGTGGATTTTAGTAATACTGATATTGATGGCTTTAATTTTCAAGGTGCGATTTTTGGTATGAATGAAGAAGGCGCTAGCCTTTCTTTTGCAGGTGCTAAGATAACTAATACAAATTTAACAAACGTGAGATTGCATGGCTCTGCTATAGATATGTGCAATGCTCAGCTTGATCCGAAATCTTTTATTTCAGTTTTACCATCGCTTATAAAGGCGCAAAGGGAAGGCACACAGGTTAATATAGAAGATATGAATTTAACATCTCTAGATATGGATGAGAAGGACTTAAAGAAGATACAAGCCTCACCATTTACAGCTATACTTCAAACAACAGAAGCAGCGCTTACAGTAAATGAGTCATCAAAAAGCAAACAACAAGAAATGCAGAAAGTATCTTTACCTAAAGCAGTAGCAGATATTTTAGCTGGAGGAACGAAAATGAGAGAAAGCTTTACAGATTTAGTGGAAAAAAGAGGAGTAGCTTCGGTGAGTCAATATAAAGGTAGCTAGTCGCCTGCGTCATAACTCTAAGGAACATAGGATTTAAAGCAATTATGAGGTGCAGAAAGTCTGTCCGTCAAAAATTTATTTGCGTAGCAAATCAATTTTTGCGGAAAATTAAATATACAAAAATTAGCTTGGGATCTGCCCTGCGCTAATTTTCGGATATACAATTTGTCCTGTACCTAGCAAATACTACTTTAGGCATTACCGACAAAATCCATAAGGTTTTTGGCAATTTTGCCATTTTTTCTGCTGGATTTTCAGTGCACCATAATTGCTTGCAGGCCAAGATAAATCCTATGTTCCTTAGAATTATGACGTACGGACCAATGAAGAGTTAGTATTTAATTTAAGTACATACGAAGTTAGTCTTTTAAACCCGCAAGAAAAATTCTTAACTTCAGAAAGCCTAGAGAAGATATGCTCTTAGCAGCGTGATAGATTTGTTGCACTTCAAATTAGAATGCGCATACCCTTACCTAGATCCCGCTATATCTCTATTGTTTAGCGAACAATAGGAAAATTTCATGAGTATATATTTGCTATCGTAAGGATAATGCTATATAGTCTAGCATTTAGCAATTTAAGATTGTATTAATATCTTTATTTTATCTACACTTTTTAATTTGCTAAATGACTCTTGTCACTATCTTCAGCATTAGAATGATAACGTATAGTTATTGCACTGCCTTCATAAGTGTGTACGCGAGGATTTTGATAGCATGATTTTTGAGAGTATACATCTGATAAATGAAGAGTTGGTATTTCAGATTTTGATACGAAGCTATATTTAAAAAAGCGCTAGAAAGAACGCAAAGCAATGAGCGGTCTTTCAGAGGCACCAATTTTTGAAATATAGCGAATATACAAATGTAATTTCTGCACCTGATACTTTCATATTTGCCAAGAAATTAACTAAGTAATATGGGAAATTATGCTAAAAATGCCTATAAAAGACTTGTTTAGCAGTGCCATATTGAATTAAATTAATTTAAAGATAGCAATGTTTGTATATTTTCGTCCTAAAATTATTACCGTGTTTCTTCTTGGTATATCATCTGGCTTTCCCTTTTCACTTACAGCTTCAACATTCTTGTTGTTTCTTACAGATGTCGGAATAGATTTGGTAAGTGTAGGAATAATGAGCATAGTAGTACTTCCATATACTCTTAAATATTTATGGGCTCCTATTATAGACAGTGTAAGGATTCCTATTTTAGGCAAACTGATAGGGCATAGAAAATCTTGGCTCTTACTATCTCAGTTAACCCTCTCTGCAATAATTTCTTTGATGTCATTTGTAAGCACAAGCAATAGTATCTCTTACATAGCAGTGCTTGGCGTTTCTTTAGCATTTTTATCTGCAACACAAGATATTATAATTGATGCCTTTCGTATTGAAATTCTAGATGAAGAAGAGCAAGGCGCTGGCGCTGCATTTGCACAGTTTGGCTATAGATTTGGTATGTTGATCACATCAGTAGGTGCTCTGTACATTGCACAACAGTGGAGTTGGAAGATAGCATATTGCACTATGACTGTTTTCCAATTACAAGGAATATGGTTGCTTTTACTTGCGAAAGAGCCAAAAATCAATCGTACTTTTACTCATGATAGCATTTTATCATGGGTAAAAGATGCTTTTATAGCGCCATTTGCGGATTTTATGAGTCGCAAGAACTGGATATTAATGTTAGCTCTAGTGCTATCATATAAGATGAGTGATGCTTATATTGGGCCAATGACTGGTCCATTTTTGTTACAAATAGGATTTTCCAAGATAGAAATTGCAAATATAACAAAGATTTACGGAACTGCTGCAACGCTTCTAGGCACTGCATTTGGTGGATATTTAATCTCCAAAATTAGTATACATAAAATGCTTTTTTTGGGTGCAGTGCTACAGGCAATTTCCAATTTGGTATTTGTATTGCAGGCTGTTGTAGGGCATAATATATCAGTGCTTACAGTCTGTATAGGAATAGACAATCTAGCAGGTGGGATAAGTAGCGCAGCACTTGTGGCATATATAAGTCTTCTGGCAAACAAGCAGTTTACAGCAACGCAGTATGCACTGCTTTCCTCTGTTGCTTCCCTTTGCCGTACATCACTCACAGCTTCCTCAGGATATGCTGCTCTAAAACTTGGATGGCCCGCATTTTTTGCTTATTCTTCATTACTGTGTATCCCATCTCTTATTTGCTTATATTGCTTAGGAAAAAATAACAGCTCTAAGAAGCAAAATATTTAACTACAATATTTCATGTATTGGAGTTGGTGATGTGCAAAGCTCATATAAACCATTCTCTCCTTTTGCTAGTATATTATTTGTAGTGAATATTTTAACGTGTTCTGTCGTAATTTTTAATAAGCCAAGCTTCCACAATATAAAGGCTTTTATACTTACAAGCCATGTTGGTATGTTTACAGTTACTCTATTAATACCATTATGCTTTAAGACGATATCCACAATTTCCTTTATAGAGTATATGTGTGTACCAGCTATTGGTATAGGTCTACCGCAAACACTTTTACTACACTGCAAAGTAAGAGCATTATATATACAAAGCGCAACATCGTGTACATAGATTGGCTGCAATTTAAGCTTATTACCTCCAACGACTGGTATGATTGGCAAAATTTTTGCCAGTTTTATAATCATATCTAAAAAGCCATTTCCATTATCAAACATCAGAGATGGACGCAATATGATAGCATCATGCAGCTCATTTAATATAGCGCTTTCACCTTTTAATTTACTCTTTATATAACCAGATTTAAGCTTTAAATTATCTCCTACTAAAGTAGAAACATGTAAAAATCTTTTTACTTTTGCATGCTTTGCTACTTCTGCTATTTTTCTAGGCACAGAAACATTTGCATATTCTAACTCTTTTTCATCACAAGTGAGAGTACCGATTAAATTCACAACATAGCTAGATCCAGAAACTATATTTTTTAAAACTTCCCTATTATCAGAAAATTTTATTTGGACAATTTGACCAGCTGAGCCATATAAAAGTTTTTCGTTATCCAACAACGCACTGCGTGTTACCAAATTAATCTTTGCACCAGATTTTGCGATCACGCTGATTAGGTGCCTTCCTAAAAATCCACTTGCACCAAAGATAGTGACCGTATCGCGCTCATTCATCAGAATTAATTAAAATCATTACTAGAAGAAACGCAACGCTAGACACAGACTAGGAAAAAACTCTTGTATTAACCAAATTCAAACCACATTGCATAACATTTAGTATTATTACACTGCATTGTAAAAAGCTCAATTATAAATTGATTTTTGCGACATTTTACTCTCAATAATCAATGTGTAAAGTTAGATCTAATTGTTTTTAAATAATGAAACTATCTTATTCTTGTAATTCTAACTCTTCATTTGGCAAAGCTTTGTAATAGAACTAGGTGAGTCTATTATTAGTTTTTAACCCGAATTATGTATTAGTAATATTCTAAGTATTAGCAATAGAGGGCTTTCTTAGGAATATCTTTTTTTCTAGAGATAAAAGGCAGTTTTTCATCCCTTTTTTAACTCCAGTGACTAATTTCAGTCCTCGCTTATATAGAGCTAAAAATAATGGTTTGGAGATATAACCTTTATCACCGAACAAGAGTCCTTTATTATTATCACTCATCATCATAACTTGCGATCTATCGTCCTTGTTACATTTGCTCAGTGATACTTTTACTAATCCTCCTTTTTTATTAATAATAATATGCAGTTTAAAACCAAAGAACCATCACTTCTTAGTCTTTCCTAATGCTTGCTATACCTTTGAATACTTTGTTCCTAGAGATTCTTTTATGGTGGCAAACGTATATAGAGGTAGAATCTATATAAGAAATGTTGCTACTTTTAGAAAGCAAAGTATGTAATAAAACAGCTAATATCATTATTACTCTTTGCATTAATGCTACAAATCTTTCATAGCTTGGCATCAATGGAAATTCAGATCTATATAGCTGCAAATATGAATTATAGAAAAATTTAAAGTTTTTACATGGAGATTGTTGGAATAGTATTACTTATTGTTATTATTTCAGACTCAAAAAGTCCTGGTACTCTCGTTGGATTTATGCTTGTAACTTCTGAGATCGCTCTTTTGTTTATCTCTTTTTTTACACTTGCTGCTAAAATCATCGATGAAACAAAATAAATTTGTGATATCTTTTTTCATAGGTAGGTCTCGATTGTTACTTCAAAATTATCTTTACCTACATATCCATATTCTGGCAACCTTGCTTAATCCATAATTCGGGTTTATAAGGTAAACAAAGCTCTCTTCACCAACACTCTGAATAAGTCCAGATATTTTATAGCGTAAGAGTTGTATTAGACCTCTAGATAAACCATATAACTAAGAAGTTTTTTGGTGCAATAATGCTCTTAATATACACGTACATACTATGTTTAAGTGAATATTGCCACAGCGAATAAAGACAGCGTCATCAATATAATTAGCAATATATTAGATTTCTTCCTGATTCTTTTGTTATTACTGTGATCTTGTAAAAACAGCTTGGTAGCATTGTTTATATTTTCAATCAATGCTAGATGAGATGAGAAAACATAAGTAAATTTTTGAAATAATTCCTGATTCTTGAGACATAACTTATTAATACTATTGATATTTATTGTTATCCATTCCTCTAATATCAACCACATATTAACATCTGGAAATGTTGTACGAGCAATGCCCTCAACCATAACCATATTTTTCTGAAGCAAAAGTAAGTCCAGCTGAGTGTTCATATTAAACGATTTTGAAATTTCAAAAAGCTGAGTCAACAACGAAGATATTGATATTTCACTCACATCTTTACCTATTATTGGCTCCCCTATACTTCTACATGCAAGTGAAAAAAGCTCTAAAGACTCAGAAGAAGGAACATAACCTGCATCAAAATGAGCTTTTGCGACTCTATCATAGTCCATATCTAAGAATCCCTGCAGAATCTCAAGCATCAGTCTTTTATTTTTTAAGCTAAGTCTTCCAGTAATACCAAAATCTAATAATCCTATTATATATTTATAAGCATCATTTTGAATATTTGAACATAAGTTTTGTATCACTACAATATTACCATGATGCAAATCAGCATGAAAGAATCCATCAACAAATGTTTGGTTAAAAAACACAAATAGTAACTGACGTACTATATGCAAGCGAGCATTACTATCAATAATACTAGGCAATTTATTTATTTTATAGCCATCTATCCACTCCATAACCAAGACATTTTTAGTAGTGTATTGCCATAATACTTTTGGAATTTTTGCTATATTACTAGAACTTTTTGAAATTTTATCAGCTGCTGCAGCCTCCAGTCTCAAGTCGAGCTCCACCCTTGCAAGATCACTAAAAACACGTATAACTTCTGGTAATTTCAACCTTTTTGCAGAAGTAAAATTGTTATCTATAAATTCTGCGACTAATTTAAATCCTGCTATATTAGATTCAAAACTACGTCTTATATTGGTGCGCAACACCTTCACAGCAACAACCACATTATCTATTGTAACGGCTTTATGTACTTGTGCTATTGAAGCAGCTGCAGCTGCTTTTGGCTCAAAATTAGAGAATGCAACATTTAAAGACGTAATACCTAGCTCTGCTTTGATAATTTTGCTTATAGAGCTGAACTGCTCTTGAGGAACTTCGTCTTGCAGCTTACACATATAACCTGCAATCTCATCACTTACTAAATCAGGTCTTGTAGAGAGAAGTTGCCCAAACTTCACAAATGCAGGACCCATTTTTGGTAGTGCCTTTACTAATCTTTGTGCAAATAATATACGTGCACTAGGATTTAAACGCTTCAAGAAAATAATATTCAATAACTGCAACATCAAATTATAACGCAGTATCAAATAAATACTCTTAAATATATAAAATATAAGCATTGAAGACTTTTACAACCTCAAGGAAATGGATTATCATAGTAATCCTTATATAAGGCTGCTTGCTTCTTATACAAAGCACTTAAAAATGATAAGTAAAACAAAAACTGCTTCTATATAACACATTTTTATCGAATAATTGTATGCTGATTTTGCAAGCAAATAAGCTAGACAATGCCTTTTATTATAAAAACTTCTTATAGTAATCAACTTCAAAATAAGCTTATATTCCTAGTGATTGTAAAAAACACTATATTCCTCGCTTGCCTATTTGATCCTACATATTGCACTATTAATAAAGTCATAAGTCATTGTTAAATATAAGAGATGTTCTCTTCCTCTGTATATACACACTCTAACTATTTAACTTTAAAAATTTGATTTTAAAAGGTTTGTGCAATTGAATTGCAAATATCAAGCATTCGATTTGAAAATCCCCATTCGTTATCATACCATGCTACAACTCTACAAAAATTACCTCTGATCACTTTTGTTTGTGTTAAATCGAAAATTGCACTACTTGCATTATGATTAAAATCTATTGATACTAGCTCTTTATTATTTACGGTGAGAATTCCGCGTAGTTCTTCGTCTTTTGAAGCATCAATCATTAATTGATTAATCTCTTCAGAACTTGTATCTTTCGCCGCTGAAAATTTTAAATCTATCATTGAAACATTAGGCGTTGGTACGCGCACAGCTACTCCATCCAATTTTCCCAAAAGTTCTGGCAAAATAGTTCCTATGGTTTTAGCTGCTCCAGTTGAAGTCGGAATCATAGAGAGAGATGCAGCTCTTGCTCTTCTCAGATCTTTATGTCTTGAATCTAAAATATTTTGATCATTGGTGTAAGCATGTATTGTGGTCATAAAACCACTTTCAATTCCTATATTATCATTCAAAATTTTTGCAACTGGAGCAAGACAGTTTGTTGTACAAGAACCAACTGATATTACATCCTCTTTTATAAGATCTACCATAGCATTATTAGCACCATGTATTAAAGTTGTAGAACCTTCACATGGCGCAGAGACGATAACCTTTTTTGCACCTTTCTCAATATGAATTAAGCTACTTGTATGTTTATTCATTCGACCTGTACACTCTAGCACAACATCAATCTGATCTTCCAACCAACTTAAATCTAAAGGATCAGTAATACTTACTGTTTTTACACGACCTAATTTGGTCTTTATTGAATCATCTTCTGCCGTAATATCGAGTAAAAACCCATGTGTGGAGTCATATTGCAAAAGGTGTGAATAAGTTGCAGCATCTCCATGTCCTAGATTGATAACAACAAATTCTAAACCATCATCCATCCCTAGAGAAACTCTTTCCAGATGTGCGCGAAATACACATCTACCTATTCTTCCAAAGCCGTTAATAGCTACTCTTAATTTCCTCATATAAGTAAAAACTTTATTTCATAGTTTCTAGTTTTGCACACACCATATCACGATATGAATTAAAGTTCACCTTATTTAGAAATTTACCTATACTGGATAAGTTTAATAATTTATCCAACTCATTCCAACGGCAGAGCATAATATGATTTCTAACCAAAAGCTCTGCTGCATTTTCATCCGGAAATAATTCATACATTTTTGAAGCATAAATAAGTGCATTTTCATACTGCTTTTCACTCATCATTAAAACGCAAAGTTCATAGAGAGCAAATTTAGTACTTTCAGAATATTGTAGCATTTCAAGTAGAGCTTCTTTTTTTTCTTCTAGTTTTGATTTTTCACCAAAAATATTTTCAAGCATATATCTGACATAACACTCAAAATAAGGAGTGCACTGAATACTTTTTAAGTTCCTTAATACCTTCTGAACATTTTGCTTCATACCACTTTGCATAGCAAAAACAAGCAACATCAAATTTTCATTCATCTTTTGTAGGGCCTTAGCTTCTCTACTTTGAGACAAGTAATTAGGTATATTAAGCAATATAAAGAAGAATTTTATAATGACGTATAGTAGTAAATAGCTAAGCAATAATATGACAATTCCAGCGATTGGCTGTATATGAATTCTAAATCCAAAAGCTTCAACAATAATATCTTGAATATCTTTAGTTAAAAAGAAACCAACTGCAAAAAATCCTAAGAATATTATCAGGTATATAGCAAAACTAATTCGCATCGTTTACTATCTGTTTAATTATTTGTCCAACTAGCGCAACTGAGTTCGCTTTAATTTGTAGTGACTGTATTATTGGTTCAATCTCTACGTATTTTCGTGATATTGGCTTTAAGAATTCTATGGCTTGTTTTATATCATTGCTTTGTATTTCTCTTATAGCATATTCTAAATTACGTTTGAACTCTACTTCTTTTGCCTCTTGTATTTTTATCATATCTTTAAATAACTTTACTTCTGCAAACTTTTCAGGAATGTCTGTGTTTTCAGCAAGACTCCTTGTATTACCGCTTAAATTTATCATGAAAGATGATAATGTGTTTACTATGTTATTGTTTGATGGAGTATCATGTTTAGCAAGTTTATATAAATCACTTAACGTTTCACTAATCACATTTATATTCTCATAATGATTCATTACATCAAGCTCATTGTGAAAATCTTCGCCATTCTTTATCTTCTCAACAACATTAAATGCAGCTTTTACTGTCAGCATTTGGTTTGATCTTGATATCAATTCCTTTTCTATAGAGGTCGAAGAGTTTAAATTTCCAACTATAGATATCATCTGGTCTAGATTACCTGCCAACTTATTATGAAATAAATTCATTTCGTCAAGCTGACTTTCTAGTACCTGTAAGGATTTACCAAGTCTTTCAGAAACCATGAAACAATATACTGCAACTGCAGATGTAATAGCAAGTGCTATAATACAATGTATAATACGCCCAAAAAACGCGCTATGCGGTTTACTTTCTATAGTTGTGGTTTCATTATTAATCTCTTGAAGTTTTTGCACTTGATTCATTATGTAAAGACTATATTTTTATTTAACAAAACATTATTTTCTCTAGTAAAAGCAAGACTAACATGTTATGCTGCCGTGCTGTACAAGTTCCGAGTTTATTGTATGCGATCCTTGTTTTCAAGCTTTAAGCTTGTTTTGCATGTTTTTGGATGTACATCTGTGGTTTTCGCCATGTTTTAGTTTTAGAGGTTGTGTTATTTGAATATTTAACTAACCTTGCTTTGTTTGCTTTGGCCGAATTAGCTCAGTGGTAGAGCAACCGCCTTGTAAGCGGTAGGTCGTCTGTTCAAATCAGATATTCGGCACCATCTTTGTTCGCTCATTTTGTTTACCTAAAATCTAAAAACCTTTGCGATGTTATACTTAGTAAGAAAACTCGAAGAGTCTATTATTATAAACAATGATATAGAAATCAAAGTTGTAGAGATTAAGAAGAGTTCTATTAAATTTGGTATTACCTTTCCTAAAAACGTAACAGTACTACGTAAAGAAGTTTATGACATGATAGCAAAAGAAAATATCTCCGCACTTTGTCCTGACCTAGAGTCTGTATCTAGAGACATCTCAGAAAATCTTGCTTTCAATGATGTAACAGAAGAAAACAACGAATAATATATTAATTAAAAATCAAAATTTCACCGCAGTACAACCAATAGCTGCAAGCAGGAGAAGCATAAAAGCATTCAGCAAGGGCTAAAATGAAAAGATATTTCAAAAATTAGAGCAGATGCCAAAGCTAAAGCGTTATTAATTTCGGAAAATTTTGAGTTATGACGGATGGACTAAAAAAGTCCTACAGCTTTATGCAACATTTCTACATCAATATTTATAACCCGAATTATGGATTAGGAAATATTCTAAGTATTAGCAATAGAGGGCTTTTTAGTATTTAACTGATAAGCAATTAAAGTAGTAATGATATGAATAAAAGCATTGACTGGTGACCTATGCCTTGAATGTTCAAGCTGAAGTTTATTTTTGAGATAGTCAAAGACAGCTTCTACAATAGAGCGCTTTCTTAGAAATATCTTTTTTTCTAGAGATAAAAGGCAGTTTTTCATCCCTTTTTAACTCCAGTGACTAATTTCAGTCCTCGCTTATATAGAGCTAAAAAATAATGGTTTGGAGATATAACCTTTATCACCGAACAAGAGTCCTTTAATATTATCACTCATCATCATAACTTGCGATCTATCGTCCTTGTTACATTTGCTCAGTGATACTTTTACTAATCCTCCTTTTTTATTAATAATAATATGCAGTTTAAAACCAAAGAACCATCACTTCTTAGTCTTTCCTAATGCTGCTATACCTTTGAATACTTTGTTCCTAGAGATTCTTTTATTGTGGCAAACGTATATAGAGGTAGAATCTATATAAGAAATGTTGCTACTTTTAGAAAGCAAAGTATGTAATAAAACAGCTAATATCATTATTACTCTTTGCATTAATGCTACAAATCTTTCATAGCTTGGCATCAATGGAAATTCAGATCTATATAGCTGCAAATATGAATTATAGAAAAATTTAAAGTTTTTACATGGAGATTGTTGGAATAGTATTACTTATTGTTATTATTTCAGACTCAAAAAGTCCTGGTACTCTCGTCGGATTTATGCTTGTAACTTCTGAGATCGCTCTTTTATTTATCTCTTCTTTACACTCGCTGCTAAAATCATCGATGAAACAAAATAAATTTGTGATATCTTTTTTCATAGGTAGGTCTCGATTGTTACTTCAAAATTATCTTTACCTACATATCCATATTCTGGCAACCTTGCTTAATCTTAATCCATAATTCGGGTTATAAAGAAAAACAGTTGAACTGAAGGAACGTTATAAATTCTTTACTACAAAAGAAACATCCGAAATTTTTATGCCTGATACTTCAATGATGGATGAAAAGTTACAAGCACAAGTGCTGAATTATCTTCGAACTGGCGAGTTATTTGAGAGCACACTCTCTGCATTTGAGAATGGGACACTTATAGTTACAAACCAATCTTCTACTACCTCTGAAGAAGAAGTTGAAAATGTTGTGTCACTTGTGGGAGCGCACATGGCAAATAGAGACTCATATAACGATAGTGGAGAGACTATTAGCCTTGCGAGTGAACTTTCTGCAAATTATGATATCGGCGGATTATTTTTCACTTTCTTAGATCCTGCAGTTCATTTTAATCACAACAATGCTTCTGAAATTGTATAGGTTAAAGGTACTACAATCTCTATTACTTAATCTTCAGTGAAGAACAATACCAATTCCTCATTATAATTATATATCACAGGTAAAATGAAGAGTTGGTACTTAGTCACCTGCATAATAACTTTCGAAGCTATAGGATTTATCTTGGTTGCAAGCAATTATGATGCGCCGAAAGTCCTGCAGAAAAAAATGGCAAAATTGCCAAAAATCTTATGGAAATTATATATCCGAAAATTAATTTTTAACAGATAGACTATCTAGCTTAACTCTCTTTTGTTATTTGAACTGGTGAATTACATAATTTATATATGTAGAAAAACTAATATTATGCATTAGATTTTTTCCTTACTTTCAGCATTTTTTTTACTAGCATATCGCGCTTTATTTTTGATATGTGATCTGTAAATATTATACCATTTGTATGATCAATTTCATGTTGGATGCAAACTGATGGCAAACCATGCTGTAGTTCAAGAACATGTTTATCACCATAATAATCAAGATATTCCAATACTATATCAGAAGGCCTTTGGACATCTGCATATATATCTGGCAATGACAAACAACCCTCATGAAACGATGACTTATCATTAGAACATTTGATAACATTCGCATTAACTAAAAACATTGGCATTCCATCTACTGGAACAGAATCACCTGACCTTGTGATATCAACTACTATAACTTTCTTAAGCACTCCTACCTGAACTGCTGCAAGACCTATGCCATTATTCTCCTTCATGGTAAACAACATATCATCCATGAAACTACGCAAGGCATCATCAACAATTTCTACATCCTCAGATTTACAATGTAACCGCGGATCGGGTTCAAGTATTATATTCATCAATACTTTACTTCTATCTACAATACTATCTCGCATAAACTGTGCCATAACATACTAATAATATACTCAAGAATTATCACACCAACACAAAAACGTTATAGTCAAGGAGTTAAAGATATTAGGCCCTGCCGGCAAAGTCACTTTCGCAGACTCCTTTGGCCTGATTTGCAAGTATTACGTCGTTCATTTCTTCGCAAATATACATAACATTTGACTCAGAAATTAACTGGCACTCTAAAAAATCATGCCCTTCAAATCCTCGCGCGTGCACTTATGAAGGCAGTGCCTAATTAGACTTCTTATGGAACTTGATCCAGTAAAGCAAGTGCAAGGAGCATACGGAGCGAGTGTACAAGAAGTACATGAGCACCCCACAAAGCCACGTAGCGACAAAACAATTGGCAGCTGGAACAAGAGTTTCTGAAGAAGTATATTATGAAAGCAAAATCGAGTGACGTGCTGAAGCATCTTGAATCTGTGAATTAAAGAGTCTTATCTAATAACTGAGATTTTAAATTTTAAGCTATATACTCGTCATACTTTTCAAAATTGGCGCCTCAAAAAGATCGCTCGTTATGTATTCACTGCCTCACATTCTTCCTAGCACATACTCTATAACACTTACAATACCATTGATTATAGCTTGCAAAAATCAAGGGTATTATGACATAGCACTTCTACACGAACTAATTTAAGTGTAAAACATCATACAATACATATATTGCAAAGATATATTATTAATACTTTATCATGAAGCTTTAAAAACTTCATTTAATATCACAGTTCTAAATTTGATATGTGATCTGTAAACATTATACCATTTGTATGATCAATTTCATGTTGGATACAAACTGATAACAAACTATGCTGTAGTTCAATAACATGTTTATCACCATAATAATCAAGATATTCCACTACTATATCAGAAGGTCTTTGGACATCTGCACGTATACCTGGCAACGACAAACAGCCCTCATGAAACGATGACTTATCATTAGAGCATTTGATAACATTCGCATTAACTAAAAACATTGGCATTCCATCTACTGGAATAGAATCATCTGACCTTGTGATATCAACTACTATAACTTTCTTAAGCACTCCTACCTGAACTGCTGCAAGACCTATGCCATTATTCTCCTTCATGGTAAACAACATATCATCCATGAAACTACGCAAGGCATCATCAACAATTTCCACATCCTTAGATTTGCAATGCAACAGCGGATCAGGTTCAAGAATTATATCCATCAACACTGGACTTCTATCTATAATACTATTTCGCATGAACTCTATGCCATTCATTATATATTAATAATGTACTTAATAATTATTACACTAACACAAAAAACATTATCGTCAAAGAAATTGGAGATATTATATATTGTGAAAGCAAAATCGAGCAACGTGCTAAAATATCTTGAATTTGTGAATTAAAGATCCGATCTAACTTAGATTTTAAATTATACACACTCTATACTCTATAACACTTAAGTGTAAAACATCATACAATACACATATATTGCAAAAATATATATTACTAATACTGCATAATAAAGCTTTAAAAATTTCACTTAATATCAATATGACATTCCTAAATACTATTACTCATTTTTTACTACCATTACCTATTCATCAATTGTAGGTGTACCAATAACAGCTGCTGGATCTCTAATAAAAATTCCTTTCAGTTCGTTAAAAACCTCAATAGCAGGCTTACCAGAAATTCTAATATCATAATGTGAATCATCAGAAGTACTTGTGACTCTAAACTCAGCTTTACCTGGAACACTAGTAGACTCAGCTAATTTTTCAAGCAATGATATTACGTCAGAAACCTGATCATCTCTCAAAGCACCGCCAGCCACACTAGTATTTTTAATTTTTCTATCTATAATTAAGTTAAATAACTTGGAATAAAACTTAACAAATGCAGGCATCTCATTTATTGATATCTCGCCTTCAATCATTGGTCTCTTTTCAGAAAAATTAAAACCTGCTCTACCACTTATACTAACAGAAAAGATCTCATTAATTAAATGAAGCTTCTTAAATTCAACATATTGACAAAGTTTTTTATCTTCGGTGCCTTCTGAATCTTTAGAGAGATCAAGAGCACCAACTATATAATCCACATCAAGAGAAACTATACTCTTTCCAGCTTCTGCCATATGTCTTACCTCCGGATCTGGATGATCAGAGTTATATTTACAGCTTGCAACAGTACCATCTATTGCAAAATTCATAATCTCATGTGGTTCATCTTTTATATCTTCTACCTTATCTTTTATAGAAGTATTTTCTCTGCGATTTGTTACATTCAACGCAGCACCGTCATACTGCACAAAAAACTTTCCATCTACCATCTCATCTGCAGTAGTAAGACCTTCATCAATATACCGTATTTCTTTAATACGACTTATAATACTTGTTTTTTGGGCACTTGAATTTTTAAATACATCGCTAATTGAGTCTAAAAACTTAATATCTATTCGCGGAGCTTTAAAAAAATAGGATAAATCTGAAATCTGAACTCCAGATGTTGTGGTTACTTCTCTTATTTTACTAGTAGTAGTTAAATATAACTCTTTGGAAAATGGTTTTACAGTTATATTAATCGAATCAAGAGTTCTGACTGTAGAGCTCACAGATGTTTTTTGTTCAAACGATGGATTTATAATAGCAGCTTTAATATCAAAAGCTGTAGTTGTAGAAAAGTCTATTTTCTCATAATTGAAATCTACATGCACTTCCTTCAATTTTTCTTTTGCCATCTCAACGGCAGATTTAATGTTTCTCTTTTGAATATAAATTGCTGCATAATTTGCACCAAACAACGCAACTATTACAACGAACATGAAAATCAGTAGTCTTCTTGTCATACTATCTATCCATAAATACATATAAAAACTATTAAGCACACATCTTACAAAGATTTGTCTAAAAAATCGATATGTCTATTGATTATTTCAAAAAAAACAGTGCTCTATATATCTAAACAAATAATAAATAAGTATAAATACTTAAACTAAATGGAACGCAACCTAAAATATAAACACCTCTCCTATGTATTAGCATAAACACTCAAAAGCTGAAGGAAAGAGTGGTGCGCCTGAAAGGATTCGAACCCTTGACCTTTAGATCCGTAGTCTAACGCTCTATCCAGCTGAGCTACAGGCGCAAAAATAAATAATAAACCATGTAACGCCTAAAGATACATGATGAGCAAAATACATGTCAAAACAAATTTTTGAATTTTCTACATAAGAAAGTAAAATATTCATTATAAATAAAATATTTACATAATACAACCTGAACCATTGCCCTGTTAACAAAGCAATTGTATACTTATCATATTTTTCAAAATTGGCGCTTTTTAAAGTCTAACTTCATATGTGCATAATTCAAATCCCAACTCTTCATTTATCTGCGGTATATATCTCTGATAAATTAGTAGTTAGCATTTCGTATTTTGATACGAATCTATGACACTGCTGGCAGAGTCGTATTAATTTATTTTACTCCTAATCAAGAGAGCCACGTCTACTAACTTCTCTACTACTATCACTCTTGTTTCTAGCATCATAAAACATTTCTACTTGTGGCTTTTTACTTTTATAATCATTTTTCTTATCTTTGTATCCAGCAGGATCTTTCTTTCCGTCTTCTCCTTTTTTATCTCCCACAGAAAACTT
Source organism: Ixodes persulcatus (assembly GCA_013358835.2). NCBI lineage: Eukaryota > Metazoa > Arthropoda > Arachnida > Ixodida > Ixodidae > Ixodes > Ixodes persulcatus. The sequence goes on from JABSTQ010005687.1 coordinate 1,225,644, forward strand.
ACCCTTTGTTGCAATTGAGACTGCAGCATCTTTTACAAAACCTTTTACATCACTTCCAACATTCATTACTTTCTCAGCTGGTCTAGATATATCAAAACCAAATGGTGAGCCTGTAATAATATTCATAGCAAGTCTTGTGATAAAACCACAGAAATCATATGTACCATGAGCTAGCAACATAAATGTCAACGCACCAGCGAGTATAGAAAGAGGTATAGAAGACATTGAGGAAACACCAACAGGAAGGTGTGAGTTTACTACGAGCGCATAACCAGGAATCCAGCAAGCGGAATAAAGAGGTGACAAATCTATATATATAATACAGTTAGGACACACTGTAAATCCCAGGGTTGCATGTAATATAGCAAGTAATAGTATATTGAACATCGCTATAGAGCAGAATAGCATCACAGGCTGCAACATGAAAGAAAACAACTGAAAACACCAATTCTTAAATAAAGTTGCAGTTTGTTTAAACAATATCATGGGAATAAAAATTGGACCCATTACAATCAAAAGCGATGTCATGATAACGGAGAATATATACATTACACTTGCCTTTACTATAGTCAGTACATAAAACCACATAGAAAAAAGTATCAAGAAAACTATAAGTAACCCAAGCGGACTTGAGAGAAATAATCCCAAAATCTTCTTCCAAGTGACTGAACTAAACATTTCCTTGAAAGGCCCATCAAATATGGTAAAGATTATTAGTGGATCTTGCATTAGATTGTTATGTGTTAACTCTGTACCGCTTAAATCCATTGATGACGATAACATCAATGCTATCAAAGTTGTAGCACCATCCACAAAAAATGGAACTAGATAACCACCGAAAAATTCCCAACTTGTGCTGGAAATAAGCACTAGCATTAAGCCAACTTTTGCAAGTCTCTTTATCACATCTTGTTGACTTAACTGCACAACACCTATTAATAATCCTACTACAGTGAATGAAATATACGCTAAAATTAGAGCATTAATAACATTTTTAAATATACTATCTTCTACAATTGAGGAAAAAATTTTATAGACTGCACCACTTTGTGTTACTGTTCCAGTTTTTCTATCCTTGCCAAGTAATTGTTCCATGATAATCCTAAGCAATTGCGTGATTGGACCATCCTTAACAACTGCAGAAGATTGGCTAATTGACTCAGCTAGCATGTAATATTTTCCAAAACGATTCGCTGGATTTTCATATAGATCTTTAAGTGCATCATTTGCGCCAAATGGCAAATCCATGCTCTTAATCCTAAAAAATAGATATCCAGATTTAGAAGTATTGACAACAAGATGAGAACCCAAAAATACTTCTTTAGGTACATCTTTCCATTCCTCTTCAGAAATTAGAACTACGCTATCTGAACTTCCCTTTGCGATTTCAGCCTCTGTCATAACAGCATATTGCATCCTCTGCCCATCTGTCAATACGCAACCACCCCATTCTATATTGACTTCATAACCTCCCAAATTTTTCTGATCGTTTGCATATGGATGCTGTATCATCAGTGGTATTCTCTCATCAGATAAACCTTCTAACTTCCCTGAAAATATATAGCTTGCTGTTCCAGGATTCACAATCCTTATACAGTCTGGATCTTGATAACCACTGCTTTCAGTTTTATCATCAGGATTTGGACAACCAGGAATCGATGTGTTAGTTTCACTTTTTAGATTGACATCTACTACTGTTCCAGATAGACCATGCCACTTTTTAGGAGGATCAGCAGGTTCACTAGAAGGTGGAGTATATAATAAACCGCTTCTTATATCAGTTCGTCTGGCATCCTCACCATATAATGGAATATAGGAAGTTCCATTTTGTGCTATGATCCAAAGTGCGCTTTGTTCTCTCCATAAATCTTTGCATTGTTGTACTACACTTGGCTGCAAAGTCTTATTGTAAATGCATTCAACTAATGCTTTTCTGTCATATACTACTTGGCTAGCTGTTCCAATATACTTCTGGACTGCATAATTTCCACTCCATTTAATAGTTATTTCATCATCGTTTCTTATATATATCCCTGTATCAGTGGCACTTTTATTACGTGCACTCCAATTGCAAATATCACTAGCTAGTTTAGGACTTGAAGAAGACGACCAAGTAGGGGAAGACCAAAGCGATTTATTATTTAATGCACTCCACTCAGTATCATTTAAATCAAGCAAACACCAATGATCTGATCGCTTTTTCCATGCCGTTTGTTTATTACTAATGTTCCAATCTGCAGCCTTAGTAATATCATACAACGGATCTAAAATATTAGGAAAAATTGGAACTAGCTTTTTCTCTTTTTTACCACACAGATATACTTTGCTGCTATGTTGATAATCTCCAACCAAACTGATCTTAATTTTGTCTCCTGACTTTACAAAAAATAAAGTTTTAAATGCATTATTTGCAACCCATTCTTTCCCTTCAGTACAAGCAGAAGCTATACTAACTGGTGCTTTCACTTCAACTTCTATGGGATCATATCCATTTACTCTAGTTTTTGCTTCATAATAGTGACTTTTAAATAAAATACCAGATTGACACCGTGAAACACATTCAGTAATAATGGCAGAATTCAGCTCTATTCCATCATCATTTTTGATGGTAGGATCCTTTATTTTTCTAGAAAAAGCTCCGCATTCAGATTCACAGCGTCTTTGACAAACCAAGTTCAGAGGTGAAAGCATAATAGATTGCATAGCATTATCAGAAAATTGATATCCCTTTACGCAATCTGCATAAAAATTAACATTAGCAAATGCAGAAGTATTATAAAATAATAGGAATAAGCAGTAAATCACATATTTTGATATATAACTTTTATGCGAGTTGATATACAAATATTTTAAGAGATACATAGAAAATTCATAGCAACTTCTTAAGCAAAGGAAAATAAGACGCAATGATGCACAAATGGAATACAATATGTTAATACAATATTTTTTCATAATGAATACAAGTGATGACATAGCAAGTACAATCATAATCCAAACATCTTAGGTTGAATATAGCGCATCTTAAAGATGTGAATATGAAAATTTGCTAATATTGACATCGACTATAAAAAGGAATTTTATGCTACCATAAACTGGCAAACAACTTTGAAATCAAGCTCACCACCTACCTGACTGGTAGCGCCATAAATACAAATGTAGCAAAACAATCTATTTCAAACAATACATAGTTTTTACAAAGGCAGATACCTAGAGTGTATATAGTTAAAAAATGCATTGTGCACTCAACATTGCAGCAAATTTTTTATTACAGTGAATTGATAAAATCTGCGTGCTCCACTCAATGATCTCTTATACCAAATCCCACAAATAATAGCATATAGTCACTGCGTATTTTTTAGAAAATTTAAAATGAGATTTGAGCGAACTGTACTAAAAGTACAGCGGCAAAGAGCACGCTTAAATTTTAAAGAAAAGACGCAGCTAAAGGTTCTGTTATTTGTGGAATTTGGTATAAGACAAAAATGTTATTTCGCACTTTCATACTTGGTAGATATAAAAGGCTTGAGTCCTATTAGCTTTTGATCCCTACAAGTAATGGTTTGGACTGATTATAAAATATTGAGGATTATCCATCCACTGTTTTAATATAAATTGCCAAGTAGTATTACCTTTCATTGCTTTAAGTCGCTTTGCAAAGTTATAAGCCATCAGATAAGCATTCAAGTGTACTTGAAGCTGTTCATGAGTAGAAAAATAGAAAGCATTGACAGTTGCATCTTTAAACCCGAATTATGGATTAAGCAAGGTTGCCAGAATATAGATTCTACCTCTATATACGTTTTCCACCATAAAAGAATCTCTAGGAACAAAGTATTCAAAGGTATAGCAGCATTAGGAAAGACTAAGAAGTGATGGTTCTTTGGTTTTAAACTGCATATTATTATTAATGAAAAAGGAGGATTAGTCAAAGTATCACTGAGCAAATGTAACAAGGACGATAGATCGCAAGTTATGATGATGAGTGATAATAATAAAGGACTCTTGTTCGGTGATAAAGGTTATATCTCCAAACCATTATTTTAGCTCTATATAAGCGAGGACTGAAATTAGTCACTGGAGTTAAAAAGGGATGAAAAACTGCCTTTTATCTCTAGAAAAAAAGATATTCCTAAGAAAGCGCTCTATTGTAGAAACTGTCTTTGACTATCTCAAAAATAAACTTCAGCTTGAACATTCAAGGCATAGGTCACCAGTCAATGCTTTTATTCATATCATTGCTACTTTAATTGCTTATCAGTTAAATACTAAAAAGCTCTCTATTGCTAATACTTAGGATATTTCCTAATCCATAATTCGGGTTTTTAGAAGCCACAGCGTGTAAATTTAAAGCAAGCTCCGCAAAAAGATTTTCAGTAAAAGTGATAGCCAGTAGACAGATCGAGAGAAACACCATTACTTGACTCACCTTTTTTCTTGAGATCATTTAAGTTTTGTCCACTGACTTTCACAGAAGTAATATCACCACAAGAGTCTATTCTTACATAAAATGGCTTAAATTTTTGACGGACAGACTAGATAAAATTTATGCTTTACAGCAATTCCACAAGTAGGCACTGCCCACAAAGTCATGAAAAATGATTTTTGAGAGTAGTCCCTAAAGAAGTAGCATTCTACACTGCGCCAATTTTGAAAAGTATGATTAATATAATCTAAAAGTATTAATGGTAAATGATTGGATATCAGATACTTGTAATAAAAAGACTTGAGTCCTATATTAATTGTAAAAGCACGAAGTCTTAACAAATTTTTTGGGTTTTGAGTTATGGATTTAGAAAAATTTACAGATAATAGCAAAGCTGCTATCCAACAAGCGCATGTCTCAGCTGTTTCAATGGGAAATCAGCAGCTTACGCCAGAACATCTAATGGAGGCGTTGCTAAAATCTGGAGATTCCGTTGTGTTGCAGTTGCTTTCTGTTTGTTCTATATCTCCAGAACTTATTCAAGCTAAAATCAGTGAAGCGCTAAGTAAGCTCCCAAAGATCAGTGGAAGCGGTGCAAGCGGTCAGGTTTTTATATCGCAAGATATGGCAAAAGTGCTAAAAAAAGCTAAAGAACTAGCATCAACTCATGGTGATTCATTTATCACAACAGAGCGTCTTCTGCAAGCTATGGCAGAAGAGAATGGGAGTAATATACAAAACATCTTAGATTCCTCAGGCTTAAACAGCAGGAAACTTGAATCTGCAATAAACAACTTGAGGCGTGGTAGAGTGGCAGATTCTCCAAATGCCGAACAAACTTTCGATGCAATAAGGAAATATGCAAAAGATGTTACAGCACTTGCTGCATCAGGTAAGCTAGATCCTGTTATAGGAAGAGACGAAGAAATTAGACGTACCATTCAAGTGCTTTCTCGTAGAACAAAAAATAATCCTATACTTATAGGTGAACCAGGAGTAGGAAAGACAGCAATTATAGAGGGGCTCGCACAAAGAATTATAATGGGAGATGTCCCTGAAAGTTTAAAGAATGTAAAATTGATGGCGCTAGATCTTGGCGCGCTGATAGCTGGAGCAAAATTCCGTGGTGAATTTGAGGAAAGGCTTAAGGCTGTGCTAAATGAAATTACACAAGCTAGTGGCGAGATAGTCTTGTTTATAGATGAAATGCATACTCTTGTCGGTGCTGGAGCTGCAGAAGGCTCTATGGACGCATCAAACTTGCTGAAACCTGCTCTAGCTAGGGGAGATCTACACTGCGTTGGTGCAACCACCCTTAGCGAATATAAGAAATATATAGAAAAAGATGCAGCTCTTGCAAGAAGATTCCAGCCTGTCTATGTGAGTGAACCAACTGTTGCCGATACAATTTCAATACTTAGAGGACTCAAGGAAAAATATGAAGTGCATCATGGAATACGAATTAACGATAGCGCAATAATTGCTGCTGCTACCCTTGCAAGCAGATACATAACAGATAGGTTCCTTCCAGATAAAGCTATAGACTTGATAGACGAAGCTGCAAGCCGCTTAAGAATGCAAGTTGATAGTAAACCAGAGAAAGTAGATGAACTCGATCGTAAAATTATACAGCTCAAAATAGAAGAAATGGCTCTTTCTAAGGAAGAGGATGAAATTTCAAAGGAGAGGCTGAAAAATCTTAGGAGTGAGCTTCAAAAGATGGAATCTGAATCTATGGATCTGACTAGCAAGTGGCAGAGCGAGAAGCTAAAAATCAATGAGCTAAAAACTCTGAAGGAGAAGTTGGATTACGCTAGAATGTCACTTGAATCTGCTCAACGCTCAGGTGACTTCAATAAAGCTGGGGAAATAATGTATGGAGTTATTCCTGAGCTTGAGCGAAAGATAAAAGAATCTTCTGAAGCAAAGAAGAATATAATGTTGCAAGAATCCATATCTGATGCTGAAATTGCATCGATCGTATCAAGATGGACAGGTATTCCAGTAGACAAGATGTTGACCTCAGAGCGGGATAAACTCCTTAATATGGAACAGTATTTGGAAAAATATGTTGTTGGACAACATGCTGCTGTAGAATCTGTTAGTAACGCAGTGAGACGTGCAAGATCTGGAATTGCAGACCAAGAGAAACCAATTGGTTCATTCTTGTTTTTGGGACCAACTGGTGTTGGAAAAACTGAACTTACAAAGGCGCTTGCAATATTTCTATTTGACGATAAAAAAGCAATCGTCAGAATAGATATGTCAGAATATATGGAAAAACATGCTGTTGCTAGGTTAATAGGAGCACCTCCTGGATATGTTGGCTATGAAGAAGGTGGCGTTTTGACTGAAGCAGTGCGAAGAAGGCCATATCAAGTTATTTTATTTGATGAGGTTGAAAAAGCACATCCTGAGGTGTTTAATATACTACTGCAGATGTTGGATGAAGGTAGACTGACAGATAGTAAAGGACGAACTGTAGATTTTAGAAATACTCTTATTATTCTTACTTCTAACCTTGGAGCAGAAATTATTGCTGAGCTACAAGAAAATGAGTCAATAGAGATGGCAAAGACTGGAGTAATGGAGGCTGTAAAAAGGTCTTTCAAGCCAGAGTTTATAAATAGACTAGATGAGATAATACTGTTTAACAGATTGAAGCAGTCAGATATGAGTGCAATAGTTGATATACAGCTTGCTAAACTTTCTGAACTATTAATGCAACAGAATATAAACGTAACATTTGATGATAACTTAAAAAAATGGCTTGCAGATAGAGGTTATGATCCAACTTTTGGTGCAAGGCCACTGAAGAGGGTGATACAGCAGTATCTACAAAATAAATTAGCAGAAAAGATTTTGTCAGGAGAAATTAAAGAAAACAGTAGCATAATAGTATATATGAATGATGAAAGTTTGGTAGAGATTAAGAATAACTAGCATGTTTATATTGCACTCTTGGTTGCTATTTAAGTTGTGAAAAAATTTCGATTTTTTATTTGTATGCAGTGTACAAATGCTTAGTGTCGTGGTACCTTCTTGAGTGTTATAATGTCGAGTTTATACCTTGATACTTCTATTTGTAATAGTTAGAGACAAGCTTGACATTTTATAAGCGCTGAGCTTTTCTCTATATGTATAAGTTTTTTATGATGCTAAACTACTTTTTTCCATTTTAGAAATACTATGCTAGCTTAAGTTTTGACTTACTCGCTTGCTTTGAGTTTGTCTACGTATTATTTTGTTATAGTGGTAATAATTGTTTGTGCTTTTGTTGCGAGTGCGACAAGCATAAATCTTGGACCGGTTGGTGCCATGTTTATTATGTAAATGTTTATGTATATGCTGGACTCGTTTGTTGTAAGTGTTAGAGCTTTGTTCTGCTTATTTCTTATTGCCTGTTGTGCATTTAGTGTTGCACTTGCTAATGAACATGCGGAGTTAAAGAAGGAAGAGTGGGTATTCAACAGACCGCTTGGGGTATTTGATAGACAGGCAAATCCAAAGGGGTTTTAAAGTATATAGGGAGGTTTGTTCTGCTTGTCATGCGGTAAACAGACTATCTTTTAGAAACTTGATGGAAATTGGTTTTTCTAAAGAAGAAGCTGATTCGATAGCATCAGATTATACTGTTGAAGATGGGCCTGATGATTCAGGAACTATGTTTCAAAGACCAGCTGTTTCAAAGACCAGCTAAAATTTTTGATCACCTGCCTGGTCCTTTCGAAAATGAAAAAGCTGCAAGAGCTGCGAATAATGGTGCGTACCCTCCAGATTTATCGCTAATTATTAAAGCAAGGGAAGGGGGCGCAGATTATGTTTATTCCATATTGACTGGATATAAAAAAGATGTTCCACCTTCAGTTGTGCTTGGAGATGGTATGCATTATAATCCTTATTTTCAGTCAGAGCAGATCGTAATGCCCCCTCCGCTTTTATCTGACGGACAAGTTGATTATACAGATGGAACAAATCCAACGATTGATCAGATGGCTAGGGATGTTGTAAATTTTTTGCAATGGGTTGCTGAACCTGAGATGGAGCAGCGTAAGTCGCTTGGTGTGAGAGTGATTATCTTCACAGCAATATTTACTATTGTGATGTACTTTGCGAAAAGGCGCATATGGTCTAGACTTCATAAGCAAGATTGAGTGCTGTATTGTAGCCAAAGTTCGACATAAGAGATAAATTTTGTAGTCTTTGCGTCATAACTCTAAAAAGCTGAGGATTTATATTGGTTGCAAGCAATTATGAGGCGCCGAAAGTCTTACAGAAAAAGTGGCAAAATTGCCAAAAACCTTATGGATTTTGTCGGTAATGCCTAAAGTAGTATTTGCTAATTATAGGACAAATTATATATCCAAAAATTAGCGCAGCAAATCAATTTTGACGGATGAACTTTGTATTTCTATGAGCATGTTTTGATGCTTAAGGTCAAGCATATCGCTTAATGTGCGTAAAGGCATTGCCTTTGTTTGCACACGCTTTTAAAGGACAAGGTTTTTAGAAATTCGTTTTAGTATGCTGCTTAAAGTGAGCCAGTAAGAGAATCACAGTATGTTCTCAGAATATTGTAGTGTTAGAGGCAAAAATCTATAGCTTGGCATTCTGAATGCAACACATAGATTCCTTACGTCGAACTGTGGTTATCCCAAGCTTGTTCTTTTCCTATCTCCTTTAACTTTCTTCTTATTAGCTGCTTCTGATAATATTCTGACCATCTTGTCAAAGGTTGATCTTTGATCTTTTGACTCCAGTTAACCTTCTGAATTGTTCTTCTGACAAAAACCTAACTTGTTCATATTTCATTGCAAATCTTTATTCACTAAGGAGAAATATAAAACATATTTTATAGTTTCTAAAGAGGTCTATTAGTTTTTACATTTTGATTGAGTAATTCTCGCGAATTTAATTCTGAGCAATACTGAGGTAAAAAATTTTCTATCTCATTTTTAAATTTCTCAATATACTGCATTACTTTCTTGCTATGATGCATACTATGATGATCTACAACCAAAAAACTTTCTTTTTTACCTGACTGCGTAATCAATATACAAAAATTCTATAAATTTCTTACTGTCACAATTGTTCTCAAAAACCATCCAATTCATAAGTCCATCCGTCATAACTCAAAGTAGTGCAGTATTTATCTTGGCCTGCAAGCAACTATGGCGCACTGAAAATCCAGCAGAAAAAATGGCAAAATTGCCAAAAACCTTATGGATTTTGTCAGTAATGCCTAAAGTAGTATTTGCTAGGTAGAGGACAAATTATATATAGACCTTCGGCCGGGATCCTGTTAAAAAAGGGTCATGTTCAAATTTTAACCCATGTTAATAGCAAACTTTAACGGCATTGTTTTCCTTAATCTAGATAGCTCCAAAACGCCATAACGGTTAATGTTTTCTCTGAAATAGGCCGATAAAACTGATAAATCATCTTTAACATACTCAATTCCTTCAGCTGAAAGTTCGTTAAGTACATTGGTTGTATTGGCAACAGTGTGCAACATCACAGCGTTAGCAACCATTCGACCAAACGCAATAACCTTTTGTTGAATTTTACTATTGTTCTCGTGAATAATATTGCCTTTGCCGAAGGTTATCCAATTAATATAATCATTAAATTCTTCACTTCTGCAAGTGGCTGCTTGAATCTTTTTTCGAAAGTCAACATCAGCGATATAATTCAAAAGAAAAATGGTTCGAACTACTCGTCCTAACTCTCGAAAGGCCTGATGCAGCTTACTTTTCTTGCTTTTAAAGCACAGTTTTTTCAATATGGTTGATGCTTTAATTTTTCCACTTTGGATGGACATTACTGCACGCAACATATCATAGTACATCGATTCAATCAGCTGCCAGTTTGCTTCTTTCGAGGTGAAAAGCTCACTGATATGCTTATATGATTTTTCATCCATTTCTGTTGGTCGGTAAAAATTGAGATGTTTTAAACCCGAATTATGGATTAAGCAAGGTTGCCAGAATATGGATATGTAGGTAAAGATAATTTTGAAGTAACAATCGAGACCTACTTATGAAAAAAGATATTACAAATTTATTTTGTTTCATCGATGATTTTAGCAGCGAGTGTAAAGAAGAGATAAGTAAAAGAGCGCTCTCAGAAGTTACAAGCATAAATCCGACGAGAGTACCAGGACTTTTTGAGTCTGAAATAATAACAATAAGTAATACTATTCCAACAATCTCCATGTAAAAACTTTAAAATTTTCTATAATTCATATTTGCAGCTATATAGATCTGAATTTTCATTGATGCCAAGCTATGAAAGATTTGTAGCATTAATGCAAAGAGTAATAACCCGAATTATGTATTAGTAATATTCTAAGTATTAGCAATAGAGGGCTTTCTTAGGAATATCTTTTTTTCTAGAGATAAAAGGCAGTTTTTCATCCCTTTTTAACTCCAGTGACTAATTTCAGTCCTTGCTTATATAGAGCTAAAAATAATGGTTTGGAGATATAACATTTATCACCGAACAAGAGTCCTTCAATATTATCACGCATCATCATAACTTGCGATCTATCGTCCTTGTTACATTTGCTCAGTGATACTTTTACTAATCCTCCTTTTTCATTAATAATAACATGCAGTTTAAAACCAAAGAACCATCACTTCTTAGTCTTTCCTAATGCTGCTATACCTTTGAATACTTTGTTCCTAGAGATTCTTTTATGGTGGCAAACGTATATAGAGGTAGAATCTATATAAGAAATGTTGCTACTTTTAGAAAGCAAAGTATGTAATAAAACAGCTAACATCATTATTACTCTTTGCATTAATGCTACAAATCTTTCATAGCTTGGCATCAATGAAAATTCAGATCTATATAGCTGCAAATATGAATTATAGAAAATTTTAAAGTTTTTACATGGAGATTGTTGGAATAGTATTACTTATTGTTATTATTTCAGACTCAAAAAGTCCTGGTACTCTCGTCGGATTTATGCTTGTAACTTCTGAGAGCGCTCTTTTATTTATCTCTTCTTTACACTCGCTGCTAAAATCATCGATGAAACAAAATAAATTTGTGATATCTTTTTTCATAGGTAGGTCTCGATTGTTACTTCAAAATTATCTTTACCTACATATCCATATTCTGGCAACCTTGCTTAATCCATAATTCGGGTGAGCAAATTTCATGGTGTTTTTGGCCGGGTGAAAGCAGGAATTTATGCCAGAGTTTCAACACATGATCAACATACGCTAGACATGCAAATTGCAGAGATCAAAAAATATGTGCAAGCTAGAGAATGGAGAATTGCAATGAAAATTGCAGAAATTGGTTCTGGTGCCAAAGAACGGCCAAAACGCGATGAGCTGCTTAATCAGGCAAGGCGCAGACATATAGATGTCATAATTGTTTGGAAATTGGATAGATGGGTGCGTTCTGTTAATGATCTTTTTCACACGTTAAAGGAACTGAATAGTCTTGGAGTAGGTTTTATTTCACTAACAGAAGCATTGGATTTAACCACTGCGACAGGTAGAGCGATGGCAGGTTTACTGTCAATATTTGCAGAATTTGAAAGAGAAATTTTACGAGAGCGTGTTAAAGCAGGTATTGCTCACGCCAGAAGTAAAGGTAAAGCACATGGTCGTCCAGCAACTGCAAAAAAACAAAGTGATGAAATATTGTCTATGTCTAATACAGGCTTAAGCAAATCAGAGATTAGTAGAAAACTTGGGATTGGTCGAACGTCTGTAAGAAGAATTATACATGAAAGTCAAAGTTTAGGTGCAAATTAAAAGAAATTGAGCAGACCTTAGTTTTCCGCAAAATTTATTTGCTACGCAAATAAATTTTTTACGGATAGACTCATAAATCCCTGAAGGCTAATTGCTACAAGCATATTGACTTTAAAACGACTGCCTGTTTTTTTATGACAGGTGTTCTGTTCACAAAGGAGCATATGGGCTACAAAGATTGTAGTCCTGTTTCAATCCTGGCTCCTTCCTGTATCGCTCTGGCTTCGATTGCATGATAGATTTCATTGAGCCATTTGGATACTTTATCAGGATCTCGCTAGTAAGCCTGAGATAATTGTCATCAATTCTGCGTATTTGATTTAGATTTGGAGTTATATAGCTTTACATTCAGTGTTTTTTCAGATTTATCAACAAGAAGTGTCACACACGCACATCCAGTAATATTTAAAAGCGTTGTAGCCATATCTAATATTCTATCGACACTTGCAATAAGCAATACGCCCTCTACTGGAAGTCCTACAGAATGCAGTACCATTCCTAAAAATAGCAATACTCCACCTGGAATACCAGCACCACCAACCGATGCAAAAGTGCACATAAAAAATAGCGTCATATAATTCGCAAAAGAAAGATCTACACCCATCATTTGAGCGAAGAAGATTGCACACGCTCCTTGATATATTGCCCCACCATCCATGTTGAGGGCTGCTGAAAGTGGTAATAGAAATCTACTATTTTGTCTAGAAACTCCGAGACTTTTTTCTGCAACTTGCATCAAAGGAACAAGAGTCGCTTTTGAACTGCTTGTGGAGAAAGCGATCATTTGACAACCAAATACTTTCTTATAAAATGGTATAGGAGAAAGTTTTCCCCAGACGATTATTAAAATACCGAAAAATATATATTGTGCTAAACATCCTAAAAAGATAGTGATTATAAGTTCACCAAGCGAGAATATTATGCCTATTCCCTCTTCTCCAACCATTGATGCCATATAGCCAAACACTCCTATCGGAGCAATTTTCATAATCATTTGTACAGCTTGAAAAAGCATCTTTGCTATTTCATGACAAATCTTAATTAAGTTAGCACATTCATTATGCTTTATATTGAGTGTAACTCCTACAAAAAATGAAAAAAGTATGACCTGCAGTATATTACCACTTGCCATTGCCTCAAAAACATTGGTTGGTATTATATTGATTAACATGTCCATAATCGTCGAATCTGATGTAGGTTGAAACGATTGTGGTGTAGCGGTTCTATATGCGTCTAATATCGAAGGAGAGACATTAGAACCAGGCTTTAAAATAACCGCAGCTCCTATTCCGATAGCAACAGCACAAACAGAGGTAATAAAGAAAGCAGCAAATGCTTTCATACTAATTCTATATAATCCAATTGAGGTTTCTACGCTTGTAATTCCAAATAATATTGCAAAGAATATCATTGGAACTGTAATCATCTTGATTAGATTAAGAAATATACTTCCTAAATAGCCTAAAACAGAAGCGTTATGTTTGAATACAACACCTACTACAATACCTAGAACAAGTCCTATCAAAACTTGTTGCCAAGATGATAACCTAAATATTGTAAATCGCATGTAACATCCTCAATCACGTTTAGTTATAGTAAAACAACACTTAAAAACACATGATAACTATCATAAGACTAACTAAATTGCAACATATAGAGTGCAATAGTCAATTTTTACTTTATACTAAGCATTTTTAGCTTACATATTTATTAAATAGTAGTTTTATTATAATTAATAAATTGTAAAGTGTTCTTATTTTATTATCATCGCGCAATACTTTAGCTCTTATAATCCTATTTTTTTTATTTTAGTTATTTTAATAGTTTACAATTTAACATGAATAGTGGAGCATTTTTAATACAAAGCAGTTTTACAGCAAAATTGTAGTATATTGCTTGTAAGTATCACAAACAACTTTTTAGTACGTTCTAATATTCAACCTATAGTATGCTATTATTGCTTAGTGTATGATAACTGTAAAATCATTTTAGAATAATATAATAAATAATGCTTTGTCACAGTACAAATTTTAGAATATATACAAGTGGTTTATTGCTGTGTTTAACTATTAGAAAGATTTTATATTGAAAGTAGTTTAGCAAAAGAGGAAGGAGGAAGCCTTGCAGGACATATATCAGATATATTTGCCAGTGGCTGGGACGAGTATTAACGTTCTTGTACTCATTGCTCTGGGACTCGGAGTTGGTCTCCTATCTGGCATGTTTAGCATAGGTGGAAGTATGATTTGTGTTCCTGTATTGGTTTTTATAGGGATTCCGCCGCAGGTTGCAATAGTGACTGCAACGAATCAAATGATTGCCTCATCTTTTTCTGGATATCTTGTATATGCAAGACGTGCTTTAGTTGATTATAAACTTTCCTTAGTGATGCTTTGCGGTAGCATTATAGGTGTTCTGACTGGTATATGGCTATTTTCTCTCTTATCGTTCTTGGGTCATGTGGATCTTTTTGTATCAATTGGTCTAGTTCTAACTCTAAGTATAGCAGGCTTTCTTGCTGCAAAAGATGCAGCAAGAATAATATATTACAAATATAAGAAAATAAAATTGCCTGAATCACAAATATCAAATATTGCAAAACATATTCGTATTTTGTGTGTCTATTTTCCAAGTACTAGATCTAAAATTAGCGTGATATTGCCATTATTAGTTGGTATGGTTGGAGGTTTTACGCTATCATTTGTTGGTATAGGTGGAAGTATTTTGATGCTTCCAATGGCACTGCATATACTCGGTACAATGCCAGGTTATACTGTTGGAACAATTCAGTTTCATGTAATTTTTTCTGCAATTTTTGCAACTATTTTGCATGCTATGACCTCTCAAAGTCTCGATATTGTATTATCGTTTGCATTGATAATCGGCTCAGTTTTTGGTACGCATATAGGTGCAAGAATAAGCGCTAGATTCAATCAAGAAACCTTTAAGGTACTTCTTGGATTTCTTATAATAATGCTTTGCTTAAGAGTAGCTATAAATCTATTCGTGATACCAAAAGATTTGTATCATATTGAATTCTTAAATCAATGAGAAACATAAGAATCATTCTAGCATCGCTAATATTGATGACTTCTCTTGCAGAGAATGCTACAGGAAGATCTAATATCACTGCAAAACTGTCTCAGAAGAATATTATAAAAGGATATAACTTCAAGCAAGAGGTTTTGTCTGTATCTGGTAAAATATCTGATGATAATATTGATATTATCGTTGAGGTTTATGGACCACTTGCAACGTATAGGATCTGGAAAAAAGAAAAAAAAATAGTGTTTTGGGTGAATAGTACAAATATTGTAATACCTTCTGTATACTCATATTACTCTATCGCAGCCACCAATAAAAATAACAAAACAATAAAATCGTTAACTGAATCAATAAATGCGAACTTTATACGGTATTTAAATGAGATAGTAACACATCATGCAAAGAAATTTGATGTCGCAGATACTCAGAGAGTGTTTCAAAAAATTCAATCTAAGAATGGATTTTTTATTAGAAATATTTCACAAATAGATAAAAAAGATAAAATGTTTGTATATGATATACATCTTCCTGCGAGTGCCATTACAGGAAAATATACTGTTAAAGTTTATGCTGTTAAAGATAATAAGATTATAGAAATTAAGTATCTAACATTTTCTGTTCATAAAGATAAATTGTATTTAAAGTTAGATAATCTTGCTACGCAAAACCCATTGTTATATGCTGCTGCAGCCGTATTTGTGAGTATTTTTATAAGTTTGCTCGTTGGACTATTATTTAAGAATTTTTTATGAATTTAATATATTGATATGGTACCTAAAGAAAAATTAATGCCCCCATGTAGCGGAAAAGTTTTGCTACATTCTTGTTGTGCACCTCGCGCTGGTGAAGTTATGGAAGCAATTCTAGCATCTGAGATAGATTTTACTATCTTTTTCTATAACCCTAATATTCATCCTCTGAAAGAGTATGAGATGAGAAAAAGTGAAAATATAAGGTATGCTGAGCGTTTCGGAATATCATTTGTTGATGCTGATTACGACGTGCAGAATTGCTTTGCCAGGGCTAAAGGTATGGAAAATGAGCCAGAGAGAGGTATTAGATGTACAATGTGTTTTGATATGAGATTTTTGCGTACAGCTCTCTATGCAAAAGAAAATGGTTTTCCAATTTTTACAAGCTCTCTGGGAATATCAAGATGGAAAAATATGGAACAAATTAATGAATGCGGAGAGAGAGCTGCTTCACATTATGACGTGGTTCAATATTGGACTTATAATTGGCGTAAAAATGGTGGTAGTGCAAGGATGTATGAAATAGCAAAGCGAGAGAATTTTTATAAGCAAGAATACTGTGGCTGTATATATTCACTGCGTGATACGAACTCTTGGAGGATAAAAAACGGTAAAAATGAAATAAAAATATGTGAACAGTGTTACAAAGAAAAGCTTTGTTAATCTATCCGTCAAAAATTGATTTGCTGCGCTAATTTTTAGATATATAGTCGCCTGCATCATAACTCTAAGGCACATAGTATTTATCTTGATTGCAAGCAATTATGGTGCACATAAATCCAGCAGAAAAAGTGGCAAAATTGCCAAAAACCTTATGGATTTTAAAAATTTACCTCTGCAAAAGTGTTCTACTTGAAACCTTAAGTGCTAATTTTCTTTAATAAAATTCGCAAGTCTGCTTAGGCATGTTGAAGACTTTAGCTTCAACAAAAGGTCTTTCTACAAGCTAATATTACGCATCAATTTAAAAAATTTTCATTTTTGACTGATAGGCTACTCAATTTTTTAATATGAGCTTTATTATGCGCACGTATATGTAGAACATAGGAGTGCTACAGATAGTGAAAAACAGCTTCCATACATAACTATTAAAAATAAGTGTCAGCATTTGCTCAGCTGGCAAAACCTTAAACATTGTCAAAAATACTATAACAATAGTAGTATCAACAAAAAGTGATATACATGTACTACCATTATTTCTTAACCATAGATGCTTTCCTTTCGTAAGTTTATATATCCAGAGGTACATAACAATATCAACTGCTTGTGATACATAACATGCGATCATAGAACCTATAAACGCAACACTATAAAAACCAAATACTTTGTTGAAAGTTAGATTATCAACTTTGGACCAACTTGTGGCAGTTAAATAATCTATAAGTGCTATTATTGTTGCTATTACTATGTTAGTGAATATTGCAAAACGCACACAAAAATTGGCTCTTGCTTTCCCATAAAATTCTGTGATTAAATCAGTAATCGAAAATGTGAGTGGGTATAAAATAGCACCAGCAGACAACTCGAATGTATAAATCAATGGTACATGTAAAGTAACGAATTTTTGATAAACTAAGTTTCCTAATATTATCAGCCCGGAGAATAATATACAAAGGCCAGCATAAACTTTTTCAGTTATAGGCATGAGTTATATCCTCAATCTTAGCTGCGAGTATAAAATCACTCTCCGTTAGTCCATTTACTTTATGTGTCCAAATCTCTATCAAGCAAGCTCCACATTCAACACTTAAATTTGGATGATGCTTCTCTCTCAGCAATAATTGCCACCTTATTTGCAAATTCTATAACATCTATAAAATTGTTAAATTCATAACGTTTATATATATATATATGTCCAGAACTATTTACTTTCCAATGATTTTGTAACTGATCCAGTAATTTACGGATCTCATGCTCATTAAGTGGCATTATATCATTTTGATATGGCAAACATTGCCTATCTGCTAGTAAAATATTGGTCATAGCTTACCTAGTAGAATAATATAAATATATCCTAAACACCTTTGTGACAAAAGTTATTTTTAAATCAAGTTTATACGATACTATGCTGCCTATATACTAATAACTATTTTAAATAATCCATCTGTTCCCATATTCCTCTCAATAAACGCATTATTATCTGCCATGTCTTCTTAGAAACATTGAAATAATAACTGCAATAAAGATAACAACTACCAAAGACGAAAATGTAATAACAAAATTCTGTACTGAGTAAACTCTTACATTATTTATATCATACATTTGATTCCACTGAAGGTCGAGTAGATAACCAGTGAACTGGTCTAGTATAGCGCAGCCAAGCATATTAAGAGTATTAATCGTACCTATTATCACACCAGAATTTTGATGATCAGAAACTCTAAGCGCACCTGTAAAGCATAACATCTCAGATCCACATAAGACACCTATTATAAATAGTATAAAAGAGACACCTTCTAAAGAGAGATCAGGGAAATATAGCAGTATGCAAAAGCTTATTAATATTCCAGTTGCACATACTTGTATTCCACGATTGATAATATTATATCTTTCACATAAATATGGAATCATGATACTACCCACTGCAAGCCCGAGATATAGTTGCATTGTGGTACGTGCGCTTATAACATTATTCACAAGTAATTTCTGCTCTATAAAAGCAACTCCCATTAAGTCTGCAAGAACAGAAAGAGGAGTATATAGTCCAACTGATAATATTGCATACATCACTATAACAGGATTCTTCAGCACTATTGAGATTTCAAGAAGCATACTTGATATACTAAAAGATGACATATTTGCGCGTACTATAGGTCCCTGAGTAATACTTTTTTTAATGCTAAAGCAAGCAAATACAAACATTAAAAAACCAAAAAATGCCATATACTTATAGATTTCTCTCCAAGATATAACTGTGAGGATGCTACTTATTATAGTACCGCTAAATAATGCGCCCATAACCCCTATTGTTAGTGTCAAGCCTAAAAGCACAGCTCTATTCCCAGGTGGCATGTTATCTGCAACTATTTTAAGCGCACTCATAAAAGCAGCAGCAGAACCAGCCCCTATTAAAAACCTAGCAAGCTGAATAGTACTAAGCGTATTTGCATAGTAGAACATTATAGACCCAATACTGCAAAGTAGTATAGAAACAAGAATTACAATTTTTGCTCCATATTTATCCATCAATACACCGAGCGGTATTTGCAATATAGAATATGCCAAGAGGTAAATAGAACCAAATGATGCAAATTGCTGTGCTGTGAGCAAGAACTCAGTTCTAAGTTCATGGTGCATTACACCTGGTGAAACTCTCAGTACATACTGATAAAAAAAGAAAAGTGCAGCAGTAAGCCAAGCAAAGTATACACTTCTTGATTTTATTATGTTATTAATCATGTCTGACATGTTTTTTCATTACCTCTCTTGGTAGTTTATGTAAAACACCTTACACCCTTTCTATCTTAATCATTTTGAAGGATAAATAGGCCGAAGAACCCGACTAATTAATTGTGTAGGTATCTAGCACAAAACTAAAGTTTGTTATTTTTATAGCATCTATTGTTTTTATGTAGCATATAAACATGCACAGCATGCTGAAAAGACATAATATTACACAAAAATTCCAAATCCATTTACTATCTAATATACAAGACTATCTATTTTATGAATATCTTCTCTATATTTTACGAAAATATAACAAATATATTGCTGCAATTTGAGCATGAACAAAACTCTAATTTTATATTCACGGTAGAAGTGCCGAATAACCCTAAAAATGGGGATTTAGCAACTAATGCTGCAATGATTTTTGCAAATCATACAGGGCAATCTCCGAAGAGAGTAGCAGAATCGATAGCAACAGAGCTATCAAAGTCTGATTACGTACTGTCCTCAGAAGTAGCAGGTCCTGGCTTCGTCAATATAAAACTTACCAACAGCTTTTGGCAACACTTCTTGCACGAAACCTATTTATCAAAGAAAGAGTATGGTGATAGTAAAATTGGAAAAAATCAAGAGATTAATATAGAATTTGTTTCTGCTAATCCAACTGGGCCTATGCATGTTGGACATGCACGTAGTGCAATTTATGGCGATGCACTTGCAAAATTACTTTCTAAATGTGGATTTAAGGTTACTAGAGAATACTATATAAATGATGCTGGAAAGCAGATAGATACTCTGATTCACTCATTATTCATAAGATATAAACAAGAGCTTGGAATAGATTCAGCACTTGCAAAAAACTCATACCCAGGTGAATATCTGATCGACATAGCAAAAACATTAGTAGTATTACATGGAAATAAGCTTTTAAACATTGCAGATGAAGAACGTGACTTGATATTGAAAAAATTCGCTGTTGATCAAATCATGAAGATAATATGCAAAGATATGAGGGATCTTGGCGTAATTCATGATAAATTTACGTCTGAAAAATATGATATTCTTGAAAAAGGATTAGTTGAAAAAACTTTAAAACGACTTCAAGATGCTGATTTAATATATAGTGGGGTTTTAGAAGCACCTAAATCTAAGACTAGTGATGACTGGGAATCTACAGAGCAAACAATATTTAGAGCGACAAAATTTGGTGATGACGCTGACAGACCAATTGTGCGTTCAGATGGAAGTTATACATATTTTGCTTTAGATGCAGCTTATCACTTAGATAAGCTGAACAGAGGATTTTCTAATATGTTACTATTGCTAGGTGCAGATCATGGTGGCTATACAAAAAGAATCAAAGCTATCGTTAGTGCCCTCAGCAACAATGAAGCTGAAATTCATGTCATCATTAATCAATTAGTCAATCTAATGAAAGATGGAAAGCCATTTAAAATGTCAAAAAGAGCTGGAAATTTTTTAACAGTACAAGATATTTTATCTGAACTCGACAAGGATTTAATAAGATTTGGAATGCTTAGCAGAAAAAATGATACAGTGATAGACCTTGATTTCACAAAGATGAAAGAACAATCTAAGGATAATCATATTTTTTATATACAATACGCAAGCGCAAGAGCGCATTCAGTTTTATTAAAGGCTAAGGAACTTGGGATTACACAAGATATAGAGTGTGCTAATTTAGAAAGACTTGTTTCTGAACAAGATATGACGTTGATAAAGAAAATAGCTATCTTTCCAAAGGTTGTTGAAAGTGCTGCAAAGTCTTACGAAATTTTTAGGATTCCATACTATCTATATGACCTTGCAACAACATTTCATCAAATTTGGGGATATGGAACTCATAATGCTCAATTTAGATTTATAGTAGAAAATGATAGAGAACTAACAGCTGCAAGGTTGATTTTAATACAAATGTTTATTAATACAATAGAGTCTGGTCTAGATATTATAGGAATAAAAGCAGTAGAGAGTATCTAGCAGTGCTCGAATTGATATTAGTAACTAGTTACGTAATATCTCTAGCAATGGATTATATATAATGCGTTACTTATAAAAAGTTTGAATGAATTAAAATATATATGAAAGTAAGTACATCTGAGCATGTAAAGATTTTTGGTATAAGTAGAGAAAAGTTCATTGAGTATACAAAGACTATTATATGTGCTGTGATTATCGCTTTATTGTTTAGGTCTTTATTTTTTGAGCAGTTTAAGGTACCTACATCTTCTATGGTGCCTACAATTATGATTGACGATAGGCTCATTGTCTCTAAATATGCTTATGGATATTCAAGATTTAGTTTTCCTATTTCTATAGAGAGTTTTAAAGGTAGAGTATTTTTCACTCCACCGGAAAGAGGCGATGTAATAGTCTTTAAAGCTCCAGATGAGGAAAGTTGGTGTATAAAAAAACTCATAGGACTTCCATGTGATAAGATTAATTATATAAAAAGACTAATAGGGCTTCCTGGTGATAAGATACAAATTCAAGATGGAATTTTGTATATTAATGATGTTTCAGTGCAAAGAAAAAGAATAGGTACTTCAACTCAAATTGGTGAACGTGGAGAAAGTATTATATATGATGTATATGAAGAAATTCTTCCAAATGGTGTTTTATACAAGATTCACCAACGCAAAAGAAATTCTTATTCAAATAATGGATTTGATGAGGATAATACACCAATATATAGAGTGCCAAAAGGGCATTACTTTTTTCTTGGTGATAATAGAAATAATTCTGCAGATAGTAGATATTCAAGTGGAATAAGCTATGTTTCAGAAGATAAATTAATGGGCAGGGCTGATTTAATAATCTGGCCTGGCGATTTTTCTTTTAAAAAAATTTTTTCAAGCATGGATATTGGTAGAACGTTTGGAGGTTTAAGTGACGCAGTTACTCATTAATTATAAATTCAATAATCCAGACATATTAAGGCTTGCATTAACTCACCCAAGTCTTGGTAAGAATAAAATAAGCAATGCGCCAAAGAATGGATATGAAAGGCTAGAGTTTCTTGGAGATAGTGTGCTTTCCATGGTCATTGCAGATATAATCTACCATGAGTATTCGTATCTTCTTGAAGGACCACTATCAATAATACATGCAAATGCTGTGAATACAACAAGCCTTGCGAAAGTTGCATTAAGTATTAATCTAAATGAAGCTATCATGATGGATCATGGAGAAGAAATCATAGGTGGGCGGAGTAATCCAAGAAATCTTGAGAATGCAATGGAGGCATTAATAGGAGCCGTTTTTCTAGATAGTGATTATGAAACAGTAAAGTCTTTTATAAAGGAGCTTTGGCGTAATGTTTTAGGCAATCCAGAAATCGAAAACAAAAATCAGAAGACTAAATTACAAGAGTGGATACAGAAACGTTATAAGACAAATCCAATCTATGTTTTAGAAAATGAGGAAGGTGATCCTCACTCTCCGATATTTAGTATTTCGGTTGAGATTCATAAGATAGGAAAAGTAATTGCAACTGGGCGTTCTAAAAAAGAAGCGGAACAAAAAGCTGCTGGTATGATGCTAGAAAAAATAACACATGTAAGTGGTTAATATAATTAAAAAGAATGTCTAAAAAATTATCTATAGTAGCATTGGCAGGAATGCCAAACGCTGGAAAATCTACGTTAGCTAACCTGTTGGTAGGACAAAAGATTTCCATAGT
Organism: Ixodes persulcatus; assembly: GCA_013358835.2. NCBI lineage: Eukaryota > Metazoa > Arthropoda > Arachnida > Ixodida > Ixodidae > Ixodes > Ixodes persulcatus. Next base: position 1,248,726 of record JABSTQ010005687.1, read on the forward strand.
GACACCAAAGGTGCAGACAACAAGATTTAATACAAGAGGAATAGTAAATTTAAGAAAAACACAAATAATTTTTATAGATACTCCTGGGCTTTTTAAACCTAAAAAGCCTCTTGAAAAACAAATAGTAAGGTCTGCATGGGATGGAATAAACGAAGCTGATATAATATGCTTTTTGATCGATCCAAATTCAGATTTTCTTGAATATTTATCAACAATTAAAGAGAGAGTGAAAAATAACAATCAAATCTGTATTGCAGTAATAAATAAGATAGATAAATTACGTGATAAAAAGACTCTATTGCCAATTATGGAGTCTCTAAATCAACTCAGCATTTTTCATTCTATCTTTATGATCTCTGCGCTGCGTGGAAATGGAATTGACAATCTTTTGTCATTTATTACACAAAATGCAAAGGAAATGCCATGGCTTTTCAAGGAAGATGAGGTAACTGATAAAACAGAGCGTGAAATTGCAGAGGAAGTTACAAGAGAGACCCTATACATGACGCTTGCAGAGGAATTGCCATATTCTATAGATGTAAAAACTGAAAAGTGGGTAGAGCTTGATGATGGCAGTGCAAAGATTCATCAAGTGATACATGTTTTAAAAGAATCTCAAAAAAACATTATAGTTGGCAAACAAGGAGCGAAGATAAAAGAAGTAGGATCAAAGAGTAGAGTAAAGATCTCAAGTGTACTAGATAGAACTATACACTTATTCTTATATGTGAAAGTGAAAGAAGATTGGATAGAAAAACAATGCGTTCTCTAGCGTTTTATTGCATTTTGCAAGGAATGCTACAATGCTCTTATTCTTATGTATGAAGTTTTTAGTTGTCTATTCTGTTTGTCAGTCAAAAATCGATTTGCTACGCAAATAAATTTTTGACTGACAAAAACTACGTATTGATTATTACCACCAAGCTCTTCCTAGCTCTTTTTGAAATATAGCTTCATATCAAAATCCGAAATATCAACTCTTTATTTAACCGCTGTATACATTAATTTTATTGTTATACCTTTTAAAAGTTGACATGTGGCTTCAGAATTGGTAGACAAGATTGATCTTTATCTCTCTTATATCTTATGTGAATCACAAATTTATATTTCACTTAGGCGTTGTTATTTTTATGTTAGTGGTAATGGTTTTTATAGCTTTGTATTTTTGAAAATACTAGTTATAGTTGTGTCTTTCATACCAAGATCTTTCAGATTACTATAGCTATGTTCTACAAAGTAATATTTATTATGGCGAAGTAGCTCAGTTGGTCAGAGCAGCGGAATCATAATCCGTTTGTCGGGGGTTCAAATCCCTCCTTCGCTACCACAGTAATATGGTATGTATTAGCAATAGAGGGTTTTTTAGTATTGAACTGATAAGCAATTAAAGTAGCAATGATATGAATAAAAGCATTGACTGGTGACCTATGCCTTGAATGTTCAAGCTGAAGTTTATTTTTGAGATAGTCAAAGATAGTTTCTACAATAGAGCGCTTTCTTAATCCATAATTCGGGTTAAAAAATCATTTATACCTACTATTCTCAGTAGTGAAGCTATTTTCTGCTAGACGTTGCTGATGGTTCAATGTTTTAGCTTGTACATTTTTCGCTTCACGGTACGCTTGCTCTAACTCAAGTCTTTCATATTCATATGTAGACTTGAAAGTAATAATTTCAGGCTTAAGGCTAGCTGCACACTGAGCTGCAAGCTGCAAAGAACCAAGCTGCGTTTCATTACTGATAGATATTGGTTGTATAATGAGACTAGGCTTATCATTAAAAAAGAGTCTAGAAATGATAGATGGTTTGTATGTTTGTATGGTGACTTGATCAGCAGTATTCTTATCAGTTACTGTAATAGTCCCTTGATATCCCATGAGTATGCTAAACCATGACTCTGGAGCATGTACTTCAACTTTTAAATCTCTACCATTTAATACAGGAAACACATTTTGTATACTGGATATATTCATGTTAGCCATGTATGTAGATAACATGGTAAAAGTTTTATCATATTGAAGGGCAGAGGAATTTATTTGCATGCCCATAGGCACCTTTACAAAGTTCATTTCAATAGGATTATTCTTGATGTCTTGATATAGATGTTGCAAGAATTCATGATCAAAGTCTTTCTCTTGATTTACATTTTTTAGGTTGTTTTGAAATTGTATGAAATTCATATGGTTTCGAATAGATGGATTATGCAAGTCCGTGTTTAGCATGATAGTTGCAAATGCTAATAGATATACTGCATCAGGGTTATTAAAATCTTGACATGTGTTTTGTTGCACATAAGCTTCGCTAAATTCTTGAACTAGTCTGTCTATTTTTTGTGCTTCTCCAGGCAATTTATAAGTCTTTAAATAATCACGTAATACATCACCAAATGGTTTATCTTTAAATTCCATACTTGAAACAAAGTGTTTTAATACACTTTGATTTTCTGTTGCTTTGGTGCCTAGATAATCTCCAATTTCAGATAAATCTAGATTTTGTCTTTCTGTTGTAAAGAAAGCTGCAATTTGTTTTTCTTTATCTATTTGTAACGTATTACAAATATCTTTAATTTGCGCGATCCCATTCTTTGGCTTAGCATTAAAAACCTTAGCAATTTGAGATCTTATTTCAGCAGAAAATTTCTCGTGCATATTATCACTTATAGTTTCAAAATATTAATTTTCATAATGTCTATAGCAGTGAAATAAATTATGAAACCAAGCATCATGCTATAGATATGCTTTCTTCAATATCAAAAGATTTTGTAATGCGTTTCGCCATAGACTTATATGCTTATTGTTAGATCGAAAAATCATGATTATTGCGAAAGATTTTAGGTTAAAAAAACTTTCCGATTTCTAACATAGTTATACTTGTTGTTATCATTACTTGTTTTAAGATCATCAAATTAAATTCATATGTTATTTCAAGCACATCATACCTACAGCTATTCATCTAATTTAGCTGACAGTAGGTTGGTCTGCCCATGCTTCTTATCTAATGCCATCGCACTTCTTCATATCATTTTATCTTACTCGCTCTTTATCAATAGACTCATCTGACAGTACTGAGGTATTAGTGTAAATAGTACTGCAAATATTTGTAAGTACTCTTAAATACCTGCATTAACTGTCATCTGTTTTTATTAAAAGGTAGATATAGAACTACTCTTTAACCTTATGGTTGTAGACAATGTGTATAAATGATAGCAACATTAGAAATTTTATCAAATCAAAAAATGGAGAGTTTTCACATAAAGATAGATAAGAGTGTGTGTTGGTATTGTTGGAATATTTGCGGCATTGTAAGAGCGCACCAAAGCTTGAGGGATCCGTAGACCATTGACTCTTTCTTCGAAACGATTTTAGTGCGCCGTGTCATTCTGCCTAAATTATGTCGTGTGTTACTATTATCTCTCTCAATACATACTGTGCCAGACTTTCCAATTGTATGACGCTCTTTGGGTAAAATTTTAGAAAAAGCATCCCAATCATCCGTATAAAAATGACATTCTTTCAATATAATGTTTCTATCCAATTGTGAAGACTCTCAAAAAATGTAATTTTTATGATATATTTATCAAGATATAATTTAACTTAGAATTGACTCTAAGTGTACCGTATAATACTTGTGCAACTCTATGATGAGGATTATATATTATCAACTGATTCCATGCGTTTTAAAGCATCTTTACACACTGTTTCTAAGACATGTATTCATCTTTTTATATAACGCAGTCTCTAATTTATGAACTAAACCATACCAAGAATAGAGATTAACTGATTTATTGCACTGCCTTCATAAGTGCACGCGTGAGTATTTTAAATGCATGATTTTTTATAGTACTAGTTAATTTCTTAATCAAATAATTATATATATTTAACGAAGAAATGAATGAAGTAATATAGGGAAAATCAGGCCAAAAAGCTCTGCACAATTGTCGTAGTTGTGATATAGTGTTAAAATATAAGTAAGTAAAAATAAGTTGAAGGCTATAGAGAAGAGCACTGTAGATTCCCTAAAATTTTGCTCATGCAAAGCCAACCTTCCTATTCTTATTTTATATCAATTGCTCAAATCCTTACTTATGCAGAGATTTTTAGTCGTTACGTCATAACTCTTGAAACACGAGATTTATATCGGCCTGCAAGCAATTATGTTGCACTGAAAATCCAGCAGAAAAAATGGCAAAATTGCCAAAAACCTTATGGATTTTGTCGGTAATGCCTAAAGTAGTATTTGCTAGGTACAGGACAAATTGTATATCCGAAAATTAGCGCAGGGCCGATCTAAGAGCTAATTTTTGTACATTTAATTTTCCGCAAAAATTTATTTTGCGCAGCAAATCAATTTTTGACTGACAGACTTTTTAATAAGCTGGTCGAGACATGCAGCTAGGAATCGTCTCATATGTAACGCGATGCAGGATAATAAATACATAACGATCAGTCTCACAAGACACCAATTTTTGAAATATAGCGAATATACTGCAAAGCAATATTCGGATTTAGTTATTTCATCAAATCAATAAACAAAGTTTATCTTTATTATATGTCAATGAGATTAACAAAAGAGTTTTTTTACAACCAACATTAAAAGTTGGAGAGTTGTTGCTTGGAAAAATACTAAATTTTGATAATTATCAAGGCATTATTACAGAAACAGAAGCGTATATAGGGCAAGATGATCCTGCTTGTCATGCATCAAAAGGTAAAACCAAAAGAACATCTATAATGTTTGAAGAATATGGACATTGTTATGTATATTTAATATATGGAATGTATTATTGTTTTAATATTATTACTGAAGCTAGAGGGTTTCCTGCTGTTGTACTGATTAGAAGGTCTCAAGTTAATTTCTCCTGCTGATATCACTATACAAGGACCAGGAAAATTATGTAAATATCTAGGAATTGATATGAAACATAATGGTCTTAACGTATTAGATTCAAAAAATTTGTTCTTAACAGATCATAACTATAAACCAAAATTTATTGCTACTACACGTATTGGTATAAAAATAGGCACAGATAAATTATGGCGTTTTTTAGTGCAGTAATTACATATAGACCATAACCTATTTCAGGATTTATATAAATTAATATGAGAAATGCATTGTAAAGATTTATAAGAAAACATTAGCATTTTTACTCAACTATACATTTGGAGCATATTCTTCTACTTGGTAAATCAAAAAGCAGAGTCTGCGACGCTTAATAGGTGAGAATATACTTTTACTTGTGTTATTTATATACAAGTTACTTTCTAAGAAATAGCACTGAATAACGTATCAAACTGCAATTTATTCAGCTTGTAATAATATGTGTTCGTTTGCTTGTATAATACACCAAGAATAATCTCCATAAGTATTCATTAAGCATGAACTCATAAAAGCATAATGATCTGTATAGTTTAGTTTATCAACAATGTCATTATACTCTTCTTCTCTTCCAGACTTTATAGCTTGTCGCATGAACCAATCTCCAAAGACATGTAATGCTGAAGTTTGCAATTCAAAATCTAAATAAGGCCATATCTTTCCAAGATCTGATAACTTACTGATGTTAACATTTGGGATCAGTTTACAGAGGCTATCATCAGTAGAATGTTCTGCTTCTGTTTTATTCAAAGTAAGGTATTTATTATATTATGTTGTTCATTTACACATTTTTTAATTACACGAAAACTTTCAGCATAAGTACTTAAAGTATCACACCATGAATCAATTTTTGAAGCTTATTTCATTTGTTTTTGCACTACAGTATTTAGAGTTGATATAAATTCAGGATCATCTATGACTTGTTCAGAGACGGCGTTAAAAAACGCTGCACTTTTTAATGATGACAGTTCTCTACCATAGAACACACAAGATCCATCCAATTGACCAAGTTTTTTTGAGTTCGTTATACAGCTTTCTATTTTATCACGTAACTTATACATCATTTTATAACATCCGAAAATTGTGCTTTGCTACTAATATTCAATTGAATAAGTACATCAACAATAGCTATAATCTTAAGTTTACATATCACAAACTTCATATATGTTGATCGCTTAACATTCTTATTAGTACAATTAAGCAAGCTCTCAACATATTATTAAGTAAAATATTATCGTCATATATACATAATCAATGCAACTTGCTTGTAACATATATACTAAAATGTTACACCAATATATTGCAGAGGTATTAAGATATATTGTTTAGACGTCAATATATGCCGAGTTTAACATATAAAAAAGTAGAGCTGGAATGATTATTTTAAATTGATGTATAGCTAAAGTGCTATAAAATAGGCAATATAACTCTATTTGAGGCTAGAGGTTGACTGAAAATTTATCAGAAAGACAAAGTTTAGCATGACTCTTTTATACTGCTTTAGCCATATAGGTAGTCTATCCGTCAAAAATTGATTTGCACAGCAAATAAATTTTTGTGGAAAATTAAATGTACAAAAATTAGCCCTTAGAACTGCCCTGCGCTAATTTTCGGATATATAATTTGTCCTGTACCTAGCAAACACTACTTTAGGCACTACCGACAAAATCCATAAGGTTTTTGGCAATTTTACCACTTTTTCTCCTGGATTCTGATGCATCGTAATTACTTACAACCAATATAAATCCTATAATTTGAGAGTGATAATGCAACTACTACATAATGACCTAAAGAGCTTCACTCATAATCTTATTGATACAATACTTTGCCTCTTTAATTAAAATAGCATGATTTCTAGAAAGTAGAGCAGGGCGCGCTATGATCAAAAGACTTAAAATCCCATTAAATCTATTATAAGAGCATCTGAAGACTCCAAGCATCATTGATCTAATGACCCTCTTTGCTTTATTACGAATCACAGCTCCTCCGATTTTCTTACTTGCTATTGGTGCAAACCTGATACAAAACCCTTCAGAGCTATAAACATAGTAAAGTAGCACGAAACTTTTCGAAACAATTTTGCTGCCATTTTTCTTAAGTATAGCAAAGTCAGAAGCTCGAACAATTCTAAAAAGACCTTGGCAAGCGTAGACTTTATTGCAATCATGCACTCAAAACCTTTCTACCTTGAGCTCTTCTGTTATTTATTATCTTCCTACCACTAGGAGTTGCCATTCTTGTACGAAAACCGTGTCTACGTTTTCTTACTAATTTACTAGGCTGATAAGTTCTTTTTGTTGCCATCTTGAGACGATTAATTAACTAGTTTATTTTCTAGAAAATGGAAATCATAACAGATGTTTTGCAAGAGTCAACAAGGATCCTAAGAAAATTGCATGCTAATACTAATAAATAGTATACTTAAAGAAGCGCTATGATCAATAATAATACTATTGAATGCATTGATATAAAAGCAACACACATCAAATAAATATTATATTTATTCTATAACTATATTGCTTTTTAGATAGATTGTCGCGTTTTCTAAAAATAAAATTGCTATAAAATCTTCTACAGATTAGAGCAAAAATGCTATATCACAGGTAAATAAAGAGTTTGTATTTAATTACTTCAAAAAAGCTAGAAAGAAGTAAGTAGGCATGTGTATAATCAATACATAACGAGTATATATATTATTTTGCCGCTTTAATAGTAGCGTGCCATACATCTCCTTAGCAAAAATTGTTGAACTTTAAGTTTAAAAATTGTGGAAAGCAGTATCTTACTCAATTTTCGCACACATTGAGAATGGTTCCAATTATTTTATAATTAGCAACTCGCATTATTGAGGTTTGTAATAATGATTAGTTTTAATAATAACATGACTAAAAATGAATTATGCATTGTTTATACCACTATTTCATCACTGGAAGGAGCAGAATTTCCAATCAACATGGTAATGGAAAACAAATTAGCAGCTTGTGCAAACGTAATAGAAAATGGAAAGTCTTATTACATATGGGAAGGAGAGTTAAAATCTGAAACAGGGGTTTATGTTATATTTAAAACAACATGTGAAAAATCTGCTGAGCTTTCTGAGTTTATTTTAAAAGAACATACATATAAAACCCCAGCGTTACTGGTGTGGCATGCAGCAACCTCAAGTGATTTTTATAAATATGTTACACGCACTATCTCTTGAATAAAGTTATACATAGTATTATGGCACTGTTAACAAAATAATTTTAGTATTCTAGGATGGCGTCATGTAGTATAAGGAATCTGGTGAAACTTATGTTGCATATAAGAAAATATACTATTAGCGATTGTAAATTTAAGGAATTAGTCGAGCCGTTTATATTAAGCAGCCAAAAGAAAATGAGAAGGCCCATGTTAATTAGTCCATTCTGAAGAATGTAATAAATTTAAATTTTTCCAATTTTATAATAAATTGAGCTTTCACTTCTTGTGCTGCGTATCCAATTTAAGAATTGAGTAATAGAATCAACCTGATCATCATGCTTAGCATTTGGAAATAAAAACAATTCTTGTTCAAGTTGAGTTAGCCATTCTGCGTTTTCAGGAAAAAAATCCGTCCGGATTCAAAAAAAGTTGTAACCTCAAGATTTTATCATATTTTGGCTCTATAGGCATGATGTTAAATGCACTGTTTTTAAATTCCTGAATAATTTGTTGACCTGATGCTTTATCTTCCACCAAAGCTACTTCAGGATTAAACCTTTTATAATGATCTATGAATATAATTTTTGCACTCTGATATTCTACTTTGATCCGCAGTACGTCTATTAAGTAGTAACAATCATTCAATATGCTCCATGTTGTGCACACACTATAGTCATTCGACTCTCCAGATTTGATAGCAAAATCCCAGCTTTGATATAGCATATGATGTTCAATAGGTGTTTTATATCTTATTATCCAATTAGGTTTTATAATACTATTACTGAAATTTATTGGCTCTTGTTGATATTGCGCAGAAAATGCATATAACCCAGCTCCTTTGCGCATTTCATCGACAGTAGAATAATCGTCTCTAATAGGATATAAAATATCACCTTTTTTCTATAATGCTGGAATTCACCAAAATTTATTATAGAAGTTTCCTCTGCTATGAATGGAATTTTTAAATGTGTCCAGTTTTGGTATCTATTCAGTAAAAAACTACATAAATCCTTAGTATACAAGCGTTGCGTTACAACTAAGATAGCACCAGATCTTTTATCATTTAGCCTGGAATATAAGGTATTTTCAAACCAGTGAGCAGCTTTCTCTCTAATTTTTTCGCTCATTGCTTTTGTATTGGGCTAACTGGATCATCTAAAATTATTATATCTCCTCCTTCACCAGTGAGCGTTCCACAAGTTGAGCAAGCCATTATAAAGCCATTTTGCGTTGTCATAAATTTGCTATGTGTATTACATCCGTCAAGGATTTTAGTAGAAGGAAACGCGTTTTGATACCATCCTGAATTCATGATTATTCTTGTGTCATTAGCATGCTTTTGACTTAAAGCCTTGCTATAACTTATAGAAATTATTCTGCAAGCAGGATTTTGACCAAGCAGCCATGCACTCCATGCAACATTAATAGATACAGATTTTAAGAGCGGGGAGGCATATTAATAATCAATCTATTAAGCTTTCCTGTTTCTATGGCAAGCAGGTAATTGATTATTAAGTCTATATGCCAGTTGTCATAGAACTTAGCTGCTGGATTTAATTGCAGAAAAACTTTGCGCAGAAAACTCTTAAAATCTGTAGATATTAACTTAGAAAATATTTTAGATACTATATGATTTTGTTTCTTTTTATAAAAAAGCTGCATTATTACTTTTATATCATATTGAGCAAATTCACCGGATAAAAACCTGAAGAAAGCAACAATACTGCAGATTAAGATTGATGTTTGTGCTAAACTACTACCTATAAACCAATGAAATAATTCTGTATGCAGTTTAGCCAATTTTATTCGTTATATTTGTTATAAGCGATTTGATTTCTTCATTTGAAGCGAATTTTTGGTCGCAATATTCTAGTAGCGCTTTAAGCATATCTTGTTGATCATATATATTCTTATATTGAGATGATTTATATTTTTTGTTATCTGAAATTGATTTTTGATTAATATTTTTTTTAATCATAATAGCTATACTATAAGAATTGAAATTTAGAGAATTCTAATATTATCTTAAATACATTAAACGACGTTTCCAAGGCGGAAAATTCATATTTTTTACAAAAAATATGCCATTCATTGATTTAAAATCTTTTATTGCGATTGTTAGGTCATATCCTGAATTAGATGATGCAATCTTGGCGATTTTTCTAATTTGCTTGTATATTTTGCAAAAATCCCACCAAAAGTCACACAAAAATTTTTGCTCTCAGAACTTTGAATCGATGTAGATTGATAAGCATTAATTGAATTATTATACAAAAATTTGTTCTCTATATAAAAATTGATGAGCTTAAGGTTTTTTAACTCATACTTTTTTCCGTCTATTAGCACAGAAATATAGGAAAGATTTTTAGATATTTGTTCAGACATGAGCTCAATATAATTTTATCATGTAAATTATCATGCTATATTTTAGATCGTCAATGGTTTAGCAATATGCCGATCATCTCTCCATTTACAGCCTCTCATCATAGCAGCCGCTGCCTTTGATTTTACATAACTTGGCGACATATCAGCTAAAAACAGACAAGCATAAAATCTTTACTGTCGCCTTTTAGCCATTGTATAGCTTATATCTTGCTTTTATACGCTGATCTTTTCTTAGAGTTGCTAGCTGCATAAAGAAGCTTCTGCATTATAGCCGCTCGCCAAAGCGCTCTTGTATTATTGAGTTCAATATCCTCTTCAAGTGCTGTATTATCGATCTCTATATTATGGAAAACATTTTGCGAATTTCTAGATTTATTAGCAATATATTCTAATCTTCTGCATTATATAAGTTATATGATAAAATTGCTTATATAAAAAGATATATAATAAACCTTTATTTGGTAAGCTAGCTTTTGCAAAAATTTTTGAGTAAATAATATACGATAAATTTTTATATTTACTTCATTGAGCATTATGTTAAATATGATTCATGAACATGATATATACTATAAAATCTACGAACTTGATTTGAGTCACTTAAGAGTCGAATCTTTGATTATGGCATTGATTAATATATGCATAATACCTCTAATAAATTAAGAGTTAGCATTTCAGATTTCGATACGAAGCTCTATTTAAAAAAAGCTAAAAAAACGCTAGGCATTGTATAGTCATTAGATCTAACGATGTCAAATTTTTGAAATATAGCGAGTACATAGTCGCCTGCGTCATAACTCTAAGGAACATAGGATTTATCTTGATTGCAAGCAATTATGGTGCACATAAATCCAGCAGAAAAAGTGGCAAAATTGTCAAAAACCTTATGGATTTTGTTAAGTAGTGTTGGCTAGGTACAGGATAATGTATAATCCGAAAATTAACGCAGGGCCGATCTAAAAGCTAATTTTTGTACATTTAATTTTCTGCAAAAATTTATTTGCGCAACAAATCTATTTTTGACGGATAGAGTACATACTAATTTTGCCACTTTAGTATAGAATTGCAGCATATCTACCTTACGAAAACTTTAGAAACGTCGCTTATCTTGACTCAATTTCCTTATATACAGAGTGAATCGCCAATTATACAATAAACTTCTTTTTTTCGACTCCCGCTTCATTTTATGTATTAACCCGAATTATGGATTAAGCAAGGTTGCCAGAATATGGATATATAGGTAAAGATAATTTTGAAGTAACAATCGAGACCTACCTATGAAAAAAGATATTACAAATTTATTTTGTTTCATCGATGATTTTAGCAGCGAGTGTAAAAAAGAGATAAGTAAAAGAGCGCTCTCAGAAGTTACAAGCATAAATCCGACGAGAGTACCAGGACTTTTTGAGTCTGAAATAATAACAATAAGTAATACTATTCCAACAATCTCCATGTAAAAACTTTAAAATTTTCTATAATTCATATTTGCAGCTATATTAGATCTGAATTTTCATTGATGCCAAGCTATGAAAGATTTGTAGCATTAATGCAAAGAGTAATAATGATATTAGCTGTTTTATTACATACTTTGCTTTCTAAAAGTAGCAACATTTCTTATATAGATTCTACCTCTATATACGTTTGCCACCATAAAAGAATCTCTAGGAACAAAGTATTCAAAGGTATAGCAAGCATTAGGAAAGACTAAGAAGTGATGGTTCTTTGGTTTTAAACTGCATATTATTATTAATGAAAAAGGAGGATTAGTAAAAGTATCACTGAGCAAATGTAACAAGGACGATAGATCGCAAGTTATGATGATGAGTGATAATATTAAAGGACTCTTGTTCGGTGATAAAGGTTATATCTCCAAACCATTATTTTTAGCTCTATATAAGCAAGGACTGAAATTAGTCACTGGAGTTAAAAAAGGGATGAAAAACTGCCTTTTATCTCTAGAAAAAAAGATATTCCTAAGAAAGCGCTCTATTGTAGAAACTGTCTTTGACTATCTCAAAAATAAACTTCAGCTTGAACATTCAAAGCATAGGTCACCAGTCAATGCTTTTATTCATATCATTGCTACTTTAATTGCTTATCAGTTAAATACTAAAAAGCCCTCTATTGCTAATACTTAGAATATTACTAATACATAATTCGGGTTATTAGAGTATTAATGTAGAATGCGCGAGAAAATCATTTTGATATTTCAATGCGGGGTTTTTGCATTATATCTCATTTGTTTTTGTATATCGCGCTTGAAATAGATAAATTTTGAGCTATATAACATATATTTATAGCGCATATATATGCTGCATAAGCATATGTAATGAATTTGATATTTTGTATATTTTTTCTTCTTATTGCTCATAAGATATCGTGTGATCAGATATATACGCGGATTAGTTAGCTGCAACTTTATGTAAATATATCGATCATCATCTGTAATAAAATCTTATTTGTAGTGTACTTTTAAAGTGCTAAAAACTCTATGGAATTCTGTATGAAAGAATATTTTTACAACAACCTTGTAATGTAACCTTTACATATAGGATCTTATTTTGTATATTTTATTGCGTTATACGAATTTTATATAGCAAAACTTTGATAGAAATTTATATCTTTCTATTCAATGGCGTTGACTGATATTTAAAAATGCACTATAACCCACAATCCCTTAATTGCACTAAAGCTTCGTAACTTTCTTTAGTGTTCCAAGGTGTGTTTTTGTTGATATTGGCAATCACTACATTTTGTTTGCTGATTAAGACAGTGCTGGGTAGAGAGCGTATGTTTAATGTATTCATCAACACTCGCTGTTTATCTATAAATAAGCCTATTTTGTCTATTTTCTTATTTTGATACAGTTCATATATAGTATCGATATTTTTAAAATCGACTGAGATTGGCAATATTACGATATCGTATGTGTCTTCGTATAGTAAGTCTTTTCTGTAATTGATTCAGTTGTACAAGCTCTTCTGTACATTCTAAGCACCAAGTTGCCCAGAAATACATTACTATAAGGCTGTTATTAAAAGTTTTAGTTCTATATTGGTTGTCAGATTCATCAAAAAATGTAACATCTGGCATCCTATATAAATTCTTAACTTCGTCAACATTTTGCATCGTTGTCATAGTATTCTTAATGCTATGTATAAGATACTGTTGATTTTTATAATAGGTTGTATTACTCGTTATAATAATATTATTATTTTTACCAGTTGAGAAAAAATCATTTATGGTTGAAAACTTTCTAGTAAAAATTTTATTAGCGGAATAGGACTCAGTTATAAGTAGCCCAGTTTTATTTGGTAGCTTATTTATGATTCCTAAAGATGCCGTAGGGTAAAAGCAAAAGAAAAGTTACAAAAAAATAAACATATCTGGACATTTTTTATCGCTATTAATTGCAGGCATTAGTTTTTAAAGTATGTGTTTATAGTCCAACCATAAACTTTTGTTTAGTATATGAGACTAGCTTAAGTTACCTTGCGCATATAAAATTAACAATTTATTGTGTGAAGGTATTAAAAAGCTGCTTCAAACTACGTAGTGGATTATGCATATCTTAATATGCTTATTATATGGTTTTGTGATGTGTTTTTAAATAATTAAATATTAATTGATTTAGTGTGGTTGTTCATAAAATGAATGGAGCAAAAATAAATTTAGGGCATACTCGCGATAATGTTGTCTCTTCTGTTGCTCAAGTTGAAGTGGTGACAAAGTCCTTGTGGGGAGGCTATTTTTCCAGTAGTCGTGATGCATTAAGTAGCAAGATACTGAGTTCTATATCATATGATAACAGACTGTATTCTGTTGCAATAGAGTCTATGAAAGCTCAGATGCGGATGTGTCTAAAGCGTAACATAGTACCTGAGCATGATGCAAAAAGGATTATCAGAGCTTTGGATAAGCTTAAAAAAGAGATAATAGCAAAAAAGATAGTAATAGGTGGAGATTCTAGAAACATATACACGTTTTTAGAATCATGTCTTGATGATACGCTTGGTGAAGTTACCAACTATCTTAAAATTGCAAGATCAAGTGGAGAACAGTATTCAGGAGATCTGAGACTTTGGATGCGTGATGCTTGCGATGTGCTTGATTCTGTTTTACAAAATCTGCAAGCAGCATTAATAGATAAAGCTGAAGAAAACGTTAAGATGGTCGTACCAAGTTATGTTCATAATCAGGTTGGTCCTCCTGTGTCATTAGGTCATAAGCTATTGTCTTATGTTGAGATGTTTGGTAGAGATAGACAAAGATTTAGAGAAGCTCGCGTTAGGCTTAATAAGTCACCTTTTGGCGCATATATGGGAGTTGGAACTGCTCTGCATATAAGCAGAGAAATGACGTCAAAAGCCTTGGGCTTTGATGGAATTGTGCAAAATGCGTTGGATGCAGTGACAGATAGAGACTTTGCTATAGATTTTACTGCTGCAGTTTCTACTGCTATGATGCATATAACACGTATGGTGAAGGATTTAATACATTGGCAGAGTCCATACTGTAATTTTATATCTTTCTCGAAAGATCTTGTAACTCAAGATCATGTTGTACCAAATCGTTATTATCCTGAAATATTAGAAGTCGTTAGAGCGAAGATTGGGCGCGTATACGGCAATATGTTCAATATTATGACGATAATGAAATCGCTTGATAACGACATTACACAAGACTTGCAAGAGGTTTCAGAGCCTGTTTTTGATTCATATGATACATTATTCAACTCGATTAATATAATGGCTGCTCTTACTGCAGACTTTATTGTATATCGCAAAGAATTTAAAGAAGCTGCGCAGTATGGTTATTCCACAGCTTATGATCTCATGGATTGGTTAATAGGTTCAGCTGAGATGACTCATGAACGTGCTGCTTGCGTCACAAGACAAATCATAAAACATGCTATGCAAAAAAATAAGAAGCTTTCTTTATTGGAGCTTGGTGAATTACAAGAAATAGATCCGAAGATAAACGAAGGTATATATAGTGTTTTTATATCATCAAGAGCTGTGATAAGCAGAAGGAGTGCAGGGGGTACAAACCCAGTTAAGGTCAGGAAAGCTATCAGAGCTGCAAGGCGCGAGTATATGTAGTCTCGTGCCTAAGCACAACAGATAATATACCTCTGATAAATGAAGAGGTGCTGTTTCTGTTTGATACGAAACTATATTTCGAAAAGAGCTAGAAAGAACACAAAGCAGTGCATTATCAATGCATAGCAAGCGGTCTGCAAGGCATCAATTTTTGAAATATAGCTAGTATATATATTTATATTTTGAGAAATTCATGTGAATATTATTAATGCTGCAATTACTTATTATAAGCATGCATCTAAATGTTATAGATTATATAGTCTGTCTGTCAAAAATCGATTTGCTCAGCAAATCGATTTTTGCGGAAAGTTAAATGTATAAAAATTAGCTTTTAGAACTGCCCTGCGCTAATTTTCGGATATATAATTTTTCGATACTTGCAAACTTTTTCTGCTGGATTCTGAGGCACCGTCATCGCTTGCAGCTTGTATAAATCCTGCGCTTCTTAGAGTTATGACGCAGGCGACTTCAAAAAGCAGTTAGTCTTTGCGTCAAAAATTCTAGAGCCGAGACTTTATAGAGATTTCAAGCATTAAAATCCATGAGGAAATGGTACAGAATTGGCAAAAAGCTTAAGGATTTTGAAAAAGAGTAAAAGTTGGCGCGCTCCAAAAAAAGACTTGGATTCTGTGATTATCGATACGACTGTTCAGATTAAAAAGACGTTTAAAAGATCGATGATTAGACTTTTTGCAATATAAGAAAGATAGCAACTCTGAAGCTCGCAGGAAGCCTATGAAGAAGCTCAAGGTTCATTTGGCAGATTTATACGCACATGCGGGAAAGGCTTTATGAAAGCTCTATGAAATAGCTTATCTGTCAAAAATTTATTTGCGCAGCAAATAAATTTTTTCGGAGAACTTAGCAAATACTGCTTCACAAAATCCATAAGGTTTTTGGCAGTTTTGACACTTTTTCTGCTGGATTTTCAGTGCGCAATAGTTGCTTGCAGGCCAAGATAAGTCATACACTCCTTAGAGTTATGACGCAAAGACGAAATAAAGAAAATGATAAAAACAATTTTATTCTGAAAATAAGCTAAAGCATCCTTTAAAGGCTCAATTATTTATATAAGTTAATAAACCTTTGGTAGCATGTATAATTTTTATGCGAGACACGCATAAAGTGTACAATACATTGCAAAATCAGTCTTTATGAATAACAGCTACAACTTATATGATTAATTGTGCCATTATATTAGCTTTTGTTTGCTAACTAAGCTTGTTTTGCTTTGAATTTAGGATTTGTTTTGTTGATTATATACACTCTACCTTTACGTATAATCATTTTACAATTTCTATCTCTTTTTTTTGCAGACTTTAGCGATGACAGAATTTTCATAACTCTACTTAAAATATTATATCTATAAAAATATATAAAAATAAAAAAAGGAGCAATCATATGTACATAGTAACTCCCTTTTTCAGAGATCTATGCTAACGAAACATTTTCAGCGGAAACTTTTCCGTTAAATTTTTTTATCTCAAAGGTAACCCTATCACCTTCCTTAAGAGAATCAATTCTTGCTCTCTCAAGGGCAGTTTTGTGTATGAAAACATCCTTACCCTCATTGCAGTCTTCAGAATCGGAAGCTATAAACCCATAACCTTTAGTGTGGTTAAACCACTTCACTATGCCAGTGTACTTCATGTATTTACTTAGTAAAAAAAAATTGCGATCACAGCAGCACGGTATAATCAATAACGACATAACCATGAGCAGCAACTCATTTTATCCCAAAAAGACTGCAAAGTATACACTTATTTTATTAGAAAATGCTTGATAAGAAGCTATTGTTCTGTTAGAAGCTATCATTGGATGGGTGGCCGAGCGGTTTAAGGCACCGGTCTTGAAAACCGGCGTGCGTGAAGAGCGTACCGTGGGTTCGAATCCCACTCCATCCGCCAGCTTTCTTTAAAGAAAGTTTTTCCACAGAGAGCATAGTTTATGAATACTGATTACTTCGATGGTTCCATTAGACCAAATCTAATCCCGGATAATTGGGAAGGTAGGCCACTTAAGCAAGGAAAAAATGGATGGTGTTGGTATAACCCAGATAGCAGATTGGATGCTGTGTTTTTATATAAAGACACTCAAACCGTTATAGCTGTTTCTGGAGGAGTATGTCTCGATCGAAATGGAAAGCCTATAGCAGGATCACCAATGCCAGACGATTAATAGCGCTCCTTTATCTTCACCTCTTCATTCTCTAATATATGAACGCTCTGTTTTAATTATGTACAAAAATTAGCTTTTAGAACTGCTCTGCGTTAATTTTCTGATATATAATTTGTCCGATACTTGCAAAATACTAATTAACCACAGTTTGACCTAAGAGATAAATTTTATATTGCTACAAGCATGTTTTGATGCTCAAGGTAAAGCATATAGCTTAATGTGTGTAAAGGCATTGCCTTTACTTGCACGCGCTTTTAAAGAATGAGGTTTTTAGAAATTCGTTTTAGTATGCTGCTTAAGGTGAGCTGGTAAAAGAATCGCAGCATATTCTCAGAATATTGTAGTGTTAGAGGCAATCTATAGCTTTCATTCTGAATGCGACACACATGTATCTTAAAGGTATCAAGAAGAATACTTGCAAGAATGTCTTCAAAGGAGTTAGCTTACTTTTGAAGGTAGAAAGAGGTGAATCTGTAATCACGACTAGATATTAAATCTGTGGATCTGATAAGAGCCCTCTTTCACAAAGCCTAAAGCTGAACAGTATCTTAAGAAAAGTCCGTACTTATTCTGCATAAAGATGGTTAGCTAAAGTCTTGGTTTCCTTTTTAACCTCATCTTCTCAGGAGCAATATAATGTCTAAACCAATTTTAGGAATTGACGTCTCCAAATTAGGTTTAACTATTTCATTACTCATTGATAAAAATCATTATCATACTAAAGTAGATAATAATAAACAAGGTTTTGAGTTTTTGTTTAAGTGGCTAAAACAACATAAGGTTAATAAAGTATCAGCCTGTATGGAAGCTACAGGCATTTATAGTAAAGCTATTGCTGATTTTTTATATATAAAGAATCATGAAGTAAGTATTGTAAATCCTTCTTGTATCAACGCTTTTGCTAAAAGCAAGTTAGCAAGTCATAAAACTGATAAGGTTGATAGTATGTTAATTGCTGAATATGCAAGTAAAAACGATTTAATACAATACATTCTAAAGAATAAACCACAGCAGGGATTTCAAGACATGTATCGTTGCCTACAAAATCTTAAACATAAATATAATCAAGTTCAAAACTATCTTGAAAATAAAGATTACTTACCGTCTTCTGTTTATACTAGCTATAATAAGCTTCTCTTACAAATTGAAGAAGAAATTGATAACATTCAATTATCTATAGATAACATACTTGTTAGTAATATTGAACTAAAGCAAAAAATAGATAACATGCAAAGCATTCCAGGTATAGGTAAACTTACAGCTGTTGCTATATTGGCAGAATCTCCAGATTTAGATTCTTTTAATAGCGCTAGGGAGTTAGCTGCTTATGCAGGACTTACACCTAAACATAAAGTATCTGGTACATCAGTTAGAGGAAAGAGTGCTATATCAAAGATTGGTTCTGCTAAACTACGTAAAGCATTATATTTTCCTGCTATAGCCGCTAAAAATCATAACACAATGTTTAAAAAATTTACATAAAAGCTAGCTAGTAAGGGTAAACCTACTAAGGTGATTATTGTTGCTATTATGCGTAAGTTATTACATATCGCATTCGGTGTAATTAAAAATAATTCTAGCTTTAATCCTAATTTAATCCTTGATTCTTAAGATAGTATCAGATTCCTTACGTCGAACTTAGGTTAAGTAGCTATATATGATTTCTATATTTTGTACATTTAATCAAAAAATATTTGCATAAATATATTATTAGTATATTTATTGATGCATTGTATGCCGAATTGATGTCTTGATTAAAAACAATAGTGAAGCTTGCAGTGAATTACGATAACAAATTTCGTATTATGCTATTTAAATCTTATAATGAGGATTTTATGCTATCAGATAGTAATGCTAAAAATAGTAATATGCTTGCAATGCTGTTTATGGCAGTGAATGCTGTAAGTCTTGGTTCTCTTTATGCGGTAATGAAATGCATAACATACTCAGTAAACTCTAATCAGGCGACTTTTTTATATAAGTCTATTATTTTTCTTTTTCTCTTACCATGGATTTTCTATAAAGATGGGTTGAGTGTAATTAAGACACCAAACATAAAGATACACTTGCTACGTAGTGTATTTAGTGCAGGTGGGTCGCTTAGTATGATGTATTCTTTAAAGTTTTTAAATCTTAGACGTCACAGCGCTTACACATATAGAACAGGTGTTATGGATTATTATAGGTGCTGTATTTTTTAATGAGCGTATAACTTTGATTAAAATAATTGCAGTGATACTAGCATTCTTAGGTGGCTTTATTCTTGTCAAGCCGGAAGCGTTATATAGTTTGTTCTCAAATGAAAAAATTGTATCTGATTTTAATGAAGGTTATTTCTTTGTCTTTTTAACATTGGGTTTTTTGGTGGTAAATAGCTCTCTTGTGAAGCTTTTGGGGCGTCGAAAAGCTTCCAATAAAGCGCAACTCTTTTATGTAATGCTTTTTGCTTCGTTAATTTCATATTGTGTTGCTTTTATTGAATGGAAACACTTATTGATTATTGGTAGTTTCTCTATTGCATATCCAAGTGGTTTTAATGCATCATTTGATGATAATATTGGATTCAATGAATTTGCGTTGATTTGTGCTGTTTCATTGTTATATCTAATGCATAGCATAGCATTTTTCTATGCTATGAAGGGAGATATGGCTGTAATTGCTCCACTTGTGTATTTGAAATTGGTATGTACTGGTATTTTAGGTTTTGTGATTTTTGGAGAATTTCCTAAGATTTCATTATCGTATATTGGATACCTTATGATTATAGTTGCTGGAGTCTTAGTTCTGTATTCTGAGTATAAGAAGCGGAATTCAGAGAAAACAGCTGCATTGGATGCTATAGTATAACCAAAGAGTATTTTAGATGCGTTAATTTTGAAATGTATAGTGTCAATCAATTGACGCATAATTGTTCTTTAAACAGCAAGCGATGCACCATGTGATGTTATAATTCTACATACATCAGTCATAATTCTTTGCCTCAAAATGCAAAATTTTGCAAGCTGTGTTTCATAAACCAAGCATTGTATCATGATATTTAATCCATTTAATGTTGCTGAGCTAAAATTGACTATTATATCAAAACTTTGATCTATATCATGATTTATAATGAGAGATTCTCGTATATCATTCACTATGGATTCAATAGCTGCGTGATCTTCATGACGAATTATAATATTTTCTAAAATGCGTCTATGCGACATTTTTGAAGCATTTTCAACTGTGCATGTTGAAAATATAGAGTTTGGAATATATACCAGTCTCTTTTCATATGTTCTGATTTTGGTAACTCGCCACCCTATCGCTTCCACAGAACCTTCCACATCTGAACCGATAACCTTAATGCTTTCTCCAACGACAAATGGTTTATCAAAGTATATTATCACAGTGCCAAATAAATTGGCTAAAAGATCTTTTGCCGCAAAACCCACAGCAATTCCGCTCATTCCACCAAATGCTAGCAATCCATTCACGCTTATACCAAAAACTTGCATTAGCATTAAGAGTGCAGCAATCACTACAATAACGCGCAGCACTTTTATTATTAAATCCGCACTTGCTAAACCTATATTGGACTTTTTATCCTTAAGCAAAAGCCAGTGGCGTTCAATCTGTGTAATAAAATTTAGAAAAAACCAAGTTACTGCAGCAACAATAGCAATATCGCGCACTAGTCCTATAGAATTCAGAAAATTATCACTTATACTGATGTTTTGACTAAATATGCTAACTAGTATAGAAATCAGAAAGAAAAAAATAACAAACTGAATAGGTCTCTCAGCTGCAACTAATATTTTATGATACCAAGAATATTTAGCATATTTCTCTGATTTATTTAATCTAGCAGCAAATACATTTTGCAGGCGCTTTATTCCTTTATGTGTGTAAAGCATGACAATATATCCAACAGTGCCACATAATAAAGTAATAACAATGCTGGAAAAATATGTGTTATATTGAAATACTATTGATATTTTTTCAAGAAAATTAGTGATTATCTCTATCATGTTATATTATCCGTTATGCTGTGTGTAATAGTAATAGCACTATAATTTAGTGTATGATAAACAAAAAATCATGATATATATTTTTACTTATATACCGCAGGTAAATGAAGAGTTGTCATTTCGAATTTTGATACTAAGCTATATTTCAAAAAGAGCTAAGAAGAATTAAGTAGGCATGTGTATAACAAATAACATAACGAGCAGTTTTTAATAGGCGCCAATTTTTGAAATATAGCAAGTATATTCGTTATCGAGTTGTAGATACGATAGAGGAGATTGTAGGAACATGAGGTTCTCCTCTATAATTAATCATGTTATTATAACTCTCATGACACATTTCAATACTATTATCACATCCGGCATAGAGTTCAAACTTATCTTTTACAGAAATTTGATGATATGCTGGAATACATAATATAATCTTGTTGTTATATAGTGATTTTATCTCAGATATAAAACTAAAATTATTACCATCGATAAATTTGACATATCCTTGTTTATGTATTTCAGTCGTATCTGATATGGAGTGATAAGTAAACGTGGAGTTATTTTCAACGGCAATAACGTTGCACATCAACATATAGCGCCTTTGATCTTATCTTACATCTTGAATCTACAAAGCTTGCTCTGCACATTGCAGAATATATTTGTCCGCTTGTGCTCGCAAATGCCTGCATTAAGCCGCGCACTTCTGCTATAAATTTGTTTTCGTTAGCTCTTACTTCTCCTATCCATCCTCTTTTTATCTAAAATTTTCCAGCATTCAAGTCACTATAATCAACTAAAAACATGGAGACTTCAGCATTATCATATCTTCCTCTCAAAATATCATCTATTTTGATTGATTCATCTCTAAACACGCCATATATATCACAGTTATCAGGTACTAAATTGTTATTTGCGGCAATTTCACTACGAGAAAATCCGCTTTCTTTTTTATAAAGTATATTATCTATTATAATATCTTCGTTATGCTCAGTAAAACCCTTTATAGTACCATCTTTTAATTTCAGTTGGATGCAAGTTGTAAGTGTTATAACTTCATCCATAGTTTTGTTTATCAGGAATGTATCATATTTTGTCATATACAAGTTCTCTAATATTAGTTGTTATATAAGAAAATCTTGATATAATGCTCAAATAATCTATTTTTGATATCACTCTATAACATTTCACATAGTGTTTTATATTTTTATGCACAATTTAATCTTCCTATTACTATTAATTTTTGCTATTTGGCATGGAAAAGAAAAATATAATCAATCATAAAGCTCTTTTTTTAATATTTGCATTTGTTATATGTTTATGGTTTATGCCATTGCACACAGGCTTAGAACAAAATAGTGTATGGGTTTAATCCATATATTGCTGCTGCTTGTATAATTATTGTGTTTTTCTATATGCACTATTTCTTCGCAAGTATTACAGTATACGCGACCGTGATGTATACAACTTTTGCAATTTTATTGATACACTTGGGAATATATCCTATCGCAGCGTGTTTAATTCTGGCTTTTCTTGCAAATGTTTCGGCATGTTTAACACACTATGGCATAACAAGTGCGCCTATATTTTTAATGGTAGTGGAATGAGTGTTGGAAAATGGCTAAGTATGATTGTTAAGTAGCATTATCAATATAAGTATATGGGTTGCTTCCGCAGCATTTTTATGGAGTAAGCTTGGTATAAAGATATTACAACCCGAATTATGTATTAATAATATTCTAAGTATTAGCAATAGAGGGCTTTTTAGTATTTAACTGATAAGCAATTAAAGTAGCAATGATATGAATAAAAGCATTGACTGGTGACCTATGCCTTGAATGTTCAAGCTGAAGTTTATTTTTGAGATAGCCAAAGACAGTTTCTACAATAGAGCGCTTTCTTAGAAATATCTTTTCTTCTAGAGATAAAAGGCAGTTTTTCATCCCTTTTTTGACTCCAGTGACTAATTTCAGTCCTCGCTTATATAGAGCTAAAAATAATGGTTTGGAGATATAACCTTTATCACCGAACAAGAGTCCTTTATTATTATCACTCATCATCATAACTTGCGATCTATCGTCCTTGTTACATTTGCTCAGTGATACTTTTACTAATCCTCCTTTTTCATTAATAATAATATGCAGTTTAAAACCAAAGAACCATCACTTCTTAGTCTTTCCTAATGCTTGCTATACCTTTGAATACTTTGTTCCTAGAGATTCTTTTATTGTGGCAAACGTATATAGAGGTAGAATCTATATAAGAAATGTTGCTACTTTTAGAAAGCAAAGTATGTAATAGAACAGCTAATATCATTATTACTCTTTGCATTAATGCTACAAATCTTTCATAGCTTGGCATCAATGAAAATTCAGATCTATATAGCTGCAAATATGAATTATAGAAAAATTTAAAGTTTTTACATGGAGATTGTTGGAATAGTATTACTTATTGTTATTATTTCAGACTCAAAAAGTCCTGGTACTCTCGTCGGATTTATGCTTGTAACTTCTGAGAGCGCTCTTTTACTTATCTCTTTTTTACACTCGCTGCTAAAATCATCGATGAAACAAAATAAATTTGTGATATCTTTTTTCATAGGTAGGTCTCGATTGTTACTTCAAAATTATCTTTACCTACATATCCATATTCTGGCAACCTTGCTTAATCCATAATTCGGGTTTTTACATGGTATTTTCGCACTGCTTTTAGTATGAATGGATTAGCTAAATTCCTTGTACAATCTAGATTTCAAGTATTAAATTTAAATTATCCATCTACGAAATATAACATAGAATCACTAGCAGATATTATTAATATAAATATTGACGCTTTTAATATAAAGACTATGCATAACCTACATTTTGTAGCATATTCGATGGGTGGATTAGTGATCAGAGCATACATTAAAAAATATAAGCCATCTAACTTAGGTCGAGTAATGATAGGCACTCTAAATCAAGGTAGTGAAGTTGCAGATTTTTTAAAAAATTATTTATTGTATAAAAAATTATATGGTCCAGCAGACCAACAACTAATCACTGATCAAAGGTCGTTTCATAATATTTTTGCAAAAACAAACTTTGCACTTGGAATTATAGCAGGAAATAAATCAATAAATCCAATTGCATCATATATAATTAATAAACCAAATGACGGAACCGTTTCTGTAGACAGCACTAAATTGGATGGCATGAAAGAACACATCACTTTTGCCATGCAACCATTTTTCTTTCCATATAGCAGAGCAATGTGGAAACATGCACTATCTTTTATCCGCTATGGAAAATTTGAGCACTTATAAAAATCAAACATTATTACACTGTTAACAAAGTGCCATATTTAAAGTTGACTAATACAAAATCCCACAAATAACAGAATACTTTAGCTTCGTCTTTTTTTTAATTTAAGCACGTTCTTCGCTTCTGCACTTCCAGTATAGCTCTCTCAAATCTAATCTTAAATTTTCTAAAAAATACGCGGCAAATATATTCTGTTATTTGTGGGATTTTGTATAATAAACTTGCTTTCTAATACCTGAATAGGCAAAAGCGATCATATCAAACAAATCAATAAATAAGTGCTAATAGCCTCTGCAAAAAATCAAGACATAAAAGCACTCCAAGAAATCAGCGGAATATTTATTTATTAGCAGTATGAAACCTTGAGATTTCATATAGTGCTATTGCGGCAGCACAAGATATATTTAAATTCTCCATCTCTGAACTAATTGTTATCTTAGCAAGCAGGTCACAGCTCTCAGATGTCAATCTCCTCATACCACTTCCTTCTGAGCCCAGTACTATCGCAACCTTTCCATCAAAATACTTTTGAAAACTGCTTAAATCTCCCTTTGCATTGCCAGATAGCCCAAGAACCCAATACCCAGAAGATTTAAATTGTTTTATTGCGGACGCAAGATTAACTACATCAATCATAGGAACTCTCTCAAACGCACCAGAAGAAGCTTTAACCAGAGCTGAAGATTCTTTTGCCGCTTGATTTTGTGGCACAATTATTGCATCTACACTAAAAGCAAGCGCACTTCTAATAATAGCACCAACATTATTTGGATCTGTTACCTGATCAAGTATAACAACACATGAAGTTTTTTTAGTATTCACCCTATTGAGCAGCTCATCAATTGAGGGCTGACATAAAGTTTCTACCAATAGCGCAACACCTTGATGAACAACATCATAGAATCCTGCTATCTTACATATAGCTTGATGCGTCACCACTTCAGCATTAATCTTATGCTTAAAATTAATCTCAGATTTCAGCTCATCCAGCGCACTTTTTGTAACTATCAACCTCTTACAAACTCTGCTGCTATTTTCCAGAGCTGATATAACGCTATGCTTCCCATAAAGCCAATAAGAACTACTTCTCTTTCGCAGAAATCTCCTCCTCTATCCAAGAGAGTATTGAATCCTTTGGCAATGACCCTATCTTTGTAGATAAACGCCTTCCAGCTTTAAAAAGCATAAGAGTAGGTATACTACGCACGCCAAGCTCAGATGGCGTAACAGTATTACTGTCTATATCCATCTTAAAAACCTTCACTCTTCCTTTTAGCTCTTCATTTATTTCGTCTATTATTGGAGAAAGCTGCTTGCAAGGACCGCACCAACTTGCCCAAAAATCTATTAGCACATAACCATCACAATTAGTGACCTCAGATTCAAATAATTCATCTTTTAAAACTTCTGTCATATTCCACAACGATAAAAATTGTTTATTAAACCTCTCATCCCACATAAATTAACATGTAGTCTACTAAAAAACTAGTTTGAAAGATTATAATCTTTTAAGTGATAATTCGCATACTTTTGCAAAAGCAATAAATGGCTTCTTATCTATGCTTTTTTATGTACATAAAATAAGCAAAACACACAAGTGTATTATAACTACTTCTAAAAACACTGCTGTCTGATAGGTATTTATCACAGGTGGTATGTTATGTAAAAAGCACTGCAATGTCAATTTATGAAAATCCGTACTTATTCCATTTTTGAGTAACAATTTCTTTGATATCGTCACTCATATTTATTAGACGGCCCCATTCTCTCTTTGTTTCTGGATAAATTTTATCAGTTGCATCAAACCCTATCTTCCCCCCTATTTCCGGCTCTATTGAAGCGAAATCAAGATAGTCTATAGGAGTATTCGACACATTCAATACATCTCTTTGAAAATCCATTTTAGTAGATATTGCCCACATGATGTCTGGCCAGCTTCTTGCATTAATATAATGATCAACCACTATTATAAATTTTGTATATGTAAATTGTCGCAAAAAAGACCAAACACCCATCATCACTCTTTTTGCATGAGCCGGATAAGATTTTTTAATTGATACTACTGCTATTCTATAAGAGCAACCTTCCGGAGGGAGCCAAAAATCTACTATTTCTGGAAATTGTTGTCGAATCAGTGGTAAAAAAATCTCATTTAACGCTTCGCCAAGAACAGAAGGTTCATCAGGTGGCCGCCCAGTAAACGTGGAGAGGTAGATTGGTGATTTACGCATTGTGATACATGTTACTTCAAAAACTGGGAATTTTTCTACTGAATTATAATACCCAGTGTGATCTCCGTATGGCCCTTCATCCCCATATTCTTCAAAGCTCACATATCCCTCTATGACAATTTCAGCATGTGCTGGTACCAAAATTGGCACAGTAATACATTCAGCAAGCTCTAATTTTTTCTTTCGAAATAGCCCTGCAAATTCGTACTCTGAAATTCCGTCTGGAACTGGTGTAACAGCTGCTAGCATTGTAGATGGGTCACACCCTATAACAGCCGCAGCAGGCATTTTTTCAGAGCCAGAAGCAGACCACCTTCTATGATGTTCTGCACCACCCCTATGTTTTAGCCAACGCATCAGTGTTTTATTCTTGGATAACATCTGCATTCTATAGATACCAACATTATAACAATCATCTTTTTGACCTAAAAATCCTCTAGTAACAACCATTGGCCATGTTATAAGTGGTGCTGGTTCTTGAGGCCAGCAAGTTTGTACTGGCAAAATATTTAAATCTACATCATCTCTTAAATATTGTATTGCTTGACACGGAGGGTTCTTTATCACTTTTGGCTTCATTACAAGCACTTCCTTTAGTATAGGAAGCATTTTAAATGCATCTTTCAAATCGCTTGGCGGCTCTGGTTGTTTTAGGAAAGCCAACTTTTCACCTATCTTTGATAATTCATTTTCTTTAATGCCAAGCGCCATTGCAATACGCTTCTTTGTACCAAACAAATTTACAAGCACTGGCATAGCACTTTTTCTATTTTCCGATATCACATTTTCAAACAAAACTGCAGGTCCTTTTTTTTCTATCAACCTATGATGAATTTCTGTGATCTCTAAAATAGTACTTACTTCTTCTTTAACCCTAACAAGCAACCCTTCTTTTTCAAGTTTTGCAACAAAATCAGATAAAGATTCATAAACTTTTTCCTTATTCATTTCCTTTAGATCTTCACAAAAAAATTTTTTATATGTTATCTCATTTTAGTTATATGACTTCATCATAATCAAATGGCAAGCAATAAAATATGCTTACTTACATATACACTCACAAATATCAGCGCAATCTCTCTGATAAGAAACTTTTTCATGTCAAACATTTTTATCCACGGCGCATTGTATGTTTCATCAATACTTATATCAATATGTGCTACAACATTTTGCGCATTTATTATCACTAAGTATTAGATATCTAGTTTATAGAAACAGCTATTAACAATATCATAACAATAAAACATTAGTATTTCCAAAACACGTTGGATATTATAAAATAATTTTACTCTATACATGAATTTTTAGCAAATTGTTAAAATTTATATCGCAATAAAATTATTATTTAAAATAACATAATAATTTCAAAACGATCAAAGGCAATTAATAAAAAAAATTTAATTAACTTTTAGTTGCATATCACATTCGCAAGTGTTATAAAACCACTAATAATTGCACATATTCATTATTAAATATTGGCAGCTTTTAATTGTATATGATATAGTCAGCACTCCGTTAACTGTAGAGTCGTATTTCAGTGAAATCATGCAGTTACTATGTGTATAAAACTAGTTACAGAGGGGAATAATGAAAGTTCAAAGTTTATTTATTTCATTAATAGGACTTGCATGCGTTTCAGAAGCATATGCTGCCTCACAACTAACAAATAAAATAAATTATAAAAATTTATACATATCTGGAGAAGCTGGAGTTTCTATTCCATCATTCTCTAAAGATGACTCAAATAGTTATGGAG
The DNA here is from genome assembly GCA_013358835.2 of Ixodes persulcatus. Classification (NCBI taxonomy): domain Eukaryota; kingdom Metazoa; phylum Arthropoda; class Arachnida; order Ixodida; family Ixodidae; genus Ixodes; species Ixodes persulcatus. The sequence goes on from JABSTQ010005687.1 coordinate 1,277,727, forward strand.
ATGCAAAACCAAAAATTGGAGTTCCGTTTGGAGCTGAAGTAGGCTATAGGTTCTCTAATGATTTAAGAGTTGGCCTTAATATATCGTATAGATCACATAAGCTTGATCAGGATGTGGAATTTGATTCTGAGAATAAAGAAGGAGAAGATAGCAAAGATAAAGCAAATGTGAATCAGAAATTTAGCAGTGCACTGTTTATGCTAAATGGGAAATATAATGTTGGTGATTTTTATGGAGTGAAGTCATATATTATTGCAGGAATTGGTATGAACTATGCTGTAAATGGAGGACATACAAAGAATAGTACTGCAAATGATGGCAGCATTGTATCATATAAGCAAGCTGGTAAAAATCAAATGAAGTTTTCTTGGAACTTAGGTGTAGGAGTAGAAAAGGAACTTGGAAACAATTTTGTGCTTGGTCTCGGATATCGCTTCGTTGATCTTGGAAAGAGAGAAACAGGCAATGAGCAAACAGTATTAGGAGAAGCAGGATTAATTGACAAATATGATAACGTTACTCCTATTTCTACATCTTTAAAAGCCCATGAAATCACACTTGGCCTCACTTACAATTTCTAATTGTTAAGTAGGTGAAATAAGATAAATTTTAGTTAAATTTGGTATATAAATATGGCTAATATAAAAACAGAGTTTTACTCAGCTATCGCAAGGCTACAAAAACAATTAGAGAGCAACAGTCTCAGTAAAGATGATAAAGCAGATGCAGAAAAGTATATAAAAGAAACATTAAACAAATTCAGAGAGAAGTTATCTCCTAGGGAAAAGAAAATATCTGTGGATGACGTGAAGGCTATTGCAAAAGAAGTTGATAATGCAGATCAAAAGAAAGAGGAACTGGCTAATAAAATGAACACTCCAGTGAAAAAGGAAGAGATTCAGGATATTACAAACAACCTTAAGGATTTGAAAAAAGAGTTTGATGATCTTAATACTAAAGTTGATAATGCTGTTAAGGCAAGACCATCCAAAGCTGATTATGAAGGACTCAAAAATGATCTATTTAATACACAATCGACTTACCTTGATACTGCATTAAAAGATCTTACTGCTGAACTTGACAAAGATATAGAAGATGCGAAAGCTGCAAAACAAGATCAAATTTCGCAGGATGTAAGTGACAAGTTTAAAAATGATGTGAAAAGTAAAAGCGATGCTTGTATAGGTGAATTTGGAAAGGTAAGATCTAGAGGTCAAGGTTTATCTGACAAAGTCAAGGAAGTTTCTGATCAAATAGCTCCAGTCCAAGATTTATATAATAAATTTCCAGATCTCCAAGATAAAATCAGCGTCATGCTTTCAAAAGCTAGCAATGGACAAATATCTGAGGAAGATAATGATGAATTATCTAAAGTGAATAATCAATTTAAAGCTTTAGTTAAAGATGTAACTAACCTTTTAAAAATAACTCAAGACACTGCACAGCAATATCCTAATCTAGAAGAGCTGAATACATTTACTAGTTCAATAGTAACAGATGAATCCATTAAAGAAAAATTTGACAATCTGATAAAAAAAATGAATGCACCAATTGTACTTTTTGAAAAAGTAGAAGAGGCAAGCAGTGAAGGTGAGAAAGAAGTAAAAGAACAAAATGATCAAAATAAGAAAAAAGCAGAAGAAACAGGGAGTGATACTAAAAACAGTGAAAGCTTACTCAAACAAAGTATAGGAAATAGAGAAGAAGCTGTAATACACGAAGCTGCCTTGAAAAAAGATGGTGATACGGAAAGTACAGACAATGCAGGCAGTAAATCCCATACAGAAGAGCCTAGTGAACTTGCTCAAGAATTAGATCATGGAGCTAAGCCAACTGATGGTGACTCGATGTAGATATAACGATTTGTTTAACCCAATTTCCTTTTGGTAAATACAAAGTGTGCATTTCCTTAATTTAAGAAGGCGAAAAATTTATTCTATTTCTACAGGATATACAGTGTATGAACCAGGTTAAATTTTTCGTCTAATAACCAATTCTCAAGTCATAATCCAACAAATAATGATAGCAGATTTCAACTCCTGGTAACTCGCTATACTTCAAAAATTAGCGCCTTATAGAGTATTGCTCATTTTATAACTAGGTATCGCTTATCATTTGTCTCGTGAAATTATACAAACTTCCACAAGTATTTTTTAGAAAATTTAAGATGCGATTTGAGTAAGCTATACCAATAATTTGTCCTGTACCTAGCAAATACTACTTTAGGCACTACCGATAAAATCCATAAGGTTTTTGGCAATTTTGCCATTTTTTCTGCTGGATTTATGTGCGCCATAATTACTTGCAATCAAGATAAATCACATGTTTCTTAGAGTTATGATGCAGGCGACTAGGAAGAATAAGAGCGTATAAGTATGATGAGTATAGGCATCAAACGCATTCTTAAATATTAGACATTCTTCACGAATAAAAGCTTCAAAAAATAAAAATTATTCAAACCAAATAATCGACTATTGGTAACATTCTACTTTAAACCCGAATTATGGATTAAGCAAGGTTGCCAGAATATGGATATGTAGGTAAAGATAATTTTGAAGTAACAATCGAGACCTACCTATGAAAAAAGATATAACAATTTTAGCAGCGAGTGTAAAAAAAGAGATAAATAAAAGAGCGCTCTCAGAAGTTACAAGCATAAATCCGACGAGAGTACCAGGACTTTTTGAGTCTGAAATAATAACAATAAGTAACACTATTCCAACAATCTCCATGTAAAAACTTTAAAATTTTCTATAATTCATATTTGCAGCTATATTAGATCTGAATTTTCATTGATGCCAAGCTATGAAAGATTTGTAGCATTAATGCAAAGAGTAATAATGATATTAGCTGTTTTATTACATACTTTGCTTTCTAAAAGTAGCAACATTTCTTATATAGATTCTACCTCTATATACGTTTGCCACCATAAAAGAATCTCTAGGAACAAAGTATTCAAAGGTATAGCAAGCATTAGGAAAGACTAAGAAGTGATGGTTCTTTGGTTTTAAACTGCATATTATTATTATTAATGAAAAAGGAGGATTAGTAAAAGTATCACTGAGCAAATGTAACAAGGACGATAGATCGCAAGTTATGATGATGAGTGATAATATTAAAGGACTCTTGTTCGGTGATAAAGGTTATATCTCTAAACCATTATTTTTAGCTCTATATAAGCGAGGACTGAAATTAGTCACTGGAGTCAAAAAAGGGATGAAAAACTGCCTTTTATCTCTAGAAGAAAAGATATTTCTAAGAAAGCCCTCTATTGTAGAAACTGTCTTTGACTATCTCAAAAATAAACTTCAGCTTGAACATTCAAGGCATAGGTCACCAGTCAATGCTTTTATTCATATCATTGCTACTTTAATTGCTTATCAGTTCAATACTAAAAAGCCCTCTATTGCTAATACTTAGAATATTACTAATACATAATTCGGGTTAAAACAACAATTCCATCAATCATATCAATGTGCTTTGTAATAATTGCTTTAAGTTAATTGGTATATCTTTATGGCTCTATTAGCCAAGGCTTACATAATGACTTTCTTAATAGTGCCACACCTTTTGCTACTTTAATCGTTGCTTGCAACATATCTACCTTTGCAAAGATCGTTGAGTTTTATATTTCGAAAACTTTAGAAAAGCTGCTATTGACTCAATTTTTGCATATATTTAGACGAGCTGCTAATTATTTTATAATCGGCAACTCGCATTTCCCAGCTCTTTTTGAAGTATGATGAGTATATAAATAATGCGAAAAAAAGCTAGAATATTCAGAAGTGTCATTAGGCACTGCCTTCATAAGTGCACGCGCGTGGATTTGAAGGGCATGATTTTTTAGAGTACCAGTTAATTTCTGAGTTAAATTGAATATCTGTATGGTACAAGTATCAAATGTATGAGTTATTGTTTTTAGTATTAAAAATTTGTGTGTTAAAAGTTTCTATCATTTGTATTTGATATCAAAATATTTTGATTCTAGGTAGTGTTATATCGATAGTTATTCGCAATCATAGTAATTTTCTACTTTTTCTAGAAATTTATTTGTCAGAAGATTTGGTGCTTTTAAATAATTTACAATACTAATTATTTGTGAGGAAATTAACTAAGTAATATGGAAAATAAGGCCAAAAAGGTATGTACAATGATTTTACCGGCAGTGCAATGCCGCTGGTAAATGAAGAGTTTATATTTAAATTACATACGGAGTTAGACTTCAAAAAGAGCTAGGAAGAATGGTACGCAGTGTATAATCAATCTATAACGCGGTCTTTAAGAGGCACCAATTTTGGAAGATATGATGGGTATATTTAGCATCAATGATAAATTTTTGCTAGTATATTAATACATTATATTTTTTACTTATTTCTTTAATAAATTAGCATATTGGTATTGTATTTCAATATATCAATACATCCTAGTTCATGATTATAATATAAGAATTAATAACAAGTTATATAGTTATGCTTGCAAATATAGCAGGTTGTGATAATAAATAGTTGTTCCTGGCATTTTTCTATGAATATAAGCCATGAGCTGCTTTATTTAGTGGATTGTCTAGTCGCCTGCGTAATAACTCTAAGAAGCGCAGGATTTATCTTGGTTGCAAGTAATTATGATGCACCGAAAGTCCAGTAGAAAAAGTGGCAAAATTGCCAAAAACCTTATGGATTTTGTTAAGTAGTATCTTATATAGCCGAAAATTAGCGCAGGACAGTTCTAAAAGTTAATTTTTATACATTAACTTGCCGCAAAAATTTATTTGCGTAGCAAATTGATTCTTGACGGACATACTGTCTAAAATAGATATAGAATTTACTTTTTCAAGAGTCTTATATAAGCCATGAACTTGTATACTTTAAAGCTGTACGCTTTTGTTTTTTATTTATTGGTATTCCAAGCAAAGTGGACGCTTGAAAGCTTTTAGAGTACAAGTTAATTTCTGCACCTGAATATTTTACATATTTGCAAAGAAATTAACGAAGTAATATGGAAAATGAGGCAACAAAGGTCTGAACAATGATTTGGTTAACAGAGTTATTGCTCAAGGTAAGTTAAGATGGCGTATAAAAAATGTCCATTTAAACTATTAGTTGTTATGCAAAATTAGAGTTGAGTGCTTAAAAATTAGCAAATCTAAAAATATTTAAAGGTAAGTATGCTAAATCAAGGTTCTGTAATTCAAGTAATAGGTGCGGTAGTAGATATTAAATTTGTTGATTTTGTACCTCCAATACTGAATGCATTAACTTGTATGATTGGTGATAGAAAAGTCGTTTTAGAAGTTGCGCAGCATTTGGGTGAAAATGTTGTTCGTGCTATAGCAATGGATAGCACTGATGGCTTGCAGAGAGGAGTTGCTGTAGTTGATACAGGTGATATGATTTCAGTTCCAGTTGGCAGAGCGACCTTGGGGCGTATTTTAAACGTTATAGGTGAGCCAGTCGATGGAATTGGTGATTTGAACGTGCAAGAAAGAAGACCTATACATAGGGCTGCCCCAAGTATTGAAGATCAAGCAACTGCCTCTGAGATGTTAGTTACTGGAATTAAAGTAATTGATTTGTTGGTGCCTTATGCAAAAGGTGGGAAAATAGGGTTATTTGGTGGTGCTGGTGTTGGGAAAACAGTTCTAATTATGGAGCTAATTAATAACGTAGCAAAGGCCCATGGTGGTTTTTCAGTTTTTGCTGGGGTAGGGGAGCGTACCAGAGAGGGCAATGATTTATATCATGAAATGGTGGATTCTAAGGTGATAGACTTAGCTAAACTTGAAAATTCTAAAGTTGCTCTTGTTTATGGTCAGATGAATGAACCTCCTGGTGCAAGAGCGAGAATAGCGCTTTCTGGACTGACAATAGCTGAGCATTTTCGAGATGCTGAGGGACAAGATGTTCTATTTTTTATAGACAACATATTTAGGTTTACACAGGCTGGTTCAGAAGTTTCAGCATTACTTGGAAGGATTCCTTCTGCTGTTGGTTATCAGCCTACACTCGCAACAGAAATGGGTGCTCTTCAGGAGCGTATAACATCTACTAAAAAGGGCTCAATTACTTCTGTTCAGGCTATATATGTCCCAGCGGACGACTTAACAGATCCTGCGCCGGCTGCGTCATTTGCACACCTGGATGCTACTACAGTACTGAACAGACAAATTGCAGAGCTTGGAATATATCCAGCAGTTGATCCGCTTGATAGTTCTTCTCAGATGATGACTCCAGAAATTGTAGGTGCAGAGCATTATAAAGTCGCAAGAGATGTTCAAAAGATTCTGCAAACCTATAAGTCACTGCAGGATATAATTGCAATTCTTGGTATGGACGAGTTGTCAGAAGAAGATAAATTGATTGTGAATAGAGCAAGAAAGATACAAAGATTTCTGTCGCAACCGTTCCAAGTTGCCGAAGTTTTTACAGGGACGCCAGGAAAGTTAGTTTCTCTTGAAGATACTATACGCGGTTTTAAAGGGCTTGTTGCTGGAGAGTATGACAACCTTCCAGAAGCTGCATTTTACATGGTTGGTAGTATAGATGAGGCTGTTGATAAGGCAAGCAAATTACAATCTGAGGCAAAGGATGCGTGATGATAACAATCAATACAATCTGGTACTAAAAATACTTTGTATAGACCATGCGGTTTTCGAAGGAGAGGTTCACATGGTTGTTTTACCAGGGCGCTATGGAGAGCTTGGTGTAATGGCAAGGCATGAGAATTTTATAGCAGAACTAAAAAGTGGTGCTGTTTATATTCACCATTTGGACTCTACAATCTCAAAATTTTATATATCTGACGGTCATTTGCATGTGCAGTCTAATATCTGTACTCTTTGTGTCGATTATGCAGTAGCTGTAGATGGCTTTGAGCAAGGTGTTATCACAAAAGAGCTGGATAACATAGATTCATTGTTTAAATCTAGATGTGAATTGACTGATTCTGAAGTTGAGTTCTTAAATAATAGAAAAACTTTTTATTCTGTTGCTGTGGATAAGTGTGGAGCAGTGGCAAAATAGGTTATAATTTGCGATATATGGACTTCAGTTGATAGAGATGAAATTATCTAAGAAATAATGCTACTACGACAATATATCATCGAGATAAAACATTATGCTTTTATAGTTGAATTGATTACATGCATTATTAGAAGAAGTAATGCTAGCATTTGACTGTGTAGAAATGGACTTATTCTTCAAACTTGTTTTAGGCACTGCTTGTATAATTGTAAGCGCGAAGATTTTAAGGGCATGATTTTTAGAGTACAAGTGAATTTTTGAGTAAAATATTATATATATTTGCTAGGAAATTAACGAAGTAATACTTGAAAATCAGGCGAAAAGGTCTGCGCAAGTGGCTTCGCCGGCAGTGCTTAGTGAGTTAAGTGCAAGGACAGAGCAATGGTGTAGACCAAGTACATGAACATCCTACCAGTCACAAAGCAATTGGCCGCTGGAATAGAGTGTCTAATGAAAGCTTTGAGTGATAGTGGTAGTATGCCGCAGGTAAATGAAGAGTTTGTATTTGAATTATGCACATACGAAGTTAGACTTCAAAAAGAGCTAGAAAGAACGCGAGGAAGTGTATAATAAGTCCGTCAGTCATAACTCGAAGGAGTGCAGTATTTGTCTTGGCCTGTAAGCAACTATGGCGCACTGAAAATCCAGCAGAAAAAATGGCAAAATTGCCAAAAACCTTATGGATTTTGTCGGTAGTGCCTAAAGTAGTATTTGCTAGGTACAGGACAAATTATATATCCGAAAATCAGCGCAGTGCCGATCCCAAGCTAATTTTTGTACATTTAATTTTCCGCAAAAATTTATTTGCGTAGCAAATCAATTTTTGACGGGCAGACTAATAAATATATAACGAGCGGTCTGACGCACCCATTTTGAAAAGTGTGACGGAATATACAAGTTTTTGCACTTAATATTTTTACATATTTGCAAAGAGTGTCATAGATATCAACTTTTGATAAATAAATTCAATGCATAAAGTACCAAAGAGGTATTCTAACAGAAATATTAGATTGTTTGTTGACTGTGAGTTGTTATCAGACGTAAATATTTTGTTGCAAGATCAGCAGTCACATTACCTATTAAATGTTATGAGGTGCAGAAGTGGTGATATTATATCTGTGTTTAATGGCATAGATGGGGAATGGAATGCAAATATCAGAATTGAAGCCAAAAATACTGTTTGGCTAGATTTAATAGATAAAAAGTTAAATCAGACACCTGTTCAACCACTGGCACTAGTTTTTGCTCCGGTACGACGTGTTATGCCTAGCTTTATAGTAGAGAAAGCGACCGAGATGGGAGTAAGCGAGATATATCCAGTACTCACAGCGCGAAGTGTTGTGCGTAAATTAAGTATAGATAAGATGATTAAAGCCTCAATAGAAGCTGCTGAACAATCCGAGAGTGTTTTATTGCCAATTGTACATCCTATGATGGATTTAGCAAATTTTTTTCAACACCATTTTACTAAATATGATGGAATAATTTTTTTTAGTGAGCGTTCAGGTGCACGCAGCATAAAAGATGTTTTGTTAAATCTGCCAAAGCTTTATAAAAATAATGCCATACTTATAGGTCCTGAAGGTGGATTTACTAATGAAGAGAAGGTATATATAGAATCTTTTCCAGGTGTGATTTCTACGACCTTTGGCATGCATATAATGCGCTCTGAAACTGCTATCATAGCTGGTATTGCGATATATCAATCGTTACTAGAAAGGTGGAATGCATGATAAAAGAAATTGGCAGTATTACAAAATCTTTACTTGAGCTTAACGAATTCTGTAAATTAGAGTCTGCTTCCATAGATTCTTGGATAAGGACAAGAGCAGGAGAGCAAAAGTATGAGATTTATAATTCAGTTGATATAAGATGCTCAGGTTTTAAAATTGCTCCAGTAGATACAAATATATTTCCTGCTGGTTTTCATTTATTAGATAAACGTGAAATATCAGATGTGGTAACAAAGTTTCGCAATTTTATTGATGCAAACTTTCCTGGATCTTCAAAGTTACTATTAATCCCAGAAAGTTTTAATAGGAATTTGCATTATCTTAAAAACATCTCTGTTCTTGTTGATATATTTAAAAAAGCAAAATTTGATATAAGGGTTGGATCAAGTGATATAGTATATAAGGATGGTGATTTACATATAGAGAAGATAGTAAAAGAACATATAGATATTTTTATAGAGTCTGATTCTTATTCTCCAGATGTTATTATTTTGAATAATGATTTAACCTCTGGAATTCCTGAGATATTAAAAGATATAAAAAAAACCATTGTTCCATCATTAAATCGAGGGTGGTATTTGAGGCGTAAGTCTCATCATATGAGGTGTTATTTCAATATTGCAAGTGAATTTTGTAAACATTTTAATTTTGATCCTTGGTTAATTACAACTGAAGTGGCAGATTGTAATGATATGGATTTTAAGGATCAGAATAGTATTTATAGGTTGCGTGCATTGATATCTGGAATGCTAGACAAAATACGTAAAGGTTATAACGATAGATCTCTGGATGAGAAGCCTCATGTATTTATTAAAGCAGATAATGGTACATTTGGTATGGGTATTACAAACACAGAGGACATAAATAGTGATTTGTTCTTTAACAAAAAAATGCGCAACAGTATGTTCGCTATAAAGGATGGTGTAAAAAATGAAGCAGTTTTACTTCAAGAAGGTGTAAAAACAGCATTGGCATTTCAAGACTTTGCTGCTGAAAGTATGTTCTATTTTGCAAATGGTAATATAATTAGTACCATAGTTCGATATAATACGAGGAAGAATAATCTATCAAATCTAAATTCTACAGGTATGAAGTTTGAAAATGCATTTGATTTGAAAAATCTGATGCCGCTATATCATGCACAAGCTGTTGTTGCAAAGCTTGCAGTTTTAGCAGTTCTAGATGAGTTTTCGTAGTCGTAGTAGTATTGTTTATTTAATATATTAGAGCATTTCGATGCAATATATTAAAAATGTATTGCAATCTTTTCGCATATGTATACGATCTATACATATCTTATTCATTCTAAATTGCGTAACATATGGGCGAGGGTTTTTATAGTTTTAGTCGGTGCTTTATATTGTTGTAATTTATTTTGATCTAAAAATAGCACTTTAGCTTCAATGATTTATACCAATTCCTAGCTATTATAATAAAGAACGAAGTATATGAAATTTTTAACGCACTAAAGATGGTAGTCTTAGCTTTAATTTATGTGCTGAAAGAAGATATAATAACATCGATTGTTATTACGATTTGTATCTGATCACAGCTGGGAACTGGTGTTATAGTCAAGGAAATTGAAAGTATTATGGAGCGTGTGAGCAAAATCTAATTTTGCTTTCATAAAGCACATAACATCTTCACTTTCTTGACTATATATAATAGCTAAAGCATTTTTTATAGTTTGCCAAAAGTATCATTAAAATGAATAGGTGGGATAATTGTGAAAATGTATTGAAATTGTAATTTTTATAAAGAAAACAAACAAAGAGCGAGAGCAGCTTGAAGAATTAGTAATTAAATGGGAAAACATGGAGGGAAAAACTCTTGATGATAGAATGGGTTTATAAAACAGCTATGTTGATCGACATAGGTGATAATGTTGAGGACAAAGCAAGCAAAAGCAGAGCTGAGCTTGGTAAAGAAAAGTTCCAAAGTAATATAGATAGATTTAATGCTGCTACAGATAAGAGACTGAAGTCTGATCTTGATAAAATTATAGAAGATGCTAAAGAAAATATTAACTCTCCAAATTGGTTTGATAAGTTAATGGATGCTATTTTTAAACTATTTGGACTTGAGCCAAAAAAGAGTTGGATGCTGGGAAAAAAGAATTAGATAGTGGTACAAAAAGAGAAGAATTAGGTGTTCACACGAAAAAAGTATTGCAAGAAGAGCAGCAGGGTAAGGGAGAGGGTATGAAAAGATCTTGATGATATACTCGTCATACTTTTCAAAATTTGCGCCTCTCTGAGAGGCTGCTCATTATGTATATAATTTTATCAATTAAAGGCTAAAAAGCCCTCTATTGCTAATACTTATCATATTCCTAATCCATAATTCGAGTTAAGAATATAGATTCATATCAAAATCCGAAATACCAACTCTTCATTTACCTGTGGTATATAGCTAAAGTGCTATGAAGTAGGTATGGCGAGCGAGTATTTGGAATAAATTTTTATTCGTTTGTAATCTGTAATATAACTGCTATTTCAGGCGAAAAGCTAACTTAAAATTTATCAAAAAGATAAAGTTTAGCATGACTTTTTTTATGCTGCTTTAGCTATACTCTAAAAAATCATGCCAAAAAATTCTGCGCAAGTGGCTTTGCCGGCAGTGCCATAGTTAGAAATATATGAGAAATAGTATAATACATCTATTATTCGTAGCAGAGTAATTCTGCAAAAGTTGCTTAGCATAGAAGAAGTGCTTTTATAATCTTGATAATTAGTCTGATATTAGTTAAATTAAATTCGATATTAATGTTCGTTGTTTTGAGTAACTTCTAATAATAATTTGTGCTCTATTTTATGCTGTAAAGTTCATGCTTAAATAGCTATATAATTTAGTCTATGCAATAGATCTATTGCAAATTAAGTAGAAGAAAGTCTTTCAAAGATTAGTCATTTTTGCTAGATAAGGAGTAAAAATTTGATTGACTCTATAGTGATAATATATGGCTCACGCTTGTAATAGTGATATTAATAAAAAATTCGTTGCTGCTATATTTCTCAACTCTATCATTATTATTGCAGAAATATTTTATGGTTTGCAGTCTAACTCTTTAGCTCTAGTTGCAGACGCTGTACATAATGCAGGAGATGTATTTGGTTTATTAATAGCATGGTTTTGTTATTGGATTGCTCATAGAAAAGCGCCAAAGAAATTCACTTATGGATATAAAAACGCTACTATAATTGCAGCATTTGTTAACGCTATACTGTTACTCTTAGCTGTTATTGGAATTGTATTGGAAGCAGTGCAGCGTATTAATGTTTATCAACCTATATCTTCTATTACAGTAATATTGGTTGCATTTGTTGGGGTTGTGGTCAATGGCTTGACTGCATATTTTTTTGTACATGATAGCCACAATGATATTAATATCCGTGGAGCGTTTTTGCATATGTTGTTTGACGCTTTTGTTTCTATTGGTGTAATTGTGACTGGTCTTTTAATTTTATGGAAATCGTGGTTTTGGATTGATACAGTAGTAAGTTTTATTATTGCTTTTGTTATTACATTTGGTTCATGGGATTTGATTAAAGAGTCTATTAATTTCATGTTGCTTGCGACACCAGCTTCAGTTGATTTAGAGAAGCTGAATGCTGTAATTTCTAAGCATAAAGAATTGATAGGAGTTCATGATCTACATATTTGGCCGATTAGTACGACAGAAACAGCATTATCGGTTCATTTAGTTGTTACTAAGGAAGCATTTCAAGAGACTTTTGTTAGAGAAATTGAAAAGGAAATAAAAACTAGATTCCCGATTTCGCATGTTACTATACAAATAGAGTTGCCAAGCTTAAAAAATAATTGTGAAACTAACTGCTGCTAACTCTTCTGCTCTTTTTGTCATAAATTTTAGGCTCTATGAGTTGTATTCTGAAGGACTAGCTATTTATAACTTTAATAGGATTTTGAGAATATTAATTATTTATAAAAAAGATGAGAATACATATTAAAAAGCTTGATAATTTAGGCTATTTGCCTATGCCTACATATGCAACTTTGCAAAGTGCTGGTTTGGATCTTATGGCAGCACTCGACGATGAAGAGTTAATAACTATTAAGCCGATGGAAAGAGTGCTGATCAAGACAGGCATTGCAATTGCACTTCCTGAAGGATATGAAGCTCAGGTACGTCCAAGATCAGGGCTTGCAGTAAAGCATGGTGTTACTGTACTTAATACACCAGGAACCATAGATGCAGATTATCGTGGTGAGGTAGCAGTTGCACTTATCAATTTCAGTTCAGAAGATTTTATTGTGAAGCGTGGTATGCGTATTGCGCAAATGATCATTGCTAAGTATGAGCATATATCATGGAACATTGTCGATGAACTTCCTACAACCAGTCGCGGTGCTTCAGGATTTGGCTCTACAGGTCAATAGTAAAATTGCTAATAAAGACTCCTTTAACAGCATATACCGCAGGTAAATGAAGAGTTGGTATTGAACTTGCTTACATATGAAGTTATAATTCAAAAAAGCTAGGAAGAGTGGCTGCACATGTATATATAAAATATAAAATTAACTTTTAAAAGCGCCAATTTTTGAAATATAGTAAATATATACATATATCATTTTACTTTCGATTAATTCATGGAGATCTAGGTTTCTTGCTATCAACATAAAATAATATTAGAATATATCTAAGATTTTTTTGTTGTGAAAGTGTTGAAATTATATAACGCAGATAGTTTTCAAATCTGCGTAGAAAATCTCTGGTAGATTGCGTTGTACGTATAGGTCAGTTTAAAGGTAGTTGGTATACTTGGGTTATTATATACAGCAGTTTGTGCAGTTTTCAATTTCGCCTGTCAAGCTTTTTAATGCGTCATCAGATGCTGGTGTCCTACATTTTTCATGATGAAATTTGATATGAGGAATTTATTGATATGTTTGGAAGAAATCCTAAGCTTCCTCAGGAGTTTACTGATGGTAAAGTGTTAAAGGTATATTCAATCTTTTACACAATTCAAGGAGAAGGACCATATTCTGGAAGACCTGCTGTTTTTATAAGGTTATCAGGTTGTAACCTTGCGTGCTCATTTTGTGATACTGAATTTGACTTGTATGAGAGTCTTGAGTTGGAACAGATATTGGATAAGGTTCAGGATGTGTGTAGACTGTCAAATAGAAATCTCTTAAGCAAGAAAATTCTTATTGTGATTACTACTGGTGGTGAGCCGTTTAGACAGCGTATAGGTATGCTATGTGATCTTTTAATAAAATCAAATTTTGAAGTGCAGATTGAAACTAATGGACTTTTATATAATGAGATTCCAAATGAAGTTAAGGTTATTTGCTCTCCAAAGAATAATGGAAATGGTTACTATAAAATGAGAGACGATGTACTAAGACACGCAGTTGGTATAAAGTTTATAGTGTCAAGCTCATTGGAAGGTTATAGTAATATAGCAGAAGTAGGGCAGAGTGAAATAGGAGTTCCAGTTTATGTTCAGCCTATGGACGAGTATGATGAGGAAAAAAATCGTTCTAATATAAAGCTTGCGATTGAAATTGCTATGAAAAATAATGCAATGTCCTCTATGCAGTTGCATAAAGTTGTGGGTATAGAATGAGATATTATGATGATTTATTTGACGTTGCAATAATAGGTGGTGGATATTTAGGGCTAGTTTTGGCTTTAATTCTTGCGCCAAGCGGTCGAAATATATGTATTGTTGAGAGTAGTAATTTTTCCAAAGAACTTGAAGAAAGTAAGCCTGGCAGGTTATTTGCTATTTCATTTGGATCGCTTGAGATACTGCAACATTTCCATGTGATTGATTTTAAAGATCTTTGTGTACAGACCATAAATGGAATATTGGTTTTTGATGGTAGTAGTAAAGTTGAGTTCAATCCAGGTGACTTAGGGTTAGATTATTTCGGCTGTATGGTGCAGGAGCATGACTTGATGAGTGCATTATTAAAGAGAGTGAGAATTTTTGAGAATGTTCTGTTATTAGATTCAACAAAGTTGGTTGATATTGTAGAAGATGATTATGGTATCGTTTCTTGTTTCTTAAATGATGTTCAGAATAGTAGTAAAAGTGTATTGCGTGCCTCCTGTGTTATAGCAACTGATGGCAAGTTCTCCTCTATTAGAAAAATGCTGAAGCTAAAGACGCATAGAAAGTCATATGAGCAGTCAGCTGTAGTATTTGATATTCTGCACAAGCATAGTCACTGTGGTATTGCAGTTGAGAAGTTTTTTTCAAGTGGTCCACTTGCCATATTGCCAAAAGTTGGCGAGCACAGCTCTTCTATCGTTTGGACTTTATCTGAAGGTGCGGCTAGAGCTGTCTTGTCGATGTCGGAAAATTCTATAATAGAATTATTAAGCGCTAAGATTCCAGAATTTGGAAGCTTGAGATTGGAATCGCGCGTAAAATCTTTCCCACTTTTCCTACAAAAAGCAGAGGATTATTATGACGTAAACATAGTTTTTGTTGGAGATGCACTTCATACTATACATCCACTTGCTGGACAAGGCTTAAATCTAGGCTTGCGTGACGTTGCGGTGCTTTGTAATATTATACTACAGAATTTTAGAGTTGGGCTAGATGCTGTGGCATTTGATGCGTTTTCTAGGTATGAGGCAGAGAGAAAAAGCGATATCTGTTTGATGATGTTTGCGACTGATTTCTTAAATAGTATTTTTTCGAATGATGTTACTTCACTCAAAGTGATTAGAAGAGCTTGTATGAGCGTTGTTAATAATGCTTCTTTAGTGCGATCAGTATTTTTACGGTATGCAACTTATGGGCTTAACTAATCAGTGACGAAATATTTGTATATTCGTCATGCTTTTTAGTCTGTCCGTCAAAAATTGATTTGCGTAGCAAATCAATTTTTGCGGAAAATTAAATGTACAAAAATTAGCCTAAAGCCTCTGCCCTGCGCTAATTTTCAGATATATAACTTGTCCTGTACCTAGCAAATACTACTTTAGGCACTACCGACAAAATCCATAAGGTTTTTGGCAATTTTGCCATTTTTTCTGCTGGATTTTCAGTGCGCCATAGTTGCTTGCAGGACAAGATAAGTCCTGCACTTCTTCGAGTTATGACGGATGGACTTTTTAAAGTCTATCCGTCGTTAAAGTATCCTCTTGAAACCAAGGAATTATTTTGATATAACCTAACACTTGGTATTGTTTGTGTATAAAGTTTGCGCATCATATGTTTAGTTTGTGGCGGGCATAGCTCAGTTGGTTAGAGCGCAAGTTTGTGGTACTTGAGGTCGCGGATTCAATCTCCGTTGCTCGCCCCATTCCCTGTTGTTTTCATACTCATTTGCAGAAGCATTAAGCAGCAACTTATTCACAGTTTGCTTGCTAATCTTGAATATCTTTGTACTAGCGGTTTCTCGTAAAATGTCGTTGAATAGCAGATGATTGAGCTAACCTTAAAACGCCAAATCTCATTAATAGTCGTAATTGTTGCGACAGCCGCTCCTACGATTCTGGTAGCCGTACTTGCCTCTTTCTATTATTATTTAGGTGTCGAATCTTTTTTTAATGAAAAAGTTAGCAAAGCAATATCAGAGACTGTGAATGTTGCACATCTTTACCTTGAAGAGCACAAAGATAATATCAAGACAGATATATACTCTACAGCCAATATTTTAGAAAAAAATCGTCAAATAGTATTGAAAAATCCTTCATTGTTACCACTTTTACTAGATAAACAGAGTAACTTACTAAATTTATCTGAAGTTGCTATTTTTAATAGAGAAAAAGTAATAGCGCGTAATACTCTAGGTTTTTCACTGATATTTGAAAAAGTTCCAATGCAGGACATAAAAGCAGCAGATGATAGCATGGAAGCTGTTCTGTTAAAAAGTGGTACCGATGATAGAGTACGTGCTATAATGCGCTTGCCACATTTCATAGAAGGGACGTATCTTTTGATAGGAAAGTATATTGATCCTAAAATCATTAATCATCTAAAAGAAACCTCAGATTCTGCTGCTCAATACTCAATACTTTGGGGAAATATTAAATTTACTAGAAATAAACTCATCGCTTTATTCATTGTTGTATCTGTTATATTATGCCTAACTGCAATTTTTATATCAAATCGACTCTCGAATTTTATAGTAAATCCACTAATTAAACTGGTGGATGCAACTAAGCTTATAAAGGACGGGAATTTTACTACTAGAGTGCCAGAAAATAGAACATTACAAGAGATTCAAACTCTAGCAAAAGCTTTTAATAGCATGATAGAGCAGATCTCTATGCAACGTGCTGAATTGATTAGAGCAAATAATCTCATAGATAAGAGAAGACGTTTCATAGAAACAATATTGATAGAATTATCATCTGGAGTACTGGTCTTAAATCCTGAGTATAACATCACGCTTTATAACCATGTTGTCTATAAACTTTTAAGAATTAATGAAGAAAAAAGCATTTTATCACTAAAAATAGAAGAGATTTTCCCTGAAATTTCTAAGATGTTATCAAGTGAAAGATTCATGAGTACAGGGCATATAGAGGAACACTTAGTAGTAAGGCGATACGGGCATGTTAATAATATTTTGCTGAGAGTTGGAATTGTAAAAGATTCAAAAGAAAAGTTAGAAAGTATCATTATTACAATGGCCGATATAACAGAGCTCGTAGTGGCACAAAAAGCAGCCGCGTGGACAGAGATTGCAAAACGTATAGCACACGAAGTAAAGAATCCACTCACTCCTATACAATTAGCTGCAGAGCGCTTGAAGAAGAAATATAGCAGTCAAATATCACACGATCATGAAACATTTTTGCGATATATAGATACAATAATTCGTCACGTTAGCGATATAGAAACTATGCTTAGTGAATTTTTGAATTTCGCTAGAACACCAGCTCCCAAATTTGCACTCTGCGAATTATCAAACATCATCAAAGATATAGTATTTTCTCAAAACAATGTATTTAGAAGCATTAAATACATTATGAATTTTAAAGATAAAGAATGGGTCGCATATTGTGATAGAGCACAGATATCACAGGTTCTTACAAACCTTCTAAAGAATGCTGCAGAGTCTATAGAAGTAAAGACGCTTACTGCAGAGAAATCGTTCTGCGGTGAGATTACAATATTACTAAGTGAAGCAGAATTTACTGAAACAGGAAAATTCATTATAGTCAGTATTTGCGACAATGGCCTTGGAATAGATAAGTCAATAATTGATCGGATTACAGAACCATATGTTACTACAAAAACAACTGGAACAGGACTCGGTCTTGCTATAGTACAAAGACTAGTTATGGATAATGGTGGAAGATTTTCTATACGTAACACTGTAAATGGGGTATGTGCAGAGCTTTACCTTCATTTTACTCCTTTCAATATTTATGATTAATATTATTTTAATATCTTGCGCAAAACTCTTTTTAAATATATCTCTTATATGTACACAACATTTAACACGGTAGTATATTTATGAGAAATAGCACTAAAAAGATACACCAAAATCGATAACTTCTTCTGAACTAAAAGAAAAGATAGATAAAAACGAGGTGTTATTGATTGATGTGCGAGAACGAAGTGAAAATAAATCAGAGAGTATAGAAGGAGCTTGTTCTATAGCACTTGATGAAATAGCACTTGAAAAACTACCAGTAATTCCAAGCCTATTGTTCTACATTGTGAGTCTGGCACAAGAAGTATAGAAGCTTGTAAAAAGCTATTAGCTCAAGATCAGGATCGCGAAATTTATTATTTGGAAGGCGGCATTGAAGAATGGAAAGGAGAAGGTTTTGCCACAAAAAAGCAAAGCTGCAAAATATTGCCAGTTGATAGGCAAACTCAGCTTATTACAGGGTCTATCATATTATTAGGAGTAATACTTGGATTATATATTCACCAAGATTTTTACATACTATCAGGGCTAGTTGGTATTGGCTTAATATACGCAGGAATTGCAGGATGTTGCGGCCTTTCCAAGTTGCTCAACAAAATGCCTTGGAACAAGCAATAATATTTTATATGATTTTGCGTTCGAAGACTGGCAAAAAATTCTGTATAAATCATAATATAGATGTTAGTATAGCCGCGGCTGTTTTACAGTTAGCGTTTAAGGATATGCGTTTGCCTTAAAACCTACTTATCAGCATTATACTTCTGATAAATGAAGAGTTGTTATTTATCATGTACATGACGAAGTTAGACTTCAAAAAGAGCTAGGAAGAGTGCAATGCAATGTATAATTAATACATAACAAACGCTCTACAGGCGCCAATTTTGAAAAATATGATAAGTATATAATATATTCATTATAATCTTGATATAAAGTCATTTTTAGAAACGCTACCTGCTGTTTTATCTAACATAAAAGATGTTTATGGCTAAATTCATATTTATCACTGGCGGTGTTATTTCTTCACTTGGTAAAGGAATAGTATCATCTGTTCTTGGTACATTATTAAAAGCTTCTGATTATACAGTGAGTCTACGCAAATTGGATCCGTATCTTAACGTTGATCCTGGTACTATGAACCCCATGCAGCATGGTGAGGTTTTTGTAACAGATGATGGAGCAGAAACTGATTTGGATCTTGGCCATTATGAGAGGTTTGCTGAAGTAATAACAACCAAGGATGACAATATAACAAGCGGAAAAATCTTCACAATGCTGCTTGAAGAAGAGAGAAGGGGAGAGTATCTCGGTAATACAGTACAGGTTATTCCTCATGTAACAAACTTAATAAAAAAGTTTGTGTTGAGAGAGCATGATTCAGTTGATTTTATAATTACAGAAATAGGTGGAACAGTAGGTGATATAGAAGCACAGCCATATTTAGAAGCAGCTAGACAAATTGTATATGAGTTCGGCAGAGAACAAGTTCTTTATATACATGTTACATTTGTTCCTTACATAGCTACTTCCATGGAATTAAAGACAAAGCCAACACAGCATTCGGTAAAGGAGCTTCGTGCTATAGGGATTCAACCAGATATATTAATGTGTAGAGCAGATCGCAATCTCACTGAAAATGTAAAACAAAAAATAGGGCTTTTCTGTAATATCAAGCAAGAAAATGTGATAGAAGCTATAGATCAAAAGTTAATATATGAAATCCCGATTGCTTATCATAAAGCTGGGTTAGACGTTCAAGTTCTAAAGCATTTTGGTATAAAAAATGCTGAAGGTGCCAAGATAAAAAAATGGGAAGAATTAGTAGAAAAGGTTAAGCATACAACGTGCAAAGTTCGTATTGCAATCATAGCAAAATATACAAAATCACAGGATGCTTATAAGTCAATTGTAGAAGCATTAAAGCACGCTGCAATTCAGAATTCTGTAGAGTTAGATGATGTCTGGATAGACGCTGAAAATATAGTGACTAGTGACCTAAAACATATGCTTGGAGATGTTGATGGTATTTTAGTACCAGGAGGTTTTGGTACAAGAGGCATAGATGGAAAAATTCATTCCGTGAGGTATGCTAGAGAAAATAATGTTCCGCTTTTTGGTATATGTGTCGGTATGCAAGTTGCTGTTATAGAATTTTCTAGAAATGTGCTGAATATACCAGATGCAAACTCTACAGAATTTGCAGATACTAAGAATAATGTTGTTGGAATGATTACAGAGTGGCAAACAGAACTTGGAAAAGAAACTCGCAGTCCTACTTCAAATATAGGCGGCACAATGCGTCTTGGAGCATTTGAATGTATTTTGGAAAAAGGAAGCATTGCTAGCGAGATTTATGGTAAAAGTCTGATATCTGAGCGTCATAGACATAGATATGAGATTAATCCAAGATACATAGATAAGCTCGAGGAATTTGGTATGAAAATAACTGGAAAATCTAAGATTGATAGCCTTGCAGAAGTACTAGAAATTCCAGAACATAAATGGTTTGTTTGTGTGCAATTTCACCCTGAATTTAAATCATCTCCATTCAATCCACATCCTTTATTTTCATCTTTTATTGCTACGTGCAAGGCACGTTAATCTGTCTATCCGTCAAAAATTAGCCTAAAGCCTCTGCCCTGTGCTAATTTTCATATATATAATTTGTCCTATACCTAGCAAATACTACTTTAGGCACTACTGACAAAATCCATAAGGGTTTTGGCAATTTTGCCACTTTTTCTGCTGAATTTATGTGCACCATAATTGCTTGCAATCAAGATAAATACTATGTGCCTTAGAGTTATGACGCAGGCGACTACTTAGAGCTTTTGTAACTCTGATTAATAGGTTTGTAACATTTTTTTTAGATTGTTATTTGATATCAATCTTTCAATTCCTTTAGCAAAAGCACCATTTCCCAAAACATTTGTACAAGTAATAACTGGATCAAACAAGATATATAGAGCTGTAATTAATGATAACATATCAGCATTAAATCCAAGATAGTTTTCAAGAATTGGCAACATTACAATAATACCTCCTCCTGGAATTGCAGCCACAGAAAATTTTGCCATCATAAAATAGAAAGCAAATATTAAATACGCAGTGAAACTAGGTTCTGAAATACCGTAATTCTTTAGTATTGCATATGCAAAAATTGGTATAGCAAAACAATCACCAACTAAGTGAATATTTACTGTTGCAGGAATAACAGAGCGAGCCAGATCTTTGTTAGTAGCATTATTTTCAGCACCAATGATAACAAGAGGCATGCTAGCTGCACTAGACATAGTGCTAAAACCAGTTATTGCAGCAGGCAGCATATTTTTAATATTAAGGATAGCACCACTGACTTTAAAGTTATTCAGCAAATAATAGGCAATGGTAATATAGCTAAACTTGGCAATAGCAATGATGACGAAAATTAGTGTATAGTCACGAATTATAGTACTCATTGTTCCGTCTGCTTGCAGTTTTACCATAAATCCTGCAACAAATACTGGTATCATATAAGTAAATAACTTAAGTATAGTAGAAACCATCTTTTCTAATTTCTCAGAAATTATCAGTGCCATAAATGGTTTCCATCTAGCTATGAAAATTCCTAAGCTGACTCCCAGCAGCATCACTTTGTCATTAGCAATTAGCGGCGATATATTAAAGAGTGGCTTTGCTACCATTCCATCAAAATTATCTGGTAAAATAATAGATAAGTTAAAGTTATATACTAAGGAACCTACTATCTTACTAATAAAAGTTGATAAAAAATTTGAACAGAATACAGCTATCAAAATTATAAAAATGATACGAGTAGCATTATTCGATAAATTTACAACAGCTTTAAACAATAAACTAAAAATAATAAATGGTAATAGAAATACTATAATAGACTTTATTGATAGACTTACTGAGTATATTAGCTGTTGATAATATAGCGGTATCAAAGGATTTAAAAATATAATGGATATAATGATTGTCACCAAAACAAATGGCATTTTACGGAGCACTGCTTTCTCCTTTCTTTGAGATTAAAAATGAAAATAAGCGAGTTAAATGATATAATTCCGACTATTTCTAGGTAATTTATGTTGCTATTTCTTTATCAGTTTAACTTCATATGTACATAATAAATACCAACTTTTCATTTATTTGCGGTATATCTACATAATACACGACAACAATTAACCAATAGTGTATTACAGCAACACTTTTGCTAACACTATCCAGACACACACTAGTATAACAAAAGTATCATGTCAATTACAGTTAGCACGAATACTAGATAACCACAGTTTGACCTAAGAGATAAATTTTATATTGCTACAAGCATGTTTTGATGCTCAAGGTAAAGCATATAGCTTAATGTGTGTAAAGGCATTGCCTTTACTTGCACGCGCTTTTAAAGAATGAGGTTTTTAGAAATTCGTTTTAGTATGCTGCTTAAGGTGAGCTGGTAAAAGAATCGCAGCATATTCTCAGAATATTGTAGTGTTAGAGGCAATCTATAGCTTTCATTCTGAATGCGACACACATGTATCTTAAAGGTATCAAGAAGAATACTTGCAAGAATGTCTTCAAAGGAGTTAGCTTACTTTTGAAGGTAGAAAGAGGTGAATCTGTAATCACGACTAGATATTAAATCTGTGGATCTGATAAGAGCCCTCTTTCACAAAGCCTAAAGCTGAACAGTATCTTAAGAAAAGTCCGTACTTATTCTGCATAAAGATGGTTAGCTAAAGTCTTGGTTTCCTTTTTAACCTCATCTTCTCAGGAGCAATATAATGTCTAAACCAATTTTAGGAATTGACGTCTCCAAATTAGGTTTAACTATTTCATTACTCATTGATAAAAATCATTATCATACTAAAGTAGATAATAATAAACAAGGTTTTGAGTTTTTGTTTAAGTGGCTAAAACAACATAAGGTTAATAAAGTATCAGCCTGTATGGAAGCTACAGGCATTTATAGTAAAGCTATTGCTGATTTTTTATATATAAAGAATCATGAAGTAAGTATTGTAAATCCTTCTTGTATCAACGCTTTTGCTAAAAGCAAGTTAGCAAGTCATAAAACTGATAAGGTTGATAGTATGTTAATTGCTGAATATGCAAGTAAAAACGATTTAATACAATACATTCTAAAGAATAAACCACAGCAGGGATTTCAAGACATGTATCGTTGCCTACAAAATCTTAAACATAAATATAATCAAGTTCAAAACTATCTTGAAAATAAAGATTACTTACCGTCTTCTGTTTATACTAGCTATAATAAGCTTCTCTTACAAATTGAAGAAGAAATTGATAACATTCAATTATCTATAGATAACATACTTGTTAGTAATATTGAACTAAAGCAAAAAATAGATAACATGCAAAGCATTCCAGGTATAGGTAAACTTACAGCTGTTGCTATATTGGCAGAATCTCCAGATTTAGATTCTTTTAATAGCGCTAGGGAGTTAGCTGCTTATGCAGGACTTACACCTAAACATAAAGTATCTGGTACATCAGTTAGAGGAAAGAGTGCTATATCAAAGATTGGTTCTGCTAAACTACGTAAAGCATTATATTTTCCTGCTATAGCCGCTAAAAATCATAACACAATGTTTAAAAAATTTACATAAAAGCTAGCTAGTAAGGGTAAACCTACTAAGGTGATTATTGTTGCTATTATGCGTAAGTTATTACATATCGCATTCGGTGTAATTAAAAATAATTCTAGCTTTAATCCTAATTTAATCCTTGATTCTTAAGACAGTATCAGATTCCAGAATTGTATATAGCGGAAGCTTTCATCGCAAAACTCATAGTATCTCTATCAACTTTTTGAAGCAAAGCTGAGCCCATACCGAATGTAACATTCTCTGCGCTTTGCTGAATGGATTTCATGGCAGTTAGTATATTCTCTATAGAACTAATAGAAATTCCGTCTCCTTGGATTACTCTAATATAAATAGGCAATACTCTATATCCTTTACTATTTATTGTATAGCCAAACTTTGACATCAGTATTTCTATTGCTTCTGGTACACTTTGTACTGGGTTTCCGCTATCTAGACGAATTATAACTTTCCCACTAAAATTTTCTTTCTTGCTTTAATTGTTCACCCCATAATTTATCTAGCGCTTCCAAAATGTTATATGAATCTGAGACAACAGCAATGACATTGTCTTTGGAGAATTGATTTAACATATTTCTATATGCCTCTAACTCGTCTTCCACTCCCCACGCTGTTATAGTAGAATTATCTGCACCTGGAATAGAATATCCTGCCATTTCTGCGTCATAGTACTTGCGAGCAGCGACATGCCTGCAATAGTATCGGAACCACGAAAATTCACTAGATGTGCCATGCCACCTAGCGCTGCGCTATCAAGCGAAGTTGCACTTCTCGCTCCAAAATCATGCAGCTTAAAATCAATATCTTCAGTATTTTCTGATGTTTCCACTAAAAACTTTTTTATAATGCTTTTACAGTGAAAGGAGAGAGTTGCAACTGTAGTAGGATACCAAACACCTCTTAACAGAGCAGTTTCTACGTAACAAGTAAGCCATAGACATTTTGGATCTGTGTTTACAACTTGTAATAATACATTACTAACTGGTAATATTTGGCCTTCAGCGACGGCTTCAATTTTAAGTGGCAAAAATCCGCCGTGTTTATTATACATATGTAACCATCCTTGTTTGTTAAACGGCAAGCCATGTAGCTTGAGGAAATCTTCAGCTTCTTCTATATCTGTCATAGAAATAGGCTTGGTTAGATATTCTTTTAAGAAAGCCTGCAAGCCAAAAACATTAGCTTTTTAAATGCTCCGCCTCTTGCTTCTATATATGCAGATATATACTCAGCATTTTGAGGATATTGAAGATAGTGAGAAGCTTTATAAGAATCTATGTTAAGTATAAGGTTAGCTGGCATCATAGCGGTAGATTCGAATGTTTCTTACGATATTTTTGGACATTCTTGTTTTCAAGCAACATCAGAGCCTTACAGATTCTCCAGCGTGTATTGTAAGGTCTTATTATATCATCTATATATCCTCTAGATGCTGCTAAAAAGGGCGAAGCAAATTTTTTCTGATATTCAATAGCTAATGCTTCTTTCTGCTTTTCAGAGATTTTATCTCCTCGATATAATATAGCAGTTGCTCCCTTAGCGCCCATTACCGCTATTTCTGTGTTTCCCCAAGCGTAGTTAATATCACCACCAAGGTGTTTGGAACCCATTACGATATAAGCGCCACCATAAGCTTTCCTTATCACAATGGTTACTTTTGGTACAGTGGCTTCAGCATACGCATACAGCAATTTAGCGCCGTGCTTTATTATTCCTCCGTGTTCTTGAGTGAGGCCTGGCATAAATCCAGGAACATCTACTAAAGTAACAATTGGTATATCGAATGCATCGCAAAAACGTATAAACCTTGCAGCCTTTACAGAGGCATCTATGTCAAGACAGCCTGCAAGATTAAGCGGCTGGTTTGCAACAATACCTACTGTTCTACCGTCAAATCTTCCAAAGCCTACGATAATATTTTTTGCAAAATCTGGCTTTATCTCGAAGAAATCTCCTTCATCTACAATCTTCTCTATCAGATGTCTCATGTCATAAGGCATGCTTGGGTTATCAGGCACTAGCGTATCTAGAGACATTTCAATTCTGTCTATAGGATCAAGAGTATGACGTACAACAGAAGAGGATGTGCTAGAAAGCGGCAAGAAATCGACAAGTCTTCTAACTTGCTGCAAACATTCTATGTCATTCTCAAATACAGCGTCACATACACCATTTTTAGTGCTATGTACTCTAGAACCACCTAACTTGTCGTGAGAGACTTCTTCATGTGTTACAGTCTTTACCACATCAGGTCCCGTCACATACATATAAGATGTTCCTTCGACCATGAAAGTAAAATCTGTTAGGGCAGGGGAATATACAGCCCCGCCGGCACAGGGGCCCATTATTACTGATATTTGTGGCACCATTCCAGATGCATCAACATTGTTCTGAAAGATCATTCCATAGCCAGCAAGTGCGTCAACACCTTCCTGTATTCTTGCTCCACCAGAATCATTGATTCCTATAATTGGAGCGCCAACTTGCATTGCAATTTCTTGAATTTGAGCTATTTTTCTTGCATGTACTTCGCCTAGTGAGCCTCCCATAACTGTGAAATCTTGGCTATAAACGAATACAGGCCTACCATTTATGGTCCCTTGACCTACTATAACACCATCTCCAAGAATTACATTTTCTTCCATTCCAAAGTTATGGCATCTATGTTCTGCAAAGCTACCAAATTCTTCAAATGAATCTGGGTCTAATAGTACCTCAAGCCGTTCTCTTGCGGTAAGCTTACCGCTTTCGTGTTGCTTATCAATCCTATGCTGTCCGCCGCCAAGTCTGCCTATCTTGCGCTTTTGCTCTAACAGCTGGTTATTATTTAAAATTTTCTGTTCCATCTTTTTAGCTATGGTGTTGCCTAGGTAAACAAAGACTAAATAAGAAATTTGTTGGTGAAGAGGTATACTCGTCATACTTCAATTATCAGAGATATATGCAAATCCTACCTGTTTTTCTAAAATAGCATTTTACAAAAATAGAACGTATACAACGAGTCTTGTAGAATATCAACTAACGATTTGCAAGAGTTTTATATTGAGGAGTGTAATTTAAACGCATTGCTTCCAGTATTTCTGGTTCTTCTTTATCAGATGATGAGATGCCAAGTATAGGAGCTATCAGCTTTATGATTCCACTTGCTGCTGGTGCTGCAACTGCCCCGCCAGTAGCACGCCATGAATTATGAGCACTTGGTTTTGGAGCATCAACCATGACAAGTACCATATATTCAGGTTTATGTATTGGAAATGCTCCAGTAAATAGCGTTATATTCAGCTTTTTGTTATATCTGCCGCCACTATTTTTTTCAGCAGTGCCTGTTTTTCCACCAACTGAGTAGCCTTTAACATATGCATTTTTAGCGGATCCATGCTCTACAGATAGTTTTAGAATCTTTCTCATTAATTCTGATGTTTTAGCTTTTATCACTCTTTTGCCGATGATTTTAGTATTCTCAGCATGCTTGATTACAGTAGGTTGATATAAAATGCCGTTATTTACAATCGCAGATATTGCTTGCATTAAATGTATTGGTGTTACAGCAATCCCATGTCCATAGCTAATAGTTGTAGCACTAACTTCTCCCCACTTGTTATCTCTTGGATATATTGGTTTCCCTATTTCTGGAACATCAAAGTTAATTTCAGACGTCAAGCCAAGATTTTGTATGTATTGTTTATGTTGCTTAATGCCAATAAGTTTGGCTATCTGTGCGACGCCAAGGTTTGACGAATACATTATAATTTCCGGAACTGAAAGCGTTCCTCCTTTCCCTCTATAATCATTAATTTGAAATTTGCCAATTTTTATTGGATGTGATACATTAAATGCGTCATTTACTGATATTTTTCCTGTATCAAGCCCCATAGCAACAGTAAAAATCTTAAAAGGAGATCCCATTTCATAAACACCGAGGGTTGCTTGATTAAATAGATGATCACGTTTTACACTGGATAATTTATGAGGATTAAAATCTGGAAGGCTTACTATGCCAACTATTTCGCCGTTGTTAACATTCATAACAGCTGCGACTCCTCCGTCTGCAGAATTTGATGATATTGTATCTTTCAATACTTTATACAATGCATGTTGCACTCTAGCGTCTAGTGAAAGCTGCATAGGCTCTTTTTTTTCTGTAATTAATCTCTCTTGATAAGATTTTTCTATTCCAGCTATGCCAATTCCATCAACATCTACATATCCAAGTATATGAGAAAACAAATTTTCATATGTATAAACACGCCTGCTATCCTTGCTCAAATATATCCCAGGTATTCCAAGGTTATGCACTTTTTGTTGTTCAGAGGGGGTTAGATGTCGCTTTAACCATATAAATTCTTTGCCGCTATTAAATTTATTATATAAATCACGATAATTTAAGCCTATATCAAGACTTGCTATTTGCTTTGCTGCTTTATTTGCATCTATTAGTTGTTTTGGATGAGCGTGTAATGAAGCAGTTGATATATTTGAAGCAAGTATCTCGCCATTTCTATCCAAAATATCTGCTCTAGAAGTGGTGAAGTCTGCATATGTTTTGTTATATATACTATCGACTTCCTCTATGTTCATGAAAGTCAGATCCATCATGCGTAGTATGATGACTAAGAAGGCAAATGTGAAGATTGCAAAGATACAATATAACCTTGGGATGCTAACATCTAGCTTCTTTTCTGTTTCGTAATCCTGTAATAAGTTTTTTTGTTGTAGAATGCTGTATGCAGCGCGTTCCACAGAATTTAGGTTTGTACTATCTCCTTCATCGAAATTTTTTACTAATCGACTTTTTATAATATTCTTGCAGCGCTGATATATTACAAAAATCATAATTTATTATTTACTTTAACGATCTTATTTGTTCTGGAGAAATCAACTTTAGCTTTAAATGCTTATCAACTAAAGCTTGGATTGATCTAGGTTTAGACAAGTAAGCAAGCTCTGCTTTTAGCATGTGAATAGCTTCGTGTCTTTGTTGAATACTAGATTCTATTAGTTGAAGGCGAGTTGCTAATTTTTGAACTTCATACTTCACTACAAATAGCGTAATTATGCATAAAATGATTAATAACACACAAATTGCTGAATAATATCTAATAATCGTCATATAATCCTCAAGATGGCTCTTAGTTTTGCAGGCCTGGATCTAGGATTTCTTCTTATTTCCTCAAGAGAAGGAACTAGAGGCTTTTTATACATGCTAATAAAACATTCAACTCCAGGTTCTTCTAAACTATTCGTTTTATATTTGTTAATTTTTATTTTTTTTCTGCAGATTGTGTTAAAATAATTCTTTACTATTTCATCTTCCAGTGAGTGGAAAGTAACTACAACAATAGTTCCATGCAAATCTAAAAGTTTAACTGCACCCTCAAGACCTAACTTCAGATTATTTAACTCGTTGTTTACTTCTATACGGATAGCTTGAAAAGTCTGAGTTGCTGGATGTATTTTTCCAAAATTTCTTCCTTTGATGCCTGCAACTATCCTTGCTAGCTGTCCAGTTGTTTCGATAACTCCAAGTTTTCTAGCGTTTATGATAGCTGCAGCTATCCTTTTTGCAGCGCGTTCTTCTCCATAAGTGGAAATTATTTGCTCTAATTGAAATTGCGAATATGTGTTCACGATATCAAATGCGCTTAATGTTTGATCTTGATCCATTCTCATA
Organism: Ixodes persulcatus; assembly: GCA_013358835.2. NCBI lineage: Eukaryota > Metazoa > Arthropoda > Arachnida > Ixodida > Ixodidae > Ixodes > Ixodes persulcatus. The sequence goes on from JABSTQ010005687.1 coordinate 1,307,146, forward strand.
TCCAACTTACTGCTTTGCATGAAAGAAAATCCACGTTCTGCTATATCTAATTGCATAGATGAAACACCTATATCAAAAATCACACCATTTACTTTGAAAACTTTGCGATCATATAACAGGTCGGTAATATTCGCAAAATTTCCATGAATAAAATTAAAATTTTTTTGTAAATTTTGGTCAATATTTTTAAGATATTGTGAAGATGAGCGATCTCTATCTATGCCATAAACTTTGCAGTTTGCTTTTTTTAATATTCTGCTGGTATAACCACCTGCACCAAAAGTTGCATCAATATATGTGCCACCATCTACAACATTAATGGTGTTTAATACCTCGCTCAGCATAACTGGATTATGTTCTTGAAATTCTTGATCATGTAAATTCATCAACTATCCAAAAATTATATTGTTTGATCATCATTGTTGTCGTTAACTCTGCAATTTAGCTTGAAATCCTTATTTTAAGTTGGTCTATACAAAATTAGGTTGTGGAAAACAAAATTTTTCGTAGTTCATCGCTCAATAAGTAAATCTCACAGAAGATGCTGTATTACTTAAGAAGCACTCGCTCCTTTGAGAGCTATTTGGTTGTCTTTTGCGATGTTTCTAGAATAATTGTAATAGGTATCAAATTTTTCTTGTTGCCAAATTTCAAATGTTTTTCCTTTTCCAACGAACAGTAAGTCTTTTGTAATGCCTGCAAATTCCAGAAGTCTCTCAGAGAGAGAAATGCGTCCTTTGTTGTCTATGCAAAGCGGTTGACATGCCGCAAGTATCGCTGTTGCCATGATATCCCTTTGTTGCGAAAAAGTTTCAATAGAATCTATTGATCGCTCTAAAAATAAAATACGTTCTGTGGTACAGACTTCTATGCATTCGTTCACAAACGATGGATAAGCATAGACAAAAGGTTCTCCTCCTAAAGCCTCAAGTATATTGCGGAAAGCCACAGGAACTGAAGCTCTGCCTTTATCATCAAGCTTGCTGCTGTAAGTCGACAAAAATATCAAAGGAGAACGTGACATTAGCCGTAAGTACAATAAATTTCGTCTAGGCTCTGCTGGCAAAGCCACTTGCGCAGGCCTTTTTGGCCTAATTTTCAATATTACTTCGTTAATTTCGCTGCAAATATGTAAAGGTATTCGACGCAGAAATTAACTTGTACTCTAAAAAATTCTCACGCAAGCACTTGGTTAACAGAGCCTAAAGAAGTGTTTCAAAGGTTAAGAATAGAGCAGTAGTTAAAAACCAACTTTTATATAGCTTAGTATCCCACTGTAAGAATATGGTTGAACTAGGTTTACAGTGGGAATACTAAGTGCCTTAAAACAATAATAATATAATTGTAAGCTTATGAATAGCATTTTTTGGGATAATGTGGGATAATATAGGAAGAAGTGGGATGCTTGGTCGCAAATAAACTCATGTCATGCGGCATAATACTTAGGAACCAAAAATAATTATTTCTGATGGAAGTTATAATTTTAATCGCAAATCTATTGATAAAAGATGTGCTGCTATTCTTCCTAGCTCTTTTTGAGGTATGTGCATAATCAAATGCAAACTCTTCACTTGCCTGCGGTATATTCGATGCAGAAATTGGCTTATGCTATAAAAAATGCTGTTAAAATCCTAAGACCAGCATTTTATTGACAATGCCTAGTATGAATATACTTCTAAAATGTGCTTTTTATTGATATAGTACGGCATGTTTTGAATTTGTCGCTATTTTCAAAAATTAAGATAAAACAAAGCGAAAAATTTATGAAAAATTATAGTAGAGTTATCGGTGGTATAGGTATAGTAGCCGGAACCACTATAGTAGGCAGCATGATAGCGCTGCCGATCGCATCATCAAGGCTAGGATTTTGTAGTAGTGTTGCTTTAATGCTCTGCGTATGGTTGTTAATGTTTTTTCTGCATTAGTTATCATGAAGCTAGCGCTGCATTTTGATGAAACGCATAGCATAGTAGATATTGCAGATAAGGTGCTCGGCAGGCAAAAATATAACTTTTGCGTCAATGGTGCTGCTATTTTATTCGTTACTTGCTGCATATGTTGCTGGCGCTTCCGATATATTAACAGATCGTTTTTTTGATGGGTCATATGTGGCTAAAAATGTTGTATCAGTTGCTGTCGTATTGATTTTGTGGTTCTTGGTGTACAGATCAACGAAGTTCATGGATTATGGGCAATAGAGTCATGATGTTTTTAAAAGCTTTTTGTTTTATGGCAATGCTTATGATGACGGCGCCATATATTAGTGTGCACTATCTGTTGCAATGTGGAGTTAGAAGCTTAATAAATACTGCTGATATTTCGTTATATGCGATCGCGATTCCTATTTTTTTTACATCGTTTGGCTTTCATGGCAGCATTATAACGATAGTTAAGTATCTCAAAAGAGATAAAAATGCAATTTTTACCTCAATTTCGCTTGGTAGTTTTATCCCTGTGCTTATTTATATAGCATGGCTTGTAGTAACAATAGGTGTACTTCCAAATTATGGAACATATAGCTTCGAAAATGTCATTTTATCAGATGGCAATGTAGAAGTTTTTGTAGCGCAGCTTGGATCATATATAAATATGCAAATATTCGAAGAGTTTATTAGTTACTTTGCTGTGTTTGCAATATTGACATCTTTTTTAGGAGTTGCAGCAGGCTTTTTCGATGTATTTTTAGAGATTATGAGTAAAAAAAATGCAATATTTTGTACACTAATTCCACCTCTTTTTGTCAGCATAATCATTCCGCAGGCTTTTATGACTGCGCTTGCATTTGCTTCAATAGCTCTTTGCATTATAGCTATAATTATTCCATCTATTGCTATGATTAAGCTAGAACAGAAAAAAGATAAGCAACTCTATATGTTATTGTTATATTTCTCTTTATTTTTTGGAATTTCGATAATAGAAATTGCTATTATCGATTTTATATTTATTTTATAGCCTTCTTGAAAATAAAATTATTTATAATGTTTTATAAAAATTGTCTATTATTTTGGCGCTTTTTTGCATTTCTTTCTTTAGTTCTTCCGCTTGTTTTTGCTGGCTGTAGTACCAGTTATAAGAAGTCTGAGCAAAGAGAAATTAAATTAAAACCAGTAAGTTGGAAAGAGATGCAAAAGTGGAATCATGATGATCATATGCACGCATTTAGAGCATTTATGAAATCATGTGAAGTGCTCAATAAGCGAAACCCTGAAAATTCTATTAGCAAGTTTACAGAACTTGGAGGAAAAGTGAGGTATTGGCAAGAGATTTGTCGCAGTAATGATGCTAAAAGTGTAAAAAACTCTAGGCAAGCGCAAGCATTTTTTGAAAAGTGGTTCAATCCATATAAGGTGCTTAAAGCAAATGGAAGTGATAATGGTACATTAACCGGGTATTGTGAAATTCAACTAAACGGAAGTAGAAAGAAAACAAAGCGCTATAAATACCCAATATATAGAGTGCCAGCAAATATATCAAAGTTGCGCGGTAAGAATAACTTTACAAGAGCCAGTATAGAAAATGGTGCTCTTTCAAAACAGAAACTTGAAATAGTTTGGGTGGATGACCCAGCAAGGCTATTCTTTTTACATGTACAAGGATCTGGTACTATTAATCTACCTGATGGCAGCAAAATTAAGGTGAAGTATGCTGATCAAAATGGTTGGCCTTATGTCCCAATTACTTCATATTTAAGAGAATATGGAGCGAAGAATGTATATTCTACAGAAGATGTTATGAAGTGGCTTAAGAATAACCCTAGAGCTGCTGAGAAAATCATGAACAAAAATCCATCATATGTCTTTTTTGAAGAATTAAATGGTCCTGGTCCGATTGGTGGTCATGGTGTAGTGCTAACTCCACAGCGCTCTATTGCAGTAGATTATAAGATATATCCATATGGAGTTCCAATTTGGATAGAAACAGAATTGATACGATCTGAAAATAATTTGCAACTAAGTTGTTCAAAACAATACGATTTGTCGCCTTTTGAAATTTATGAGGCTGCGTATAAGCCTGCAAAGCCTGTAAATAGCTCGACTTATAGAAGTGAAAAATATCATAAATTATTTGTTGCGCAAGATACAGGTGGTGCAATTAAAGGGCCTATACGCGGTGATATATTTTTTGGAGGAGATAAAGGCGCAGAAAAGCTTGCTTCTGGTATGAAAAAACAGGGTAGATTTTATATATTGCTGCCGAAAAGTGTAATCCCTAGACAAAGATATGTAGCTAGGTAGTTATTCTTTAGATATAAAGCGGTTTTAGCGCTATGGCGCTACCTGTAAAGTTATTGTGCAGACCTTTTTGCCTGATTTTCTATATCACTTCGTTAATTTCTTCGCAAATATATCTATAATAAATTGAGAGTTGGTATTTAATTTGCATACGTACGCAGTTAGACTTCAAAAAGAGCTAGGAAGGGCTTAAGGTGTGGCATTTTGTGTATAATCAATACATAACGAGCGCTCTTTCAGGCGCTAGTTTTGAAAAATATGACGAGTATATAATATTTGATTCAGAAATTAACTGGTACTCTAAAAAATCATGCAATTAAAATCCTTGTGCGTGCACTGATGAAGGTAGTGCCATAGATAAAAGTTTTGAGGCAAGTTAAATATATATCTTACATAAGATCCCTTGAATATTAATAGCCTACTTGCTATATATTACTTTTGTATTGCCATTCTTTACTTATTTATTGGCGTGATTTGTTTATGCTGTGCCTGTTTTGACATCTATATAGTGATCTTGTTACTTTTAGCTTCATGTTATATTTTATAGTTCTGTAATTGTTTGAGTAATAACATTCATTTATTTTTTACTGACTATAAATTTTGTAATGTTTTGCTATTAGTAATGCTTGTGTGGTAGCAAAAAAGTAGACAGTGAAAAATCACATTACAAGAAGGCTTGTATAAAACTTCTATTTTATTAATACATGCGCTATCAGTTGAAAAAAATCTTTTATCAATTCGCCAATTTTCTCATTATAAGTGGCAAAAAGATCTTGCATAATACACTATATTCAGAAAAGTCTCAAATCACAAACTCTGAGGAAGAGCATATAATATCTAATCTACTTGAATTTCGTAATCTGAAAGTTGGTGAAGTAATGATTCCAAGAACTGACATAGTAGGTATACATGATTCTGCAAGTCTTGAAGAGTTAAAGGCAAAATTTATACATCCTGCGCATACACGTGTTCCAGTTTATAAAGGCAATTTAGACGATATTATAGGTTTTGTGCATGTAAAAGATTTTATACCGTATATAGATGGTAGTAGAAATTTTATACTGCAGGATATAGTACGTAAATTAATATATTGTCCACGTTCCGCTAAATGTATAGATTTACTTGCGAAAATGAAGCAGAACGCTACTAATATTGCTGTTGTATTAGATGAGTATGGTGGAACAGAAGGTATAGTTCTGATAGAGAATCTTGTTGAGCTGATAGTCGGTGATATTAAGGACGAACATGAACAACATTCTAAGATAATGATTCAACGTCTTAATGATAAAAGCTATATAATAGATACAAAAGCTAGTATTCAGGAAATTGAAGAGATATTTTCAATCTCCTTTTCTGGAGAAGATGGAGAATATGAAACTTTAGGAGGTTTTATTTTATCTTATCTAGATAGAATTCCTGAGAAGGGTGAGAAAATAGTTCATCCTATAGGCATAGAGATCGAGATCTTAGAGGTGGAGCCAAGAAGAATTAAAAAAGTTAAGCTAACCCAAAAAGCAGGCGAAGAGGTAATTAGTAGCGTGTGAATTCGAAATTGTAGCTGAATCAATATAAAAAATGTCATGCTATGTAGTCTGTCTGTCAAAAATTTATTTGCGTAGCAAATCAATTTTTGCGGAAAATTAAATGTACAAAAATTAGCTTGGGATCGGCCCTGCGCTAATTTTCGGATATATAATTTGTCCTGTACCTAGCAAATACTACTTTAGGCATTACCGACAAAATCCATAAGGTTTTTGGTAATTTTGCCATTTTTTCTGCTGGATTTTCAGTGCGCCATAGTTGCTTGCAGGCAAAGATATAATGCACTCCTTCGAGTTATTACGGATGGACTATGTAGTATTGAAATAGCGCATGCATCAAACGATTGTAAGTTTTTCTAAGCTGTTTAGCTTTAGTCTATTTGTTCTAAAATATGCTGAAACTCAGAAGTGGAATGTGCCATAAAGTATTTCCAAACGCTGCTATTGCTTTAGCTAGAGCTATAAAATCTGTGTTAGATTTGGAAGGTATTACTCTTTCTCATAAATGCATGAAATAAGGCATAGGTTAGGTGTAGCTTTATAATTTGCAAATACCTACAGCTCCTTTTGTTATTGTCTTGTTAATAAAGTGTCATGCAAAGCAAGCTCAAAGCAGTGTTGTGCTGTGCAATCTTTACATGATTATGCACTGCCGGCAAAATCACTTGCGCAGACTCCTTTGGCCTGATTTGCAAGTATTACTTCGTTAATTTCTTCGCAAATATATAGTAATATTTGCTCAGAAATTAACTAGTACTCTAAAACATGCCATTCAAATCCTCGCGCATGCACTTATGAAGGCAGTGCCTAAGAAGTTAAATGCAAGAATCCAATATAGGTACTTTGCCGGTAGCGCCTAGCTTACAAAATCAAATATTTAACCAAGAGTATATAGTAGATTTTTTTCGGCAACACAAAGAGGTATACTCTTACAATTAACCTTAAGTTTTAGTTGACAGTTATTATATACTCTCATTTTAAACTGTGAGATTATAGAATGAGCTACTCAAATTTTTTTGATCAAGAGTTTTCAAATGTTGATTTAAAGGATAAACGACTTACAAAACGTGCTATTTCGATTGTTAACAGCTTGATATGCTTACCCTGGAGCTGTATTCAAGAAGTTTTCGTAACAAAGAATGAAGCTCGCTGCGCTTATGACTTTTTGAGTAACACCAAGGTAAGCTGATTGAGCTTGCTTAGACCGGCATCAGGAGCAAACTATTGAGCGTATTGATAACTCTCAAGACAAGTATATATATGTGTACAAGATAGTACTTTTTATAACTATACGGAGCACAAAGCAAAAACTGATATTGGGATCATCGGTAAACAAGGGCGTTTTACACAATTTGGATTTTTTCAGCATACTGCACTCTGCGTATCCGCTCAGGATGTAGCGCTTGGTATCTTGGAGCTAGACTTTATTGGTTATGAAGACAATTTAAAATTGCATCCTTATCGCAAAGACTTTCCCGAGATTATTTCAAGCCGTTGGCGGCGCTTTCTTTCTGAGATTATGACTAAACTTCAAGGAATCGATAAGGATATAATAATGTTATGCGATCGGGAAGCAGACTTTTTTGCACTGCTTAGTGATTTGCATAGTAGTCGCTGTAAGTATGTTATTCGGTGTAAATGGGACCGCACTACAGGAATATCAGCTAGAGCTAAGAAAAATAAGTTTTCCACTCTTTTGAAAGACTCTCCTACTCTTGGTAAAATTTCTTTCATAACAATTAATCCAAATACACATGAAGAAACTTAAAAACTATTCTACCTAAAAACCCTTGAAAATATTATGCTACCTACGATCCATCGTGGTGCAGATCATAGACAAAATAGTCTTGCTCCGATTAAGCTCAATGTAGTTGAAGCCTTCGACCAAGAAAATAAATGGCTCTTACTCACAAATCTTCCTGTGAAAACTTTGGAAGATGCCTCATTCGTAGTGCAGTCTTATAAAAGACGGTGGCATATTGAATCATTGCATAAGGTTTTAAAGACTGCATATAAAGCTGAGCAAATTTATTTGCATAGCTCAAGAGATGCAGTACAAAATCTTTTAACAATTATTAACATAGCTGCCTGCCAAACCTATTGGCTGATTCATCAAGCAAGAAAGGAAGGAAGAGGAGATAAAAGCCTACTGCTGTTTTAGTACTCAGGAGATTAATGCACTTAATATTTATTTGTTTAAAAGTTACCTGATACACATCAAAACCTGCGAGAAATATACTACCAAATTGCTGTACTAGGTGGTTATAAGAATAAAAATAATAAGCATCCACCGGGCATCTTAACTATTTATAGAGGAATAAAAAAATTGAATAATATTACATAGATGTATAATGCAATGTTGTCAACTAAAACTTAAGGTTAATTGTAAGCGTATATCAAGATATCAAAAATCACGATAACACACATATTATCACGTCATATAGCAAAAATTAATTGCTAAAACTCAACCAATTGATTATTCATTATATAATTTATTAATTACAACAAACGTATATGAAGCACCGCATAAATCTAACATTATCCCGCACTATTTTCAGTTTACATAGTCTTGTAATGCTAATACTATAATTGTTATTAGCTCAAATTTCGTACTTGAAACGGCTGTTACATATATAATAATTAAGTTGGAAAAATATTTTATGCGCTCTCTACAAGTTCAAGATGTTGCACCAGGGATTGAATCTAAGGATCAAGTTGCAGAAGAAGATAAAATATATAATGATGACTCAATAAAAAAAGAGAAAAGAAATATAAAGTGGAATATTTTAGATTCTAAAATACTCCGATGTATAGCATTACTGTGCTCTGTGATTTTTATCTCATATATTTCTCTCTCATTACTTACAGCGCTAATATTGTGGTTTTTTCCAACAATTGTATCAGCTTTTTCCAATCTTCAAAAGTATAAGTCATTAACAAAAAATATCACGTGTTTTAATTGCTTAGGTGCAGCTCCTTCTATTTGTTTTCTACTAAAATATGGTGATGTTAGTGCAGGTACTATAAGTTTGCTTGTAGATGCAAGTACTTTGTTCTATATATATGCAATAGTTGCAATCAGTATTGTGATGTATTTTGTAATACCTAGTTATATTGTTGCCTCAGAGAACATTAAACTAGTGCAAAAAATTAATAATATTGAAAAAGAGCTAGATGCTCTTTCTGAAGAATGGAATTTCAAGAGGAATTAGAAGATGTCGGATTTTCAGTCCAATACTTACCTTTTTGGTGCAAGTGCTGGGTTTTTAGAGGGAATGTATGCTATGTATATAAAATCTCCTGAGGCTATTGATCAGTCTTGGAGAGAGTATTTTAAAAGCTTAGGAGATAATCCTTCAGCACTTGAAGGATTTTTAAACAGTATAGAGAAAAGTAAAGCTGTTGCTAATCCGCTACAAAATGAGATATCTGAAGCATTTAGCGATACAGCTCAAAAAAAGCCTATAACTGAAAAAAGTATTGGAAAAGATACATCTGCTCTACAAGCAGTAGATATCCAGCAAACAATAGAAAAGATTGCAAATATATATAGAACATACGGACATACTGCTGTTAACCTTGATCCTCTGAATATAGCAAAGCAAAGCGCATCACAAGAGATTTTTGCTATTAATGAAAATAGAAAAAATGCTGATTTTATATCTAAGAAACTGCGTGATATTTATACTACGCGTATAGGATATGAATTTATGCATATAGAATCAAAAGAGGTGCGTGAATGGTTCGCAAATTATTTAGAAAAAGAAAAAACTTTATACTTTAGTTCCTCACAAAAACTCAAACTATTGCAGGATTTATTTGAGATAACTGCACTTGAAGAATATCTGCATGTCAAATTCCCTGGAGCAAAGAGATTTTCTATAGAAGGTTCCGAGTCTGTAGTGGTTGCAGCTGAATATATTGTAAGTAAAGCAGCAAAATATGGCTTGCAAGAGATTGTACTTGGAATGGCGCATAGAGGACGGTTAAATACTCTAACAAAAATATTGAAAAAACCATATAGTGCACTATTTTCGGAGTTTACTGGAAATTTTGCATTTCCTGCAAACCACCCGGGTGACGTCAAATATCACTTAGGGGCTTCTTGTGACAGAGAAGTAGAAGGAGGTAAAGTACATTTATCTTTACTTCCAAATCCTTCGCATTTAGAGGCTGTTAATCCTGTGGTAGTTGGTAGAGTCCGAGCAAGACAAGATGACATAGCGGATGTTCAAAGAAGTAAAGTTGCTGCGATTATGATGCATGGAGATGCCGCAATAGTTGGACAAGGATCTGTAGCAGAAACTATGGTTTTATCAGGGTTACCTTCTTACAATATTGGAGGAGTAATACATATTGTAATAAATAACCAGATTGGCTTTACTACCCTACCCTCCAGCTCAAGAACTGCTAGATATTGTACTGATATAGCAAAATCTATAGGTGCTCCTATTTTACATGTTAATGGAGATGATATTGAAGCTGTAATCTTTGCAACACAACTTGCACTTGATTATAAAGCTAAATTTCATAAAGATGTGTTCATTGATATAGTAGGATATAGAAGATATGGACATAATGAAGGTGATGAACCATTTTTTACACAACCAATCATGTATAATGCTATCTCTAATCATAAAACTCCACCAATTATTTATAGAGATAAACTGATCTCAGAGGGTGTAATCACAGAAGAGAGAGCAAGAAATATACATGATAATTTTAAGCTTTTTTTGGATAAGGAATATGAGTTATCCAAAACTCATAAAAACGACAAGTTTGATTGGCTAAACGGCGTATGGAATAGCTATGTATCTTCTGCTGACCAAAATGCTAGCAATACACCTACTGGAGTTGATGAAGGTCGTTTAAGAGAAATAGGTGTAAAATTAACAACAGTTCCTAGCGATTTTAGTTTGAACAGCAAAATTGAAAGACAACTCTTGACGAAGCGCAAATCAATAGGGATAGGTGAAAATATAGATTGGGGCACAGGTGAAGCGCTTGCTTTAGCAAGCCTCTTAGATGAAGGAATATGCATTAGAATGAGTGGACAGGATGTTGAACGCGGAACATTTTCTCATAGACATGCTGTTCTTACAGATCAAACAAATGAAAAAAAATTTACTCCGCTTAATAACTTGCGTGATGATCAAGTTGCTAAGATTGAAATATGCAATAGTTATCTTTCAGAACTTGGAGTATTAGGTTTTGAATATGGCTATAGCCTTGCTGCTCCCGGTAAGCTGGTAATTTGGGAAGCGCAATTTGGAGATTTTGCAAATGGCGCGCAAGTTTTGATTGATCAGTTTATAGTATCAGCAGAAGCAAAATGGCTTCGTATGAGCGGTATTACATTGTTATTACCGCATGGTTATGAAGGACAAGGACCTGAACATAGCTCTGCAAGACTTGAGCGTTTCCTTCAGTTATGTGCAAACAACAATATACAAGTTGCAAATTGCACAACTCCTGCTTCATTGTTTCATATTTTACGCAGACAGGTCCATAGAAATTACAGAAAGCCTTTGATTTTAATGACTCCAAAATCACTACTGCGCCATAAGCTTGCTGTATCAAAAATATCTGACATAGGGAAAGGCACACAATTTAACCCACTAATACCGGAAAATGATCAAGGAATCTTGCCAGATAAAAACATTAGAAAAGTAATAATATGTAGCGGCAAAGTGTATTTTGATCTATATGAAATGCGAGCTGAAAAGAATGCTATGGATATAGTAATATTAAGGTTGGAGCAAATTTATCCGATGCCAATAAATGAGCTTGAAACTCAGCTGTTGCGGTATACAAACGCAAAAGTAATATGGTGCCAAGAAGAACACGAAAATATGGGAGCTTTCAGATTTGTAAAAGATCTGATAACAGGTGTTTTGCAAAAAATAAACCATTTTGATACAAAACTTGATTATATAGGTCGCCCAGAATCAGCATCAACCGCTGCTGGTTATGGAAAATTGCACTCTATAGAGCATGATACAATGATGCAGGAGGCATTCTCATAAAAATAGATAAATGATTACAAATTTTTAAAGGCATCAGATTTGACGCCTTTAAAAACTTGCTATTTTCTCAAATATAATGATTAACTATAGAATAGCCGTAAAAATTTGATTTATTTCCGCATGTTTGGCATAAACAAATCAGCAACTAATTTTTGAATTTTAATTTAGAAAAATTATGCAATAGTTGTTTCATATCTACTATATTATTGCTTAGAAGAGCATTAGATTAGTATAAAAAATTAGTAACATTTAAGTTTAATTCATATTAATTTAGCAAATGTCAGATTCTAAAAATAGCGTTCAGATCATAGTCCCTCCACTTGGGGAATCAGTAACAGAAGCAACTGTGGCAAAGTGGCATAAAAAAATCGGTGAAGCTGTAACTGTAGACGAATTATTGGTAGAACTGGAAACAGAAAAAGTTGCGCTTGAGGTAAGCGCTCCAAACTCTGGAGTACTAAGCGAAATTGCAATTGATGTAGGGGGAACAGTAAATATAGGTGCACTCCTTGGTTCTATAGATACTAGTGTGCAGGCTATAGCAGCGTCAAAGGCAACACCACAAGTTTCTTCAGATGCAAAGACAAAACAGGATACAGTTATAGCATCGCCAGCTGCAAACAAGATTGCAGCAGACAATGACATAGATCTATCATCTATAGATGGCAGCGGCAGGTCTGGCCGTATCACAAAAGGCGATGTCATACAAAGCCAAAATTCTCCTATAAGTGTACCTACTGTAGAATCCGTACAAGAAAACGTCCAAATCAGCTCTCCTCAAGGCGGAAGAACAGAAACAAAAGTAGCGATGACAAGACTTCGCAAGACTATAGCAAAAAGACTGAAAGATTCCCAAAATACTGCAGCTATACTTTCAACATTCAATGAAATTGATATGTTTGAAGTAATCAAATTACGCCAAACATATCAAGAGAAGTTTAAGGAAAAACATTCTATCAAGTTGGGTTTCATGTCGTTTTTTGTCAAGGCTGTAGTAATAGCATTGCAGGAATCTCCAAACATGAACGCCGAGATAAGAGGAGATTATATAATATATAAAGATTATTATGATATTGGAGTTGCAGTTGGTACAGAACAAGGTCTTGTTGTGCCCATTGTACGAGATGCTGATAAACTCTCATTTGCAGCACTAGAAACTAGAATATCAGAGCTTGGGAAGAAAGCTAGAGATGGAAAGTTGAGTATGTCTGACATGACAGGTGGCACTTTCAGCATCACAAACGGTGGTATATATGGCTCGCTTTTATCGACGCCTATAATCAATCCGCCACAATCTGGAATACTTGGTATGCATAATATAGTAGAACGCCCAGTCGCAATGGCAGGTCAGGTTTTGATACGTCCTATGACTTATGTAGCTCTTTCATATGATCATAGAATAGTAGACGGAAAAGAAGCAGTAACCTTCTTGGTACGCATAAAAGAAATTGTAGAACACCCAGAAAGATTACTACTAAATATATAAGGTAGATGTTTAAGTGCTATAAAACACTAGCTAATCGTCTGCATCATAACTCTAAGGAACATAGGATTTATCTTGATTGCAAGCAATTATGATACACATAAATCCAGCAGAAAAAGTGGCAAAATTGCCAAAACCCTTATGGATTTTGTCGGTAATACCTAAAGTAGTATTTGCTAGGTACAGGACAAATTATATATCCGAAAATTAGCGCAGTGCCGATCCCAAGCTAATTTTTGTACATTTAATTTAATTTTTGACGTACAGACTATATAGTACAGCATAACTCTATAAGGTATAGACTATTATTAGAAAGATAGTTATAGTAACAATAAAAACTATGGCATCAGCATATTCATAGGACTTAAGAGTTAAAGTAATAAAGTTTCTTGAAGTCAAAGAAACAATCAAAGAAGCGAGCAGATTATTTAATATACACCGCAATACTGTATAGCATGGAAGAAGATAAAGAAAGCGACTGGGGATGTGGAAGGCAACAGGTAGGGCATCATCTAATTATCAAGGATACAGCAAGATTTAAACGATTGGTAGAAGAACATAAGGATAAGAAGCTCATAGAGCTTGCAAAGTTATGGCATGAGCCTGTAAGTTCTAAGAGTGTGCTGAGGTTACTAAAGAAACTAGGATACAGCTATAAAAAAAACTTTTATGCACCCCAAAATGGACGATGGAGCAAGGGACTGAATTTATAACACGAATTATGTATTAGTAATATTCTAAGTATTAGCAATAGAGGGCTTTTTAGTATTGAACTGATAAGCAATTAAAGTAGCAATGATATGAATAAAAGCATTGACTGGTGACCTATGCCTTGAATGTTCAAGCTGAAGTTTATTTTTGAGATAGTCAAAGACAGTTTCTACAAATTTCTATTTTATCTTGCTTCTTTTGTATTTGATCTTGCTCTTTAATTTTATTAAGTTCGCTCTCTATTGCAACTTATAAATCAGAAATACTATAGCGAGTGCTATCATCCTGCCATTTTATCCAACTATCAATGATATCTGTTTTAATTTCAGATTGCGTTCCTAACATATCAAGCAACTTAGTCGCACTTTCAGAAAAAGCAGACAGCTTGTTTATTTTACTTAGTGCTTCTTTTAAATCCACTAAACTGCTTATTGTAATATACTCATCTTCAGTGCCATCTTGCTTTAACACTAATATCTTTTGCACTGCTTTTAGAATAAAACTTCTTTGACTTATGGTGTAACCTTTCAGGTACTTTCTTGCAGCTTGAAAGTCAGAACTATATGTTAATTCCATATTAAATACTTTTATTCAACTTATTTTGAAAAATCAGCATATTGATTGCCCTTATCATCAAGATGATTGTGTTTAGATAAGACAATCATTCCCTTATGATTATCAAATGCGTAGTAATCTACTTTTTATACTTAAAATACGACTAAAGCAATATTAAAATATTAAAAAGGCTAATTTTATCAATAGGATGCTTACGCTTTTTAAAACTGGCGATGCTTTCGCTCATATTTTCTCTCCAATATGCCAGTTTAATTACAAGCATCACAGTCAAAGTCCTAATTTTTTGAACCTTTGGACAGCTTCAGATTTAATTTCATTTAATTCATCTTAGGACAATTGCTTCTTAGCAAGACATCTAATGTGCAAATAGCTATAAATTATTACGCTGCTAAGCAATCGCCAATGTTTTGGCGAAGATTGCACACTATTACCTAAATCTAGTATCTTTAAACTTTGAGCTTCCGATTATTAGAATGCTACGTATTGTAATTGGAAATAGACAACTCCAGCAAATATCAGTGATAGGATTCAAAAACCTGCCCTGGCAACTCTCCAGCTTGTACTTTTGTGCGCAGATGCTATAAATTGCCACTATAAAAACAATAATAAATTTGCTATAATGCAGGGAAGAGCTCTTAAAACTTCGGAATCTACTATGCACTTTGTCAGTTTCGACACACATAAACATATCAAGGAGCTTCAAGCTTGTGGTTTTGATGAAAAACAAGCTGAGGTACTCGTTAGGTCTTTGCTTGAAGCTAGAGATTATGACCTTAGAAAGCTTGCATAGTAAGGAACAGGTTACTATCCTTCAAAAGGATATGGCTTCGATTAAAAAAGACTTGGAAAAATTTGTTACCAAGGAACAACTTGCTGTTCTGCAAAACGATATATCCTTACAATTAACCTTAAGTTTTAGTTGACAACATTGCATTATACATCTATGTAATATTATTCAATTTTTTTATTCCTCTATAAATAGTTAAGATGCCCGGTGGATGCTTATTATTTTTATTCTTATAACCACCTAGTACAGCAATTTGGTAGTATATTTCTCGCAGGTTTTGATGTGTATCAGGTAACTTTTAAACAAATAAATATTAAGTGCATTAATCTCCTGAGTACTAAAACAGCAGTAGGCTTTTATCTCCTCTTCCTTCCTTTCTTGCTTGATGAATCAGCCAATAGGTTTGGCAGGCAGCTATGTTAATAATTGTTAAAAGATTTTGTACTGCATCTCTTGAGCTATGCAAATAAATTTGCTCAGCTTTATATGCAGTCTTTAAAACCTTATGCAATGATTCAATATGCCACCGTCTTTTATAAGACTGCACTACGAATGAGGCATCTTCCAAAGTTTTCACAGGAAGATTTGTGAGTAAGAGCCATTTATTTTCTTGGTCGAAGGCTTCAACTACATTGAGCTTAATCGGAGCAAGACTATTTTGTCTATGATCTGCACCACGATGGATCGTAGGTAGCATAATATTTTCAAGGGTTTTTAGGTAGAATAGTTTTTAAGTTTCTTCATGTGTATTTGGATTAATTGTTATGAAAGAAATTTTACCAAGAGTAGGAGAGTCTTTCAAAAGAGTGGAAAACTTATTTTTCTTAGCTCTAGCTGATATTCCTGTAGTGCGGTCCCATTTACACCGAATAACATACTTACAGCGACTACTATGCAAATCACTAAGCAGTGCAAAAAAGTCTGCTTCCCGATCGCATAACATTATTATATCCTTATCGATTCCTTGAAGTTTAGTCATAATCTCAGAAAGAAAGCGCCGCCAACGGCTTGAAATAATCTCGGGAAAGTCTTTGCGATAAGGATGCAATTTTAAATTGTCTTCATAACCAATAAAGTCTAGCTCCAAGATACCAAGCGCTACATCCTGAGCGGATACGCAGAGTGCAGTATGCTGAAAAAATCCAAATTGTGTAAAACGCCCTTGTTTACCGATGATCCCAATATCAGTTTTTGCTTTGTGCTCCGTATAGTTATAAAAAGTACTATCTTGTACACATATATATACTTGTCTTGAGAGTTATCAATACGCTCAATAGTTTGCTCCTGATGCCGGTCTAAGCAAGCTCAATCAGCTTACCTTGGTGTTACTCAAAAAGTCATAAGCGCAGCGAGCTTCATTCTTTGTTACGAAAACTTCTTGAATACAGCTCCAGGGTAAGCATATCAAGCTGTTAACAATCGAAATAGCACGTTTTGTAAGTCGTTTATCCTTTAAATCAACATTTGAAAACTCTTGATCAAAAAAATTTGAGTAGCTCATTCTATAATCTCACAGTTTAAAATGAGAGTATATAATAACTGTCAACTAAAACTTAAGGTTAATTGTAAGAGTATATACGTGATAAATTAATTTTTTGGATAAATTAGGATCTTACTTTTTAGTAGAAACAAATATGGTTCTATTAACTAAGTCATTATGTAAGTCTTTTTAACCTAATGTTCTATATTACTTCGTTAATCTTTTTGCAAATCTATACAAGTATTTGACACAGAAATTAGCCTTCTCACACAAGCACTATGCGGGCAGTGCCATATAGCAAAGAAAAGATAATAATAAAATGTTGCAGCGCAGCATTTTGTGTGTTACACTTCAATCCAGGTTGCTATTGTATATGTCTAAAGCGTATAGCACTTTAGTAACTGCTGTGTTAAAAATTTTTGGAGGAAAAAATGTATAGCTTGTTCAATTGGCCATATGCGTGTTACTGGGTAGGCCAAGATGCAAATAATAATTATAAAAATGTTATGCAAAATAGATTAGAATCAGTGTCAAAGGCTGGGCAAATAATAATGCAAAATGCTCAAAATTCGGCGACCAAGAATATTTCTTTTATGCAAAAGCAATCGCAAAATGTTGTAGATGCTATGAATGAACATATTAAAGCGCCTGAAAAGACACAAGAGAAGGTTGCGTCAGCTTATGGAAGTTTTATGCAGGATATGTATAACCATCTGAAAGAAATGAATGATATTGCAATGAAATGTGCAAAAGAGCTAATCGACTTAAATCAGGAAGGTGTATCTGCTGTGTGTGAGCTCTCAAAAAGTGCAAAACCAACTGCACAGAGTTAAGCTTTTTACGCCATTTTAGTGTGGGAGTTTGTACTCTATTGTTTTTAAAAGCTGTCTTCCTCTGGTAGAAGTGCAGTCTTCCTATCTGATACTGTCTTAAGAATCAAGGATTAAATTAGGATTAAAGCTAGAATTATTTTTAATTACACCGAATGCGATATGTAATAACTTACGCATAATAGCAACAATAATCACCTTAGTAGGTTTACCCTTACTAGCTAGCTTTTATGTAAATTTTTTAAACATTGTGTTATGATTTTTAGCGGCTATAGCAGGAAAATATAATGCTTTACGTAGTTTAGCAGAACCAATCTTTGATATAGCACTCTTTCCTCTAACTGATGTACCAGATACTCTATGTTTAGGTGTAAGTCCTGCATAAGCAGCTAACTCCCTAGCGCTATTAAAAGAATCTAAATCTGGAGATTCTGCCAATATAGCAACAGCTGTAAGTTTACCTATACCTGGAATGCTTTGCATGTTATCTATTTTTTGCTTTAGTTCAATATTACTAACAAGTATGTTATCTATAGATAATTGAATGTTATCAATTTCTTCTTCAATTTGTAAGAGAAGCTTATTATAGCTAGTATAAACAGAAGACGGTAAGTAATCTTTATTTTCAAGATAGTTTTGAACTTGATTATATTTATGTTTAAGATTTTGTAGGCAACGATACATGTCTTGAAATCCCTGCTGTGGTTTATTCTTTGGAATGTATTGTATTAAATCGTTTTTACTTGCATATTCAGCAATTAACATACTATCAACCTTATCAGTTTTATGACTTGCTAACTTGCTTTTAGCAAAAGCGTTGATACAAGAAGGATTTACAATACTTACTTCATGATTCTTTATATATAAAAAATCAGCAATAGCTTTACTATAAATGCCTGTAGCTTCCATACAGGCTGATACTTTATTAACCTTATGTTGTTTTAGCCACTTAAACAAAAACTCAAAACCTTGTTTATTATTATCTACTTTAGTATGATAATGATTTTTATCAATGAGTAATGAAATAGTTAAACCTAATTTGGAGACGTCAATTCCTAAAATTGGTTTAGACATTATATTGCTCCTGAGAAGATGAGGTTAAAAAGGAAACCAAGACTTTAGCTAACCATCTTTATGCAGAATAAGTACGGACTTTTCTTAAGATACTGTTCAGCTTTAGGCTTTGTGAAAGAGGGCTCTTATCAGATCCACAGATTTAATATCTAGTCGTGATTACAGATTCACCTCTTTCTACCTTCAAAAGTAAGCTAACTCCTTTGAAGACATTCTTGCAAGTATTCTTCTTGATACCTTTAAGATACATGTGTGATTCTTAACTAAATTATCACTATGGAAACTGCTTTTATCGGATTGGATTACATGAAGGTGATATAATAATTGTAAAGCATAGGATAAGTGTTTTTTATTGTACTACGCTGGAAGCAGTCTTGCGTGCAAATAAGGTTGTATGTCTTGTGATTGCAGGTGTTAGCAGTACTTGGGCTGATCAGTCAGCTGCGCGCGATGCACATGACAGAGACTATGATGTTGTTGTGCTAGAGGATGCTTGTGCAGCAGCAGATGAAAGTGAGCATGATTATTCTATGCGTTTGCTTAGAAAAATTGCTAACGTGATTAAGGTGTCAGAGTTGCAATCTTTAGAACTATGTGCAGGCGAATAGTACGCTTCTTTGCTATGTTATTATTGACGAAGCATAATAATTCTTTATCCAAGAATTAATATGGTCGCCTGTGCCCATAATTATGACGCATCAGAATCCAGCAGAAAAAATGGCAAAATTCCCAAAAATCCGAAAATTAGCGCAGGGCCGGTCTAAAAATTCTATCCCAGTTTAAGTTTATTTGATATAATGAAGTTTTCTAGTAAGAGAAACTGCATAGAGTAATTCTGTTTACAGGCTGTTTCAAGGTATATGAGCTTCTCAAGCAAGTTTGATATAGCGTTATATGTAAGTTTGTCACATGCTTGTGAAAAAGCTGTTTTATAGCGCCAGAATATAGGAGGCTTCAGTTTTGCAATTGCAGTATCTTTGCTAACAGCTTTTTCAATTTCAGATTTCACATATATCGTGCGCATGAGATAGCTTTGCATTAATTTAATGAATAGTATTGGGTTGAAGTTTCTTAGCTTTGCATCAGATATATAAGAAGAAACTTTTTTATAATCATCATTCAAAAAGCTCAAGCATATTTCATCAGCTTGTACGTCTGAATCTTGCATTAATATTGCTAAATCATCGTAAGAAATCTTGATACAAATTCCATTCTCATCCATTTTGTATAGCAGTAACTTGTATATCTCATAATATGCCCATAAATAATGCTGTGGCAGTATATCAACAAGTGAACGAACTACATTATATTCATATTCAACTTTATGTTTTGCAAAAAGTTTTCGCACAAGTTGTTCTATAGCATTTCTATCTTGTGTGTAACATGGTATAAATACAGCATTTTTTAAACTCTTGATGCTTAAAAAAGCTTTAGATGTCTTTTTTATTTCAGGTGCAATAATTAATACTAAGCAGTTAATGGCACTTAAATCACCTAAAGTATTAACCAACGCTTTATCTATATTATCTGGAATATTTCTGATAACGATTATATTGTAACCAGTATCAAATAAAGAGAGAGAACGTGCATCATCTTTTAAAACCTCATAGTCTTTTAGTTGTTTATAATCGTGTTCAATAATAGTACTGCTAAAAGAGTGTAATCTAGTTAATATATAAATGATCTTCTTATATGCTGACAATATCATGCCATCGTCAGAGCCATAAATTACAGCAAATTTTGGAGTTGAGCGAAATTCCTGAAAGAACTTCTCAACATTATGAAATTTTATTTCTGTCACTAATTAATCGAATAATATCTTATCGGCTGCATTCTCAATATCGTCATATTGAGATGTTTTAACTGACCATAGAATACCAAGCACACAGAGCAACAAAATCGGCATGGAAAGCAGCATTAAATAGAAAAGTATAGTCATATAACACTCGAATAAATATAAAAATATGACATGTTCCTTTATTATCTTGCAAATATGTAAAAGTATTCGATGTAGAAATTAACTTGTATTCATCACTTCCTCATTTATCAGAGGTATACTTGCGGACTGCACCTATTATAGCAGATTTTTTTTGTTGTAGACAGCGCTTATAAAGCAAAATAGTAAAACTAGTGTGTTAGAAATATTATACTGTGAACTTAGACTACAAATGTATTACAATCAACTATTAATTGCGCCGGTTAATGCGAGATTTCCCAGGCATTGCCTAGATTTGCAGTGAAAGCTATAAAAAAAGTATAATTTTTATACACATTTTAGTTGAACTATGAGCATATCTTTGATATAGCTTTCTTGAGGTATGTTTATCAAAAAAATCGCACCATCCCAATGCGAACCTTCCCAAAAAAATGATAAACATGCTCTTTCGTTGTGATCTTCCCGCGGGTTTTAGGTATATGAGTTCTGAAATTCACACCAGGCCGCGCGGGTTCGCGAGTATTTCAAGGTATCTTCCTATGATAAAAAAGATATGTGTTAAGTAGTATATTAAAACGCCAGTGCTCATTTTTTTCTCAAATTGCCGCGTAGGCAATATAATTGCAGAGCTGAAATCACAACAAGCAGAATAGGTGTGACAAAAACTTTAAAGTTTATCCAAATATCTTCGCTGAAGTTGCGCCATGTTATTTCATTTGCCACTGCAAGGGCGGTAAATATAACAATCCACTGTATTGTCAGTAGTTTTATCTGTTTATGTTTTATCTGTTTATGGCTTAAGTCAAGTGCTTGCTTTAGAATATCACCAATAAAATATTTATTGAATAGCGTTCCAATTGCTAAAGATACTGCGAGAGTTCCATACAGTATTGTTGGTTTTATTTTAATAAATCTTGCATCATTTGTTATAAGGCTTAATCCACCGAATAAAAATAATATGGTTGCAGAAAAGATAATCATCTTGGATTGCTTCACTCTATATCTCAAATATAAGAATAGTATGTTGCATAAAGTGCAAGTCATCAATGCAAATGTTGCTGCAATGATACCGAAGAATTTATACACAGCAAAAAATATTACTAGAGAGCTTAGTTCTAATACATTCTGTATTGGCATATATTGTCTACTAACAAACTTAAAGGTTGCATAACTATGGGCTATCATATTACTATCCGTATATGCTCCTGCTGGATGCTTTTTAAGAGTGTGACGTACTGATAATAATAAAAGTAAGTCACAAATAAGAAGAATATGCAGATTTGTATGCGTAATTTGAGGTGGCTTTATGTCTAAGCTGTTGATGTATAATTGGTATAAATTACACAACATCGCCGCTACTATATTTTTTATATTTTCGGTGGCAAGTAGTTCGATAGCAGCTGTGGACAATGTATTTTATGTGGAGAACATACATGTTTTTTATGACGCTGGCAATCTAAAAGATTCGAAAAAGATTGCAGTAGAAGATGGGATAATGAGTGGTCTAAAAAAACTATCTCTTGCTATTACAATGCCTGCTGCGCATAAGCGTATAGATAATCTGAAAGTTACAGATTTTAAAAAATTGATCAAAAAGATACAATTTTTAGATGAGCGCATGACATCACATTCATATATGGCTACATTAAATATAGAATTTGATGAAAAAAATGTTCGATCTCTGTTGAATAGTTCTGGTATATTATATCAAACAAAAATATTTGACTCATTTGTAACCATACCATTTTTAAAAAATAGTATGAATTGGCTTTGGTTTAATGGTAATTGGAAAGAGGCTTGGGACAGAATTCCAGAACAAATTGGTATGGTAAGGCCTGCTGTCATAAGAGGTAATATCCAGGACATAGATAATATTGACCTTTCTAGTTTAATGACTGCAGAATATGTAAGTTTTTCCAATATATTAGAACGTTATAGGGTACGTGAGTTAGTATTGATAGAAGCTTCACAATATGGTTCTTCCATGGAATTAGTGTTACGTATTCTGAACAACAAAAATGACTTAAAACAGTCTTTATCATGTGAGCAGCAATTAGGAGAAACAGAATTTGATTGGTATACAAGGATTGCTATGGATATTATGAATATAATAGATTCACGCTGGAAAGGTGATATGGGATAAAATAAAATCTAAGATTTTTATTTTTCACGTGATTGATGTTTAATGTCTTGCAATTTGTGCTGTTTATAAATATAGATCTAGGCTATATTATTAACTTATGTTAAGACATTAAAACTATATTATTGTGTACTTGAGTTTAAAATGCTAGATTTAATCTTTTTATTAGGGATAGCAGTAATCATTTTTATCAGGTTATTCAAGATTTTTGGGCATACTGATAACAATTCATCTACTGCTAAAGTTTTTGAGAATTCAGTTGATAATTTTGATAAAGAAGCTCAAAAACCTGCAGATATCGAAATAATTTCAGCCACTGAAGCAGCACTTGCTCCTCATATAAGAGATATATTTGATAAAATAAGAGAAGTTGAAGGAACCTTTAGTGCTGATGTATTTGTATCATGTGCAAAAAAAGCATTCATAACAATAATAAATGCCTTTACAAAATATGATAAACAATCTCTTCAGATGCTGCTGAGTTCAGATGTTTACGAGGTATTTTCTAGAGAAATGGAGAAAAGAATCTCTTCTGGGTATTTGTACAACAAGACTGTTATCGGAGTGAGAGATATTGAAATAACAGATGCTTATATATCAGGTCACTTAGCTTCAATAACATTGAGGATAGTGAGTGACCAGGTTAGCTATGTCAAAGATAAGACAGGAAACTTGTTAAATGGTAACGCAGAAAAAATTGTTATAGTTGAAGATGCTTGGCAATTTGGCAAAAAAATTGGGCAAGATAAGATATGGTTGTTGCTTTCAACATCTGCAGTAACGAGGCAGTAGCTTTGCATCCATTCTTAGATAAAGATGGCAATTTATGAAATCCGATAAAAAAAATGAAATCCAAGAAGCGCTTCACAATATACAAAGCATGATGTCGCGAGACGATTTCAAAAAAATGCAAGATGATATATTGGAACTTACAGAAAGAGAGATAATAGATAGCAAATCTATTAATAAGTCTAGATTCTATAACGATGATTCTATAGAATCCGATGATATGGCATGTGATGAATTGACCGCTAATTCTCTTGATTCTTGTCTCCAGAAGATTGTAAAGGATTTGTTAAAACCTGAGTTGATCAAGTGGTTAAACACTAATTTACCTGGAATAGTAGAGAAGATAGTAGAGAGAGAAATTAGGATGTTGATGCCTGATAAGGACGATTGAGATTAATATTGGATTTCAAATTGATGGAGGCGCTCAAGTTGAGGTGTGACTATTTACCAAAACTGTTAGACCACAATATGTTACGACGTTCGAATTTTGCGCTGCTTTTTTTTGTGCTAATTTGTGTAATATACGTCACTTTCTTTGAAGGTTTGTGCATAGGTAGTACTAAGGATGAAGACTTTTGGAGTGACGTAAGAAGTTTAGCAGATTCCAATAAAGACGTGCCGTGGACTCCTATAAACAGCGGCAATTCAGAGTCGATTGACGTTAGCACTAGTAGCAAGCCTGCAGATAATAAGTTAGAAAAGATAGAAAGTGCATTCAGCAAAAAGCAAGTGTCTGTTGTTCCTCCGCAATCGATTGCAGATGATCATGTGCAAGAAGTGAATACTGAACTTAAGAATAAATCGCAAGATGGAGCTAAATTTTTACCTCCTCCAACACTTGAGTCACTCACTATATTACAACAGAAAAGTCAAAATAGTGACACAACTAAACAGCAGGAAAAAAGTTTGGCATTACCTGAGAAGTTTAGCGATCCAGTTGCCCCAATTGCTCCTGCTCCAAGTGCAAGTAAAGAAATTGCAAGTGATATTGCTATTCCAAGTGTAGTAGGTGGTTCTGCTGATAAAATTCAAAGCATTACGCCAGCTGGGCAGATTAACAATGTTTCTAAGATCGATAGTAATCGTAAAGATAAGAATATGTTAAGCAATAGTAGTATTGCTGCGCCAGATGAAATAAAGAGTGCTTATGGTTTAAGTAAGAATGCCGACAGTGAAAACAGTAAGAAAGAAAAAGTAATAGAAAAAAATGAAAAAAATGTTGCGTCGAGACCTTTGAAAATCAATAAAAGAAGCAATGAATCAGATGCTAAAAAATCACTTCCCAAAAAAGAGAATAGCGGTTCCACAAAAGACATAACAAATGTTGATGATAAAAATAAGGGAACAGCGAAAAAAAAACACAGTATCACACATAAGAAAGAATACTTGGTAGTGCCTGGATTCAGTGCTAGAGTTCCAGATTTTGATGAAGAGACACATAGTATGGATTTAGACATAAACACGAGACAGCCATATGATTATAGAAAGCAACCTTTACCTCCAAGCATAAGTAAAAAGCAATATAACAGACAAAACCAGCATTTACCCAAAACATTTTATCAAAGTGAATATTCTTCTCTGCTATTTATTGCTGTGCAAAGCTCAGATATAGGTGCAATTCAAGCTTTATTAGCTAAAGGTGCTGATATTAATGCACAGGATGCAAGCAACGGTTATACGCCATTAATGTATGCCATAGTATATAATAAGTTTGATGCATTTAGATATCTAATGATGAGCGGTGCAGATGTTAGCATAACTACACTCGACGGAAGAACTGCACTACATATAGCAGCCATTTATAACAGAGTAGATATGTTTAAAATGTTGATTTCTATAGGAGCAAATATTTTTGCGATGGATAATGCTGGTTTAACTCCTTATGAGTCATCAGGTGAAATGCATGAGGAAATTGCTATGGTGCTTGCTTCTCAGTATGACGATATAAATCAAGCATTACTGGATTGTACATTTATAGGAGCAAATACTTGTGTTTTACAGATTCTAAAAAAAGGAGCGAATGTGAATTATAGAAGTAGACATGGAGATACAGCACTCACTATTGCAATGAATCGTAAAAATATAGAATTGATTGCAATACTAATAGCAAATGGTGCTGATTTAAATCAAAGAGGTATTGGTGGTCTAACAGCTAAAGATTTAGCGCATGCTATTGGCGATCAGCAGATCATTAATGTGGTAGAAACTGCAATAGTACAAAGAGAGCTAAAAGATATACAATGATTTGTTCATAGTTGATTTTGAAGTTTGAATGATAGAACAGTTAAACATGAATCATTTTCCATAATATACATTATCATGTTTTTGTATATCAATGTTGTAATTACGTATTGACGTTTGTTTTTTTTAAAGTTATGTAATCTAGGAAATAACTACTAGGTATTTAAGATGTATTACATGCGTTTTCTGATTTTATTTCTTATATTATTTGTTATAGGCTGCGCCCGCAATAACAGTGATAAGGTAATCTCGACGAATCCGGAGGAGATTTATAGCTCAGGAGTAAAAAACATATCAGAGAAAAGATTTGCAGAAGCAATTAAAGATTTTTCTACTATAGAGAAAGAGCACCCTGCTCATAGATTAGCACCAAATGCAACAATGCTAAAAATGTATGCATACTTTAAAAGTGATAAGTTTGATGATGCTACATTTGCAGCGGATGATTTTGTAAGAAATTATCCAGCTAATCAGCATGTTGATTATGTATACTATATTAGAGCATTATCACTTATAAATCAGATGATGGATTTTGAGAGAGACCAAAGCTTAACAGAAGATAGCTTATTGGCTTTAAATAAATTGATTACAAGATTTCCTCATTCAAAATATAGTGATGATGCAGAGAAAAAAAGGCAATTTGCATATGATACAATTGCTGCAAAAGAAATTTCGGTAGGGAGGTTTTATCTATTTCAGAAAATGCCATTTTCAGCTGTTCCGAGATTTCAGAATGTTATACGCATTTATCCAAAAACAGCGTTTAGAAGTGAAGCATTATATAGAATGGTAGAAGTATACACTTCAATTGGTATTTTGGATGAAGCAAAATATTATGCGGAAGTGCTATCAAAAGAATTCCCAGACAGCAAATGGAGCAAGAGAGGTCAATCTCTTGTTTCTGCATTTGCCACAAATTATGATGCAACGACTAAAAACCTTATGGAATAAATCCGAAAATGTATAAAAAATTAACCTAAAGCATCTGCCCTGCGCTAGTTTTCGGATATATAATTTGTCCTGTACCTAGCAAATACTACTTTAGGCATTACCGACAAAATCCATAAGGTTTTTGGCAATTTTGCCACTTTTTCTGCTGGATTTTCAGTGCGCCATAGTTGCTTGCAGGCAAAGATAAACAATGCACTCCTTCGAGTTATGACGGATGGACGATTTAACTTTCGACAAAGATTTATTTGCGCAGCAACCCGTTGCAGTATATTGTTGACGGATAGACTCAAAAGCTAATCAGGCAAAAAGATTTCAGGAACTTGGTTTCCAAGCTTCGTAATCTGCACTTACTTTTTCACGTCTATTTGGTGCAACCCCATATCCAGGAGGATAATAAGCATTTTGTGTTCCTGTCAAATTTGGTATGTGCGTTTTTTTGCCTTTACTACGTTTTACTCCATATTCTTTAAAATCTGGAACAGCATCTCTCTGATGATGTAACCAAGCAAACCAGGCACTAGGTACTTTAGTAGGTTCTACAATTCCACTGTATATAACCCAGCGTTTTTTTCTTCCAAAGAAGTTTTTTTCATCGGAACGCTCATAATACACATTGCCAAACTCGTCACTTCCAACACGAGTACCGAAAAATTTTGTATATAAAACAGTGGCTATGCACATAAAATCAATCATCTACATATATCAATAAAAACTTGCAAGCAGTCTATAAGCCGGATTTTGTAGAGCATGAAAGCTCCTTGTAGTCATTTATCTTGTTGCACAGTTACCAGTGCAATCTATGCGGCTCACCCTTGCGCTGCTAAAATATAACGGCCAAAACAAAACCGTAGATCTAATAATCTCTCGCGCATCTATATAGCCTTGCTTCTGACGGGGTTTACCATGCGGTACACATTGCTGTGGACCCGGTTTGAGCTCTTACCTCACCTTTTCACCCTTACCAGATGGTAAATAACTTCTGGCGGTATATTTTCTGTGGCACTTTCCCTGAGGTTTCCCTCGCCGGGTGTTACCCGACGTCATTGTTTTGTGAAGTCCGGACTTTCCTCTGAAAAGTAAATTTCAGCGACTACACAACTGCCTGCAAGGAGAATGCTAACATATTATAAGCTACTATAAAAGCTAATTTACTAATTTATGAAAGTAGAAGATAACGCAAGACTTTGGATAGGTACTAAATTTCAGCATCAAGGAAGGAAAAGAGGAATAGGATGTGATTGCGTAGGCTTAATACTGGGAATCACAAGTGAGATAAATATCCGTGCTAAAAGTTGTGATTTATTAGCAGAATATGACTGGCGATATTATAAAAATATATATTAAAAAATTTGACTTGTTTAAAGCTCTACGGCAACAATTTATAGAAGCTATGTTTTCTAATTGTGAAATTAAGTATTTTTCGTTTTTTGATATATAAAAACCTGTAGCAACGAAGTTTTATAAGAAGTATGGATCTAAAGATATATGCATAAACAAACCATACAATTTACATATGCTAAGTTACTAGAGTCTTCAGCAATATCTGAAGATCCTAAGCTAAATAATTTGCAGAAGAGTGAGCTTATAGCTTCATCGCTAAAACCTTTGGAAATTGTGGCTGGTGATATAATAAAAGATTGCAAAGTACTATGTTATCTAATGGTGTGTTTATCACTTCGAACTTTGAGCCACAAAAACTCTTTGAAGGTGGATTTTGCAACGTCAGCTATTTCTACCGTTTATAGACTTATTAGAGCATTCACTGTATATATTTCACCTTGATAATAATCATGATTATAGAAGTACAAAGGTGAAAGGTATTGAGAAGTTTTATCACTTTCCACTCGACGATACAGCGTCAGATTTTATTAAAAATGTGTTAAGCAAATTGATTGGTAGTAATAATATTCTAGTAGCACGTTCTATAGATGTTCATGGGAGTAGAAGTTTAACAGTCAAATGTTCTTTTGAATCTATTGCTTTATTTGACTTTGCAGAGCTTTGTAAGGTGCCGCTTGGAGTTAATGATTAATTGCTATCTGCGAAGTTTTTGATGTCATTATTATAGAAAATATACCTAAAATGGTTATAATCGACGTTCAAGAATAGAAGCATATTTTGCTAGTTTTAAGCGAACTTTTGGTAGATATTTTGCTGCTAAATGTGATATAAAAAGACAAATTGAGATGATTATTAAGGTTAATACTCTAAATCTCTTAAGAAAAGACTTTATACTTTGCTCTTCTAAAGTAACTTCAGACTAGACGATTTATACTTTAGGCGCCTTTAAAATATTTATAAAACTAGCAGAGCTTCTTTTGCATCAAAGCCGCGGGATCCGGCTTCCAAAAATTCAGTATAATCAGCATAAAAAACAGGAGTGTTAAAAATCATGGTGAAAAATACTGAGAGGTTTCGCTAAATTCACCTTTATGGGATTTGACACATATTTTAGCTCATAGCCGGTCTAAAAACTAACTTTTTTAGCCCATCCGTCATAACTCGAAGGAGTGCAGGAATTATATATCCAAAAATTAGTGCAGGGCCGAGGCTTTAGGCTAATTTTTGTACATTTAACTCTCCGCAAAATTTTCTTTGCGCAGCAAATCAATTTCTGACGGATGGACTATTAAGATTTGAGTAAGCTGTACTAGAAGTACAGGCGCAAGCAAATCGATTTTGACTGACAGACTTCATAAGTCTATTGCACACTTATTTCTTGCTGCCAACTAGTAGAAATTCCTGAAACAAGATTTAAGCCGTACATTAAGCACAAAAATTTATATCAATTTGTTTTTTGATTAATCGCTACCTCTGTTTTCTTTTTTACGCCTTCTATTTTTTTAGGTTCTATTATATCAGATATGGTATCATTTAGTGTTTCAGGTCTTGCATTATCATCTATAACACTTTTTGTAATGATAACTTCTTTCACATCACTTTGACTAGGAATGTCAAACATTATATCAAGCAGAGAAGATTCAAGTATTGCACGCAAACCTCTCGCACCAGTCTTTCTAGATAAAGTCTTCTTTGCAATGGCACTCAATGCCTCATCTTCAACAGTTAATTTTACCCCGTCTATCTCTAATAACTTTGTGTATTGTTTTAACATTGCATTCTTAGGTTTTGTCATAATCTCAATTAAGGCCTCTTCATTTAAAGGCTCAAGTGTAGCGATAACAGGCAATCTACCAACAAATTCTGGAATCAATCCATATTTTATCAAGTCTTCAGGCTCAACTTCAGACAACAACTCATGTGCATCCTGTTGCGTTGAATCTTTTATTTTTGCACCAAACCCTATAGAAGAGTTTTGCTTTCGATTTGCGACTATCTTCTCAATACCTTCGAAAGCACCACTACATATAAATAAAATATTTGTAGTATCAACCTGCAAGAACTCTTGCTGTGGATGTTTTCTTGCACCTTGTGGTGGCACTGAAGCTACAATGCCTTCCATAAGTTTAAGCAATGCTTGCTGCACACCCTCACCAGATACATCTCTTGTTATAGAAGGACTATCAGCTTTTCGAGAAATTTTATCTATCTCATCTATATATACTATTCCCTTCTGTGCTCTTTCTATATTATACTCTGCAGCTTGCAATAACTTCAAAATTGTATTTTCTACATCTTCACCCACATATCCTGCTTCTGTCAAAGTCGTTGCATCCGCGATAGCGTAAGGCACATTCAAAATTTTTGCTAATGTCTGCACGAGCAAGGTCTTTCCAGAGCCAGTAGGACCTATTAACAATATATTTGATTTAGATATCTCAACATCACTAATTTTAGTATTCATAAGACGTTTATAGTGATTATGTAAGGCAACTGCCAGTATCTTTTTTGCTTTCTCTTGTCCTATGACATACTGTCCAAGAAACTCATGTATATTTTTTGGTTTTGGTAAGCTATCATTAGGAAAGAATGCTCGATTTCCATCTTCTATTGCATCTATACAAAGCTCAACGCACTCGTTGCATATATGAGCTGAGGTGCCAGTAATTAACTTCTTTACTTCAGGCTGACTCTTCCCACAAAATGAACAATATAATATATTACCTCTCTCTATATTATCTTTTTCCATTGCTAGGCTGCTCCATAGTCACATGTCGTTTCGTTATAACGTTATCTATCAATCCAAAATCTTTGGCTTCTTCGCTACTCATAAATTTATCACGCTCAACGTGCTTTTCGATCACTTTTAGAGAGTTACCTGTATGGTGAACATACAACGTGTTCATTTTATGTTTTATACGTATTATCTCTTTAGCATGAATTTCTATATCCGTAGCTTGTCCTCTATAACCTCCAAGCGGTTGATGTATCATTATTCTTGCATTTTGCAAAGCACTTCTCTTTCCTGTCGTACCAGCAGTAAGTAGCATGGAGCCCATAGAACTTGCTTGTCCTACACAGATGGTTGCAACATCACACCTTATATATTGCATAGTATCATAAATTGCCATACCTGATGTAATGACACCACCAGGTGAGTTGATATACATACATATATCCTTCTCTGGATCTTCAGATTCAAGAAATAATAGCTGCGCAACTACAAGTGAAGCCATGGAGTCTTCAATCTCACCATTTACAAAGACAATTCTCTCTTTTAGCAAACGCGAGTAAATATCAAACGCCCTCTCGCCTTTAGATGTTTGTTCCACTACTACTGGAACAAAATTCATAACACTCATATTAATAACCAGCTTTAATTTATGTAAAATCGAAATCTGAGTTTTACTCGATTTACTTGTTAAAATTCATATTGCTAAAAATACAACTTTGCTTGCAGAATCTATTGCATAAAACATTATTCAAAATAACTATGATAACCTGAAATCCGGGTATTATGCTATCTCTATATAATATTCTTTCTAAAATTCTAAAATAACTAAACATATAAATATTTGCTTGGTGGAAATATTTATATGTATATTCTTGGCGCCTCTCTTAAAGATGTCCCTCAGTCCTTGCACTTCATAACCAATATCATTTTAAAAATACTCATTTACATCATAAATTGCTTATCAAAAAGCATTACATCAAATGAGTATTGGAGAAAATATGAAATGATAATAATTCTAAAATAGTGATAAAATAGCTCATGCTCTAATGATTAATAATTAGCGCGTCTCAGGGCACTGCCGGCAAAGTCACTTGCGCAGACCTTTTGGGCCTGATTTTCCATACAAGCTATTTATTACTCTTGATGTTCACAAGTTAGATAGTTGCAGCAGATGTGCTTTATTACATTTTCAAATGTATCTAATCAAATAGACTAAACAAAGAGAAAAAGAACCAATAAACAGCTGCTTTATAAAGCAAAAAGTACTTAATGTCATTCTATACATTCATATCTTTTAGGTACTTATTACTGAACTCATCCATTGAGACACAAACTATATTGAGATTGATGCGAGATAATATAAAGTCTACAACTTTTTCCTCTAAAAGTGGACCACGTAATTTTTCTAGATTCTCAGAATTTGAAAAAAATTCTAAAATTTCTTTTTTCTGATTTGGCGATGATGCAACTTGAGCATTGATAGCGTTTTTCATATCTTCTGTACTCACTGATATGTTATTTTCTTCGGCTATATTCGCTATAATTAGACCTAATTTTACACGTCGTTTAGCTAAAGCATTAAATTTTTCTTCTGCTTCTTCCTCAAACTCTTCTAGCGTGCCTTCTTTCTCAGCACGTTTTTTAGCTTCAGACACAATAGATTCATAATCAGTCTTCACAAGGCTAGTTGGTAATGTGAAATCATACATAGAATCAATTTTGTCAAATAGCTGTTTCTTATTACGCATCTTGCAATATACAGCTACATCTCCAGTGACTCTTTGCTTTATAACTTCTTTCAGCATCTCTAAATCTTTTAATCCTAACTTATTTGCAAGTTCATCGTCAAAAACAACTTCAGGAGCAGCTTTCATTATTTTCTCTACTTTAATACTGAACTTTGCTTCTTTTCCTGCTACAGAAGACTCTGGATAATCATCAGGCAGCTTTACGGTGATTTCTTTTTGTTCTCCTGCTTTCACTCCAATTAAATTCTCTTCAATCTCTGGTATGAAAGTATTAGATCCAAGCTGTATTCTAACATCTCGTTGTACGCCCTTTGTAAAATCTTGTCCATCTGCTACCACAGAGAAATCTATGATAATTATATCATGCTCTTGAGCGGCATATCCCTCTTCACCTTCATTAAAAGATCTTAGGATTTTGGCAAACTGTTGCTCAGCATTCTTTATCTCTTCATCACTAAGCTTAACTTCAATAGATTCAATCTCTATTTTTTTATAGTCCAGCTCTGGAATGTTAGGCATAACATCCATAGAAACATGGAAAGTAAATTCTCCTTCCGCTTCAAAATTTTTTACATCAATTAGCGGTTGCATTGCAGGCTTAACATTTTTACCAGCAAGTAATGACTGCATAGTCTCTCTGATTACTTCAGAAACCTGTGATGATAGTATATCAGCTCCAATATGTCTCTTGACTATACTGATAGGTACTTTACCTTCTCTAAAGCCAGGGAGTTTAAATGTAGCAGCTTTCTCCAAAATTTTACGATCAACACGAGAAGTAACAACAGTAGAAGGCAGAGAGATTTTGTATTCCCTTTCAAGGCCTGAATTTTTTAATTCTTCTATTTTCATAAATTGCGAACGATATTGATTATTTCCTAAATGCTATCAACAAGCTCTAAAATAAGCAAACACACTTAGAGAAAAACAAAAAAGCAATGGCATCATTCATGCTCTCTAAGCACTTTCAAAACTCGACATAACAAACCTTAAGCAGTGGTCTCATATTCAATTATCAGAAAATTGTGCTATTTGAAACACTTTTTTTATAAATTATACAATTTTGTGTAGGTAAAGCTATATACTTAACCAATTGAGGGTTAGCACTCCATTGAACAATAAAGGATAACTTGAAAGATACAATGGACTTATGGCTTTAAAATAATTGATCCTCTAGTATTACCAGATTCCAAAAGTTGATGAGCCTTTGCTACATCACTAAGAGAGAAAGCCTGTTCAATCTCTACTTTTAACTTGGAAGATTCTATCATTGAGAATATATCATGCGCACTCAACAATAACTCCATACGATTCGATTTATAGTGAAATATCGATGGTGCTGTGACAAAAATAGATTTATTCCTTACTTTATCCATATCTATATTGCTGACTTGTCCAGTAATATCACCGTAGCTTATCAAAACACCCATCCTCATTAAACATTTAAGTGATTTGTCAAAAACTTCTGCTCCAAGCCCATCATAAACAGCAGTTACGCCAATTCCCTTTGTTAAATCCAAAACGGACGCTACCCAATCTTCAGATTGTGTGTTAAACACTTTATGACAACCAAACTCGAGTGCAATCTGCTTTTCTTGTTCAGATATAACTGTTCCTATGACAACTGCACCCTTCGAATTAGCAATTTGTGATAATAGCCTACCAACTCCACCAGCTGCGCCATGTATCAAAATAGCAGTTCCTTCCTTCACTATAAATGCACGTGCTGCAAGGTAATGTGCAGTCAACCCCCTAAAAATACTAGCAGCCGCAATATCTTCTGTAATAGAATCAGGAACGGTAATCAAATACTTATGATGAATACACCGAAAATCTACATATGCACCAACTTGCGCAGTTGCATATGCAACTTTATCTCCTACTTTAAACCCATCAACATTATCACCAAGTTCTTGTATTACACCACTTGCTTCATAACCTAGTATCAAAGGTTGTTTCAATTCACCAAACGTTTTTTGCCCAGACCTCATCTGCAAATCAATACGATTAACACCTATTGCAGAGTGCTTAACAAGCACCTCACCATTCTTTGGGGTACAGACCTTCACATCCTCTACTTGTAAGACATCTGGAGGACCATATCTATTTAATGTTACGGCTTTCGACACAAAAACTCCCTCTACATAAACAACAAAAAATATAAATACTTTATTTTGATTTCTTTGAGATAAGCTGTCAAGTCTGTACAATAAATTGTAACACTAATAAAGAAGTTAATAACAATTAATAAATATAAATAAAAAATTGTATAGTCTTTGCGTCATAACTCTAAGAAGCGCAGGATTTATCTTGGTTACAAGTAATTATGGTGCGCCGAAAGTCCTGCAGAAAAAGTGGCAAAATTGCCAAAAACCTTATGGATTTTGTTAAGTAGTATTTGCTAAGTACAGGACAAATTATATCTCCGAAAATTAGCGCAGGCCGCTTCTTTAGGCTAATTTTTGTACATTTAACTTTCCATAAAAATTTATTTGCATAGCAAATTGACTTTTGACAGACAGACTATATAGCTCCTATGCATTGCCGGAATAACAAACCAAATTATGAAAGCTTTCAACACCAAGATCTCGCATTATAGTGCTCCATTTATCTTTTATACGCTGAGAAAACAAAAAATCCGCGGTAGTTGGAACCAGGAACCACGCATTGGATTCTACCTCAGCTTCAAGCTGCCCAGATTCCCATATAGCAACACCCTTTGCGAACAAGAGCTTTTCCTGCAAATGACCTTTTGAGTATTCATGTAGGAAATGTTCAAGATCAGTATATAAAGTAACTCCCTGATGTTGTCGTAATATCTTCTCTTTATGCTTATTCATACAAAGCACTACAACTTTATCTGTGTAAACAGGACCGCCGAATAGTACTGGAAACTTCTTATCAATTGAACCTTTAGATTGAATCTTAGCAAACTTTGCAAGTTCTTGTGCAGTAATTGCACCTATCTTATGGTTAATTATCACACCAATTGCACCGTCTTTGTCGTGTGCACATAAGTATACGAGCGACTTTTCAAAACAGTTATCATCTAAATTAGGAGAGGCCACAAGTAATTTACCCTCCATACAGTTAAAACCTTGCTCTGCATTATTTTCCATAAATATCAAATCCATTTTACATTTGGAGGCAAAGACATAAATATAGCATCGACATTTCCACCTGTCATTAACCCAAACCTAGTACCTCTATCATACAAAAGATTGAACTCAACATACCTTCCTCTTTTCAACAATTGCTTCTCCTTTTCTTCTATACTCCATTTTTTATGCATGTGAGACCTTACAATCTTACAAAAAACATCTCTTAATGCTACGCCAACATCTTGTGTGAAACCAAAGTCTGAGTCCCAATCTCCAGAGTTTAGATTATCATAGAATATACCACCAATTCCGCGTGGTTCATTTCTATGCTTTAAGAAAAAATATTCATCACAATACTTACTGAACTCAGGATAATACTTTATATTATATGTATCACATGCTTTTTTAAAGCTATCATGAAATGTCTTTGTATCGTCTTCATTCAGAAATGTTGGTGTTAAATCAGCTCCTCCGCCAAACCATGAACATGTTGTAACTATCATTCTAGTGTTCATGTGAACAGCTGGAACAAACGGTGAATTCATATGTGCAACTAATGAAATACCACTAGCCCAAAATTTTCTATCATCCGCTGCACCTGGGATTTCTTGCGCAAATTTTTCAGAAAATTCTCCAAAAACTGTCGATATATTAACACCAACCTTCTCAAAAACCTCACCACGCATAATAGATATTTCACCACCACCGCCACCTTCCCTATTCCAAGTATTCATGATGAAACTTGCAGAAGAACCATTCTCTATTTCTATAGATTCAAACTGAATGCATATATCATTGCGCAATTCCTTAAACCAGTTAGCGGCTAAACTTTTTTTATCTTCTATATTATTGTATAGTGAGTATTTTTTCACTTATTACTCTCAAATATATATGTAGATGCTCATCTTAAAAAAGTGAAAGAATTTGAATAATTTGACACTTTATACGATACCTATCTTAGAAAGATATTTAGCTGCATCCAGTGCTGCCATACAACCTGTTCCAGCAGCAGTAACTGCTTGCCTATAAATCTTATCTTGAACATCTCCCGCTGCGAACACTCCAGGAATATTTGTTCTAACACTTCCTTGCTCTGTTTGAATATAACCTTCAGAATCTAGAGTTAACCAATCCTTAAACATTGCTGTGTTTGGACTATGTCCTATTGCTATAAAAATTCCATCTATAGGTTTCTCTTTTATATCACCTGTTTTCAAGTTTTGCAGCACAGCGGAAACTACTCTAGTAGGATCCTCTTCACCCTTCACTTCCATCAGCACTGTATCCCAAACCATCTCCACCTTAGGGTTTGATAAAAGACGTTGCTGCAATATATTCTCAGCACGCAAGCTATCTCTTCTATGCACAAGATAAACTCGCTTTGCATGGTTTGTAAGGTATAAAGCTTCCTCTACAGCTGTATTTCCACCACCAATCACTATCACTTCTTGATTCTTATAAAAGAAGCCATCACAAGTTGCGCAACCAGAAACACCAAAGCCTTTATAACGCTCCTCACTCTCAAGGCCCAGCCATTTAGCATGAGCGCCTGTACAAATTATTACAGAATCTGCTGTAAAGTTCTTGCCACTATTACAATAAATCAAAAATGGAATTTTTGAAAAATTCACAGAAGCAACATGATCATCAACCAAATT
Source organism: Ixodes persulcatus (assembly GCA_013358835.2). Lineage (NCBI taxonomy): Eukaryota > Metazoa > Arthropoda > Arachnida > Ixodida > Ixodidae > Ixodes > Ixodes persulcatus. The sequence goes on from JABSTQ010005687.1 coordinate 1,344,525, forward strand.
TGTTCCTACATGTTTGGCTTGTTCTCTCATCTGCTCCATCAGCCATGGTCCTTGTATTATATCTGCAAAACCAGGATAGTTTTCTACGTCAGAAGTAATAGTCAATTGCCCACCTATTTGATTTCCAGATATCAAAATAGGAGAAAGAGCAGCTCTGGCAGCATATATTGCTGCAGAATATCCAGCTGGACCAGAACCTATTATTAGAACTTTAGTATGCATAATACTACTATATACTCCTATTTATGTGCCAAATTAGCATGTAATGATAAAAAATTGTTCAAATCACACTATAAAAATCAATCTTTATGTGTATTACATTGAGTACATAGCAACTTTTCATTAGACCATACCTTGTAACAGATACTAAGAGCAAGATATAGAAAAGCATAATTACATCTGTAGCAAAAAAGAATTACCACTGTCTTATAACTAACAGGAATGCTTCTGATCTAAAACATGCACTACTTCTAGAAATAGATCATTGTCCACAGAGAAGCGCTCACCATATCTATACGCTTGTATAATATGGAACGGTGGATAGCAGTCAACTATATAATAGTAATATAAAAGAAAAGCTAAACACAAGGTTTAACACAAACTAGACAGCATTAGAGCTTTAAAGCTGACCAGCATTATCTTTTAGATAATTTGCTATACCATCCTGAGTAGGAGTAATCGCAGGTTTTCCTTTATTCCAATTAGCAGGACAAACCTCACCATACTCTGAATGATGTATCAGCGCATCAATCAAACGCAACATCTCTTCCACATTTCTGCCGAGCGGAAGGTCATTAACAGTTTGATGCCTTACTATACTGTTTTCATCTATCAAGAATGTAGCCCTAAACGCAACGCCTATTCCAGACAGTACATCGTAATCTTTTGCTATTTGTCTTGTAATATCAGCGACAAGCGGATACTTTACTTGACCTATTCCACCATTCTCTATAGGCATATTCTTGTATGCAAGATGCGAAAAATGTGAGTCTATACTAACGCCTACAAGCTTAACGCCCCTCTTTTTAAATTCTTCTACCTTTTTATCAAATGCTATTATCTCAGATGGACAAACAAATGTAAAATCTAGCGGATAGAAAAACAGCAAAGATTTAGAACCCTTTGTATACTCACTGAAACTAAAGAAATTTTCAATGCTATTATCTGACATCACAGCAGCGGCTGTGAAATCTGGTGCCTCCCTACCTACAAGAACTCCCATATTAGATACCTAATAAATTGTTATTGCTAAAAATACAGCACCATAAATTATAAAAAATTCTAGGTGCGCTGGATTATATATAGGGAGTGTTAAACAAAATCTCAAGATATAAAACAAGTTCACATAAAACATTAAGTGCATGCTTGTATATTAAAGATCATATAAGTGACTAATTCTAAAAAGAAACAAATCAAAATATATAACTTATGTACTCATCATACTTTTCAAATTAGTGTCTTTCCACTTTATTCTTCTCATAGCTCTTTTTGAAGTCTAACTTTTCATTTAGGCAGTGCCATAGCAAACAGTGCATTGGCTAAATGGGTCTTGTAACATATATCATATTAACTAATCATTTTTGCTATGATATATGTTTAAAAATACAACTTTGTCACAAATTTTTAAAATATTCAGGTATCAATAACAATAAACTATGTTAATGTATAATAATGTATCTGTAGTAAAATTTTAATATTTGTTGTTAATATGGATAAAGGAAACAAAATAGAAGTGCTGATTACAAAAGAAGAATTTGCAGTTGTATGTTTTCCAAAAGGTGGACCACATAATGATGGCATAAAAACTTTATACAATGTGGTTGTAGAAAAGTTTCAAGCACTAAGTAGCGTACTTGGAGAATATAAACAAGTGCTGCTGAACAACATACATAATATCAAAGATAAAATTGATGAAGATTCTAATACTACCTTGAAGATATTATATGCGCTTTCCAAGGTTTGTGAGTCAGTTTCTGAACAGCACAAAACAAAAATTGTTGATAGCTTTTTTAAAGGAGCACATATCATGATAGAAGATGGTGGTGCTTTCTATGATATGGTGAAGGAATTTGGTGGCAGAGAAAGGATGTCATCGCATCATAGAGTGAATAAAGCAGAAAATGCTAGTGATATCGGCATAGGAGACGGAGTTGTTTTGAATGAAGTGCTCATTGGAAAGACTAAAGACAATAAAACATGTGTGCAAGTAGAAGCACATTCAACAAAAACGCTTTTGGACATAATAATGCATCTTATAGACTATATACTCTATAAAATTATAGGGAAAAACGTCAGTCAATACGGCTATTCATAACATAGAGACGATTTTCCAATTCACATAAAATTTCAGGAAGAAAGTAAATCTCAAGAAGAACGTGCAGAAGCTAGGAAGTGGTTCGAGAAGGTGCAAAGTAATGATATCATTGAATTAAAGCGCTAGATCATAACCAGTCATTTAAATATCAAAAACGAAAACCAGCTCCAAAAGTCACAGTATGCAACAACGAGCCAGCCTTTATATTATTTGTTCTGATTGACTCTATTTGATCATTTGACACACCTTCTTCTGAAGAAGGGTGACTATTCATAGATAGCTGCATGGTATACCCAGTGTCTATAAACAGAGCTTGAGAAAGATTATAAGATATCCCAAAACCAAGTGCGGCAGCAGGAGCAGTAAAATTCATAGCACTATTTGCGATGTTAGGTCGTGATAGGCTATTTGATATGATGCCAATGCCAATTTTAGCATATGGCGAAAAATCCCTATATGGACTAAAATAATAACGATAATTTGCCAAGAATTCGTAGGAACGAATCTGTGACATATCATCATTCTTACGGTAAACACCAACTAACAGAGCAACTTGCGAACGATCGTTCAAGTAGTATCCACCAGACATATCAAACATAAATCCTGTATTTAAGCTAGTGTCTATAAGATTTATATCTTTATTCGTTTTAAAATTTAGGAAACCAGCTCCAATACCTAATCTTAAATATTTAAGCCCGGCATGATTTTCTGCATATGACACAGCTTCCAGCAAAAGAAGAAGCAACGGTATAATAGCAATCAAACATGCTTTTTCACAATAACGATTCATACTCAATATCACCTATATAAGATGAAGTATAGCATATAACATTTACTGTAATACCCGCATAATAAAAATTTAATGCAAATTGTATTTATCCATAAAACTAACTAATTTGTCAAGCAATGTATGAAAGAGTACACATTAGTACACCAAAATTTCTATCAAAAGGCCGCTTATACAAACACCAATATCTCTTCTGCTAGCACGCGACAATTATATACTAATAATTCTACAATAATATTATATATAGCACAATCTTGAGCTGATTTAATATTTTAACGCAACATTAAACTTGTATTACTTAAAATCACTTTTAAATAAACTAAGTGCAACTTCTCCCAAACGCGAAGCTCAGAGTATATCAAAAGCATATATATATGGTCAAAAGCAGGCTGTATGGACAGAAAGAAATTATAGAAAATTTGCAAGTGAATCTTACAGTAAAAATGTCATTGCATATCGATGCATAAGTATGATATCACAAGCTGCTGCAAGTGTACCTTTTAAACTCTATAATGTGACTGAACAAAAATGGCATGTAGTGCGGTCTCATCCATTACTCAATTTATTAAATAAGCCAAATTCAACGCAAAGCTGTAAAGAATTATAAACCCGAATTATGTATTAGTAATATTCTAAGTATTAGCAATAGAGGGCTTTCTTAGGAATATCTTTTTTTTAGAGATAAAAGGCAGTTTTTCATCCCTTTTTAACTCCAGTGACTAATTTCAGTCCTAGCTTATATAGAGCTAAAAATAATGGTTTGGAGATATAACCTTTATCACCGAACAAGAGTCCTTTAATATTATCACTCATCATCATAACTTGCGATCTATCGTCCTTGTTACATTTGCTCAGTGATACTTTTACTAATCCTCCTTTTTCATTAATAATAATAATATGCAGTTTAAAACCAAAGAACCATCACTTCTTAGTCTTTCCTAATGCTGCTATACCTTTGAATACTTTGTTCCTAGAGATTCTTTTATTGTGGCAAACGTATATAGAGGTAGAATCTATATAAGAAATGTTGCTACTTTTAGAAAGCAAAGTATGTAATAAAACAGCTAATATCATTATTACTCTTTGCATTAATGCTACAAATCTTTCATAGCTTGGCATCAATGAAAATTCAGGTCTATATAGCTGCAAATATGAATTATAGAAAAATTTAAAGTTTTTACATGGAGATTGTTGGAATAGTATTACTTATTGTTATTATTTCAGACTCAAAAAGTCCTGGTACTCTCGTCGGATTTATGCTTGTAACTTCTGAGAGCGCTCTTTTATTTATCTCTTCTTTACACTCGCTGCTAAAATCATCGATGAAACAAAATAAATTTGTGATATCTTCTTTCATAGGTAGGTCTCGATTGTTACTTCAAAATTATCTTTACCTACATATCCATATTCTGGCAACCTTGCTTAATCCATAATTCGGGTTAAAAAGAGAAGAAAGCTAAGTTACAAAGCCTTGCTTCAAAGGGAGTAAATTTACTTGATAATATTGCGGATGTTAATCGAGGAATCAATGATGCCGAAAGTGCGCGCTTCAATTTGCAAACGCAAAGCTTCTACAGCTTGATTCTGAGGTGGAAAAGCTAAATGAAGTAATAAAGCAGCGAATTATCAGTGGCGTTGACATTAATCAACAAGTAGAAGAGTTGCGCTTAAAAAGTGCTATGAGAAATGACATATTTCAAACAGTTAGTAATTTCTTGAAAAGCGAAGAGAGGTTAGAAAAGCCGTTTGTAAATATAGATGATGTTTTGGTGTTGCTTAATAGGGTTAAATATTTAGAAGAATCCTATGATTTAAAATCTATGAATAATGCAATTAGCACCTTTCATAAGCATATATTGTGCTTAAGAGCAAAAATGCTTGAAGAAAGCTTAGGTCATGAAGAAATATTGCGAATTAGATATAAAATAGATCAATATTTGGCTGATTATACAGCTTTTTATAAAGCTATGTATTTAATGTTTGGTGACGATGTGTTATCGCCAAATGAAATTGAGAGGCTGATTCTTGAGAAAGATAATGCTAAAGGAGATTTTATAAAAGAAAGAAATTGGCATTATAAAAAGCAAAATATATACGATATTTCTGCAGTTTCATATAAAGTTTTGAACAATTATGAAGATTTACTATGGGTTGCAAAAAAGTTTGATATAAACAGTGCACTTGCAGAAGAGGCTACAAATGTGTTTATGAAAGACCCTTTTTACTTTAAAGAGGCTTTATCTATTGTATTTGGAGCATCTATATATCTTGCTTCTTGGAATCCTATGATACCATATTCTGTCGTTTCAAATCTTATGCGTGAGGAATGTGGTGCATTAGGAACGATTACAACGAAAGTTGGAGAAATGTTTGGATATGAGCATTTTGAGGCCAAAAATATTGTAATGAAGTTGCTGGAGCAGATCTTGTCATTTCTTCAATGATTGGAGTGTACGGTGGGTATAGTACGAAATTTTTGTTATATAGTGTTGGCAATATAGCAATAAGAGCCAGTTCTATAGCTATAGGATATTTATTACCGCAGGAAAGTCAAGAAGCAGAAAGAGCTATGTTATATAAAATATCGGCAGCAAAAAAGTGGCATTTGATATCTTTTACAACACAGGTGTGTATGGAATAGTTGATACTGTTATGGATATTATCCATGTAGTAAGAGCATATGATAATGTGCTTGATATAGAAAATATGATACATGTATCGTATAACATCTAAAAACAATATTTTCCTTAAGGAAATTAAAAACTGATTGGGCATGCTGCAGTATATGCATAGGGCAGCATGCCTATTTAAGTAGGCCATGCGCTAATTTTCGGATATATAGGCACTGCCGGCAAAGTGCATGGCCTAACAAAATCCATAAGGTTTTTGGCAATTTGCCACTTTTTCTGCAGAACTTTCAGTGCATCATAATTAACTTGCAACCAAGATCAATCCTCCTCTTCTTAGAGTGATGACGCAGGCGACTAATGAGCGATCTTTAAATTGCAAAGTATGACGAGTATATATAGCTAAAGCACTATAAAGTAGGTATAGCAAGCAGGTATTTAGAATAAATTTTTATTCGTTTGGAATCTGCAATATAACCAACATTTTAGGCGAAAAGCTGACTTAAAATTTATCAAAAAGACAAAGTTTAGCATGACTTTTTTATGCTACTTTAGCCATATATGTTAAATTAAATTCGGATATAAATATTGTTTGCATTGCTCAATTGATTAGAATGCAATGTCAATTTTGTAATGAAATAGTTGATTATAAAATACTAGCAAAGTTAATTTCATACATCTTTAGAAGAGTATAAATAATAGTTAAAGCTTACAATGTAACATACTGTTACTGCAAATATAACTTGCACATAAAACGAAGCAATTACCTATAATCTCTCAGAAAGAGATGAATTCTAGTATGAACATACAAAACACTTTTAAATTTTATTATTTATAAGTGGTTATATGCCGCCCCTCTGCAGAGAACTTATTTTTGTAGGAATTAAATTAATAATATAGTGCAGATTTTAATAATATAATGTAATATAATTTTAATATACAGTATGGAAGATGGCGCATATGACAGATCTAAATTGTCAATCTCATCAAAATCAAGAAGATGCTATATGTGAGATAGAAAGTGATCAAGACACATCAAGAAATTCTACAGCTGTGAATTACCAAGATAAATTACTATTGATTCAAAATTTGGCAATAACCAAAACTGTAAGAATAAAAAAAGCAGCGTCTCACAAAGATCTTGCTATAAACATGAAAAATGCTCTTGTAAGTATCGAGACAAAAATGGAAAAACAGGAGGATGCTAAATTAAAACAATTACCATCGCTATTTCAAGAAGATACAATTACAATACCTCAATCTCTACACAATTCTAAGCAACATACCAAGGATGTAATGACTCAAACACTTCCTACAATTCCAGAGCTGGACGTAGTATCTGATACACAGTATGGAGCTTCTTTTGATTATATAAAAGAATGGGATAACACATTTAGCTCTGCAAAAGGTGTAAAACAAGATATCGTAAAACATGTTAAATTTGATGATCAAGAAAGTATTGAAACTAGATTCAATATATATAATGTGAACGGTAAACAAAGCACACATACTATAAAACACAAAAGAACCACAAGCTTTATATCTTCTGATGATATGATCCATAGTACTAAGCATATGGAGCAGTCTAATAAAGCAAGCTATGTTAAAAAGGCAGTGGGTACTAACTACACATAGTGTAGAAGATATAGCAGAACAACCACAGTATCCGGTTAGTACAGTAAAAGAGAGAGTAGCACAGTGGCAAGATAAAATGGTGCGGTGGCAAGGAGGAGTGGAGAGGGAAGCAACAGATATAGTAACAAGACTAGTAATGGAAAAGATGCTGTTGGCATAGATGACTCTCATAGAGAAATATTAACAACAAATGCTGCACCTAAGATTGAAAGTAAAAATTTAGAATATAACACAAAAATAACATTTGAAGAGCAGGAGTTAGAGCCAGTAATAAGAAAAAAACTTCTAAATAAGGTAGCGCAGCATAAATTTAATCAAGATATATATGATGCTTCCATAATTTCATACAAAGTTTTGCATAATTATGAAGATCTAGTATGGTTAATGAAAAAGTTTGATATACATCATCCATTAATGGATGACGTTATTGATCTACTTGAAAAAGATACTTTTTACTTGAAAATGATCTCAGCTGCGCTTGGAGTTTCTATGTTCTATTTTTCAGGCGATCTTGCGATACCATATTCTGTTCTTTCCAACTTTGAGCATAAAGAATGCGGCCTTGTTGGTAGTATTACAACCAAGATTGGAGAAGCATTAGGGTATGAAAATTTGTGTGCAAAATACTGCAATGAAGTAGCTGGAGCAGATCTTGTGATTTCTTCTAGCTTGGTGGATATGGAGGATATGGACTGCCATTTCTTATATATAGTGCTAGTAATATAGCAATAAGAGTGAGTTCTATAGCAGCTGAACATTTGTTAACCCGAATTATGGATTAAGCAAGGTTGCCAGAATATGGATATGTAGGTAAAGATAATTTTGAAGTAACAATCGAGACCTACCTATGAAAAAAGATATCACAAATTTATTTTGTTTCATCGATGATTTTAGCAGCAAGTGTAAAAAAAGAGATAAATAAAAGAGCGATCTCAGAAGTTACAAGCATAAATCCGACGAGAGTACCAGGACTTTTTGAGTCTGAAATAATAACAATAAGTAATACTATTCCAACAATCTCCATGTAAAAACTTTAAAATTTTCTATAATTCATATTTGCAGCTATATAGATCTGAATTTCCATTGATGCCAAGCTATGAAAGATTTGTAGCATTAATGCAAAGAGTAATAATGATATTAGCTGTTTTATTACATACTTTGCTTTCTAAAAGCAGCAACATTTCTTATATAGATTCTACCTCTATATACGTTTGCCACAATAAAAGAATCTCTAGGAACAAAGTATTCAAAGGTATAGCAAGCATTAGGAAAGACTAAGAAGTGATGGTTCTTTGGTTTTAAACTGCATATTATTATTAATAAAAAAGGAGGATTAGTAAAAGTATCACTGAGCAAATGTAACAAGGACGATAGATCGCAAGTTATGATGATGAGTGATAATATTAAAGGACTCTTGTTCGGTGATAAAGGTTATATTCTCCAAACCATTATTTTTAGCTCTATATAAGCGAGGACTGAAATTAGTCACTGGAGTTAAAAAGGGATGAAAAACTGCCTTTTATCTCTAGAAAAAAAGATATTCCTAAGAAAGCGCTCTATTGTAGAAACTGTCTTTGACTATCTCAAAAATAAACTTCAGCTTGAACATTCAAGGCATAGGTCACCAGTCAATGCTTTTATTCATATCATTGCTACTTTAATTGCTTATCAGTTAAATACTAAAAAGCCCTCTATTGCTAATACTTAGAATATTTCCTAATCCATAATTCGGGTTACTAGATTGTATTTATAATCCACTCAATGCATACGGAAAAGTTGATATATTGATGGATATCACACGTGCAGCAAGATCTTACGAAGATATAGAGTACTCTACTTAGGAATTTAAAGAACTTTGGAGCCGGTTCTAATAAATATGCTTTAGAGAATTATAAGATTTGCCTCATAATATCACCGATTTAAACGTTAAAAGGCAAATCTTAGTGATAAGTCAAAATAGTAAGTCCATCCGTCATAACTCGAAGGAATGCAGGATTTATCTTGGCCTGCAAGCAACTATGGCACACTGAAAATCCAGCAGAAAAAATGGCAAAATTGCCAAAAACCTTATGGATTTTGCTCCCTATAAAAAGACAAAGCGTCTTGGTATAAACCTAAGACACTTTGAAAAATTGTATTTTATAGCTATGGATTCTAACTCTTCAATCAAATGACTGATGTTTCTTAGCTTTACGCATATAAAACCCTGTACCAGCAGGAATCAAACGCCCAACTATTACGTTTTCTTTTAATCCAAGCAATGGATCATCTTTACCTGCAACCGCAGCATCTGTTAAAACTCTAGTTGTCTCTTGGAACGAAGCAGCAGACAAGAATGACCTTGTTTGCAATGAAGCTTTTGTAATACCTTGAAGAACAGGCACAGAAACAGCGGGAGAATAACCATCTTGTACTGTTTTACGGTTCACTTCTTCAAATTCATCCTTATCAACATATTCACCGACTATGAAAGTAGTCTCTCCATGATCAACAATCTCAACCTTTTGCATCATCTGCCTTAATATCACCTCGATATGCTTATCGTTGATATCAACACCTTGCAGCCTATAAACCTGTTGTACATCTTCAACTATATACTTAGCAAGTGCCTCAATCCCAATAATTCTAAGTATATCATGTGGAGAAGGGTTCCCCTCAATCAACATATCACCTTTGGAAACATAATCTCCTTCGTTCACTGTAATATGACGTTCCCTAGAAATCAGATATTCCACAGCAGACTCTTTGTTGTCCACAGGCCTCACTATAATACGTCTTTTCGACTTATAATCCTTACCAAATTCAACATATCCATCAATCTCACTGATGATAGAATGATCTTTTGGTTGGCGTGCCTCAAATAATTCCACAACTTTAGGAAGACCACCAGTAATATCCTTACTTCTAGAAGACTCTTTAGGAATTCTGGCGATAACGTCACCAGCATGTACAGAATCGTTATCAGATATATTTAAGATCGCGCCAACCTGTAGGAAATACTTAGCTTCAAGACCATTAGACAGTGTGAGTACTTCCCCATCCTCACCCTTTACTATAACTCTGGGACGTAGTTCATTACCTTTAACATACTTTTTGCTATCAATAACAACTCTATTTACTATACCAGTCACATCATCTTGAACTTCCTTCACTGATACACCGTCTATTAGATCGAGCAACGAAACTATACCTGTTTTCTCGACTATAATAGGAATCGTAAAGGGATCCCAAGTAGCAATCTTTGCACCAGGTTTAATTTCCTCGCCATCATCGATCAATAATTTAGCACCATAAGGAATCTTATAGCGTGCTTTTTCAACATTATTCTTATCTACAACTATCGCTTCACAACTTCTACTCATTACAACTTTTCTGGAATCACTATCAAGCACCACATTATGATGTACTAAGCGTAGTATACCAGCATACGATGCAATAGCAGCAGATTGAACAGAAGCACTCTGTGCTGCACCACCAATGTGGAAAGTTCTCATGGTTAGCTGTGTTCCTGGCTCACCTATCGACTGAGCTGCAATCACTCCAACTGCTTCACCAACACTTATCAGCTTACCAGCAGCAAGATCTCTACCATAGCATTTAGTACATACACCCATTTTAGATTCGCATGTAAGCACAGACCTAACTTTTATCGAATCAATACCAGCTTCCTCTATATCAGCCACCATTTTTTCGTTCATCAACTCACCTTTGCGAACAATGATCTTATCTTGAGTAGAATGATAAACATCATTAGCAGCAACTCTTCCAAGTATGATAGAAGAAAGCGGCACAACAACCTCACCACTTTCTATGACTGGCCGAACTACAAGACCCCTGTCAGTACCGCAATCTTCTTTAACAACTATACAATCTTGCGCAACGTCTACAAGTTTTCTTGTCAAGTAACCAGAGTTAGCAGTTTTAAGCGCAGTATCTGCAAGACCTTTACGAGCACCGTGTGTCGAAATAAAGTACTCAAGTTCCGAAAGACCCTCTTTAAAATTTGAAACAATAGGAGTCTCAATAATAGCGCCAGATGGCTTTGTCATCAAACCTCTCATTCCAGCGAGCTGTTTAATCTGTGCAGTAGAACCCCTAGCACCTGAGTCAGCCATCATAAAGATATTATTTACCCCTGTATGTCCAGCACCAACAGATTGAGTACTTGAGATCGCTCTCATCATATCAACAGCAATTTTATCTGTACAACGAGACCAAGCATCAACTACTTTGTTATATTTCTCACCAATTGTTATCAAACCATCTGCATACTGATTCTCATACTGCATAACTTCAGTTCTTGCTTCGCTTATATGTGTCTCTTTGCTCTTTGGAATCACCATATCATCTTTTCCTATAGAGATCCCAGCTTTGCATGCATAAAAGAAACCTAGCTGCATCAATTTATCTGTGAAGATTACAGCACTCTTCTGCCCACAACTACGGTAGACTAAATCTATCAAACGTGAAACTTCCTTCTTTGTCATAAGCTTGTTCACCACCTCAAAGTCAAGATTAGACTCATTAGGCAATAGCTCTGAAATCAATATACGCCCAGGATTAGTCTCAGCAATAAATTTTACTGGATTTCCATCAACATCTTTGATCGTACAATAGTACTTGATCTTAGCGTGCAGAGAAACTTTATTCGCATTTAACGCATGCTCTAGCTCACCAATATTATTGAATACCTTACCGTGCCCTTCTTCATTATCAAAGACCAAACTCATGTAATAAAGTCCAAGAATTATATCTTGAGTAGGAACTATTATAGGCTTACCGTTGGCAGGGCTCAAAATATTATTTGTCGACATCATAAGCGCTCTTGCTTCAAGCTGCGCTTCTATAGAAAGCGGCACGTGTACAGCCATTTGATCACCATCAAAGTCAGCATTAAACGCTGCACAAACAAGTGGATGCAACTGTATTGCTTTTCCTTCTATCAAAAGTGGTTCAAACGCCTGAATCCCAAGCCTATGAAGCGTAGGTGCACGATTCAATAGTACAGGATGCTCCCTAATAACCTCTTCTAGCACATCCCATACCTCAGGTCTCTCTGCTTCAACCATCTTTTTCGCTGCTTTCAATGTAGTCGATATTCCATACATCTCAAGCTTGGAATATACAAACGGCTTGAATAGCTCAAGCGCCATTTGCTTCGGAAGACCACACTGATGTAGCTTTAATTCAGGCCCAACAACAATCACAGAACGCCCTGAGTAATCTACCCTTTTTCCAAGCAAGTTCTGTCTGAAACGTCCCTGCTTACCCTTCAGCATATCAGCAAGCGACTTAAGTGGACGCTTATTAGAACTCTTTAGTGTTTTTCCCTTTCTGCCGTTATCAAATAATGCATCAACAGATTCTTGTAACATACGCTTCTCGTTACGTATGATGATCTCAGGTGCTTTTAACTCTATCAAACGTTTTAGACGATTGTTTCTGTTGATCACTCGTCTATAAAGCTCGTTTAAATCAGAAGTAGCAAATCGCCCACCATCCAACATAACAAGCGGTCTTAAATCAGGTGGAATCAGAGGAAGCACCTCAAGCACCATCCACTCCGGTTTGTTGCCAGATTCTATAAACTGTTCAACTAACTTTAGGCGCTTTACTATCTTCTTTCTTTTTACTTCAGAAGTAACGCTTGATAGATCAGAACGCAAGCTTATTCTCAAAGCTGGCAAATCAAGATCTTGAAGCATTTTCTTTATAACCTCAGCACCAGTCCCCGCTTCAAAAGAGCTCTCACCAAAATTCTCCTGCGCTTCATAATACTCATCTTCAGAGATCAGCTGGCCATATCTAAAAGTAGACATACCAGGCTCAGTGATAAAATATGACTCAAAAGCGAGTACTTCATCTATAGACTTAAGCGGAAGATCTAGAAGCGCACTAATCCTGGAAGGAAGAGACCTTAAGAACCAAATATGCACCACAGGAGTTGCAAGCTCAATATGCCCCATTCTCTCACGACGCACCTTAGAAGTAGTTACTTCAACACCGCACTTGTTGCATATCACACCACGATGTTTCATACGCCTATACTTTCCACAAAGGCACTCATAATCCTTAACTGGCCCAAAAATACGAGCACAGAACAACCCACCATTCTCAGGTTTTATAGTTCTATAATTAACTGTGTCTGGCTTCTTTACTTCACCATAAGACCAAGATCTAATCCTTTCGGGACTAACTAAAGATATCCTGATTTTACTAAAATCGTTTATATCTCTGAGCAGACCTAAATAATCAAAATTTGCTGAATGAGCCGCTGTATTGGAAGATTGCTGAAATAAATCTTCACTTTGAGTATCCAAATCATTCACAATTTCTTCATCTCTAAAATCAGCCATACAACCTTTATTCACTAAATTTACACAACTAGCACTGCGGCAACAACTACCAACAAAAATACCTAGACTCTTTGCATAACATGACTTTAATCCAACCTATACGTTGCATGATTTCATGCTAAAACCACAGAAATCTACATCAAGCAGGCTATGCCTTATTTGCGCTACACATATATAAACAAGATTAATTTCAAATAAGAAATTAATAACTTATATATACAAAGAGTTAATATTAGTTGATTAGTAAAATCACTCCATTTTCTAAAAGATATATATCTTAATAAGTCTGCACGTCAAAAATCGATTTGCTGGGCAAATAAATTTTTGCGGAAAGTTAAATGTATAAAAATTAGCTTTTAAAACAGCTCTGTGCTAATTTTCGTATATATAATTTGTCCGATACTTGCAAAAATACTACTTAACGAAATCTATAAAGTTTTTGACAATTTTGCCACTTTTTCTGCAGGACTTTCAATGCATAATAATTGCTTGCAATCAATATAAATCCTCCGCTTCTTAGAGTTATTATGCAGGCGACTAATTAACTGCTCTAAATTAACACTACAAACAACATACAACAATAGACCAAATTACCTGAACGCTTAACACTGAATACTAATCCTCGTTATCATCCTGATCATCAGTAATCATTTCTACGTTTAAGCATAGAGACATCAATTCTTTTATCATGACGTTAAATGATTCTGGCACACCACATTCGAATATAGGATCTCCACGAATAATTGATTCATATATCTTAACTCTTCCCTCTACATCGTCTGACTTAACAGTCAACATCTCTTGAAGAGTATAAGCAGCACCGTACGCCTGCAGCCCCCAACATTCCATCTCACCAAATCTTTGTCCACCAAAATGTGCTTTCCCACCAAGAGGCTGTTGAGTAATTAAGCTATAAGGACCAGTAGACCTTGCATGAATTTTATTGTCCACCAAGTGATCTAATTTAAGCATGTATATATAGCCAACAGTGACCTTTCTATCAAACTTCTCACCTGTTCTTCCATCTATTAAAGTTATCTGCCCTGAAGCATCCACACCTGCTTTTGTCAGCATTTCATTGATTTCATCCTCCTTAGCGCCATCAAACACTGGAGTTGCAAACGGAACACCTTTACTAAGAGTCTTAGCTAACTCTATAACACTTTCATCTGACATAGATTTAATAATTTCACGGACTGCCACATCTGATTGACGATCTGAAGGATACAAGTTTAGTATTTCTTTTCTAAGTTCGCTAACTTCAGAAGAGTCATTAATGCTTCTCAAAACTTCACTAATTTTCTTTCCTAAGTTAACAGAAGCCCAGCCAAGGTGAGTCTCTAAAATCTGTCCAACGTTCATACGCGAAGGAACACCAAGAGGGTTTAGTACTATATCAACAGGAGTGCCATCTTCTAAGAAGGGCATATCTTCAACTGGTAAGATCTTGGACACAACCCCTTTATTACCGTGTCTACCGGCCATTTTATCACCAGGTTGCAACTTAAGCTTCGTAGCTAAATAAACCTTCACAAGTTTTAATGCACCGTGCGGGAGATCATCACCACTCTGAATTTTCTTAACCTTATGCTTGAGTTCTTCTTCAAGCTCCTCTATCGACCTATCATAGAAAAGCTTAATGCGTTCAAGCTCTGACATACTTTGAGCATCGTCAACAACAATTTGCCATAGTTGCCTCTTTGGTAACTTGTCGAACACTTGCTGAGTCAGGACACCCCCAGGAACAAGAGGTTTCGGAGCACTTACTATAATTTTTCCAACTAATAATTCAGCAATTCTAGAATAAGCAAAGACTTTAATTATTGAAACCTTATCTTCTTTATCTTTTTCAACTTTCTCTATCTCAACTTTCTCAAGAGCTATCGCACGTTCATCTTTTTCTATACCTCTACGTGTAAATACACGCACACCAACGACCACACCCTGAACGCCAGGAGGAACTCTCAAAGAAGAATCTCTAACATCTTTTCCTTTTTCACCGAATAAAGACCTTAGTAATTTCTCTTCTGCACTGAGCGGTGATTCTGTCTTTGGAGTAACTTTACCAACTAATATATCACCTGCTTTTACATCTGCACCAACGTGTACTATACCAATCTCATCTAAGTACTTTAAATTTTCTTCACTGACGTTTGGAATATCACGTGTAACTTCTTCAGGCCCAAGCCTTGTATCCCTTGCTATTACCTGAAATTCTTCCACATGTATAGAGGTAAATATATCCTCCTTTACTATCCTTTCAGAAAGTAATATAGAGTCCTCAAAGTTATAACCTTTCCAAGGCATGAAGGCGACAAGTACATTACGTCCCAGAGCAAGCTCCCCATAATCTGTACATGAACCATCAGCTATGACATCACCTTTTTCTACAAAATCACCAACCTTAACTATAGGCTTTTGGTTTATACATGTTCCCTGATTAGATTTCTTGTACTTATTTAAAGTATATATATCAACTCCAGGCACACCAGATTGATCGTCCTTATACCTAACAACTATCCTTCTTGCATCAACCTGATCAACAGTACCAGAATTTTTCGCTATAACTACAGCACCAGAATCTCTAGCTACGACACTTTCCATCCCAGTTCCTACGAAGGGCGCTTCACTATTCAGCGATGGAACAGCTTGTCTTTGCATGTTAGAGCCCATAAGAGCCCTGTTTGCATCATTGTTTTCCAAAAAAGGAATTAAAGAAGCTGCTACTGAAACTAGCTGCTTAGGTGAAACATCTACATAACTAATCTCAGACTTAGGAGCTAAAGTGCCCTCTCCGCGCCTTCTACATGGAACTATCTCTTCAACAAAGCATTTATCATCAGTTAACTTCACATTTGCAGGCGCAATGGCATATCTTCCTTCTTCTATTGCAGAAAGATATGTAATCTGTTCTGTAACCTGACCATCAGCTACTTTTCTATATGGACTCTCTATAAAACCATATTTATTTACCCTAGCATAAGTCGCAAGGGAATTTATCAAACCTATATTTTGCCCTTCTGGAGTTTCTATTGGACATATCCTACCGTAGTGAGTCGGATGCACGTCACGAACCTCAAAACCCGCTCTCTCCCTAGTTAATCCACCTGGTCCCAGAGCAGATACACGTCTTTTATGTGTCACTTCAGATAGTGGATTTGTTTGATCCATAAATTGTGATAACTGTGACGTACCGAAAAAATCTCTAATTACTGACATTAATGCCTTTGAATTCACAAGATCATGCGGCATCACACTATCAATCTCAACAGAGCCCATACGCTCCAGGATAGCTCTCTCCATTCTAACAAGTCCTAAACGGAATTGATTCTCGACAAGCTCTCCAACAGATCTTACTCTTCTATTACTTAAGCTATCAATATCGTCTATCTCACCATATCCATCTTTTACACTGATTAAATACTTAATTATTGCTAAGATATCTTCACACGTCAGAGTTGTATAATCTTCTGGCATGTTAATTTCATGCTTAGCATTAAGTTTCATCCTACCAACAGCAGATAGATCATAACGCTCTGGATCAAAAAAGATACCGTTAAATAGAGATGTCGCAACCTCGGCAGTTGCAGGCTCACCAGGTCTAAGTACCCTATATATGTCAGATATAGCATCCTCTTGTGTAAGGTTCTTATCTAACATCAAAGTATTTCTTATATAAGGCCATACTTTAAAATTATCTATATCTATAACATGAACTTCTTTGAGATCTATAGCTTCTATTCGCTTCAAAATGTTTGGAGCAATTTCTTCTCCACTTGCTATAATCTCTTCACCCGTTTCAAGATCAACTATAGAATGCGCAACAAACAAACCTTGTAAGTCTTCAAAAACTGCCGAATTCTTGATATCTTCTGGTCCAAATTTTTGGATAATCTTAGATGTCAAACGTGTTCCACTATCTATAACTACTTTTCCAGTTCTAAGATCTATAACGTTTTTGGTAATTTTAGAATTTTTCAGCTTTTCTAAATCAAAATCACTAACCCATGAGTCGCCATACTTTAGACACTTTCTGAAATTATAAAACTCTCCGAGAATCTGATCTTTGGAATAACCAAGCGCTTTGAGCAAAGTAGTGACATATAACTTTCTCTTTCTATCTATTCTAAAAAATAGTATATCTTTCGCATCAAACTCAAAATCCAGCCATGAGCCACGATAAGGAATCACACGAGCAAAATAGAGATATTTCCCAGCTATATTACTCTTACCACCATCATGATAATAAAATACACCTGGTGAACGATGCATCTGCGAAACAATAACACGCTGCGCACCATTTATGACAAAAGTACCATTTTTTGTCATAAGCGGAATTTCACCTATATATACATCTTGCTCTTTGATACCTTTGACTTCCTTAATTCCTATCTCTTCATCAAGATCCCAGACTATCAAGCGCATTGTAACACGCAGAGGAGCTGCATAGCTCACATCACGCTGCATACACTCCTCAATATCATACTTAGGAGTATCCAAAGCGTATCTAACATACTCAACTGTTGCACGACCATCATAATCAGAAATTGGAAAAACAGAACGGAAGACTGCTTCTAATCCCTTATTTTTTCTTTGCTCTGCAGGGACATCAAGCTGCAAAAAATCCTCGTAAGAATTCTTTTGCACCTGTATTAGATTTGGAATTTCAGCAACACTTAACGTCTTTCCAAAAGACCGCCTGATTCGATTTTTCAGTTTAAATAGCAGCACAAAATACTCAATTGAAAGTTAAAAAAATATCTAGTAAAGCTAGCATGACATAAGCAAAGCAATGAATGCAGCATCATGCAATTCTGAAAAGGAAGCGTGACGCTCCTTCTCTCAAGCTGTATGATCAAAATCACTACTACAATATCTCACGCATTTACACACCCTCTCCTTTAAAAAGTTAAAGCACAATATTATGCATGCAAGCCTAGTGCATATAACACGTGATAAAGCCACCTCTAATGCTAGTACTACTGCATCAGAAAGGAAAATTGCCGATACTCTCGCAAGCATTAAGTACTTCATAAGCAAAAAATCTCTTTTTCAAAAGCTAATAAACAAAAAAGCACAATGGTCAACAAAGCATAAAGCAAAAACTTATAAGCAATATACAAGCTGCAAACTGAAATTTGCTATTACTGCATTATGAAAAACTACCTTATAAAGCATCTATAAAAAACCATGCGAATTCTTGTATAAAACAATGAAGCAAGTGCATATCATTTCACACAGTTATAAACACAATAAGCTCAATGAGATAAATGTACCGCTCAACTAACACATCATACACTAACTCATAAAAGCAACAATGCAATTAATCAAGCTAATTAGAGATATACTAATACAGAAACCAAATAAATCACACAAGAAGCAAGCTTATAAGCAGTAAACACAAACAGCATTAATATAAAAATAGCAGCTGTGCGCAAGAAAGCATCAAAGCCCCTCACAGTACAAAATTGCGCAAATAAATATTATTAAAGGCATAAATCAATCTAAAAATCATATAAAAGAGACAGCGCAGTCATGATTATCGCTGCACAGCACTAAGATCATAATATGCAAAGCTGCTAGCTAATAATAACGTTATATACGTTAAAATTCCTACTTCAGCTCTACTTTTGCACCAGCAGCTTCCAAAAGTTGCTTACCTTTTTCAGCTTCTTCCTTAGAAACTTCAGCTTTCACTACTTTAGGAGCAGACTCGACTAAGTCCTTTGCTTCTTTTAATCCAAGACCTGTTAGCGCTCTAACCTCTTTGATTACATTTAACTTATTTGCACCAGCATCAACTAATACTAAGTCAAACTCTGTCTTAGCAACAGCTTCTGCAACAGAAACCGCAGCAGCTGCAACAGCAACAGGAGCTGCTGCAGTCACACCCCATTTTTCCTCCAACATCTTAGCAAGCTCAGCAGCCTGTATAACTGTCAGAGTAGACAATTCTTCAACGATTTTTTCTAAATTAGACATTTTCTATATCCTTTTACTATTAACTATTGAAAGAAAATTTATTGCTTAGAGTTATGCAGTCAAAACTCCAACAACGTTACGCATAGGAGCCTGCAGCACTGAAACCAGCTTAGATGCAGAAGCATTCAGCAATCCAATAATTTTTGCTCTAGACTCATCAACAGACGGTAGCGAAGCAAGCTCTTGAACTTGCTTTGAAGTTAGATAAGTCTCACCCATAGCTCCACCTAATATTTGCACGCTTTCATTTTTCGCACAAAAATCCACTAAAGTCTTAGAAATTGACACTGGATCATTAGAATAAGTTAGAGCAGTTGGTCCATTTAAAAGATGGACCAAATTTTCATAACATGTAGACTGCACAGCAATTTTAGCAAGTTTATTTTTTACAACACAATAACGCCCATCGGACTTCTTAAATCTGCGCCTCAGATCATTAACATCCGCAACGGAAATGTTAATATTTTTAGTCACTATGACGGCCGCACAAGAGCGCATAACCTCATGCAAATTCCCCACCAACTCCTGCTTCCGTAACTTGTTCACAAGACACCTCTTACTTTAATTTCACAGAACTGTCAATCTAATCTATCATACTTCTTAAGTCAAGCTCAATAGCAGGTCCCTGAGTACTACTTAAGAACATTTTCTGCATATAAATCCCTTTAGAAGTAGTAGGCTTTGAACCAAGTACAGATTTATATAACGCAACAACGTTAGCTTTAAGCGCATCTTGAGAGAAACTAAGCTTACCAACTGCAGCATGTACAAGACCCGCTTTCTCAACTTTATACTCAACTTGACCAGATTTAATTCTGCGCACCGCCTCTGCAACGTCGTCCGAAACGGTACCAAGTTTTACATTCGGCATCAGCCCTCTTGGCCCTAAAACCTTCCCAAGAACTGCGATCTTTTGCATCATATCAGGAGTCGCAACGCATACATCAAAATTAATAACTCCGCTCTTGACTTCATCTATCAGCTCTACTTCACCAAACAAGTCGGCTCCTGCTTTCTCAGCTTCACCAACTCTCTCCTGCTTAATGAATACTGCAACCTTAACCTCACGCCCCATACCAGATGGCATAACAACAGCACCTCTAACCATCTGATCTGACTGCCTAGGATCTACTCCAAGCTTAAAAACAACATCGACAGTTTCATCAAACTTCGCAGCACAAGATGTAGAATATTCCTTCAACAACCCAATTCCATCTTCAAGACTATATAACCTATCACTTTGAATAAGTTCAGAGGCGCACTTCATGCGCTTACTTTTTTTCTTCATATGCTACCAATCAATCCATCACTATTACTTTTGCACAACAATACCCATAGAGCGTGCAGTCCCCTCAACCATGGAAACAGCAGCATCAATGCAATCAACTCCCATATCAGATAGCTTCATCTTTGCTATCTCAAGAACCTTCTCTGCTTCTATCTTCCCAATAACTTCCCTACCAGGAATCTTAGAGCCCTTCTCCAGGCCAGCAAATTTACACACTAAAAATGAAGTAGGAGTGGTCTTCGTAATAAATTCGAAACTCTTGTCAGCATATGCAGTAATTAACACAGGAACAGGAGAGCCAATCTCAAGGCCTTTTGTTCTCTCATTAAACTGCTTACAAAACTCCATTATGTTAAGCCCTTTCTGACCCAAAGCAGGACCGATAGGAGGAGAAGGATTCGCCTTTCCAGCAGGAACCTGCAACTTAATATATCCTAATATTTTTTTCTTCATAATTTTAAAGCCACGAACTCATATTATTCATTACACTTTTTAACTTGGTCAAATTCAAGCTCAACAGGAGTATCTCTACCCAAAATCGAAACCAAAACCTTTAACCTTCTCTTTACATTATCAACACCCTCTATAGCACCAGTAAATGCCTCAAAAGGACCATCTATAATTTTTACAAGCTCACCAACCTCGTAACTTGCATCGTCTTCTTTAAGCACTACTCCTTCAGCCATTTGCTTCAAGATTCTGGAAACCTCATGCTCCTGAATCTTTGCAGGCTTGTTTTTGGAACCAAGAAATTTTGCAACATTTGGTATATTCTTTACCATACTCCAAGCCTCATCATCAAGCTGCATCTTGATCAATATATAACCAGGAAAGATTTTTTTAGATGTCTGAACCTTTTTTCCTCTTCTCAGCTCAGAAACACTCTCAACAGGCACGACAACCTCATGGATAAGGTCGCGAAGCCCCTTCTTTTCGGCTTCATCTTTGATATGCTGAGCGATACGTTGCTCATAACCAGACAAAGTGTTTAAAATATACCAAGATACCGTCAAGGTCTAACTCCCAAAATTCAAAAATAATTTCACTATTCTATAGAGTGCAGAATCAACGAGAAAGAACACAAGACCAGCTATAAACGCAACAAAAATTACAAACAGTACAGTGACGTATAACTCCCTCGAACTGGGCCATACAACTTTCCTAGCCTCAGCACTTACTTCTTTGAAAAATGTAATCAAACTAGCCACGTAAAACACTTCTTAAATCAAGCATGACAAAAATCCCACCGAGGAGAGTATATTACAGCATGCTATTATGTCAAGCTTAGTAATGGTCACAAGCCCAACTCTTCTACAACAAATTTATAAGAGGATCAAATAATAATTACATTCTTCTATAAATTCATAACACAGCATTCAATTTTAGCAAATCCTACTTCTTAACTACGCTATATCGTTCTCAAGCTCTACTCTTCATCGCAAAGGCTTAAAAAATGGGAAAACAAATATATGTAATATACAGCAATTTCAGCAACATATCTCTTCTTTAAATGCAGAGACAAACAACTATGCCATCTATAAATCACTCTGTATATTCACATTATGTTATTTCATATACACATGCGCTCTTATTTCTAGCTCTTTTTGAAGTCTAACTTCGTATATATATACATATATATATTGATTGCAGGTAAATGAAGAGTTATATTAACCGCTTGCTAGTTATTTATTAACACAAACATCACCACTCAATTTTTCATTAATTCTAAGCAGTTCGTTATACTTACAAATTCTATCTGTCCTACATACAGAACCAGCTTTTATATAATGGCTAGAAGTTGCAACTGCAAGGTGACTCATGGAAGCATCCTCAGTCTCACCAGATCTATGAGAAACTATATAATGATAATTGCTTTTTCTTGCCAAATTTATAGTGTCTAATGTCTCGCTTAATGTACCGATTTGATTCATTTTAATCAAGACTGCATTTGCAAGACCAGACTTAACACCCTCTCTCAATATATCAACATTTGTCACAAAAAGATCATCACCGACAATTTGCACATCTTTTCCCAGCTTAGAAGTCATCATTGCCCAAGCATCTAAATCTTCTTCAGCAAGTGGATCTTCTATGGAAATGATAGGGTATTGCTTTAAAATCCTCTTGTAATAATCAATCATCTGCAGCGAATCAAGCTCAAGATTCTCAGATATAACATATTTCTTGCCGTTATATAACTCATTTGCTGCAACATCAAGACCAATCTCCAAATCTTTGCTATACTGAAAACCCGCGACCTCTATTGCATTCATTATAAAATCAAGGGCATGCTCTATTGAGCTAAGCTCTGGGGCAAAACCCCCTTCATCACCTACTCCAACGCTAAAACCAGCAGCTTTTAAAAGCGACTTCAGCGCCATAAATACCCTGTATGACATCTCTAAACTCTCAACTATTGAAAAAGAAGATGCTGGAATTATCATAAATTCCTGAAATGGGATCCCATTATCCGCATGCACTCCCCCATTTAAGATATTTAGCATCAACCTTGGCATAGCCCAATTACTGAAACCCTCTATAGATTCAAACAACATTTTCCCTAAGAATGCAGCCCTCGCCTTTGCAAACGCAAGAGAAATAGCAAGAGTACTATTTGCTCCAATGCGCGATTTATTACTCGTTCCATCTAACTCTATTAGAAAATTGTCTAGCTCTCTTTGAGAAAAAAATTCACGACCAGAAATATATTTTAACAGCTCTGTATTAAGAACCTGTACTGCGCCACAGACTCCTCGACCGCCATAACGCTGATCTTCAGTATCTCTTTTCTCCAAAGCTTCTTTAGATCCTAAAGAAGCACCACTTGGAACAGAAGCTCTACCAAAATGATTCCCTTCAAGCATTAAGTCAACCTCAAGAGTCGGCTGCCCTCTACTATCCAAAATTTCTCTACCAAAAATATCTATAATCTTCATATAAATAACTCGTCTCTTAATAAATAACAAAGTCACCAATTAAAAAATATCTCATTGATTAACAGGAACTAGCGCTAGCCAACCGATAAAAATCTTGATTTATCCTTGTAAATATTCTGTACTTTATATACTGCAATAGTTTTTGATATATATATCAACACACCGCAATACCAAAAAATTTTCAAAAAGCACATGCAGCAACCAAAAATACGATGCATATCCTAAGAATACAACAAAATTCATCAGAATTTAAATTTTGCACCGATCAAAACCATACAACCCTGACTAGAATTATCAGGCATATTGCCAAAATTCAAATTGAATCTAGAAATTTCAAGAGAAGATAAAATATTATTTGAAAATTTATAGTCCAAACCAAAAGCAATTCTATCAAATTTAGAAGCCATTTCGTTTAAATATTTCACACTATTAAAATAGCTGACTTCAACTCCAAACGGTCCTATTTTATACCCAAGACCCAGTGTATTATAACTACTAGATTTACTATCTTCACCTTTCATACTGCAGGACTTACCTAAAAACCTGGTAGATGCACCAATGGTAAACCCCATATAAGCAATATTTGCACCAACCTCAAAACCGAATAACGGATTACTTAACTGACCAGACACTGGATCTTTATACGATCCAGCACCTTCATATGAAACAGAAAATTTATATGCAACATCATTAATTTGACCAGTATAAAAGATACTGCATTGTAAAACATTTGAATAAGAAATAATTTTCTTTGAGTGTTGCACCTCAAAACCAGGAATATAAGAAATACCAAATTTTAAGCCAGAAAAATCCCGGCTTATATAACTTAATTTAAAATCTCTACGCTTGTCTCTACCAAGATTTGCAAATTCGCCATTGGACTGCGTGTAATAATCCACATTATTACTAAATAAATCAGGCGAATATATTGCGGAAAATTGACAATATTCACTATTACAAGTGTGCATTGTATGATCAAACTGCGCAAACCAATATAAAGAATCTCTAGTCATACCAGCCGCACTAAATGCATCAACCTTCATTGAACTAGCAACACCAGCATGTTTACCTATTTCAAATAAACCAAATTTTCTATCAGAAAATTCGATAGAAACGCGCTCTATTATATCAAACGGTAAGAATCTAGCAGAAGAAACGTAAGGATGCAATCTAATAAAACCTTTAAATCCACTATGCCACTCGGATGCATCAGCACCATACTCAAGGTCTAATAAAGCACTAAAGTAACCATCTGACACGCCACTCCCACCCAAGTAACCAGTATCCAGCACTCCTTTGGCAGATAACTTAGATGAAAAAGTATCACCATTTTTTGCAAGCACAAAATCAACATAGATAAAGCAACATAGCAAAGTAAGCAGCAAAAAACGGCTCATTGACTGTAGATAATACATATAAATTCTAACATTATACAAATAAAGAATATAAATAGAGAGTCTAGAATATATCTACATGATACCGAAGAACATAACCTGTGGCAAAAACGATTAATATGAAGCATAGCATATAGTATAATTCCAATCTTTAAAACCCGAATTATGGATTAGGAAATATTCTAAGTATTAGCAATAGAGGGCTTTTTAGTATTTAACTGATAAGCAATTAAAGTAGCAATGATATGAATAAAAGCATTGACTGGTGACCTATGCCTTGAATGTTCAAGCTGAAGTTTATTTTTGAGATAGTCAAAGACAGTTTCTACAATAGAGCGCTTTCTTAGGAATATCTTTTCTTCTAGAGATAAAAGGCAGTTTTTCATCCCTTTTTAACTCCAGTGACTAATTTCAGTCCTTGCTTATATAGAGCTAAAAATAATGGTTTGGAGATATAACCTTTATCACCAAACAAGAGTCCTTTAATATTATCACTCATCATCATAACTTGCGATCTATCGTCCTTGTTACATTTGCTCAGTGATACTTTTACTAATCCTCCTTTTTCATTAATAATAATAATATGCAGTTTAAAACCAAAGAACCATCACTTCTTAGTCTTTCCTAATGCTGCTATACCTTTGAATACTTTGTTCCTAGAGATTCTTTTATTGTGGCAAACGTATATAGAGGTAGAATCTATATAAGAAATGTTGCTACTTTTAGAAAGCAAAGTATGTAATAAAACAGCTAATATCATTATTACTCTTTGCATTAATGCTACAAATCTTTCATAGCTTGGCATCAATGGAAATTCAGATCTATATAGCTGCAAATATGAATTATAGAAAATTTTAAAGTTTTTACATGGAGATTGTTGGAATAGTATTACTTATTGTTATTATTTCAGACTCAAAAAGTCCTGGTACTCTCGTCGGATTTATGCTTGTAACTTCTGAGATCGCTCTTTTACTTATCTCTTCTTTACACTCGCTGCTAAAATCATCGATGAAACAAAATAAATTTGTAATATCTTTTTTCATAAGTAGGTCTCGATTGTTACTTCAAAATTATCTTTACCTACATATCCATATTCTGGCAACCTTGCTTAATCCATAATTCGGGTCAATACATAATTAAAAAATATTTATGTATGACGTTATATAGATTTACCTTTTACTAAGCGTAAAATCCTTGCAAAGTTTTTATAGGAATGAGATATTTGTACGAGGAAATTTTAAGAGTTATGTGCTTTTAAATAGCAATCTATGATTACTGCAACCCTTGTATTTCAAAATAAAGCAAAATATATAATTGGCTTCTATAAACTTGTAAACACAAGTGTTTCAGTGTAATTAGCTTTATCTTCTTCACATTGCCTTGATATGTCGCGCAAGGTAAATGCATGGCTCTGTTAACCAAGTAATTGTGCTGGCCAATTTCTTCGCAAATATATAAATGCGCAGAAATTAACTGGTACTCTAAAAAATCATGCCCTTCAAATCCTCGCGCGTGCACTTATGAAGAGAGTGTCATGGCGATTTATACATTAATAGTTTGTTTTGTCATAATAGCTTGCACAGCACATAGTTCAAAGAGTCCTAAAACAAATTTCTTATAAAAACCTTGAACTATACAAAATAAAAACACTAAGATCTAGAGCAACTCACTTATTTTATCCATATAAGAACATGATATCTTTGTTAAATGTTAGCTTTAAGCGCATAAGTCATTTATTAGCAATTATAATATTGCTCTTTTGCACTTATAGTTCAAGAAATGTTCATGCCCATATCAAGCAAGCAGCAGATGTTTCAGCCAGCACGATACTATTAGACAATCAATATGTAATAATAGTGAATTTCCATTTGAACAATGAATGGAAAATTTATAGTACAAATCCTGGCGATGTAGGAATGCCTCCTTCTATAGAATTACTTCGTAAAAACAAGATGGATAAAGTTTTTATAAATGAAGTTATTTGGCCTCAAGCTAATAAATATGAAGAAGATGTTTCGGGCGAAGTAGTAACTTCATATGTTTATGATAAGGATTTCAGTATAATAGTAAAAATAGGGAAAGAAGAATATACAGTAACTCAAGATCTATCAATTATAGTAAAATATGCTGCTTGTAATGTAATTTGCGCTGTCTTTGAACATAAGATAGATGTGGCGCTTCCTTCTAATCATTCAAATACTCAAGCTGCAGGTAAAATTGATGTTCTTGAAATATGTTTAATCATGTTGGGAGCAATGCTTGGTGGCTTTATACTCAATTTTATGCCATGTGTATTTCCAGTTCTTTCCATTAAACTCTTTGGCATTATTAAACATAGCAAAAAAGAGCATAAAGTTATTACGATGAACCTTTTATGTAATGCTATTGGTATTGTATTAACATTTCTTATAATGGCAATAATTACTATATTATTTAAATCAGGAGGAAAACTGATTGGGTGGGGAATACATTTTCAGTCACCAATCTTCTTAATTGTACTCATTATCATTATGGCGCTAGTTGCAAGTAATTTATGGGGTGATTTTGAAGTTAAATTACCGAGTTTTATAAACAATAAATTGGGTCTCATAGAAATTAATAACGAGTATTTAGGCAGCGTTTTTTCAGGTGTTCTTGCTACAATACTTGCAACTCCATGCACAGCTCCATTTTTGGCAACATCTCTTACTTTTGCACTGAGTCAGAGTTTTTTGATGATTCTACTGACCTATCTTTGTATAGGGCTTGGTATGGCTATACCTTATGCAGCGCTATCAATGAAGCCCGCACTACTTTCAAGGCTACCAAAACCTGGTAATTGGATGGAGCACACAAAAAAAATTATGGCTTGCTTTGTTTTGCTAACTATTTTGTGGCTTTTTTATATATTATCTTATCATTTTAATTTGCAATCCATAATAGCATTATGTTTTGGATTATTCGTATTTCGAGTAGTGTTGATCAAATCTCACTATTTTAAAGCCGTTACACGCTATTTTGTTCTAACTTCTGTGATATTAGCTTTTTCGCTTTTATCATATTGTGTCAACGATAACGCAAAAGATGATCAAAACATCGATGCAATGTGGGAAAATTTTGATTATGATAAGTTACAGCGCTATGTAAATAACGGACAAACTGTTTTGATTGATGTAACTGCTAGTTGGTGTGTTACTTGTAAGGTAAATAAGATAATGATTTTGGATAATAAGGATGTAATAAACATGCTTAAAAAGAAAAATGTTTTATTAATGAGAGCAGATTACACGCATAGTAATCACGAGATATCAAAGTTTCTTGTAACTCATTCACAGCATGGAATTCCACTAAATGTAATATATGGCCCTAAAAATCTTACTGGACTAAAATTACCAATTGTGTTGACACGGTATATATTGTTTGAAGGAATTGCATCAGTTCAATAGTTTTGTTTGTCGTTATTTGAGATAATCCATAAGCAGAATCAGTAGATATAAGTTAGGAAGTCTATACGTCAAAAATTGATTTGCTGCGCAAATAAATTTTTGTAGAAAATTAAAGATTCTACCTCTATATACGTTTGCCACCATAAAAGAATCTCTAGGAACAAAGTATTCAAAGGTATAGCAGCATTAGGAAAGACTAAGAAGTGATGGTTCTTTGGTTTTAAACTGCATATTATTATTAATGAAAAGGGAGGATTAGTAAAAGTATCACTGAGCAAATGTAACAAGGACGATAGATCGCAAGTTATGATGATGAGTGATAATATTAAAGGACTCTTGTTCGGTGATAAAGGTTATATTCTCCAAACCATTATTTTTAGCTCTATATAAGCAAGGACTGAAATTAGTCACTGGAGTTAAAAAGGGATGAAAAACTGCCTTTTATCTCTAGAAAAAAAGATATTCCTAAGAAAGCCCTCTATTGCTAATACTTAGAATATTTCCTAATCCATAATTCGGGTTATATGATATTTGACTCAGAAATTAATTTGTACTCTAAAAAATCATGCCCTCAAAATCCTCTAGCGCACACTTTGCAGGTAGTGCCCATACCTTAAGCAAACAAAAATTATCAGTACTTATGTATGAAAATCTGGTAAAGTAAATAAGAATTATATAACCAGAGTTTCTGATTAATAACTCTAGTGTATGGCAGATTTTTCGAAAGTGGCACTGCCGGCAGTGCAATATTTAGACAAGTTGCAAGTTATAAAATAATTGATAACTCGCGTTACATAGTTTACTTGTTGCTGTTCAAAAAGCGTTTTGAAAATATAGTATGCAATACTAAATTCTCGAATTTAACTTAGCTGATAAGTTTTCACACTTTCTGGAAGTATAAAGTTGTTGCGTCATAACTCTAGAATGGGAGGATTTATGTTGGCCTGCAAGCAATTATGATTCACCGAAAGTCCTGCAGTACCTTAGCGCAGGGCCGCTTCTTTAGGCTAATTTTTGTACATTTAACTTTCCGCAAAAATTTATTTGCACAGCAAATCGATTTTTGATGGAAAGACTAAAAGGTGATTTTATAAGAGTAATCCAGATAAATAGGTGATTGTTACAATTTATAATGCAGTTTTTAAATGAAGGAAGCGGCAGTTTGAGCTCCAAGAAAGTGAAATTCAGAGATCAGTGATTATACGCTATTTATAGCAGCGGCTCACATACTTTTAACATCAAATTCGAATTTTTTTGTGCATATTGTTAGATCAACGTTAATAGTTAGTATAGTCACTTTTGCATCTAGGCTAATTGGGTATTTAAGAGATGTTATGATCGCTAGTATCCTAGGCGCAGGGCCTATGAATGACGGTTTTTTAGTGGCATTTAGACTAGCAAACTTATTTCGTAGTTTATTTGGAGAAGGAGCATTTCACAGTGCATTTATTCCAATATTTGCAGGTCTGATAAAACGCAGGAGCATCCACTATGCAAAAGCCTTTGCGTCGAGAGTACAGTCTTTATTATTTCTTTCATTATTTTGTTTTTGTGTGGTTGCATTGTTATCTATGAGATTTATCGTAGAAATCACAACTCCAGGGCTGACATTTGATAATTCTGAGTATTTAAATTTTATCACAGAACTTGCAAGAATCACATTTCCTTATCTATTACTTATCTCAATGGTAGCCTTTTATGGTGGAGTATTAAATAGTATAAGTAAATTTTTTCCATTTGCTTCTATATCTATTCTATTCAATATCACACTAATTACATTTTTATTGTGTAGATCTGTATTCAAAACTACTGCTCATGCATTGTGTTATGGACTGCTGGTTGCTGGCATTATCGAGTTAATTTGGATAATTTATTTCGCAAAAAGAAATGATGTAATTATTCCAATTAAGAAGCCAAAAATAAATAGTAAAATAAAAACCATGTTAAAGAGAATGACGGCTGGAATGTTCGGAGCTGGAATATTGCAAGTAAATATTTTGATAGATATGGTGATTGCTTCATTTATTCCTGGAGGTATTTCATTTTTATATTTTGCAGATAAAATAATGCAACTCCCTCTTGCTGTGATAGGCACAGCATCATCATTGACACTTCTTCCGACACTTGCGAAAAGTTTTCAAGTAAGTAATTTCGAAGATGCGAATGCTACTCAGAATTCTATGTTGAAATTTACAATGTTTTTTGCCATTCCATCTTGCTTTGGTATTATATACTTAGCGTTTGAAATAGTTGATTTGCTTTTCCATCGTGGAGCATTTACATATTCAGATACTCTTAAAACTGCTGCTGCGCTACAGTTTTTTGCCCTTGGATTGCCAGCTTATGTTTTAAATAAAATTTTTATTAGTTATCTTCACAGTAAAGGGGATGTAAAGACACCTGTGACCATAGGAGCGATTTGTCTTATTTTAAACGCCTGTTTTAGCGTAGCGCTTGTCATTCCTCTTCAGCATTCTGGGATCGCGCTGTCGTCATCTATTGTTGCGTTTATAAACTCTGCTATGCTTATGATAGGTTGTTATAAGTACAGTGGTTATAAAATAGACATTAGATCGATTTTTAGTCTCATATATAGCATGATAGCAGCACTGATAATGGTAATATCATTATATGTTTTGCAATCGTTACAAATTGTAAACTCTAAGATATTAGGAATGTTATTTTTACTAGCTTCTGCTGCGATATGCTATATAGTGTCGTATTTTGCGATATTTTATGCACATAAATTTGTTACAACTCAAATTTGGTGTTGCAAGGTAAAGAGTCTGTCCGCCAGAAATTGATTTGCTACGCAAATAAATTTTTGCGGAAAATTAAATGTACAAAAATTAGCTTGGGATCGGCCCTGCGCTAATTTTCGGATATATAATTTGTCCTGTACCTAGCAAATACTACTTTAGGCATTACCGACAAAATCCATAAGGCTTTTGGCAATTTTGCCATTTTTTCTGCTGGATTTTCGGTGCGCCATAGTTGCTTGCAGGCTAAGATAAATACTGCACTCCTTCGAGTTATGACGGATGGAATAAAGAATGTGTAATACTAATCGATTTTTGACGGACAGATTATTTTATTAATTGATTTTATGTTTAAGAATAGCTTCGATTACAGACAAGGCTCTTTTATGCATATGAACATTATGTACTCGCAAATAGTCCACATTTTCTAGCATAAGATATATGGAAGCTGCTGTTGTTTCTATATCTCTTTGCTCTGGTGGATAATATGTTAATTCTTGTAGAAAAGACTTTCTAGAGTGTCCAACGTATATAGGCACATCCAGCTTTTTGTAGTGTTTAATGTTTGCAATTAGTTCTAATGATTGTTCAGGATTTGTTGTAAATCCTATTCCAGGATCAAAAATAATCTGAGCTTTTTGTATTCCGTATCTTAAACATTCCTCTATCTTACGTTCTCCAAAGCTATATATCTCTGAAATATCTTTAACTCTTACTTTTTTGTCTGCTGGAAGTACTAAGCTTTGCATTAGTACATATTTGATACTTGGATTGCTTGCAATGATCTCAAGCATTCTTGGATCTTTTCCTCCTGATACGTCATTTATCATGGAAGCTCCAAGCATTATAGAACGCAGTGCATTTTCTGGATAAAAAGTATCTACACTAATTTCGTATTCTGTGCATAAATTTAACAGCGCTTCTAGTTTTTCCCATTCTTCTTCTTGTGACAGAAGCTTTGCTCCATAAGAAGTTGCGGTAATACCTATATCAACTATATCGGCGCCTTCTTGCGACATCTGTGCTGCACCTTCAGCTACAGCTTGTGGAGTACTAAAGCGTCCACCATCTGAAAATGATATATTATTATAATTCAATACGCCAACAAGCTTAGTCATATATTTGGTTTATGTATGTTGGTTTTTTATAACAAGCATTTTTTAAAACCTAATAAGGCCGCTTGCCCATGTCATTCCTGCGCCAACTGCTGACATCCCAATGAGTTGTCCACGTTTTATTCTGCCTGATTTTACATAAGAATCAAGGGCAAGTGGAATTGATGCTGCAGAAGTGTTGCCATGAGTTGCAATTGTTGAAACTATTTTATGTGTTGGTAGTTCTAATTTTTCAGCAACTGCAGATAAGATTCTAGAGTTTGCTTGGTGAGGAATGAACCAATCCAATGCTTCTATTGGTATATTTAATTTTTCAAGTAGCAAAAGGAAAGATTCGCACATTTTGAGCACTGCAATTCTAAATACTTCACGACCAGACATCTGCAATTTAGCCCCTAAATTACCTTTTGAGACTCCTCCATCTACTTTTAGTAAATCTATTGTATTCATATCAGAAAACAGCTGGATTTCAAGAATACCTTCGATTGTATCGGATTTTTCCAGTATAACACAACCGGCTCCATCGCCAAAAAGTATGCAAGTTGATCTATCATTCCAATCCAGTATTCTTGACATGGATTCTGCCCCTATTACAGCTATTCGTTTTGCGGAGCCTGAAATGATGAAGTTATGTGCAATAGAGAGTGCATACAAAAATCCAGAGCAGACTGCTTGAACATCAAAGGCAAAACCTCTAGGCATAAGTATTTTTGACTGCACTTGCACTGCTGTTGATGGAAATACAAGATCAGGGGTGGTCGTTGCAAGAACTATTCCATCTAGGTCTTCAGGCCCTAGTTTTGCTGAGTTAAGTGCATCAGAAAGTGCAAAGGTAGCAAGATCAGAAGTGTTATGATGCTTTGAGATAATATGTCTACTTTTTATTCCAGTTCTTTCTGAAATCCAAGCGTCGCTTGTATCAAGAAAAGTTGTGATCTCGTCATTAGATAAAATTTTTTCAGGAAGAAAGGAGCCACAAGCTACAATACGAGATGAAAGCACAAAAAAACACTCCATGTAAAACAAACTCTAGTGAGAAGTGAAGATAACACAAAATAGAACTAAAGTGCAACTTAATTAATAACTGCGGCATAATTCAGCTTACTTGTTGCATAGTCCATCTGTCATAACTCGAAGGAGTGCAGTATTTATCTTGGCCTGCAAGCAACTATGGTGCACTGAAAATCCAGCAAAAAAAATGCCAAAATTGCAAAAAACCCTATGTATTTTGTTAAGTAGTATTTTTAAGTATCAGACAAATTATATATCCGAAAATTAGCGCAGGGTCGCGCCTAAAAGCTAATTTTGTACATTTAACTTTCGGCAAAAATTTATTTGTATAGCAAATCAACTTTTGACGGACAGACTAACTAACTCGAGTATAGTTATTTATTCTCAAGCTTATACAGTTACTTGCATAGGCATTAAGATAAAAAATACATTTGTATAATTATTACAGCGGATCGATGCAGCAGTGTTTGAAGAGTTCAGTGAAAATTCTATGTCAAAACCATTTAAGAGGGATAGTATATCCATGATATATCTAGAATTAAAAGCAATCTCAAGCAGACTATCACCATTATATGTAATACCGCTTATATCTTGTATAGCATGCGAGTTGTTCTGAGTATTTACAGTCACCTGAAGTTTTTGCTTATCAAATAATAGTTTTACTGATTTTGTTTTATCTATCGTGATAGTAGTTACAAGATCTATAGCGCGACTTAAATCTTGCGCAGGCACAGTTGCGGCAATTGTACTTTGTGGTGGGATAGCTTTTTTATACTCGGGAAATTTACCATCTATTAGTTTAGATATCAGCTTTGTGCCGTTTGTTACTAGAGCAATTTTGTTATCACAAAATTCTAATTCAACTTCTTTTTCAGCTTCAGACAAGATATTTAATATCTCAGCTACAGTTTTTTTCGGCAATATTATCCCAGAAAATTCCTCTGCGGTATCTTGGATTGCAATGCCAGCAACTGCCATCCTGTGGCTATCTGTTGCAACAGCAAATAATCTCTTCTCATTATTCACATTTTCTATGTGAAGGTATATGCCGTTTAGATAATATCTAATTTCCTCTGTTGACATAGCATGCCTTACGAAGGACAGTAACATATATAGTGAATTTGCATCTAGATTTAATTTCCACAAGCAGTTTCCAGCATCAAAATCCGGAAATGTATCTGCGGGCAGTGAAGGTATCACAAATTCGTTCACTTCTGTTTTAATTAATAAACTATCTGTAGTTCCAATTTTGCTAATCTGAATTTTTAGATCATCTGGCATTTTCTTTATGATTTCACAAAGCATTTGAGCTGGGGCAGTTGCAACGCCAGGTGATATGATTTCTCCAGCAGTGGTACTGATAACAGACATTTCAGTATCGGTGGTGTATAGCTCTATTTTATCATCTTTAGCAGTAATTTTAACGTTTGCCAAAATAGGCAGAGCATGTTTTTTATCTACAACACCTTGTACTTTATTTAGAGCCTTCAAAAATAATTTTTTTTCTACTTGAATACGCATTTTATCATCTCTTATGTTGCTCATGGCGTAAAAATTGAAGCGCAGTGGCAGCGGCTATTGGCGTTTTTCAGAGTAAATATAGACACTGAACAATACTTAAATTATAACAGAGCATAGTCAACCTTTAATACTTGTTACATAGTGCTCATCAGATTGCTCGAAGCAGAGTGACGCAAGCAAAAATTTATGCCGCGCGAGCTTAAGCATATTATAACGTCTAAAAGCGAAAAGCATAGTAGCATATTGCTCAAAAGCCTTGCATATTATGAGTGGAAAGCAGTTTATAAAGCGCAAGAATTGCTCTTATTACATCTTGCGGTGCCGTTAGCAGGAATTGAACCTGCGACCTCTTCATTACCAATGAAGTGCACTACCACTGTGCTATAACGGCATGTACTGCAGTTCTCACTTTAAAGACATGCGCATTGCTAAGAAAGCTTCAAAGCGTCGACAGCCTTCCTTATATAAAACAAGCTTGCAAATTACGCAAATAAAAATTTCCAGATATAGTAATGCACTATCAAAGAACTAGCATTTCACAATCTGAAAGGCTAAAATCATAAAAAACTTTCGCCTTTTATTTGTGATATACTATATAATACGGATAGCATGTCTATTGCAAGCGATTCTACATATTAATTCAGATGTGTCGATTAATTTTATGCAAACGTCTCCTATAAAAAGTTTGATATTCTGGTTGAGAGCCTACCTAATGGTCGATATTATAGTTGGCATGATTAGAGTACTGAAGCATATGGTGAGGAAGAAGGTCACTTTAAATTATCCATATGAGAAAGGCTATATGAGTCCAAGGTTCAGAGGAGAACATGCTCTGAGACGTTATGCAAATGATATAGAGGAAGAAAGATGTATAGCGTGTAAGCTTTGTGAAGCTATTTGTCCTGCGCAAGCAATTACAATAGAGGCTGAAGCTAGATTGGATGCTAGTAGGAGGACGACTAAGTATGACATAGATATGACCAAGTGTATTTACTGTGGAATGTGTCAAGAAGCTTGTCCTGTAGATGCAATAGTTGAGGGGCCTAACTTTGAATATGCGACAGAAACTCACGTTGAGCTGATATTTAATAAAGCAAAGCTCCTGCAGAATGGCTTGAAATGGGAGACAAGCATTTGTGCAAATATAAATCAGGAAGAAGGAAAGTAATTTTTGTCAATTATTCAAAGGTCTGCACAATAACTTTGCCGACGGTGCCATAGGCATTCTACAAAGAAATGAAAATGTAGTGTATACTGGATCAATTTTTAGTTTAGTATGTAGTTGTTATCAAAAACAATAAGAATAGGTTGGGTTAGTAAAACAGTGGTCATAACAACAATCTCGACAAATACCGTATTTTCAGTTTTTTTGGTTTTTGCAAGAGTAGGTAGTGCTTGCATGCTAATGCCAGGGATTGGTGAGGTGAATGTTCCATCAAGGTGGAAATTACTTATTTCTATATGTCTTAGCATAATTATATACAATGCGGCATCTTTTCAATTTCCAAAAATGCCAGCGTCTATAATTGGACTATTTTTATTAATAGCTCATGAGGTTTTGGTAGGTCTCTGTTTAGGGTTGATTAGCAAACTTGTGTTATCTGCGTTGCACGTTACTGGAATGGTGGTTAGTATGCAGTCCGGATTATCTGCAGCTATGATGTTTAGTAATATTCAAGATACACAGAGCAGCATAATTGGAAATTTTCTTTATAATATAGTAATGGTATTGTTTTTGCTTGCAAATTTGCACTTGGATTTTGTGAGAACGCTTGCAAATAGCTATGATGTGATAAGTTTTGTGAGTTTCTCGGCGCATTATAACGATTTTGTTGAGATTTTTGTTAAGACTGTGTCTAATGTGTGGTCTATTGGGCTGCGTCTCTCTATGCCATTTGTTATTGCAGGTCTTGTAATGTTTATAGCAATGGGTATCATGTCTAGGCTTATGCTGCAGCTTCAAATGTTTTTCCTGATGTTACCTGCGCAGATTGCTGTATTTATTATTATATTTTACATGGTGATATCTAGTAGTGTTGTGTGGTTTTTAGAGCAATATCATGAGGTAATGGCTGGTTTATTTGGGATATTCTAGTTTGGTAGGATTTTATGTCGGAAGATCAAAAAGATCCATCACAGAAGACTGAAGAGCCCACTTCCAGAAAGCTTGAAAAGGCTAGGGAAGAAGGGGATGTAGTGACTTCTAGAGAAACTATTACGTTTCTGTTATTTACGTTTTTTACTATCTCTCTTTATTTTGGAATGCCTCTGATTATGAAGAGTGCTACAAAAATGCTAGCTCCATATACGTATAGTATACATGATATGCATATAGATGCTTTTAGCATCAAGAATTTATATACAAGAAGTATAATAATTTTTGCTGTAATTGGAGCAATTCCAATTTTATCAGTCATAACAGCAATTATATTAGGATATTGGATACAGCGTGGTGGTTTTATTTTTTCTACTAAAGCTCTAAAGTTCGATTTAAATCGAATTTCTCCTCTCACAGGTTTTGGCAAGTTATTTTCTATGCGCTCAATTGTTGAGCTAATTAAGAATATTTTGAAGATATCGTTAGTTGGTTTTGCCATATTTATAGTGATCATACCAGAAATACAGTCTTTGACGGAGCTTTATTTTCATAGTTGGTCTGGGATATTGAAACTGCTTTCTAACATCATTCTTAAGATGTTTATTACAGTTTCTATTATAATGGCATTGCTTGCGCTTTTTGATTACCTTTATCAAAGACATACATACATGCAAAAAATGCGTATGACAAAACAAGAAGTAAAGGATGAAATGAAGCAATCTGAAGGAGATCAAGAAATTAAAGCCAAGATGAAAAGCATTCGTATACAAAGAATGAAGAGAAGAATGCTTGCTGCTGTGCCAAAAGCTACAGTTGTAATTACAAATCCAACACATTATGCAGTAGCACTTTTTTATCTTCCAGAATCTATGAAGGCTCCGCAGGTTGTTGCAAAAGGACAAGATCACTTAGCGCTAAAAATCAGAGAGGTCGCTAAAGAGAATAGCGTGCCGATAGTGGAAAACAAGGCTTTAGCAAGGACTTTATTCGAGTCAGTTGAGTTAGATGACATAATTCCTTACGAACACTATAAGGCAGTAGCAGATGTAATTGCCTATATAATGAAGATGCGACCAACTTTATATAGGCACTGATAACAAAGTGCTTATGTGAGAATTTTTTAGTCTGTCCGTCAAAAATTAGCCTAAAGCCTCTGCCCTGCGCTAATTTTCGGATATATAATTTGTCCTATACCTAGCAAATACCACTTTAGGCATTACCGACAAAATCCATAAGGTTTTTGGCAATTTTGCCATTTTTTCTGCTGGATTTTCAGTGCGCCATAGTTGCTTGCAGGCAAAGATAAATAATGCACTCCTTCGAGTTATGGCGGATGGACTATATCATATAAAAACATGGTACCCATGAGAAGACTCGAACTTCCATGACCGAAAGGTCACTAGCACCTGAAGCTAGCGTGTCTACCAATTCCACCACATGGGCAAAAAATATGTGAAACTATAATGAAATTTCATGATATGTACTGCTAAACAATCAGCGATCATGAAACACATAACATTTTTAAAAATATGCTGGTGCTTATTTTTAAAAGTATCAACATAATACCAACTTATTCAGCTCAAAAATTAGATACTACAATTTCACTTCAAATCACGAAAATAGATGTGTTTACTTACTATTCTCATTTTAGGAACTACAAGACGTCTTCTAACATCACACAAAAGAAACACTCAGTAATAACATAAAACTGTCTAATTCTAATATATTTTATAGGAGCATTAGCTAGATAATATCAGCTTAATAGCAAAAATTAACCTGCTGAACCTAAAGTCACATTAATATAATATAAGCTTTACTTAATTACCAAAGTAAACTGATAGATATGCAGATATTATAGTAACATAAAGTTACTAACCATATATAACAATGCTACCTTTAAGATTTTAATATACTGAGATCGTGACTACATATCCCACTATATAGTCTATCCGTCAAAAATTAGCTTTTAGGTACTGCTCTGCGCTAATTTTCGGATATATAATTTGTCTTGTACATAGCAAAAATACTACTTAACAAAATCCATAAGATTTTTGGCAATTTTGCAATTTTTTCTGCAGGACTTTCGGTGCACCATAATTGCTTGCAGGCCAAGATAAATCCTATGTTCCTTAGAGTTATGACACAGGCGACTATATACTCGTCATACTTTCCAAAATTACCGCAGTGCAGAATGCTCCTTATGTATTTTATATATACAGGGAGTTTTATTTTTCCTAGCTCTTTTAAAAGTCCAACTTCATATGGCTAAAGCAGCATAAAAAAGTAATGCTAAACTTTGTCCTTTTGATAAATTTTTAAGTCGGCTTTTCGTCTGAAATATCAGTTATATTGCAGATTCCAAACAAATAAAAATTTATTCTAAATACCTGCTTGCCATATTCTACTTGATAGTGCTTTAGCTCTATATATGACATTGCCAGCAAAGTCATTATGTGAACCTTTTTGGCCCGATTTTCCATATTATAGTCAAGGAAATTGAAAACATTATAAAGCTAACATATAGCTTAAAATTTTAAATCTAAAGTTAGATCTTTAGCTCACAAATTCCAAATGCTTTAGTACGTTGCCGATTTTGCTTTTAATATATAATACCTCTAACTTTCTTGACTATACTGCGTTAATTTATTTGCAAATATGCGAAAGTCCGCGCGTGCACTTATGCATGCAATGCAATACATAATCAACACCAACTCTTCATTTATCAGAGAGATACCTGAGCTTTATAACCTGTAAATTATATGCCAAAGCACTATTCTTCAAAAATCAGCAGAAAAAACTCAAATAAATTTTGAACCCTGCTTGAAAACTAGACAATAATACTGATGCATTTGCAGTTAAGAGCACTAGAAGAAAATCAATCTGCTCAGATTTCATCTGTTTAATAACTAAATGCTTATGTTGCTTGCTGCATAACTCTAAAAGAACGCAACAAACTGCAAAACAACTCAAAACAGAGGAAATAATTGAGCAAAAACAAATATAGTAAAACCTGCTATATTCATGCATTACTCTTTCTTTAATGCAGCACCTAATATATCACCTAAGCTTGCGCCACTCTCTGTAGAGCCAAACCCAACCATTGCTTTCTTCTCTTCAGCAATTTCCAAAGCTTTTATAGAAAGCGCAACGTTTCTGCTACCAGAATCAAATGATAACACCTTTGCGTCCACCTTATCACCAACAGCAAATCTTTCAGACTTTTGCTCACTTTTATGCCTAGAAAGCTCAGCTTTCTTTATAAATGCACGCACTCCGCCAGGCAATTCAACATCGATACCATCTTTCTGCACACCAGTTACAGTACAAGTTACAGAATCTACATCAGCTAGATTTGCAACTGCCTGAGCTACACTATCAACTACAGTTTGTTTGATTCCAGCTGTGATACGCTCTCTCTCAAGATCTATATTTAGAATCACTGCTTCAACAATATCACCTTTCTGATACTCTTGTACTGCTTCTTCTGCAGGTTTATCCCAGCTGATCTCAACTGCAGGAATAAGAATATCAATTGTAGAAGCAACACCCTCTTCTTGAATGGAAACAAAAAGACCAAAATCTACTACAGTCTTCACAATTCCTTTTAGTTTCGTACCAACTGGATAATGTTTTGCAAAATGTTCCCAAGGATTTTCCTTACATTGCTTCATGCTGAGACTTATCCTATGCTTAGCAACGTCTATCTCAAGAATCATAACATCTACCTCATCACCTTGCTTAACAAGTTTACGAGGATGTGTATTTTTGATTTGCCAAGCCATCTCACTATGGTGTACAAGTCCTTCAATACCAGGCTTTAGCTCTACAAAAGCGCCGTAATCAACAACAGTTGTCACAACACCTTTAAATACCTTCCCAACTGGGTATTGCACGATTAAACCATCCCAAGGGTTAGGGAGAAGCTGCTTTATCCCAAGCGAAACTCTTTGTAGTTCAAGATTATATTTTGTCACTACTACATCAACTTGTTGTTGTAATTTCAATACTTCAGAAGGGTGAGATATTTTATTCCAAGAAATATCAGTGATATGCACAAGGCCATCCATAAATCCAAGATCTACAAACACACCATAGTCTGCAATATTCTTAATTACACCTTTCAGCACGGTACCTTCTGAAATAGTAGCAAGCTGCTGCTTTCTACTCTCTTGACGCAATTCTTCAAGTATTGCTTTACGTGAAACTACAACATTTCCATGCTCTTTGTCGATTTTCAAAATCTTGAAAGTTTGAGAAACACCCATAAGTCCAGCTAAATCTTTAACAGGTCTTATATCAACCTGACTTCCAGGCAAAAATGCAACAACGCCACCTATATTTACAGCAAAACCACCTTTGACGCGCCCTAAAATTATACCTTCTATATTTTGATCTTGAGTATAAGTACGCTCAAAATTCATCCAAGCAGCATCTCGAATGGCTTTTTCTCTACTAAGAACTAACCTTCCACCTTTCCCTTCTAACTTCTCTATAAAAACATCAACAGTGTCGCCAACACGTATTTCTTGTGGTACTCCGTCTATTGTGAACTCATTCAAAAAGATACGTCCTTCACTCTTGAGCCCAACATCAACCACAGCAACGTCCCTCTCAACGGCTGTAACCGTACCAGAAACAATTTGTCCCTCTCTTTTCTCAGAACGCACATACTCTTCAAACAGCTGAGCAAAAGACTCAGCACCACAATCGTTCTGTTGTTCTATACCGTTTTGACTCATATTCATCTTCAAACTTGGGACCTACTTTTTTTATAGTTGATAAAAAAATTTAACAAAGCTGGATAACACATAACACACTAGGCGCCTATTTAGATTTTTTGAAATATACCTCAGGAATCAACTCCAAAATTTTCTCGACAGACTCGCCAAGCGTAATGTGAGTAGTATCAATAACATTATAAGGCGCTCCCAACTTAAGTGGTGCAAGCTCTCTGCTGCTGTCCTTTAAATCCCGCTCTCTCAAATCACACAATACCTGGTCATGTATAATATTTTCACCAGCATTTTGCAACTGTTTAAATCTTCTTTCAGCTCTAACTTCTAAATCTGCTGTTATAAACACTTTTACATCTGATTTTGGAAAAATAACTGTTCCTATATCACGACCCTCAATGACAACGCCACGTTTTCCACAAGGAAAGTTACGCTGCACATCAAGTAATGCACTCCTAACTTCTGGAATAGCAGCAACAGGTGGAGTAAACTTACTCACTAAAGTTCCATGTAAATCTAGTTTCGAATTATCGTTAAAGTCTGTTTTACTAATCAGCTTTTTTATCTCTTTGATATCACCTAACCCTATTTTAGCTTCAAGCATTCTTGCTGCAACTGTTCTATAAAGAATTCCTGTATCTAGATAATCAAAATTAAGAATTTTAGCAAGTAATCTTGCAATGCTACCCTTTCCAGAAGCAGCAGGCCCATCTATAGCAACTATTATACAACCCTCATTTCGCATGACATTTTTTATTCTGTTATTTACAAAAAATCAAGGATACCAGACTATATGAATTAGTTTTTTGCCGCAACTGAAATGCTAGCACTAGTACTCATATCATATCTATAAAAAACAATAGGAAGCACTCATTCCCGCATGTAATCACAAGTAACGCACTAAAATATTTTCTGCAACAAAATTGCATTCATTATCTAAGTTTTTATTTGTTATGCTAATGTGAGACACTAATTTTCCTTTGTAAAAGACACCAGGAGTGGAATACAAGATAACTTTGCAATATTTTCTAGGATCAAATAAGTTCCACTTTATTTCCTCATCTTTCAGTGTTTCTGTCGTTATGCACTTCACATATAGTTCCTTAATAAGATTATCACCTATTTTTGGATTTACGTGAATGAGAAAACGCCTATCCCATATATTATCACCAAGCATAAGGTGTTGTTTATCTTGCTTTATTTTGCTTTTCTCTCGAAAAAACACTAAAGCTTCAAGATGCTGTACTATCTGACATCCAGCTAAAGTACGATCACTTAAGCATTCTGTACTACAAATTTGAGTATCTAATAGTTTAATACTATTCAATCTAGGCGGATGTTGCATACCACTTACACTACGAAGGATATGAACAAGTAAACGAAGCCTGATTTCCTCATGCAAATGAATGAATTTCTGTATATTCATACTAATAACGCCCAGCACACTTGTCTTACAAATTGCAGAGAAGGTATCTACTGTCACATTATGCAAAAAATCCTTTGCTCGTTTTGCATTTTCTGCAAGTAATTCTAGCCTGTTTATTAATTCGGTATACTTATTATTATCAAAGTGTTTCTTTAGTTGCGCCCTAATTGATGCACGCGTATACTTTGGATTCTCATTTGATGGGTCTTTCACAAAATAATCCCAACCAATTTCTTTATACACACTTT
This sequence comes from Ixodes persulcatus, assembly GCA_013358835.2. NCBI lineage: Eukaryota > Metazoa > Arthropoda > Arachnida > Ixodida > Ixodidae > Ixodes > Ixodes persulcatus. The sequence goes on from JABSTQ010005687.1 coordinate 1,388,180, forward strand.
CTATCTGCGCTCTAGAAAACTCTAAAAAAGTACGTATTATTTTCACTCCACTTCGTTCGCAGATACTTGGAATACCAGCGATTCCATCTACTCCACTTCCACGCATAATGCGCATTATAACTGTTTCTGCTTGGTCATCTTTGTTGTGTGCAGTAAGAAGACAATCAACATTTTTCTTCCTGCAGTATTCAATTAATAAACTATATCTTGCATCTCTTGCTTTTTGATGCATATTTTTTATAAGTTTGGAGTCTTGCTTATGATCCCACTTTATTACTACTGAATCTATACCTTTAGATTTAAGGTACATAGAGGTTTTATACGCTTCCTCCTGCGATTCATCTCTAAGTGAGTGATCAATTGTTACAGCAGAAAAATCGAAAGATGCACAGTTTATAAGGTTATGTTTCAACTCATTGAGACAAGCAATGAGACACATGCTGTCTATACCACCTGAAACAGCTACAAAAACTCTTTTTAAAGAATAACGCGCTATTAAGGCCTGAATAGCTCCAGTAAATAATGTCTTAATGTCCATTGATTATTATTACAGCTCTCCAATATTAATAAATTATACCAAATTCCCAAAGTTCTTCATAACCTGAATTATGGATTAAGCAAGGTTGCCAGAATATGGATATGTAGGTAAAGATAATTTTGAAGTAACAATCGAGACCTACTTATGAAAAAAGATATTACAAATTTATTTTGTTTCATCGATGATTTTAGCAGCGAGTGTAAAGAAGAGATAAATAAAAGAGCGATCTCAGAAGTTACAAGCATAAATCCGACGAGAGTACCAGGACTTTTTGAGTCTGAAATAATAACAATAAGTAATACTATTCCAACAATCTCCATGTAAAAACTTTAAAATTTTCTATAATTCATATTTGCAGATATATAGATCTGAATTTTCATTGATGCCAAGCTATGAAAGATTTGTAGCATTAATGCAAAGAGTAATAATGATATTAGCTGTTTTTTACATACTTTGCTTTCTAAAAGTAGCAACATTTCTTATATAGATTCTACCTCTATATACGTTTGCCACCATAAAAGAATCTCTAGGAACAAAGTATTCAAAGGTATAGCAGCATTAGGAAAGACTAAGAAGTGATGGTTCTTTGGTTTTAAACTGCATATTATTATTATTAATGAAAAAGGAGGATTAGTAAAAGTATCACTGAGCAAATGTAACAAGGACGATAGATCGCAAGTTATGATGATGAGTGATAATATTAAAGGACTCTTGTTCGGTGATAAAGGTTATATTCTCCAAACCATTATTTTTAGCTCTATATAAGCAAGGACTGAAATTAGTCACTGGAGTTAAAAAAGGGATGAAAAACTGCCTTTTATCTCTAGAAAAAAAGATATTCCTAAGAAAGCCCTCTATTGTAGAAACTGTCTTTGACTATCTCAAAAATAAACTTCAGCTTGAACATTCAAGGCATAGGTCACCAGTCAATGCTTTTATTCATATCATTGCTACTTTAATTGCTTATCAGTTAAATACTAAAAAGCCCTCTATTGCTAATACTTAGAATATTTCCTAATCCATAATTCGGGTTTTAAAGTATGACTTCGTATGTACGTAAGTTAAATACACACTATATTTATGAGATGATGTTATAGCTTAACTTTCTTCACATTTAGAGATTAGTTCATCCAAGTTTTCAGGCGGCCAAGAAGGAATATCCATACCAAAACGCAAATGCATTGAAGCCAAAACCTCTTTTATTTCATTGAGTGATTTTCTTCCGAAATTTGGAGTTTGTAGCATAGCCGCTTCACTTCTAGTCACTAGATCGCCTATATATTTTATACAAGCACTTTTGAGACAATTAGCCGAACGCACAGTCAATTCAAGGTCCGCAACTTTACGCAATAGTATAGGATCGAAAGGAAGAGCTGATTCTTCTGGCTCTTTCAGTTGTTCTACTTCGGTGAAGTTAACAAAGATTTGCAATTGATCTTGCATGATCTTAGCAGCCAGCGCAAGAGCGGTATCTGGCGTTAGTGTACCATTTGTTTCGATAGTTAGAAATAGTCTATCAAATTCGGTTTTTGCTCCAACACGACTGTTTTCAACTTTATAAGCAACACGGCGTACAGGAGAAAATATAGCATCTATTGGGATTAAACCTATAACAACCTTGTCATCTTCCAGCTGCTCAGATGCAGTAACATAGCCTTTTCCAACAGCAATTATAAGCTCCATATTAAATGTAGCATTACTGTCCAAATGACATATTACAAAATCAGGGTTCATGATTTCCATGTCATCAACCACTTTTATCATTCCAGCAGTCACAACAGCAGGACCAGTGGCAGAAAGTGTCACTCTTTTATTTTGATAACCATGATATCTTATAAAAACGGACTTTAGGTTTAGAACTATTTCCGTAACATCTTCTCTTACTCCAGGGATAGTCGAAAACTCATGACTGACACCTTCAATTTGAACAGCAGCTATTGCTGCCCCCTGCAATGAAGATAGCATAATCCTACGTAGCGTATTACCAAGCGTAACGCCGAAACCTCTCTCGAGTGGTTCGACACGAAATACAGCAGTATTTTGATCTATACTATTTAAAAAATACTCAGCAGGCCTAACCAACGATGTCCAGTTGGTAGATAAGACTTTATTAGCTTTTTCCACTTTCTCCTCTTTGCAAGTTATTTATATTCATTTGCGTGTTCATATCGTGTAACGGCGTAAAAACACTCCGAAAGCAACTAGAGCTAAGGCTATGATGGAATAAGCTAAAGGATAAGTATCACAGCTGAGCAATACAGTTTCACTTCCATCATTATAAGCTAGACACTTAAATGAAATTTCCACAACACACCATCAATCAAGATAAATACACAACAAGACTTACATAAAGAGAATGCATAAGGTAGTTAAGTATAACCTCAACTATACAAATTATATTTAACAACAAACAGAAGCATTTAATTATGAGTTACAAATTCTGTCAAAATGCTTCTCAAATAGTAAGCTTATAAATAATAAGGCGTTCCATAAACTAAGACTCAAAGTACAATCACTCATCTAGAATTTGAGTGATTAAACCCTACGCCTTTTTGGAGGTCTACAACCGTTATGTGGAACAGGTGTTATATCTTTTATCGCTGTAATGTTAAGTCCAGCTGCAGCCAAAGCACGTACAGCAGATTCTCTACCAGCACCAGGTCCCTTCATCTTAACCGAAACAGTCTTGAGTCCAAATTCCATAGCAGCTTTCGCAGCCTTCTCAGCTGTAACCTGCGCAGCATAAGGCGTGGACTTTCTAGAACCTTTAAAACCACTATTACCAGCAGATGCCCAAGCCAAAACATCTCCATAAGAATCGGTGATGCTCACTATGGTGTTATTAAAAGTAGCTGACACGCAAGCAACCCCGACAGCAACATTTTTTTTCTTTTTATTATTTGATTTCATAACTGCCATAAATTACTACTTAGTCACCTTTTTTTTGCCAGCTATTGCAATAGCTTTACCTTTTCTAGTTCTAGCATTAGTATGAGTTCTTTGCCCTCTTACTGGCAATTTTCTAACATGTCTCATTCCTCTATAACATTTCATGTCAATCAGGTTTTTTATGTTTATAGAGACCTCACTCCTCAAATCACCCTCAACGACATAAGAAGAATCTATCACTTCTCTTAATCTACTGACTTCATCCTCAGATAGACTATGTACTCTCTTACTAAAGTCCACATTGGCCTTACTGCATATATTAAGAGCAGAAAACCGACCTATCCCATATATATATGTCAGCGCAATCTCTACCCTTTTACTAGCTGGAATATTTACACCCGCAATACGCGCCACTCTAACACCTCACTCTTCGCATTCTAGAATAAAATTAAACAACCACAACGCAAGCCTCTCGCAACTGCAAAAATACAAGAAGCAAAAGAGAAATGGAAAAAGAACGCTGCCACCTCTAAATACCTGCCTGTAACAAAGCACTAGAGGTAGATAAACCAAGGCTATAATAAAACAGCTCAGCAACCCCAATCCTCCAACAGTACACAATAGTATTAAATTTTACACAAAAGTCAACATCACTTTTGATATCCTATCAACTATAGACCTAAAAACTTGCTCTATACTCAGTGCACCATTCACTCTTATAAACCCTGGATGTTTCGAGTAAAAATCGACAATAGGTGCTGTTTTTTCACGATATGCTACGAAACGCCTATGAACTGCATCATCATCGTCGTCAGGTCTATGTATAAATTCACGTGAAGCACAACTAGGACAAATACTTTCTTCTTCAGCTTTGAAGAATAAAGTGTTGTAGACAGACTTGCACTGTGCGCACAATATTCTTCCTCGTAGCCTATTTCTTAAGTCATCTTCTGTCATATCAATAAAGATGACATATATGTCATCTTTATGTAGCCGCTTTAATATATCATCAAGCGCAACAGCTTGCGATACAGTACGAGGAAACCCATCAATAATGAAGCCATTACTACAATCTTTTTGCACAAGCCTTTCTTTGACTATCTGCTCCACTATGTAGTCATCAACTAAGTGTCCAGATTCTATCACACTTTTAACCTTTGTACCAAGCTCAGTACTTGAATCCACAGCTTGCCTTAACATCTCACCGGTAGACAATGATACGAGTCCATAATGCTCTGCAAGCATGGCCGCCTGTGTTCCCTTCCCTACTCCGGGAGCACCTAAAAGAATGAACCGCATACATCTACACTCTTTTAATCATTTTATTATTCTTCAGCAATCCATGATATTGATTGCTGATAATATGTGTTTGTACATTAGTAAAAAGCTCTATGACAACATTCACTACAATCAAAAGGCTAGTGCCGCTTAGGTAAAATGGGACTGAATATCTGGACATAATAAGTTCCGGTATTATACAAACACAAGCTATGTAACCGGCACCTATGATAGTTATTCTGGTTAGAACATGGTCTAAGTAGTCAGCAGTATTCTTGCCAGGCCTCCTACCAAGTATCACAGCCCCAGCTTTCTTCAAGTTATCAGCGGTCTCTACAGGATTAAAAACTATAGATGTATAGAAAAAGCAGAAGAATACTATACAAGCCAAGTATAGAAGCATGTATAGGATTTTACCATGTACCATGTTGCTTGCTATGAACTGGTGGATGGCGCTATCATTATTATAACCTAAAAAACTAATGATAGTCGTTGGAAAGAGAAGTATAGCACTTGCAAATATTGGAGAAATGACGCCAGATACATTTAGTTTCAATGGTAGATGTGTGGATTCTCCCCCGAATATCTTATTTCCAACTTGGCGTCTTGGATATTGCACAGGTAATCGTCTTTGAGCTTTCTCCATGAGCACTATAAAGCCTATGATGCAGGCCATCATGACCAGCAAAAGAATAAGCACAAAAACAGAAAGAGAGCCAACCTTGCCCATCTCAAAGAGCGAAACGAGTGCGGATGGCAACTCTGCAACTATCCCAGTAAATATTATGAAAGAAGCGCCATTTCCGAGACCTTGGTGTGTTATACAGTCACCAAGCCACATCACAAAGACTGTACCTGCAGTCAGTGTGATAATAGATACGAATATAAGGTAAGGACTAGAAATTCCCTGGACAGAAGCTCCTGCATTGCCTATGCCAACAACTACACCATATCCTTGAAAAATAGATAACAAGATAGTTAAATATCTTGTATATTGATTAACCTTTTTTCTCCCAGATTCACCTTCTTTTTTAAGGTTTGCAAGTGAGGGAGAAACAGCAGAAAGAAGTTGCATTACTATCGAAGCCGTAATATACGGCATGATGTTGAGTGCAAATATGGACATCCTGCCAAGTGCACCACCTGTAAACATGTTAAACATACCAAGTATACCACCTACATGGCCGTTAAAAGTTTCAGATAATGCAGCAGAATCAACACTTGGTAGCGGTATATAAGTACCTACTCTGTATACTACAAGTATTAAAAAAACCATCAGAAACTTTTTGCCTAAAACCCCAAGTGCACTGGCACTATACGTAGAATTTAAATTCGGTGCTAGCATCAACAAATATCAAGTAATTATTAAAAATACTAAAAAGCAAACTACAAAACCATCAGACATCATAAAACTACTTCTGGCATACTGGATATAAGAAGCAGATGTAATGTCATATCTTAAACTATTTTGTCCCCAAAATTACAACGCTGCCACCGTTCTTTTCTATCGCTTCTAGAGCGCTCTTAGAAATAGCATGCAATTCTATCTTCATAGGTAAATTTTTGAGATCTTTACTAGCAAGCACCTTGATTTTTGTGTCATGGCCCTTAACAAGACCAACGCCTTTTAAAGATTCAAATGTCACAAAAGAAGAATCAATACGCTTATCTTCTATAAGTCTATTGATTGCAGCAAGAGTCACAACCTGATAACGCAACTTATTCAAGCTATTAAAACCACGCTTCGGAACTCTTCTATATAGTGGCATCTGCCCACCCTCGAAGCCATTTAATGCAACACCACTACGAGCTGTTTGACCCTTACCACCACGACCACAAGTTTTCCCTTTTCCAGAGCCTATACCACGCCCTAGATTCTTGGACTTTTTTCTGGCACCTTTGCTGTCCTTTAAAATATTTAGCATACTTTTTCCATATTTATTTTGATATTGATTATAGCACAGCTACTAAATGCTTAACTTTCTGTATCATCCCGCGCACAGCTGCAGTATCCTGAAGTGTGGATACTTTATTGATTTTATTCAATCCAAGCCCTTTTAAGGTGGCAATTTGTGCCTGTACAGATCCTATAGAGCCTCGTATCTGCTTAACTTGTATCACTCCTTTTTTCGTCATAAAAATAAAACCTCACGTATTTATAGTCCAGGTATCAAAATATCAATTTAAAATCAGAGCTGCAAGCAGTTAACAAACTTTAAAAACTTATACGCTTAAAAGTGAACATAGCTCCAAAATTTACTCTCTCAAAGCTTTTTAAAGGCAAGTACCTTTAACAAGTCCACCTAGACGAACGGAGTAGAAAAGCTCGTGATTAGCAGACGACACAGCGACACTTAAACATAACAGAGTAAGTAATAAAATGCATCTGACTATTCTTCATTCGATGGAAACTCTACATCAACGGATTAAACATCACGTGGAAATAATCTGCGTCATACTTAAACAAAGCATAAATAAGTAAACAAAACGAGCTAACGGAGTCCATTTGCAAAGCCTAAATTTCCATATCCTCTCTGTCATCTTAAGATATGGCTCAAAATATGCATAGCAGGCTTCAAAGCAAACTTCCTGAAGCTGAATTGCAAAAGCTCTAATAAGCAAGAGTAACAAAAAACTAGCTTTTCAGAAAAAGCACATACGTATAACACACAAAGCTCAAGGCACATAGGTGAATAGCACATCAAATAACACAAACAGCAAAACATCTAAGTGATGCCTGATAACGACAGATGACCACTCCTTATACCACAACAACACAACATATCAATCAAAAAATGGATATAGAATTTCACTATTATGTGACATATCTAGTTTATATTAAAGCAGGTTTTAACAAAAACGAGGCAGAAATAATAGCTTATGCATCTCAATACGTGGACGACAACACTGCTCAAGCATGTGTTAAAACCGGGGTAGCGGTGTAATTGTTTATAGAAGCATGATAACACAAACGTACGATATTATTATTCCTAAAAGCATTATGTATCAAATTATATATAGCGTTTCACTTTATTCCAGGTTTTTCTTCGCAAAGTCACAGTGCAGATATGCATAGAAAAGATGGAAAGAAACACCATATGATGACTGTAGCAGGAAGTGTGCCATTGAGAATAGTGATGTATTCTGCATTGCAAAGCGGTGATTTTATATTGGATAGGCATTGCAACTCATGCATTTTTAGACACATGGGCGAATCAAAATTTCACTGGAACTATGGATGATTTTAATGGCTTTTCAGATATCAAATCTATTTATTTTGTTTCATCGATGATTTTAGCAGCGAGTGTAAAAAAGAGATAAGTAAAAGAGCGCTCTCAGAAGTTACAAGCATAAATCCGACGAGAGTACCAGGACTTTTTGAGTCTGAAATAATAACAATAAGTAATACTATTCCAACAATCTCCATGTAAAAACTTTAAAATTTTCTATAATTCATATTTGCAGCTATATAGATCTGAATTTCCATTGATGCCAAGCTATGAAAGATTTGTAGCATTAATGCAAAGAGTAATAATGATATTAGCTGTTTTATTACATACTTTGCTTTCTAAAAGCAGCAATATTTCTTATATAGATTCTACCTCTATATACGTTTGCCACCATAAAAGAATCTCTAGGAACAAAGTATTCAAAGGTATAGCAGCATTAGGAAAGACTAAGAAGTGATGATTCTTTGGTTTTAAACTGCATATTATTATTAATAAAAAAGGAGGATTAGTAAAAGTATCACTGAGCAAATGTAACAAGGACGATAGATCGCAAGTTACATCGGTTGCAAGCAACTATACAAAATAAAAATCCAGCAGAAAAAATGGCAAAATTGCCAAAAACCTTATGGATTTTTCAATTTTACCTCTGCACAATGTGCTACTTAAAACCTTAGGTGCAAATTTTCTTTAAGAAAATTTGTAAGTCCACTTAAGTCATGTTGAAACCTTTAGCTTCAACAAAAGAAGATAAATACTGCACTCCTTCGAGTTATGACGGATGGACTCCCTAGTGAGTATATATATTATCACAACCACCCCTTCTTCTTGAAGATAGTATAAGGCAATAGTGCAGATGTGATTATGAGAATAATTGCAAGTGGGTATGCAAACCAGAGTTGTAATTCTGGCATATACTTGAAATTCATACCATATATACTTGCAATTAACGTAGGCGGCATAAAAACAGCAGCAGCAACAGTGAAAACCTTAATAATCATGTTTTGCTCAACTGATATCATACCAAGAGTTGCGTCGAGCAAGAAGCTATTCCGCTGCGAGAGGAAGGTTGCGTATTCCCCCAAAGAATGTAGCTCTCGTATTATATGCTTGAACCTCACTCTATGCTCTCTCTTACCAGCATATCTAGTCTCATCAATCTGACTAAAATATATTAACATTCGATTTATACTAACAAGACTTTCTCTATTTTTTGATATAAGGTTCCCCATATAACCAATCTTGCGAATAATTTTATTATAGTGTTTTGTTGAAATTATCTGATGATTATGCGTTTTTTCGAAAATAGATTTCAGTAGAGCATCCAATTCATTTCCTGCTTCTTCAAGTACATCTGCAATCTTATTCACAAGAGCATCTATAATATTTGCAAGAACAATCTCAGGTGATGTACAAAGCAATGGAGAACGCATCATTCTTGACGCAACACTACTAAAAGACTTAGGACGAGTATACCTTATTGTAATCAAACATGATTGTGATAGTATGAATGTTATTGCAGTACTATCAGGATGCTCATTTACAGCTTTATCCAAAACTGTAATAGTCATATAGTGAGCTTCACCCTCTTCGTAAAATGGCGTCAAGACTTCTATCTTATCCATTTCTTCACGAGTTGGTATATTAAGCGACATTTGCTTTTCTATAAAACGCTCTTCTTCAATAGAGGGCTCCAGCAAATCTATCCAAACAGCCTCCGCAGGTATAACTCCACCCACCTTAAATTCGGCTTTTATCAGCTTATCTTTAGCTAATGAATATACTATGATCATAAGTAAATAATATAAAAATAGTTTGCTGATAAGTGCTACATAGCCCTATACATTGTAAATACACCATCTTAAAAAAATAGACAAACTATGAAAACAAAAGTGGTTAACAAACAAGGCAACCGATATAGCACTGCCGGCAAAGTCATTTGCGCAGAACTCCTTTGAACTGATTTTCTATATTATACCACCTCCCACAGGTAACAGAACACTTTAGCTTCGTCTTTTTATAAAATTTAAGTGCGCTCTTTGCCGCTGTACTTCTAGTACAGCTAAACTCAAATCTCATCTTAAACTTTCTAAAAATATGCGGCAAATATATGCTATTATTTTGTGGAGTTGGTATTACTTCGTTAATTTCTTTGCAAATAATACTATATAATATTTGATTCAGAAATGAAGCACTCTAAAAAATCATGCCCTTCAAATCCGCGCGTGCACTCACTTGAGCGCAGTGCTATAGTGAGAGATACTTAGTTTAAACAACACTTTGGCCTGCTGGCTCTATCTCTATTAACAAGTCACCACTATTAACAGTTTTACCTTTCTCTACATGTAAATTAACCACTGTACCTTCTGTCGGAATAGAAAGAATATTTTCCATTTTCATTGCCTCAATAACAACAGCATGCTGCCCACGTACAACTTGATCTCCCTTCTTAACTTTCACATCCGAAACTAAACCAGATATATTAGCTACCAGATCATTTTGTACAAAATTCACTGTCTTTTTCTTCATGAACTTATTTAATTCCGCTGCTCTTGGCGTAAATAGACCAACACGCACTGTATGCCCCATAAATGTCAGATTTAGTCCACCTTTTACATATTCTATCTGAACACTATAGTTTGCACCATTAATAATACAGTGAAAAAGCTTACTACCTAAAATCCAACGACTAGTTATATAAAATCTACGAGTTTCAAATGCGATCTTATAACCATCTTCTATTGGTCTTACAGTCACTGGATAACTTTTATCTTCTATTCTAACAACCCAACGCGTTCCTAGAGATTTCTTTTGTGCTGATCGAAGCTGCCCATTCGCACGATTAGCTCTTTGCGCATCTGTCATGAGTATATAAACTCCTGCACATAAGACAACAACACTCTCCTCACTTCCTAGAATAGCGCCAGCAAAACCATCTTTATATTCATCATCTATAAAATTTGTAGATAGATCAGCTTCAAGAAATCGCTGCGTTGCAAGTATTGCTTGAAGAAAGCTTATGTTATGTGAAACACCACGAATAACATATTGCCCGAGCGCATCTTTCATTAGATTTATTGCTTGCTGCCTAGTTGGAGCATGTGTACAAAGCTTTGAGATCATAGCATCATAAAACATGCTAATCTCCCCACCTTCATAAACACCGCTATCTACACGCACAAAAGCAGTAGAAGTAGGCTCTTTATATGTGTTAATCCTACCTGTAGATGGCAAAAATCCACCACTCGGATCTTCCGCGTATATTCGACACTCCAAGGCCCAACCATTTAATTTGATATCTTTTTGTTTAATCTGCAGCTTTTCACCACAAGCTATTTTTATCATTAGTTCTACAAGATCAACACCAGCAACAAGCTCAGTAACAGGATGCTCAACCTGGAGCCTTGTATTCATTTCAAGGAAGTAGAAGTTCTTATCATTGTCTACTATATATTCCAAGGTCCCTGCTGAAAAATACTTTACCTTTTTAGCAAGCGCAACTGATTGAGCATACATTTTTTTGCGCATCTTTTCATCTATAAACGCGCTTGGCGCTTCTTCTATAACTTTCTGATGATGGCGCTGTATGGAACATTCACGCTCACCAAAACATAAGTAATTACAATGCTGATCAGCAATTAACTGAATTTCTATATGCCTTGGATTTTCTATAAACTTCTCTATGAAAGTTCTACCATCTGCAAAATTGTTCTTTGCTTCATTTTTAGTAGAGTTAAAAGCTTGTTGCATCTCTTCTGGACTACGCACAACGCGAATACCCTTGCCTCCACCTCCAGCTACAGCCTTAAGCATTATAGGGTACCCTATTTTAGATGCTATTTTCAGCGCATCTTTTTCATTTTTGATTGCACCTATATACCCTGGGATTATGTTCACACCCGCAGCTTGTGCTATCTTTTTTGCTTGAATTTTATCACCCATCTTACGTATTGCATCTGAAGAAGGTCCTATGAATGTTATACCATTCTTTTCCAGCAACTCAGCAAACTCAGCATTCTCGGATAAAAAGCCATATCCAGGATGCACAGCATCCGCACCAGACAACTTCACCGCATCCAAAATCCTTTTATGATTTAGATAACTCTGTGTAGCTGTTGCAGGACCAACATATATAGCATCATCTGCAAGCCTCACATGCAGAGAGTTTTTGTCAGCATCTGAGTAGACAGCAATAGCTTTGATCCCCATCTTAGTTGCTGTTCTTATGATGCGGCAAGCTATCTCACCGCGATTTGCAATTAATATTTTTTTTATCATGTGATCGCTTTTTATGATATCACTCTAAAATTTTTAATATCAGGAGTGAAACTTATTACTAATATTTACAAACAAATCAATTACGCTGCTTCCACCTAATCAAACATTATTACAAGTTGCTAATATCTATACGTCAGCTTATAGCAAAATATGAAATAATGTAGCATATTTCTACAATTTCCTTAAGTGCGAAATCTCACAAGTATTTTTAGTAAAAATAAAACTAAGCACACTTACAAACATGATAACGTTAAGTGAGAACCAAGTCCTTGCAAATGTTACAATGCTACCATTACATAAATAGATAACACCATAACAATCCAAACAAGTATTATTTAAGATTTACTAAAAATACAGAACAACTATACCTCTCTATCAGCAAGAATTATACACAAGACTCTATATAAAGAATCTATATCGATATGGCAACTAGGATATAATAATAATTTAGACTTATATACTCGTCATACTTTTCAAAATTGGCGCCTTAAAAGATCGCTCGTTATGTATTGATTATACACATTCTCCCTTAGCTCTTTCCTAGCTCGTTTGAGTTCTAACTTTAATGTACGCAAGTTTAAATACCAACTCTTCATTTTACATGCAGTATCCCTTACAATTAACCTTAAGTTTTAGTTGACAACATTGCATTATACATCTGTGTAATATTATTCAATTTTTTTATTCCTCTATAAATAAGTTAAGATGCCCGGTGGACGCTTATTATTTTTATTCTTATAACCACCTAGTACAGCAATTTGGTAGTATATTTCTCGCAGGTTTTGATGTGTATCAGGTAACTTTTAAACAAATAAATATTAAGTGCATTAATCTCCTGAGTACTAAAACAGCAGTAGGCTTTTATCTCCTCTTCCTTCCTTTCTTGCTTGATGAATCAGCCAATAGGTTTGGCAGGCAGCTATGTTAATAATTGTTAAAAGATTTTGTACTGCATCTCTTGAGCTATGCAAATAAATTTGCTCAGCTTTATATGCAGTCTTTAAAACCTTATGCAATGATTCAATATGCCACCGTCTTTTATAAGACTGCACTACGAATGAGGCATCTTCCAAAGTTTTCACAGGAAGATTTGTGAGTAAGAGCCATTTATTTTCTTGGTCGAAGGCTTCAACTACATTGAGCTTAATCGGAGCAAGACTATTTTGTCTATGATCTGCACCACGATGGATCGTAGGTAGCATAATATTTTCAAGGGTTTTTAGGTAGAATAGTTTTTAAGTTTCTTCATGTGTATTTGGATTAATTGTTATGAAAGAAATTTTACCAAGAGTAGGAGAGTCTTTCAAAAGAGTGGAAAACTTATTTTTCTTAGCTCTAGCTGATATTCCTGTAGTGCGGTCCCATTTACACCGAATAACATACTTACAGCGACTACTATGCAAATCACTAAGCAGTGCAAAAAAGTCTGCTTCCCGATCGCATAACATTATTATATCCTTATCGATTCCTTGAAGTTTAGTCATAATCTCAGAAAGAAAGCGCCGCCAACGGCTTGAAATAATCTCGGGAAAGTCTTTGCGATAAGGATGCAATTTTAAATTGTCTTCATAACCAATAAAGTCTAGCTCCAAGATACCAAGCGCTACATCCTGAGCGGATACGCAGAGTGCAGTATGCTGAAAAAATCCAAATTGTGTAAAACGCCCTTGTTTACCGATGATCCCAATATCAGTTTTTGCTTTGTGCTCCGTATAGTTATAAAAAGTACTATCTTGTACACATATATATACTTGTCTTGAGAGTTATCAATACGCTCAATAGTTTGCTCCTGATGCCGGTCTAAGCAAGCTCAATCAGCTTACCTTGGTGTTACTCAAAAAGTCATAAGCGCAGCGAGCTTCATTCTTTGTTACGAAAACTTCTTGAATACAGCTCCAGGGTAAGCATATCAAGCTGTTAACAATCGAAATAGCACGTTTTGTAAGTCGTTTATCCTTTAAACCCGAATTATGGATTAAGCAAGGTTGCCAGAATATGGATATGTAGATAAAGATAATTTTGAAGTAACAATCGAGACCTACCTATGAAAAAAGATATCACAAATTTATTTTGTTTCATCGATGATTTTAGCAGCAAGTGTAAAAAAGAGATAAATAAAAGAGCGATCTCAGAAGTTACAAGCATAAATCCAACGAGAGTACCAGGACTTTTTGAGTCTGAAATAATAACAATAAGTAATACTATTCCAACAATCTCCATGTAAAAACTTTAAATTTTTCTATAATTCATATTTGCAGCTATATAGATCTGAATTTCCATTGATGCCAAGCTATGAAAGATTTGTAGCATTAATGCAAAGAGTAATAATGATATTAGCTGTTTTATTACATACTTTGCTTTCTAAAAGTAGCAACATTTCTTATATAGATTCTACCTCTATATACGTTTGCCACAATAAAAGAATCTCTAGGAACAAAGTATTCAAAGGTATAGCAGCATTATTAATGAAAAAGGAGGATTAGTAAAAGTATCACTGAGCAAATGTAACAAGGACGATAGATCGCAAGTTATGATGATGAGTGATAATATTAAAGGACTCTTGTCGGTGATAAAGGTTATATCTCCAAACCATTATTTTTAGCTCTATATAAGCGAGGACTGAAATTAGTCACTGGAGTTAAAAAGAGATGAAAAACTGCCTTATAGGTGACATCTTGAACCATATGATATTAGCTCTAGGGCTGAATCTTCGGCTGTTTGCCAGAAAAATGGCAGCCTCGGCCCAAAACATTCTACAAGATGTAATACTCCAAACAGACACTAAAAAACGTGTCAATGCATCCGCATTCACAAAAATCTAAATTCGAGACCACTTGCAACACATAGCTGCGGGCAGACATGACCTAAAAGGAATTCAGCAAGCGAATAAGCGACAAAATATCACAAACCATTAGAGCATAGCCTCAGCTCAGTGAGACAAAATTTGAAAAATTTTGACTTTTGACGGATGACCTATATAGGCATAAAGCGCTGTACCTTTTTTGATCTTTCTATTACAACTGTGTCATCGTTTTTGTACTAAAGTATGCACAGTATCAGGAAGATATAGGCTTTTGTGTTCATTTTCTTGCGTAGTTCACAATAAATTGTAGAGCGTGAGCGCTTCAAACGCAAAGCTATATTGCTTACATGTAAGCAATATAGCTTTAATAAAAGAAAGATTTTCAATCTTTCTTATTAAGAGTGGTATACATTTGCTTTTGCAACAATCCTTTTATTTTTTTATTTGTAAAACGATTCTTACATCATTGCTTGGATTGTTGCACTTCGTTTTAGAATGAAGAGGGATGGATGAACTAGTACTCTAAAAATATACCCTCAAAATCCTCGCTCGTGCATTTTGTTAATAGCGTCGTGAATACAACTCTTCATTTATCAGAAGTATATATCAATTGATTAATCCTTCTTATCATTTTTTACTTCTTCAAACTCAGCATCTACAACTTTTTCATCTGTAGCGTTACCTGACTCTTCTCCATCAGTTGTACTCTCAGAATCTTGAGCTGAACCAGACTGCCCATATATTCCTTGACCAATTTTCATGGATGATTGTATTAACGCTTCTGTTTTGTTTTGAATATCTGTCAGATCTTCAGTTGCTATAACAGCTTTCAAAGCAGATATATCATTTTCTATAGATGTTTTATCATCTTGAGAAATCTTATCTCCATATTCTTTTAAGGTTTTCTCAGTTGAATAGATAGTACTATCTGCATTGTTTCTAGCTTCTATCAAGGCTTTCTTAGTCTCTTCAATACTTGCATTTGCTTCTGCTTCTTTGATCATTTTTTCAATTTCTTCTTTGGAAAGACCACCGGATGATTGAATGGTAATTTTTTGTTCTTTGCCTGTTGTTTTATCTTTTGCAGAAACATGTAATATACCGTTTGCGTCAACATCAAATGTTACCTCAATTTGTGGCATGCCGCGTTGCGCAGGAGGAATGCCTTCTAAATTGAACTGTCCAAGTAGTTTGTTACTTGTAGCTATTTTGCTCTCACCTTGAAACACACGTATGGTCACAGCATGTTGATTATCTTCTGCTGTTGAAAATACTTGGCTCTTTTTTGTAGGAATTGTAGTATTGCGCTCTATTAAGGGAGTAAATATACCGCCTAATGTCTCAATACCAATAGAAAGCGGTGTTACATCCAGAAGTACTACGTCTTTCACATCGCCACTCAGGACTGCACCTTGAATGGCAGCGCCAATTGCGACTACTTCATCAGGATTTACACCTTTATGAGGCTCTTTTCCAAAAAATTCTCGAACCTTTTCTATCACCTTTGGCATGCGTGTCATGCCACCTACTAATACAACTTCATCAACATCGCTTGCATTAATGCCAGCATCTTTCAATGCAGCTTTACAAGGAGCTATAGTTCTATTAATAAATTCATCAACAAGGTTTTCAAATTTAGCACGTGTCAACTTAATATGCATGTGCTTAGGTCCGCTTGCGTCAGCAGTAATATAAGGTAGATTTATCTCAGTTTCCATCGCACTAGATAGTTCTATTTTAGCCTTCTCAGCTGCTTCTTTTAACCTTTGTAGTGCCATCTGATCTTTCATCAAATCTACACCAGTATCATTTTTGAATTCGTCACAAAGATATTGTAGTATTCGCAAGTCAAAATCTTCACCTCCTAAAAAAGTGTCACCGTTAGTAGATTTTACTTCAAATACGCCATCGCCAATCTCTAGGATAGATACGTCAAATGTACCACCACCCAAATCATAAATTGCAACAGTTTTAGACCCAGCCTTATCAAGGCCATATGCAAGCGCGGCAGCAGTAGGCTCATTGATTATTCTAAGAACATTCAAGCCAGCAATTTGACCAGCATCTTTTGTTGCTTGTCTTTGTGAGTCGTTAAAATATGCAGGAACTGTGATTACAGCATCTGTAACTTTTTGTCCTAGGTAACTTTCCGTAGTTTCTTTCATCTTTTGGAGAACCATAGCGCTTATTTGACTAGGAGACATAGCTTCACCTTTAGCTTCAACCCAAGCATCTCCATTTTTTGCCTTTACTATCTTGAAGGCAACTTTAGAATTTAATTCCTTAGATTTTTGATCATCAAACTGCCTACCTATTAATCTTTTTGCAGCAAATACAGTATTCTCTGGATTAGTAACAGCTTGTCTCTTTGCAGGCTGTCCTACTAACTTCTCACCATTTTTTGTAAATGCTACTACTGAAGGTGTTGTGCGTGCACCTTCTGAATTCTCTATAACTTTGGCGGATTTTCCGTCCATTATGGCAACGCATGAATTTGTTGTGCCAAGATCTATACCTATTACTGTACCCATTATACTTTATACCTCTCTTGAGAAAATCACTTTTCAAATTCATATAGTGTATTTTTTTGAAGATACAAGTAGCCAACTAGTGAATTTCTAAACATGCAATAGACTATATTTTATGGTTTTTGCAAGTATACTGGTCATACTTTTCAAAATTGGCATCATAAAAAAGCTCCTTATGTATTTTGTATACAACATGTGTTCTCATTCTTTTTAACCCGAATTATGTATTAGTAATATTCTAAGTATTAGCAATAGAGGGTTTTTTAGTATTTAACTGATAAGCAATTAAAGTAGCAATGATATGAATAAAAGCATTGACTGGTGACCTATGCCTTGAATGTTCAAGCTGAAGTTTATTTTTGAGATAGTCAAAGACAGTTTCTACAATAGAGCGCTTTCTTAGAAATATCTTTTCTTCTAGAGATAAAAGGCAGTTTTTCATCCCTTTTTAACTCCAGTGACTAATTTCAGTCCTTGCTTATATAGAGCTAAAAATAATGGTTTGGAGATATAACCTTTATCACCAAACAAGAGTCCTTTAATATTATCACTCATCATCATAACTTGCGATCTATCGTCCTTGTTACATTTGCTCAGTGATACTTTTACTAATCCTCCTTTTTCATTAATAATAATAATATGCAGTTTAAAACCAAAGAACCATCACTTCTTAGTCTTTCCTAATGCTGCTATACCTTTGAATACTTTGTTCCTAGAGATTCTTTTATTGTGGCAAACGTATATAGAGGTAGAATCTATATAAGAAATGTTGCTACTTTTAGAAAGCAAAGTATGTAATAAAACAGCTAATATCATTATTACTCTTTGCATTAATGCTACAAATCTTTCATAGCTTGGCATCAATGGAAATTCAGATCTATATAGCTGCAAATATGAATTATAGAAAATTTTAAAGTTTTTACATGGAGATTGTTGGAATAGTATTACTTATTGTTATTATTTCAGACTCAAAAAGTCCTGGTACTCTCGTCGGATTTATGCTTGTAACTTCTGAGAGCGCTCTTTTACTTATCTCTTTTTTACACTCGCTGCTAAAATCATCGATGAAACAAAATAAATTTGTAATATCTTTTTTCATAAGTAGGTCTCGATTGTTACTTCAAAATTATCTTTACCTACATATCCATATTCTGGCAACCTTGCTTAATCCATAATTCGGGTTTATAGGGCGCTATAGGTTGTTTGCGTTTTTTTAACATACAAAAATAACCTATGAAAAAGGATTTCACTTCAATGTACTGTTTTTTTGATGATTTTATGAAAGATCTATTTATCCGCATTGCCCGCAATTAGTAGCTTAGATGCTCAATTTTAATTGGCAACTCGGGTGATTTAGCATTGCTTCATCTACTCATGTTCTAGCTCTTCATTTAATAATATAATACATAAAATCGAAGGAACTGATAGCATGCTAGAAAATACAAAAAAATACGTCCATCCAACATTAGAAGCTATAACACCAGAAAATGAACAAAATATCGCCCTTGACATCCCAGATAGCGCTATAAGGATAGAATAATGTGTAGCAAAAAATCTTGAATCGCGACAAAGGAAGCACATGTAATGTATTAATGTGACATTACAAATGCTGCTGCAAAAACTTTCTGCTATGGAGACAGATGCCATCAAAAAGTCGTCTTTGACGCTGTGTGCAAGAATTATGAATAATAGATTAGTAACTGCAGCCATAACTTCAGCTATAAGTAACACCTTCCAAAGCTTTGCAATTTTTAACAAATAAGCACCCGCAACTGTTCCAAAAGCAACTCCTATAACGCTACTAACTTGTGAAAAACCAGCTATCTCTGGCTTAGAAAAGCCTATCTCTGTCAAAAATGGGATCAGCATTACATCTATAAATCCATCACTTAGCTTATAAAACGATACAACCGGTATGATATAATGTAAGCGAGGGATTTGAAAAACTGTGGAAAATGCATTATATACATTAGTGCGGAACCAACCGCCAAATGATGATATACAATGATCACCTCTTACTCTCTTATCATCTCTTGAAAAGAAAAGAGTCACCATACATACTAAAATTGGTATTATCATCACTAGAAAAACAAACCGCCACGATATAAAAGAAGCAAGATATAAGCAAAAACCTCCAGCAAATAAAAACCCAACTCTAAAACCCCAAATTACAACTGGATTTCCAATAATCAACTTGTCTCTGGAAAATAGCTCCATCTTATATGCTTCAAGACATATATCATAGGTAGCACCAAAAAGTGATATTAGAAGAGTAAGTACAAACAGGCTCTTAATGTTGGTACTCACGTCAAGGAAAGCTACAAATACTATACAGATGATCAATAGCACCTGCATAGATATCATCCATTCTTTTCTAGCACCAAAGTTTTCTGGAAATACTTTAATTCGACAAGAATCTACTAAATATGCCCAAACGTATTTGAACGAATATGGCAACATTCTTAAAGAAAGAAGGCCTATAAATTCCAGAGAAGCAGCGTGATCATTCAATAATGCAGTCACTGTAAGCACAAGCAACCCATATACAACACCACTACTTACGCTCATTAAAAAGCCAGTGATATAGCGATTTATAAACGCTCCATTAAAGATAATACTCATAAGCTGATTTAATGAGCTAAGCTTAACATCTCTCGACTAACATCTCTTTAATCGATGCGATCGCCTTCGCAGGATTTAAATGTTTAGGACATGTCTTAGCACAATTCATTATTGTGTGGCAACGATAAAGACGCATAGAATCATCAAGAAAATCCAACCTTTCATCTCTAGCCTCATCTCTACTATCAACAAGCCATCTATAAGCTTGTAATAGTACAGCAGGTCCAAGGTATTTATCCCCATTCCACCAGTAACTAGGACAACTAGTTGAGCAACATGCACATAAGATACACTCATATAACCCATCTAATTTTGCTCTATCAGACTCAGACTGTAGAAGTTCCATGCTCGAATGCGTTTCACTTTTATTTTGCATCCAAGGCTTTACTGACGTTAATTGTTTATAAAAATTTGATAAATCTGGTACTAAATCCTTTACAACAGGCATATGTGGAAGTGGATAAACTTTTACATCACCTTTTATCTCATCCATATGCTTAATACACGCAAGTGTATTAGTTCCATCTATATTCATTGCACAACTACCACAAACCCCTTCCCTACAAGAGCGCCTAAAAGTTAATGTGCTGTCTATTTCATTTTTTATATATATGAGCGCATCCAATACCATAGGACCATACTTTGTAGTGTCTATTACATAAGTATCTAATGTAGGATTCTCTCCCTCATTCCCAGCATATCGGTATATTTTAAATGTTCTAGAAACGGCACTATCTGAGCAAGAATATTCTTTACCCTGAAGAACTTTAGAATTTTTTGGTAATGTAAAATGAACCATAGACGACCCTAAAAACACTAGATGATATAAAAACATACACCATATATGCGGATGGTATAACTTTTATAGGAAATGAGCAAATATTTTATAGCAATTGATAAATTTTGTCACTTGACACTAGCTCAGGAAATGAACCGGTAATTATACGCTGTAAACTTAAATCATATAGAGTAATAGCTCTTCTGATATGGCCAAATTCCTCTAATGCAAACCTTTCAGATGACAAAAATCTCTCAGTATCAACACCTCTATAGATAGCAGTATTAAAATACCTAGCTTTTAATGCAATTTTTTTTAAATAATCAGGTGTTGCAAGCAATCTTTTATCGCTTTCACTCAAATTATATAAGTCAATCCCTCTAAAATTACGAGCTGATATGCAAAGATCCGCACTGTCTTTCACAATATATTGTAAACTATCCATCCATATCTTGAATCCAAAATACTTGAAAATTTCTATTTCCCACTGATTAGGTAATAGTAATATTTCTTTTCCATCTACATACCAATATTTCTTAGTTTGCAATACATCCTCTTTTTTACCTATAAAATGTATTACACATTCATCAAAAGAAATATTGATATCCTGTAATAATTTGATAAGAGTCGAAGCCCAAAGTAACGTGTCAGGAAAATCTTTTAACGCAATGAATATCGGATTTTCTTTAGGGAATACTAGTTTAAACTGCTGGATCTGCTGTTCTAAATTTAATGGATTATTAATTGGATCAAATAACAAATCCCCAAATAAATTCGTAGAGCCAATAACATATATCAGTTTTGCATTTTCTATACTCAAGATTCTTTTTATGCCCATAATATGACCTATATGCATGGGCTGTCTTCTACCTATTGCTATTATATATTTAGGTGAAACTAAACTGACATCACCTACATTATAAATATATTCCACAAGCAAGAACTGTAATGATTAAACCATTCGCTCTACTGCTATATTAATATAACATTAGCATTAGATTTTTGCGGCAAATGTTACATACAAGACACACATTATACTTAAATACACTTTAAAACACAAAATTCAACCAAATAACATAGCAGCCTGATAAAATGACACAGCAATTATATATGCTATTGCAGTCGACC
The DNA here is from genome assembly GCA_013358835.2 of Ixodes persulcatus. Taxonomy (NCBI): domain Eukaryota; kingdom Metazoa; phylum Arthropoda; class Arachnida; order Ixodida; family Ixodidae; genus Ixodes; species Ixodes persulcatus. Next base: position 1,410,249 of record JABSTQ010005687.1, read on the forward strand.
ACACACTGCTTAATATTGCCCACTTTAACCCTATTTCATTTGCTATGACAGCAAATACAGAAACGCATGGAAAGTATAATAATATGAATAACATGTATGCAAAAGCTGTTGCTTTACTACCAAAAGCTTCTCTTATTTTCTCAATTGTTGAGTTTTCAACACTCATCTCGTTTAAAAATTCTTGAGAACGAGAGTTATAACCATAGTCAAATTTAAAAATGGAAAACGCACTGGCAAATGCACCTTTAATATTTTCTATAGTATTTATAAATGCATCATGAAATAATTCCAAAAAGTCGCGACTCTCGTCGCTAATTATATTTTGGCTACTTGAGTATAAAGAATTCAGTGTACCAACCACTACTTCCTTTGCAAGTAACCCTGTTATAACACCAACTGTTGCCTGCCAATTCTCACGTGTAAGACCCATAGGCTCAAATACTGGAGCTATTATTTTACTTGATGAAATTAAAATACTATCACAGCGTTTTTCTTCACCTTTTTCAATATTTTGCACACAACTACTGACTTTCTCGCCACGCAGAGTAAAAATATTCAGCAAGTTTAATACAAAACAAATCAACACTATCAACTTACCAGCACCAAATATAAAATCCTTGGCTCTCATATATGTTTTATCTAGCAAACTTCGCATGCTTGGCAACTGATAATTAGGCAAGATCATTAAGAAATGTACGTCTGGAGTATTTTTGATCATCTTGCTGGTAATATGAGCTGTAATTAGCCCAGTTATTAAGCCAATGAAATATAACAACAAAATTATAATAGGACCGCTTGATGCAAAGAACGTAATATAAAATAGCACAAAAACAGAGAGCCTAGCACTACATGACATAAACGGCATCATCATAATAGAAACAATTCTTTGTTCTCTTGCACTTAAGGACCTGGTCGCAACTATTGCGGGAACATTGCAGCCAAAACCTAGTATCAGAGGAATAAATGCATGCCCAGAAAGCCCAACTTTATTCATCAATCTGTTCATAAGTAAAGCAGCTCTTGCAAAATAACCAAATTCCTCAAGCACAGAAAAAATAAAATACAACGCAGCTATTAACGGAACAAAAGAAGCTACTACAACAATTCCAGAACCAATTCCATATGCAAGAAGTAAAATGGTCTCATCAGGCGCATCTAGCATATGCAGCACTTTTGATGTGCCATGCACAAATATAATTTCAGCAATAGATTGAAAAAATGACTGAAATGCTCCACCAAACAATATGCTAAAGCTGAAAATGAAATACATAACAAATGCAAATATGACGATACCACAAAATCTATTAAGTAGTATCGCATCTAACTTCTGCATAAACTGTGGCTTTTCACTCTCTTCCGTCTTAGCCATGACTTGTTCTAATATCGCATCTACACATTTATACCTAGAGTCTGAGATTAAACTCTTCAGATCACTAGAGGCAGCAGTAATACCTGGAAAATAGCTTGAAACAATTAAATCTAAGTTTTCAGCTGTAAAATCACATGTTAGATTAATACCTAATTTTTCAATTATTCCATAACCTTCTTCAACTAGTTTCAACGCAACCCAATGCTTTGGATAACCTATATCCTCATATGAAATAGAGCTGGAAACAGCATTAATAAGTGCTACCAAATTTTTATCGTAGTTTTTTATACTGTTAATATTATCACTACTTGCAACTACTTCTGATTTTCTTGCAATTAACGCACATAAATTCAAAATTCCCTTATCTTGTTTCGCAGAAATCTTCACAGTGGGAACACCAAGCAATTTGCTTAATTTATCAGCATCAAGCAAATTGTAGTTAGAAGCCAAATCAGCCATGTTTAACGCTAACACATGACACATACCCATCTCAATTAGCTGCATAGTAAGATAAAGCGAGTAACGCATATTGCTACTATCAATAACGTTAATCACAATATTTTTTTGATTTGTTTCTTTACCTCGCTCGACTTTATAAAAATTGGAAGACTCAATTTTCGCGAGTAATGCGTCAATTGCAACCCTTTCATCTTGATTAGCCTGACGAGAAACAATAGAGATGGAAGATACACCAGGTAAATCAACAATGTTAATTATATCACTATCTATTATGAAATGCCCATGATGCTCCTGTACAGTTACACCAGACCAATTCCCTGTCTTCTCGCTTTTACCTGTAAGCAAATTAAAGAGAGTAGACTTACCAGAGTTTGGAGCTCCAACTAAAAAAGCGCTAACACTATCGCTCATCGCTAAGTACCAATATATGTTTAGCAACCTCATCATTTATAGCAAGCTTCATGTTATCAAGCTTCACTATTAAATTACTATAGTATCTATGTAAAACTTGTACAGATGAACCTGGGATAATGCCTAAACGTATGCATTTCTCTAAAAGAGGCCCGCTGAGGTCAATGCATTCAACTCTAGCAACTCCACCTTTTTTAATTGAAGAAAGATTTACAGCAAAGCCAGCACAATGATCGCTCTCATTCCTCATAAAAAAGTGCCTGAAAAAACTTAGTAACTGCATAATAACCTGTAGCAATCTAGTAGTTTATAAGAACCAAGCCTGTGCATTTAGCAAAGGCTTAAGTGATACTAGGCTAATCCCTATATAAAAAACCATTTTACGGCCGCAAAACAGCTCATATAAAGTCTGCCATCAGACGCATTATACACCTATCGCAAATGATTTGCAATTGCAATTGCTATACAATATACAAGTCTGAAGCCAGATTAAATGCCATATGCTACAGAATCATTAACACTATTACCTCTTAAAGTCTCTTTAATTCTCAATATATCTTGAGCAACACTAGAATTATCGCTAATTTTACGTTCAATCTGCTTTATTGAATATATTACAGTTGCATGATCTCTTCCGCCCAATTTTTTCCCTATTTCCTGAAGAGAACAACTAGTCATATCTTTAGCCAAATAAGCAACAACTTGCCTAGCAAGCACAGACTTTCCAAAACGATGCTTTGTTAATATATCTGACTTATTCATATTATAAAAATCTGCTACTGCGTCCAGTATTGCAGTAATAGAAGGTTGCGATACAGAAAACGCAACAATAGCATCTCTAAGCAATGACTTAACATTTTCAAGCGTGATAGCAATACCTGCAAAACTACAATGCGAAAGAACCATATACAGAGCTCCTTCCAATTCTCTTATACTGGTAGAGATTTTGTCTGCTATGAAATTCATTATTTTTGGATCTATTTCTGTATTCAATAACTTAGCTTTACTCTGCAGTATCTTTAATCTCAAATCAAAATCAGGATTTTGTATCTCAACAGATATAGAACTCACCAATCTAGATTTGATTCTAGCTTCCAGAGGCAATTGATAAGGCGGTCTATCAGATGCAATCACAATCATTTTATTAGCTTCAACTATTGCATCAAATGTCTGCGTAAATTCTTTCTGAGTACTATTTTTATCACATATGAATTGCAAATCATCTAAAAGTAGTATATCTGAGGATCTTAGGTGTTCTCGAAACGCAAGCAGCTGATTTGCCCTGACAGCGTTTATGTAGTTATTCATAAAACGCTCGACTCCAAGGTATGATACTTTCTTCTCAGGATGATGAGAAACCATGTAGTTTGCTATAGCTTGCAACATATGTGTTTTTCCCATGCCAACATTGCCATGTATGTATAAGCAACGAGGCATATGTTTAGCCTGCAAAATTTCACTACATTGAATCAAGTTATATGCTGCATTGTAAGCGATTTGATTACTACTTCCGCATACAAAATTCTCAAACGTAAAATGTGAATTTAGCTTAGAAGTTTGGGTAAAATTACATATTACTTTTGCATAATCACTACCTGTGAAATAAGGATTAGACTCAACAATGTCACGCTTCACAACATCACTACATACTTGAATATCGAGACGCTCTATGCTCTTGTCTAGGGCAGCTATAAATTTTCGAATCTTTGCTAAATAATTAGTAACAACCCATTCGCGAACAAATTTAGTCTTAACAGTAACTATCAATACACCATCTTTCAGCTCCTTAAAGGCCATATCTTTGAACCAATGCTCAAAGATTGACTCTCCATATTCAGGCAAAAGCTGCTCAAGCACCTGATTCCAAATCTCTTGTCCATGAGACTCAACATCAACTATTTGCACTGCGTTACGGTTCATACGACCTTCCCTTTTTGATGCTTAAGAAATTTAATAATACTCTCAATCAAGCTACTTTACCTTCGCAAAGTAGAATTATACTTTCTGTGTGAAATTCTAACCGCAAATTTAATACGGTCAGGACTCAGTACACATACCAATCTTGATTAAAGATAAAACTTGATGTAGCTATTACAAAACCTCTACATATAAAACTAACTAAGTTATATTCAACTATTTCAATGAATAAATAACTTAAGTTAGTACTGTATTATTAGAACGCTAAGTCCGTCCCCATGGAAGAGCAGAAGCTTTCCAACCATTTATAAAACCTCTTTGATAATTCATATCCAACTCTCCTTCAAAACCATATTCAATATTATAACATCTGGTATAACCATTTCTCATCAAATAGACACCAGCTTCCATAGACCTAGCACCAGATCTGCACATCAGAATAATAGGTACGTTTAAATCAGTAATTCGACTCCTCACATCTTGCAGAAAATTCCCATTTTGCTGCATATCAGGCAAAATCCTCCAGGATACGAAGTGAACCCTGTTTTCACCAAATTGTACCAATGGAATACCTACAAATTTCCACTCCTCTTTTGTGCGCACATCCAACAAAACAACGTCGCTGTTTAACATCAACATATCCAAGGCTTCACTAGCAGATACAGACTCAACTGAACCCTCAGGTCTTGAAGATACAAACTTCGACAATCCATCTAAAATTCCCATAAACAAAGTATCTATCAAAAAATTATCGCACCTCAACACCGAGACACGAAACCCCTCTGGGCGACGGAGGGTAACATGCTTCAGTAATTATATCAAGAATTCATACGCTGAAATATATAACTTTAACATACCATTTCCAACCACAAACTAATGTTACAAATTTGGCAAGATTGCTTCTTATTTAATGAATCACCGATACACAGATCTATAGCTATGAAATAGTATGACAGACAACTACTAATAATTTAACATCAAATAGCAATCGTTCACTTTTGTCGCACAATTAGATTTGGCTATTGCATCACACACAAGCAAAAAGCGACATGTTAGATGCACCTAGATATCATAAAACCTACAAACCTTTCAACAGATAACAGGACACAGTCTGCGGAATTGATACTATTTTAGCTGCAGTAATTTCAATCAAAAACAAACAAATTTATAATGACATATTTGCCTAACATATCATTAATCGTAAAGCCATTTTATATATCTTTTTCAAAATAAATGTATTGACTTAAGTCTCTACCAGGATGCTACTTGGTTCTAAACGAATTATGAATTTTCACATATATAAATGCAGCATTTTTCCATCTTGCTATGTAATTTAAAGGTATAACACTACATAAATAGACTTAGGTGCGAAGAGAGACATCCAGAATTTTTAAAAAATTATATGCAAAGTTGTATCCTAAAAAATCAAACATAATATAAGAAGTACTAAAGCATCAATTCCATCTAATATCTCTTCATAAACACCTTGTGTCTATTCAAAAATTCCAAAGCGCATCGACATATTAGAAACCTTCCTTTTCTGGGCTTTTGCCTACTTAATGAAGCCATACATTGTAAAGCCTCACATATAGCAAAACAGCTAACTAAAAAGTATAAAGAATGATCATATGACTTACTATTAATACAACGAAATTTACTCTTCTATTCTATTGAAGTAATATTAATATTAATAGAACAGATATGAATTCACGTAAGAGTTGCATTCATTTATAAAATAAGTAAATATTTCATTTACCATGCTAAAACCGGTTGCAGACTTGCAATTAGTAATGAATACACGTTATACTGTCTGTACGTAGAAGCTTATACAGTGAGACGGTGCAAAAAGATCTGCAATAACAATTAATTATATATAAAGATGATCTTGAGATTTATAATGCTGCTTTGCAGCTCATTCGGCTTAATCTTCATAGCAACGGTTTTAATTGCCGCAGTTCTTATATCTGGCTACGACCAGAAATTTACTGGTATAATCGCCAAAGTATTCGGTAGTATAAGAGGTTTTTTCTCAGATGTCGGAATCAATATCCCAAATCTTGGCACCATTGATTTAGAAAAATCTGATCTCTTACAAAAGATAAAAGATGGCGCGTCTCAGGTTGATTTTAAAGGCAATGGCTCTTAGATTATTTTCTCATCATGAATGGAAACGGATTAACTGCTGCACAATCAAAAGCGCATTTTGAAGGAGTAAAATCCGAGTTTCTTTCTGCTATCTCTGCACAACCTACACTTGATTTTAAGATAATAAACAGAGCATTGGAGTTTGCTACCAGCGCGCACTCCGGACAAATTAGAAATTCTGGAGAATTATATATCACTCACCCAATAGCAGTTGCGCAGATCTTAATAGATCTAAAGCTAGATACCAACTCTATAGTTGCGGCGCTATTGCATGATGTAGTCGAAGATACTGACATTCTAATCGATGAAATAGAAAAAAACTTTGGAAATGACGTAGGAAAATTAGTCTTTGGTCTTACAAAACTAGCAAAAATAGCATATCAACCAACACATATACGACAAGCTGAAGATTTTGGAAAGCTTTTAGTAGCAATGTCTGAAGACATAAGGGTATTGCTTATAAAGCTCGCAGATAGACTTCATAATATGAGAACACTGTCTGCTGTCAAGAATATTGATAAACAGAAACGTACAGCATATGAAACAATTGAAATATATGCACCACTAGCAGAAAAGATCGGCCTGCATAACATGCAAAATGAAATGCAAGACCTTGCATTTGCAGCGCTTTATCCTGACATTAGAAATTCAATACTAGGTCGCCTCAGCTTTCTAAAAACAAAAGGCGCTGCGCTTGTAGAGGATATCAAAAAAGAAATCAAGGAATTGCTACAAAATCATAATATAAATGCTGAAGTAAGCGGTCGAGAAAAAACTTGCTACTCCATATGGCGAAAAATGGAGAATAAGAAAATTTCCTTTGAACAGCTAGCAGATATTATGGCATTTCGCATAATAGTCTCAGATGAAATTGAATGCTACAGAGTGCTCGGAATAATACATACATCCTATAAATGCATCCCTTATGGATTTAAAGATTATATCAGCAACAAAAAACAGAATGGTTATCAGTCGCTACATACTACGGTAATAGGGCCAAAAAATAATTGTATAGAGATCCAAATACGTACAGCAGAAATGCATAATATAGCAGAATATGGAGTTGCTGCACACTGGTCATACAAACACAACTCAGGAGTTATGACTGAAAAATTACATTTTCAGTGGATACACGAGTTGCTTGAAATTCTAAGATACACATCAAATCTTGGTGAATTTCTAGAAAACACCAAGTTAAACATGTATAAAGATCAAGTTTTTTGCTTCTCTCCGCAAGGTACTTTAGTGGCATTGCCTAAGAATGCAACACCTGTAGATTTTGCATTTGCTATTCACTCAGATATTGGACTCAGTTGCATAGGTGCAAAAGTGAACAATAAAGCTGTACCTTTAAATTCATTTTTAGAAAATGGAGATCAAGTTGAAATCATAAGAGGAGAGAAATTAGCACCTTCTCAATCTTGGGTGAACTTCGTTGCAACTGGTCGCGCAAGATCCGCAATTCGTAAATTCATTAAGCAAAATCAAATTGCAGAATTTATTAACCTCGGAAGAGTAATTCTATTTAATACACTAAAAAGCGTTGATATACCATATAATGAGCATGAGTTCTCAAAAATCCTACCAATACTAAAGAAAAATTCTATAGATGACCTGTTATTTGCAGTCGGCAACGGAATGTTAAATGCACAGGACATTATTATGGCTATGGATGCCTATAAAAACGGTTTCAAGGAACAATCAAACCCTCTGACATTTTTTGCGAAGTTAGGTATTAGAAAACTTGGTATTACAAAAAAGATACAGCAATCTCTACCAATAGAAGGCTTAATAGCAGGTATGACAGCTAGATTTGCAAATTGCTGCAATCCTCTACATGGCGATAAAATTGTTGGAATTATCACAGAAGGCTCTGGTTTAATGGTACACGTTGTAGATTGCAAAGTGTTAGATCATTATATTCAAATGCCTGAAAAATGGGTTGGACTCTCTTGGAGTGATGCTGGCAACCTTGAATTCATCAGTAGATTAAATGTTGCCGTTACAAATAAACAAGGAAGCCTCGCAGAAGTTACAAAAGTAATCGCTCAAATGAATAGTAATATCACAAATATAAAAGTAAAATCTAGATCACAAAATTTCTTTGAATTTTTAATAGATCTAGAAATAGAAAATCTTGAACAGTTACAACATATAATTAGCTCACTTAGAAGTCTTGAGTGTGTATATTCAGTATCACGAGTCATGGGTTATTAGGCACTGCCTTCATAAGTGCACACGCGCGGATTTTGAGAGCACGATTTTCTAGATCCCTGTCTCAAATACCTTTATATATTTGTGAAGAAATTAACGAAGCAATATGAAAAATCAGGATAAAAAGGTCTGCGCAAGTGGCTTTGCCGGCAGCACCTATACACTTTGTGAGCAGTGCTTAGATTATAGGTTAATGCGAGTGCTAATTATTTTATAATTGGCAACTCACGTTATAATATGATATCCAAGAAATTTACAGTGAATTAATTAAAAACTTTATATTCAAGTTTTGAATAAAAATCGATGACTGATAAGCTAAGGAACACTAAACATATACATAGTAAAATAGAACAATTGCGCAAAGATATAGAACGACATAATTTCTTATATTTTAATCAGGATAATCCTGAGATTTCTGACATGGAATACGATATTCTCGTTGAGAAATTAAAAAATCTTGAACTGCAGTATCCTGAATTAGCTAAGGAACGCAATGTTGGAGCACCTCCTAGCAATAAGTTTATTAAAAGAGCCCATACATATCAAATGTTATCGCTTGGCAATGCATTTTCACTTGAAGACGTAAGAGATTTTATAACACGTATAAAAAAATCGACCAACTCAGAAGGTTTTATCCCACTAAGATGCGAACTTAAAATAGATGGACTTTCCTTTGCAGCAATTTATAAAAATGGAAATTTATCATATGCTTTAACCAGAGGAGATGGAACATTCGGCGAGGATGTGACTGCCAATGTCAAAATGTTAAGTAGACTACCGCATTCTGTGGATGCAAAATGTGACTTCGAAGTCCGTGGCGAGATATACATTAAAAAGTCAGATTTTCTAATTCTAAATCAAGAACGAGAACTCGCTGGTGAGTATTTATTCGCTAACCCAAGAAATGCAGCATCAGGTTCTATGAGACAGCTTGACTCCAGTATAGTGAAAACAAGACGATTACATTATTTTATTTGGGGTGGTATTTTTGATACCGTCAAAACTCAATCAGAAATGTTAGAAAAATTTGCTAGTCTAGGATTTTGTATTGAGCAAAATTGGAAAATAGCAAATAGTCATGAGGAAATAGAGGAATATTATGAAAGAATAGAGTCAATTAGGCATTCTCTTGAATATGATATAGACGGGTTAGTTTACAAGGTTAATGCTATAGATCTGCAAAACTCTCTAGGCGCGACTGCTAAAGCCCCAAGGTGGGCAATAGCACATAAATTTTCTGCAAAGAGTGCAAAAACAAAAATTGAAGAAATAGTTACACAAGTTGGTCGCACTGGAGCAATAACACCAGTCGCATTGCTTTCCCCGGTAAATATAGGTGGCGTTCTAGTCAGCAGAGCAAGTCTACATAATGAAGATGAAATAATAAGAAAAGATATAAGAATAGGAGATGTTGTAATTTTAGAACGCGCCGGAGACGTCATTCCATATGTGAAGGAAGTCATTACTGAATCAAGAAATGTTGAATTACCTAAATATTTTTTACCAAGCAAATGTCCATCTTGTGGAGCAAGCATAGCATCAGATAATGATAGCGCGGCTATACGGAGGTGCACAAATCAAAGAAGTAAGTGCCGCGGGCAAATCATTGAATATTTAAAATATTTCGTCTCAAAAGCAGCTTTTAATATAGAGGGAATTGGAGCAAAACAAATAGAAGAATTATATGAGAATGGGAAAGTAAAAGTAGCAGCAGATATATTTAGACTAGAGGCAAATGAAAGGCTACTTGAAAACAGCTTAAGTAGAGATTCACTACTAAATTTCCAAGGTTGGGGTAGAAAATCATTAGAAGCTCTATTCAGCGCCATTCAAAAATCAAGAAATATTTCGCTAGAGAAGTTTATATACTCACTTGGCATTAGAAGTGTTGGAAAATCAGCAGCTAAGTTACTCTCAGCTCGCTACTGTCACTTTGACAACTTCTTTTCTGCTGCAAAAAATTTAGATGAAGAAGATTTGATAGACATTAACGGACTTGGACCAATTACCACTGCAGAAATTAGAAAATTCTTTCAAGATCAATCAAATATAGCAGAGATAGTTGATCTTGTTAAATATGTAGCAATTGAAGAATACGCATCTTTGAACAACACTAATACATTGCCACTTTTTGGAAAGAAGATTTTGTTTACTGGCACACTCAAATTAAAAACCAGGGATGAAGCAGAAAAATTAGCGGTAAAAAATGGAGCCACAATAACAAGTAGTGTCACAAAAAATTTAGACTACCTAGTTGTAGGCGAAAACCCTGGTTCAAAGCTTAAAAAAGCTGAAAGTATAGGCGTAAAAGTTATAGATGAAAGCTCATTTTATGAGATAGCTGGTTCACCTAAAAACCCGAATTATGGATTAGGAAATATTCTAAGTATTAGCAATAGAGGGCTTTTTAGTATTTAACTGATAAGCAATTAAAGTAGCAATGATATGAATAAAAGCATTGACTGGTGACCTATGCCTTGAATGTTCAAACTGAAGTTTATTTTTGAGATACTCAAAGACAGTTTCTACAATAGAGCGCTTTCTTAGGAATATCTTTTTTTCTAGAGATAAAAGGCAGTTTTTCATCCATTTTTTGACTCCAGTGACTAATTTCAGTCCTAGCTTATATAGAGCTAAAAATAATGGTTTGGAGATATAACCTTTATCACCAAACAAGAGTCCTTTATTATTATCACTCATCATCATAACTTGCGATCTATCGTCCTTGTTACATTTGCTCAGTGATACTTTTACTAATCCTCCTTTTTCATTAATAATAATATGCAGTTTAAAACCAAAGAACCATCACTTCTTAGTCTTTCCTAATGCTGCTATACCTTTGAATACTTTGTTCCTAGAGATTCTTTTATGGTGGAAAACGTATATAGAGGTAGAATCTATATAAGAAATGTTGCTACTTTTAGAAAGCAAAGTATGTAATAAAACAGCTAATATCATTATTACTCTTGGCATTAATGCTACAAATCTTTCATAGCTTGGCATCAATGAAAATTCAGATCTATATAGCTGCAAATATGAATTATAGAAAATTTTAAAGTTTTTACATGGAGATTGTTGGAATAGTATTACTTATTGTTATTATTTCAGACTCAAAAAGTCCTGGTACTCTCGTCGGATTTATGCTTGTAACTTCTGAGAGCGCTCTTTTATTTATCTCTTCTTTACACTCGCTGCTAAAATCATCGATGAAACAAAATAAATTTGTGATATCTTCTTTCATAGGTAGGTCTCGATTGTTACTTCAAAATTATCTTTACCTACATATCCATATTCTGGCAACCTTGCTTAATCCATAATTCGGGTTATGACACTATCAACAAAGTGCTATACCGTCATACTTTGCAAAAGTGCTGCATTTCAAAGACTCCTTATGCAACATGAGTTGCCAATTCAAACCTTTTTCAAAATAAATTAAGAGTTTCTCTTTTTATTCATTGCATAAAAATAGAATTTTTATATAACAATGGTATATCATAGTATTGGCTTCTACCATAAATTGATGCCACATATCAATTTAAGCTTTTATATCTCAAGCTAAATACTCCTTAACATTTTGAATCACTTAGATTATTAATTGTGTACTTAAAAAGTAATATGAGTTAATTTACCCGCAAACTGGTTGCCACTTTAAAAAACCAGTTAATAGCGCCGGAATAAATATTATAGCTAAAGCAGTATAAAATGGGTGTGATAAACGAGCATTTTGGAACAAATTTTTATTTGTTTAGAGTCTGGAATATAACTATATTTCAGGCGAGAGACTGATGAAAATTTATCAAAAAGACAAAGTTCAGCATTCCTACTTTAGCTATATATAAATGTACCGAGACTTTCCCAGTAATCTCCACAGACATGGATAGATGTTGTGGAAAAGTTGATTGATGACAAGCATGAGTTATCTTCTCTAATATGCTATAAGTCATTTGTACTAAATGTTCTTTAAATTCTTACCTTTACCATATTTGCTATGTCCAACAAAAAATCAAAGTTATTAGATTCCATTTCAAAGCCATCTGACTTTAGAGACTTTGATAACGAAGCTCTTACTTTACTTGCAGATGAAATTAGAGAAGAAATACTCAACATTGTGTCAAAAATAGGCGGGCACCTTGGTGCAAGCCTTGGTGTTGTTGAGCTGACCATTGCGCTGCACTATGTATTCAATACTCCTGAAGATCTTTTGATATGGGATATAGGGCATCAAGCTTATGCTCACAAAATACTAACTGGACGCAGACATTTGATGAACACAATTAGGAAATCTGGTGGAATTTCTGGCTTCTTAAAACGTAGTGAAAGCATTTATGACGTCTTTGGTGCAGGTCATAGTTCCACATCCATTTCAGCAGCTATCGGCTTTGCAGCTGCTAGAGACTTCAAAAATGAAAATCATGAAGTTATAGCAGTCATCGGTGATGGTGCTATGAGCGCAGGTATGGCATATGAAGCTATGAATAATGCAGCAAGTATGAAAAATCGCATCATAGTTGTTCTAAATGATAATAAGATGTCTATAGCACCAGCCGTTGGAGCAATGAGTAAATATCTAACGAATCTAATATCTTCAAAGCCGTATTCAAATGTAAGAAATTTTGCAAAAAATGTTTTGCAATACTTCCCAGCAAAAATGGAAGAATTTGCTAAAAAAGCAGAAAGATATGCGAAAGACTTTGCAACAGGTGGAAATTTTTTCTCAGAAATGGGTTTTTACTATATAGGCCCAGTGGATGGACATGATCTTTCTCAGCTTGTTGAAGTGTTCAATAATATCAAACACAACAAAAATATTACCTCACCAATTTTAGTGCATGTAATTACAGAAAAAGGTAAAGGATTTGATTCACCAGATTCATCTTTAGAGAGCTATCATGCAGTAAAACCATTTGATATAACAACTAAAGCACAGAAAAAAGCTGAAATTTCTAAGTATACATATACTGATGTTTTTGCAAATACACTTATAAAACTTGCAGAACACGACGAAAAAATCATTGGTATCACAGCTGCTATGCCTTCAGGCACTGGAATGGATAAATTTTTGGCAAAATACCCAACAAGAATGTTTGATGTTGGCATTGCAGAACAACATGCTGTCACATTTGCATCAGGACTTGCAGCTGCTGGGTTTAAACCATTTGTCGCAATATATTCAACATTTTTGCAACGCGCTTATGACCAAATTGTTCATGACGTTGCAATCCAAAACCTTCCAGTAAGGTTTGCTATAGACAGAGCTGGCCTTGTCGGTCCTGATGGCCCAACTCACGCAGGAGCATTTGATATAGCATACCTAATAAATTTACCAAATTTTATAATTATGGCTCCAAGTAATGAAGATGAACTTGCAAGTATGATTCAAACTACAGCATCTATTTCTGACAGACCTTCTGCTATACGTTACCCACGCGCTGAAATTTTAAGCGATAAACTGCCAAATGATTACAAAACACTTGCAATTGGGAAAAGCAAAATCGTTATTGAAGGCGAAAAAGTTGCAGTTGTTTCGCTTGGAACAAGGCTACAAGAAGTTTTAGCTGCAGCAAAAATTATTAAAGAAGAATTAGGAATTCAAATCACAGTGGTTGATGCAAGGTTTGCAAAACCTATTGACATTGAGTTATTAAAAGAACTTGTGATAACTCATGAAGTTCTACTCACAATAGAGGAAAGCACTTCAGGAGGATTTGGAGCATATTTATTCCATAACTTACTAGAATATACGTATGATAAAAAAATCCCATACATAGCTAAATTTCATAGTATGTGCTTCCCAGACAGATTTTTGGAACAAGGAGATGTAACTTCAATGTATAGAGAAGCTGGTCTTGATTTCGTATCAATATCAAACAAAATCAAACATCTAATAAAACATTAATTCACTTTAGCAATGCGAGTTATATTTTTTTTGTTATCATTAACATTTGCAAGTTGTACTCACAACTTAAATAGGTTCGATTCTTTTCCCGCTATCAAGATTGGCACCGTTGAATGCTTAAATCATAAAAAATTTGTTTGCATGAAATCTGCTAGAGAACTACGCAGCATTTTTGATCACTACAGCGATATTCAAGACAAAACATTTGGCAACTATGATGTTTCTATTACTATACAAATTAAACCAATGCCTCTCGTGACAAATAGTGATGATGTTACGATCAGAACAAAAATTCTCATGATAATGAAGTATGAACTAACCGATATCAATGAAAATAAAAAAATTTGCGCAGGAACGCTAAAAAATAGTGGAAGTTTAGATGTTGCAAACTCACCATACACAAACCTTATCTCGGAAGAATTTTTAACAGAAAGAATAATAAAGGAAGCAGGTGCTATGCTACGCGCTAGAATACTAAGATGCCTTATTGATTCTGATATCATAAAACCAAAGTGAAAATTAATAAGCTCTAGGTGTTAAAATGAGTAGCTCTATCAATTCTCTACACTTGATAAATTTTCGTAATCATCATAACTTTCAACTATCAAGCAGCGCAAAGTTGTTAATTCTTGAAGGACAAAATGGAGTGGGCAAAACAAGTGTCCTTGAAGCAATCTCTCTATTTTCACCAGGAAGAGGAATCAGGAATGCAAAGCCAGATGAGATACTACGCAACGAACCTGGAACTTGTATATCAAACACAAACCCAGCTAAAAATATACATGAGTGGTGTGTTTTTGGACGCTACAATTCACGCGAAAACACACTGAATATAAGCACAGGTTGTAATTTCAGCAATTTCAGCAAGAATTCAAAACGTATCGTCAAGATTGATGATAAAACCGTCAGCAAACAATCAGAGCTACTAGAACTAATTAGAATTGTTTGGCTTACTCCACAGATGGAAAGAATAATCTTAGATGCACCAAACATGCGAAGAAAATTCTGGGATAGGATATGTTATAATCTATATCCCGAACATGCTGCGAATTTCATTGCTTATGAATATTATATAAAATCTAGGATGAAGATTTTATATATGCAGAAATTTGATGATGTTTGGCTCAAAAATATAGAATCAGAGATCGCAGAGTACGCTATTAGAATTCGCTCAACACGTCTTAAATGCCTAGAAATTTTCAGATCTAGTTTACATGATATTGGGTTTATAAGTCATCTAAATCCTTCAATAGAATTAACCGAGTTCTTAGACAAAGAACTTGTTGATTCATGTGATGATGAGAAGAAACTATATGTATCAGAAAAATTAAAATACTATAGAGACATTGATAGAAAAAGTAACAGATCAAATTTTGGAGCACATAAGACAGACCTTATAATACTAAGTAATATTAACGACCTTAATATTAAATATTGCTCAACAGGGGAGCAAAAATTAATGCTTGCCGCTATGACACTCGCACATGCAAAATCAATATATAAGATCAGTAAAATTTCCCCGCTAATATTATTAGATGAAGTTTTAGCACATATTGACAACAAAAAGCAGGAAATACTGCTACTTGAGCTGCTCGGTATAAATTCTCAAATATTTGTCACCACAACGGAAACCGACCTTGCAATACATACAAACAATTTTGTAGACACAGATAGGATATTACTAAGATGATCTCCCATTTTATAGTCTGTCCGTCAAAAATCGATTTGCTGCCAAAATAAATTTGGGCAGAAAGTTCAATGTACAAAAATTAGCTTAGGAAGGCAATATGCTATTTTTCGGATATATAATTTGTCCAATAGACTTCTTCTGAAAACTTGTTGCATTACTAGCAAAATCCATAAGATTTTTGGCAATTTCGCCACTTTTTCTGCAGGACTTTCGGTGCATCATAATTGCTTGCAACCAAGATAAATCCTACACTTCTTAGAGTTATGACTCAGGTGCTACTTTATAATTTAACACGCCTAACAGCTCTTGAACATATAAAGAACACAGCAAAGAAAGAAAAGCAGACTATGATCGATAGATCAAAATATGCAAGCCACACAACAAGTGAAAATATAACAATCAGCATATCTACTCTAAAGTTTAACCTTGCATCAAAAAACCATTCTTGCAAAGCACCAAGTAGCTTAAATAAATTAAGGATTCGCATGATAGAAATATAAATCATGAGTGCAATAGATATTATTATAAAAATATCTATTGCACTGCGCTGCCCTATCATTGCATAAAGAACTCCCAAAATAAAAGTTATGATATTTAAATGAGTGCTAATGACACCAGATGTAGAATATATCAACCCTTGAGTTAAGAGAATTGCTCCAATAGTTGTTATGATGAAATATTCATCGATAAATCCATACTTAACGTAGCAAAATAAAGACCAAACAGCACTCCCGCTTTCTAATATCCAATATACCTTGTTAATCTTTTCTCTACAATAACTGCACCTTCCAATTGTATAAAACCACCCAATTACTGGCAGATATTCATAAAACTTCAGCTTATGGTGACAAATTGAACAAAATGGGCTACCCTCGCTGCTATCTAATAAAAATGCATCTACTGGAATTTGCCTAGGAATCCTAAACAACAAGCTTGTTCCAAAATTACCTAGAATCAAACCAAAAAGCAGAGCAACAAAAAATTCAAACATTTTTTAAACTAGATTTTATTTAAATCATCAAATGCTACAGGCAAATTTTTACCAATTACAAACAGCTCCAATTAAATCAGCGTTTCCAAAGCTGTTAGAAAATCTTTTTACAAAAGAAAAAACAGTACAAATTGTTTGCACAAATGATGCTGAAGTTGAATATTATGATATGCTTATTTGGACATATTCACAACTTTCTTTCATTCCACACAGTACATACAAAGATAAATATATAAAAGAGCAGTCTGCCTATATTACGTTAGATGTAAATGATAATCCTCTAATGTCAAGATTTACGTTCTTTTTTGATTTTGATATGGAAATCAATGACTCCGTTCTGCAAAATATTCAAGATCGAGAAAGAATAATGTGGATGTGTGAAAACAGCGTTACACTCGCAGAAAAAGCTAGTGCAATACAAAATAAATTAATGGCTTCTGGCATAAATACTGTGTTGATACAAGAAAAAAATGGATCGTGGAAGAGCAGCTAACTCCACAATTTATGTATGGCAGAAGTATACTCGTTATACTTTTCAAAATGAGACTTCTTTTTAAAACTTTCTTCCAGTTTAGGCAAGTGCAAGGAACATATAGCGCGCGCTTGGAGCACAAGTGCATCAGAAGTGAGCATCTGAAGGCAAAGGATGCGACCAAGCAATTGGCCGCTGGAACAAACGTTTGAAGAAGAAGTCTATTAGCACCTTTTTAGAATGCTCCTTATATATTTGTTTTATACATGCGCCTATATAATTCAATACCAACTCTTCATTTACCTGCGGTATACCAAAATGATATTTAGCGACTAATGAATAAAATATTCTTTAGTATCACACTAAATTCGATTAGTATGTGTTTCCACTCTAAAAAGCATATCTGTTGCAAGATACACAAATTAAACATTGAATGAATTCTATTTGTAATATTTAATCATAAATATAAGCCTATTACGCAATTCAGCTTTTGGATTTTTGGTGATTTCTTGAAAGTTTGATGTTATAATGCCCAAGCTATGTAGTAGTACTGAAAATTGATCATTAGAACTCTAGATCATAATTAATATATAATAGTTTTGGTCATTCATGCCTTTTTAACACATATTTCAGTGACTATTTTCTAAAATCTTGCGCAGCTAAATAATAAATGAGGTTATACAATGAATACAAATGTTCGTTTTATAGAAATGTTG
Organism: Ixodes persulcatus; assembly: GCA_013358835.2. NCBI lineage: Eukaryota > Metazoa > Arthropoda > Arachnida > Ixodida > Ixodidae > Ixodes > Ixodes persulcatus. Next base: position 1,428,529 of record JABSTQ010005687.1, read on the forward strand.
AGAAACGGTACCATTATGGATGTAATGACAAAAGAACAAGCAGTTATAGCTGAGAAAGCCGGAGCAAGCGCGGTAATGGCTCTTGAAAGAGTTCCTGCACTCATCATAAAAGAAGGCGGAATTGCAAGAGCAAGCGACACTGCAATGATTCAAGAGATACAGAGTGCCGTCTCAATTCCTGTAATGGCAAAATGTAGAATAGGACACTTTGTTGAGGCACAAATATTAGAGGCGCTTGATGTTGATTGTATAGATGAGAGTGAAGTATTAACCAAGGCAGACGAAAGTGCATACATAAATAAGAAAAAATTTATTACTCCATTTGTGTGCGGATGCACAAGCCTTTGGGATGCACTAAGAAGAATAGATGAAGGAGCATCATTAATTCGTTGCAAAGGACAAGCAGGCACCGGAAATATTGCAGAGGCTGTAAAACACTTGAAAGAAGTAACATCAGCAATCAATACATTGCAATATATCACAGACGCAGAAGTTAGAGATTTAGCTTCTCACAAAAGAGTACCACTTGACCTTTTGATGGCTACTAAAAATGCTAAAAAATTGCCAGTGCCATTTTTCGCTGCAGGGGGAATTGCAACTCCAGCAGATGCAGCACTTTGTATGGCTCTTGGCGCAGAAGCAGTTTTTGTTGGCAGTGGAATTTTCCTTAGTGAAAACCCAGAAAAGCGTGCAAACGCCATAGTACAAGCTGTAAACGACTGGAATAATCCTAAACTACTTGCAAAAGTTTCTGAAAACTTAGGCGTTCCTATGAGGTAAATGCTTAAATTGAAATAAATATTTTACATTTAACGATTGTAGTTCCACATCTAATTTTAAGAAATGATGATAAGGTATTTTTATACAGGCGCAGTCAAACTCAGAGATTTTGGCCAGGACGTTGGCATTGTGTTACTGGAACAATCGAAGATGGTGAAACTCCACAACAAGCTATAATGCGGGAAACTATTGAAGAAATTGATATACACTTAGATATTCCACCAAAATTAGCAGTTGTAGTTTCACTAGCAGATAGTAATAATTTTATCGAACCTGAATCCACTAAACAAGATGCAATTGATTGGTTCTCTATCACCAACCTACCAGAACCAATAATTCCTGTTGTGAAATTTGGATTTGGCAGCTTCTTGCGTAAAGAGAGTTATGGCGAATTTTATAATATATAGCCAGTCGCCTGCGTCATAACTCTAAAAAGCATGGGATTTATGTCGGTTGAAAGCAATTATTGTGCTCTGAAAGTCCTACAGAACAAGTGGCAACATGGCCAAAAACATTATGGATTTTGTCGGTAGTGCCTAAAGTAGTATTTGCTAGGTACAGGGCAAATTATATGTCTGAAAATTAGCGCAGGGCAGAGGCTTTAGGCTAATTTTTGTGCATTTAATTATTTGCGAAGAAATTAACGAAGTAATACTTGAAAGTCAGGCCAAAAAGGTCTGCACAATTGGCTTTGCCTGCAGTGCCTATACTGCGATTTACCAATTATTTTATAATTGGCAAATCATCTAAATATATTTCCACCAACCTAGCGAGAGATAACTAATACCAACTCCCACAAATAACAGCATATATTTGCTGCGTATTTTTTAAAAAATTTAAGATAAGATTTAAGTGAGCTGCACTAGAAGTACAGCGGCCATGCGCGTGCTTAAATTTTTACAAAAGACAAAGATCAGATGTTCTGTTATTTGTGGAAGTTGATATAATATGCATTTTTTCAATCTCAAGCAAACGCTAGAATGATATTTAAATACGCTAAAGTTTATCAAGATGAAAATCTACACGAACTATTTACTAAAACAGCTTCTGAAATACTGCCTTGTGCTCTGCACAGTATTTACCGCTATAGTTTGGGTAGTGCGTACCTCACAACTCATGCAACTTATCGTCAATAAAGGTATTACTATCCATGATTTCTTTAAACTAGCCATGTATTTGTTACCTTACCTAAATTTCACAATATTACCACTTGGAACACTGGCAGCGTCAACCATTGCACTAAGCAAATTATATGCAAATAAGGAATTGTTGGTACTTCAAACTTCTGGCATTGGGAAGATAAGAATTGCCCTACCCTTCATGCTATTTGGCATCTTTATGACTATAATTGCATATTGTAGCTCATTTTATATTATGCCAAAATCATATAAAAAATTTAAGGATCTCTATTTTTTACTGCAGAATAACTATATATCAGCATTTTTAATAGAGAATTCATTTTCTAGCCAGATTCCAGGAATTACAATATATGTAGGGAATAAAATTGGAACTAATGCATTCTCTAATATTATGATATACGACGCCAGAGAAAAGCAAAATACTGCAACCATTACAGCAAGATATGGAGAGTTTAATATAGATGGAAATGTTATAAATTTGTCAGTAAAAGATGGAACAAGTCAGCATAAAAATAATACTAACAACAAAATTTCGATAATATCATTCGATCTATACTCCATGGAGATTGAACTTAGCAAGCAAAAACTACATAAATCGCAAGAACCTTCGGAATTCTTTGTACAAGATATTATTAAATCTAACGATTTAGTAGTAGATTCTTCTATGCTAAAGGCTCATGCACACCAAAGAATTACATGGCCACTATTTTGCATAGTTTTCCCAATACTAAGCTGCACAATCTCTTTATATAGACATTGCAATAGAGAACATTATTGGAGAAGAACAGTTTTTATCATCATATACTCTATTATACTTGTCGGATGTGCTATACTTTTTAATAACATCACACTCACAAATCCAAGTCTATTTTGGCTTGTCTATTTAAACGTTATAGCTCCAATCTCTATATGCGCTTTACTTTTCATAAAAGAAAGCTTCCAAGCTTTCAGTGCTTCACGCTAAAATCGACATAACACAAGTTTGAAGTGTGGAAATTTTTATAATATTATCTTTGCTAAATTCTGAGTTTTTATAATCATAGTTGTAGATACTATTAACAAAGTGATTATATAAGCTTTTTTGGCCTAATTTTTCATATTACCTTGTCCATTTCTTTGCAAATATGCAAAAGTGTTATGCATAGAAATTAACATATACTCTGAAAAATTATGCTCTTAAAATCCTCATACTTTTTCTATAATTCATATTTGCAGCTATATAGATCTGAATTTTCATTGATGCCAAGCTATGAAAGATTTGTAGCATTAATGCAAAGAGTAATAATGATATTAGCTGTTTTATTACATACTTTGCTTTCTAAAAGTAGCAACATTTCTTATATAGATTCTACCTCTATATACGTTTGCCACAATAAAAGAATCTCTAGGAACAAAGTATTCAAAGGTATAGCAGCATTAGGAAAGACTAAGAAGTGATGGTTCTTTGGTTTTAAACTGCATATTATTATTAATGAAAAAGGAGGATTAGTAAAAGTATCACTGAGCAAATGTAACAAGGACGATAGATCGCAAGTTATGATGATGAGTGATAATATTAAAGGACTCTTGTTCGGTGATAAAGGTTATATCTCCAAACCATTATTTTTAGCTCTATATAAGCGAGGACTGAAATTAGTCACTGGAGTTAAAAAGGGATGAAAAACTGCCTTTTATCTCTAAAAAAAAGATATTCCTAAGAAAGCCCTCTATTGTAGAAACTGTCTTTGACTATCTCAAAAATAAACTTCAGCTTGAACATTCAAGGCATATGTCACCAGTCAATGCTTTTATTCATATCATTGCTACTTTAATTGCTTATCAGTTCAATACTAAAAAACCCTCTATTGCTAATACTTAGAATATTACTAATACATAATTCGGGTTATTTTGGGGAAATTTCCTCGAATCTATTGTCATTTAACTCACCATTTTTCTCGATATTAAGTTCTTCGCGTTTTGCATGCAAATCCTTCAGCAAATGTGCCATTTTGTGCGAAAAATCTTGAACAGATTTAGATTCATCTACCATCTTCGTATTAAAAGACCGAACTACCTCTATCGCTTTCTTATTTTTCTCATCATTATAAAAATCTCCACCTAATATCTCTTTTGCCTTCGAATCATCTAATAACGCTAAAAATTCACTTCTTTCTTTAAAAAATCCATCCAATGCAGCATTAACTATATATCGCTTATCAATATCAGTTATGCTAATGTTATGCGCTACTAGCTCGCGCAGACTCAATATGTTATCCAATCGAGTAATCTTACCCTTTAGCAACTCACTCATTGATTGATTCTCTACTACCGGCTCTTCCTTATGCTCTTGTTTTACTGCAAGCTTTGCTTCAGATGCGGCTTCTCTAAATTTTTCTTCATATTTTTTCACTCGCACGTCATAACTAGCTAGTTTTAGCTGCTCCTAGCGCAATCCGTCTATATCTTTTTGTATATCTTCTGCAACTTTATGTGTATCAATATTTATCATATCACGATAACGATTCTCAACTATATCATTTGTATAGTCACTTTTTAATAAGTTGATAAGATGATATACATTAGCCTCACTCCTTTCCTTCTCAACAAACCGAAGTGCATTTTGCACATACACCAATCTATCATGCTTCATCTTCAACGGCACAACTTCCTGTGTAGCTAGATCTTTTATTATATCTTCAACGATTCATTTAACTCACCATCTTTTCCCCATAACTTTCCAATTTCCTCGATTGCACTTTCCAAATATTTAACATATTTAGCAGTAGCATCTCTTCTTTCAGTACAACACTTTTCATACTCATCAAATAATTTTTTTGCTGCAGGGATGTAAGGTCTTGCTGGAGATAAGCAAGATATTGCTGATACTTCTCTTTTAAATCTTTATCTATATCAGCAATCTTCTGCTCAAATTATTTTTTCTTAGCCTGATGTTCTGTACTGCTTTTCTCTAACAAAGCTTTTTGCAGCTCCGTATCACTTTTTCCTTCTATCTTTCCATCAACCTGCTGCTTTTTAGTAAATCTTACTGCATTCTGCGGCCCAATTCCTTCAGTATATCTTCTATCATCCTGAGAAATAAGCATTTTAACGCCTTTTGCTTCAAGCTCTTCCCATGTTTGTTGAAACTTCTTTAATATTGCCGCACGCCAAGAGCGTAAGCTCTGAGTAAATAGAAAAACTCAAGAGACTCGCTTCCTTGTGGTAATTCTTGTACAGAACTAATTTTATTTATCTCGTCTTTATTGTTATTATAAAAATCTTCACCCCATATAAATTTTATTCTTTATTATATCTCGCATTACCATTAATTTGATATCTGTTTTTCCCAGAGAATTCAATACTGCCTGACAGTGGTTTAGTATCATCAAGCATCTTCGATAACAGATCATACCTCTCATGCAACTTCCACCGCTCTACTATTATTGTATCATGCTGTTTTGCAGGCTCGCTTTGCTGATATTGTGATAGCAATTTTTGTAACGCTTCTTCATTTTGTTTTAACTTCTCTGATATCTTACCAGTCAACTCTTTACATTTACCAACAACTTGCTCTATTTGCTCCTTACTCTTTGCATCATTAATTTGCTTTATCAATTTATCATAAAAAACTTCACTCAATATGGTTTTTGTATATTTAGTGCTAAATGACTCTACAAGTAGCTATATCTTCTTAATATTATTATCTTTATCAAACTCAGTAGCATGATGTATAGACTGACTCAGATACTCTAAATATTTCAACTGAGAAATTTTACTATGTAGCAGCTCAATTTTCTGCTTTGCTATCTCTTTCTTCAAAGATTCTATTTGCAATCCTTCTGCTTTTCCTATCTTCCCTTCAAACTCATTAATGAATCCGTTAATAGCACTATTTTTTTGAGATATAAATCTTCTAGAATCTCACTCTGCTCTTTTTTTAATTTTTCTAATTCCTTAATTAGCTTGCCGTCATTAACACTCTTAATATATTTATCAAAATCATCTCTGTAATCATCAAAATATTTATGATTAATGCTATTCCTATGCTTTTTTTGATCTGCCCAACTCTCTCTCGTGTCGTTTTTTGATCCATTAATTCCTTCACCGATCGAATCAGAGCATCAAGCATCACAAAATTTGCTTCCGCTCCTAGTTTTATCACCTATCTCTTTGTTTATCTCATCGATCGTTTCCCGCCTCTTTTTCATCTCATTATTTAAAGCGAGAAATTGCTTTGTCACTACTATTTTTCCACTTGGATCGTACTGCATGTCCATGATATTCTTAATATCCTTGCTACTATTCAATTTCTTTAGAATGAAATCTATGATTTTTTCCTCTTCCGACTGTTTTTCTAGATTCAATTCTTTAATTGTTGGCCTTATCACCATCATCTTTAAATTTCCGCATAACATCAGCAGACTCAAGAGGAGCCGCCATATCTTCAAACTTAATCTCTGGAGATTCCTTGCTTATATACTTATCATTGCCAGCTAACCCACTTTTTACCTCCTTAAAAATATTCTTCAAACTTATAGTTTGCATCACCTTGTCACACTTAAATAAGCCACAACCCTTTATATTGCTTATTTTTTTGCAATTCCTGAATCTTTTCTAATTTTTCAAATGGATCCTGAATATCTAACAAAATCCTCTTAGCCATTTCTAATGCCTAATCTAATGCCTCATTCAATCGCTTAGTAACATCCTCTTGAGCCTCTGACTTACTTTCTAGCTTACCTTCTAACTCCTCTGCTTTTTCTACAATATTATCAAATCCACTCATTAACTTCGAAAATTCAGCATTGTTCAATGACATACTTACTCCTTTTTCAAGAGCAGATGCAATATTAGCTCTATTGAAATCACCGAGCATTGAGTGAATCATTTCAAAATTCTGCTCATTAAAATCAAAATGTAATATCTTTGAAGCTAGACCTTGAAAAACTTAGGCACTATTGCTTGGATAAAACGCTTTCAGTCTTTATTTATCTACCGCAGATTTCTATTGTTAGTGAAATGCCTTCCTCTTTTTTTAATGCTTCTAAAAACTTTTGCTGCACATCCACATCTCTACATATCTCACGAAAAGATCTATAAGAAATCATCGCTGCTTTTTGGTCATTAGGAATATTTTTAATCTCCCCTCACACTTGACTCAATCTGATTAATAAAAGTTTGCACCTCATTATCTTTATTATTCCTAACAAACTCCTCGGCCTTCCTTACGATACGATTTGCTTACAATGCTTTGCGTATATCCCCTTAAGCCATTTGCGCTATTTTTATAACCGCAGATCTGGGATCAGGTTTATTCAACGCAAACTCCTTGAACCTCTCTGCCATCACGAGACGATTTCCATCTTTTCCATACCATCAGCTACAATTTTAGCAAATTTGTCATATTCCATTCGATTTTGGACGTTTTTGAGCATGGCATTTGTCAAATCTATAATCGAATCTCTTTGCTCCTTACTTAGCTCATTTATAGTCTTCACAAGGCTTGCCACAAGTTCTTTGTTTGACCATATAAAGTCTTGAACTTCCCTATACACCATCACTCTTTCTATAACACCAGGCTCACCCTTTTAGTATAAAATTCTTCAAATCTAGAAGCTTATGATTGCTGAAGTAAACCCATATATACTCTATAAACAACGCTGCTTTACGAAAAGGTGATAGGAGTGATAGGAAAAAATTCGAATCATGACCGTAAGAAGCGACATAGAGTTGCAGAATTTCTTGAAAGCGTTTTCCGTCATTTTTTATGGTATATTTAAGTGCTTCAATACCTTTCTTGATCTTATTCTCCATTTCTTTTTTTCTAGCAATTTCTTGCTCCTCAGCCTTTTTCATAGCAGCTTCTTTCTCTGCAGCTTTTTTCATCTCTAAAGCCTTGTAGTTAGCCCGTTCTTTACTCATATAACGTACCCATAATCATTTTAAACAAGATCTACGATGTTCATCATATGTTAATATTTTTTTGAAGAAAATAGGAATTGCTAAAAAAAGATTAGGGCCACGTTGAACATAACCATAGGTATATGAACGACATACAATCTTTCTATTAAGTGTTGAATTTTTAATCCATATGAAATAGCCTGCTTATATCTAAGCATAAGCAATTGAGAAGTGGAAATTTTAACAATGAAAGGGATATACAACAACGTAGCCTCGACTAACACAGTCGATACTAGGCATAAAATATCACTAGGAAACGAAAGAAAAGCTGAATATCCAACGATCAAAGATTGTATAGATTCAATTGCAGAAAATGTTGATTCGAAATTCTTTGATAAGAACAAGATTACGACTACAGTATTACAAAAGACAAAAAGCACGTATCAAGAGTTAGATCGAATCCAAGAGGATATATCCAAATATAAAGAACAGTTTGATAACTTAAAGAAACTCAGCGATAGTACATCGAATCTTTATAAAACAATGGAACCATTGAGAGCGTCCGCAAACTCAAAAGAGGAGAATGTATTTGCATCTAGAACTACATACGGCAAAGATATAGAGAAATATGCAGATATATCTATACATAGTGCTACAATCCCAGATCTAAAACTTCAAATTAATCAACTAGCCTCTGCGCACCAGATAAGCAGCATATTTTCTCTCACACGCCTTGACACACCTTTAGTAAAAGCAGGTGAGCTTAGTGATGAAGAGATAAAGAATGTTGAGCAACAGAATTCAAAAGATTCAGCAATTTTCACTCCTGGTACGATCAAAATTGGCATACCTAACTTTCCACATCTAAGTGCAACATTCCAAAGCAAAGATACAAATATTACAGATCCTTCGCTTACTCAACATCTCAAAAAAGGAGTGTTTCATATCTATGAAAAAGAATCAGGAAATAGCATTCAGATTTTGATCAAAGAAGGTGACACGCTAGAGAAATTGAAGAATAAAATAAATCAATCGTCCAGTAATGTTAAAGCGAGGATCATTCCAGAAAATAAAGAATTTAGATTATTAATAGAATCTAAACATCCAGGGCCTAAAAATGCATATGCAATAAAAGATTATAATAACATACTAAACGGCCAATTTCAAAGTGAAGATCCTGCAAATGGATACAAAAGCTATGCATTAGTAAAACTAGAAGAAGGGAACAAGGCAACAACAATATTGGAAAAGATTAATTACCACAGCAAGGTAACTGGCGTATCTGCAAGCTATATGCGTATTAACGACGATGAATACAAAATTTCTCTGAAGAATGAATATACAGGCGCAGGAACTATAGTGGATCTTTCTGATGAAAGCGGTTGTCTTGGAGATACATTTTCTAGAAACTTTAAATTTAATGGTAGTATTACCAGCAGCGTTGGGTTTGAGTCAAAAGACTCACCTGTAGTATACGAATATCACCAAAAACCTGATGTATTCACAGTAGGTGATATCACAATAAATGGAGAGAAAATTTTACTAGAAAAAGGTGATACCTTATCACGCGTTGTAGAGAAGATAAATAACGTAAGCGGATCAACAAACGTGACAGCTGCAATCACTGAAAATCAAGGCGGTGATAATAAGTTCCGAATATCTCTCACATACACCGGAACAGCACCAGGAAAAGTCATACAGATCAAAGATCATTATATGTCGTTAAATAGTGTGTTTCCGTCAATTGATTCAGCAAGCGGCGCTAAATATATCACAAACGAAGCAAGCACACAGCATTCAGCAAATGCCATTATAGAATTAGATGGGCAAACCATTAAACGCTTCCATAATACTATCACAGATATTTTTAGTAGGGGCGCACTAAAAATAAAGTTAAAAGAGCCTACTGAATCTCCCATTCACATTACAATCATTCCAGATCAAAAGAAAATATGGGACGCTACCGTAGATTTTATATCAAAATACGACGCTTTATTGCTTCAAATCTGTAAATACGGATATGATGATTCTCCAAAGGAGGGTCTTGGAGCACTAGCAAGAAACGACATAATTAAACAAATATCAAACGATCTTGCAATACCACCACGCACAAGATCAATGCTGGATAGCATAGGACTATTTTTTGCAACAAGGCCCGAACAAACAAATGATAAGGGTGAATTTGAACCAAAGTGTGAATACCTTGATATTCGCGATGAAATTTTTAAAAATGCAATAAATGATGATATCACAAAAATAGAAGAATTATTTGCTTTCACACTAAAGTCAACTTCAGAGAATTTTCAGATGCCACTTGCATACGAAAGAAAAAATATAGATTTTGGCAGATTAATAGTTGATTCAATAGACTATAAAGTAGACTTCAACAAGTTGGGAGTAATATCGTCACAGAGCAAATTCGTCGACGGCAAAGATATCACTGTTGTGAAAAAAGACGGAAACATAATAATTAACAATCACAATATAAAGCTCTCTGAAGGAGATTCTCTTGCTACACTTGCCGAGAAAATTAACAAAGTGTTTCCAAAAAGTAAAAACCCAATAGGTAAAAAAAATGAAGCACAAGCAGAAATTGAAGCAAAAATTATAGAATCAGAGAATCGTAGCGCAATTTTACTCGAGCTAAATCAGCACCAAGATCTTGAAATTGTAGACTATGACAATATACTTGAAGACCTTTTTAAAGCTGAGTTACCATCATTTGAAAGCATATTATTTGATGATGAAAACGCAGTTGCAGTTAACAAGCCAGGAGAACATAACTTAAACCTATTAAAAGAAGGAACATTTAAAATAAATGACAAGAATATTCAAGTCTCACAAAGCGATACATGGCAAAATATAGCGGAAAAAATAAAAAAACTTAACATCGATGGTATCACCGCAGAAATTATACCGAATGCCAATAAATATCAGTTGAAAATTCAACAATGGAGCGATCTTAAGACAAAGCTTCGTATACATGATTATCATGAATGTACTAAAGGTGTAATCACTGACGCAAACGCAAATCTTAAGACTAAGTTCATCGCATATGAAAGCAAACCATTCTCTAAGGATGCAGTTGCAGTTAACAAGCCAGGAGAAAATAATTTAAAGCTATTGAAAGAAGGAACATTTAAAATAAACAACAAGGATGTTCAAGTCTCACAAGGTGATACATGGCAAGATATAGCACAAAAAATAAATAACCTTGAGATCGATGACATCACTATCGAAATTGTACCAGAAAATGAGCAATACAAGCTACAAATCCAGAAAAATAAGCCTGATATAAAGCTCGAGATCCAAGATCGTGATAAAGTTACTAAAGATTTAATCACTGCAGTAGCAAATACTAACGACGATAAAGTAAAGCTTTTTTTTGACACAACAAGAGTTGCAACAGCAAAAGTAAATGGCGACAAAGATGTAATTGAAAAAAAGGCTCTGTTTCAAGTAGCACGACTCCAGTCAAGACCAGATAAACAACTAGCTATAATCGACATTTTTAATCCAAGCAGCGAAACGAAAAATTATATAAAATACCAAGTTGCTTACATCAATTATAAAGAGCAATTGCGTAAACTTGACGATCCAGAGTACTATAGCAAGATAATGAAGGATCAAGGTAATGTAAAGATACAGCAAGGAATTATAGATAAAATCGCAGTAAAAATTAAAGGTTACTCTAATCCACAATATATATCAAAGGACGATATAATATCAAACAAAATACTAAAGCTTCAGAAAGAGATTTCCGAATTAGAAGCAAAACAAAAGAAATTAGAACAAGAAGCTGATAAGAAGTGCAAAGAGGTGATGGCATATATTAAACAGCAAGAAATGACGCACGAAATGAATAAGAAAATGAGTCAAAAGCTTTGGGGAAATTCTAAAAATGAATTATAAAGCTAAAGGAGAACCCAAACACTGCATTAAGCAATGACAACAAAGTGCTTTGAGGGCATGATTTTTTAGCGTACAAGTTAATTGCTACACCTAATACTTGTGTATATAAATTTACAAAGATAATTCACGAAGTAATATGGAAAATTAGGCAAAAAAGACTTGCATAATAACTTGCTTAACAAGACCTAATACAAAATTTGCAGCACTTTATGTATGCACTAATAAATTTCAACTAAGTACTACATTCATTATCGCTATTAAAATACAAAGTCATGTAGGAGAAATCAGATGCAACAGGAATATGATCATCATGCTCTTTATTCGCTAAATGATATAAAACATACAAATAATGAGCAGACTAACAAAATAAAACATGACAATAGCAACTTAACAAACCAATACCTTTCATTCGGCGCAAGTAAAGAAGAGGCCTTAGATTTTTATATACAAGCTTTCGAATATATAATCAGAAGAATAAAACGCGCCGAAGAATCCCTAGCCAAATCCATCAGTGGCGTTGTGTCTGGATTAGAACAAACAATAGAATTTACGACGCACCTAACGGAGTTGAATAAGGTACTAAATCTTTTGATACTTGAACTTGAAAAGATAGAATCAGATAAGAGCCGTGTGGCATTACAACAATTCTATCGCTGGTTTTGGGCAATCAGGCATCTATCAAGCGTCTTTTTAATAGATAAAGATATAAAATGCAAAGAAAAAATAGAATCGATAGCAAAAGCCGCCTTACTCACCCTAACTCAATATAAAAGCGCCAATTTACCCAAAATCAAGGAACAAATTCTCAGCTTTGATAATATAACAGCATAATTATTAAAATCTTTAAAAAAATACCGAGGCAACAAAATAGAAATAATAGTGAATACCACGAAATTCTGCTATATTTCTTGCTCATACATCTGCACGTATATATCAACTCAAGCAGAATATTAAAGCTTATGTTGATTTAATTTCATTTTCAATTCACAATCTCTACTTAGAGTAGAGATTCTATCGGAAGCGGAGAATCGCAAGTAAAGGTTTTGATGTATATAATGAAACGCAGCATTATTTCTTTGGAGAGTTTATGGGAGATTTATTGCAAAAGCAATATATGAAATTGCGTAAGCAACGACGAGTTGCTGCAAAAGTTTACTTTGCTGAGCAGTTTACAAATCAAGATATACCAACTAGCAAAGTTGTGGACCAGCTAGCTGATTTCATAATCAACATCAATCAACCGATGAAAGCACTCAATAATCATTTTATCGATGCATATTCTGCTCAAAAACATGGAGATCAATCCCCAAATTATTACGCAATAGTTTTTAAAGATCTCAATGTACCAATTCGTATCGCTGAAATTTTTCTATTAAAGCAACACAAGATTCCTCACCTTCTATCACCAGAAGCAATTGGGCTCACAGAAATTAGTACAGATAAAGCAAGAAAACTTGTCGTCATATTTCGAGTTCCATCTGGAACACCACTAAGCAAATTATTAAAAACTGGCACTATCTTTAGTGATAATTTCATTATTAATAAGGTTGCTAAGGAAACATCAGTAACACTATCTGAACTACACAAGCTTGGGATAATGCATGGCAACATTAACATTAACAATATTCTTGTTGATGAAAACCAAAACATTACAATTTCAGAGTGTATATCTTCTATATGTGGCTTCTATCAAGAAGCATTTTATGAGACACCTAGTAGAGCAATATGCAATAAAAGCGCAAAAAGCTTAGACGATTTCCAAGCGGACTACTATGCACTAGGCATGACAATCTTTGTAACATACGCAAAGGAGATAAACTCTTCATATGAATCAAGTTATATAATACAATCCAAGCTACACGGCGGAACATATCATTTCCTAAATCAACTTTGCATAATCACAGGCAAACTAAGCTATCTAATACAAGGGCTTGTGCATGACGAACCTATGCTACGCTGGCAATATGAACAACTAAAAGAGGCAATAGATTCGAAGCATTATGATATAGAAAAGCTAAATGATGTGCTATTATTCCAAAAACCAATCAAATTTAATGAAGAGGAATATTACTCAAGAGCATCTCTAGCATTTGCTATGTATCAGAACTGGAATGCAGCACTTAAATTTATAAAGAGTGGTAAGATAAACGAGTGGTTACTGTCAAATGGTGTAGATATATCAAACCTATTTGCAGTGATTGATAATGCAAGAATACAACATTCAACTCTTAACGAAGCTTGCTGTTTTCCATATAATCTAAAGCTTACGCTTGTGCTTTGTATATTAGATCCAACTGGACCGATAAGGTTCAAAGAACTTGCATTCTACTTGCGTGAGATGCCAAACCTTATAGCAATATCGTACAACAGTGATCAAAGATATATGAAGATATTGTATTGCATAATGCTTACAGATTTCTTTAAAGTTCTTGATGTGATATATAGTGTACCAGGAAGCATATATACATCTACAGACTTTGATTCAATAAGCAACTGGACACAATATTTATTAATGGATACGATTGGCTTTGGCCATATTAGGTGCTTATATGAAATGAGTCCTTACATGCCATGCAAATTCTTTTTAGATCGTGGAGATGTAATATGGAACGTAGCATCTTTAATGAATAAATTTGAAAATTCAAATATTAGTATATCAAAGGCGTCAGTAAATGAGGATGTTATAGCATTTATGAGTGCAAAACTAGGAATTAAAAAAAAGATATCTTTCGAAGAATTCAGTGACTTTCCAATTTTAAGCTCAAGTAGTGAAATAATATTTCTTGCACTCTGTGCAAAAGCGCAAAAGAAGCATGATATAAAAAAATTGCCAATGCTTTGTCAACAATTTGCAATGTATATACAAGACATTACACCAAACCTACTTAGAGGCTCAACAGCACAATATAAATTATCTAACGCCGTAAAAAATAGTAGCAAGTATGGCATATGTGAATACTTACTACGTATTATAACCCGAACACAATATTTTAAGAAAGATGCTAGAGAATATCGCAATACCTTATCGAATTATGAGCAGTTGAAGAATAAATATGAAACATATAAAGCGCAACATCAAAATAACTCTGGAGCATATTTGTATGGCATAGATATAGTAATGCGAATTGGTTACATAGCTTTCATAATCTCATTACTTATGGTAATTTTGGAAGCAATGAAACTATAAAATGCTTGTTCTACTTTTTAAGGATTACGGCCAGTATGTCTCTGGCAAGTCTGTCCGCCAAAAATCGATTTGCTGCGCAAATAAATTTTTGCAGAAAATTAAATGTACAAAAATTAGCCTAAAGAAGCGGCCCTGCGCTAATTTTCGGATATATAATTTGTCCTATACCTAGCAAATGCTACTTTAGGCACTGCCTCACAAAATCCATAAGGTTTTTGGCGATTTTGCCACTTTTTCTGCTGGATTTTCAGTGCGCCATAGTTGCTTGCAGGCTAAGATAAATACTGCACTCCTTCGAGTTATGACGGATGGACCATATAATATTTGATTCAGAAATGAACTGGCACTCTAAAAAATCATGCCATTAAAACCATCGCGCGCGTGCATTCACTTGAGCGCGGTGCCATAGATTTGCTTGTTGCAATTTTTTAAAAACCTGCAATACAATTTACTTAATTCCGCTTGTCTCTATTCCCACAAAGAATGTTTTACCGTCCCTTGCAAGAAGTAAAGCAGCACTATTCTTACCACTTTTCTTCATTTTATTAAACAAAGATATCAGCTCATTAGCACTTGTTACAGATTTGCCATTAATCTGAATTATTATGTCGCCTGGTTTAATTCCAGCAAGAGCTGCGACAGAAGCACGCTCAACATGCACGACAATCACTCCTGTAGCGCTTTCATCTATATCATAAAACTTTCTTAGTTCTTTATTCATATCCTGAACCCCCATGCCAAGCAATGTCTTTTCACTTAAAGAGTCCTTAACTTCACTGTCATCGTCATTGCTAGCTTGATCCCCTACAGGTTTTTCAATAGTTACATTCAAAATTTTTGCTTTTCCGTCTCTAAGAATTTCCACAGGAACTTTTGCTCCTATATCAACTTCACCAACCATACGAGGAAGTTTATGCATGCTGGGTACATCTCTATTGTTGAATTTAACTATAACGTCACCAACATGTATTCCAGCCTTTTGTGCTGGGCTTCCTTTGACAACGCTTGAAACAAGAGCACCCTTTGGCTCACCTTGCATTCCGAGTCCTTCAGCAATATTTGGAGTCATAGTTTGTACCATAACACCAAGCCATCCTCTCACTACCTCACCTTTTTCACGTAACTGTTTCACAACGGATTGCACAACAGCAGAAGGAACAGCAAAACCTATACCAACGTTTCCACCGCCACTACCAGGAGGAGATAATATAGCAGAATTCACACCTATAACTTCTCCCGCCATATTCAGCATTGGGCCTCCAGAGTTCCCCATATTAATAGCAGCATCTGTTTGTATCAAATCATCAAAAGCGTTTATATCAATGTACCTTGCTTTAGCAGAAATAATACCAGTTGTAACTGTCTCACCAAGCCCAAAGGCATTTCCTATCGCAATAACCCAATCACCTACCTTTGCCTTATCGGAATCACCAAATATTATATATGGAAGCCGTTCTTTAGTATCTATTTTTAGTACTGCTATATCAGTTTTTGGATCTTTTCCTACTATTTTTGCTTTATAAACCTTAGCTGAATTGTTTAGAGTGATATTTACTTCCTCAGCGCCATCTATCACGTGAAAATTTGTTACAATATAGCCTTCAGGATCAAATATGAAGCCAGAACCAAGCGACATAGGTCTCTTTTTGTCTGGAAATCTATCGCCTTCCAACCAATCTCTCAGTATATCTCTTGGATCATCCAGCCCATTCATAGGGCGTCTTTTATTAGAAGCTTTTTGAGTAGTAAAAATATTAACGACTGCAGGAGTAGCTTTCTCAGCTATCTCTGAAAAAGATGGTAAACAAACTCCCCCTGCTGTTTGGCTAGTGCCTTTCTGAAATAAGGAGCTTATGTCTCCAAATGCAAGACTACTGTAATGTATTATTGAAAAAATCGTACACAGTATAATTAACTTCTTATTAATTCTCATGTTATGTTAGTAGTAAAAAGTTTCGCATCACATCAAATTAGTTAAGTGCCAATGAGTTCAGTTTGCGTGAGAGAAAATGTGCCAATCACATCTAAAAAAACAAATAACACGGTCAGGTACTAATTCTATACGACTATAGTGTTATTTGACAAATGTTTTTATGTATAATTTTTTAATCATATCACAGTGTTTATTTCTATCTAAATATAGAAAAATAGTATAGGATTGGAAAAAAAATGATTACTTAGAAAATAAAAATTTTAGTAATCACATCACAAGTATTTTTGGATCAATAGACCATTCAGGATGTACTTTTAAAGTTGTAGTACATTTTTGCAAGTTAACAGCTAAGTCATAGCTGCATACTATCATTTCGATAAAAATGAAAATTTACTAAAAGATAGAATAATTAACCATAAAAAGTGTGGCAGTAGTGAAGCATTAGCGCATAAACTTACAAATGACATACAAGAAAGTAGTGATAATTCTATGAGTAATTCTAATTATGCACAAAAATGTATGGAGTAAGATATTTGCTGAAATACCTTACTCCTTACAAGTGGTTGCTTTTAATAGTTTTAATTGCATTGCTTGCAACATCATCATCATTTTTATTACTTAGTAGAGCAGTAGGTCATGTGATAGATAATGGATTAGTACAACAAAATGTTGAAATGCTCAATGCATCTATTGCTTATTTCGTTTTCTTGATTCTCATACTTGCAATCGCAACAGCATTTAGATTCTTCTTCATTACGCTGATTGGAGAGATGGTCATAAGAGATATAAGACGCGATGTATATAACCAAGTTTTGCGACTCTCTCTAGATTTTTATGAAAGCAATAAGTCAGGCGAAATCCTGGCACGTCTAACAACAGACACGACGCTTCTTCAATCTATAATAGGCAACAGTATTTCGGTCGCTGCACGTAACGCTGTCATGCTTGTTGGTAGTTTTATAATGCTGCTACTAGCAAATTTTAAGCTTACTGTATGTATGTTTTCTATACTGCCAATGGTACTAATTCCAATAATATTTTTTGGCAGAAAAATGCGTAATTTTGCAAAAGTAGCACAAGAAAAAGTGGCAAGCTTATCCTCAATTTCCGAAGAAACTATAGGATACATCAAGACAATACAAGCTTATCACTCCGAGGAATATGAGAAAAAGACTTTTGAAGAAAAGTTAACAGAGGTGCTTTTATTTTCTACTACAAAAATCAGAACAAGATCTATCCTTGTATTCGTCGTAATATCTCTGATATTTTGCGGCATAGCATTTGTTCTTTGGATAGGAGGAAATGACGTAATAGCAGGTCATATAACAGGCGGAGAACTCTCTTCATTTATTATACTTTCTGTTATATGTGCAGGGACAATGGCCGCACTCACAGAAGTATTTGGTGAATTCCAAAAGGCAATAGGAGCAAGCGAAAGGTTAATGGAATTTTTGGATATAAAACCATCTGTGGAAGAAAAAATATCAAGTACGCTAGCTGAGCAAAAAACATTCAATATAAAATTCTCCGATGTCACGTTTCATTATCCATCCAAGAAAGATACGTTCGTATTTCAAAACTTGTCGTTTGAGGTACAAAGCAATAAGATAGTCGCTATAGTTGGAAGCTCAGGAGCAGGTAAAAGCACAATATTTAACCTCTTATTGCGATTTTATAATATACAAAGCGGGACTATCACTCTTAATAACGTTGATATAAACTCATTTTCATTGCAAGAGTTACGGAGTAATTTTGCATATGTCAGTCAGGATCCTGTTGTATTTTCAAAATCTGCGCTTGAAAATATTAAGTATGGAAATCCGAACGCATCTTTTGATCAAGTGAGAGAAGCGGCAAAAAATGCGGCAGCTCTTGATTTTATAGAACAACTACCAGAGAAATTTGATACATTTCTCGGAGAAAAAGGTGTAAGACTTTCTGGAGGGCAAAAACAAAGAATAGCAATAGCAAGAGCATTCTTAAAAGATCCAAAGATACTATTGCTTGATGAAGCAACTTCAGCGCTTGATTTTGTTAATGAAAAGCTAGTTCAAAAAGCGGTAGATAAACTAATGGAAAACAGAACAACTATTATAGTAGCACATAGACTCTCTACTATAAAAAATGCTGATATGATACTAGTCATGAAAGAAGGGCATATAGTGGAAAGTGGTAATCACACAACGCTTATTAAGCAAAGTGGCGAGTATACGAAGCTACTAAATGCTTCAACGACAATGTGAATATAAACATATTTTGTGCTGTAAAATGGAAAAAAATAAAGAAAAAATTAAGCGCAATGTTAGTGGAGTATCTAGAATCATAGTCGTAGCCTCAGGAAAAGGAGGAGTGGGTAAGTCCACAGTAGCTGCTAATCTAGCTATAGAGCTCAGCAATAATGGTTTTACTGTTGGACTTTTAGATGCTGATGTTTATGGTCCTTCAATTCCAATTATGTTTGGCATAAATAGCAAGGCCAAGTTAGACGGTAATCTTATAATACCGGAACAAAAATATAGCATTAAAATCTCTTCTATAGGATTTTTGGTTGACCCAGAAGTTGCGGTTGTATGGAGAGGGCCGATGATTACAAAAATGCTATATCAACTACTGAGTATGACGCGCTGGACAGATTTAGGAGAAAAGAACATAGATTTTCTCATAGTTGATACACCACCAGGAACAGGAGATATGCATCTTAGCCTTGCAGAAAACTATAAAATAGATGGTGCTATCATAATTTCTACACCACAGGGTCTTGCACTTGCAGATGCAGTGAAAGCTGTTGATATGTTTTCAAAACTCAACATACCAATAATTGGAATAGTCGAGAATATGAGTTATTTTCAAAATAATAATGACGATTCTGCAATAAAACACTATATATTTGGTTGTGAAGGAGTTTTAAAATATAGTCGCAAAAAAATATACCATATCTAGGCAGTATACCTATATCCCAGGAAATAGCCGAATCCTCAGAATTTGGAGCACCAATATCTCATTCCAGACCAGGTAACTGTGATAAGGTATTAGAGGCATTTAACAATATAGCAAAAGAAGTTATAGCATCAACGCATTAAGAGGCACTGCCGGCAGTGCCATTGCTGAAAAATCTGCTCATTCATGTTATTAATTGGCAACTCGAGTTTGATATTATACCAACTACAGCAAATAACATAATATATGGGCAAGCATTTTTTAGAAAATTTAGGATGACGCTCAGATGTGCTGTTATTTGCTGTAGTTGGTATTACTACAAAATTCCAGTTTTAGATTTGCAACTGTTAATTGCGGCCAAATTTATTGCTATGCCTTTCATAAAATCATCGACAAAGCAGTAAATTTCTGTGAAATCTCTTTTCATAGTCTGTCCGTAAAAAATTGATTTGCTACGCAAATAAATTTTTGCGGAAAATTAAATGTACAAAAATTAGCCTAAAGCCTCTGCACTGCGCTAATTTTCGGATATATAATTTGTCCTGTACCTAGCAAATACTACTTTAGGCACTACCGACAAAATCCATAAGGTTTTTGGCAATTTTGTCACTTTTTCTGCTGGATTCATGTGCGCCATAATTGCTTGCAATCAAGATAAATCATATGTTCCTTAGAGTTATGACGCAACCACTAGTCGCAAATCCAGTTATCAAAGTAGTGCAAATTATACCAGCAACCCATTTAATCGTCGTGTCAAGCACCGCCACTTGCTCTTCACTAGTACATTTCTCAAGATTTCCTTCAAGATTGGAAAATTTAATATCTATCTTATCCTCAAGTGCCTTTAGTTGCTCTTTTGTTGCAAACTTCTCGATGTTTTTCTCAAGATTAGCAATCTGTTCTTTTGTTACAAAACTTTCAAGACTTTTTTCAAAATTGGCACCTTTATTATACAGCTCGTTATGTATTATTATACACATGACCCACTAGTTCTTCCTAGCTCTTTTTGAAGTCTAACTTTATATGTACATAATAAATACCAACTCTTCATTTACCGGAGATATATGGCTAAAGCAGCATCAAAAAAAGTCATGCTAAACTTTGTCTTTTTGATAAATTTGAAGTCAGCTTTTCGCCTGAAATAGCAGTTATATTGTAGATTTCAAACGAACAAAACTTATTCTAAATACTCGCTTGCCATACCTACTTTATAGTGCTTTAGCTATATATAACAAGAATTTTATATCTTCCTTTTCAAGGATACCAGAAGACAATAAAAAGAAAAGGTAGTTTAATAGATAAACAAAAGATTTATCTATAACTTTTCAAGTAGTTATTTATAATATTAACCTTATGATAACATGTTTTGAAAATTATATGTGATATATTATCGCTACTCAAGGCTCAGTAATGAGATGTTAGTATACTAATGCCGTGCATCATTTTATTTAACATATCAATAAAAAGAGAAATCTATCATGGAATTTTATAAATACATTCTTGCCAATTAGAAATGAAGCAGAAGCCTTAAATTTTTAAAGAAAAGTCACATAAATTTATAGCACTAGCAAAGCATTGAAAAGCTTACAAGCTACTGAAAAATAGGTATTTATCATACAGAGAAATACGCAAGATAATATGCTAAAGTTTTAAAAAGCAAAATTATAGCGGATAAAAGGTTATTTTAGAAAGGATGAAAAATAATGAAAATCGTAATTAGCAGATTAGTTGCCCCAGTATTTATATTGCTGATGAGCATATACGGAATACAAGCACAAGCATCATACAGTATAAATTCTCAACAGGCTTCAGAGCATCCTCAAAAAAAGCAATTTACGAAAAAAATTTTAATAAGCAAAGTTATTGATCACAAAGCGCAAGGTAAAAACTTAGAACTTCACGTTGAATCATCTCAAGGCAGTCAAAGTTTAGCAGCTCAAATTGCATCTAAGTTTGTCAGTCAAAACCCTGATGTATTAGTTGGTGTTGGCACTATATCAGCGCAAAGTTTTTTAAAGCATATCGCTCAAAATAGAAAGCTGCAGCTTGTCTTTAGTTCTGTGAGCGACCCAAAAGCTGCTAGACTCACAAACGTACAAGGAAGATCAACACAAAATATCTCCGGCGTATCAAATTTTATAGATTTAAAATCGCAAATAGAACTCTTTACAAAATTGCAACCAAATTTAAAAAGACTAGTATCTCAAAACCCGAATTATGGATTAAGCAAGGTTGCCAGAATATGGATATGTAGGTAAAGATAATTTTGAAGTAACAATCGAGACCTACCTATGAAAAAAGATAATCACAAATTTATTTTGTTTCATCGATGATTTTAGCAGCAAGTGTAAAAAAGAGATAAATAAAGAGCGCTCTCAGAAGTTACAAGCATAAAATCCGACGAGAGTACCAGGATCTTTTTGAGTCTGAAATAATAACAATAAGTAATACTATTCCAACAATCTCCATGTAAAACTTTAAAATTTTCTATAATTCATATTTGCAGCTATATAGATCTGAATTTCCATTGATGCCAAGCTATGAAAGATTTGTAGCATTAATGCAAAGAGTAATAATGATATTAGCTGTTTTATTACATACTTTGCTTTCTAAAAGCAGCAACATTTCTTATATAGATTCTACCTCTATATACGTTTGCCACCATAAAAGAATCTCTAGGAACAAAGTATTCAAAGGTATAGCAGCATTAGGAAAGACTAAGAAGTGATGATTCTTTGGTTTTAAACTGCATATTATTATTAATAAAAAAGGAGGATTAGTAAAAGTATCACTGAGCAAATGTAATAAGGACGATAGATCGCAAGTTATGATGATGAGTGATAATATTAAAGGACTCTTGTTCGGTGATAAAGGTTATATCTCCAAACCATTATTTTTAGCTCTATATAAGCAAGGACTGAAATTAGTCACTGAAGTTAAAAAGGGATGAAAAACTGCCTTTTATCTCTAGAAAAAAAGATA